>JAJEKV010000092.1:0-1290000 GCA_021234155.1 Isoetes taiwanensis
TAATTGTTTATCGATCTATTTATAATCACTTAAGATTTTTGACAAAATCTTAGAGAATTTATGGAAACCTTGAGAATGAAAAGTTAAGAGAATCTAAAAGAGTACTAAAGGAATCTAGAGAGGATTTTCTTGACTCGTTGTGGTGTTTTATCAAAATCTGGAGGAATGTGAATGGATATCTTATAATCTTAGAAAGTCTTTAGGGAAGCTTGGGTGACCTAAAGAAATCCTCAAGCTATATAAGAAAATTTGTGGGATTCTTGAAGACTGCGGCGAACCTAAGGGGATATTTTTGGAATCCTAGGAATATTTACGAAATCTTGATGCTAAAACCTTCATATATAATTTGGCTTTGATTTCTTCTAAACATATATAATTCTTATCGGACGATGCCTTTTGGCATATTCGGTTGATTCCTGCCACGTATTTCCGGGGGGAAAAAATAGGGGAACGAAAAAAATGCCAGAGAAAATGGTCGGGGGAAAAATAATGGTGGCGTGTGTCGAAGCCACGTTTGTCTCTCTCGAACCTACTTCGCGGCATACAGATCCTGCTCTGCCTTGGGCGCTTCTCCTGCTCTGCCTTGGCCGCATACAGATCCGGCAGAAGGCCTTCAGATTTTTTTCCATCCATTCTTTTTTTGGTATAAATCCATCAAGCCAGGTAAAAGCTCCTTTTTAAGCAGATGAAACCAGGGTATTCGAAGCTGTGGAGGTCTTAAACAGATGAAACCAGGGTATTCCAGGCTGGGGTATGGAGGTCTGGTCCTTCCAAGCTATGGGTTTGGCTCTATTTTCTCTGCGATTTCATTGCCAGGCAGAGTATGCGATGCGCCTTTCCAACGCTCTGCTCGTTTCTGTTTTGCCGTAACAACTTCCACTATTCCGGCATGCCGCAATAACTTCCACTATTCCGGCACTGTTTTATTGAAAGAAGCCACCGGATCTAGTTGTGGTATTAGCTTAACGATCCTTCTTATTTTGTTTCGGATTAAAGGTCTGGCTTATAATGCCCTTTTGCATGTGTTATGCTTTGTTGCAGCGGCCCTGTTACACGGATTCGTTTTCCATCAAACACAACAGCCTGCAATAAGTTTGGACATATTGCTAGAGATTGTCTCGAACTTGACAGAAGAAAGAGGAAGCGACCACACAAAGTAGGCATTCACCTTAGAACCCTCTTTGATTGCAGCAAGGAGGCATGAGAGGTAACTATTAAGATAATCAACCCTAACTGCGTCTTTCAATGCATCAGAAATGGAGTTGGAGGAAGATTATCAATATTCTGGATAGCTAATCACTGAGATTTAGATTAAATTCGCTATAGCATGAACTGCAGAACTCATATTTTTCTTCTCAAAGCGTTACCTAGAACATGAATATTTAGAACAGTTATCTCTTCCTCTATTGCACTACCACCCCAATTCTGGGTCCACACCTAAAAACAACAGTAACAAAAAGACCACATGTCATTGTTCCAAAAAATCTACATGTGGTTATGTGGAGGTGTGGTTTATTAAGGAGGCAATGTAGTTTTTTTTATGGAACTATAATAGTTTTTTTTTTTGAAGGTGTGGTCTTTTTTTGAGGTGTCGTTTTTTTAAAAGAAGTGTTGCTTATTTTTTTGAGGGGGTGTTGTTTTTAAGAAGGTGTTGTTTTTTTAGGTGTAGTTTATAACTAGGTGTCGTTTTTTATGGAAGTATAGTTTTTTGAAGTGTGGTTTATAAGGAGGTATAGTTTTTAAGTGGTTGTTTTTTAAGGAAGTATAGTTTTCTGAAGTGGTATGATTTTTTTAATCGAGGTGTTGTTTTTTGAGGTGTCGTTTATAAGTGGGTGTAGTTTTTAAATAGCTGTTTTTTAAAGAAGTATGGTTTTTTGAAGTGTGGTTTATTAGCAGGTGTAGTTTTTAAGTGGCTGTTTTTTAGTGAAGTATGGTTTTCTATTAAAAAAAAAAAAAAAAAAGTTCGAAGGAGGGAAGATCATGGGGGCGCCATGGCCACGTCATCACCCAGCGCCAATTTTCTTGAATTCCTTGTCTTTTTTGATTCAAACTCGTTCTTGATCCTTCCTTTCAGAGAACTTCCCTTCTGATCCGAATTACTCGCTACAGCTTGCAGGCCTTGTAGAGGCCCTGCAAAATTCGATCTCCTTATCATTTTCTCTATGCATGGATACTAAATTTTTCACTATTCTGAAGCAGGATCAAAGAATTACCTGTGGTTTTCTCTCTGGACCATCCTCCGAGCTCTGGGATAGTTTTCTTCTTAAGCAATTCTTTACAGACACTCTATTTAGCCCTGAATACTCAATTATTCCATCCTCAGAAGAATTTGAAGCCGAAATCATTGAAGCTTGGGTGCTTGAATTCACAGGCAAAAAGAACATTTCGGCAACATCAATCTTTCAGGTATTTTGTGGCTGGTCAGAAAAGAAAATCTCAGTTAAGATTTACTCAGAATGATTATTCATACTTTTAAATTTCTCGAGACTTTCTGGCAAAATTTGGTTTTTCTATCCCTCCTAGTTTTTAGATAGATCTTTTCTCCAATTTGATCTCTGATTTTCCACACCTCCTTTCCTATTTTCCATTCCTCTGCTCTTGTCTCTGATTGCCTTACTTTATTTATTCTGCATTAATGGCGTATTTTTCCCAAAAAAATAAAAAAGATTTGCAATGCCCGTCAGCCCTAGATTCAAATTCCCTCTCATTTCTTCATAGTTTTATGCTCTTTCCGGCTGCTCAAAGGGACTCTCTTCTCACACAGTTAAGTGCATTCCACCTTGATCCATCAAAATTTATCAAATTTGGTGATTTTGCTAACCCGGATCCCCTGTTAAAAGATATGCACCACTTCAGCCCATATGCTCCTAATTGGGATACGCTCGCTTTGGATCCAAGGGGAACCCTTACTTTGCCAAGATTGGATGCATCTGGAGTGCCAATTCCTCTCTTTCCAAGACCAACCCAACCAATCATCTCAGACGAGCAATTGGCTTTGGATTTTGAGATACAACAATCAAGAGCCCCCACAAACATTGAGCTTTTCAGAGGTATTCACTTAAACTCTCCTTTGATTGCCTCAAAAATTGATTCTTTATCAAAGCTTGCTGTTGTTGCCAAAGTTGACTCCACTGGTATAAAAAATAGAAAAACTTTGGGACCATCTCCTAAGGCTTCACAAGGGCATTGTCATAAATTCTATCTACTAGCTAAGTTATCCATATATCCTTGTGGAATGTGGTTGCCCCAGGACTGCAAATTTCTTGCTTAAACTTGGCCTCACAACTTGTGACACTTCCCAAATATCCTTTTTAAAATGGAATGCCACCTTACCTCTAAATGAATTCAAAAAGCTACACATAGCTTCTGTCACCATGAGCGAGCTCAGTCCCATATATTGGAATGAAGACTGCTTCAAGTCTATCTTTAGCACCATTGGTACCTATTTGACCACAGAATATTCCACATATAATCCTCCAAAATGCTTCATTCAGCTGGATATCACCAAATCCATTCCCACTGCCATATCCTTTATAGATTTCTTTGGGAAAACCTCTATCCTTCAACTTAGATGGATAGGACTACCAAATCTTTGCCAGACATGCAACTCGAGGCATAAAGTAGGCAGTCAATGTATACTGCCTCAGAAGGAAGCAAAAACATATGAAATTCCAGAAAAGGGGATTGTTGATGCTGGGCCATCCAATCAAGCAGCTATCTCAACATTTCCAAACAGAATGGGATCTAACCAACATGCAGCAATGGACATGAATAGGCCAGATCATAATACTCTTTGGCATCAGAATGGATGGAACAAAGTCAATGGCAGTACAAAAAGAATCCAAAAACATAGAGATGCTAGGACCTTGGCACAGCAAAAAACTGACCACAACTACAGCTCTCAGTTTTCTACCATAACATCATCTTCAGACAAGCAAATGAAGATTAAGGTTCTAAACAAAGGGGTCTTCATCAAGGAAGATCGACCTTCAGTATGTCAGGATAAACCTATTCTGGCAACAAAACAGACTACTGAGATGGCTAAAATAAATAAAGCAAACATTGAGCACAACAGGTATATGCTAAAAGGGAAAGGTAAATCCTCAGTTTTGCCTCCAAAAGTTGACTTGCATAAGACTCTTTCAAACATTATGAAGGAATCCAAGCAATCTATCAGTCAACAACCATTATCAATCAAAGGATTTGCTGATACCCAAGTTGGAATAAAAAATACAGCTTCTTCTAATATGACAATTACTGAGAGAAGCAAATCTATCTCACATGGTTTGAATGGGGTTTCATTACTTAATGAAAAAGGTATACATCTCAAAGAAAAGGATAAAGAAAAGGGCAAGCAGGTTACATCATCATCAACTGAGAATTCTCCAACTCCAGTCAAGGTTCCACAACACCAAAATACCTTGGACCACCAAGACATTGAACCTGCTGAAGATTATGAGGATCTACTTGATACACTAAAAGTATCAAATTCCTTTGCCATTCTTGCAGACATGCCAGATGATCCTGATGCTGATAAAACTGCAGATGAAAACTGTATTGGTCCCATTGAGCCAACCTCTCTTCCCTCTCAACCTGAAAACACACCTATATATACATCCATCACACATCCCATCCAAAACATTGCTTTACCATTTGAAACTGCACTTGATCCCCCCCCTCTTACATGTTGACCTCCCTGAAACTACTGAATTATCCTTGCCCCCTCCTAAGAATGCAGCCATTTCCCCAATGATAGCTCAGCAATTGCAGGAATTAATGGCAGCCATTGAGGTATTGCCAGATCCTTGTAAACAGATGTCAGTGGCCACAAATGATAGGGATGAACAGATCAGAAATATCTCAAACAGTTGGGAACACAATTTGCTGCACACAGATCATGAGCACACAATAGCAACAGCAACAGCATGTGATCAGCACCAATCAGAGGAAACAACAGGAAACAATGCACCATTCTTGGAACAAGCTTCTACCAGGCAAGATCTTTCCATTCTAAAAGTTGCAGATAATTTGAAACTTAACTTCTCTAATGTGGATAATAATGTGGATAATAATGTAATTACCCCCACAAACTTCACTGATTCTTCCTTATCTGAGAATGTAGTCCATGAATGTTGCAAATCCAAATTCTGGCAGTGCTCTCACTCTGACATAATAGCTAAAGAAAACAACTTTGCAGAACCTCACTCTGACAAAGAAAATGCCCCTGACCTTCATACTCCAAACACTGATAACTTATGGGATGAAGATATTTATTTGCTTGCTCATCAAGACAGTCCTACTGTTGACCACCCAACAAACCAATCCTCCAAAAGAAATAGGAAGAAAAAGGGGAAAAGCATTCTTGGCCAAATCCAAAACACATCTGCAGCCAATACTCGACAAAAAACCAAAAGGGCTAGCAGATTCCACCAGCCATTTCCAATATTGCTTTTTTCTTAAATTCTCCATGAAGATTCTCAGTTGGAATCTTAGGGGCATCAAAGGCCCTTTAAAAAGAAGAAGGGCTATCTCTCAGATCAGAAGTTATGATGCAGATATCATTCTTCTTCAGGAGCTTAGACTTCCTAGCTTCGAATGCTCAAACTTAGCAGATTGGATTGGCCCTGGCTTTTCATCTACTTGGATTGAGGCCAATGGTACCTCTGGTGGCCTTTGCATTATTTGGAGACATCTTATCCATAGCTATGTTCATACTAGCCCTTGCAGGTCCTGGCAATCTGTCATTTACAAGCACAATGATTTTAGCTTTGGAATTATAAACATTTATGCTTCCACTGATTCAAGAATTAGAGCAAACACTTGGCCCAGCAATTTTATTACATCTCAGGCCTGTGACACTTGGATCATGGCAGGGGATTTTAATAACACACCTACTTGGGATATGAAGATAGGAAAAAATCTTAACATGTCATCTGAAGAGATTTTACAGTGGGATCAAATGCTTGATAGGCATTTCTTTCAGCATATCCCCTCCTCTACCTCTGCCTACACTTGGTCCAATAAGCAAGAAGGAAATAGCAGGGTATATTGTGCTCTGGACAGGTTCTACATAAACAACACTCATAATGATATTTGGAATAACTGTCTGGTTAGCAGTGATGAGTGCACATCTATATCTGATCACCAGCCTCAATTCTTCACTATCAATTACACTCTATCTGTTAAGAGGCATGGCAATACCCCTTTTAAGCTGAATTGCTCCCTTCTTGACTCTGATACTTTCTGCAAAGACTTCATTGCCTTTTATGGAACTCTCCCCAAAGTTAGATCCACAAATTCCATGAAATCTTTTTATACCAACATAAAAGACTCCAAAACCTGGATCAAACAGTGGTCAAAGAATTTACATGAAAGCAAGCAAGCAGAGAAAAGTGCCTATCTTAAAGATATGAAAGAGGTAAGAATGCAGCTGCAAGAGGACCCCCTTAATGTTGAGCTTCATTGGCAAGAAGGTAATCTTGAAAGGGTTATCAAAACAATTGAAGAGATGGAAGCAAAAGGTGCATCCATCAGATGCAAAATCAAGTATCTTTCCAACATGGATCATGGAAATTCCAAGTTCTTTTACAGAGTTGCCAAATCCAGACTTTTAAAGAGTCAACTGACCACTGTCAAAGATGAAAATGGTCATATCTACTCAGATCAAAAAGAAATTTCCAATTTCTTTTGCTCCAATTATGAGAAATTTTCTCCCAACCTGTAGACAGCTCTGTGCAAACTATTGAAGCCAAATCTTTTACTGATCTCATTGAAAATAATGGTCTACATAGTAATCTGATCATGACCCCCTCTACAGATGCTATCCCCACTGCAGATGAGACTTTCTCTATCCTCAAGAGTCTTGCCAAAGGCAAAAGCCCTGGCCCTGATGGTCTTCCACCCGAATTCTACATTAGATTCTGGGATACTATTAAAAATGATTTTATGCACATGATTAAGGGTTTTTGGAATTCCAACCATCTGCATCCTGCTCTTTCTTCTGGCCTTATCACTCTAATCCCTAAAGTTGACAATCCTCAGTCTTTCTCAGACTGGAGACCTATCTCTTTAACAAACTCCACTTATAAGGTATGTGCTAAGATTATAGCCAACAGGGTAAAAGCTCATCTTCAAGAGATCATCAGCCAGAATCAATCTGCTTTTCTCCCAAACAGATATATCCTAGATAACTACATTGCAGCCATGGAAGGAATGCATTGGAACAATCTAACTAAACAAAATTGTATCTTATTGAAGTTAGATTTTTCAAAAGCCTTTGACACTGTAAGGTGGAATTTCTTAGAATCCTCCCTGCAAAAACTGGGCTTTAGTGAAAAAATTATCAAGCTAATTTTGGGATTAAATTCTAGATCCCAATCAACTGTGCTGGTGAATGGCTCCCCTGGATATTTCTTCCCTCTGGCTCGAGGTGTCAGACAAGGTTGCCCCCTAGCCCCTTATCTCTTTCTGGCTGTAGCAGAGATGCTCACTAGAGTGATTATACATCAACAATCTGTTGGAAACATAGTTGGTCTGAATCTTCCTAATAATACTTCCAACCTTTCCATTCTGCAATATGCAGATGACTCCTTCAGCTTCCTTAAGAATGAGTCAGACATCATTGCCAACTTCCTGAACACAATTCACATCTTTGGAGCAGCCTCTGGGATACATCTCAACAGAAACAAATGCACTATTATTGGAGATTTAGATGTTGATAGTATTGCTGGCATCAAGTGCATCAAATCAACTGAGACAACCAACCTTATGGGTATGCCATTGTCCCTCAATTCCAGTCTCAAAGGATTATGGACACCTATTGTCTCCAGAATCAGAAAAAAGCTAGGCAATTATGGGAATTGTCTTTCTCTTGCAGGCAGAATCATAATTGCTAATTCTGTTCTTGCTGCTTCTCACATTTATTACTCTTCTGCCCTTTTAGCTCCAAAATATATCTATCAACAAATTGAGAGAATTGTTAGAAACTTCATCTGGAAGAAACACCATATGGTTAACTGGAATACTATTACCAGAAGCAAGAAGCAGGGTGGCATAGGATGTAAGAACTTGGCTCTTCAGGGCTATGCTTTGGCTGGAAAATATATTTGGAAATCCCTGTTTTTGCATAATAATCCAGCCACAATTTTTATCAATTACTGGCTTTCATGCAGTCATCCTAAAGGACATCCTTCTATCAGTCATGATTTACCTTCTTCAGCTTTCACAACTCTGAAACCTGCACCAAACATCTCTCCTCTTATGAGAGGCATTATCCTGGCCTGGAACAAAGTTCACATTAATTTTGAACACTCAAGCACTCAGAATAGCCACTCGAGCACAAGCATTTTTTGGAATCCTAATCTTTCCAGAGACAATAGTACTCCTTTGGCTATTAAGCATCCTAAGTTATACAAAAAGTGGACAGACTATGGTATTTCTAAGCTTGGTGATTTATGGGTTCAAACAAGATGGATTTCCTGGACAAATCTGAAAAATAAGATTAGAGGCAGCTCATCTGATAAGCTTTTGTTTAGACTCATCAGGCATAAACTTAGCAACATTAATCTCCTTGACAATCCTGTCAGTAATGACTGGTTCATTATGGGTAAGCCTAGTTATAGTGTTTCCAAAGTCTACACCTGTTTAAATACGCCTCACCAGCCCTCCAAATCTAAACTTTATTGGGGTCTCTCTGATGATTATGAAAAACGGCTTTTTAAAAATATTTGGAACTCATACTTGCCACCAAAGATTTCCTATTTCATCTGGTTAATTGCCAACAAGAGCTTGCCAAATATGGAAACTTTAGCAAGGCACTCGAATTCTTTAACAAATCCAGTGCATCCCAGCTGCCCTCTTGGTTGCAATAATGTTGAATCTCTAGAACATATCTTTGGCTGTGCTATTCTAAATTCTTTCTGGAGATGGTTTGAATTTACTTTCAATATCACTTGTCCTGCTACTTTGCTTGAGTTCCTGATTTCCTTGTATTACATTGCTTTGTGGAATGTATGGAAACATAGAAATAGGTGTCAGTATGGTGGAAAGACAATTTCTATATTCTGGATTAAATCTCAAGTTATTTATGACATAGAAATGGTTGCAACAAGTCAGATACACCAACATAAAGATTCCATAGATTCTTTGGATAATAAATGGTTAAGTATAGGCAATTTCTTGGGTGCCTATAAGATATTTAAACTACATTGTCATGAATCTCTTACTGACACTTAATCTCTTACTGGTAGATTACATGAGGAGCCTAAGTAGGGACATTGGCACTTCGGTTGAGCCTGCAGAGTACAGACTGTTCCCAGGACAGAGGCTAGTTCATGATATACAGTATACATATGACATGTGGACAGGTCCAGTCAGGGGCATCACTGACATTGACATACCATACATCCCGGATGATGAACTAGATTGGGCTATGGAATTTTGCAGAAGCACATATCTCATGGTGCAGCTATGGTGGTTTATGGAATGTAACAGCAGAAGAATGACTGATCAACAGTTTGAGAATTACAGAGAATGCTATTACCACTACAGGGGTTTGGCAGATGCATATGGAACACTAATCATTCTAATGTCCACCACAAATGCAGATAGGCTGATTATTGAGTTGAATTGGGGAAGTGGCCGCACTCTTATACTCCAACCTCAGTTCCAAGCTCACTTTGATTATCTTAGCTCCTACCACTTCCATTGACATCCCTATTCTCTTCCTATCCGTTGATCTGCACCTCACCTTTGGGACCACATACTGATCTTCATATACTTGCAGTATTTCATTAGCACTTATTCTATTTTGCAGGAATTCATTTTGGACTGGTCTTTGACTGGTTAAGGCATATGTTGCTGAACTTTTTCAACAATGTTCTTCTCAGTTGCAGCACAATAAACGTACCAGCTACTAATAAGGCTGAGTAATATTTTGGACATTACTATGTGCTTCTCACAGCACTTATCCTATTTGTATTTATCTATTTGCTTTTCTATGAGTAGCCTACTTATAAAGGCTCACTCAATATGTTGTACCTTTTTCTATAATTAATGAAAAAAACCCCATTCACTCAAAAAAAAAAAAAAAAAAAAAGTATGGTTTTCTGAAGTGGTGTACTTTATAACTAGGTGTAGTGTTTAAGAAGCTATTTTTAAGGAAATATGATTTTTTTTGGTGTGGTTTATATAACTAGGTATAGTTATTACGTAGCTATCTTTTAAAGTAAGTATGGTTTTTTGAGGTGTAGTTTTTAAGTAGGTGTAGTTTTTAAGTGGCTGTTTTTTTACAGAAGTGTGGTTTTCTGAAGTGGCGTAGTTTTTACGCAGCTATTTCTTAAGGAAGTATGGTTTATTTGAGGCTATTTCTTAAGCAAAGCACCACCACCTGGAATATTGTTTGTGTGCTCAACTTTGGGTATGTATCGTATTGTTTTACATTCGTGAAAAATAACTTCAACGGTTAGATCCAACCACTACAAGAGAATGAGCATTTTTTGTCAGAAAAATTGTCAAACCGTCTAGAGAGATTTTTGCCTGACATACAGACTGACGAATGTACTGACGATTACTATTTTGATGCTTTTCCTGATGATACTATCGTCACATAAATCGTCAGAAGCCTTCGTCAGGTTAAGCGTCACATTAATCATCAGAATATACGTCTATGGCTGATTTGATTATGAAAACCAGGGCTGATGCCATTTGGAGCAGAGCACTCCGGCATTCTGAACTCCTTTCTTTTTTATTCTGATGCCCCTTGCCTTTGATTCGGCCTGTGAGCAGCTGCTTTGGTTCCTTCAGACGTGATCTTCTGTTGCTTCAAGATTCCAGACTTAGCTCTAAGGTGCACAAATATGCAGGTAGAGAAGCTCTTTGGCATCTACACAATAGTTCTCAGCTCTTTGAGTTACTTATCCAGGGTTGCTTTATATCCATAGACCAATCTGACCTGAGCAAACTCATTGTTGTACACATTATTTCGTATTCAGGGTTGCTTTGTCTACAACACCCGACCTGTGCAAACTCATGTGCTAAGTACACTATTACAACTGCATGTTTTCATAGGTTTTATTTTTAGTTTTTAAGGAAGGAAGACAAATTTGGCATTTAGGGGTTTGAGCTAAAGTGCAAGTCTTCCTGCGTTATCTTCCAAAAGATGGGAGAGCTTATATATTTTAAGATTCTTTCCCTAGAGATTTTAGGAAAAGAAGGAGTTTGACCGTTGAAGCTAGATGATTGCAAGCTTTTTCTTTGTCTGTAGCAAGTTACCATGGATCTAGGGTTCTTCTCCAACTCTATACTTTACATGTCACGTTGCATTCTTGGATGTTTGATATTGTCTTTGCTGGCTCTTTGTGCCCTCTGTTTGCAAATGAAGATATGCTGTCTCATCTAACATTATGTTATCCAGGTATTTCTTGCAAATTTTGCTATCAGTCTCATGTTATTGTTTATATGAAAGAAAAAGTTAATTTATGCAGGTTAGCACATGGTGTCTAATCAGTCAAAATGAAGAGTATTGCTCATAATGCTAAGGGGGGCTGAGATTCTTTTACAAACAAAAAGGTAAGGGCTCATGCTAAGTTAGCGTCCTTGTTGGATTGACATGCTTGACGATTTGCTCTATAAGCCAATACAAATTTCATGCATTTGAAGTTTCACATAGTTGTGATTGTAGGGAATTCATGTTTCTGGAACTATTTATTCGAACATCTTTAGTGTTAGGATCTTCTTGACATGCTTGACGATTTGCCTATTAAGCCAATTTTCTAATACAAATTTCAGGCATTTGAAGTTTCACATAGTTGTGATTGTAGGGAGTTCATGTTTCTGGAACCATTGATTCAAACATCTTTACTATTAGGATCTTTTATAAAATGGTTAATGCCTTGGCAGTTAATGCATCTATATATGGTATACTTCACGCTTCAACAGGTTGTAGATTAAAGATACATGCTGAAAATGATGTCTGACTTCAATTTTTCAAGGTGGATGCATATACGGGTTTTCGAGGAAACCCTAAAGATAAACAACCGTCTAAGAGATCTTGAACACAACTAAAAGGAAAGGAACCCTCATGCCTACAGGCCTTTTCGGGTTTACAGAAACTTGTAAAAGGAAAACCACAAGCAGATGTGAGATGCCAGTTATACAGGAACTCGGTTGAAAGCAGCAGCCTCACCATCCAAAATTGCAAACATGACCGCATCAACCTGCAAAAGAACAACACGAGTAAGACAAGACCCCATGCCCATCGGCACCAAAGGCCACAACATCAGCCACCAAGGCTTGAAAAATCGCAAAATTGCCACCAAGGCTTTAAACCATAACCAAGCCACTAAGGCTGTAACACCATAAACAACAGTCCCATCATGATATAAGCCACCAAGGCTCCATCACCATGCCAACATACATAGCAATCACTAAAGCCAGTCACGTAGACAAAGTCAAGAGGGAACCATTGGAGCATGCTGCCTATGTATCGGCAGAGAAGGGACAGGAAAGAGGGAGGGTTGGGAGGGGAAGAGAGCTCAGGAACAATCTTCTAGATGGAGATGCGTGCACAAAAGCGCTGATGCCAAAAAACCTGTAAGCCAAGCTACAAATAGGGCAGGCTTCTGGCAGTTGCTAACCACCCGGGACACTTGTCCCCTAGCTCTAGAAGTCCATTTACCGTCTATTCGTTGAAAACGAAGGTAAATGGGACATCTAGAATGTGCAGAGAGCCTTAGTTTTATGGTTATTTTATGGACGTCAAGGAAAAGGATGAACAAAGCCTAATATCGGTGAAGAGTTCCCTAGAAGTTCATGTGCATTAAGAAATCTAAGATATCTCTCCATGGCCTGTGCATCAACTTGCAACGGATCATATGGGGGTACTATATCTTGGAATCATCCTTCATCCTCCTTCTGAGATGATTTCAAGCCTTTTTGTCCAGATTCTAGGCTTAAGAACTGTAAAGCTGCTCTCTGTGATTAAAGGTTTATGTTATTTGTATTCTGAAGGATACTCTTATAAACTTCTCATTTTGACATATATATTTTAATGTCGAAGATGCTGATAAAGGATGGAATAAATCTTGGCAATCATCATCTGTGCAAGGCTGTTCATAAATCTACTGAGGCAGCCAGTACATTGGCATTAGGACTCTTAGGCCATTAGATGTACATCCTGAATCATAACTTCTATATGTCCTGCAAAAGCCAGCTCACTGCCCTAGATTATGTCATTTCATGTGCGCTTTCTCAATGTACCAAAATGTGGATGCATATTCCTATAACATGTAAATTTTAACCTGGAGACCTATTACACATTTCTAAGTAACATAAGCGAAGCTGAGAATTTAGTCAGGCATTTGCATAATACTTTGTATACAATTGGTACCCTTTTGTAAGAAAAAGTTTAGCATGTATATTTCTGCTGGAGCAGTGGTCCCCTTTATACGACTTATAATTGTCACTAGATTTTTAAGGAGGCTCACAACAATGCTTCAAATCCTTTAAAATAGAAAAATCGATACTCACATCCATTTTGCAATCATTTTCTAATAGATATTGGTTGGAGTGCAAGGTGCATCCAGTAGTCTTGCAATGTAATATTCATTGTAAATAGTAAACCAGGGGCATGTCTTTCACCAACCAATTCCCAAAACAACACTTCTTTGAATATGGATTCTATAGTAGACGAAAGGTTAGGGTTTAGCAGCGGCTAGGGCGGCGGCAGGCGGCCGCCCGATCACTTGGAGATCGTTCTCTTAATCTTCGCTGCTGGACGAGTAGTCAGGGAAAAATCTGGCTACTGGCTTCTGCATTTGATGGTTTTCTTGCAGATTTCAAGAAGGTGGATGCAACCTCAAGTTTTGTAGCAGAGGTTTCTTTGCAGTTCGCCTAAACTTCCAAGAGACCTGCCCAGCACAAGACCTTGAGGTTAGGAAGCCTTCTTGGTCCTTCTTCTGTGATTAAATCAGCTTTTGAAGAAGCTATGTTGCATCAACTCTTTTGCTCGGTTGGTGCTGCCGGTGGAGGTTTAATCAGGGGTTTTTATGGTATGGTTTATCTCCTTCTCTTTAGTGGGTTGTTCGACCAGCAGTTCTTCTCGTCACATTTCAGGTCAGGATAGAAAGGCAGGCTGCACTCACTGCAGATCAGGAAATTTATTGCACTCACTGCAATTGGGGGCTTTGAGGTTCTTCCGGATTCTGGCTCCTACCTTGGAGAGGTGTTTAAGCCATAACAACCAGGTCGAATCTTCTCCAGCATATTAACATGAAAGGAAAATCTTTCCTTCTTAGCTGATATTTTAAGGCAGCGGGATTAGTTGATTCAGGCAATGAACTTGAACTTTGCGGTGCTTTTATTCTTTGTCTGCTAAGATACTGGCTAAAACTTGGGGTATGCCACTCGTCTTATTGACTGCAGGGTGACCACTGACAGATTTGTGCTCTAAGACTTATTCAGCCGGCATCTTAGGCACTCATTGTGCAGTGGTTTACGGATGTTGAGCAGACTTGTGTTGTATTTAGCATCTTGATCCTTGTTTGTTCCTTTGCATGAAATTTTCCGGAGGATGCACAAGGTGTGCAGAGCAACTTACAAGCAGAAGGTTGTTTTAGCTCGAGTGTTGGTGATGTATTGGAAGGCATTGGTGCGGTGGCTGCACTGCTTTAGTTCGATGTTGGGTCTAACAGATTCTGGATGCTTTAACATTTTGTTATCTTGGAAAGGGTTTAGCTTTTCATGTTGGCTCTCTTCTATCCCAGCTGGAAGAAGGGTGTGGTTGCAGGTGGCAGCATTATGAAAGCAGGTCATACTGAAGTGAAGATCTAGGAGGCATTTGGATCGGGAGGACCAGATGCTTTTACTACTGCTTATCAGATTTGCTGGTCGGTTGAGTATAATGATGGTGATGCCCAAGCAGGTGATCAAAAGTAGAGGTAGAAGTAGTCGACCACCCTTTGGGGAGGCCTCCAGAAGGCAGTTGCATCTTGGAGAAGATGGTGAGTCAAATTATCTCTTAGTACAGCTGGAAAAGAGTAAGTTGTCTCCTAGTAGTACCCCTTTGCACATGTGCAGCTTGAGGCCAAGTTAACGCGCGGAAAACTGCTTCTTCACTTCTACTGGGGTCTATCTGTATTCTCGGGTGGTATTTCAGGTGGCATCGTCTTCATGTGTCATGGGATATTTTCTTTGGATGATCCCCTAGAATGGTGTTGTTTACTACCTCCACACCTGGGTTTTATGAGCATGTGTTTTGACACGTTTAGGTATCTGGCTCTTTTGGAGTCTTAAATAAATGTATTTATTTACATACTATTAATAAAAATAAAAATATCGTGCCTTCAAAAAAAAAAAAAAAAAAAACACTTCTTTGTCATTGAATGAGCAAGAAGCTTCCATTGTGCTGGCAGTGGCTACGAAAATAATCCATAGCAACTTAGGTTTTGAGAACTGTACTAGAGTACGTGACAACCAATCATAAAACTTCTTTATGGCAATGATAAACTTCTTTATGGACTATCTATATTAGATTTATGATAAGGAGTTTGAGCTGAACAGGTTTTCATTCACATAGGTTCTCAACTTATTCCCAGCAACGCTTGGGCACCGTTACGCTGGGCTAGAGAGAAATCAAGGTGTCGACTGAAGCTTTCAGAAATCCTCCGCCCTTTCTGAAAATTCGGAGTTAGCTTCGAGAAAAAAACTTTGCCACGTCGCAAAGTTAAGTTGTGTTGGTATTGCGTGACCTGGACTTCGACTTTTTTTTTTGCGAAGTCAAGTGAGGCAACCACATGGGAACGTTGCCTTTGGCCTCAAAGTGTCATAAGCTTATGACCTTGATAAAAGTTTAATAGTTTCCATTGCCTTTATAGGATATAAAAACTAATACTGGTGTATTTCCAACCTTTGAAAACCTTCTGTCACTTCTGGATATCGATTTAGGGCATGCATAAACCTTTAGGTTAAAAATTGATTATGGCCAAGACATGTGCCGACATGGTTAACATTGCATTTGATTAGTCTTCTTGAAGGGCAACAAGAATGCTCAAAGGAAATAATGTAACAACTTCAAATAAATCTCACAATATGCAGCAAGACTTGGGGCAGGCTTATGAACGCTTGGCCAAGGCATAAAAAGAGTTGAAGATGCAGTTGACCACTAATACTCTTCAGTGGTGTCTCTTTCCCTTAATTCATTTTTGGTGGGAGCACATATTGTAGTCAATTCTGTTTGCCTCAAAACTTAGATGTGTTTATGGTCCTTACTAATTGTTGTTTTTGCAGTGGAATTGAGCCATCCTCAACAGCTACTGAGATTAAAAAGGCATGTCAAAAACTAGCATTGAGACATCATCCAGACAAAATAGTACGCTTCCTGTACTACACTTGTTTTATATTCTACTATTTATGAACTCTGAATAAAAAAGATCTTGCTGACGCATACATTTACTTCAGGTATTCTTGCTCAATGCAAAACTAGCAGAGGCTGAAACCATGACTCATGATGTAGTTAGGGATCTACTGGGGGGTTAAACTAGATATTAAGAACTGTAGTAAGAAATTGAATATTTGTTCTTGAGATCTTAAGGACTAACAAAACATGCAATTCCTTTGCCAGTCTCTATTTTCACAAGTTTACCAGTCAACTTTGCCAGTCAAAAGTTGGCCTTGCTTACTTGTCATGGCATGTCATCAATGGCATGCAACATCATCATGCACATGACATATCACCAATGGCATGCCACATCATCATGCGCCTTGCTGTCTTATGTTTCCGCAGGTTGTGGTTGAAATATGCTTCGTTGGGACAGAGTGGCAAAGCAGAGTAGAATAGTGGCACATAAGGTGAAATGGCAATGATATGGCACTATATATGTTGAGGTTGCTTCGAAACAGCAAGCAAACGTCATTCTTTGCAAAAATTATGGGAGATGACATGGCATGAGTATGGTGAGGTGGCAAAGATGAGTGGTGAGGTGTGAAAAGATGAAGGGCTTGAAAACCAAAGAATTTGCCTAGACAACTTTTCAACTTAAAAATAAAGCATATTTGTCCATGGTGACATGGCATTCCCTTGGATGATGTGGTATGTGACATGATGACTAAGCATTTTATGCACTTTAGATAGAAAATGACTAGGCCAATTAAAAGAAAAGAAGAATTTTTTTGAGTGAGATAAGTAGGCAATAGTGGCAAGCAATAAGGAGATGTGGGACTAGAAATGATCATAGCATGGTATGAGCATGTGGGATGCAACTATGAGTGATGACATGGCGAAAAATGAGGGAATAGAAAATGAAGAATTTGCCTAGGCAATTTGAACCTTCTTAGAAGAAGCATATTCACTATAATGACATGGCATTTCTTTTGAAGATGTGGCACATCACAATGTATGACTAACACATTTGGTTTCAAACACATTTGGTTTCAAATTGGGATGTCAATATATGATGTGCCAAATATTCTGACAACATTGATATTCATTGACGTAAGACAATCATCTTTTGTCCTTTGAGCTTCTTAAAACATGCAAATACTATAAGTAGCTTATGCTGCACCAAAAGATTTATAGAAGAATATGCAATGTGCATTCAATTTTTAGAAATAGATGCGTTGAAACAGAGCTAAAAACAACGAAAAATTTAAGAGATTCTAAGCTTGGAAGAAAAACTTGGAAGATCCATCGATGACAGAATGCATGGCAGCATAATACATGAGATCGGCCTGTAAACCTTTCTGTAGCTTCGTCAAGCTTTTGCAAATGCCCGGCATTGGCTGGAAAGACCCATAAATTCCACCAAAGAGTCAAGAAAATGAAATGAACACATTCCTAAGCAAATCATGAGAAAGAACTTGCAAAGATCCTAAGCTTGGAAGAAAAACTTGAAAAATCTAAAGCAAATCCTACTCGTACTGCGAAATAGGGCAGGTGCCATAGCCATCGAGTGCCAGGGGCTACAAAGCGGCATCAGAGCAAGCTCCAAGGGCTGCCCACCGCCATAGCCGCCCACCGCCATAGACAGACCTTCGCTGAAAAAAGATGGGGGCGGAGGGGCAAATTAGCTCCCCATTCCCATGTTGTGGTGATACGGCCACCGGTTCCACATTTCGATGTGGCCAATGACCCCTTTCTGACTGCCACCGATTGTGGGGCCCCACCGGTCCACACCGTAATGTGGTTTCCGTGACTATGCCACCATACAAGGACATCTTTTTGTAACAGTGTAAAGTGATAAAACAAGGTTATAAAGACCAACAAACATTTCACATTATCATAACCTACGAAATTTATATTTAATAAAGATGAACGGCGGAGATGAATTCAAATAGACGGTTAAGATGGTGATCTTCGACCTAACATCCTATTGGTGGAATTGAACTGCTTTTTATTGTTTGTTTCCAGGAGATATGGCGCCTTCCTTTTGCCGCCAAATTCAAGGCCACAGCGGAGATATGGCGCCTTCCTCTTGCCGCCTAAATTCAAGGCCACAGCTTCCATCTCCATCTCCACTGCAGCTCTAGGTTCGCCTTGCCGCCTCCAGCTCCACGACGACCAGATCTTCAGATTCGCCTCCAGCTCCCACTCGCCGCCAAATCCAAATAGGGCCATAGCCAATCTTTTTGCGATAGGTTCTTAGTGTGATTGCTCAACAAATATTGACTATTCAACGAGCTAAAGCAAAGCAAATCAAGGCTTTTGAATTTGAAGGCGTGAAGCTTACTTTAAAAACGGACATGTAGTGTCTTCATTACCATGAATCCAGCTATGCCGGGCTTTCGAGCTCCCCGACAATTTAAAAGCTTTGTTCCGCACGGTTGCAATGATGGTTCCAGATTATGCACCGATCTCGAGAAGGGATATCCGCAGTTTCGAGGCAAAAATCTTGCCTTATTCAACCCAAATAAGTTAAATTTTGAATCAGATCCCACTCTTTGCCGCACATTCTCGGTGGGCATCTCTCGCTCGCTGCAGAATTGGACCTAAAAGTTTGGGCTTTTAAATCCCGTGATCTCCTTCCAGCTTTTGTTCTTTTTGCGCGAAGGATCAATAGCTCCGCCATGCAAATCTTTATTTTCAAGAGTTTGATGGAATTTTAAATACTCCGAAATCTTCCTTCCCTTGCTTCCGACTTCACTTTCTTGTGCGAATGCCCTGTTTTTTGGAGTTTTGGGAGAAAGTGTGTGAATCGTGCCATCTTGTATCAGTTCTGCTGCCTTCATGAACCCATTTAATGTTAGAAATATGAGACACACAAAACTTTTCCCACAAGACAAGATCAAATTTTATTCATATGAGATACATATTTATACATCAATATGAGCCGCTATTGGACTAGTGCCACAATAGGCAAGAGTGGTATATGTGACATACGTGCCATACATGGCAAAAGGTAAAGGTGCACGTCTCCTATAGAAAGGAGATTCCAAACACCCTCCCTGCAACTTTAGCCTTTTGAACAAAATAATTGTATCTCATATTTAAAGATGCCTCCAACCATCCCTCCCTGCATCTTTAATCTAGTGCTTGGATCAAAAAAACCTTTTGTGGGTTAAAAGGAAAAAACCCAAGCACTTTCAGAACAACTCAAGTAACAACAAAAGATTCAACAATTCCAAGAGTCGCTTTGCACATCTCTTGCTTCAAGTCCTAATGCTTTGGTGAAGATGTCAAGAACCATTGCCGACGTTGGACAATATTTAAGCATAATAGTCTTCTTTCGTACTTCTAATTTGATATAATGATAATGTAGCTCAATATGTTTAGATTTAGAATGAAAAACCTCATCCTTTGTTAATGCAATTGTACTTTGATTATCACACATGAGTAGAGTAACACATCGTTGCTTTTTGCTCATCCAAGAAACTAAGGATTTCCCAACAAAAAAGCAACTCCCACTAGTAGAACGAAAAGTGTCAGGACAACCACCCCAATCAAGATCTCAGATAGCCTAGCAAAGTCAATACATCAACATCATTCTGCTTTGTGTACAATAAACCACAAGTAGAAGTGCCTTTCAAGTATCTCAAAACCCTTTTAGCAGCAATCCAATGAACCTGTCCAGGATTAGTCATGAATTGACCAAGAGTATTAGCAAAGATAACTAATATCGTATGAAAGTGGCATTGGCCAAATACATGAACGCACCAACCAAACTAGCATAAGAACATTTTTTCATTTGCAATCTTTCTTGATCAGTGCAAGGACTTTGTTTTTGAGAAAGTTTGGAGTATCTGGAACTAACACCAAGAGTACTTCGTGATTTTGCAGATAAGAGAACTTTCACTTTATGTAAGTATGGTAAATCATTGCAAACAAAGATCGTATCATCAACATATAGAGCAATGAAAACATAATAAGACCCTTCTCCTTTTGAAGTAAATATTCAAATCATTCACACTAGAAAGGAATCCAGAAACCAAGTCCTCTTGTCCAAGTGTTCTGATGTTAGAGCATCCTCCATAGAAATTGGATCATCAGTCAGATATTCTAAACATCCATTATGTCGGCTTTCATGCTCGACGTGCAATAACATCATCATGAGCAACCTCATGAATAATCTCATTAAGACCAAAATGATCTTCCTCGTCAATATTAGCAAAATTATGAACAAAGTCAAGGACATCAAGAGCAAAGGCAGATTCAGTAATAGGAGCAGGGGCAGCGATAGAAGCATGATTTCATCAATAGAATGAAGCATAAGTAAATGGAAGGCTGATCCCCAAATTGATATATTTTGCCATCACAGGTGTATCTAATAAAATAGCTTCCTTAGCAAAGTCATCATTTTTTACTCTCTTTAGGAGAATATGAACATAAGCAGTACAGCAAACCAAAATCGTACAACATTGGCAACATTGGGTTTAATAGCAGACTAAGCTTCTAATGAAGTTTTGCCTTTCAAAAAAATAAGTAAGCAATTTTGCAGGTACACAGCAGCGCCAACAACTTCTGCATAGAAACACATCCAAATTAATATGAGTAAGCATGCAATGCACCACATTCATGATGGTGCAATTCTTCCTCTCAGCAAGGTATTCAAGAACAATGCTTGAATTTGCACAAACTTTGTCAAATACCAAAGACTTAAACTTGCCACCATTATCAGTTCACAGTCTCTGAATCATTGTTCTAGTTTGAAGTCCTATGATCTTTTTGGAAGTACAAAAGACTGATAATACTTCAAGTTTTCTAGTAATAAAGTACATAAATGTATAGCCAAAGAGAATCACAGAATCATAGAATGGCCCACAAAGTTTAGAACGGACCAGTTCTAAGACTCGCATAGCACGATATCTTTCCCCAAAGAATGAGTGGCAATGTGGCTTACCAATAACATATGCCTCACAAGCATTCAATACTCCACAAGGTTATCACAACTGATGTCCAAAAGAGCTTGAAAGCTAGCATGACCAAAACGTCGATGCCACAAAGTACTGATATCATCACCATGAGATATCACAACATTAGCAAACCCATCATTCATCTTCCAAAGTCAATCTTCAAGAAAATTTTCCAGTTAGAGATATTCAATCAGTCAATCTCCAAAGAGATTTTGCAATTTCAATAAGCCAATCTCCAATGAGAGTTTCCAATGTCAGTATGTCAAAATTTTAATGAGATGTTCAATTAGATACTGGCAAATTTTCAAGCAAGCTCCAAGGAGATTGCTTTGCCAAATTTCTAGTTTGCAATGATATATTTGTCAATTTTCAATAACATATCTTCTAGTTTGCATCTCCAATGAGATTTGCATTACACACTAGCAAATCGTAAATTCGTCTACAACAAGATAGTAGAACGACAAGACATATGCCAAAATATGATATTCGTCATCACCATATGTAGTTAGAGCATGTACAAATACGTCATTCAATTTCAACCCATACGTATATATATACTGCAGTGCCAAAAGACACATCCATTGTAAAGAAATTAATCGACATCTCAGATTATTGAATACAAAACCAATAAACATAACACCTGTCGTTCTTTACCATAACTTGTTCATGCACATAATAAAAAAATTAATCCACAATTCAAGAATAATACACACATGCAGCATCAAATGCGATTTCAACAGTGTAGCTAGCAGATAAATCCAACTGCTAAAATTCCTAAGCACATGGTCACTGTAATAATCAAAATTTGCACACCTTCATGCTATCATACTTAACTTTCATACTTAAGTTCCATCATTTAAAACTTCCATGCTTAACTTACATGATTCAAGACTTCCATGCTTAACTTCCATGATTCAAGACTTTCATGCTTAATTTAATAGGGATTTAACATCCCTGGGATATGGCTAAAGGCAATGCATATCCAACTAGTTAAGAGCAAATACTTAGGCAAGAAATTTAATGGTAGGCAGGATTGCAACACCCTGAATCCCTCTTCAACGAGCAAGAGATGACAAAGTCTTCAGTTTCAAATCAGAGGTTTTAGACTATTACAGCATGCTACCAATAGCTATTAGGAATATATCTTCAGGATCCATACAATGATGGTTTAGAAGATTTCACAGATGAAGCTAGTTAGGCATATATCTTCAGGATCCATACAATGATGGTTTAGAAGATTCACAGATGGATTGAAAGGATATAGTTAATCATCAACAAGTAATACGACTTTTTATCTTCAACAAATAACAAAGAATTAACTATCCAACATGAATACCACTCTCCATCCTTTCTTTTTCTCCTGCAGTCTTAAAACAGGGTTAGTCACTAAAATTTCGATAACTCAAAAATTAATTATCCTTTTTGGCTGATGTTTGTTCCCACTTAAACTAGACTTTAAGTTCTTTCCAGTAAGCTTTAGATTGCATGAATCGGATCTATATTAGAAAAGTTATGGCCTTCCAAAGCAAGGCTATCTTTTTACTCCATAGCTGCGACTTTCTACTTAAAAGTAATGCTTATAGACTGTACAACGAATTTGGCTCTGATACCATGTTAGAAATATGAGACACACAAAACTTTTCCCACAAGACAAGATCAAATTTTATTCATATGAGATACATATTTATACATCAATATGAGCCGCTATTGGACTAGTGCCACAATAGGCAAGAGTGGTATATGTGACATACGTGCCATACATGGCAAAAGGTAAAGGTGCACGTCTCCTATAGAAAGGAGATTCCAAACATTTAATGCATCATTCCATTGGCTTAGTCCCGGAGTTGCAAATTCAAAATCTAGGCCGGAATCATCTTCCATTAAGGCCCCTGATTTTATTATGCATATTTCGGAATCAGTACAAGGATTGGTGTAGAACGAGGGAAAGTATCTTGAAGCTTCTTTTCAGGTGAACAATTTTAACCTATTCCTCAATGCAGTTAGTTTCATGTTGCAGAATACGTCTGTGTTTAGCTGAAGTTTTTTTTCTGCTGTGAAAATGACAGTGTGAAGACATAGTTAAGGTGGAAGAGCTATTAGACGAAGCAGGGATCAAGTATGAAAAAAGGGTGGTGGAAGAGAAGGGCATTGAAGTAGAACAGATTTTTTTCCATGATCCTGATGCCTTTATGATAGAGATCTGCACCTGTAAGATGTTGCCAGCGGAACCACTAGGTGCCTCTGTTTGCTTTCTAAACTTTATAGCTCAAAACTGAACAGAATTGCCTGAATTTTTTTCAAATCATTAACTGAGCACAGTTCGACAAATGCACATGCCTAAGACGTCAGAACTCCCATATTCTTTGGTGGCAAAGATGAGGCAATAACAGGGATTCTATAACAGGCAAATATTTTGATCTTGTAAAAAGATTTCTTTGCTTTTTTGAGCATGATGCTTGTCATCTTTTTGTTTGTTTAGGTAGTAACTGTTTCTATCATGATTATTATGTCTAGAATCACAAAAAGTCCAGAAACATTGTAAGCTGGAACTCTATGGTTTAATAACTACATATAAGAATAAACATACATAATTGGAAGTCACAATATGCTTTAAGAACTGCCATGCCTAATGGAATTATTTGGGTTCGATTCCCAAAAGGCAAGAAATTAACAATAGGCAAGAAATTAACAATAGTTTGTACCAGGGTTCATAAATAAATTCGCATAACATAGTGATTTTTTTTTTGTCAATATTATCTTTAAATGTATTTTTGGTAAAAAGCATGCGTTGTTTTTGTAAATTTTAAAACTGCGTGTGGGTGGTTTTTTTATTTTTTCCCAAAAACAACACTCGAAACAACCGCTACCCTTAAGAAATGACGTGTTAGTTTTTTGATAACTACACTTGAAAATGCTTATTTTTAAAAAGCCACATGTAAAACAATACTAAAAAATAGCACCTAGTTTTGATTAACCACATTTTTTTTCTTAAAACCACATATCATTTTTTTGGAAAACCAACAACTAAAAACAATATAGTTAAAAAAAAAGTGCAGACAACTACGTGTAGTTTCTAGCAAAGTCGGACAAAATTCTCTATGTAGTTTTTCAGTGTAATTTTTTTGTTTTTTTTGCAAAACAACAGTTAAAAACAACATGTGGAACTTTTAAGTTTTATTAAGAACCACATGTCTTTTTTTCACAAAAGCAACACTTGAAAACTACGACTACTTTTAAAAAACAACATGTTGAAACACATGTAATTCCTACGCGTAGATAATTTTGACAAAATTCTACGCGTAGAGTTTTTACAAAAAAAACTACACGTCTAAAAGTTTGACTAAAAACTACACGTTGTTTCTAGCAAATCCGGACAAAAACAACACATAGTTTTTTGGTGTTGTTTTTTAGCAAAAAAGACACTGAAAAACAACATGTGGACCCAGTTTTGGGGTGGTAGTGTTGTTTCTATGTGATATATCCATATACTGTAGTAGTACTTGCTTTTACCTTTTTCAATAGATGAAGGGATGCAATATACATAGGCAGTGAAGTATTTGTTGGGCGACAATGAGATGCTGAACTTCAATTGCATTGCAGGAAGTATTTAACTCTTGGAGTTTCTGGAGAGTGCTCATTCCAGATATTGAAGATGAATTGAGAAAAAAGAGGTGAGCTATCGTGAATGTCGCAGTGAGTATATCTATGAATGTGATGTTGGTAGTTTTGTGCCTTATTGCTGTTTGCCTTCTTCCAGGCTATCAATTCTCATCTAGGCTATCAATTCTCATCTAGATATGTTACGGCCTGTGATTCAAAACTATGGTGGTGCAGTTGATGTTGTTGGTGTTGACACTGCTACTATGGCAACTTGAAAAGCAAAAGAAAGACAAATCAATATTGATGCTCACGTTATCTCTCGTTATGGCAGTCTGGTTAGGGATTTTCCTTCAATGAATGGACATATGCAATACGATCCACCATAGGAATCAGTAAATGAATGCCCGAGTCCAGTGTTTTCAAATACTTTCCAAATCTCTCAATCACGTAGGCACTCTTCTCAGGAACAATCCGAATACCCCAATTTGTTGGGGGATGCACGTACCTCTTGCTACTTATTGAGTTCTGACTGACATGAGAGGGGTTTACAGGTTTACTGCAACCCAAAATGTTCACCATGTACATTTTTTGCATCTGTATTAAAAAAACAAAAAAAGTGAAGCATCGAGATCGATTTGTATGGCAAGTCACAGTTCTCTGCATTCTTTTCACATATTTTTACAAATGACATATCCAAATATATTGTCTTTTTACAAATGACATATCCAAATATATTGTCTTTATCAATGTCCTGATGCTTCCTACAAATTTATGGTGAGCTCACCAAAGTTAGAATTTGTAGAATGAAATGTGCTAAATTGCACTTTATTCTAATATTCTCTATGCGAGCTCAACTCTTGGCCAAACTATGGTGTAGAGTTGCCTTGAGCTTCATTTTCTTAGGCATATCACCCGCACAGTTGGAGCAAAGAAGTCACACCCAAGTAATACAAATACCAATTATGAAGTACGTCAAATTTTGATTCTTCTCTATGAGTTTAATGCAATTCCACCATGCAAAACATCATTGTAAAGCCCAAGCCCCCAAAAAAAAAGGAAAAATCCTATGGTTTTCGTTTTTTGAGGAAAAAAAAAAAAGTTCTTGAAAATTCTTGATTTCAACAAGTAGATTGCAAAGGTTCCCCAGAATTTGTCGCTCACGAAGGAGCATCTGCTTAGCTAATTTGGAATTAAAAAAATAGAATGCCATTATTGGATAAAATTAGACACCACATTTTGGTATATACTAGCATAAACAGCATTTGAATTTGCTTCAATTTATCAATGAAAAAAGCTAAAATTTGTATTTATCTCTAAACTTGCAAATCAACCATGCAATTTATTTTTAACATTCAAAGTCTATATCACAAGGCTTTAAGGGGACAATGCAAAAAGCTTAAGCCAAGAATGATGAGCAAGGTGGTGTTAAGGGGAAGATGTGAAAAGTTTAAGCCAAGAATAATTACATAATTTTGATTACCATCAATGTTCAAGACATTTTTGCTACAAAATCTGAAGGACATGAGGTAATTTCGGGCACCATGTCGTCCTTGATGCAAAACAAATGGCAATAGTGCAGGTTCAACTCATGCCCGTTCTTTTGCATCGCAAGGATGTCCAGAATTGAGATCTATTCGACTTAGCATGCGATAAATTTCTTGTAGCTATATATTGTTTTCACCTCATGGATTGGCCTTGATAGGACTATGTGATTTGAAATTCACTTTTGAAGTAGGTTTTCATCGGTTGGCCAACACATGCATTCCCTATATGAGACTTGATATAAACCCTAAATATAAGCTGGGATTTTCATTTGATTTTAACTTGGTGTTTGACTTTCAATTTAAAATTGACTTCGATGTTTTGGAAATGTTTTGATAGGTAGGCCCATCAATATTTGACTTTTACATTCTCTTTGACTTTTACTTTGGGGTTTCATCCTACTTTTGAAGTTGATTTTTTGCATTCCTTACATAATTGCTTTGGCTTTGTGTTTAGCTCTTCATTTGAATTTGACTTTTGCTTGTGCAATTAATTTTAATGGGTTAGTCCAGCACTCGACTATTTAGATTTCCTAATTAGACCTATTCCTTTGAAGAATCTCGATGAATATAAATCTAACAATATAGTATCTCAAGTTTAGCATAGGAAGTATGTTGGACTACAACTTTACACTGGTTGAACATACGATGGTTGAATACACAATGGGCAGCCTACAGTCCCTAAATAATAAGGGACTTGTAATACATATAATGCTAGTAATAAAGAATATTTGGATAGTTATTGTGAGGCCTAGAATGCCTCGAACAATCAATTCATATTTTCATTCCCTCATTTCTGTCCATATGTTCATCCTTTGTACTAAAACTTCATACTAGATTACACACATCAGACAAACTTCATACTAGATTACACACATCAGAGACGTTATTCTCCTTACTTGGTTCAGAGAGCAACCCCGTTGCGTTAGCAACTTGTTTTTCTTACTATCTAGTTGTCTTATGAGGTGCGATCATAAAGAAATCCCTCTAGCTTGAACATAGAAACATAATCCGTTGTTCATGCCATGACTACTAGTATTTTAAACAACTAGCAGGTATCTGCTTGTTCAGCCAATATTATCGAGATTAAAGATGGATCTTAGCATTTGATCATCCAAGACTTGTCATGTGGATTTATAGATTGTGTGGATAGATGCTATTATACTGCTGTAAACCACAGGCAAATCAGATAATCAAAAGAAATATACGTAGAAAGGAAAAACATGATTGTGCGTCTGGAGACTCATTTTATGATTGAAGATCACAAGGGCCTTTGATGGACTTTGTGGTCTTACTGTTCGGTTTTTTTGTAGTTAAATTTCCAGTCAGAGTCAGATGCTTCATAGAATCAAAAGACATTAAAAAGGAAGTGTGCATGCTTGGTGCACCAAAGACACTCGGCCCGGTTCAAAAACAGAGAGTATGAAACAATGCATGTCATAACTTATGGCTTGGCAGAATCATAAGAAGTTTTTCAAAGGGAAGGGAAAAGGCAAAAAATACTTCATATTTTGCTCCAATCACCAGAGCAAAATCTCGTTTTTTACAGATTCGCTTCCAGTTTGATACAGTACAGGTCTCTAGGTAGCATTTTTCTGCGTTTTAGCTGTATGTCAGAGATACTTGTACTAAATTCAAAAATGGGCAGAAAGATCTGAGACAATGCTTCAAAACATCCAACGTAAAATCAAGATACTTAAATACCACGCCTGATACAAACAAGAGCAAGCTGCAAAAAGTCACCGAACCTGTCTGACACTCACCTGATGGAAATGAAGAAATCGAAAATGGAAAAATCTAAAACCTGCTGCAGCCAGCGAAACGCTTCAATGCCGGATATTTTCTGACCTAATCCGCTTGAGCTAATATAATATCCTTCTCTATATGATCATTGCTCCATGTGTCATTCAACCATCATTGGTGTAATGGCACCGACCTGATGATTTTCTTGTGTGGAATAAATCTATTGGGCATGTAGGAAGAAAATGTTTGTGTACTATGGAAAACTATAAATGCCAATTATGAGAAAATGGAGACTTATCGAAGACCTTGGGGTATATAAAGGGCAAAGAGTGATGCATTATTTCGGCAAGAGATATGGCGAAGCATGGAGTGCTTGTTATAGGGGCGATGATCATAATGGCCTTGGTAGCCAACATTGCCATGGCTCAAGGTCCTGGCGGTGGCGGTCCTGGTGGCCCTGGTCATGGAGGTCCTGGCGGGCCTGGTCCCAGAGGTCCTGGTGGTCCGGTGGCGAGGTCCCGGGCGGTCCCTAAGTGGCAGAGGTCCTGGTGGTCCTGGTCACAGAGGTCCTGGTGGCCCTGGTCACAGAGGTCCTGGTGGCCCTGGTCATGGTGGTCCTGGTGGCCCCGGAGGTCCTGACGGCAGTGGTTTAGGAGGTTCTAGTGGCCCTGGTGGCCCTGGTTTTGGAGGTCCGGGTGGCAGGGGCCATTAAGTGCATGTATTGTATTAAGTATACATATAGTATAATAGTTCACGTAGTGACTTTGCTTATATCCAAACTTACTGTCATACTAACATAGCCCGGTGTTGCCAGGCTCTAGCAAATGAAATGCTATGTTGGAATTGATATACAGACGCCAATGTCATTCGTAGGCTTTAGTAGTGTTAGAGTTGTGTTTAAATGGTTATTCTATGAAGAGTGACAACTACATCATCTATGGTTGAACATATACATAAAAGAATTTGCTAAGAATTATGTTGGGCTTTAATGATTTGCAAGGAAGTTAAATAGAAGAAGAAAAAAAGAAAGTACGCTAAATGAAGCAGAATTTCATTAAAGTTGGAAATTTCGTGATTCCAATTTCTCGTGAAATCAGTTTCTTCCCTGTTTTATCACACATTTATGGCTAGATATGGCACTATTTGCTTAAAAAGAAACCAGTTATCATGCAAAAACCGCTACATTTAATATAAAACAGCGCGGTTTTAGTTGTCAGGAAGAGAACTATGGCGCCATTTACTTGGAAAGTATGAGGAAAAGCGGCCCGAGAAACACAAAAGCAAATATTAAATTGCCAAAAAGCGCCCAGCAAGCAAACAAAATGGCGCGGCCGCTCCTTTAGCTTAGAAATAACCACAAAGCAAATAGCGCGAAACGCGATATTTGCTTTAACGTGAAAGGAAGCAAATGCAGCGCCGCTTATTTGCTTGAACGAAAGCAAGCAAAATAGTGCGGTAGCTTATTTAAGAGCGAAAGCAAATAGCAAAGGAAGCGCTTATTTTGCGTGAACGTGAAGACCAAGCAAATAGTGCTCTCGCCATTTTGCTATAGATAACACATATTTTCAGAAGACCATGTAGATATATATATTAATAGAAATATTATATAAGATACAATTTTTCAAAACACAGAATTTTTTTTAATAGTCATTGGCGAAGTGTTCATCAGAGACTTTCTCATAATCATCCAGGTTAATTTTACTGCGGTCAATTTGATCCTCTTGCTCGGCTTGGGCCGACGTCTCACCTTTCTCTCGTATGAGAAGCTTCTTCGCCCGCCCCTTCCGAGATTCACCATCTTGCAAAGTCAAGACTTCCCGTTGGCGTTGGTCAATGGCCTTTGGGTCAAGCCAGGGGTACATGACGTTCTCGACCCTACCCAGAATGCCCGCTACGCATTTCATCTTTCCTAACTCATGCTCGTATGTCACACTGATTCTTCCTACATGAAGGGATGCCCTAGAGAAGGCTCCACCAGAGAAGAAATCTAGTACAATGTTACCTTTGAGGGCGAGCTTATCAACAAGGTAGAACGCATTCTGCGGGACCAACTGTTTATGCACCGGATATTCTCCCTCCATACCCCCGCCAACTCCACTTAAACCTGTCTTGCATGAGTTTTTTAGCCATAACATCGCCCTCACTTCCGATGGCTTCCTTAGGAATAGGAGGAATTTGCGGGAGCTTTCTAGGATGGTCGCCAAATAGCCTAAGGTCCAGGTCTTCGTCAGGCTCTCCCGTCTGTGCCGAAATCCTCGTAGCAAATAGAAGAGCTTGTGGCTCTTTGATTCCTGAACCACCTGTAGCTCCAGTCTCTTCTTCATAGATTCCTACAAACACTCTAGACCTGGATTCTAGTCTTTCAAGCGCACTGGCAAATAGTAAGTTATGCTCCGGCCTGACGAAACATAGAATCCAGTATGTCTCTTGGTCTGTCATCTGTGAGACATTATCGAAGAACGCGGTTACAGTCTCACTTTTCCAAGCTGGAGTAAGCTGCCTTGCATCTAAACATATCATGCTGGCAGGTAGAACTGCACGTTCGTTCGGAATCCCCCCGGCAGTGACATGCTCCACAAACCATCTTGGCAGGGCCTTTTCTGTTTCAGGCTGAAGGATTTTTCGAATGGACCTGGCCAAGGAGAATGGCATGTTACCATGAACTCCCTCTTTGAGTATTCCTTCCTGTACCCACTTATGGTGGCATACCCCCCAAACCAGAAGTGCTTTATCTGAGAAGTGGTCTGTGGCTTTCCTTAGGTCCTCGAATTTCTTGTACTTAGTGCCAATTTGATCTGCAATGAAGTGCAGTATCTCCTTCTTCATGTAAGCAAGTACTCTTAAGTTTCAAGCCCTGCGTCTTGAAGAAATTATCGCCTTTGTAATCTGAGGTGACTTTGACGTATATATCCCCGCTTAAAGCTTCTTCGAGGACCTTTCTACAATCATCATAGTCCAAGCCCCTCATGCATCTAAGGTAGTTGTCACTGAAGTAATCTTTGTCTTTAGCAAAATTGATTACTATAGCTTGACCCCTGTTGTCCTTAAGTTCTCCCTTCCTCCATTTGTTCCACATCTGGCGGAAGAGTGCATAGACATCATCTGGCATGAAGACAAACCGATTGACATCCTTCGTGTGTTTGCCCCTCAGAATCTTGTCTGCCATTTCAAGGTAGTGCTGCAAGAGAGCTGGCGATTTTAGAATTTCAAATGTTGCTATTTACATCTAATGGCGCAGCTGCGCTATTTACATCAAATGGCGCAGCTGCGCTATTTGAATTGAAATGGCGCAGCTGCGCTATTTGAATTCAAATGGCGCAGCTGCGCTATTTGAATTGAAATGGCGCAGCTGCGCTATTTATAGCGCAGCTGCGCCATTTCGATAAATGAATGGGTAAGGAGACGTAAACATACCTTGTACTCGTCACTTCTTGACTGTCCTTTACCAGCAGGGGCTGGTCTTCCGCATTCCTGGTACTGCTTGCGAAGATGGTGGATCTGATCCACATATGGTTCCTTGAAGATAGTCTTTGCTACTATATCATTCACATCCACACTGAGCTGAAGAAGGTCCAGGTCACTGATCTCTCCAGAAAGAACTCTGCATATTCTATAGACATAGATCTTGCTGAGCTCAGCTCTAGCATCCTCTGTCCCCAACTTATTGCACACGAGCTGAGCAGCAGCGACCGAATGATTACCATTGATAATATAAAATCTTTTCCGAATCAAGTCAGATTCCTGTGACCAGCTCAGCAACTCCTTTGTATCCGGATCAAAGGGCACTACATCTGGCGGAGTGAATACCAGGGTGTGGATCCTCAAAGAATGATTTGCGAGCCTCCTAACATGCTCTCGGGGTTAATAACCTGGCGGTCATATTAGGTGGGGCCTCTTCTAGATCCCGGATAGATATTCTTCGGTGTATGTGACTCAAGGGGAACATGTGGCCGTGCTTTTGTATTTTTCTTTAGTGTTTCCTACGCCATTTCTTCTTCTTCGTCACGGTCCATCTTTAGTTCCTCGGGCACTTCAAGATCTGCAATCTTTTGTAATTTCCTTGCCCTTATCTGTGCTTTGGTTTCTGGCTTTCTCTTTGCTGGAGTGCTATCTGCTGTGGATGCTACATTTCTTATGTGCTTTGTAGCCTCCTTATTGTCACTAATAGTGCGGTCACTATCGGCGGCTTTCATCATCGGTGAGGCTTCTCGGTGGACTTCACCGGGAGAATCATGTTTGTGAGCCTCAGTCTCATCCCTCTTCTCATCCCTATGCCCCTCCCTTTCTCAACTTCTCGTCCTTCTTCTTGTTGTCTCCCACGTGTACATCACCACCTCCACTTGTTTTTTGTTCCTTTGCCGGCTTTGGTGGCATTTTTAATTTTACACCTTTTCTCTGCATCTCTCCCAGCAGCCATCTGCTATCCATTACTGCTGGCATGTTGCCTGAGATCTTCGCTCTTACAATGTAGGACACGGAGTTTTTGGACATGTCCATGGCCGCTCGCAGAATACTGAATCCTTTGAGGATCTCTACCGTGCCTTTGATATCTGCTTGCTCTCTGGACTCATAAGATGGCGTGCCAACTTTTTTTTTTCTTGGCCGAGGCGTTTTGGTCCTTCATCTTTGGACTCCATCATTGCGGGCTCGTAGTAATCGCCAATCCATGCAATAGAGATCAATGCCGCCATCGGACAGGATCTTCCATCGTGCAACCAAGAAAGTCAAGTCTTCCTTGTTTCTTGACTTCTCTCATGTTGACAATGATGCCCATCTGGGCCACGGTTGAGGCTCCTTCTTCACCTGTACCTGATTTGACAAGGAGGCAAAGTTCTCGCCTCTTGTCTCCCTTGGTTGGGTCTACGCCTTGGTCCAAGGGTATGGCTCTAACGATCTCCATACACCAAGACCTTCCAAATGAGGACTATGCTCCTCGAAGTCACCACGTTCCATTTCTTCTACAAGACCACCGGCGGCTGAGGTAAGCATGGTGAGAGAAATGGCATGTGCTAGAAAGTTAAAACAGGCAATCCAAGATTTAGATAAATGGCTAAAGCTGTGCCATTTAGTCAAATATGCAAAGGCTTATTTAGTTTAAAATGGCACTCCGACCAAGGCCATTTAGCTTTTATATAATAGAGCAAAATGGCAGAAAGCGCCATTTAGTCTAAATGGCGCTAAATCACCATTTATTTCCAGAAGGGGACTATAAATGCGCAGTAAGCTTATTTAGTTCAAAATATACACCGCTTATTTAGTCTAAATACACCTCGCGCCATTTGCTCTTTTATGGGTCCGCTTCTACAAGAATATTAACAGATATTATGGAAATGGCGCAAGCCGCCCATTTCACAAACTATAGGGAGGAAAAGGTCGCTACAAACCCACCCTCTCCTAATGAAATGGCGCGTCCGCGCCATTTCAGTTACCTAAGACACTACACTTCAGCTACCTAAGACACTACCTAAGAAACAACAGATACTAACCTGAGCCTGGCTCCTGGATTTTGATCGAAGATTGCGCCATTGTATAAAAGTATAAAAGTACAGGACCGTATAAATCCTACTCCACTTTTTTTCCGAGCGCTCCCGGATCAACAGGCGCTAGAGAGAGAAGATGGTTGAATAGGAGAGAGAATGTGCAAGGCGCTAGGGCGCTAGGGCGCCAAGGAAGGAAGGCGGAAGGCGGAGGCGGGAGAAAAGAACAATGAAATTGAAAATGAAAATTGGACGGAAAGAAAAGAAAAGAAAAGTCGGGGGAAAGAAAAGAAAACCAATTTTACCCGCCCGCCCGTCTCTTCAAATTTGCGCGCCCGTCCGTCTCGAAATTTTGAAAATTTCGATTTTTCCCGCCCGCCAGTCCGTCTCTACAAATTTTAAAAATTTTGAATTTTCCCGCCCGTCCGTTTCTCCCGCCCGTTCGCCATTATAAATCTTAGGTAGTTTAAGTCATTCCACCAAGACAGCGGTGTCCTTGTAGCTCAAATTTGAAATTTGAATTTGGTTCACCAGATTTTGAACTTTGAATTTGCCCGCCCGTCCACTTCATAATGGGCGCTCAACATCTCTATTTTGTCGAGGCGCATTATGGTCATTAGAAGGCGCTATATTTCGACTCACGGTAAGCGATTTTATGCACCTCGCCCTCGTTTCAATATTCGTAGGTATTTGCGCTTTGAGATCTCTTTGGTCGACAAAGCAGGGCTTCTCCGACGTCTATTCCGCCTTTTAGACGTTGGTTCCTTAGTCGATAGTTATAGATTTGCCCAGCTTGGCCGCTTGTCTTTTTTTGCGGCCGCTAGCCCTTGTCTTCATTCTTGCGCAGCTTTCGTTCTTAGGCGCCGGCTTCATTCTTCAGCTTTGGCTTCATTCGATGGGCTTCGTCTTCATTTTTCAGCGCTTTTGTCCAGATTCTCCAAGCGCTTGTCGGACTTGTCAAGATTATTCAGCGCTTTGACCAAATTCTTCAGCGCATTCTCTCGATATGGCGGATCCGAATCGTCAATGACCTCCAGGTTAGAGGCTATTCAGTTCTAGTAAAATGTTTTAGTATGTTTAATGTAGGATGTAGGATGTTAAATATTTTAATATGTTTAAGGGTAGATCTTCTCTATCTTGTTCAGTAGATAAGTTCTCAACAATTGATGTCTTGCTGAATCTTGTAGTAATAGGAATCCATAACTCTAGCTATTAGATATAGCATTTAGAATAAAGATGCCATTTACCTGTCAATGGGCCATTTTCCTTGAAATGGAGCAGCTGCGCCATTTTACTTGAAATGGATGTTGCGCCATTTCCCTTTAAAAATGACGCAATGCGCCATTTAATGGGAAATAATGGTATTTGCCCATTTCAAGGGAAATGGCGCAGCTGCTCCATTTCAAGGAAAATGGCCCATTGACAGTAAAAATGCAATCAAGGCCATTTAAAGGTAAATGGCTGATCAAGCTCATTTCAGTAAATGGAGCAGCTGCGCCATTTGTCTCATGTCGTATAATTTCTTTCACATTTTCGCGCTATTTTCACTAAGTATATGTCATCGAGGGTTGCATGTCTCTAACAAGTATATATATATATGTGTATTGATTCTCACAGGAAAAGGCCCCTGCGTAACCTTGTCGATGGGGATGTGGTAGTTGCCAGGGGACATGAATTGCATAGAGGCCATCGCATGGCGGGAACATTCCATGGTGCAATGTGGTCGTGGAGGTCATGAAGCCATAGTGCCCACCCATGTGCTTCCCATTCGTGTGAGGGAGCGGATAACATTGCCGGCCGTGGGGACATTTATCGAATGGCCTCAAATCAAGTGAAATACCGTGGAAGGAGCCCCAACTTACTCATCGGAAACGCCTCGACACAAAACCCCGAACTTGCCTAGTAGTCCCTCCACAACATCATCGACTTCGTCGATCGCCCGCTCCTTCAAACGAAGCGGCCAAGAGAGAATATGGTGAACCTTGTCAGTAATAATACTGTGGTTGGTAAGGGTGTCTTGGTGAATAGAACTTGCATCCATGGGAAGAATGTTGACGCACTCAACGTAGCAGTGCAAGTTACCGAGGCTGTGGTGCCTACCCACATCCTTCCGATTCCATGTGATGGCGCTGACAACATTGAAGAGGCTGTGGGCACGTTTATCGAATGGCCTCGGCAAGATATAAGATATCATGCCATTGATTTAGCTACTCCATCACTGACCTCGATTGTAGAATCTGTAGAGGCAATGTCAGATGCAGATGAAGAAATTGATCTGCTGGTGGATCTAGGTACACGCGTTTTTCCTCGCGATAGGATAGCATCAGATGATGATGAACCACCACCTAGTTTCTCAAGAACTGATCTCTTGGATAAGCATTGCCACATTCTTCATGCATGTGACCGAAGTAAATATGCAGAGGCCATAATTGTCTTCAGTGATCCCCAGGATGCTGTTGACGATGAATTTTTAGGAGACTCAAAGGTGGGGCTCTGTGTGGGAAAGATCCTTCCTGCACTAATTACAGAGGATCTCAAATGTCATGCTTGTGCGTAAAGGCCGCCAGAAAATTACCTTGTACAATGGGAAAATAGCGATGTGATGTTTGCGGGGATGGAAGGACTGTCTTCTCACAACATCCGCAAGCTCGAGAAGCTAAAGAAAATGAGGATATGGAAATAGAATCTTTTGAGGACAACATCTGGGCTCAATTCAAAACGAAAAAAGGAAGTATACTTACACACATAGGATTCCAAGACAACCCAAGGGAAAGAGCAAAGAGGAAAGGCTATGCTCCACAACTTCAATCAATAAGTTCATGAAGACAAGCTGCTGCAAAAATACTTGCAACAAGAAACTTACCAAGCATCAAGTATGTGAATTAAGAAAAGAATTTTTATCTCAACCATACAATGCAAGGGTTACGTATTTTTTTTGGCGTCTTTGAGTGTGACTTACACGGGGAGAAGGAGAGGACAGGATAGTGCTCAAGGGGATGGAAATTCTGGGTTTGGGTGGCGCATGGCTTTAGGTATCGGTCGGTCAACATTTTACAATTGGAGAAACAGATTTTGAAGCGGGTGCAAAGGTAGTCGAACATGGTAATACGGGCTCTAAGAAGCCCAGATCCACTACAATCGCCACCGAATGTGTGCTAGATGATTCATTCAGGAGAATCTTTGAAAGTATTCCCCATAGGAGCAAAAAGAGGTAGAGATGATGTAAGAGAAAATGTACATAAGCTTCCTTCCATTCTTAATAAGAAGCTTATACATAAAGAAGTTGGAGCAGTCGTTGAAGAGCTTACAGGAACAACTGTAGCCTTGAACTCTTTTTATAGTATATGGAAAAGGGAATTTCCAGATGTTAGCATTGCAAAAAATACAGCCTTCTCTAAATGCAACATCTCAAGCGTGGTAATTAAGCAAAAGCTGGAAAAACAAAAGATACAAGAGAGAGACTAAATCTTGCAATTCAACGTCGGGCTCATATGCTAGAGCAACGCTCTTGCGTAAGTCAATATTGGCATTGGAGAGCATTGTCACGCGGTCTCCTCGAAAATCATCTATGTATAATACATGATAAGATGGATCAGGTTAAGACTTTAGTGCCTAGAAGTCATCATCTAGCAAAAATCAGATGGAGAGGTGATCGCTTGAAGAGCGGTTTGACAGAGCTTTGACTCATGGGCATGGTGGTCGTGCCTATGGTCATTTTTCACTTGATTTATGGAAAGATGATTCAAACTTCCACATTGGTTCACTTTCTAGAATATTGCATAACTTGGAATTGGTGCAAGAGGACAAGATAGGTGACTTATGTGGAAGTAAGCCTCATAGATTGCAAATGGATGCAAGCGGTCAAGGACATCAATCCTTTGAAGAACAAACTTGCTTCCATGGGAGAAGTATTGCCAAATACTTCAACTACAACTAATCCCGGAGGTGTTCAACCCTCTTCCCCAAATCTCTATTTGCAACTTGATAATGCAAAGAGGGCAAAACAAAAATAGGTATGTCTTTTCATACTTATCTTATTTGACTTGGCTTAAGGTCTTTGATGAGATCCAAGTGGGCTTTTATGATGGTCGGCCACACCCATGATGATATTGATGCTTTATTTGGAAATTTTTCAACCTTGATGAGTTAGGTCGGATGCTTTGACACTACCGAGCTACTTTACTTGTTTAGCAAATGCAATGCAAAATCCCCAATTCCATACTTTATTGATGAAGTTCCAAATTGGAAGGATTTTGTGAAGGGATTCATCCCTGATAAGGGCCAACGCCTGGTTGGGCATACTGAACCATTGCTCTTCAAATTTAAGATGGCAGGAGATTGGCCTGTTATGCAATACAAAATGCGTCCTACACATAAAGAGTGGCTTCCAGCCAGATTCTCCGGGGAGTTAGAATGTGGAAAGAGGATGAACATGGTCAGCCAATGATACCAAGTGGTGTGCCACAAAATATTCCTCCTAGACCAACATTGAAAGATCTTCCAGGGTTGAAGGATAGCATCAACAAATACATCTCCCTATGGAAGGACATATGTAAGAATCAAGAAAGTAGCTTGTTTGCAAGGCAATACACGGCAAGTGTTGAGTATTGGAGCCAGCTTCTTATCTCTTTGGAGGATGTTGCTTCAGGACGTCCTCAAAATGATGCATTTTGGCCACAAACAAGACAAGCTCCTCTAGAACAAACAGCATTTGTTCCAGAGGTCGACGTATCTGCCTTGGTCACACGACCTTTACCATCTTATTGTGGCCCGTCAGATGGCCGTCCAGTGTTGCCTCTTGAAGAGTTTGATCCTCACGTACATGTGACAAAGGGTATGTTTGTTCTAGTCGGACACGGAGATGATAACACCGCCACTTGGTTAGGATATGCGAGAGGAGAATGTCGTTCTTGATCCGTAATCTACATATTTTGGCCATATTTTTGTATCGTGGTGGAAGCCTACTGGAGGGGACTACAAAGACTGCTTGACTAAGCGTTGGCGGCCTAATCCTTCCGATCCTTCAAGGTATGAAAATTTAGATGCTATTCATTATGCCTGGGATGCCAATGGCAAGAGGCCGAAAACAGTCCAAATTCCGAAATATATTATAGACATGTGGAAAGACATAGCACATTGTTCATCTTAATACATGAGATCTTGTACTTGTAATACATATCTTTCATCTTAATACATAACATTACTATATTTGTGATCATATATAATTGCTTACATCTTTAATATATAGATGCATACATGATTCATAGATAAGATGGTCGGAAGTGCTTATATGTTGAGCAAGTGATTCAATCATCTTCGGGATCGTAGTAGTGATCCCCGATATCTCATAGCTCATGCGCCGGGAAGCCATATCGGATGGATCATAACACGAATTGACGCTAGGGCAATGAATCTCGGCCCAAAGCTTTTCTTCGTGGTAGGGATCAAGAAGAAGATGCCTATCTAGGCAACCAACAAGATCGAGTGGCTCATCGAGCACTTGATCGCCTCGATGTGGTGAATAGAAGAAGGAAAATAATCCATGGGAGACGAATGACCTCTAGCCCCGAATGGAGCTGTTTTTATAGTGAAGTAAAATTATTGATGTGAATTATTGGGGTGGATGTAAGCGCCATCATTGAGCATATACAAGTATCATGTACTGCATTGGGTATGATTCTATCATGTACTTTCGATTCTATACATCAACTAATATTCACTATGCTTATATTATATATATCCTTAATGGATACACAAATCATAAGTGCTTATATTATTATATCCTTAACGGTATACATATCATAGATGATTCACTCGTCATTCTTCGCTTGACTAATATAGGTGTGATTGAAAATAAAAGGCGGCTTGCATAGTTCATAGGTACTCATGTCATTATTATATCCTTAGCGGATCTGATTCACTCATCATCAACATCAAAGCACGCGGATGCTATTCAGCTCAAAGATCTCGATCGGGGAAGCCAATAAAGGTGGACCTTAACACGAGTGAGCTTCACGCAAGCACTTTCAGGAGACCATCGCTTTGGATTTGCGACCATGGATCAAGTTTGATACCATTTCTCGTAGCATTCACACGATCATTATAGCTAAGGTAGCACCCGAAGGATTGGATGTTCTCACGGACGATCGGGCAAGGAAGCCATGGGAGATGAATGAGCTCTACCACTGGATGGAGCTGCTTTTATAGTGAAGTAAAATTATTGATGTGAATTATTGGTGTTCATTGCCTTTATACGAAAGTACCATACATGTATATGATCCAATAATTTCTATGTATATACTATCAATAATTTTGGTGAGTATATACCATCAATATTTTGGTGGGTATACCATCAATAATTTTGGTGGGTATAAATATACATCAAATTGCCGAAAAAAAAAACAACATTGGCCTCCAAATCTAGCTATGACTTATTACGGTCTTGAACGTGATTCTATCACTTGCAAGATGAATCATGAGGACTTCAAGCGGTCTTGAATGGCGAGATATACCGCTTTGAAGACCGGCTCACCACCTTTGTTGCTCTCAATCCTCGCCATTATCCCGATCGATCCCGCCGATGTTATCATCCATCTCCGTGGAATAGGGAGTATCAAATGTTCATGATCGAAAAGGATCTCTCGAGCTATACGCTAGTTCGATCATTCGTGAGAGTAATAGTAGAAGAATAATATTACTTGTTATCTTATTGTAATCTGGTTGTGTTAGTATACAACAGGTACACATAACCTTTTGTAATACACATAACCGTAATATAAGTAATAGTAAAATAATAGTACTTGTTATCTTATTGTAATCTGGTTGTACTCTTATTGTTATCTTATTGTAATCTTATTGTTATCAGGTATACATAACCTTTTGTAATACACATAACCATAGTATGCAACAGGTATACATAACCTTTTGTAATACACATAACCATACTATAAGTATTGAGGTATACATAACCCTCCAAGGTATACTATATAAAAATTATTCCAACTTGTCTTCAGAATTCCAACTTTAATGAAACTCTGCTTAATGTAGAGGTCCATGATGATACTCTACATTGATAAGTGTCTACATTGATAAGTATATATAAAGTCTCTTAATCGTTAATCCTCTATAATCGCTAATCCTGACCATCGAAAAAGGGCATATTCCCAATGATATGCCCTGTCCCTAAACCACAACCCTCCAACGTAAGTCAAGATGGGGTCAAAACCCCATTTCCACGTCACCCTAAGGTGGATGAGGATGTATTCGATTGGAGTCAACTATGTATATACACGCAAGTACAACACAATTGAACCTGTTCTGCAAACATACAGTTAAACCAGCGTGTCTGCTACAACTCAATATTGTGCACAACAATGTCACTTGCATAAAGCTTTACAGTGGAGCCATGTATCACACAGAAATGCGTACATAGACACAAGTAAGAAACAAGTAAACCTGTTTTGCAAACATACAGTTAGAGCACCATATCTGCTATGAAGCAATATTCTGCACAACAAAGAAATTTACAGAAGGGCCTCCAAAATACAAGGCCGAATCTCACTCTGTTCACAAACTGCAGACCAAGCTGCTGCACATGCTATGGCAGCACCATTACTGCTGAACAATGGGCTTCTATGCATCCACCACATCTTAATATCAAGCATGAAGAGAGGCGTCGGTGTCACTACTCCAAAAACACGAAGAGGAAGCATGGGGATTTGAACCCCCTGCCCAAAAGGCAGTTCCAGAAACCTCAAGATGAAAACCTTAACACATAACCTGTTAAAGCCAAATAGAAGCACAATCTGCAACAAGGGCTCTTCCTGAGGCTGGCATGCCTCCAAGAGCATCTAGGCGGCTGAAGAAAGAAACACCCCGTCGGATTTTGCTTCTTGTTTGTTTCTTGTCCGGTCTCGCCGGATTTTGCATGGTCGCTTCGCCGATTTACTGCTCACGGGCTGCCGATTAACTCCGCCAGTGGGTTATGGCGTGCAACCAAGCAGCCAAGCATCGCCAAGCAGCCGCCCATAGCAAGGAGCTGTGGCCGGAACTCCCTCAGATTTATACGAAACCTCCAAAGATTTGCCAAGAGCAGGCGATTCACACCACCTAAACAAACACCAGACTTACACACCGGTAATGCTTGAAGAGGCAAGATGCCCACGAAGCTCCTAAGCTCGGGGCGGAACTCCTCTCCTCTCGATCCATTCGCCCCGGCCAGACCCATCGCCAGCAGTGGCCTTCTAAAAACAAAACCCTAAAAATTAGCCCTTCCCCAAATAAAACCAATACACCCCATTCGACCATTGCCAACCCAAAACCAAATTTGTGAGTCAGCAAAATACCATTTTTAGATACGAATACATGGCTAAACCTTGCAAAATCATATGTTACACGCCCCCAAACAACATTTTGGGAACCTAATGTCGATTTTGTCTAGGGCCATTTGACCCCATTATAGAATGTGCAATTTATGAAGTGCTATGAAATATTATGTCACCGAGGGTGTTTGCATATCTGATTTGCATGCTTGGTTGTAAAGCTAGATGATGGGCAACAATAAATTTGTGTTGCAAAACTCTTTTGTTACCATCTGGTATACATGTTCATTCTCTTCCTTCAAAATTTTAGGAAATGTATAATGTCACAGTAGTGTTTGAGGACTTTAAAGTAATTTGGTGGTATGACGTGGAGTTGTAAACTTTAACTTTTGAATGACAGACCATGTGATGTTCAAGCAAATTGAAATAGTGGCGTATTTGATTAAATCGAGATGACATTCAACAACTTGAAGTAATGTCAATTGAGAAACTATGTTTTCCTACATTGTTTGGTGGGGAGCCGAGACCCCAATGGGCATTTGGAGGGGGATGGACGCGCCTATTTTTCTTGCTTTTTTTTTGTCTCTATCCCATTTTTTCTGTTACAAGCCTTTTCTTGACAAAAACTATGGGAGAATTTGAATTTTCAGCGATTTGAAACAAAATTCTGAGGATCATACTGCTGCCCTTGTAGAAGGGTAGCTCCGGTGCTAATCTTCACCTTCAGAGCTACAATTTGATTACCATTTTGTAATACCTATGAAGCGGGAACCTCTTTTCTTTCGACTTATTTATGAAAACTCTGTTTTCACGATTATAAGGGACAGATCTAGAATTACATGTGGATTCTTAAGAGGCACGGCTTCTGAGCTCTGGAATTCACTGATTATACATCAACTTTTCCCTGAAGATCTATTTACATCAGAGTACTCCTTTGTCCCCAGCACTGTCGAATTTGAGGTTGAAATCACCAATTCCTGGCTGGAAGAGTTTGTTGGTTCGAGTTCAGTAGGTCCCGCAGGGACTTTCAGAGTGCACTGTGATTGGGCTGATTATAAGATTTCGGTGGAAGTATACTGAATTATGATTCTCTTCACCGGAATTGATGAATAAGAAGGACATGGCAATTGGATTGGCAATCCGATCTCTTTTAGTTAATTTTGGTTCTTTCTAATGGTCTCTTTCCCCTGTTTTCTCACTTTCCCCCATTCTGTCGTTCAATTTTGTTCAAATACTTTTGTTGTATCACCCTGAGCTTTTGCAATGGTCTATAATTTCACGGAAAACCCTAAAAATCTAGCCTTTCTTCATTCTTTCGCCAAACTTCCCGCTCAAGAGCGAGCCTCTGTTCTCCAAACTTTAAATTCTTTCCAAGAGAAGCCTCAAGATACCATCCTCTTCGGGAATTTCGAAAATCTGCTATCTTCTAACACTGTAATGGATCCAATTTCGCACGAAGTCCCTTTCTGGGATAATCTGTCTGCCAATCCTGATTACAGGGGTGGGCATAAGCACACTAGAGGTATCCATATTTGGAACCTACGAAACTACCCATGCTAGGTACTTTTTTTTTAACACCTTTTATGTTCCAAAAAGATATCGATTTGAATTTGAATTCGAAATAAGATAGCGCTATTAATGCTGGAGGCAAGAATCAATGTCAATAAAATCGTCCTATGACTAGAGTATGACTAGAGGAAAAAAAGCTTACGTTCTATCTGGATTCATATTTCTCCGTCCATTGATTGTCTCTATTGTGCACCAGATTAGATACAACAAGATTAAATACAAGGTATTGTTTTCAGCTACCGGAGATTTGTTGTAAGCGCCATACAATTTTTTCTAAGAATCTCCTCGTTCATGGTGAATCTAAGTTTTCTTTTGCTTTTGGCCAGAATGATCTTCAATAGGTGACAACACTAGTGGCTAGTACGTAAGTGGTGGTGACAACACTAGTGGCTACGTAAGTGGTGGATCTATAACCAATTACTCCGGTTAGAGCCAGAACCATACGATGTGCAAATCAACGGAAACAGTTTTTTAAAAGCATAATTCATCGAGCAAGTTCAAGTGAGTCTTATATTTAATTAAAGTGTTACGTTAGATGATTGAGTTTATATAGAAAAAAAATGAACCACCTGCATAGTACCGGAGGCAGCTCAACGAAATAAGATCTAAAAAATTTCCATTGACAACCTCATACCAGCTGCTCCTTTGATCTTGACATTAATCCTTGCTTAGATTTCATGTGCAGTGGCACAAACCGTTCCATAGATCTCTGTATGGCTTTATCCCACTATAAAACTTTTCCAAGCTAGCATATTGGAAAATAGCAACAACAGATAAAGCACTACAAACTAATCTCGTCTCTCCTCTTCAACCCAATCAATCCTTGCTCAAGAACAGAGACCCACAAGAATTTCTTAAATAAAATCTGCAAGATCAGTTTCCTGTCATTGTCATTCTCTGGTCTCTGGTTGATGTTACTCATCTATGATGTCTTTTTAGCACAGTTGTAGCAAATGTAAATCTATAAACTTTTCTATGATGTCTTTTTAGCACAATTGTAGCAAATGTAAATCTATAAACTTTTCTTCTTCGTATCTATGTACCATGCATTTCATAATCTTGACGCTGAAACTCATCTTCTCAAGCTGTTTGATTACCATGACCATTTATCTTCCATGACCTAGACAATCCGTCTTCTCAGGTAGTTTGCTTATCAACATTTATCTCCACGACCTGTAATTGACAAAACTCTACCAAATTTAAGCCTTCTAAGATGAATCAAGCAAAATCATCACATATTTTATATTATCTTTAACCTATTATTTGCAAGAATGTGCTTCAAAAGAACATCAAAGAGTATCCCCAGTTAGTGCCTCCTCACATTAGATAGGAAGACAGCTTTCAATATTGCAGAAATGCCTTGGATGGCTTTCAATAGATTATAATCATGCTATAGAACCTATAATTTCAGTCATATATAGATTTTAAATTGGTTAAATGGTTGTTTTAATTGGTGTTGCACAATGCATGCCCACGTCCTTAATAATGGATTTAAATCAGACCATACAATTTGAACATCCCTCAGTAACATGTACGGGTGGTTCGTATGAAGATGATGTAGTTACATGACAACTCCGTTTGCATCCTATGGAAATAACATAGATGCTTTAAGGCGTTTCAAATACATGCAACAAGAAGGGATTAAGCTAGATGAACTCATTCTTCAGCATGCTCAAACCTGCAAACCAGCTTGATTGCCTTAACCAAAGCAAACTGTTGTCCACTAGTATTATCAATTTCTCACCCACATATAGCTATGGCTAATGCTCTTTTTAATATGTATGTCAAATGTGGGTGTTTAGACAATGCAAGTATGAATCTTTGATCACATGCCTGCACAAGATTGGATGTCATCCATTATAATTGGCTTTTTTTAGAAACATTTTGCTTTCTATGGTAGGTAGAATTTGGCATAATTTACACATATTAAGGTTTTGAATTTCAGAATGTCTTTTACATTATCAGACCCTCTTTTACAGGTGTAACATGAAGAAAACTCTCCTCGACAACCAAAGAAACAAAGAATTTCATGTAGCTTGGTTGGAGAAGTTTTCACCTAGTCCTAAGAAAGTGATTGCACATAACAAGGAAGAGAAGTCAGTGCAAGGCGACAGACTTGTTTCATGCTCCGAAGTGAAGATGTTTTTGACGCCGGAGATGATGTCTAGCATATGGGGGATTTCTTCAAAGGATGGCAAACAGGGATACAATGTGTCACGTCTTAGGAGGCAATGGAAGCTTGAGTTCTTGGGGATCTACAACAAGATCTTCCATAACAAAACTGAAGTATATCGTGCACCAATGTATATGGCTCGATGTTATGCAGCATGGAAACATGGCATTGACATTGACTGGGATAGTGTTAGCGAATATGCTCAGGATAAGAAAAAACAAGATAAGAAGCCTCAACAAAAGGATGAGCAGGAAAATGATGAGAAGCCAAAGCAGCATGATGATTTGACTATGTCGTCAGCCATTGCTACTAAATTGATTCAAGTGCTTGAGGACCACATCCGTATTCTGAAAAATGCAGCCATAAATGAAGGGGTGTGTGTCCATTATGAGAGTTGGAGAGCTGCTTTGATAGAATTAGAAAGTGCAAAAGCAAATTCTAAGTACATAGAGGAGCAGGTTACAAATTTAAATTTGAAACTTGAAAGTGTGAAAAAAGACCTTGAAGCAAAGAGAAAGGAGCTTGAGATGCAATCAAAACTCGTTGAAAAGTTAGGCCTTGGACCTCGAGATAGTGCAGAGCTGAAACTTCAATTTCATGAAGAAGTTGACGTAAAAAAGAAATTAGAGGCTGAAGTAGAAAAGTTAGGTATGGATGACCTTGGAATGAATTATATGATAAGTGCGAACATTAGAAGCGCAACTGCAAATGAGGAAAAAATACGGGTAATGGAACATGAAGTAAAGTTGAAAGACGAACTATATAAAAAAGAAAAAGATATGAATGAAGAAATAGCCTGTAGAAAGAAGAGATTAGAATCTTTTATTCACGCAATACAAGATGGAGGGAGCATGATAGTCGTGCCACAACTATCAACTCCTAATGAAAACTTTACAACAGTGAAAGTCGATGTAGTAACATGTGGGTTTTGTGGATTTGGTTTTAAGGACCTCCAATATGCTGCAGTAATCTCTCCATGCATGCATTCCTTCCATTTGGCATGTGCAGTGCATGCATTCAAGGTTTCAAATCTTTGTTGCCTTTGTACTCAACAAGTCAGCAAGGATTGGCTTCAAAGTATTGGAATTACAGCTCTTCAAAGTATTGAGATTACAACTCATGATGCAGGTATATGTTCTTTCAGACTTTTGCCTTATATGTCAGACCTTGAATTATGAAAAGAACACTTAGTTTTGTCCTTTAGCTCAAAGCTCTTATCTTGTGTACATCAAGCATGAAATAAACTGAAGTAATATCAAAGTACTCTTACTTCGAGTATTATCCCAAGGGTACTTCAGATATTATGGTTCTTTGTATGGGACTTTAAGCACATCAGCTTGAAGATGGAGTACCTTTTGTACATCAAGTACAATCTCATGGGTACTTTAGATACTTTGAACTTTTAGTACATCAGCTTGATTATGGCTTACCTTTGTACATCAAGTATAAGTTATATATAAAATAGTAGCTAAGTACCTTATTCGTATGACTCCATTAGCACTTTAGATACTACGGTTACTTTAGCTTGATAAAGTATCTTATGTACATTGGATTTACTCCTCAGTAGCTAATGTTGGCTAAGCTTCAATAACTATTTGAGTAACCTTTTACTTTTACTGTAACAAGCAATATAGGACTTATAAACTTGAGTGTCTTATGTATTTTGAATACCAGTACAGTAGTAGATTTTAGGATCGATATGTTAAAAATACCATGGTTAATCAACTAATATGGTCATATCTTGATCTATCAGGTGATGCAGATGATGCTGCTATTCAAAGCTTAGAAACAAAAAAATCATCACCAACCACAACGAAAGGGATCACATGGGTTGTTGACTCTGAAGATGATTGGATGAGCAAGCTAGAGAAGCAAAAGGAAGTTGTAAATAGTATTGAGTTCCCTAAGACAAACAAATATGATCATAAACTTGACTGCCTAGAAGACCAGCTGATAGAATCTAGTCACAAAATTTCTGAAAATTTGGATGAATCTATAGGAGCCTGCAACATACGGGTGAAAGCATGTTGTAGTGGAACACCCTGGGTGTCCCCCCTGTCCTCCTAAAAATGTGGTGGGAGATATCAAATTTGTGGTGCGATTTTAAATGTTTGTTTGGCGCCTAGTGCACGTACTGCCCGGATTCAATCATTTCCTGAACTGCAACAACCCGATTCCTACGCCACCCGTCCCATTCCAATTTCCTACGCCACCCGTCCCATTCCAATCTCCACCGAACCGATTTCTAAACCCACGACCCACCCGCGCCTTTCCTGAAGCACACGGCTATGGCGCTTAATCCGGTTGTGGATCAATCCGGTTCATACCTTCAATCATTTAATTTGGAAGCAAATCTGCCACAGGTAAGAGAAAGAGAACTCCAGAACAAGAACGGGATCATAAAAGACGCCAAAGGAAAAGACAAAGGGAAGCTAAAGAAGAATTAGCAAAAATTGCAACAGCAGAGGGAGGATCCACCAGAACGGCCTCTACCAAAGGCCGATGGTATTAAAATTGTTATCTTCATTTCATAGCACCACTAAAGGCTTGTCTAACAAATGATAAGAAAAGGGTTTTACTAGATTATCCGCGCAGGATGACACAATGGATGGCCAGACTTGGCGAAGAGTCGAAAGATTTGCAAGCCAAGAGCATTGTGGTCAGCGAACCTCGTGGCTTCCATTCAACTTGTGAAGAAGTCTAACAGCAATGACAGGTTTAGCACCAAGAGTAGTTGCCTTGCTATGGCCGTAAGAGGAAGCATTAATACCGAAAGTGCTAATCCCGTCGGTTTTCCGGGGTTTCGTAAGAATTTGGGTGTTCATCCTAGGAATCTTACCAAAGCAAAATTGAGGAGGGAAGATAGATTGCAAAGGGGGAAATGGGTTTTGTACAAAAGAGTTAGAAGAGCAGGTCATAGAACTTGTGCAACAATTTTGGACCGAAAAACAAGAGGGTCTCTCCAAATGCAAAGGATGTTAAGTTTCGGAAGATTGGAGCGAAATGTAAGAGAGGATCATGCCACTCACTATCCGGAAGAATCACAGGTTATTTCATTTCTTCATCTTCACCACATTTTTTATTGTTAATGTGGTATGTGGTTAGTGATTGCTTGTGATATGTGGTTCTTTGTGGTTAGTGATTGCTTGTGGTGTGTGGTGCCTATTAATCTTTGTGATATATGTGTTTGCCTAGTATGGTGAGGCACATGGTGTGAAATAAATGTTTGTCAATATATGCTTTGTGGTGCCTAGTGTGGTGAATAACATGGGTAAAAAATACATCTTTGTAATATATGCTATGTGGGCCTAGTGTGGTGAAAAATATGGTGTAAAATAAATGCTCTAAATATACGCTTTGTGGTGCCTAGTGTGGTGAATAACATGGTGTAAAATAAATCTTTGTAATATATGCTATGTGGTCCCTAGTGTGGTGAATAACATGGTGTGGTGCCTAGTGTGGTGCCTAGTGTGGTGCCTAGTGTGGTTAAAAATATGGTGTAAAATAAATCTTTGTAATATATTCTATGTGGTGCCTAGTGTGGTGTGGTCCCTAGTGTGGTGAATAACATGGTGTGGTGCCTAGTGTGGTGCCTAGTGTGGTGCCTAGTGTGGTTAAAAATATGGTGTAAAATAAATCTTTGTAATATATTCTATGTGGTGCCTAGTGTGGTGAATAACGAGGTGTAAGATGAATGTCTGTAATTTATGCTATGTTTAATAGAAATCTCAATTGTTTAATTGATGGGGTGAAAGTGACACAGAAAAAATTACATTAAGGATGGACGAGAATGGGACGAGAGAATCATTGGAAATCTGTCACATCAAATGCAAGGTCAATCATTCAAAAGTCGGGTCAGGCAGGAAGCATTGGGGAAAACCATAAATCTAGTTTTGCATGCAGACATTGGCTTATCACAATCCGGCTATGGCGTAAGAAAAAACGTAAGGAGAACACGAGCACAAACAATTTCACCCGGTTCAAATGCAATGCATCTAGTAGGACCTATCTTGGAGCAAATAAACCAAGAACGAGGGCGGATATTACAGAGGGCGGAGGACCCATGAATTCCGAGGTATTCTAGGCTTGAAACATAGGTTAATTCGATGGGCTTAAAGAATTAGAAGCCAAAGGCGGTGATAGGCGGTTGCCTTTCTTTGTAGTAGATGTTGTTTTACACAGATGATGTTGTTTACACGATAAATCGGGGAGACTTAGCAGAGTGCGGTCGATGTGGTTAAGGGGTGGTGTATGATTCGAGGATGAGTTCTCAGCTCTCCCCGTGCTTGAGGAAGAGGATATGTTCATCCAACTAAAGCGGGAAATGATCCATGCTTCAGCCATTAAAAAGTGCTCGGATGTGTCGGATGCATGGAGACACAACAACCGAGACAATACTTTATGAATCAGATCATAAGTGGGAGCGTAAACGAGAAGCTCATGTTTTAGTGTTCTTTGGATTACACCAACTATTCAGCAGAAACACTTGATGAAGTCTTGAACGCATTTGGAAGAAGAAGAGTTACAGATCTCACAATGCGTGGGATCGATTGAGGCCCAAGAATCGTATGTCATCTCTAATGCATTTTGATAATACTAGAAGCTCGGGGTTATAGTTTTCCTTGATTTTTACAAGATACTTCATTTCATAAGAAGTATGAACTATTCTACCGGTATGGTAGATTTCCATATGTATTTTTCTCCCTTTGAAATATAAAAACAACGTTTGCATCACCCGCAGCTTCACCACGGTTTTCACCACGGCTTTCACCACGATGATTTCACCATAATCCCGGGGGCATTGACCATTTTTGACCCGGTCAGAAAATGGAATGGCTCTCAGATTCTTGATAGTATCTTGACTGATTTTGGTGACAGCAATATATGGATCCCAAATTAGGTCCCTGAATTGATATGAAAGTATTAGGAAAATCCACTTACTGTGGCAATTGTGTAAAGGGTACTGTATAGAAACTTTTATGAATATAAAGAAGTTTCTATTTTGCATTCTCATTTTTTATGCTTCAGTTACAGAAATTTGTACTTGAATGTTGAATGAATTCCAAGGTATAACTGGATTAAACTGAATTAAACTGAATTAAACTTGCACAAGGCCTGTTAGACATATGGGTGAGATCAAAGAAAGGCACTAAGGCCTGTGGTATCTGTTTTTAGAAACAGGCCTGTGGTAAAACAGAATTAGAAATTTACACAAGGCACAAATTTACACAAGACACAAAGCCATTACAAACTATTTTCTGGATTAAACAAAAGGCACAAGGCCTGGATTCTGGTCGAGCACAAGGCCATCATATGTTAAAACAGAAGATACCCGAATACCAAGAATTAGAAATTTACACAAGGTTCAAAAAGGCACAAGGCCATCATATATTCAAAAAGGCACTAAGGCCATCATATATTACAAAGAGGCACTAAGGCCTGTATCACAAGGGGTGAGTTCACAAGGGGGTGAGATCAAATGAAGGCACTAAGGCCTATATACCATCTGTTTTTCAAAAAAAATACAAAGGCACAAAAGGCCTGTAGACTAACTTGATCAAAAGAAAAAAAAGGTGGCACAGGGTAAAAGAAAGCTAGGGTGTCTTACATTTGGCCAAATGTAGAGTAAGAGATGTATCACATTTCAAATACATAACCGTTTTTTCAGTATGTACATAATAGCTATATTATGGAATCTTTTTTTTCGGAACTACTTGCCACGTCAATTAAAATGCAATCATGAAGCAGATTTCAATTCCCGCCGCTCTAACCACTCCAAGAAACGCCTGAACGTTAGGAGAATTTCCCACTTTCTGGCTAAAACTTCGCCCAGCTCCAGGATTTCCCTCCTTCTTGCCAGAATTCCTCCAGCTAACCCTAAACCACGCAAGAACCATGATGAACAATGAAGGAACAGAAATGGCGCAAGAAGATTGCAATATCGGGAATGTGACAAAGAAAATGAAGCGTAAGATTGATGAAATTTGCAAATTTATATATGATCAGGTTCAAGATTTACGTCCTGTGCAAAGGAGAGCTTTAGCAGTGAAAACTGTTCGGGATGAAAGGCTGCACTTCTTTTTGAACCCGCCATTGGAAATCCAAATAAAGCAATTCTCAAGGATACTATGCTAAAAAATATCCGCGGAAGGTCTGCAGGAAGTGAAACAAGCAAATAGCAATGATAAATTAGCAGCTAAGCATTCTCTGTTATCAATGATTGTTGGTGAGAATGGAAAACTTCAGCAAAAAGGAGTAGCCTCGAATTCTTCAAGTGCAAGCAAGAAACCTCACAAAAGCCGCAATTAGAAGAAAGCGGATGTCATTATCAGGTGCTAATATGTGGGCACCTGGCAGAAGGCAAACCAGGGGCGGACATGCTTCGGAATCAACCAAACGGTTGGTAAATGAGTTTTGGTTAACCCACACAAAAACTTCTCCAAAGTACACCGGGGATGTCGGGAAGAAAAGGACACTTCAATCCGGTTTTTGGACATGCCCCGGTGTCAGTTTTTAAGTCTTTTAATCCTCTTTTTGCAAGCTTGATAGAAGCTAGCTTCTGTGCATCCTGGATAAGTTTAGTAATCCTATTTGCATTCCATGCAAGGGATGTATATGATATACATTGAAGTACATCCAACTACAGTAATTCTATTTTTACACTTGGAGGTACTGAGTGAGCTATGTTTAACAGGAAAAGTACTTGGATGTACTTCCACTTACATCCAATGTGTCATAAGGCAGAAAATGTGTTGAAAGTCGTTTTGTGTGATTATAGTCTTGATTTTTGTAGTTCCCAAGTACATTATGGTACATTTTAAGCTTTCCTGATCTCAAGATAGTTTTGAAAGATAGGGTGATACATAAAAGTATTTAAATGTACTTCCTTCCATAAGAAAAGTATGAAATACATACATCTGTAATATAAAGGATAATCGCCCTGCGTGACCTGGTTACATATTGAGTTTTTTATGTACATCTGGAACTCTTTGGAGTACATTATTTATACATTTATACATATCATTTACATGGTATGTACTATGTTGTGGTATAGTAGTTGAATGTATATCAAATCATGATCTGAGTGCCATAGAACTAATGCAATGTCTGCAACATCTTTGAATTCGTAAGTAGTTCTAATTTATATCTTACTTATACATGCCGCTTTTTTCCTTACAGAGTGAATTGTATGAGATGTTCAAAGATGAACATCCTGAAGTGAAGATTAGCATCAGAAAGTTCGAGCTGCTTAAGCCTACGTGTGTGAGAAGGTTGAAAGAGAGGAACACATCTTCTTTGCGTGAAGCATGAACAAGCTGATCCATACGTAAAAGCTTTTAAGCGCCCCGAGGAGCAAATTTCATGCCAATTGTACATGTTCTTGTGGTGTTTGTGCAAACAGATGAGAACAATGGCGTCCCGCTAAGCTCCTTCTAAAACATTTCAAAATGTTGGTGCTATGTGGAGAGCTACGGTCTATGACAAGGAAGGCTAAGAGTGGCATAGTTTGACCGGGTGTGTCAAGGGAGAGTGCCGTAAGCCGGGTAATCGAAAATATTCAAATCTGTCCTAAGGAGAAAGAGTCGCAGAATGAGAACATTGAATGGCAAGTTTACAAGTACGCGGAACGAACCTTCCAAAGCCGGCACTTCAAGGAGGTTGAAGCTTGTTACCAAAGCGGGACTCGTGTACATTGCTTGACAAGATGTTTCAAAGACCTTTCAAAGTTCACTATTCACAACTTTTCAAGCAAGTTGGCGAGCAAACAATTCAGGAAATCGATTGCAAAATTTGAGGGATGATTCTCGTTTTTGTCAAGAATGGACTTTGCAAGAGAACTACACTTTGCAGCCATTCAGGGAGGTTCACCGAAAGCATTGGAACAATGACCGATAACTATTCCGGTGCATATAACCATGATGAAAGTCAATGGCGAGCTGAAAAAAACTGTTCATTTGTATGTTTCTGATGTTATGAAGCATGATGCTTTCTTTGTTCAGGCTGCACTCAAGAAGCACCATATTTGGATGATGCAAAAAGGTTTTGGCCACATCAAATACCATGTCATGTGGTCTGATGGGTGTGCTGCTCAGTTTAAGTGTTCTCGAGCCTTTTATTTGAATGTGGCCCAATATTATAACAGGTATAAAATTAGGATGCAATTGGAATTATTTTGGCTCGTGCCATGGAAAAGGAGAACATGATGGGCAGGCTGCTTTGGAGAAAAGGTTCCTAGCAGACGAGCAAAGGAAAGAGAATGGTGTTCCGATTTTGGGTGCCAACTCTGCTTGCACTTTGCTGAGACAAAAGAAGTGCAAAATGGACAGAGTCATATGGGAGATGATGGCAGAAGACATTAACAGGGACCCTCGTTCAGATTGTGAGACATTGCCTGGTACTCTAGCTATACATTGTGTGTCTGTTATTAATCCAGCTGACCCAACACTTGTCATGTATAGATCCCTGTCATGTTTTTGCAATGGTTGCTTGAATTTCAGATGGGGAGAATGTGAGAATCTCGAGCATTGTGGTGCGTGGAAGCTGCACAACCGGAGCCTAGTTCGCCCGTGTCCGCCCGAACAAGAAGAGCTAGTTGGTTTTTTATGCGGTGATGAGCAAGAACTATCCGATGTACTCCAAATTGGAGACATATTTGCATCTTTTGCTGCCTGGGGAATCATGAAAATGTTCCATACTTCGCCCTCCTATCGTGAAGGAGATGCATATTCTTCGGGAAGATGTGATTGACGACTATGGAAATAGAATGCTTGCTGGTGACAGGGTTATAGCTGGTCATTACTATCAACTGCTACAAGGCACAAAGCATAAGTACAAGTTGTTGGATGACAAAATAGTATTGGTACCAAATTTGAATCAGAATTGGAGCAAAGTTCACGATGCAGCGCAAAGGTCAAGCATAAGTTGAAGGGGGCACGTACAGCATATATGATCACACGAGAGGTGCATGACATGCTTATATCAAGCCTACCTGAGATTGTTGAGTGCACATGACTAAGTTCTATACAAAGGAACTTTCATATTTGCCATCATCTTCTGTTATGTTGAGAAAATAGTCGATTGCTGTAAGTTTTTTTGTTATTTACTTATTTTTTAATCTGAAGTGCATTTTGATACTTCAATTTCGGTATCACAGAATATCTTATGTGACCAAGCAAAATGTATATCAGAAAGTACAAAAATGTTTATCAATTGTTGCATGAAGAAGTTAAACTAGTCCGCGTGTTATGTTGAGAAAACTAGTCGATTGTTGCAAGTTTTTCTTATTTACTTATTTTTAATCAAGTGCATTTTGATACTTAAATTTCAGTATCACACAATATCTTTCGTTTCCAAGCACAATGTATATCGAGAAAGTACAAAATGTTCATCAATTGTTGCATGAAGAAGTTAAACTAGTCCGCGGAACTTGTTCTGTTATAATGGATATCAATAGCTTTTCTTTTGATTCATGAAACAAAGCGAAAGTGGAACATGTATGGAGACAAAACTCTTGTATTACATATCACAAGATATACAACCGGTCATATCGGATATGATGCCAATATATACAAGTCCGTTGTTCATGTTTTATATTAACATTAATTTACATTCACAATCCGGTCACAAACCCGATGTGAAGCCAAGACATACTATTCTATTTGTTTCAATATGTTACTTTCTTTCTTGACTTGCCAATAGCCCGGACATGCCATCTCGGTCCTTGTAGCCCTCTAAAAGCATTTGCCTCCAAAGCGGTTGTGGGTTAATACATCGCTTGGATTATGTAAAGGATTACGCTTCACATACCATTGCAGGTGTCCGGTGCTATCAACAAACCCTCTAGCCATGGTTTCGTGGTGTCAAGAGACACGTGTCTTCAACATCACTTTCGCGCCATGAAGGTGGGCATATGCAATTTTCGTTGGGATTGAAGAGCATCTTGTACTCTGAGTCGCTCTACTATTAGTGTGTTCTTTGTCATTCCAATGCGGATACTTCTCGTATATAAACTCAATTGGCTTCAGATACAAAGGTTTGTCTTCACATGCTAATCCGGAAAGGCACTCCCAAACGTGGCTTCCATCAAACGTGAACCTTAAGTCCCTTATCCAGGTTGTCATTGTGAAGATTTTATCCACTACTCTTGAAAGGTTCCATGGAGCTATTGATGACCATATTCCTACTTCAAAGTGTTCAAATACAAATTCCGTGAATTGCCTAGGTGGGGCCTTAAAAACAACACTTTCTTGCCTATTATGTCATAATTTCCAACTAGTGATCATCCGATACCAAAGTCCTATGTATTTGTTTTGCCAAAACATTATTGATATCAAACACTATCAACCTTTTAATTACACCTGATATGAAAGAACATGCAATTTATCAATAAAGTATGGTGGAGTTGAATAAAAAGAGATTTTATTCATTAAAATTCAATGAAAAAATGTGTATTTTATAATCAAATAGTGTTCAGCATTGACAATAGGGATAGGTTGTTTCTCAGCCACATTTATTAGTACCAGGTGGTCTAATAGTTTCGGGTGCGATGTGAATGTGGTCTAACTCCTGAAGTAGTGCTCGGGTGAGAACATCACGACGATCCTCCGCATACTTTGGCAAGAACCGGTTTGGGTAATCTGCAGAATGTGACAACAATACTTACATAATAAGTATTAAAAACCATTTGTTTGCAAGACAAAAGAAGTGAGACACTCACATTGGTAGTTTTACCACACACGATTGTGTCTACAAACTTTTGCATATAAGCTGCAACATAGAGGCCACATGAATCCCCATCTTTCTGCTGTGGACACTTATGAATCTTCACAACTGGTGAAGGATTTTGTCCATGCTTCAAAAAAGTGGGACACTCGACACAACCGCGTGCCATAGTGAGGATGTGGAGCCTGCAAAAGACCAGATCTATTTTGTAGCAAATGAATGAAAAAGTCATTAACATGGTATCCAATCTAAATATTAATAAAAGGAGATGTGAAATACAAAATACCTCTTAAGTGCAAGCATGTCAACGCCAATGTCCCTGTAATTGAAGATCCGAATGTTTATGGTGTTCTTACTCTTAGTAAGTGCCATGTTGAAGATGGCCAAAGTGTGATGTTCAAGTAACTCTACATAGCATTGGAATCATGATCCATCTCGCACTTCAGCCAATTTATCCCCCGTAAGAGCTACCTTTACAATATCTCTTCCATTTCGGAGGTCGCCATAGATTTATCTTTTTCGCTTGCCTTGGCCCATGCTGCAAATTCCATGAAGCTGTCCGGTGGGAAGAACCAGACGTCGGCCTTCTTATCATCTGGAACACAGAGCTGCAGATACCTATAACAAGTTGAAAAGGATAAAATTACTAACTTGACTTACACATACAAATGAACAAGTTCAAAGTCCAGTACCTTGCATACATATCCACATGCCGGTTGGAAAATTTTCCCACATCCATGTCCAGCACATCTTGTTCAAATAAATAACACTCCATTTCAGGCAAAGATCCTGGGAAAATCCTTGCCTTCTTGAGCTTCATCATTCGGTTCAGCAAGGCATCATTATGGCTGTATTGAATCGCAATCTGGGTTCAATGACCAGTACATTTACACAAATCATCTACATTCGTCTACTACTATCCATATTATTTTACAGTTTTTAACTTGGATACTAGATGTAAAAAAAAATGTAAGATATGTAGATCAAGTTACCTCAGAGATCATTCTTACCTTTCTCACGACATCGTTTTCTGAGTCAAGATCCATTTCCTTTCCCTTCTTTTTGGTTTCCTCACTCGATTCTTATTAGGTCCGTAATCCTCGTCTTCAACCTCTCTCGATTTCTCATTGTGATGAAATTCAGCGCCCTTTGCTATGTCGGAAGCAATATTTGACACAAACTTAAAAGTATCCCCGCTCTACATGTTGATGCTGGAAGATTCCTCTTCATTAGGACCTGTAAACATAGGATGTCATGGATTTCTCACCGGCCGTGTACCGAAATAAAATGCTTTCTTACCTTTTTCTACCGCTTTAATTGTCTTCTTTCGTGGCTTTTTAGGCGTGGACTTCTTCTTTTGCGCCACATTTTTCGGCCGCCGCTTTTACTTTTGAAGATGTGGCCTTAGCACGCTCCCTCAATCTCTCGAAGTTCCTCGTCATAACCCGGAATGTCACCATGCGGATCGAAGTGCCGCCTCCTCAACCTTTGTACCACCGAGGGAATAGTGATTTTGCTTTTTCCTTCAATCTTTGCTTTCTTTCCCTCGGCTACATCTTGCACCTCAATTTTCTTTGGAACCTCCAAAAGCGTGAAAACCGAACCAAGAATAAGAAATTGCTTCTTCTGACACAATGCAAATTGAATTTGAAAACAAGCGCACCTGACCGTGGTGTAATTTTCGCCCGAGTTTTTTTTGGCACTTTGAAGCTCGAAAATAAATCACATAACGGTCCGATATCGGTCTCAAACTAATCAGTCTCTAACCGTTACGTACATATCAATAGTCGTACATATTACTAGAACCGAGCTACATTGAAGTACTTTGAGTACATACACATGTAAACAGCTATTTATCTAGATGGAAGGTACATGTAATGTACATGAATGTGCTCCAATGTATGCACATGTACACATCAGACATTACATAAAATACCTCTAAATGTTCTCGCCACAAAACTCGAGACACAACTCCTAATTTTATGTATTTAAGTTCTACATTTAGGACCCTACACCGTGAATGTACAACATGTATGTAAGAAACACATATATGTATGACATGCAAGCCAAGGAACTATAAGTATAAAATAACCAAGATTACCTCCTACATCTTTGTAGCAAAACCTTAAGTGCGACAATCTACATGTAAATGGATTCTACATGTAAATGGATTCTACATTGCAAGTAATCCCGGTGCAACAAATTGAACATAAATCATGAAATCTTGCTTACCTCAAAGTGTACACACCCAAGATCTTTGAAATGTTTTCGTCCCATTTGCATGCTCTTGGGGGGATAGTCAAAGCCAGAAATAGAATATGAGAAACGTAAGATATGAAATGAATGCTCGCATGGAGCAACTAGGATAGGTTCATTATTAGCAAAGCCATTACTACAAAACACACATCCATGCACGATATGAATTTTTTCTTCAATGGAGAGATCACTAAGCTTGTTTTGGGCTGAAGGAGAATCGCCGAGAATGCATCATGTACTTATGCATATCATCAAGCCGTCTGCAAAGATTCAAACCGAACTTTGTGAGCCTCCTCAAGTTACGCAATCCTCTTTTCACATAACTCCTTCTCCTGAATGGCTTTCTCCAATGGCTCCGAATTCTCTTCAAAGATTTCTTCCTTCCGGTTCTATCCCTCATCAAAAGGTCAACCTCCGCCATACGTCTTGATGTCTCTCTTATTACGCTTGAAGCGCCGTCGAGAACACTATTGATGTCTTCTTGTATCGTGCTAGGTCCTCTTCATGTGCATCCTTTCTTCCCGAAATCTTATTTATATTGTCACGTAATTGCCTCGCTGAATTTTCAGTTCTTCAACCTTGGATGTCTTTGCTAATTAACTCTCCATGACACCGCTTTGCAAATGTAGTTTTACGCAAATTCAAGCTCTTCCTTAGGGTAAAATCCTTGCTGAAATTTAGGAACCTTGGATGTGGATTTAGAGGTCCCAATTTCTTCTCAGAATAGCGATTCTTTTTGCTCCTCCCTTTGCCAAATCTTTGGCCAAAACTTTAAAAGTATCCCAATCTACTTTTTACCTGTCAATTGAAGGGCAAATGCACGAGCAAAGTACTTTCGGTACATGGCGATTTGTGACCTCCCACTTACCAAAAACAATTTCATAATGTTTGTAGAAGTTCTCGCCCACTCGGCTTCACGCTAGATTCTTTGAACCCCCAGTATGTCTTTGGGCCCCACTTTGCCGGTCCATTATCTCGTTATAAATGCGGAAAAATTTCATCCGCATTGACACATCTTACATGCTTTGCTTCCACAACAATGGGTTCTTCACAAATAAGCCTTCTTTTTGGCCCCGGTTCCTCGAAGTTTGAACCTTCCTCCCTGTTTGTTTCCCGGCTTTCTTGCTAGAATCGGCTATTTTCAAATTTTTGTTTAACTGGGTGACTTCCGGGAGGCAAAGGCGCCCATTGCTTGGATTTGGGCAAGGATTTCGAGAAAGAAGAATAGTTCTGGTCGAATTACTTCGTTGATCACTCCACAAACACAAAAAATTGGAACAATGAAAGAATTTTTTTGGCAACAAGAAAAACGCCGCAATCTCCTCCAGAAAAATTGCAATGAAGGTCCGTTCACGGTTTGCCTACACGCCACTCATAATTTTGAATTGCCGACATGGCTACTCCTAATCATTACATATCCCAACTAACTAAAATTCAAAAAAATAACAAAAATGGGTGCCTACATGCCCTACATTATACATAATGTAAGGGCATTTTTTTTAGACACCCTAGCTTTCTTTTACCCCACAGCCGGGACTTCAAGCTTCATCTGTAAGAAAAAGTGAAGAAAATTAGTTTAGAATACATAAAAGAAAGCAAAAATTTAATGCATGCATGCTACTTACTCTGTAGAAAATTTTGGAGTTCCAAAAAAACTTCATGTTCTTCTTCGTCTTCTACCTCTTCTTCTTCTTCTTGGTCTGGTCTTCGCCGATAAGTTATCGGAATCTTGGGAATCAAATTGATCATCGGAAGAAGCTTCATCGAGGAATCGAAATTAGAGGAGGATTCCACCTCTTTAAAAGCTCGAAAGATCTTGAGCTTTTAGTGCACCGGGCTCGGGCTCATGGCTCCCTGTCTTGGGCTCGGGGCTCTGCACTTGGGCTCTCGAGGTTGGGGCTCCGGCCAAATGGTAATTTGGCCAAGATCCTATTTCATAACTGGCCATCACCGTGCCAAAGGAATTGAAAGCGGTTTCGGGCTTAGGGAGGGGGAGGGAGGGGGAGAGGGAGGGCAGAGCTGGAGGGAGAGCGGCTGGCAGCGCAACGACACATTTGGAAGGAATTGGACGATGCTTCTCCTTCACGACCATAGCCTATAAAGGCTGGCGTGAAATTAATTTCTCAGAGGGCTACAATTTTAGGATTTCATTACCATTAGCATCTTTATTCCTAAAGATTTAGTAGGCAACTAATAATAACCTCGAAAGGACCATTATTTTATTTTCTAAAAAACATAAGAAAAAAAAATATATATATCTATCCTGAATTGGCCATTCATGAATAGCTCCAACATGCCACCTACGATGCACCACATGATTCACCACATGATTCACCAAATGCACCTCATGATTCACCACATGCACCATTTGCATCACCAAACATGTTGGTCAATGAAAGTCAAACATGTAACAAAGGTCATGTAAAGGCTCAAGCATGCCAAGGTGGCTCAAATATGCCACCTAGGCTCCAACATGCCAAGGTGGCTCAAACATGCCACGTAAGCTCCAACATGCCACCTACGATGCACCACATGATTCACCACATGATTCACCAAATGCACCTCATGATTCACCACATGCACCATTTGCATCACCAAACATCTTTGGTCAATGAAAGTCAAACATGCCCACGTAAGCTCCAACATGCCACCTACGATTCACCACATGATTCACCACATGGTTCACCAAATGCACCACATGATTCACCACATGCACCATTTGCATCACCACATCTATCACGACATGTAACACCACATTGTCATGAATCTTTGAATACATCAATTTCTTCTGGAGATTTGAACTCCACCAGAGTGTTGCTCTGGTCAGCCAGAAAAGTCTATTGTATACAATAGTATACAACAATGTACATTAGAGTGTCAATGAAAGAATAGGTTACAAGAATAACCTCTTTGGTTACAATAATACAAACATGTGATTACAAGTAAAGATCTATTGATCGTAACCTCAAACTTCATTACTACAAAGAATCGTGCTTCACAACATCAATCATCATTAGCGGCGTGTCCAACATTTCGCAACTAGAAATTGGTACACCCCGCAACAAACATATCAGGCCTCACATTGGATGAGTAATACCTTCAAATTCTGAACTCACCTTGCATTGGGATAGTATGTCCAAGTCTCGACATCGCAGACCACAACTTTCTTTACAAAGACACATACAAAGCGGGACCACCCACGACCCAGCAATCGACTGAGTGGGGAACTTGTAATTTTCTTGTGGCGCAGCTTTATGGTGCTTGGGAATTTTGTGTTTGCATCCTCAACAAAACTCATGACAGGCTCGGAGCCCTTGTACATTTCTAGGCTGTCAAAATGGTACACACCTGGCTGACATTTAACTGGCTGACCTCCAAGACCTACAATGACATACACTGTCCAGTGCTGCTGATAACATGCTGGCAGAATGGTACATTCCAAAATTGCAAGTTGAGGGTGCAACAGTTTGTCCTTTGAAGCAAGCTCGTTCGACAGTAATGTGTAAATGGCGGATCCATGAAATGGAACCTCGTTACATGTCATGCTTGATGCGAGAATTGGTGCATACACCGCCAAAGTCCAAGGTGCGGTAAAACAAGATGATTTAAGAAACAATGAAGACTTCAAATCTGAGTTGTTTATATTAAATTACTAACCTCATGAAGAAATGGACTATCCATCCTTTGAACCAATCCCTACTTTTCTCCAATATTCTGATTGCCTCTTGATCAAGCACAAGAGGCTCCTGCTGTCCTTTAAACACTTCAAGTGGCAAGTGTTCTGGTCGGATGTGCGCTCTTAACACTGCAGTCCTCGTGCTGGTGGTGTAAGTTTATATTCAGCAAATGGAAGATCATTGAAAACCTTGAGGAACATTGAAATAGCCAAGAAATGAACAATTGAAGTAAAACTTTGTTTATATTAAAAAGTCAAGAGAGGTTACATCATATACACAATAATACTATTTCTAGGCTTTAGTTCTATATTTTTTCATCATATTAATACAAATTTGACTCTCAGTGTCGGGTAAAAGCATGTTAGGGTGTACCACTTTTGGAACCTGCAAAAGTACATACACTAGGTACTTCAGAACTGGGTACTTTCTCATTTTTCTTTTCATTAAAACTAATACAAAAATCCAAAATAAAAGTCAAGGACGTGTTAATATTCAAAGTTAAGATAAAGATAATGCTATCGGAGACCAATATATATATAAAAAGTTCTAAAACATACCTTATATTGAGATATTACACAGGTATACAGTACCCAGTCCTGGCTACCTTTTTAGGTACTTTTTTAGTCACTAAATAATACTTTTTAAGGGACACCCTAACATGCTTTTACCCTGTCAAACATATTCAGCATTTTGTTGCTTTCGACATAACTTTGCACATTCCCTGCCTTCAGCAACCCCTGAAGCCAAACCTTTAGATCATTCATGAGGAAATTGCCATCTACTCTGTCAGGGCTCCAGCTGTTTGGACAGATCATGGTGTTTGGCGCATTGAGGTACCCTTTGTATCTGTTGTCATCAATGAGAAGCACGTTCTCTTTTGTGAAACCTGGAAATTCGTCGTAGACCTTTTTCAGGTGCTTCAAAAAAATTGGCTTTTTACTGTTAAATAAATTTGTGTTGGTACAGTGATCCTGACTCCATATGAACTTGAATTTGTCCTTGTGTTTCATCAATGCTCCCTTAACTATGACTCTCAAGTTTTGAGCCTGCAGGCTGGACCAAAGTGCTATATGAAAATTCTGACTGCACCAATCTATGAACTCGGCCCAGCCTGGTCTAGTTACTACCCACTTGGTTCTGTTAAGTGTGATCAACTTAACATCATCTTCTTTGGCGTGGGTATGGACTCTTTGTTGTCATAGCTTCTACCCGAACTCCATTGTAGTAAAAAACAAAGGATTGGGCTTAACCTTGTAGTCTTCTCGCATGGACAGAGTTGGTGCGGGGCTGGAAACTTCGCTCAAGCATTTCTTGGTGCGAGGGCTGGAAACTTACGCTTCAAAGATCTATTCGTGCAGGGGATGGAAACTTACGCTCGAGAATGTCTTGGAGGTGTCTTTTGCTTGGAATTACGCTCTTGCTTTTTCTCCGAGACACTTCCGGTGCAAAAATTTAATGATTCGGTAACTATATGGGTCAAATTAAAAAGAAGACAGCACAAAAGGTTGGAAGTTACCTTGTGACTTACATTCACGAAACGATTTGTTCAGATCATAATCGATGCATCCGGCGATTTGGCGATTGGTGTGGAGCATGACTTAATGCATCCGTTGATCTCGGGCGATTCTTGTCGGTTGGAGCACCCATTGGAGCTTGACTTGATGCACCCATCGATTTGTTGACATCTACCGATTTGTCCGACTTCTCAGAACCCCGATGCATCTTCCGATTTTCCCGAAGTTTCTATCTGTGTCTAATGCTTTCGAAGGGGTGCGAGTGTCTTGTCCTCCTAACTGACCACATTGTACATCTATATCTACAAAGTAGGGATGAAGAAGTAAGCTACATATCCCAATTGCATCAAACAAGATTTGGTTACCTTTGAGGGTAGAAAATAATTCCCTTTTTGGTGTGCTAGATGGACTCACATAGTCATTGCCACCAGTATGAACAGTTAGACCTGAATTAGTAAACGGCGCCATGCTCTGCAAACCTGGAATTGAATCACAATTGATTGTAACTATGCTTTGGTTTTTTTAACTAAGTTCCAGACTTTTTTACTCTCTTTACGATGTTCCTGTTTTTATATATCTAAAGTGTCCCCTAAAATGAGCGAGCGATCTCATCCTAGGGGGCACTTTAGATACACAAAACAGGAGAAGCAAAAGAGACTAAGCCAGCCAGGATCTTGTTTTATGTCGGGCTTACTCCCTTTTCGAAGTTTCTCGCTTGAGGTATCTAATTAAGCCACCGAAAGTGATGATGTCATCCTAGGGGGCTTACTCTCTTTTCGAGCTACCTATAAGTGCTCACCTGTAAGTGCCTTAGTAGCTTGAAGTTGCTTTTGATCCTCCCTACTCACACCTAAGGCTTGTACCCATGCTGTAGAAAATTCATGACAACAATTCTCAATGCAACAGTGATTACAAATCCTGCAAAGTGAGCATAAAATTTGTCAATGAGAATACAATTATACTAAGCACTTGGGAATTTTGTTATGAAGTACCTCAAGAGGTCGAAAGCAGACATGGAAGATGGTATTGGTTTTGCATTGACAATCAAAGTTGGTAGTGGTTTCCCCATCCCTTCGGAGGATCTTGCCACGTAATGGACAGCCACTACCATAATCTTCAGCCTTATCAAGGTCTGGAAGTAGTGGATCCAAGACAAATAAAGGAAGACGGTCCTTGCAAGACAGAAACCTCTCTAACCTTGGTTCCAGCACTTTCAATGCTGTTGTGTCTGCTTCCCTGGCTGACAGCAGATTAAGCTCCTCGATTTTTGTCTGCTCAAGTTCTGGTAATAGTTCCTTCAGCTCAGCCTCTGTATCTTGGCATATAGCCCGAATACCGTCTGCACGACTTGGTTTATCCTTAATCATTCCTTCCCATTTTTTTAAATCTTTATTCATCTTCTCGGTCTGGAACTCAAGTTGCTGAACCTTCATTTGTAGCACCTGCAGGCTTTGATCACAAGTTTGCAACCTTGCCTTACACTGAATCACTTCTGATCTTGTAGAGTTGATCCATTCTCCCAGTGTCCTGTTGAATTCATCTGGAAAGTAATCCAAGGTTAGTACCACATGACACAACAGGCACCACTTTACACACCACAAATTCCATCATGACAAACTTTGCACCACAAATGGCGTCATATTCACCACATGTGGTGTGGCATGTGGCACCAAACTGGTGCCACATGCCCACCACATATGGCACCACAATGCACCCAAGGCACCACATATGGCAATCCATTACTTCGCACCACAAATGGCGTCAAAGACACCACATGTGGTGCAAAAATGGATCCATAGTGGTGCCACATTAGACACCACATGTGGCACCACAATGCACGAAGGCACCACATCCCGGCGGGGCATCCACCACCCCATATGTGGCAGATAGCGTGGTGCAATATTTAGCGCAGCAGTTGGCACCACATATGGCAGACAATCCACCATATTCACAAGTATCACCATATCTAACATCACATATGACACTAAGTATAGAAACATATGGAAGCCAATTCACTATTCAGATAAGGTACCACGTTTGGTACTATATGTGACACTACATATGCTACAAACTACATTATTAACATATAATTGGCACCATATGACTGTCCTGTAACACATTTGGAGCTACATACTACTGTGAACTGAAATTATCCACCACAACTCGAAACTAGCAGCACAAATTTCCTACACATAACTTACAACACACCCAAATGAAGAAGTAAGTGGTGTACCTGATTGTTCAAGCTTGCTAGACCTTCTTTGGAAAATAACAGTTCAATATTAAATTGCATCATATGGTGGTTCCGGAAGAAGAGGGTTGAAAAGTACCTATTTTTTCGATTGATTTTCCCGAGATTCTTCTTTGACTTGAGGAGGCTTGAATTGTGGCCTAGTCATTTCAAGAGAGGAAGCATCATCGTGGCGGGGTTGCTCGCTTCCTCACTATTTGAAATGATTGCATGCTTCCTCTTACGTTGGGACGAGAGGCTTGGACCCTTTTTCTCTTAATGTTGTTTAAGCTCAACCAATTTATTTCTTTTCCTTTTGTGTGAAGGTAATACGCAACAGCCATAGTCTGTGAGGCCATGCCTCCCCAGGCACACTTCCTGCCTGTGATTTTTTTGTAAAGGCACATATATTCATTATACCTCTCCTTGCTCATATTCTTCAACCTGCATGATGAAACAAAACAATATTCTAAACAACAGAGAATCATGGGCATCCCAGAATCTAGAATGCAACCCACTGTAAGTGGATTTTCCGATACTTTCGGTCCCCAAAGCGGACTTCGATTTCTTCTTGTGTGGCGTAATGCTTTTCTTGCCTGTACATTGCCTTGTAGGTGTATCCCGTGGCATTCAAGTCCGGTATGATCAGAGCCATTTCTTGATCGATCTTCTTGCCAGAAATCAGAAATGGTCTTGCCGGATTAAGGGAGCGTGATCAGAGTTTTTGAGGGAAAATGAAAATTCAGAATCAGAAATGGTCTTGCCGGATTAAGGGAGCGTGATCAGAGTTTTTGAGGGAAAATGATCGTGTACGTTGCTGAATAAGCCTGAATAAGACTGAAAGGACAAAATTTTGAATAAGTAATCATGTGTATTTTTGAAAAAATAACTCCCTCTCCCACTACAAATTCGGTAGTTCCCACCACACTTAGCACCCAAAAATGTGGTGCTAAAATGCACGTTTTTGTTCCACTACAACATGCTTTCACCCATACCACTCAATTCTCAGCATGAACAGCAGGCTAAACTCCTTTGTGAGTCCCCCATTTCTTCGCAAGAGAATGACCGGTCATATAATGTACTTAAGGGTTGCAATACTACATCAAAGGATTTGAGTAGACCAATACAGCGGTCTTTTGAAAGACCCCGAATGGTAAAATAGGGGGTGGCACGGATAATCAAAGTCCAGCAAAGATGAAGGCAAGAAGAAATCTAAGATTGCATGTAGTTTCAGGTAGGTGTATTAATCATAAAAATTAGAAGTTTTTATTTTTCATAACAACGGGGGTTGTTGTTTTAAACTAGGGGAAGATGATACTGGAACACCTGTTCCAAGGATGCAGTCATGTGAACATCAAAAACAAAATACAGGTGGGTGCTTTAGAAATTGCATACTTGACATGCATTGAGATTTTGATTAAAAGGAATTGCTGATGGTAGATGATGTTGCCCACAATATCAAAAGTCCAAACTTGATGCGCAAAGAAGGAAAGCAAGCTGCACCACCAGTGAAGAAAAAACTAGTGTAAGTACATGTCATGTTGTTTTCATCGCTAGAGAAGTTTGCAAAGAGAAAGAATGTGTCTTAATGCAAAGAGAAAGAATGCGTCTATCATAAACATTCGCCAATGTAACGATTTCTAGCCGCATTTTTATAATCTATAATGCTGCAAAAAGATAGATATGAAAGAGCATACCTCCAAATGTCTTCTGTTTCATATATTTGACAAATGTAATGGTTTGTGGACTTGTTGCAGGCCAAAGGCTTCTCCAATTAAAACCATGTGTAATCCTGTCAAACCTCTTCCATTAACAAGGTAGATACATTCCTAATGTAATTTCTGATATGCAAATCATTCTAGACTAAAGATTGCGATTTATTACAGAGGAAGGAAGGAAGGAAGGAAGTTTATTTTAACGTCCACGGAGGCCAGAGGCCTATGAGACGGCACAGAACAGGCAAAAAAGCCAAAAACCCCAACACCAAAAACAAACAATGTAACTGTACAGTAGAACCCTACTATCGGGATGAAAAAACCCCCACTTGGGAGGAAAAACCCTAACAGTAGGCTCTCAAATACCATGCCCCAGAAGAGCAAGTCTGACGGCCGAAATCTGCAGGATGTAAGCTCCGGTCGGCGCTACCATAGGTGATGCGAGTAATCGATGTAGCGGTGTGTCGAGCATCTAAGATCGGTGTGCACCGCTTCGGACATGGGCATATGCCGGGCACCATTTGGAGGGCATGGTGCTCATCCTCTATCACGTGCATCTCACAACACCGACATATCCTCTCCTCCCCGGGGATCCCGTGCCCGCCATTCACCCCCAAATGAACTGCCTCAATTCGAGGTAATGGGAACCCGGCCCTTATGGCGGCAATAGCTCTCCGTTTCTTCACAGAGATGTGTGCTTTCGGGCACCGATGGGGTCCATGCTCAAGGCTGGGATTAATATGAGCGTGATAGTGCTCGTCTTGGGCTTTGCAAGAGTAGAGGCATCCCACGAGTGGCAGCATAGCCCGCGATCCAATTGCCCATTCTCGCGCGATCGAATCGCCGATTGCCACCATCCGTTGGTAATCCATAGACCACCTCCTAAACCATCCCTTACGATTGCTCGTGCCATACCCTCTTCACAGCCGGGGGCCCCCTGGCGTTAACAACACGGCTTTGTGGGGCAAGCGATGCTCATCCATCCCATCCACCTTATGGAAGCAAGTAAGATGCCTTCAAGATAGCGAGATCGTTTGTAAAGGCCGAACCCCGTCTCATACAACAAAAAATCGACACGGTGCGGTGTCCTTCACTCCCAAGCTATAGGTCAAGAAAGCTTTACGCACCCTTTCCAACCTATCCCACGTATTTTTGCTAAGCTGGGCTGGGCCCCAAACCTCCACCCCATATAGCAGCACCGGCTCAACCAAAGCTCTAAGCGGGTGTGCTCTCCTCGCCCGATCCACGAGAGATCTATCCGCAACACGCTGCGTTTTTAATCGCATATAAAGCCTTCCAGCCTGCGAGAGCGGCTCTTCTCTCCACACACTCATCCCACAAAGCATGTTAGTAGTGAAATCAATTCCCAGATACTTGAAGCTCGCGACATCTCCACTACGCCCCCGTAATAGAACTCAGGGATAGGGTGTTATGGACGAGGATCGCGAAGCTTAGTTTTTGTGCAAGTTCTTTGTCATTCCGTTGCCCCACGTAACCCACCGAGGGCATCCAAATGCTGCTGCATACTGCTGGCCGTGTGAGCTAGCAAAGCTACATCATCCGCATATAGTAACTGGCTCACAGAGGTCGCATCAGATAATTGCACCCCGGCTCCCCCATGGTGCTGCATCCACGTCTCCAAGCTATCAATATACAACCCAAAAAGCGTTGGAGACAACGGGCAGCCCCCGCTTAACTCCCATAGTGCTAGCTACCGCCGATCCTCATAAAGGCGGTCAAAGATAAATCCCATCATAAAGCTGGTGCACCACATTCTGCAACTCCTGTGGAACTCGCAATTCTTGCAACCTCTGCCACAGTATGTCTCTGGGGACGGTATCATATGCAGTCTTAAAATCTACAAAGCAGCAATACAAGTCCTGTCGCTCATTCCGGCTTGCCTCCATCAACACTCTCAAAGTGAAGATATGGTCGGTCGTGGAGTGAGGTAAAAGCCCGCTGCCGCCAATTGCGCACCCCCCTCCTCGGCCCACTTAGTAAGTTTCTTCTCCACCACCCGCCGGGAGCTTTGCAAAGCAATGAAGCTTACCATAATCATCCGGTCGCCACGGCTCATCCAGTATTACGGCTTTATGAAGCGGGAACAACCTTACTAACCATCCACTCACGGGGGAGCCCCTCGCTCGAGCACGGTTAATGATCACCGTCGGGGCCCTACCACGGATGGGCCACCCCATTTCAACAAATTTCGACTGCAGCCCCTGTAAATCCTTTGCCTTGCCATTCGCCCGGATGCACGAGACCTTCTTGAACATCCTCCCCGCGTGAGCCGCGGCACCTCTCCTACGATCCGGGACCACGGCATTAGCTCTGGCGGGTCATATAACTCCCCATAAGCGGTGCATCCATTGCTCCACACTTACATTACCAGCCACGGCGCTTCTTATATAACACCTTACGCCAAAAGCTTTTGGCTCACGCCATGAGCATGTCAAGCAAAGCGCTCCTGGGTTTTACGCCATGTATCTCCCCTTCTTGGCTTTTAGGAAGAGCTTATAGTCTTGCGGGGCATGTGGCGCAAGCGTGGATCTATGACAAGCCGCAGCGGTGGCTCTTTAGAGCCTTGCAATCGACATCAAACCACGGGTTCTCAGGAAAATGCGCGGTGTCCCTCCTTGGAGGGCCCTTCACTGCAAAGGAAGCCTCAGCAGCTGCAAGCAGCGCCCTCACCAGCCATGCACACCTGTCTTGCAGTGTGTAGAAGCTATCAAACCCCTGTAATTCCTGCACCAACACAGATTCATACTGTCCCTGCTTCCGAATACTAGATCCGAATAGAATCTTTATTAAGAGATTTGACGTTGGTCAGAGACTACCGAGACGACACCCAGAATCAGAGCTCTATCAGATAGGCAGGTTTAGTATTGCAGTAAGACCAGGTTATGTGCACTTCATTAAGGAGTGTATGAAACACTTTGCGGTTGCAATTTGGTCTACGTTGTGTGAACAAAACTTGACCACATTGCTCGAGAATCTATTTCCTGAAGACGTGCGTAGCGAATTTGTGTTTATTTGGGATCAGACACAATGTGAGTCCACAAATCTTGATCATCCGCACACTCCAGGCAGGAAAATATTCCTCAAAGATCTCCACACAATATGGTCATCAATGCCATACGATTCCTCAAATAGTCTTCTAATAGAAGACTCTGAGTACAAGTGTCTACTGAACCCTAGAGGATCATATATTGTACCATACTCCTTTAGTTGTCAATCAGAGACTGGAAGTGGCAAATATTTGATCGATGAACTGCTTCCTTATCTTGAGAAAGTCGCTGCTGCAACAAATGTTTGTACCCATGTAATGCGATTTCCAATGATGAAGGGTTCAGCCAAAGAAACAACAGATGTAAAGAAATTACTCAAGAACAGCAAGATTTTGTGAGACATCCACATATTGCCGTTGTCAAATTTTGTTATGCAGTGAAGGAATAGCATTTTGAGCATCTATTGTACCTTCTTGATACAATTAACAATAGGTGCTTGTTCAATTGATTGTTGAATCAATATGTGGTTTTCCAAAATGTAACTTTGCAGCATGTGTGTGGCATCGTGCTCCATATGTCTTCAAACCAATTCTTTGTTTGGTTGTATGGGTAGTTCAGATTTGTATTCATTAGCTATTGGATTGAAACACAACATAGAACACAACTGTTTCGAGAGACCAAAGTGCAAACAAATCAAAGCCTCCTTTAAATGACTAGAAACACCAAATAAGTAAATCATGAAATGTCTTACCACATGAGTACCTATTTTCAATATGGGCTGCTTCACACAAGCAATGGACAAGGCCAGATTCAATAACTCCTTCAAGTTATTTCATCCACGATCACCACTTTGTATGTTGTAAGAACTCAATCTGCATTCGATTCAGCTGTTTAAACTTTATACCTGCAATTCAATACTACCTCTGAGTCCAATATTACAAACTGCAAATATGCTATAATGCAATTGAATAGGTGTTCCTCAAGTTTTTTTAACTAGAGAAATAAATTTCAAGAAGTGAAGACTACTTCAGGCTGGGTTAAATGCAGACAATCCTGAAGTAATGGCAACTTGCCTACCATATGAACTCAATCCAAAAGTACTAGTTCTTACATTGCAAGGTACAGACAATAGCAGAGCCCTAAATTTGTATGCAAGTGGTGGCATTCAAAAACGCCATTATAAAGGGAACCATTCAAAAACGACGTAACACAACAGCAGGGAAGGCAGAAATGGCCCCATAGAGACGACTTGTTTCAGCCTGATCTGTAAGAATTTTAGCCGATGCCTCAGACTATTTCCCAACCTCCATTTCCGCTGTTCCATTGGCAATAGGAACTGAAACTTGTAAAGGTCTTAATTTGTGAAGGTCTTAATTTAGCACACACCATAATAACAATATCCAGTTAAAAACTAGCAGCGCCATTTCTATACTTGCTGTAAGAATATCCAAAAGTAAAATAATAAATGTGTCCACATTGACTGGTTCGTTTAATCCACGACCCAGCATCTCAAAATGATACTCAAGGACAACTTTGATGCTTACAGAAGGTGGTTTGTGAGCTGCGATTTCTGCATGCACAAGGGTTAAACTATTGTATAGTTTGTCCCTTATAGACCTCTTCTTTTAACACTAAATTGGGTCTAAATGTGCAGTAATGCATTGTTTCTTTATGAAATGTAGATAAACACTTACTAAGACTTTAAATATCGGCTCCGCCACTTACCAAGGCCTACATGCATCTTCATAGTTTCTCCTCTTTCCGAGTTAGGCAGTGGTCTGTGGCATGATAACATTTCCCACTCACAAGTTGAATGACTATAAGATACGCAAGACACACAACAAAGAAGACAGCCATGAGTGCTTCCAACCCTAGTCACCTGCCATTATATTTAACACAAAATCCTGGAAATTCTTTAACTCTCCAGTGATGATGATTCTGATCTTTGATATATCAAGTCACAACTGGAGAAAAAGCTGACATGCAATAGCTTAATTTTCTACCTTATGCTGTCGACCCTGCCACTAAGAGGCCAGTAACGTACTTGGATTTTGTGAAAGTTTTAGGATACGTAAGCAAGATACACAACAAAGAAGATAGCCATGAGTGCTTCCAACCCTAGTCACCTGCCATTATATTTAACACAAAATCCTGGAAATTCTTTAACTCTTCATTGATGATGATTCTAATCTTTGATATATCAAGTCACAACTGGAGAAAAAGCTGACATGCAATAGTTTAATTTTCTACCTTTCTTGATAATGCTGTCGACCCTGCCACTATTGAGCAAAAGGGAAGAGCTATATATTGTTACTACATTTCTAAACAATCTTCATCTTCATAACTATTTGAAACAAATCTTCTCTATTTCAAAATCCCTAAAAATTATAAGTGAGACTACTAACCTTACACGATCTTCCTGTGTAACAGACATCACCAGGACCCCATTCATTCTACCAATAAACAAATCTCCTTGTCAATCACTGTTACATTGGCAGTCGTCGACTGGGCACTCTAATAAGGTACCTTTCTACAACACAGAGACATATCCATGTCATTACAACAATATGAAGGCCAACCGTAAGACTTTACCTTTTTGTATAATAAATTTATGTATGTAGCCGCAGAAAAGTTGGGGCCTTCACATGACCGTCAAAACTGTCAAACGAGCAAAACTGTCAAACGAACAGAAGCATTACGGCCAACAAACTCAGACCTGATTATAATGTATATGAACCACATCAAAAATAAAGCAAAGGGAATCTAACATCATCAAAAAGTACAAGCACAGAGTAAGTGAGGCTGGAAATTATCAAATATTCACCCGCTAAGAACATAGACATTAACATAATCTGCAACCCTAGTAGAAAAAATATAGTTTGCCAATGGGTAACAAAAGTACACGTTATATGTGCCTAATCCAGTGAATAACCAACAATGGGCCTTCATTTCTTGAAACGTAACCATGCTTTATGCACAATGATAACATTTCAAACAAGCTTCTCTAAAATCTTCTCTTCATCCGCTGCTCCAAGCAAATGAACAGTTTTTCCTTTAACTTGATGACCGTGGGGCATATCCACAATAATGTAGATGACTTGTTCTGCATACACAATAGCGCTGCTATTTTTTCCACCAAAGATGTAACTAGTCGTCCCTGAATGAGTATTTTGATTGCCCTCGTATTTTTTAAAATACTTGCCCTCGAGAACTTCATCACCTTTCACAAATCTATTCCCATGTGCATCAACCATATCTTCTTGAAGAGCATGCTTTGGGACTGAGCATAGCACCAGCCAAAACATGTCACCATCTTCGTTGTCAACTGGGGCCTCGACTGCAAATATTGTCCCAATACCTACGAGATCAACAAGGGGTGTATGATCATCAATATCTTCAGTGTGCCCACGTAAAGTATAGCTATCTCTTCCTCGCAAGGGTTCCAAAATGCGTGCAGTCCAACCACCAATTTGTTTTATATTCTCGCATTGATGGATCTCACCATACATGCAAAATGTGCAAAAGCATGCAAACTGTCTAGTCATCACTTTAGTTGAGTCTTCTTTGCTTATACCACGAATGCTATGAATTTTCCGTGTGCCTTCAACTGTTTTACAGTCCCAAGCTTCTCTACGATTGACATCATCGATTTTGACTTCCCAAAAGTATCTTTTCACATCTCTTGTTTGACTAGAACAAGTTGCTGCTGCACCAGTGGACATGTTATCAGTGAGCCAAGAAGTAGCAACATGAGCATTGGGTTCAATGATGCTATCAGCCTTTAATTGTTCCTTTTCTATCGCGTACTTAACGTGAGCCCCTTGCCCATCATGTTCTCCTTTTCCGTGACCAGAACAAAAGAAATTCCACTGCATTGGAACTCCCGTACTAGTAAAATACCGTGGAACAAAATAAAATGGACGAGAGGCCTTGAAATGTGCTGCAGCTCCATCTGACCAAACCCAATGCTCATTCATCTCATATCCTTGCTTCTGGACCCACTCATGGTACAACCTAAAGCAATGCTGCACAAATAATGTATCATGTTCTTTATCATCTGAGATATAAAAGTGGTATTCCTTTATAGGTTCATCAAACTCCGATTCACGCCTATAGGTAATATGAACTAGTATAGTAACTTGTTGACTATGAAAGTACTCACTTTGGATTTCATTCTGTGACTTTAACGTGTAGTTTTAAGCAAAATCGACAATGGAAACAATAATCCCAGGAGGAAAGTTCTTCACACATTCTCTAAATTGTTTGTCTTCCCAACATGCTGTGAAGTTGTGGGCAACAAAATCTTTAACGTGTTGGTAAAAGAACGTTATCAATTGTGCTGGCGATGTCAGTTTTGAAACAAGCTGCTTTCTACTTTTCGAATGATCCTTCTTATCTTTGCCATCCTTCACATCCCCATAGACTTTCCATCCGACGAGTGGGCCGGACTCCGATAACTCCTTAGGGCAGAACCTAATCTTTTTTGAACCACATTGAGCACATTCCCCGAGCAAGCAACTTAGTCTATGCCATTCAGCCCCTTCACTTTTTGGACATACGGCCATTTCCCAAATCTCGCGAAGCCTAGAAAATGTTTTTTCTGCTGCTATACAAGCTTCCATGCCTTCCTTCCATTCACAAACAGAGCAGTAGATCGATAGTCGCTATTCCGGCGCCGCATCTCTAGCTCGAATTTTTTCCATAATACATGTGATTTAGCTTTTCGGCTTAATTCTTCTCAGGTGATTCTCATTTTTTGCCATCTCGTTCTCTTTTGATTCGAATTGTGTTTAAGCTTGACGGATTTGAGTTGGGTATCTCTAATTTGGGTTCATAAAATGTTTTTTTCCTTTCTTTTGCTTACGGTAGCCCAATTACTTACAGAATTACGGGTTTTTGTCTCTGGGCGTGGATTTTTTGTATGAAAGCAAGAATCGCCTGTCGAACGTGTTGCAACTCCATATGATGTTGTGAGAGGAAGAAATTGTGGCTAGTAAGAGGGCATGTCATTTAGTGTAACCGCCCCAACATGATAGTTTAACATCAGATGGATGTTTCAAGAGCGATGCATAAAAAAACCTAAGTGAGTGATTGGCATCACCAAAATAAAAAGGGGAAAAACTTCTTTTTTACAAGAACTGCAGGAGCCCTTTGTGCCCCAGAAGGCTCCATACAATACATGGCAGAAAAGCAATCCAAGGGGGCTTTCCCATTTCTGAAGCTACTTTCTTTAGCCAGGAAATAATTCTCACATTCAGAAAAGCTACTCCGTTGCCATGTTACATGCTCGTTACCTAAACAGCTTTGCAATGTGAGTTTCATCAACTCCATAGCGTAAGGCCTGAATAGGGCTGACGACTAAGAATTGGTCCTCAGAAACGGTAAACATCAGAGTTTTACTTGTTTCATAATCTTGCCAAAGCCAAAAACAGACACAGCAACAGGCATTGTTGAAAAGTATTTTATAAAACTGAATTCTTCACATAAAAGGGCTTCCATCTCTCAAACAATCTTTGTCCAATGCGTACATGAGGATATGCCTCCTTAAATTGCAAAAACATTTCAACCTGCCAAAACACAAGATATCAATCAGATTTGAGTACCTATCTAAATCCAAAGAAGAAACACGGAAAATAGCACTTGAGTAAGTAATAGAAACTAAGGTGAAACACATTATTTATCATCATATACCATTTGCTGGGAGTTTCATTGGCCTGTGATAGATTGGGCATGTCTGATAATGTTACATTTCCATACCGCAACCATTAGTATGTTGGCTTACAAAATAGGGCTATTTATATAATAAGAAAGACCTCACGACTAAACGAGGTTGAGAGGTCTCTTGACATGGATTGTCCAGCTGCCATATACTATCAAAGAAATCACCTTCTTATTGTTGAGAGCAGCCAAAACATTATCATAACAGCAATTTGCAAGCTCAAGTATAATACATGTTCGCCCACAATGTCATTCCTTTGCATATGCAATATGTATCCCTTTCTTATTCATACCACCAATCACAATTGCCCTAAAGTCCACCAATCCGCAATGTGCAAAATAGTCTTGCAGTTTAGAATTAGAAGCCTTGCATATTGAGTGTGTGATGGGTACCTTAAATACAACCAAATGTAAGTTGGAGTCTTAGATCCCTCATCAGCTGCCCATCGACATGCTTAAGCTGCATTGTACCTATAGTATACCAATTGCAAAAGTCGAAATCTTCATGTATGCAACTACACAAATAAAAGGTAGCTCTGTTCTCAAACAACTTTCGTAGATCAAAAGTACCTTGTGTACTTTGATCACTTCAAAATTACCTTGACATATCGTCAATGCTACTTTGAGCATCAAAAGTACCTTGATGCATCTTCAACTGTACTTTGAGCATCAAAAGTACGTTGATGTATCTTCAACATACTTTAAGCATCAAAAGTAACTTGCCACATCTTCAACAGGACTTTCAGCATCAAAAGTAACTTATGTACTTTAAAATTCTCTAAAGTAGCTTCACGTATACTTTTTAAAAATTTCAGGATCTTTTTCTACTTTTGTTGCTTCTAGGTTCGAAAGTATGTTTGTGTATTGTGTGTACTTTATGTACTTTAATTCCTTGTGAGTTTAGAAGCACCTTGAAGACTTATATCAAGTATTTAAGAGCTTCCTCACCTTCCAATCACTCTTAAAAGTTTAGTAATACTAAATGGTAAAAACATATGTATCGTTCCCATATTCTTTCACATATGAATGGAATTAATTAGAGATACATTCAACAAATAATACAACAAGCATGGAAAAATTAGTTACCTGAGGGATTTCCAGATAATGGGTTGGATGTGTGACAAAATTGTCTTTGCCTTTTCCAAGATTTTTCCTGCATATATCCTTCTTGTTTGGTGACACCCTAGTTTTCCCTGCCCAAAAAACTTGAATCGTGTCTATGACCTCTTGGGACAACCTATCACTGCGTGGTTGCCTTGAGCCATGAGCCCACAAACCATCCTCATTAATAATTTTTTTCTTTCTCTCACAAGCCCTCTTAAAATTCCTCTTATTAATACCAAGTATAGTTTTGCCTTGGCCTTTTTGTTTTTCATATTACTTCTTGCTGCATCTGACTCTGACACTACCATGGATAATATGGCATTCTTAGCTGCAAGATGATCGCAACTGCGAGCACCCTTCACCACTTGCAAAGAGGTTCTCAAATTCGTCATAACTTCTAATAAGCTTTCACCTCCAAGAAGAATCTCAGAATTATATGCTTCTGCCATTGATGGATGACGAACAAATTTGCCTAGAATTTCTTGTTGCCTTTCTTTATCCAAATGACTGGTTTGTTGTCGAAAAAACTGCACCATGTTATTTACTAGACGATTGTCATATTGGTGGCAACCTTTGGACTTTCCCATGCTACTAAAGAAGCTTATTCACCTGCACAATATTATATAAAAGTCAGTTTTTATCCACTAAGATGGACTAATCACAGAGTAAAACTAGCCTAGAAACAAAATTGAGTTGAGTTTCTAATATTAGTTCATTATGTTTCTAGCTCAACCAAGACATATAAAAATTCTACTTAACTAGTCTTAGGGCCCATAGAGCCAACAAAGACTCCTAGTACTGTTATTGATCTCTCCATCCTGTTTGCTCCAGCAACTATGAAGCTAGATAGGACTGTAGAAGAGGATGAGGTGCATATCAATTATGGTAGTACTAGTGGGCAAGACAATAGGGCTGACAGCAACAACGGCGGCATTATATATCAATCTTCACCAAGTCATAGTGATGGTTTGGTTAAATTTTCAATTCAAAGGTCCAGTTCTAACTAGTTTATACTTGATGATGATTCCAAAAATAGATGTCAAAGGGAAAACGCTATTTTCCACTTTCATGCTGCTGCTTATTGTTGAAAGCTGCTTATGATTCCATCTGCTACCAGAAGCCAGAAGCCAGATTGAATAAAGAGACAAATGCTACAAAATGTGCTATAAAGATCTTGATGTATGTCTCTAGAATTTATAGTGGACGGAGATGGCTTGGCAAATAGTAAGTCTGCACACTGCAAAGAAAACTGCTCGGCCTGCTAAATTATTTTCATTCAGTGAATCTCTTACACAAGCCCAAATGATGTGCCCGCATGTAGTTTAATCGGAAAATAACAACCATATATCGTATCCTTGCTTCTAAACTACATTGTTTGACAACTTCTGAATTTGAAATATAAGTATTAATATAGCAATTATGCCGTGGCATGGGAATTGATTATTTTCCTGCCTTATGTAACGTTTCTAGAAATGCATGCATTAACCAAATTCTCTACTTATAGCATCATTCATTTGACAAATATTACAGCAAATATCCTAAGATTGTAGAAGTACTGGCGCAATCATCGATCTTGCATTCTTTATCAGCTGACTTGAAAGATTACAGTTCACATGCCAAGCACAATGAGAATTAATGTTTGGAGTTGGCTGTAAAGTAACTGATTGGACAAATGGAAGGTTAATTCTGAATAAACAGTCAACAATCATTCACTTGCTGAAACGAGAAGTTCGCTCATCTATGAGCCACTTCTATATGCTATAACAGCATTAAAGATTCACAATTAAGGTTCTAGAAGAAAAGAAATTTGCCTCTGATTATACAGCTTTGCTTCCTTGCTAAAACAGTAGGTTCTTTCATCTATGAGCAACTTCAAGAAATCTATATATATTACAATTCACCGTTAAAAATTCTAGAAGAATGATTTCTATCACTGATTATGCAGCTTTATCTCATCATTCGAAACATGCACTCAACTTTTCGTTATCTCTTAGAATGCTGCAGGATCAGTTCATAATATTCTGCCATGGATGATTACAGTTGCTGCAAACACCATTGACAAGAATTTTTCCTCTGATATTACTCTAGGTAATGGAACTCATCTAAAGGTGGAGTTTCCTGTTCATACTATACCCTAACATAATTAGCGCATGCATATACATCATTTTCAAAGCATCAGACTTTGAAAAAGACATACATAGATCTGGTAAGGTAAATTCTTGTATTCTATAACATAGTTTCAAATTGGGGAAGAAGCATTGCATCATACGAATTCGAGAACAAAGAGTACCCCCTAAACTTTGGAGGGAAGGCAGCTATTGACATGAAGGATGATTACTCTGCAAGGTACTTACTATTAGGAAAAAGGTCATTTTGACAGGGGATCAATGTCTTTGTTTCCAGCCTATGTCTTGCTGACAGTTTGGACTCATCTAAGGTGAAAGGAAAAGTGTTGCTACGCCAGTCTAGTGAGGGACATGAGGTGCTGAAAAAAGAAGGAGTTGGAATGTTGAAAACTAGTAGTACACATGGCAGTGACGTACCTGCACAGGCTTAACTCTTGCCAGGAGCCGCCCTCCCTTTTTAGGATGCCTCCATTGCCTTAGAATACGCCATATCTGCAAAGTAATTCAGGTCCGTCTCTTGCTTTAGAGCGTAATGTAAGTGCTTCATAACAGACATAACTCTCTTTTCTTTTACCTTCTTAGAAAACCCAGTTGTGAAAATTGCCCCTTGTACAACATCGATCAACTCTACTCTGGCTCCAAATCCACCCTGACAGTAGCTACCATCTGAAGCATTGTAACAATCAAATGTTTAGACTTTCCTAATGACTTCTGTCTAATATTTTAAGGATTTGAATGTAAGGACTTACAAAATTAAGGAGACAGAACTGATCAGGATGGGCCGGAATCACCAATTCGGTAGATGTCACCAGCTCGGCAAATAGATCACCAGCCGGATCGAGCGATAAGCCTTGCCGCCAATGCAATCGAGTTTAAATTTGGCATACATGTTTAATGGTCCCCGAAGTACCCTTGGTTGGGTAACATTTTAGGTAGTTTTATGCTACCTTAATAATAATTTTTAAGGTAGGGTGTAACGTGCTTATGCCCGGGTACACTGCATCCCCTCAACCCAATTACTCAAGTTCCTCGACCATATGGAGTTTCAAGAAGACATCCGGAGATACGATCGGACGAAGAATTGGATGGTAGACTGCAAAGAACAAGGCCGCCTTATATCCAAGAAAGAAAAATGAGACTCTATGCTGGTATTTCACTCAATCTTTCAATTGTCCATTCTGAAATTGATGCTTTATCACATTGTGCTGTCATTGTCAAGGTCCAAAAATGTGGTATTAAGCTCGACAAATTATGGGCTTATCTCCTTAACCTAAACAAAGGAATCATAATCCAAGCAGTTTACTGGCTCAACTTTCCTTACATCATGCTAGAATGTGGAAATACCAGATCAGCAAATTTCTTTCTCAATTATGGTCCTTTGACTTATGAGACTTCTCAGCTGACCTTCCTAAAATGGCATCCAAAACTTGATTTGGACCAAATGAACAATCTTTGCATTGCTTCGACATCCCTTTTTGGACTTAATCCTATCTATTGGGATGAAGAGTGTTTCAAGCTTCTCTTCAACTCAATTGGTACCTATATCTCTACTGAATACTCTCCATCTAAACCTCCAAGAGCCTTTGTCCAGTTAGACCTGTCCAGAGAAATTCCTCTTTCCATTCCTTTCAAAGATGCCTTTGGAGTAGAATCATCTTTAGCTCTTAGATGGTCTGGATTGCCTTCCCAATGCCAAAAATGTTTTCAAAGACATTTCTGGTACTCTGACTGCAAATCTTCTACAGGCTTTCAGCAATAAAGTAAAATAAATATGGATGCAGGTGAGAAAATAGGGGCTTCTCCTCATCATAATTATGGAGGCAAAGCAAGGGAACAAACATCCAATGAGGATGTTACTCAGGAAAATAATGCTAAGGACCTGGATACATTTCAGAAATTACCAGAAAGTGAAAACTTCAAATGGACAAAAGTAAATGGCAGTTACAAAAGGATTCAGAAACAGAAAGCAGCAAGGGAGCAGATGAAAGCCAAAGATATGCTTCATGAAGACAATTCCTTCAAATATAAAAGAAATAATGGCATAACAATTGGAGAACCTAAACTTCTGGTCAAAGGGCTCATTCCAGAAAAAGCAAATCATGCCACACATGATTTATGCTTGACCTTGACCAACATCATCAAGGATGCTAAAAATCAAGATAAGGGTCAATGCTCTTACAGCCTTATGGATTATCCCATCAAAAACATGAGCAAGAGTGGATCATTAACTATGAAATCTCAAGGCAAAGCTAAGCAAAAGATGAATCCTACTCCAAGGAATTCACAGACTTCTTCTACTCTTTCAGCAAATCTGCCTCAGCAAAACATAACTTCTAATGTGCCTCCTGGTCATTTGGATATGTGCTTGACTAAAACCACAAGTCAAACTACTGAAGTTATATCCATGGATAATCAGCAACATCAAGATAATCTGGTTCAGCATCAAGCCAATCTACATGTCGACTGTCATAACCCTTTTCAGGTATTATCTGACCTAAATAATAATCTAGAACAATATAATTATTTAGATGGGAATAAACAATAATTATAATGCAGGTAAGATAAGAGCAGAGCATGTTCCTCTTCACATGTCATTCCCTCAGCACACCCATCTGAGACTGCCACAATTCATAACTCTCCTCCACTCATCCCTCTCATTCAACCTACACTCCCATCAAATTTGGACTCCCCCATTATGGAAGAACCCTTCAGTCCTCCAAGAATATATAATCTAGTAAGGTTGCAAATCAGCTAGCTTCCCTGCAAATGCAAATGATACAGGATACAACAGATCAGGATTTCTCCCAGGGTAATGAGTCTAAGGAGATGGCTACTACTGACTTTGTTCCTGAGACTCCAGAGGATAAACAATCTTCAGAAGAACAAATGGAGCTTCAAGAGAATGCTATTACCAGGCAAGTTTCAGATTCTATTCCATTAAATACTCTTGATAATAACTCGATGTTTCAATTCTATCCTGGTGGTTGTTCTGATTATAGTGATTGTGAGGATTATGTAACTGATAAAGAAAACTGGGGCAAGGAAGTATATCTTCTAGAAAATACTGCTAAAACTTCTAAGCCTGAAATAGACCTTTCAGCCAAAAGATCTGCTAAAAAGATCAGGAACAATACAGGGAAGATCTTGACAGGTATGAATAAGACTCCTGCTCAAAATACCAGGAGCAAAAAGAAATCCAAAATATCCAGAATTTGATTTCCATCCTTTTTCCCACTTCACTCTCTGGATATGAAGATTTTATCCTGGAATCTTAGAGGCATTAAAGGTCCTCTTAAAAGGAGACGAGCCATTGCTCAGATCAGATTATACAATGCAGACATAATTCTTCTTCAAGAGATCAAACTTCCATCTTTTGAATGTAGCAATCTAGGTGAATGGATCTACCCTAACTCCTCCCTTATTTGGATTGATTCTGCTGGGGCTAGTGGTGGTCTTGCTATAATTTAGAAGAGAGATATTAGCCATATCTCATTTCATAATGGTCCATCCAAAACTTGGCAGGCTGTTACTTTCTCTATTTCCAACTCCATCTTTAGTATTGTTAATATTTATGCTCCAACTTCACCAAATGATAGAGAACCTGTTTGGAATGAGATTAATTCATGGTTAGCCTCTCAAAATTTGGATAATTGGATCCTTGCTAGAGATTTTAACAACACTCTTCCTGGGAGTTAAAGTTAGGGAATAAGATCAATATGACTAGATCTGAAAAACAGGCCTGGGACTCTCTTCTATCAGACAATGGTCTGATTTACATTCCCTCTTCCACTGCTACTTACACCTGGTCCAACAAACAAAAAGACAGAGCCAGAGTCTACTGCACTTTGAATAGATTTTATGTCTCCAATCCTGCCACTTCTTTCTGGAACAACAGCTATGTTTCTAGTGATGAAGGAACTTCCATCTCTGATCATCAGCCTCAGTTTCTTAATACTGCTCATGTCACCAAAATTCAGAGGCAAGGAAGTACCCCTTACAAATTTAACACCTCCCTCCTTGATAATGAGAACTTTTGCTCTCAATTTATTGCCTTCTATGAGGATCTTACTATGAGAATGGATAATTTGGCTGCTGATAACAGGAACAGGCAGCAAAGGAATCATTTCTACTCTAAAATTAAAGCTGTAAAGTCCTGGATAAAAAGATGGTCTAAAGCTATATGCTTTAACTGTAGTGAGAAAAAAAATCAGCTCTTCATGTTCATGAAGGATATCAGATCTTTACTTCAGCAAGATCCTATAAATTTAAATTTGCAGATAGGAGAGGAAATCTTGGAAAGGAAAATTAGAAGCATTGAAGAGATAGAGGCTAAGGGCTCCACTATCAGATGTAAGATTAAATATACCAATCAGATGGATTCTGATAGCTCTAAATTCTTCTTCAGAGTAGCTAAGAGTAGAGTCTTGAGAAATTCTATAACTGAAGTTGTTGATGACAATGGTACCAAACACTCTTCTCATTCTGATATTGCCACTTTTTTCAAAGACAAATATGTGGACATTTTTCAGAATATGCCTATTCCTTCTAATGACATGGCAGAGGCAAATGAATTCAAAAATATAGTGAATAATATCCTGCCTTCTGTTCCTGAAGTGATGAATGACTCCATGGCTACTCCTCCTACTCAGCAAGAAATCCTTTCCACTCTTTCTTCCTTCAGCAAGGGCAAATCTCCTGGCCCAGATGGCCTGCCAGCTGAGTTTTATATCAAGTTTTGGGATATTCTCAAAAATGATCTTACTTCTATGATTCATGAATTCTGGAATAATGATTACCTTCAGACTTCCATTGCTAGTGGTTTCATATCTCTGATTCCAAAAGTTGATCATCCGAATAAATTCCAAGATTGGAGACCTATTTCTCTTATCAATACTACTTATAAGCTGTGTGCCAAAATCATTGCTCTTAGAATTAATAGCTTCTTGCAAAGGAATATTAGACCTAACCAATCTGCCTTTCTTCCAAAGAGATATATCCTTGATAATTATGTGGCAGCTATGGAGGGTTTGCATTGGAATAAAATTTCTAATCAAAATTGCATTCTTCTCAAACTGGATTTCAAAAGGGCCTTTGACTCAGTAAGATGGGATTTCTTAGAGTTTGCTATGGCTAAAATTGGTTTCCATCCCAAGCTTATTAATCTTATTCTTGGTCTAAATCTGAGATCTAAATCTGTTGTTCTTATAAATAGTGTGCCATCTGGTTTCTTCTCCTTATCTTGTGGTGTTAGACAAGGTTGCCCTCTTGCTCCTTATCTATTCCTGGTAGCAGCTGATCTTTTAACTAAAGTCATCTCTTATTATCAGGATAATGGCCTAATCAAAGGCCTAATTCAGATGAGTATCTCACTATGCTTCAATATGCTGATGACACCTTCTCATTTCTTCAAGCTGATTTGACCAATATTGAGTGCTTCCTTAAAGTCATTAATCAGTTCTCAGCTGCTTCTGGCATCTATCTCAATATCAATAAAAGTCTCATTATAGGTGATACTCCTCATCAACAGTTGCTTGGTATTAATGTTCTCCCATCTGGCCAAGCTACTAAGCTCTTAGGCATGCCTTTATCATTAGATCATAGCTTAAAAGGACTTTGGGATCCTATTCTTCAAAGAATTAAGAAAAAGCTAAATAACTACAGGAATTACCTCACTCTAGCTGGCAGAACTATCATTGCCAACTCTGTCCTTGCAAGCTCACATGTTTACTTTTCTACTGCTCTTGTTGCTCCTAAATGTGTTTATCTTGAGCTAGAGAGAATTATCAGGAATTTCATTTGGAAAGGTAGTCATCTAGTTAACTGGAACTCAATATGCAAACCTAAAAGTTCGGGTGGTCTTGGCTGTAAAAACCTCTTCCTTCAAGCCCAATCTCTTGCAGGTAAATTTGTCTGGAAGGCTATCCATGGGAGTCAATCTCCTGCCTACAAATTTATCACATTCTGGATCAATCAAAGCCGTCCTTCTGGTCACCCATCTATTCATCACTTATTACCTAATTCTGCCTTCATTCATCTGAAAACTGCTCCTAATATCTCTCCTTTAATGAGCAATATGGTAAAGGCCTGGAATTCGATTTCTCAACATTTCCAGTTCATCTCTTCTAATAAACTTCATTGTGATTTGCCTATATTTTGGAACCCTATTTTAGCTGATCAAAACTCTACAGTTCTGGCCATCAAGCACCCAAGGATATGTAAGAAATGGCATGAAGCTGGCCTATATTTCATCAGAGATCTTTTTGTTGGAGGTAGACTAATTTCTTGGACTGCTCTCAAAAATATTATTAAAGGTACCTCCTTTGATAGAAATGTCTATTTTTTTATCAAGCCTTTCCTGTCTAATCTTTCTCCTAACTCTGGAAAAGGTGACTGGTCTTTGAATGGCAAGCTTGATTACAAAGTGAAAAATGCTTATATTGCCCTAGCTTCTGGTCCACAAGACAGTAAAGCCATGATCAAATGGGGTATTAATCATGCTCAGCTCAAAGTTCTCTTCAAGGATGTTTGGAATTCTTACTGCCCTCCTAAAATTTCCTATTTCATATGGCTTCTTGCCAATGGCAGTTTAAATAATTTACATTCTATGTCTAAAAGATATCCTAACATTATGCCAGACTGCCCTTTGAGATGTAATGCTATTGAAGATATGATTCATATATTTTGCTGTGTCAAATTGAATGGTTTCTGGAATTGGATTGCAGATAAGTTTGGTATTCTGTGTGATGGAAATTTTGTTTCTTTTATCCAAAACAATGATACTTTAAAAATACAGTTATATTCATTGCTCTTTGGAATATTTGGAAAGCTAGAAACCGTGTTTTGTATGGTAAAAAAAGATACTCTACCTTCTGGATTAAGATGAATTTCCAATTTGACTTTGAGACTATTGCCACTGCTCATAAAAATAAATTTGGAGCTAATTATGACAGGAATTGGGAGAATCATGGCGCTTATAGGGGTTATTATAATTTATTTGCTTCCAACTTAAATGTTGTGGATTCTAATGCTTTTCTCTCTGATGATCCTAGAATATCTTAATTTCCTGCGCGGAGATGGGGCAAGAAAGTTTGATGATATCTCGCCATTCAATCAAGCTTCCAAAGATCCAGTCATAAAGAATGACTTGGCAACATCCATGGAATCCTTCCTCATGAAGAAAGGGCACATCAGATATCTGAAAGAGAGTGAAGACCTTTGGGCATCTATCTTTTGCAGGGAAGTGGTTCAGATTCACTGCCTTTGGGCATTCCTGGCCAATCATAATTTCATCCTCACAGAAAGACAGTTGACAAGGTACATAACCATGTACTATAATCACAAACTTCTAGCTGATCTGTATGGTTCTTTGCTGATACTTCTGGAGGACAAGGACAAATTTCGGCTCTTCTACACTAATAACTGGGGCCCAAATCAGTACTATTTTGGATCTACAGACCCTTTCAATGCCTACTTCAACGATGTTTTCTTCTCTGACCATTGATCCCCACTTCCATAGCCTCTTTCTAAATATGCTTCTGCTCTTCTTTAATCGTGATCTAGTTTATTTTTCGGGAAGGGTTATCCTTTTTGCAGGTGCTTTCAGTTCAAACAGAGCTTCACTTCCATTAATACGAGGCTTCTTCGATCTGTTCATATTTTGGAACTTCTTCTATATTGGCACACTGTTACTGACATACTATTATTGGCTGCTGATCCTTTGTTATGCTTGTGTTAGAGCTCATACTTCTATAATATGAAGCTCTAAGCTGGTCATCAATTTTTCATGTGCTTCTCTATAAAGCACAAACATGCTATGTTCTTGAGATCTTATAATTAATGGTAAAACCGTCTCTTGCTTTCAAAAAAAAAGAGTCCCCAATGGATATCTTATATAATAATGTTATAGTGTAAGTGTTGGACCCAGCCCTAATTTGGACGGCTGAGATCCATCGACATTGCACGGGCAAGATTTCTTCTCTTCTCATCCCTTTTTTGTTTTAGGTTTCAACGGTGTAGAGCTTTAGACGGTGCGGAGCTCGGGACGCCTTGCCCCTCCTGAAGCGTCTTGCCACAGCCTGAGCTCTCCAAGCGCAGAAGAGACTGCCGGAACTTGAAACAAATTTTGATGCAAAGGGAAAACAATGGCTGGATCTATCGTTGGTTCTCGGGCCTTCTTAAACTTCAGTTCGGCCATGGCAGCTATGGTCTTCACAAATCTACGCCTATAAATTACTTGCTTTGTCTTCAGAACACGGTGGGACACAAATGAAAGCTTCGGCCTTTTTAGAAATCCCTGCAGGCTCTCACGTTTCCGTGCCTCTCACGAACGGATTAACAACTGGACTGATGTGCAGAGTGCATCCTTATTTACAGGTATGCACTAATGCTTTTTCATACTATTTTACTGCAATGGTCATTATAGTTGTTGATAATTCTGGAGGTCGTCTAGCTAATTATTTCTAGATTTGTAATTTTTTATTTTAGAATCTATGATTGGGCATGCAGATCTGGATACAAGTCTTCCCTTTGTCTGAATTCCCATTATTTGTTTTACAGCACATTAGAAACAAAAATCTTCTGGAGCTCTCTTGCCTAGACAATTGGCTAAACAAATTAACTTTTTATTGGACAGACTATTCCATGATGCTAATGCAGGATATAATGCTTTACAAATCTTCTTTGGCCAATTATGGTTCAGTTTGGCAGAATCCAAAACAACTTTTAAATATCTGCATAATCATGTTACTGCTGTAACACTGTACATTAGTTACAGACAGGAACAATGGCATTGCATGTAAGAAACCAACCTAAGCGCAGACATAAATCCTTCAGCCTATAGAGTGTGACAATTTCAACAGCAATAGATATGTAAACCTTTCTGATAGCGAAGCTCTGTATATGCAGGCATTATTTAATTATCCCAGTTGATCATATTGGGCATGTAAATAAACTTCAAAGGAATGAAGCTGACTATGCTCTAGGTAATGAAATATATTTCATAGAGCTTTAGATGCACAAAATTCTGAATGTCTATTCTGTGCAGTGAAGAACATGTTAAGGAAGATCATTACTTGAAAGAAATGCTCCAGAAGCCAAAAAATACAGGTAACGATGATACATGTCTAATGGTTGCAATGCAAGTTTTTATGGACATGCTTAATATTTCTATGAGATTGGCAAGTTTGTGTAGAAGTCGGAGGCATCAGCATGTGAAGAAACTCTGCACATTTTTAAAATTGCCAAGTCTGCCAGAAAGTTAGCTTTGATCAATTTAAGCAAATACCTATGCAGGCTGAGTCTCCCCATGCTTACCGCACCGCTACTCTATATAACGAGCGTTGCCACTGCATATTTGACAAAGAATGAAACAGATTAATTAGCTTTTCATGGAATTGATGTGGAATGTTGCATTTTTAGTACTAAATCACATATTGCATCTCTATTTTGCAGGTAGAATCTAACCTAGAGTTATTCGATGCAACATGGGCTATCTATGTTGTGCATCTGTAGACAAATTCGAGCAGGTCTACTCATGTATCTGGCAATACACTATCTAGAAGTTGAGTAGGTCTCCTCATGTACCTAGCACTATGCTCAGTAGAAGATGTCTGGTAGAAAAGTTTTTTCGTTTTATGTGCTCCTAATGAACCCTATGATCATCTGACTTTCAGCGCACAAATCTGGATTTTCCAGTTCTTTAGTTTGTCCTGTTAATTTTTGCAGATCTATTACTTATTAGCGCTCCATGATAATGGCAGGGCAAAATAATACAATTGTGAAAAATAATACAAGTTTTGTGGAAAGGAAAGTAAAGAGTAGTAGTAGTGGTACTTTTAAGTCCATCCATTATTTTCGAGTTACCTTAGTTCAGGCATAAAGCGACAACACGTCATCTATTAAAGATTTGGATCAAATATGTGTATGCAAAGATAACTTGGTTTCCAATGTGCAAAGTAGAACGAATGTTGTACATAAACAAGGTTAGATGTATGCTTCAAGATATCCTAATAAAGAACATTATTAGATGTATGCTTCAAGAAGATCTAATAATGATGTCATCAATAGTAGCATTGGTCATCAAGGTTGGCATTAACCTTGGACGGGACAATGCTAAGAGAAAGTACCACTAAAAATTGTGTTTACCACATGGTTAGAAAGAAAATAATTGCATCATCTTTCTACATCTATCAAAACAAGTGTCATTTCGATCCACTCGCAAATGTGTCATGCACATATCAAGTTTGTTTATTTTCCTTTAATTTGATTAAAAAATCCAATTGAAGAATATTACATATGCAATGCCTCTTCTTTGCCCAGCAACGCTGGGCCATTTACTAGTATGATATGTTTTCTTACAAAGAAATATGTCAATCTGAGCTAACTAATGTCGATCGGCACTTTGCAAGGAACCATGTGAATACGTTGTTCAAATTCGTAAAAAGATGAGATATACTTTTTATGTAGATCTGCTAGTATACGTAATCGTTGTGAAAAACGAGGCGCCCTTAATATAACAGCATCCGATGCACTTGATCCAAAGAAGTTGCATGTATGCACATCTGATATGGGTTATCGCGATCTGAGGTCCCTGAGATCGTCTCCAGATAAATTAGATCTTGTGATAAAGATACGTTGGAAATGATAAGAACTGTAGGTCCACCCTCAATGTTTGCTACTTTTAGTATGTCAGAGGCGAACCGATTTAGTTGCAGCGCTTAAGTTTTTGAATTTTGATATTGTCAACTTGGGCTCCACCGATTTATGGAACGAAAAAAAGCTTGTATTAGAGCTAGTTAGAGCAGATTCAGTTACTTGTACACGCTATTACATACATCATATGGATGGAATGAAAAAGGCACTTCAACAAGATTCCAGTTTAGCTGGGTTGGTTGTCGATTATGTATGTGTTACGCGGTTTCAACACTAAGGGAGTTCGCATGACCATTTAATGATATGGATGCAAGATGCACCACAATATCCATATGCAACGTACGACGAAATGATATTATTCGTTGACAATTTTATAACAACAGATGTCGACAAGTTACCTATAGATTTGAAGCCAATGCAATTACATAACACAAAGACGTGCAGGAAAAAGAAAAACATTGATTGTAGATTTGGTTTTCCTAAACCTCCAATGTTAAGAATATGTGTTACAAGTCCTTATCAATGTGCGAGAGAGGAGGCACAGTTACTAACACACTCACCCCAGTTTTTGGTCCACTGTTGAAAACATCAGTTTTGGTAGGTCTACATGTCCTGTTTTCAAAGAATCCTACATGTGGATTTGTGGAGGTATGGTTTTGTTCGATAATGGTGTTCATTTTTCAGTGGACTAAAACATCCACTGTTGTTTTGTAGTTTCTTCTATTGTGACATGTCATTTTATAATACAATCCACTGTAGGAAAGAATACTTGAATTTCTACATGTCTAATAATTCTATTGTCACATGTCTTTATAGATGTAGGAAAGAATATTTGATTCTCTACATGTCCTATACTTCCATTCACATGTCTTTATAGTCCCATCGATCCGAGACATCGGATCGCCATTCTAGAATGGGACGAGCATGCATGTTTTGCATGCATGCGGGCGGCGCATGCCCGTTCTGGTTGGGAGTTCGCTATTTTAGGCGCGTTTCAGCTTCGACTTCTCATCGGCGCTTCCTCTTCTCTCTTTGTACTTGGGTCCCATAGGCCAGTTGGTCTCCGTGGACGATAAAATCATATTCTATTCTATTCTATTCTTATTCTCTTTGAACCCACCCTCCCCCCCCTTCTTTGTTATTGTATTTTTATCGCGTGGCACGCGCGTAATCAGCCCCTCCACTCTGGGAGGTTTGTTTTGTCTTGTTGTTTTGTTGGTGATGTGCAGGTACAGGTTAGCGAGCGGCATCTGTTTCGACTTTTCCATTCCTGGGTTTTGGGAGCGATTTTTATGCCTTACGTTTGTCCAAGCCCCTTGCCGAAGGCTTATCACTAGGGTTTTTCCTCGAAAACCCGAAAGGGCGGGGTTTTTGTAGTAGGACAGAGTACTTTATTTGCTAAGGCATAGTAGGAAAGAATACATGAATTACGACATGTGTAATACTTCTATTGTCACATGTCTTTATAGAAGTAGGAAAGAATACTTTATTCTCTACATGTCCTATGCTTCCATTTCACATGTCTCTATAGTAGTAGGACATAGTGTACTTTATTTGCTAAGGCATTGTAGGAAAGAATACATGAATTACGACATGTGTAATACTTCTATTGTCACATGTCTTTATAGAAGTAGGAAAGAATACTTGATTCTCTACATATCCTATCCTTCCATATCACGGGTCTTTATAGTGGTAGGACAGAGTACTTGATTTGCTACATGTGATGCACGTGCACGATCACATGTCCTTATACTAGTATTCCATGTAAGACAAGTTACTTCAACTACTTCAATTACTTGACACCTATTTTTGCATAACAAAAACCATCAAGAATTTGATTTGTATTCCTTGAGGGGGTGCAGGACCGCTGCAAAAATGCAATATGTCATCTATTGTCCCTTTACCCCTCATGCTTATAGAAAACTAGAATGCAAAGGCATTATGAAGATCCCAAAATTGAATTGAACTGAATTTAACTTTAACATCCATGGGAACCAACAAGTCTATCAGATCCTGTGTGTGTGTGTGTGTGTGTGTGTGTGTGTGTGTGTGTGTGTGTGAGAGAGAGAGAGAGAGAGAGAGAGAGAGAGATAGATAGATAGTAGTTTTAACGCCATGCCACTAGGGCAAAGATCCAACCTGGACATGTGACCACACACCACACTACATTGCTTGGTTGGGCCCTGCCCCCAACCACCTTACATTGCGTCTGTTGGGATTTGACCCCCAACAGTACCGAGTGCGATTCTGGGCGGTCTCGAACTCGAGACCACATTTCTAAGGAACTAGTGTGTTACCACTAGACCAAACACCCAGACGCAGAGAGAGAGAGAGAGAGAGAGAGAGAGAGAGAGAGAGAGAGAGTTTTGCTTTTTTATGCCTCAAATCCATTTTTTGAGCATATACACATGATCTCAGGTCCCAATCAGCTCAAACATGCCAAGGTGGCTCAAACATGCCACCAAGGTGCTTGCTTCTCTTCCACTACCGAAGAATTTAAAGAGCTTGCAACCATACCTGAAAAATCTGAAAAAGCTGTGGTGAATGGTAGAGGTGTTGCCTCTCCTGAAGCCCGGGGACATAGCATTGCGTGCTTGAACCAAGAGGTTTGATAATGCCGATTAGCACAGTCAATTGTGCTACATTGTTTTTAATCTTAACCATTAATTCAATTGTTTTGGACCTTTACCATTGAATGTTTTAATCTAACGTTAAAATTTAGATTGCAATCTATTATTATGCATAAATGAGAATCTAGATAACATTGTATATGCCTTATGGACTTTTTTTGGGTTCGATTCCCAAAAAGATTTTCCTTTTCTAAAATAAACAGAGCAATATAAAATTCATAATATATTAGCTTTTAAATTGTGGTCTATAGTAAATTTTTTTTAATGTTTGCGACGTGTTAACATTTGATTTGTTAGAAGATATATTAAAAACAATACTTTGTTTTTCCTACGTGTGATAATAATGCTTTTTTTATTTCAAAAGTATGCCACGTGTCCATATTTGATTAGCAAGAATAATGTTTTTTTATTTAAAAAGTATTCCACGTGTTAATATCTCATTAGTTAAACAACCACATTAGAAACACACATTTTTTCTACGTGTTATAATATTATTTTTTACGTGTCCTTATTTTAGGAAAACTATAGCTAGATTTCAATAACACATGTAGGGTTTTGTAAATTAAAAAAAGGCCATACGTGATTTTTTTTTTAATTTTGCAAAAACAACACTTGAAACAACATGTCCATTATATTGCGAAAAAGAACACTTGAAAACATCAATTTTCTATTTCCTACGTGTTCTTTTCTTTGTAATGTTTTATTTCTAGTGTTGTAATTTAGTTTTTCAGGTGTAGTAAAATTAAAACCTACACGTGCTATTTTAAAGATAAACAACGTATGGTTCCGCCAAAAAACAACAGTGAAGGAAAAAAGTTCACAAAAACCATGTCAATTTTTTTCTACGCGTGGATTTTTCTGCCAAAAGACCACAGTGGGAAATTTCTGCCAAAAAACCACTGTCTCTTTGTGCAAATCCGGATAAACAGGTCACGTGGACTTTTGGGGCCATTTTGGTGTTGTTTTTGGCATAAAAGAACACTTCCGTACAACTAAAAAACAACTGTGGACCAAAAATTAGGATCAGTGTGTAAATGAGAAGAAAGTACAATTGAAAGAGTGGTCAAAGAAGTGCTCTAAAGATCATGAAAAAGACTGTAACTCCATGCTAGATGAGCTTGATCTCACAGAAGATGAGTATTCTAAGGTTCTAGCTTATGGCATGAGGGGGCCAAAGGTGTTCTTGAAAAGGAAAGTAAAAGACTGCAAAGTTAATGCGTTCAACTATAAAATATCAATATTATGGAGAGAAAATGCTGACTCAATATATTTTCAATTCATATGCAGTTGCGAATTACTGTCTATCATATATGACAGCTTAATAGTCTGATATTTTTGCAACACCTGCAAAGGTTATTGAGAATTGTAATGAGAACAATGAACATGTTGTTCAAAGAGTCAGAAAGCTGGGCAACACACTTATTAGATGTCAAGAGATACCTATATCTGAGGTGATAATGCCGATCATGGGAATACTTTTGCAAACAAGCTCATGTAAATTTATATTTGTAGATATTAATGTTTCAGAAAATCGAAGCAGTGTTTTGAAAAAGAAAGAAGAGTTGAAAAGATGAGAATCAAGTAGTACTGGTATTGTTGCAAATAATGTGATTAGTAAGTACATTCATAGAGAGGAAGTGCTGGAACATCTAAGCTTGGCCACAGTGGTTTCACAATACAAGGATGTTAATGGGCACTTCAAAAATATGAAAAGAACAGATAAAGTGAAGGCGTTTTAAAAGTGCAATGATATGGTTTGTTATTTTTAGCAAAGAAAAAGACATAGAAGTATGGGCATACGGGATTACTGTTGCACGTACCATTTCGTGACGAGAAGGAACTTGTTTCTTCAGGATGTACTTGTTACGAGTGTTATGCAATCAAGAAGGAGCACATAGAAGCTGCTCACAAGATATTGATTTTTAGAGGAAACACAAGATTGGGCAAACATTGAAAACACATTTAGTGATCACAGAACGTATATTCCTTTTAAAGACAATGGGGTTGACGAGTTTGACATTGGAATTGAATTTCCAAAAGAGTTGTTAAGAGATTCGGTCCAACAAGAACAGTCTGGATGCTTAATCTGGATTACAGAAATGTTGTTGAATTCCCTTTATCATTCCTATATAAACGATTAACTATCGAACAAAGGCTCTTATTTGATGACATCAATTACAAGAAAATTATTAATCCGAATCAAAGTTACTTCTATTTTTTACTGGTTGTGTCGGAATGGGAAAATCTACGTTTCTTGAGTGCATAATTCAATCAATGAAATGTTGAACTTGCTAGTTTATTAAGAAAACACAAGAGAGAGAGGTATGCACCACAAAAGAAGAGTATTGAACGATATGTGTTACAATATATAGGTACCATAAAAGGTATTTCCTATGGAAAAAGGTGAAGCTAAAAGTAGTTACGTTGCCTTTTTATTAAGGCATGCTGCCTTCATAGAATAGACAGCCTCGCTAACACCCCACCTGCGACTTTAGTCTTTCACCAAATAAGATATAGAGAAATACTGTGTCTAAAAAAGAAGACCAAATATTGCAACTCATAGATGATCTCCCCACCTGCAAATTTGGTCTCGCACTCAGATGAAAAAAACATTTGGTGGTCACAAAGGAAAAAACCCGAGTGCTACAATTTTCTAATATATGCTTATTCTCAAGGACACCAAGAGCTTTAACATTGTCTTGATGTCTCGTTTCACCTAGAGGCTTAATGAAAATGTCTGCAACCATAGCTATAGTTGGACAATATTCCAACTTAAGTACGCGCTTTTCAACTTCAAGCTTAATATAATGATAATGTAACTCGATGTGCTTGGATTTGGAATGCAATCAAATTCAAAAGCTACAGGTGATGAAAGCCTCAAATGAATTCTAGTTGTTTTCTAGTTTGAATTCTAAAATTTTTGTCACACCCGGGAGGTGTGACGTCCCTAAGGCCCCCGAAGGGGCCAAAAAAACATCCAACATATAAAAATTAAATCCCCCAACACATAACAACCAACACATAACAATCATTGACATTAACAACCAACACGTAACTACCATTGACATTAATTAACACAACCATTGGGTCCAACACATTTAAATTAAAATCCCCCTTTGGTTTGGGTGCATATTCACACGGGGGATGACGTAGGGCAGCGAGAGCCCTCATAATTGTATTTTGCACGTACAAAATCAACACCATATAGTATTCCGCTTGAAATCTTATAGTATTTTGCGAATCTTGTTATACAGTATAGCAAATTTTGTACTTGCATACCGCACAAATGAGGAACTTTACGTACAGTGTGAATATGCACCCAAGCCAAAGGGGGTTTAAGGGGGATTTTAATTTAAATGTGTTGGACCCAATGGTTGTGTTAATTAATGTCAATGGTAGTTACGTGTTGGTTGTTAATGTCAATGATTGTTATGTGTTGGTTGTTATGTGTGAATGTTAAAATGCAGAATAAAACAGGACAATAGGGCTTCAAGGTTAAGGAGATGTTAACTTAGACTAGCTCTGCCATAGTCTAGTGGCTTTTGCTTAAATGCAGGACTTGCTTTGGAATCTACTAAGTACATGATTCAAAAACATATTGCTGTGTATGAGTAGGATAACAGTTCGGTTCCACAGCTTCGTTTTGGAGTGTCAAATAATTAAACATATATTGAACTTGAATAGATAGAAGTCCCGATTGCATCTCCCTTACATTCTAGTGCCTAAAATGGTAATAAATGACACCAAACGGCCCTACATGAAACGACCCTACATAAAATCGACATAGTAAACACGTATCAATGCTGATTAGAGTATCATCATGGACCCCTACATTTAGTGTACTTTCTCTTTTTCTTCTTCTATTTAACTTCCTTGCAAATCATTAAAGCCCAACATAATTCTTAGCAAATTCTTTTATGTATATGTTCAACCATAGATGATGTAGTTGCCACTCTTCATAGAATAACCATTTAAACACAACTCTAACACAAATCTAGGAATGGCATTGGCGTCTACATATCAATTCCAACATAGCATTTCATTTGCTAGTGCCTGGCAACACCAGGCTATGTTAGTATGACAGTAAGTTTGGATATAAGCAAAGTCACTACGTGAACTATTATACTATATGTCTACTTAATGCAATACATGAGCTTAATGGCCCCTACCACCCGGACCTCCAAAACCAGGACCACCGGGGCCACCAGGACCTCCTAAACCACCGCCGTTAGGACCTCCGGGACATCAGGACCACCATGACTAGGGCCACCAGAACCTCTGTGACCAGAACCACCAAGACCTCTGCCACCGGGACCGCCAGGACCTCCACGACCAGGACCTCTGGGACCAGGCCCGCCAGGACCTCCATGGCCAGAGCCACCAAAACCGCCACCGCCAGGACCTTGAGCCATGGCAATGTTGGCTACCAAGGCCATTGTGATCATCGCCCATATAATGAGCACTCCATGCTTCGCCATATCTCTTACCGAAACAATGCATCACCCTTTGCCCTTTATAAACAACAAGATCTTCGTTAAGTCTTCTTTTTCTCATAATTGACATTTATAGAGTCTTCCATAGTACACAAACATTTTCTTCTCACATGCCCAATAGATTTATTCCACACAAGAAAATCACCAGGTTGGTGCCATTACACCAATGGTGGTTGAATGACCATAGAGCATTGGTATTATGTATCGTGATTTTAAGTTGGTTGTTTCGGAGCATTGTATCAGATCTTTCTGCCCATTTTTGAATTTAGTACAAGTAGCTACCTAGAGACATGTATCAAACTGGAAGCGAATGTGTTAAAAACGAGATTTTGCTCTAGTGTTTGGAGCAAAATATGAAATATTTTTTGCTTTTTCCCTTCCTTTTGAAAAACCTTGGTGCACCAAGCATGCACACTTCCTTTTTAATGTCTTTTGATTCTGTGACAAGAAGCTTCACAGATTCATATGTGTTTTTTGTTCTCTGCAATGACTCTGAAGAATGTGAATTTTGCTAACTCCCGCAATCAACATTTGGTCGAATAACCAAAGCGGAGTGAATGGTGATATCGTTGATATGGTCAGCAACCTTGCCTGTATATGCTTGTATATGCTGTGATTAGTTTTGTAGGCTTACCTACACAATCAATGAATTGCTGCTCATAGAACCGTTTCATATTAGCAAGGCTGCCTATTCTAAGAAGGCAGCATGCCTTTGAAAAAAGGCAATGTAGCTACTTTTAGCTTTCAACTTTTTCTATAGGAAATACCTTTTATGGTACCTATATCCAGTTCTTTTTGGCCATCATCTCAATATTTGTCATATTTGTATGACACATTCTGTTATGCCAGACTTTCAAGGATGGATATTCTACAATGTTCAAGTTAGGCATTTGCTCAAGATCAAAACCAAATAGATTGCCAACTCGTTTGCCAATAAACTTAACTTCATTTTCCAAAATGATTTTACATTCAAGCTTCACAAAATTGACCTTATAACCAAGATCAACTAACTGACAAACATAAATTAAATTTCTGACTAATCCAGGTACACAAAAAACATCCTTGAGTTCTACAGCTCCATTTAAATCAAATAATTCTAAAACACCAGAGTCTTCTATCTCTTGCAAACTTCCATCCCCTAGTTGCACATGTCCAGCTCCTTTTTTCTTGCACTCCTTGAGCAAATTTGAATCACATGTCACGGTTTTCTCAGCTCCTGAATCTATTACCAAGAATTTGTTATTTCTCTTTTTCAAATCACTTGAAATAGACATAATGCAATTTTCTTTTACCTCAGTTGTTTCATCAATCTCCTCCTCTTCAACAGATTTTGACTCCTGAACAATATTCATGGTTGGATTCCCCCTTTGATTTATTTTTCCTCTTCCAAATCCACCCTTGTAATTTGAAGCTTTTCCTCTTCCTCTGCCTCTCCCAAAATTTCCTTTTGGACTAGGGCAGCTTGCTGCCACATGACCTTTTCCATCACAATTATAATACCTTATCATTCTGCCTTCATTAGGACATTCTGCCTTAAGATGACCAAACTGGTTGCAATTATAACATGGCCCCACTTTCTCTTTATTAGTATTTCCACTTTTTTTAAATTTTCCAGTGAACAAGACCTCAGCAGAATTTTCTTCATCATCTAATTCAACTTCTCTTTGCTCAAACTCAGTTCTAATCATTAGAACAGCATGTTCCTTTGATCTTGCAACATTTCTTATTAAGGTAGACAATTGACTATTATGAGATACTGACCTAGCCAATGACAAAATCTGATAGTGTTCATTTAGGATAATTCCTGCCCCATCAAGATCAGCTATAATAGAGTCAAATTTTTCTAAAAATTCTGTCAAACTGTCTTTTTCATAAAACTTCAACTTCCTAAGCTGTTTTTCTAAAACATCAATCTGAGAGGACGTTTTGATCTCATATTGATTTACCATGTATTTCCACATATCCTTTGGACTCATACCTCTCAACTTGAGTTTGATAGCAGCTCCTACTTTGCTTGTAATAATTGCTTGAGCCTCCATGATCTTCAGCTTGTCTGCTGGACCTGCAATTAATTTAGATGCAACAGTGGCCATGTTACCTCCATCACCTGCAGTAGACTTTTCAGTAGTTGAGCTCTCTGCTCCTTCAGCACTTGAACTTTCTGAACTTACACCTGTATTAACATTACTTTCCTCAATGAGATACCATAAATTTTCAAACTCCAGCACCTGCCTAATCCCATGTTTCCAAACTTGAAAACCTGTGTCTCCCTTAAACACTTCAATAGATGTCAACAAGTTTGCTCCAAATCGTGTTGACATTGTTGGCTCTGATACCAATGAAGATATTATTCAATTTTTGGTTCAATCAAAGCAAGCAAGTTAGCACAACCTTTGAAAACAACCCGAGCCTAGAGCAACTTCTTTAAATAATTTCTAGACCATTACAAGAATCATATTGGACACTATTCATCTGGATATGATTTATTTACTGTAGCAATCATATCTTTGCCTTTACAAAATACCCCGAGAGCCCAAGCGCTCATTCACACATCCGATTCTTCTGTTTACTCCGGCCACAATGCAATCGTGTCTCAAGCCATTTTATCCCATGGTCAGTCGGTGCATTCAGATCGGCAAGCCGATTTCCATGGTATTTCTATTTTCTTCAGAGCTTAACAATATCCCACATGCATTTTATTATAAACGAGCTTAACTGGGATTTTATGAACAATATCCCACATGCATTACTTTGATTTCGTGATCTCGAACCATTGAACCATAACTCTAATTATTATTGTCTTACCTCATATGCACCACTTGAACCTAAATGCAACTGTGTTGTTCGATCTGCAACTGGGTTCTTCTGAACACTAGATCATATTGTCCTGATACTTGGCATTCAACTTCAATATACAATGATCCTCAGATTAGATCATTGTGCTAGCAACTTCCAAAGCAATATCAACATAATATTACATGATCATTTTCCTTCATGTAACAATCATTCAATACATGTGTCTTCTTTTGTGGTGCATACTTCTCTCTCTTGTGTTTTCTTAGTAAATTAGCAAGTTCAACATGGTATCAGAGCTTGAAACGAGGTCGAGAAGATGAAAAGGCTTTTGTTACTGATATTAGGCAAAGTCGTGGTCGTGGCCGCAGCCGAGGCCATGGTGGTGGGGATAATCAGCATTTGGCTAGACTTGAGCAACCTAAATCAAAGACTGTTTGTGCCTATTGTAAAAAGCCGAATCATGTAGAAAGCGGATGTTATTACAAACACTTCATGAATGAGCATAAAACTTTACTTCAGGCAATTCGAGATGGACCTCCTATTCGAGATGAACATGCTAGTATTTCATGTGATAAAGCTTTTGAAGCCGCTTTCTCTTCAGGAACTGTTGTTTCCATGACTGTTGATTCAGGTGCCACACAACATATGACATTCCATAAGCACTGGTTAAAGAATATCGCCCACTTTCAGTTCAATATGTAGCAAAATAACAGGGGGTTCCAGGGGGATTTGATATAGATATAATTCTTGAAACCATAGACCATATCCCTAAAACAATTCAATGGGTTATTATAAAAAAAAACATAGATTTAAGATAAAAAAATAGTCACATTAGCTTACTGGTTAGATTGGTTAAAGTAGTCTTATTAGGACATTGAGTTATTTTGGTAGAGGTTCGAATCCCCGTATTTCATATTCTAAAAGCTTAAGCGAAACCGTATAGAGGCTCGATATACCATCAAAACCTTAGGCAAACTCGTATTCGACATCTTAAAATCATAGGCGTCCCCAATCATAATTGAGCATAATCGAAACGAGAGGTGTCCAGAGGCTCCAACATACAGTCTGGGCCGTCGGATTGACAGATCCGACGACTGTGGTAGTCCAGGGTGCACCTCGTTTAGAATATGTAGCAAAAGCTTGTATTTCTTGGTGATAACACACGTCATGAGGTCAAAGGCATCGGAGATCTTCATATTAATACTCCTAATGGAATACAAGTCTTGCGTGGTATTTTACATGTTCCTGTTTTGCGCCGCTATCTTGTTTCAGTCTATAGACTTGCAGATCTTAGCTTAATCATTCAGTTTGATAGACGGTGGTGTAAATTTATTCAAGATGGATGTGTACTTGGAGTTGCCCCGCGAGAAGGTCATCTCTATGAGTTTAGGTTGACCGATGATTTTATGAATCTTATGACTGCCAGTGGGGATGAATCGAGCACATTGTGGCATCGTCGTTTTGCACACGTGAACTTCCAATATTTATTGGACATGGCCTCTGATGCAATCGTGGATGGTCTATCATTGAGTAGCACTGCATCAATGGTGTATGTGAGGCATGTGCTGTTGGAAAGCAACATTGCCGTCCTTTCAATATGAAAGGCAAACGTGCAACACAGCTTTTGGAGCTTGTGCATGCTGAGTATGTGGCCCACTACCTTATGCTTTGAGTGGTGCATGATATTTCATCTTATTTGTGGATGATTTTTCCCGTAGAGCTTTTGTGTATTTTATCTCTACGAAGTCCCAAGTCTTCAACAAATTCCAAGTGTTTAAAAATATGGTGGAGACTCAGACTGGCAAAGTGATCCATAGATTACATACTGACAATGGTGGAGAATTTACTTCTGCTCAATTCAAGTGTTTTTGTGAAGAGCACGGTATAGCTCATGAGCATACCATTCCTTATTCTCCTCAACAAAATGGTGTTGCTGAGCACAAGAATCGTACGATAATCATTGTTCGATGTATGCTTATTCATGCTGGTTTGGATAAGTCATTTTGGGCAGAAGCTGTGGCTACTGCTATTTATGTACAAAATCGAATGGTAAACTCTTCTCTAAAAGGCGTAACTCCTTTGCAATTATGGTCAGGAGTAAAACAAATGTTCAAAACTTGCGACTTTTTGGTTGTTTAGCCTATGTTCATATTCCAAAAGAGAAGAAAAAGAAGCTTGATCCAGTCGGCCTCAAAGCCATCTTTGTAGGCTATGCTGTTGAGGCACAGGGATACCGATTTTATGATATTGCTACGCGAATCGTGATGCAGTTTTTGATGAGTCTACTATGGCTAACATATGGTTACTTTTCGTCATGACCCTAACGTTATTCTTCGTGATTTTCAGCTACTTGATAGCGAATTAAATCCTAATGTGGATGCTGATAGGCCTTCTCATCTTCAAGCTGTGAATCATAATGGGGATAATGGGTCTTTACATCCTCATGTTGGAAATGAGCTTGTAAATCTTGAAGTGGAAGATGATTTTGTATAGGAATTTGATTTATACGATGGTGTTGATGAGGATCATGATGGTCTACTTGATGTAGAAGTTAGGGTTCCTGATGATGAGACTCCAATATGAGGGCAATGGAAGCCCACCAAACGGATCTTGGAAATGGAAAAAATTAGCGGCTATTCTTAGCCAAATGGCGATTTTTTAGGGGGTCTAGACAATTTTTGCGGCGAATTTTATGAAGAGAGATTTCTTTAAAAAAAATAAAAAATAGCCATAGTTAAAACAAGTACTATATTATTTTTTTAGGATTAGCCAAACTATTTTTCCCCTTTTTCTTAATGAAGAAGGGATTAGCCTTTCTTTATATTACAACTAGAAAAAGTGCCCAGCGTTGCTGGGCTTTTCGTCAGACATAATTAAAAATTAATAAAAATGACACATAATAACCTTATAACATCTATAAAGGGCAGAATTCTGTATAAGCTAGAACCTATTAGAAATGGATAAAGTGCAAAAAATTGTATAAATTGGAATATATTAGAAATAGATACTTTATTAAACAAAACTAAAATATACTCTATAACTTTTTAAGCCTTCCATTAAGCTCTATGTCTTGAAGACAAATGTCCGAGAGTCGGGCGATAAGTGTTGCCGGATGTAAAAACTTTACATGTGTTATAGCTAGTGTCATTGTATTGTAAAAGATATGCAAAGTCATTGATAATGGAATTTTATATACATCATGTTTTATTAATTTCACCAGGGAAAAGCTGGAAACCTGCAAATGGCTTCTTATTTATTAATGCCATGTCTTGTTAAATGTGTCATGGTGCATTTTTTGTATAACGCATTCAATGGGCATGCATTTTAATGTTATCAGGAAATTGTACATGTTAATGCAAACCAAGCCTAGAATTGCAGGGCTATATCCAAAACTTGTAAATGCTAGAGCCTAGTGTTGCTGAGCTATAACGAAAACTCGTAAATGGTAGACTAATATTAGGGTTACGTTCACATTCAAGTTCTTTGGTTTTTCTCTAGCTATCCTTGATATGTTATGCTTAATTTGAAAATGGAATTTTTCAATAAAGGAATTAAGACAAAGCCAATGTCGTAGAAGATCAAATACAACCACCAGCTCCTTATCTGCTTGCTCTCCAAGTCTGCAGCCACAATCTACGCTCTCAAGTTTTTGTTGTATGTTAGAGACATGTTGAGATAACATACATTGTAAGGTTTATGCCTTTTTGAGTCCTCCATCTATCTATCTACATACCATACACATGGCTCATATGATTCAATATATGCTTAATTTGAAAATGGAATTTTTCAATAATGGAATTAAGACAAAGCCAATGCCGTAGTCCTTATCTGCTTGCTCTCCAAGAAAACACATCTGCGACAAACATGCTTTTGAATCTGGAACCATAATGCTTTTAATGTAAGATAGAGCATAAAATACGTGGCTTCGCCACATATTTTTCCTGTCTGGAACTACCATAAAACCATAACATGAACCTCCCGCTTCCTTCAACAACATTGTTCTAAAATCTTCTTTTTGGTAGTATTTTTGTGCAAGGGCTGTGATCATGATTGTGATGCAACAATATCATTTTGAGACATTTGTCGGAATAACTCCATGGCATTATTAAAAGAATTCTGCCATAATTCTGCCATGATTTTGTTGTTGGATATGCACGCATAGACAGCTCATTTCAGCTATCAACATTTTATCAGCAAAAGAGGAGCAAGAAAATTGTATCACTGAATGTAGCAGCACCAGGGTGTCATTCCATCTGGAAAAGGGATAGTAAGTAAGAGCAAGGATGATGTTCAACATATTGAATCTTACACGCCACATCTTCTGGTATCATCTCAACATTGTGCTGCATTTTTGAAAGTTAAGCCAAAATACCCCATACTCTGAAGCCAACTTACTCTAAAGCATAGTTGCATGGCAGCAAGTCATTGCATGACATGATATTTTTGATATCCATGTTCGTGTGTATAATGCAATGACTATTTGAGAATTTTCAGACTGCATGGAGGTGGTAACTTGCATTTAAGGCATTAGTAAGAGACAACTTGTTCTCTAACTCAAATTTGCTCAGTCAATGACTTCAGAACCTGCTGAACATATGAAAATTTATGCTTTCCCATTAATCTCCTGGCATTATGCCTCATGATCAATATTTTAACACTGGAGCATACATAACCTTCCTTTCTTCTATTTGCAAAATCCTTGTGAAGTATAATGGCTACCTGCATCTTGTTTTCCACTGCACTGTCTATACCTCTCACACAAAGAATGACATACTTGTAAGATAATCAAAGTTGCAAGAAGTGTTTTTGCCCTTATAATCGACATGCAACCAATCAACAAAGAGTTGCTTGACCATCATAGGCTTTTTAAAGCAAAACCTACATACGTAAAGTTTGGTCTAATTGGATCATGATCATATATGAACATCGCAATTGTAACTCCATGCAAGAAGGAAACATGTGTCCTCCATGCAAGAGTTCCTCCTAGAAATGGGTTTAATTTATGCAGAACATTTAACAGATATGTAGTTCATTTAACTTCCAAGTGTATACCTGAAGTTTGGATGCAAACAAATACCTAAATTTTCTGCTATCCCAAAGACATGAATTGAGCCTTGTCAAATATGAAGTCGAATGAAACCACCGGTGGTGTTCTTTTACTTGTAAAACTAAGTCTTCGTTTAAGACAAATTTCCTGGACAAATTTTCCATGTGATATACACCATCTGTCACCACCAAGAACATCCATGAATACTATGTTTACAAATCTGTACAAATGAATTTAACAGCTTCACACATGCCAAATTAAGCAGAAATAGATAACAAAACTCTTACTTTTCCTCTCTCACTCCACTCAACTTGAATCAACTGAGGTAGAACAAAGCATATGGAATGAAATACATATCCAGCAGGGCATACTTGCAGCCTACATGCATCCGTTAGGAGCGGCTCCTGCAAGAAGAAAATAGATAGGGCTTTTTATCCTCGCTTTTCTTTGGCATCCTTCCCTTTGTCTTTTTCACACCCATTAGATCTCAATGGCAACCAAATCTTTACCACTTATTTAGAACAACGATCCCCAATCAAAATTAATGACATACATGAGCCCAAAAACAAGATATTACTGCTTTGAAGGTGGCAACAGATTCTTGGCAAAATCTAGAGTAATAATCAGCTAAATAACAAAATAACATCAAGTACATTGACAACAATAATGCAATTCACAATTATATCTGGGTTTCAGATAAAGCTTGTTCACATATAGCATGTAAATCAATCGGGCACATAATATGCACACAAACGAATCTGAGCATTTGATAAAAGCATTTGTGCAAAAATAAAATCAACATGAAAGACTTAAGTTTGAGTCTCCCTGCTTTTTTCTCAGAAGGAACATGAATTTTCATGGCATCAAGGAGCACAAATGTGCAATAAATGGAGCATCAAGGGCAGCCAAAAAAGTGCATAATGCATTTTCTAATGCTTTTGAAAACCAATTCAGAACCGATGAAGTGTGCTTTTGCAAGCGTTTACGTAACAATGAAAGTGAAAATGCTCCATAGATCAACAATAACCTATTTGATTAAATTGCATGAGTTCATTCTCTCTAATGATTTGGAATGAAAGCAACATGTGGCCATGATTCCTTCCAAACGGCCATAATTCCTTCCAAAATTCTCGCTATGCACCATGAATAGCAACTAAGATGCTCGCTATATGCTCCATAGATCAACAATAACCTATTTGATTAAATTGCATGAGTTCATTCTCTCTAATGATTTGGAATGAAAGCAACATGTGGCCATGATTCCTTCCAAACGGCCATAATTCCTTCCAAAATTTCGCTATGCACCATGAATAGCAACTAAGATGCTCGCTATGCACCATGAATAGCAGCTAAGATGTTTGTTACCATACCACTAAAAGGATGATGTGCTATCTAGGGATTTAAGGAATATTTTTTACGGAAACAATATATATATCAATCCATTGGGAGTCCATAACTAAGCATTTACAATAGAAGAGTCTATAAAAAGCATGGTGGAAAGTCACATAGCTTGGAAAAGTAGTACTTTGCACAAGAAAGAATGATCTAAGAGCTTCCATCCTCATAAAAGTTAGACAGAGCATAACAAACAAATGCAGAGTGTAGAAAAATACCCGACAATGAGCGTAAGAAGAATAAGACAAAGAAAAAACCAAGGATAAAAAAGGCAAAGATCTTCATAGACACCGCCGGAAATCTTATTTTGGCATCAGGAAAATGCAATCCTAACAAACCACCGCAAAAAACCACAATGATCTCAAACCATATGTCCCAAAGAGACAAAAAAACTCAGATTCGTCACCAATTTGATTTAAGAAATGTACTTACGCTTGAAAAAATCACTTCTGATCGGGACATAAATATGTTGAAATGGAGCCCATTTTATCGCCATATAGGTTTTATGAATCACCATTTTGGATTTAAATTCCTCCGAACCCTGGTGTTGCCCTGTTCCATCGGGGTTTCATGTTGTATATATATTTTTTGCCATCATATTCTGTAGACGGCAAAGAGTTTTGGTATATGAACGATTTCTTCGCAGAAGCAACAAATACTACAAAACTCATACCTTGCTAAAACTCATACCTTGCTTGTCCAAAGTAACCCTGCGGATTTTGCTCAGAAAGCAATATGCACACAAAAAACCCTGTGGGTTTGATCAGATAGCAAGCAGCCGAAAAAGGAATGAGTAGCAGGATCCTCATGACCGATCTGCTTCAAGGAAAACTTGTTTTAGCCATGGATAAAATGGAGTCGAACCAGATAGGGACAGCTAGCGGGCTTCTCATGTTCTAAACTGCTTCACTGCCACAAAATACCAAACCAGATTGTAGAGTCGGATAGAAGCCTCTAGACCAACTTGCAAAAGGGCCCAACTGGCAAGCAACTAACGCCCACAATCCAAAGAACTGTAGAAGAGTGTGAAGCCAAAGCAAAATACAAGCAGAATACAATCGTCTGATTCATGCTGCCAACAACTCGGCACAAAAAAATAACCCTGCGAATTTAGTTCAAACCCCGCAAATGATTCTGAGCAAACGGCACACAAAAAACATTCTTTGCTATCCACGGATGATAAAATGAAAAGCACATAACCTGGTTGTTCAAGAGCAACGATTTTGCGAACCATAGAAGCAATAGCGAGAGGAAGAAGATGAAAACGGTTTTTCCATAAAAAAACCCTTTCAAATGGGTTGCATTTTTCACACGCATAATCCAATGGACCACAATAAAAAAATTTTGCCACCAAAGAAAGATGTTGATGTGGTAAAAGAAGCTTGTGGTGATGAGAAGTCAGAGAAAAGAGAGTTACGGCCAAGGAAATGCAAGTCCAGAAAAATTGTTGTAAGTGATGAGGAGGATGAGGATCAGGCCGAAAATCCAAAGGAATTACAGAAGGTGTTTTGTAATACGGATTCAAAACAACTACGTCAAATGATGTCAAAATGTTGGAAGCAGACAATCTGAAAAATGTTCAAAAGGACGAACCTGAAAGTAAGGTCATCATCTCATTGTCTGTTGTTGATGTGGGCACTACCGGAGAAGACCATGGCAGACGAAGCTGCGTCTATGAAATCGTCTGCATATAGAGAAATATAGAGAAAATAGGAAAGGGCGAGTTCACGGTGGTTTCTAAAGTAATAACTAACTAATGAACGGTCCAAAATGAAAGTTGTGGGAAAAGAAATTGACGGCCGAGATGCTCTGCACAAACTACATTTTGCTTTTATTATTATATATATATATAGATATTTATATATTAAATCATTAATAGTCAAACAAAATGAATTCTTATTAAAGATTTTTACAGATCATCACCTACCATCGTTGGTAATAGTAGTTTTTCAAATTTTGAATTTCTATTACCTATACCACATGTGCATCTTAAAAAGGGAGTTGTAAGAGATGGCTAATATCCATCTAGATGCCCGAGTCAGTTGCTTAACTTCCTTCAAGGGTTAGATATAAGTGTAATTTGATCACCATATCTCGAAAGATGTCGTTGCATTGAATGTAGTTCAGACTATGGATGTTATAAGTTATGTCGTGGCTTCTGTTAAAGTTTTTTAATATCATCGTATATTCCTTGATTGTTGATTATTATTTGTAATTCTAGTACAATATGTCTAAAACTATAGAATGTACATTTTTTGTTTTTTCTAATAGATTAGATAGTCAAGTGAAAGCCTAAAGGAATACTTAATTCAAAAGTTTCGCCAAGTCCAAATACATATAAATGCAACGTTAATAATAACTTTAGCCAAATATATATCATAAACTACTATAAGATTTTGAAAAATAGCCAAACTATTTTTTATGAAAAAATATATATTGTGCTTAATTTTTTCCCTGCTTGGAATATCATGCTGCTTTAGCTACTAGTGCAGATCTAGTTACGGTGAAAGAGGCTATGTCTTCGTCACAAGCTGAGAATTGGCGCATGGCCATGGAAGCAGAGTTTGAATCTCTTATCAACAAAGGTACCTGGGAGCTTGTTGAAATTCCTGAAGGACGGAAGCCAATTAAATGTAAATGGATCTTTCGCTCTAAGGACAAAGCAGATGGTTCGTTTGATAAGTTCAAAGCATGACTAGTTGCGAAAGAATACTCGCAAGTGGCCGGAATCGATTATGAGGAAACTTTCTCATTTATTGTTCGTCCCACTAGTTTAAGAGTATTGCTAGCATTTGCCGCTCAATATGGTTTGTTTGTACATCAAATGGATGTCAAAACTGTGTTTCTCAATGGAGATCTTAGTGAAGAAATGAGTCAACCAGAAGGTTTTGAAGTACGTGGTAATGAGAGACTGGTTTGTTGTTTGCGAAAGGCTTTATATGGTCTACGACAAGCCTCTAGAGCCTGGTATGTGAAAATGAACTCTTATCTTATTTTTGATGGATTTCTACTAAGTTCTGCAGATTCCAATGTGTATCTTAAGAGAAGCCAAGAACACTTTGTAGTGATTGAGCTTTATGTGGATGATATTATCTTGGTATCTAATAACCTCGAATACTTGCAAGCAGTCAACAGGAGACTATCTTTTGCATTTGAGATGGTTGACATGGGGGATATACACTCGTGTTTAGATATTCAAGTCAAACGAGACCAAGACAAAGGTTTGCTTCAACTCTCACAGTCTAAGTACATTGAGATACTTCTTGAGAAATTTGGGTTACTTTCTGCTAAAGAGCAACCTACTCCATTGCCAGTTGGTTCCACGAAAACAAGAATGTCGAAGAGCCAACGTCCAGTAACTTATGAGGATCAGCTAGAAATACAGAAGTGTCCTTATGCAAGTCCTGTAGGAGCTCTTATGTATCTTGCAAATGCAACTAGACTAGATATTAGTTACGTTGTCAATACTCTTGGTCAATTCATGATTGGCACAATGCTAAGCGTGTTTTGAGATATCTTAAGAGCACTATTCATTACGGTGTCACATATTGTAAGCAGACAGGTTTGAATGATTTCAGGTTGCTTGGATACACAGATGCAGATTGGGGTGGTTGTCTGGACACATATAGATCAACAAGTGGTTGCTGTTTCTTTTTAGGAAAATCTCTGGTGTCTTGGATGAGTAAGAAGCAACGATGCATTTCACTTTCTACTGCTAAAGAAGAATATGTTGCTGCATCTTTGGCGAGCCGCAAACTTGTTTGGTTGCGACGTTTGTTAGAGTGCTTAAGACAAGTTCAAGATGGACCGAGTATATTTATGTGTATAATCAAAGTGCTATAGCTTTATCAAAAGACGAAGAAACAAATAGAACATAAGTAAAAGTTACCATAAAGATAGAGCAGATTGATCCCATTATTCTGAAAGTCATAAAGTTTGCAACACCCATACACAAACATTTTTCAACTGGAATTTAACAGCAACATTTGGCCTCCATGGATTCTTGTGGTGAGAAACCAAAGTGGGAAACTTTTCTGCTTGTTAGCACAAGGATCTAGAAGCCTTGGAATTTGCTTAATAACTGCCTCAAAATGTAAAAATGCATGGTAATTTTTTGCAAGCTTCATTCGGAATGAGCCATAAAACAATATCCAATAGCGCAATCCTGTATTAATTAGCTGGTAGGATGTGAAAGCCTACCAAACCCGGCAGAAAAATTGTTGTTTTAGCATAGATAACTTAACCAAACATATCCATATCATACACTATCAAAAAGATCTCGGAGAGAGCTTTCCAACGCAATAAAAATCATCTCAAACAGAGCTCTGGATCAAAAGTTATAATAAGAAATGTGTTGCCGGCGGGAAACTGCACTACATGCGCCCTTCAAGCCCTTCATGTGCCCATTATGCACCACACACACAAAAAAAGGGCTTTTGTTGTGAGCTATTGGTTGTTGACCATTGGAAAAAAAAGGCTAAAATCAATGGCCCTTCATGTGCCCATTATGCACCACACGCACAAAAAAAGGGGCTTTTGTTGTGAGCCATTGGTTGTTGACCATTGAAAAAAAAAAAGGCTAAATTCAATGGCTCAGAAATGGTGCACTCTAGATCTACGCATTAGTACAACCATTTGAATACATCACGAAATCATAGGAAAACCTTAGTGAAAAGCGTACAAAAACACAAAGAAAACCCCCTGTTATTATGCTACATATTGACAGCTGGAAAAAACGTTGCTTTTTAGCACATAGGCTTAGCGTAATAACTAGACCATACATGGTTACTAATGCGTCATAGACTAATGCATCATAGATGTTATTCCCACCTAGATCTTTGTCCTTATTGTATCGCCCTTAAAGATTTTTTTTGCCGGGTTCCTATTCAGGTTCCTGCTATGCATAGCAATATTTTATGGCAGAGCTTCAGTAAATTCGTAAGACCATGTTAACGTCCAGATTTACGTTATCCACTATTTTCCGCTCATGCGCTTACTTTTATTGTGAGCATTTCATTCATGTGTAGCAGCCTAATAGCACAGACTTGCTTCCCTAAATGTGCACTTGGTCAGGGGTTCAAACCCGGCCAGTGTATGTTTATATTTGGGAGTTGATTACTGGGGTTATACGGCCATGATCCCCGACGTGGTAGAACTTAAGCCTATACGTGTCCTCCACTTTGGTTGCCTTGACCGGCAGTAGGATATTTCTAGCTAGTCTGTACAAGATGATATTCTAGTGACAAGACTAGTCTAGCTGGACCATAAACAAAAATACATGCTTCACCCTTAGGGTATATTTAGGATCATCTATATGCTCTAATCTTAGCATGCATATCCCAATGGGACAGCTATAATATGTTTTGGACGCTCTACAAGTTCCATTTCCAAAATGTTTTGAAACAAGCCTGTAAACTATTCTTGCTCTGTTGTACAGTTCCAATCACAGGGATATCGAATCAATTACGAAATTGTTAATCCCTAAAGCAGATCCTTAAGCCTATGTACAGATCCATTTATTATTCAAAGAATTATTTTAATGCAAAGATTGTACCATCACCTTGGAGCTGCTTTGTATGGGATGCTTGCACCTCATTGCATACTGCATTTTACCACATAATTTGACATAGATCTCATTATTTTAGTCTAAATGCATTCATTCACAACCTGACTTCAGAATTATGCAATGTACTGAAGTACAAAGATGCCTATGGCTTTCTACCCTTGCAGACGTATTTGTTGCTAGAGGCCAGCATGTCACGGACGAGTATCTCCATTTCTACTTGTTCCAGGAGGCCCAACTGATCTACTGATTTCTCATAGCATTAGCTCTCAAAACTACTCACAAATGTGTTGTCAAAACTCTACCATTATTTAATTTACTATGGCACATATCTTTCAAATGTCCATTCACAATACGCCACACAGAATTAGATGTTAAGAATATGTTCCAAAAATCTTCTATTACTAGATTCATGTTACGTTTCATAAAGGCAAATATCTGAGATCTAGATATTCTGCTCAGATGCAGTACACTAGTCAATATAAGCTGCTATAGACTTCTAAAAATAGGCCAACAAGCCAACTTAATAGGAATGAGAATGAGAATGATTTTTTATCGTCCACTGAGGCCAATCGGCCTATGGGACCCACAAGGAGCGCAGCAAACTTATTACTGTCCGGGTTAAAAAACCCCCACCCCGAAGGGTTTTCGAGGGAAAAACCGTGGCAGTAATAAGAATGCTGTCAAACTGTACAAGTATACATCAATGTATATATACATGTCAAGTATCAATGTATGTATACATGTATATAGGGGGACTTCAATAAAGCATAATAAATTCAAAGATCTTATTTAAAGTACATATCTGCATAATAACTTGCGAATAACTTGCATAATAACTTGCTAATATGTTCAGCTTATTTTCTATGATCAGAATTACGTGTTAAGCTGCACGGATTAACCCTTTATCATCATGTCTACACTGTAAGAATAATGATGTAAAAACTGCTAAGTGTCTAGATTCGTGTACCACAAGCATAAGCGAACCTGAATTCATACATAATATTAAAAAAAACCTGTCATTAAGGCTAGGCATCCTTACTAGTCCCTTTATTTTCTAGTCTATGGCAATTGCCGTTCTGTTCACTGTACAGATTATTCTATTCTTAGAATGAAGCTCAAATAGAATAAAAAATCAATTTACTCTATTCTTAGAATGAAGCTCAAATAGAATAAGAAATCTTTCACACTTGAATGGCTCGAACTTGTTTTGCTCATGTCTTGAGCAGCATCATCATCATGATTTATACTTGGAGTAGCAACCATATTCGGCACTCTTTTTCGCATCCACGTGGACTTCCACAGATCTTGAGTTTTTCTGCTGCACCTTTTGCATTGCTAGCTTGATCTGCATATTGTACAATAAATTTCCACTAATTTGGCCATCATTCTTCATTGCAAACATTGGATCTATGCTTGTTCCAGGAGCTACCATTGTTCCTAGCAACGAACACAATATGCAAAGCCGCCATGCATATGCTGGTTGCAACATTCGGACCTCCTTTCTTTTGAAAACGGCTTACAACGGGGCCTACTTAGGAGAAACCAAAATCACCCTTAGATCTGGTTGCAAAATAGCCAATTGATTTGCTCTGGTCTGCTTCATGTCGCTGCTGTAGGAAGATGCCGAAAGGCATAGCTTAGGGTTTTGCAATGAACTCATGCCTTCATTAGGGTTTCACAGAGCATACTTCCATGGAAATGCAATAATACAATGGTTTTTCACTATTTTAACACGTGAAAATAATGGAAAGTATTAATACAATGGTTTTTATATTTTTTCAATCAATGCACATATTGTGCTCCATACCATATAAATATCTTGGTTTTTCCAACAATCCAACAAAAGCCTTAATATTCAAGCAACTTTATACAGACCGCATGAAGCTTACACCAGATGGACATAAAGGCCATATGTCGTATAGACCAATCAGTATACAGGCCACATGTCATTTTCCCTAAAAATATAGCCCTGTTTCATGCATATAGAGACAATGTTCAAATACATATAGTACAAATAGTATATAACCTTGTATTCAATGTTCATGCATTCCATACAATTAGCATTCCACCTTCTTCATAATAAAAAAAGCCTGCCTCCTATCGTAGGTCAGGGTGGGCCATAGTCATAAATGAAGTTAGCAACAAGGAGAGTGGGACCTTGTTGCCAAAGCCCTACCTACCCTACCTATATTGCTTAATTATTTTTTATTGCAGAGAGCCAAATGGCAAATAGATTCTTCCTAGTCTGGGCCAATGCCAAAAGACTAGTTTAAAAGAGCCAAAACTCAGTCTATGATCTAGCTTCCATGTTAAGCTTTATTGGCATGATTATATCAACAACAAATGTTATGTTACCTTTATTTCTGAATGAATTTCCTTCGTTCTGATGCACGTTAAGAGCAAAACTCCACTGTCATTTTGGCGCAGGTTATATGGCAGCCTTAGCAGGTAATCGTCCCAGAATTATAGTCATCATTTCCAGCCTATGCCAATTTCTATAAGTATTCAAAATGTATTAGTAACAAATCATATACACCTATATTTTAACCATTTTAAGGCCCCTAGTATAACTAGAGAACTGAGTTAATGAAAAAAAACCTTTTAAAATCTGTTCAACAGACTTTTACCTTCCATGGACTTTTGCAAAGACCACTTCTGGCCAATATGCAGCTTTAAGCCAAAACATGTGTAAATTTGACTTAAGCCTTAAAAATGGTTAACATTAATCAAAGCAAAAGAAATTACCAGATTCTCTTATAAATAAAAATTTCCTCTTATCAATCCAATTAATTTTCTTGTCCAATACATCATATTTACCCCTAAAAGAATTCATAATTGACTCAAAAACAACATAAGATTGAACAAGAAGTTTAGAATTTCACTTGTCTTTTAAATCAACACCATATAGCTCAGTAGCCTTGTCAAAAATGTGAGTTCAATGTCATCACGTCTTGTAGCTTCTCCAACTTGAATGAATGGAAAAACATACACAGGAGTAAGAAATCCCGTTACCTGCAATGAAACCAGATGCAAGTTAGCCTAAGAAAGGGTAACCACATAAGCCATCACAGGTAAGCTACAGATCTCTTGGGCTCTTTGCCCTTCACCTTGCATGTTTCAGAAATCAAAATAGAAGGTAGTTCCTGCCCTGTATTATTCTAGCATCAGCATACAAACCCTGTCTAGTGCCCTTATTACCATTTTAGGCACTAGAATGTAAGGGAGATGCAATCGGGACTTCTACCTATTCAAGTTCAATATATGTTTAATTATTTGACACTCCAAAACGAAGCTGTGGAACCGTACTATTATCCTACTCATACACAGAAATATGCTTTTGAATCATGTACTTAGTAGATTCCAAAGCAAGTCCTGCATTTAAGCAAAAGCCACTAGACTATGGCAGAGCTATTGAAAATTCAAAGTCTAAGTTAACATCTCCTTAACCTTGAAGCCCTATTGTCCTATTTTATTCTGCATTTTAACATTATGACAGCTGGAAAAAACGTTGCTTTTTAGCACAAAGGCTTAGCGTAATAACTAGACCATACATGGTTACTAATGCATCATAGACTAATGCATCATAGATGTTATTCCCACCTAGATCTTTGTCCTTATTGTATCGCCCTTAAAGACCTTTTTTTTCCGGGTTCCTATTCAGGTTCCTGCTATGCATAGCAATATTTTATGGCAGAGCTTCAGTAAATTCGTAAGACCATGTTAACGTCCAGATTTACATTATCCACTATTTTCGGCTCATGCGCTTACTTTTATTGTGAGCATTTCATTCATGTGTAGCAGCCTAATAGCACAGACTTGCTTCCCTTTAATGTTTATGCTTCACCCTTAGGGTATATTTAGGATCATCTATATGCTCTAATCTTAGCATGCATATCCCAATGGGACAGCTATAATATGTTTTGGTTAAATGACCAGCTCTACAAGTTCCATTTCCAAAACTTTCTGAAACAAGCCTGTAAACTATTCTTCTCTGTTGTACAGTTCCAATCACAGGGATATCGAATCACGAAATTGTTAAGCCCAAAGCAGATCCTTAGGCCTATGTACAGATCCATTTATTATTCAAAAAATTATTTGAATCCAAAGATTGTACCATCACCTGTATGAGATGCGTGCACCTCATTGCATACTGCGTTTTACCACATAATTTGACACAGATCTCATTATTTTAGTCTAAATGCATTCATTCACAACCTGACTTCAGAATTATGCAATGTACTGAAGTATAAAGATGCCTATGGCTTTCTATCCTTGCAGACGTATTTGTTGCTAGAGGCCAGCATGTCACGGACGAGTATCTCCATTTCTACTTGTTCCAGGAGGCCCAACTGATCTACTGATTTCTCATAGCATTAGCTCTCAAAACTACTCACAAATGTGTTGTCAAAACTCTACCATTATTTAATTTACTATGGCACATATCTCCCAAATGTCCATTCACAATACGCCACACAGAATTAGATGTTAAGAATATGTTCCAAAAATCTTCTATTACTAGATTCATGTTAAGTTTCATAAAGGCAAATATCTGAGATCTAGATATGCTGCTGATGCAGTACACTAGTCAATATAAGCTGCTATAGACTTCTAAAAACAGGCCAACAAGCCAACTTAATAGGGGGACTTCAATAAAGCATAATAAATTCAGAGATCTTATTTAAAGTACATATCTGCATAATAACTTGCATAATAACTTGCTAAGATGTTCAGCTTATTTTCTATGATCAGAATTACGTGTTAAGCTGCACGGATTAACCCTTTATCATCATGTCTACACTGTAAGAATAATGATGTAAAAACTGCTAGGTGTCTAGATTCGTGTACCACAAGCATAAGCGAACCTGAATTCATACATAATATTAAAAAAAACCTGTCAGTAAGGCTAGGCATCCTTACTAGTCCCTTTATTTTCTAGTCTATGGCAATTGCCGTTCTGTTCACTGTACATATTATTCTATTCTTAGAATGAAGCTCAAATAAAATAAAAAATCAATTTACTCTATTCTTAGAATGAAGCTCAAATAGAATAAGAAATCTTTCACACCTGAATGGCTCGAAGTTGTTTTGCTCATGTCTTGAGCAGCATCATCATCATGATTTATACTTGGAGTAGCAACCATATTCGACACTCTTTTTCGCATCCACGTGGACTTCCACAGATCTTGAGTTTTTCTGCTGCACCTTTTGCATTGCAGCACCTTTTGCATTGCTAGCTTGATCTGCATATTGTACAATAACTTTCCACTAATTTGGCCATCATTCTTCATTGCAAACATTGGATCTATGCTTGTTCCAGGAGCTACCATTGTTCCTAGCAACGAACACAATATGCAAAGCCGCCATGCATATGCTGGTTGCAACATTCAGACCTCCTTTCTTTTGAAAACGGCTTACAACAGGGCCTACTTAGGAGAAACCAAGATCACCCTTAGATCTGGTTGCAAAATAGCCAATTGATTTGCTCTGGTCTGCTTCAGGTCGCTGCTGTAGAAGATGCCAAAAGGCATAGCTTAGGGTTTTGCAATGAACTCGTGCCTTCATTAGGGTTTCACAGAGCATACTTCCATGGAAATGCGATAATACAATGGTTTTTCACTATTTTAACACGTGAAAATAATGGAAAGTACTAATACAATGGTTTTTATATTTTTTCAATCAATGCACATATTGTGCTCCATACCACATAAATATCTTGGTTTTTCCAACAATCCAAAGCCTTAATATTCAAGCAACTTTATACAGACCGCATGAAGCTTACACCAGATGGGCATAAAGGCCATATGTCGTATACACCAATCAGTATACATGCCACATGTCCTTTTCCCTAAAAATATAGCCCTGTTTCATGCATATAGAGACAATGTTCAAATACATATAGTACAAATAGTATGCAACCTTGTATTCAATGTTCATGCATTCCATACAATTAGCATTCCACATTCTTCATTAAAAAAAAAAAAAAAAAAAAAAAAAAAAAAAACTAGCAAAAGGCACACCAGAAGGCTTTGACAAAGTTAGTCTTGTTACATGTTCAATCAAGCTTTAGCTTTGGTTTCAAGATTAAAGGTATTAAGATTTGGTGTTACTAGAGTGTGGTAATTGGCAAAGATCCAAAAGAAAGATAAGGTTATAAAGGCAAACTTCGCTTTGCAAAAACCTAAGCCTTGGACATAACGAACATATTGAACATAACGAACCCTAATAGATAGCAATACATAAAGTAGCTAGCAATATAGTTCTATAGTCGATTTGTTCAAACAAGGTGGGATGTAAAAATACACATGTTCAAAAATATTCAAGATACTCGAGAAGCTCAATGGTCAAGTGCAAGAGGTTCCAAATCTTGATTACATTGTGGATTGCAATCTAGTCCACTGAAACTTGTTTTGCCTTGCATTGATATTTTAAGACAACTTGAAGAGGAGATTCAACTAGAGAGCCCACATGTTCATTTCCCAAAAGGAGTGAATGTACTTATCTATCTAAATGCACCTCATGCTAAAGCTGAAAAGCCTTGGCTCATGCTCTGTATATAGTGTCAGCATGACATTACCTAAAAAAATCTGCAAGACTACACTACCACAGTTCTGATACATGGCCAATAAACCCAATGTAGACATGTTCTGAACTTTAACATGGATAAGAATGCCATGTGGGAGAGATAAACAGTTACATCGTGAGGCTGTCATTTTCACAACAGTAGTAGAACTTCAAAATCTGATAATTATGATCCTTAAGCATACGGTTTGCTGAGCACATTAGATGCCTTCTGCATTCTCTAATGTTAGAAGGGCAAAGAATTAACATAAGAAACTAGTAATAGTGCAGGCTTGAGGCAAGCGAAAAGTAGGGAAATGTTGAAGAGATGGATAGAATGGGAGCGGTGCATGCTGAAAGGTTAGAGTTCAAGTTCATGGATGCAAGTAGTTTTTATATTATGTAATGTAACAATACTACATTTTATTAGCTATAAATAAATTATGGAAGTAGTATCGCCTTACTCAGAAACAAACTTAAAGTATAATTTGGTATTCGAAGCACATGATTTAGATTGTCTTATGTATTGAACTAAGTCGTGGTTCCAATTTGTTGTGACTGTAGCAAAATAAGAAAGTTATAAACAAGATTCATAATCTGCATAAGATTGGAGGCCCAAGTTGTTCTACCCCAAATGCAAAAAGACAACAGTATATGTTGGTATGGCTCATCCTCCACCTTTGCACATATGATTCACGTAACTCTGCCTAGGCTTAACAAGGAATTACGATTTGATCTAAATCTTAAACGAGTTAGCTACAACATGGCGTCTTCACACTAAGGACTGTGCATAAAGCACTTGGAATATTTCTTTAGGCATCCTTTGGCAAAGCAAGCAGTTGATCGTGACTGACTATCGTTATTCGAACAAGTGGCAAGTAGGCCGATGGAAGGCACCGTGCCTTCTGGTTTTTTCTTTGGTGGTTGCAAAAAAACCTTGCCATGCGGCGAAACTTGATAAATATAATTAGCTTATGTTTGGAACAACCAAATAAATTTGAGCATTGAAAGTAAATCGCAGTGTACACGTTGTTGGCTGTAGAATGTATTTTGCCTTTAAAAGGAATGATTTTATATATGAACCCTTGCCTAATTAACTACAAATTTTGGTAAGAAGGAAAATTTTATTTCGTAATCCTTTGGTAGCTTACTATTGGAGTTCATTCTTGTGCATTCCTCAGAGTGACTGAAAACAACACACAAGATTTGAATTCTGTGAATTCAAACCATATGTACCAGTTTGTCCAAGTTGGAACAAAATTTCTGGTGTCATAAGGGTTCCATTAGAGAATTACTTCTTTTCTTAGAGGACATTGAATTTCTCAAATCAAATTGTGCGTGCAATTATGACCAGTAACAATTGTGAACGAAGTGCAAGTAACATGTTGTTATGCTCAAATGCATTCAAAATCAGTTCTAAATTTACAATCTCAACCAATTTATCCAAAAGGTGGTGATTGTTGAACAGAAATAAAGCTCCAATATTCTGGGCCCATCAAAGTGAGGTAGTGATGTTACAATGATACTTTCTTGCAATATTATACAGAAATAAAGTTCCAATATTCTAGGCCCATCAAAGTGAGGTAGTGATGTTACAATGATACTTTCTTGCAATATTATGCCATAATCCAGGACCTTTCATTTATGTGCCTTTAGAAGTATGTGTATAGCTTCTTTCAGGTATAATGACCTTGAAATTTGCATGAAGGGACTAACATGTGTCATCAAGCTCACATGTTACACTGTCCTCTCCAACATCAATGCAACTATGCACCAACATGCAAAACAATGTCATTATGGTGCTTTCGTTAAATCCACCATAGCTGCCGACTTACGTCTCCTTCCTTCAAACCACCTTCCTTCAAACCACTAGCAGGGTTACAAATGATGTTAGAAGACAGATACATATGCTGATGCTTTTATGCTTCCAAATGGTCGATATGTTTAAGTGTCTCTATGGCCTTCTAAGGCCACAGTCACATGCATTTGAAAATTGTTGTGACAAAGAGATATCTTGCCTGGTTTTATAGGACATATCAAGTAGTGGTGAAAGGAAATGACAAAAGGGCAAGAAGAAGCATAATATCTGGTAAAACGTTCCTTACTACATTAAGTAAGAACGTTCCTTACTACATTAAGTTGGATGAAAAATTTAAAGTAAGAAGTAGCTTGCTTTTGCTTTCTATATTTAAAGCCAAATCATCAGTCTCAGCTGCTGGAGCAAGTGCTTCGTTTATTGATCTCCAGATGAGCCATTAGAGATCTCTTCAACAAGTACTGCAAGTAGAATTTTAGGATCGGAGGAAGTTATGGCATGTGCCCATCCCCACATCGTGCAGAACACATATGGTACCTATATCTGGACTTGTAACAGTTTCAAGCACCCTTTGCTTCATGTAGAACTGAAGCTTTATCTGTCTACACTCCTTGGACCAAAATTTTGTTTGATAAAGACTTTACCTAGAGATATGAAAGTGACATTATAGACACACATTAAGATTCACAATTATTGGAACTTAATGTCTCTATGTAAGCGAAGCTATTCAGGATCAATAAGGCAGCAGTAACATACGTAGATTAAATACACATGATGCAGCCTTATCATCCTCAAGTTTTTCTTTGCATATATACAAGTGGGAGGCAAAATTTATAAAATATAGAAGGTAGCTCAACTATGAAAAATGCTAGGTCACATCCATATTGAAGATGATCATATAATAACTCACATTTTTACTTTGTCTTCCATATTTTATCTTTCTGATGGCGTGCTGTTGTGAATGGAACAATTGTTGTTGGTGATGCAACTGCAAAAGCTAAGCACCTTGGCTGTAACACAGAAGTAAGAACAACCATTCTAACTATAACCATATGTATAAAGTGGAATAAAATGATCTGGGGCAGACATCGCTGACCCAGAACATGGTATAATATTTGATGATGATTGGTACTGTGATGAGACGACCATATGAGTCAACATGAAGAGAACCAGAAGAAAGCCCATGACTTACAAAATTGCAGATATGGTCGGAGGGCAAAAAAGAGAATTTCTAATGAATCATTATGCTTTCAGAGATCTTATTTCACGGTACAGACTTCCAACCGAACAAGAGCCTATCATGAGCCCATCACAAGGTTAAAATAATTACCTAACAGAAAGTTGATTTAATAAAAAAAAGAGATAAAACTTTATTTCAGAATTCATTAGTACTAGTATCTGATCTGAATTTCAAATCTGATAAATACTACTCTGATTTATTTCAGAATAATTTTCCAAAATCTGACTTTATTTAGCTGCATACCCAATATGGCATTGCATCATATGGCATTGCATCTAGGAAAACTTCTGAGCAGATAACCAATTCCAAAGTTTGATAAGTTTGCCACCACAATAAAATAGAGGGCTTAAGGATTCATCAGCAGATGATAAACTTCACCAGCAAATCCAAATGTGGAATAAACTTGATAGTGTCTTGCTGATTGTTTATGCCAGGAATGCACAAGACAAACAACCAAATTCAGGAGAAATGATAATATAAACCTAATAGTATTGACGCGTCTAATGGCTCTCACTTTAGATAGATATAAACAGTCTAAATGGCAGGGTGCAGAACCTAAGTTAAGAGATGTTGATTTTTTTACCTGATGATGAATCTAATGAAGCAGACTAGATGTTGAACCTGATAAAGAAACCCTGCTGAAGTCATGATAAAGCCAACCTGTTAGCATTGCTTTCAAACATGAGCCGCCAATATTTGTAATACAGATCTAACATGGCACTTAGCCATGACAATGCCAGCATTTAAAACCCCAGAATTTAAGACTATGTATGCAGTATCCTAATTTAGCTGGGGAGTTAAAAGTCCAGAGATCACCAACAATATCTCAAATCCTAGAAGTTGATTATTAACCAATTGCATACTGGAGGAATCTATAAACGTTTATCCAACTAAAAGTGGAACACGAGAAAGAAAAGAATGACAATAGAATGACATAATATAAACTTGCACGCTTTCATACTTACAGACAGTTGAAAATAACATGAGCAATGATCTACAGTAGAGTCATACATCGTACATCGTTCATATAATTTGATGGGTAATTTGTTGCTGCCATCATTCAACTGCTTGAGATGCAGCTTTTTGACGACGAAGCAAGTCCAACTCCTTTTCCAGTGTTTCCATATACTGCAACTTCTATTTCAACTCTGCTACATCAACCTATAGATCCAACAAATGAGACAATTCTGGATACTATAGACATTGGAAGTAAAGAAGAGAAACCAGGAGAATTCACATCTAGTCTGAAACAAATTAACTAGTTCTGCAACAAGCTGGCCATGCACAGACTTTGATTTCTTGGAATGAATCATTATGCTTTCAGAGATCTTATTTGACTACGACAATAGCCTCTGCCAGATCTAGTAGACATTGCAACAGCTTGTTTAAGTTTCACTCACAACTTCCCCTTCAGCAACACCAAAGGCTTCTTTGATGCCTTTGTTTGCTCTAAAATTGCTGCAAGTTTTTTTTTAGTTTGTGGCATGATACTTGCCTGGGGTTTGCAGGCATGTCAGAAGCAAGCGATGTTTCCAAGCAAATAAATATGGGTTTTCAAAGAACTAACATGTCAAACAAATGAATGCGAACTTTTAAAAAACTTCAACTTCTCTAACTTCAATGGCATTACCTTTTTGGCAAATCATTTGCCAAGGTCTTTTTCAAAATAAGGGCTTTGCAACCTGTCTGTACATGTGAGTTGAAAAGAAAAACTAACCTTTAGAAGAATCTGTGCTGCCATATCTAATATCTCGAAAGGTGGCCTTCAAAACCCTCCAGGAAAAAAATGTCAGGACATATTTCACTGACCAGGAGCTCCAAATCATCTGTCAAAACAAATTAGGAGGCCGATCTAAGACTTTTAGCCGCGTTCCGATAAAGCTTCTTGCACTAGCTTGCAGTTATAACCTCCAACGGAAGATAGAAAAATAGAAATAAAAAAAGCGAGGATTGCCCCACGGTGTTGGTACTGTAGATATTCGAAACTGTTGGAGGAGAAAAAGAAGGGGAAGCAAAAGAAGAAAACCGAGGGAGCCATCGCGGCACAGCAAGCACCCGAACCAATCTCTGTTGGAACGAAAGCCCAAAAAATGGAACATGGTGCTATGCTCCGGCACTCGTCGTCAATCGATCCAATGTCAGTCGATGCAAGAACGCAAGAATAAGTTACTCCCTGATCCTTTCCATCTCCATCTTCGTGCCCACTTTTGGCCGATTTTCTAATTTCCCTGGCCTTAGATTTTAGATTTGTAAAAGTAGAGATCTGATGGTGAAAAATAAGGCACATCAGATTTTGATGACATGGAAATTACACGTGGATAGGCTAGAATTTGAGAAAAGGCCGTAGGCCCAGGTAGGGCTGGTGTGTAAAAAAAAAAAAAAAAATCGCGTAAGCGAAACCTTCATTTTCGTTTACGTAAAAATTTAATTTTTTTTTCCTATTTTCGCGTAAGCGAAAAATAATTTTGTTCGCTTCTTTAAAAGCGGTTTTAGCGTAGTTTAAACTGAAGGTTAAATGAAGGTTTTCGCCTAAAAATGAAAAAAATCTGTGAAACTTTTTCGCAGTAAGCTTTTTGCTTACTGTGAAATTATAAATAAAAAAAAAAACTTCTATGTGTGGGCATTGTGAGACCATCTACCCCTTTGACACCTAACTCTTGATCCTAAATGGAATGTCTTATATACTACTAATGATGTTGCAGCATCGTAATCTTGTATTTACTTGGTCTTTGTTTATTTGCATATAGCATGGCGATTCTTTGAGGATCTTGTCTATGTGCATATAGCCCACTAATTTTGATTTGAGGTCTTTGCCTATATGCGTATAGCATAGTAATTTTTTTTGTTGAGTTATTTGCCTATATGCGTATAGTATAGCAATTTTGATTTAGACACGTAGCATATACAGTTTTATTTGATAGTGAAGTTTTGTGCTTTTCCTCCTTTTTTTTTTTTTTTTTTTTTTTTTTTAAGGTAGTGTGTATGGTCGATGCATCTTATTCTTTCGGGAAAAAAAAAAACCCATGACTATAGTAAAAATATGTGCTGCCATGCTTTGGCAGCATAGAAGAGCAAGACACATTCTGATATTTTCGTGCTCACACTTTGTTTTTTTTTTGATTGAAGGCTATATTTGTATTAATAAGTTATACATAGAAATACATATGTATATATGAGTACAAAAAGTCAACTTTTTTATCTTGGGAAGTGATTAACCCATTCGATCTATCTTTTAGATTCTGGGAAAAATCTAAAACTTAGATACTACATCCATAGTCATATAAGACTTAACAAAAACTTAAAACTGAGATGATCTAATATATAGTTCTATGATAAGTCTGATTTCAGATTTCTGGTTTAGCAGATCCAGATGCTTCTCCAACTTTTCTTTTATCCTTTACGCCCATGCCTCCGGTAGCGTAAAATGAATGAGCGTAAGCGGCTACTACATGACCGACATTTAGAAGGGTTAAAACGACACGAAAGTGGTCTATTGCTTCACAAATGAGTCCTCTCCCGGCATCCGGACTTTGAATGCCGAGCAATACAACGACAATGATCACCATGGTAATCGTTGGTGTGGCTTCAATTGGTCGACCACATGGAATTTACCCCGAGATTAATCCGATTCCACCCGGCTTCTTTTTGTGCAATGAGAATATTACCTACTGGTAAAACGTAAGACGGTTAGTGAATTGAGAAAATCTCTCTTATCCAAGAGATATCATATTTGGTTTGCTTGATCACTGCAATCGGCCAGATAATCTCTTGGTCAAAAATGATTGAGTTCCTTGCTTTCCAGATCCTCCAGAGTAGAATGTAGATTCTCCGGTCCGAGGATCATTAGGAAAGAGGATTTCAACTTGTGGGGGTAGAGGACGGGTTGGGAATTTGGAATTCCTCGGCAGCCTAGCTCAAGTACCCACTCGCCCATAAAGCAGTTCTTGAACAAATGACTTTCATCTTGACTTCCTGTAAACATCTCTCACATAAGTTAGAAGCAGCCATGTTCAATCTAAATCTTTTTACATTGGTGGCTAAAGCCTTATGCCAGAGTTGCCACATAAAGGCCTTGATTTTGGGGTTGATAGGAGAGTTCCACATGAATTTTAAATTTGCCATACATCTCTCCTCAGTGATCTCCCATTTGGTATGAATGGAGATGGTGTAGCTCCTTGTCAGGAATCTGTAAGCATTTTTAACCCTATAACCTGTGTTACCATGAACATGCCATTGGGTTTCTTGGTTATGCCACACTCCTTCATTAAGGCAACTCCTTATGGCTTGATAGAGTCTCTCATGATCTTCACCCATGTCTGCAAGAACTGAATTTTGAAATTCTATAAAGCCCACATCATTAAACAAATGAGAAATGTGAGTGATGCCTCTATCTGACCATTTTTTGCACTGAATAGGAAAATGCATAGCCAAGCAGATGTCAGGGTTATTTAGAATTAGAGAGGGGTTCCAAAAAATTGTTTGATCCTTAGAAAGGCCCTCCTTCCAAGAATACATCCTGCTAACTGCTTTCCATGCTCTAATCCACTTTTTAATGATTCCAGGAGTATTATTAGGAACCTTGAAATCAAAGAATAAGCTTTCAGGGAGGTGCATGTTCACATTTCTCCACCCAAAGGGTTTACACTTAGCAAGGTAATGATTAATAAGCTTTGACACAGGGTGATTAATCTCATCATGGCCAGCTCTGTAAATGTATTTGGCTGCCAGGGCCAGCCCTTGTTTCTCAATATCCAGAACTCCAAGACCACCATGCTTCCTTTTCTTCATACATTCTTTCATGGAAACTGGAACCCAGGTTCTGTTGCTACCCCCACTAGCAATAAATCTACCTAAAATGCCCTGGAGTTTAGAAGTGACCTTTTTAGGAGCTAAGAGGATAGAAGACTGGTAAACATGAGAAGAAGAAATAACCGAGTTGGCTAAGATAGCTCTTCCATTTTTGGACAGATATTTACTGTTTAAGAGATCAGCCTTTCTGTGGAATTTCTCAATAATATCCCCCCAAAGATTACTAGCATTAGTCCTTAAAGCAAAAGGAATACCCAAGATTTTAGATTTAATAATTGGGGAGAGATACTCACAGCCAAGGGTTTTGGGCGGTTCTTTGCCCTTTTACTGATTTCTTGCAATGAGCTTGGATTTGAGAGGGTTGATCTTACATCCCGAGCAATTTCCAAAGTCTTGGAGAACAATTTGGGTGTTTGTGATGGATCTTTCTTCCATAGTGACAAAGAGAAAAGTGTCATCTGCAAAGTGAGCATTAAGGAAAAAACATGCCTCTTGGTTATCAGGGAGTTTGAGTCCCACAATTCTCTTCTCCTGGTCAGCTTTTTTGAAAGCACAATTCAAGGCTTCCATGATTATAAGAAAAAAGAAAAAGGGGAGAGAGGGCAACCTTGCTTGACGCCTCTCTTTATCTCAAAGAAAGGGCTGCATTCTCCATTGATCAGAACCGAGGATCTTGAGTTGTAGAGGATGGCTTGAAAAATACTTATCACTTCCTGGGAGAACCCCATCTTTTGACAACATTTGAAAAGGAAACTCCAGCTGACCGTGTCAAAGGCCTTAGTAATATCCAGTTTGAGCAGGGCAATGTCCTGTTTAGTTTCTTTAGCCCAATGCATGCCAATGATAGCTGTGGCAACATTATCTAGAATGGACCTATCCTTTAGGTAAGCACTTTGGGTATTGGAGATGGTGAGATCCAGAATAGGTTTCAGTCTAGAGGCTATGGTAGCAGAGATGATTTTATAAATAACATTGGTGAGGGATATGGGTCTGAAATCAGAGAAAGTTTCAGGTTCATCTATTTTAGGGATCAAGGAGATGAAGCTGGTATTGATTCTGCAGTCTAGATTCCTGAGAATTAAAAACTCATTACACACATTAGTAACCTCATTTCCAATAATATTCCAAGTTTTTTTAAAAAATTCCACTGGGAGGCCATCAGGACCCGGAGTCTTACCATTTTCCATACCTGAAACATTTGCCCGCAGTTCTTCATTGGTAAAAGGAGCATTCATGCTATCATTCTGCTCATCTTGGATGGATCTCTGAATCTGAATGAAATTGTCAATATTCTCTTCCCTAGTAGTAGGAGAGGTTCCCATTATTCTCTTAAAGTGATCTGTAGCAGCTTGTTTAAGATCATTGTCCTCAGAGATGGGATTGCCATTGACCTTTACACTATAGATCTGATTTCTCTTAGCCCTCCCTTTAGCTTTGATGAAGAAATACTTGGAATTACTCCTCTCATCATCCTTAAGTTCCCTGATTTTTGCTTTTAGCTTCCAACCTTTAGCAATTTTGAGTTCTTCTCTCTCAACTTGAATTTTTATATTCTCTTGCTGATCCAAGGGAGTTTGCTGGAGTTGAGTTCTCAAGTCCATCAGGTACTGCTTTTCTTGATTATAAATCTGCTTACCCCAGATTTTGAGCCAGTTTTTTATATTTTTGGCAGTTTTCACCCACCATTCCATCCATCCGAACTGATCTCTAGGTTTAGGGGTCTTCCTATAAACCTGTTCAAATTCAGGAAGAAAGGTATTCTGATCAAGAAGAGAGACATTTAACTTGAAGTAGGATTTTCTCTTGGCATTTGAGGTGTCTCCTCTTATTTCCAGCAACTGGGGAAAGTGATCAGAGATAGTAAAGCCATTTAGATTGGAAACCCTATCACATTGGTTCCAAAGGTTCTCACTGACATAGAAACGGTCATGAAGGCAGTGGATAGGGTCATCAATTCTCTGATTAAACCAGCTAAAAGTATTTGGTTGAGTTCTAGCCAGTTTAAGATCATGCATGGAGATAAGGTGCCCCCAAGAATTCTGCTCTTGGTTGAGGAGAGGTCTAAAGTTAGTACTCCTCATAAAATCATGAGTAACCATGTTAAAATCACCAGCAAGAATGCAGTTATCATAAGGGATATTAGCTAAGCTATTTCTGATTATATTCCACATGGGACTTCTCTCACCAGGCTGATTATGAGCATAGATATTGACAAAGGCAAACCTTTTGGTTCCGAGATCTCCATGGAGAATTTGCCATCTCCACGGTTGCCATGCATCATCCGAATGTTGGATATATTTAAACTGTTTTTCCAAGCTATAGAAATACCGCTGGAATTATTATTTGCCCTAATAGCCCAAAGTCTAAAATTAGGAGGAAGGGTGTTAGCTATAAGCCTCTCAAAATCATCATCATGAAGCTTATGTTCCTGAAAGAAAATCATGTCAGCATTAATGGATGAAATGCAAACTTTTAGCCTATCTCGTTTGACATTTGAATTAATACCTTGGAGATTCCAAGATACACATCTAAAATTAATATCCATAAAAATCACTTTTTTTCCGGACCCTTGAACTTCTCCTTGAGACTTCAAAGGTTTGTTTTTATTTCTTTTTTTACGTTTGATGTGACCAGTTCCCAAGAGCCTTTTTCATCTTCTTTATCTAGGTCCCTTTCAATCCCCTGCTCTAGGAAGTGCTGTTCAGAATGGTCACTATCATAAACATAGTGAATTTCTTCCAAAACTTCTTCTGTTATAACTAAAGCTTTGTCATCCTTCATCTCTTCAATCTCCTCGATAATCACATTATTTGCCTTGATATTTTCAATGTTATTCACCTTATTAGCACAAAGAGATCATAAGAGGAATGATGTTTATAGGATTATCATTCCTTTGTTTCTTTGGTTTCCCCTCACCGCAGAGATCTCCCTCTTGCTTGCTTTGTTAGGCTTTTTCTCGAACCCAAACCTTTTTTTAGGGTGGGGGGTACATTGGAGCCTTTCCTTTATCAGGGGGGGCTTTATCTTCCTTATATTCCTTTTTGACAGGAATTTTGGAATACTTGATTACAACATCTAGGAAGATGTCTTCATCAATCCTGGTACCAATGAATTTCTCCCAGTCAGATTCAATTTCTTTCAAAATGCAGATAGAGGGGAAGTCGGTTTGAGGGATAGAAATATCGACAACTTCCCCCGCACAGCTTCCTATAGCAGAAGGTGATTATGAGTCCAGAAATTTGGGGGAAGGTTTGGGCAGGAAACCCAAGTAGTAGTGGCAACACCAGAAAAATTGCCCGGGATATAGAGGGGATTACAGTCCATAATGTAGACCGGGCAATTAGCTATGGAAGAAATTTTCCTTGTGAGCATAATTTTTACGTGATTCTTTGTCTCGCATAAGATTTGGTAGGTTTTGGAGTCCATTCTAAGGATGGAAAGAATGGGGATATTTATGGCTCTGTTAAACCAATGCTTAACCTCACTTATGTTAGGACACTTAGCAGGAAAATGAATCATAATCCCATTAGCAGAGTATTTTACTTTAGCCTCATTATCCTTAATAGCAAAAAGATCAACCTGAGACCCCTTAGTATAAGTGTCATTTTCCTGTTTTTTATTACTCTTTTCTCCCCTATCAGAATTTAAAAGAACATTTTTGAATGAAGGGGACGTACCATTTAGTTTGTCATACTTGCCCATAGTTGGAATCTTTGACTGAAGCTTGGAATCTGAGATCTTGGTTGACTGTTTGTCCAAGTGCTCACACTTTGATTTGGACGCAGATGCACAAGCATAATTCAGTGAAGGAAAATGCATCTTTGCACATTGTGAAGAGGAGACTTGAAGACCAAGGTGAGGACATTCAACAAAGATCGCACAAGCATGCTAAGGAAGGAGATTCAAGCAACACAATTTTTGAAGATTTGAAGACCCCTTTAAGTGTTCTTGGTATGTGATGCTTCTATTTGAGTTCTTGGCATAATTACATCCCATGATCTCCATTTCAAGCCTTCCATATCCTTTGCCATGAAAACATGCCCATGTGACCCCAAGTTCCATGTCTAACTTTCATCTCCCAAGGCAAATTGGCCTAGCCTTGAAATTGACCCATGTCATTCTCACGGGGGTGTTGCGGGCTTGGGATCATGTGCGTGTGCTCTTCCAGCTAGATTATGCCTCGGTTTATCACCACTCTTCTCCTTTCTTGTCCTCTACCCCCTGTGCACTTGCCCTTGGCTGCCACTGTGCATGCTCGGACGCAGGCCCGTTGGAGGCGAGCTGCTGTGCTCACCTTGGAGGATTGGTATTGGGGTGGTCGGCTAGCTTCGTGGGAGTTCTTTCGAAGCTCGCCGCTGAGGGGCGTGGTGGAGGGGCTATCTCGGGAACAAGTGGCGGGAGTATTCCGCTACACATACCTATAGTCCCTCAGGATGATGTGGTGGTGCAGGTGTGGAAGGTTCATCCGGATGTTGTGTCTTCTTGTTTTGTGCGGTCTTGTTACCTGGTGCTGGCTATTCATGACACTCGCCTCTTCCGGCAAGTGGTCTCTCTACAGACTTCCGGGTTCTCGATGGCTTCTTCGGTTTGGATGTGGACATGGAGCTCACCTCCCCACCCAAGGTTAGGGTGCTTCGTGGCGGTGGTGCACCATTTGTATTAGGGTGAATGCCCTTGTGAGTCGGATTTAGGCGGGTGTGAGCCCTCTCTCGCCCCTTGTTGTGGCCTTCATCGCGGAGACTGTGGAGCATTGTGCGGTTTTATGCCCTCACTTGCAAGGCTGCCTTGGTGTGAGCCCCTCTACGCCCTTGTTGTGGCCTTCATCATGAGGCTGTGGAGCATTGTGCGGTTTTATGCCCTCACTTGCGCTGCACTGGGATTGGGTCAGGGCTCTGTTTCAGGTGAGATTGACTAGCCAGCAGTTGCTACTTCATGTATATCCTGGTGCTTGGCCGCTCTTGAGGCAGCAAGCCTTGCATCTGTGCGTGGCTTGGTTGGTGTGGCTAATTTGGAAGCGGCGGCGGTTGTGGATCTTTCAAGGGATTCAGCAGCCTGCAGCCTCTCTGATTTCTCGACTCAGGTACAAGCTATTTCAAAGCTTTTTGGTGTTCCCGGGATTAGTAGAGCGGAAGTTTGCCATTTGGCGGGACTTCTTGGGTGTTGCAGATGGTGATGGTCGGTTTGTACAACAGTAGAGTTAAAGTTTCTCTGTGAGTTTGTTGTGGAGTGTCGAGGTATCGCTGTCTCTTTGGGGCAGTTCTCCTTCCTCCTCACTTGCTTTGTAACATTACCATTCTTTTAATATATTGATGACACAGTTCTTCAAAAAAAAAAAATGGCCAAGTCATCATACACATCATCTTTATTGCCATGTCATGTCACACACGTGTCACCCCATTGAGAATTCTATTCTTTGCAAAAATTCTTCAATTTAAGTTGCTAAAGTTCATAAGGGTGACATGTCATCTTGCCACATCATCACCAATATCTCCACATACTCATACATGTGTCGCACACATCATCTCCACCTCATCTCATGTTTTGACTAGAAAAAATATTCCTTGCCAAGTTGTTTGCCACCTCATCATCCCTTTTGCCATGTCATCCTCATTTTGCCAACTCATCTTGCCTACTTGCCACCTCACCATTTCCATGCTCATTTTTAAGCCAAAAATAAAAATTGTTTTTTTGCAAAAAAGATTCCCTCATCATGGAGAGCATCAAAGAAGATTCTTTTTGCAAAGAAGAATTTTCAAAAATATCGTCATTTGGGCCTTCAAATTTGATTTCTTGGGAAGTGAGCCTAGCTATATTTTGCAAAAAAAAAAAAATTCCTATCTCCCCAAGCCTAGATTTCCCAGCCAATCACCCCCCGCCACGTGGTATATCCAGGCATGTGGGGCAGTGGAGGTACCGAGGCCCACGTGGATATAGCAGTTAATTAATTAATAATATAGATTTTGCTATTGCTTTTATACCTTGGTCCTCTTTTGCGAATCGGGCTTGTGGGATATATTGAGCTTGTTTTTTCAAGAACCCTAACTGCCAATCATGCCAAGGTCCGGCCAATACACCTGATTCAACAACCAAATCATGGCTCAGAGCTATCGGATCGGCCCAAAACATGCCAAGAACCCATCAGATAAACTAAAAAACAAAATTCTGGCTTGGATTTGCCAAGAACAGCACTAAACAGGGGATTTCAGAAGGGGGAAAATGGCTGTGAACGGATTTCGAGGGCTTTGAGGCGAAAGACGGATCGATTGCTTTGACCGGTTCACAGATCGTGAGCTTGAATCTGGCTTCCAGATATTAGATTATGCATGAATTATTGACGATTTGTGTGAATTACCTGACTGAATAACTCATTTCATCCTGTGCCCAAGACATCGAGCTTGGGATAATTTTTGCCTGCTGTGTGATTCTAAGTTGAATGAAAATCCGATCCTTGGTGACACACCTGTGAATGCTTTATGTTGACTTTTTGTCTGACATAATTAGTACTTAACATTTGATCCTTGCATTCTAGCACAAAAGGGAAGATAGCAAAGTGTTGCATTTTAGCATGTATAGCAGAGATTTATGAGAGTCAAATGCCCGCTTAGTCCTCTGATAGAGATTTGAGTTTGCACAACCAGATCATTTATCCACTCTTATCACTTCAAATTTACATCTTGCATGAGTAATCTGCATCCTCTCACCTACATAAACATTGGTAACATTGATATTATTCCAGAAGACAAAAAAGTGCATTCAAGCATCAAGCAATTCAAGATTTGCCTGATGTTCATAATCTGTGGCAGGCTGTCGAACCTAAAATCAAATTTCAGAAATTTTACACATCTTTCTGCAAAAAGCATTCTTGGCCATTGTGTGGAGGCATACTAGAAAGAGACTCAAGCATCAAATCCAAAAAAGGAGCTGTCTTTATCGAGTTAGAAAATTTCACTCTCTAACAGGGTTATTGACCAAATTTTGACCTGGCCAGGAGTGCATTTTTGAGTGATCAGCTCTAATCAAAGTCTGTCTGACTTCACACCCAATATTCTTCAAGGTCTTGAGTAGCCATAGCATCAAGAATCATGAATAAACTCTTTCTGGTTTGCACTTGGCATCTGTTCTTGCAAGGCAGACTTTTTTTCCTTTAGGGAAAGTGGTTCATAATCACTGTTTGAGCATTCTACTTGAGGATTTTTTCATAGAGTGGTTGCCTTAAGCAACCTGGAGGTTTTAAACCACTGAGGTTGAAGGTTTTGCCAGGAACACCTTCAACAATATGATAGGCCAAAAAACCAGAAACAAGGTCGAAAATTTGTACTAGGTAAAATTTTTACTTGGTATATGTGCCCATACGTGTACGGGCAAACCCTATGCGCGCATAGCTCGAACTTCATTTTTTTTCTTCTAACACTATGCAAGTCTAAGGCAATATGACGATTCATGCATCCACTAGAGCCGTTCTGACTTCCCTCGAGCCATTCTGACTTTGCTGCTACTATTTCACTGGAAGCAGTTATGCTAAAAGATGGCAGCATCAGAATCAAGCAGGGCACTCATAGATGTGGGCGACAAGCTGACAGAAGGTGAGCTCTCCTTCTTTGATAAGGATGACACCCTTCAGAAAGCTTCCATTCACTCCCTTGCTATGAGCAAGAAGGTTACTTTGTTTGGTGTTCCTGGGGCCTTCACTTCTATTTGCATGTTAATCTTGATTTGAATTTTAACCAGGCTACTTAGAAATATTTCTTAATATATTTACAAGAGTGTTTCTGCCTTATAGTCTGAAACATGTTCCCGGATATATAGAAAAGAATCTAAGCACAAATAAAGGGGGTTGATCAGGTTATATGCACAAGTGCTCTGCATATTTGTTCTTTAGGTTGGCTGCTTATGCTAGAAACTGAGATTTAATTTCTTGCATTTCCATTTTCTGTGCAGTAAATGATCCATTTGTGGTGAGGGAATGGAATTACATTGGCAAATGCTTTTTAGAAAAGTTTGATTGAAGGAAAAAAGGTTTAAACCAGAAAGAAGTTTTCTTTGGCATTGCCACTGGCTAAATTCAATCGATCCACGTAACGGATTGAGATTCTCATGCAAGACGAGCATCCACGCATTGCATGCATTTTTGGGCCACTCATTCGGTTGGGAGATCACTATTTCTTCCAGAGTTCTTTATCAACTTCTCATCGGTGCTTTCTTATCTCATGTAGAGGAGGGGCTTTCTTGGCGGTTCTTATCCTTTTCTATCTCTTCTATCTTAGCCTTTTGTCAAGCATGGAACAATCCTTTGGCCTTCGCCCCGGATCTAAATGAAAGCTCTCTGGTTTCGGGATATTGTTGTTTCATGTGAGTCACATCAAGAATTCAATCGATCCGTGTAGCAGATCAAGATTCTCATGCAAGGCGAGTACGCATGCGTTGCATGCGTTGCATGCGTCGCATGCATGCATCACATGCATTTTTGGACTGCTCATTCGGTTGAGAGATCATTGTTTCTTGCAGCGTGGCTCGCCTGAACAGCCCCCTTGCTTTTTCGATGTTTTTATTTTTCTCTATTGTGACGTCCCCTACTCATATACGGTGCACTCACCGTATACAAACAGGAGTTCATCCCCCATACCAGCTCCATGCTGATACAGGGCCCTCCACATATCACTGCAACCGTAATGAGTTCCAGTGGGAAGAGTGAAGGGGTCATTTTACCCCGTCTCCCTCCGGGCCTACCTAGCTGCGGAAGCGTAAACATACATGTCAGTATACAATATCATCACATACCCACCTCGAAGGGTGGTACATCAACATCTGCATAGACAAAGATCAGCACAATACATATGGGGAATCCTACCCAAGGCTCAGACTCGAAGGGATGACTGACGGCTTGGGTCTCCAGAGTTCATTGCAGACAGAATTCATGGCAATGGATTTGACTGGCATAAGAACATGGCTTAGGGTTGTCCACTCCATCCGCCCCTCCTGTGCACACTTTGCAGAGTAGGCTGAAAAGTGTTGGGACTTGACTGTAGCCCGCCGGATGCATAGCCAAAGGGGGCTATTCCTGGGTTGCATCTCCCCAGTTCCAATGGGGCAGGTAGGGATCTCTCCCTCCAAAGATCTACATGCCGACTCAAGGTGACTAGAGGGCCACTGCCCTTATTCGACTTGAACCCACTTGAGAGTGACGCATCACTCCACGGGTGTCGAGCCCATGCCTTGCCCACACGCAGTGGCAAGCCATTAGACCTAGTCCACAATGATCCCCGGTAGACTTTACACACCAGAGGGATCGTTCAAGAGTCAGAACACGAACCTCTTTATAAGACAGTCTGGCCCCTTCACCCACAACCAGGTGTGGCTCCTGTGCACAGGCCGAATCTACAGTGTGCTAGAGAGGCTAATCTAGGAGCATCAACTACCAAGCTTTAGGGTCTCTACCCCCCTTCCCAATACAAGGAGTTCACAGAGATACATCATCCACATACATCACAGAAGAACTAAAGAACTAAATCTAATCTATATCATAGAGTTAGGTTCTTTAGTTAGTGTCTGGTATCTGAGAATCTAAATGGCTGCTATGGGCAATTTAATAGGCTAAACCTACGTACTGATACAATGACTGGAAGACAGTTTAGGCTATTAAATTGACCAAATACCTGATCCTTGGCTCGCTCCTCCTGCCCTGAGTTCGACCATCTTGCTGAACTGCTTGAAGATGGAGCCAACAAGGAAAACTAATGGTGCAATTCGCTCAGACAGAGCCTGGGAGGCGGTTTTGACCCTTTGAGCGAGCAAAACGGAGCTATAAAACCCTATGGACGAAAATAGCAAGTTAGGGTTTCCTTAACCTAAATAGACAAGGGGGGGTTAGGGCTAGGGTTTCCAATTATCCCTTTAAGCATGTGGGATAATTGGGTATGGCCCACTTGCCTTTAATGGCTAGGTGGCATAAAGGTGTCCACATGGAAAAGTGTGCACCTAGATAAATGTGCACATTGGTAAAAGTGCACATTAATAAATGCCACACACATTGCAAGTTGCCCCCCTAGGGGCTACCCGCTTGGCTACACGTCGCGTACACGTCAGTCGGGGTGGCGTGTACGCGTGATGAGGCAGTACAGTATACGTCCTGGGACCGTATACTATGCTGGAACGTCACATTCTCCCCACCTTGAAATGATGATGTCCGTAGCATCGTGGGTCTCCCCACCTTGGGATCCTGCTAACCTTCAATCAACCTGATGCATACAATATACTACTATATTAATTACACATTTATTAGGATTACCTTAAGGTAATATTTTTAGAACATTATTACGCCATTATCTTATGAAATAACTTATCAATTCGTAACATCATTAAAACAAGTTACTCAATAATCTCACTTATCACGACATTTTTTGTTTATCAAAATTTTAATATTTCATATATATAATTATCGTTCGAGGTACTCTTCATTCCTTGCAACACATTCCAACAAAATTTGTGTTGCAAGTCTTCGTAGCTCGACCTCCTTGCCCTCCGGAGCGCTCTATTGGCCTGCAGGTCGACACTACGTTAGTACCATTTTAATTATTAATAAAAACTTTTGGTTATAAGGTGACCACCCCACCTATCTACATGAATGCATGGCTAATCTCCCGGCGTAGGAAGAGGATGCTTCTTCCATCGTGGCCGAGGAGACAACACCCTATAATGCCTATATGGCGCTCATGCCTACACCTTTAGTTGCCTAACGTGGAGGATAGGGTCCTTCCCGTATGTGGGGCGTGAAGGATAGGGTCCTCCCCGTAGGCATTGACTAGATGTGCTTTCCCTATCAATGCATTCCTGAATGACCTCTTTTCTCTCGAGGTCGTCTACTTCCGTGGAACAGAAGTAGACTTTATAATCTACCTTCCACTCATCCAAGCGGAACCGCGGTCATGCCTACATTGACATTACACCACGTCCTAGAGATCACCGTAGCGGTCTCATCATGGGTAACAATGCATGCAACCCATACCTAGCATAGGTTGCATGCGTAGATTAATCTTAACTACACATAGAATTAATCTACACAAATCGACATGCCTGAGCCGATTTCTTCGGAGATGACCTTGCCGTCCCATTGCTCCATAAACTGTGGGTACTGCTTTAATAGATCTTTCTTAAGTACCCATGTTGCGTCTTCCACGGGCAAGTGTTTCCACTTGACCAAATATTGGAGAAACTCTGATCTCCTTGTTTTCTTGAAGGCTTTATCAAGAATCAATTCTGGAACTATTTCCAGCTGCTCCTCCATCATTTCCAACAACGTTGGAGTATCCAAGACTTCGTCTGGATTTGGGGTGTGCTTCTTCAACAAACTCACGTGGAAGACTTTATGAATCTTTAGGTGTGCTGACAAGTCTAACTTGTAGGATTGATTTCCTACTCTCTGGACTATTCTGAAAGGTCCAGCCCACCTTGGAGCAAGCTTCTTACAATTTCCGATGTGGAGCTTCGCCTGCTTCACTTTGATCTTGAGCCATACGTGGTCGCCAACTTGGAACTCTCTGACTATCGATGCTTGTCGGCGATGCTCTTTTGTCGGCTTCTTGCTGCAAGAAGATATCCTCAAACTTCTTCCACGAGCTGTTGCATGTCGGCCAACATTTGCTGCGAAACCTCTACCTTTGACACGGGATTGTGCCAAGTGTCTGGAGTTAGGCATTGATAGCCGTAGTTGATCATAAACGGCGACATTTGGGATGATTCCTGCTTGGTGCTATTATACCTTGCTTGTTCCCGACATAGTTTCGTAGCATGTCCTCCAAAATCCTGTTGGTCCGCTCCGTTTGCCCATCCGTCTGAGGATGATAGGCCGTGCTCATGGATAGCTTCGTCTGAATTGTCGCAAAGAGATCTTGCCAAAAGGCACTCATGAACTTCGGATCTCTGTCGGAGATAATCTCCCTTGGCATGCCATGGAGCCTGAAGATTTCTTTGGTGAAGAGCTTCGCTTTATCCATAGCCGTGTCTGTGGTCCTGCAAGGCACAAAATGTGCCATCTTCGACAACTTGTCGACCACTACCATTAAGGCACCCTTTCCTCTTACTGTCCTTGGAAGCCCTGTTATGAAGTCCATGCTGATGACCTCCCACTTAGCGTTTGGCACCGCTAAGGGTTCCAATGCCCCTGGAATTCGAAGCTGCTCCGCCTTCGCCTGCTGACATAGCTGACATTCCTTGATGTAGCGAGCTACTTGCTTCTTCATCCCTGGCCAATAATAGCTGCTGCGCACTTTGAAATATGTCTTCATAAATCCTGCATGGCCAGCTATTGGACTGTTGTGGGTGTCGTGGAGAATCAACTTCCTTACACCTGATGATTCGGGCATGCACAACTTGTCTTTATGTTATAACAGGTTGCCTTCCTTCTTATAATGTTTGAAGGCTTCCCGCTCCTTATCTGTTCTAGCCTCCCTAGAGAGGCTTGCCCATACTTCCTTGAAATCATTATCCAATGGCAATGTCTCCTCAATTTTCTTACCAAACTCACTCGAAAGAGTTGATATAGCATTACAATGCGTTCTCGTCCCGAATGGCCTCCTGGAGAGGGCATCTGCAACAACATTAAGCTTGCCAGACTTATACACTATGTCAAAATCATACTCCTCAAGGAATTCCATCCACCTCCTTTGCCTTAGGTTGAGGAGTGGTTGGGTGAAGATACATTGAAGGCTCTGGTGATCAGTATCCAACTAAAACTTCCTTCCCAGCAAATAATGCCTCCAAATCCTTAGTGCTCTGACAATGGCTAGCAACTCCTAATCATGCGTCGGGTAGCACGTTTCGGCGTCGTTCATCTTCCTGGAATCATACGCTACCACACGCTCTTCCTGCATGAGCACTGCACCTGTGGCTATCTTACTCGCATCTGTCGCCACAAGCTTATCTTTCTCTGGGTCCGGCAGGGTCAAGACTGGGGTGGTTGTCAAAGCGTCCTTCAACAATTCAAACCCTACTTGGGCTTTCTTGTGCCAATGGTCTGCCCAATCCTTCATCTTTTCCGCCCTTGTCAAGTCTGTTAGCGGAGCCGCTATCTTTGCAAAGTTCTTCACAAACTTCCTGTAGTACCCTGCTAGCCCAAGGAAACTTCTGACCTCATGCACATTCTTCGGTGCCGGCCATTGAATGACGGCTTCAATCTTGGCAGGATCCATCGAAATCCCTTCCGCTGAGATCACATGACCCAGGTATTCCACCCTCTCCGTTGCGAAGTGACACTTCGACAACTTGGCGTACAACTGGTGCCTCCTTAATTTCTCAAGCACTCTCCTTAGGTGTTGCATGTGTTCCTCCAGGGATCTGCTATACACCAAAATGTCATCAAAGAATACTATCACAAAGGTGTCCAAGAACTCCCTGAAGATGTCATTCATGAGCCTCATGAACGTTGCTGGGGCATTCGATAAGCCGAAAGGCATTACCGTGAACTCATAGTGCCCATACCTGGTCCTGAAAGCTGGTTTATGGACGTCTTCTTCCTTTATTTTGATCTAGTGATAGCCTGACCTTAAGTCGATTTTGGAGAGCCCCTTGGAGCTGGTCCATCAAGTCATCTGACCTGGGGAGCGCATACTTGTTCTTGATGGTGTGCTTGTTCAACTGCCTGTAATCTATGCACATCCTCAAGCTGCCATCCTTCTTCTTTACAAAAAGAATGGGTGCTCCAAATGGTGAGACGCTAGGTCTAATGAAGCCTAGGTCGAGCAACTCCTGCAATTGCTTCTTTAGCTCCGTCAACTCCTGCGTGGTCATTCTGTATGGGGCTTTACTTGTCGGCTTCATTCCTGGTTCGAGTGCTATCTCACACTCGACTCCCCTATAAGGAGGGAGCTGCTTGATCTCATCTGGAAAGAGATCGTGGAACTCCGTGATCAAGTTAGCTACTTGCTTGGGCAACTCGCTGAGCCCCTTATCTTCCTTACCTTCTTCTGATTCGAGCTCTTGGATCTCGAGCTTGAAGATATAAGCTACCTGCTCACTCTTTATGCACCTGAACAGCTGCTTACTAGACATGCACTGCATAATGGGAACAACTTCTTTACCTGTGATCTCTATGATCTTGCCATTGGGTGCTGTGAGGGTCACCTTCCGCTTTCCACAATCAATGAGGGCTCCTGCTAGACCAAGATACTCCATTCCAATGATTAAATCATACTTTCCAATATTCATTACCTCTGCCCCCATCTGAATGTTGATTCCTGGCAAATCAATGTGAAAGTTTATCCTTTTGCCCGCTGTATGCCGTACTCCCCCGTTTGCTAACACCACGGGTCTTGGCTTGGACTTCAATGGCTTGAGTTTCAACATCTCGACCATTCTTGGGGATGCAAAGTTGTGGCTACTTCCCGAATCTATCAGGATTGTGAATGACTTGGCTTTGGCCTTCCCTATTGTGGATATTACCTGATATTGATTCTCTGCTTGTTCTGTGTCTATTGCGGCAAAGATATGACACTCACCCTGAATATAGTCGCGGGCTGCCTCGCCGTCGTCATCAGACGGAGTGTCCCATCCTCCCAACTCCGCTAGCGCTGCACTCATGACGTAGGGGCAGTTCGCTGTCCTATGACCCGACTGGAAGCACCTGAAGCAAAGCTGCTTTTCTATGCACTCCTGCCTCTTTTCCTTGGGCATTGCATGCAAAAAGGACCGCACTGCTTTGGAGTAGTTTGACCGCTCCTGCTTGTCCTTGAAGGACACCTGCTTCTTCTCCTGCTGCTTCCCCTGGTTGCCACTATATGGGGCTCTAACTGGACCTGGGCTGGCTGCCCTAGGGCTATAACTCCCTGTTGCCTTGCCTTTATCCTGGTAACTGCTGCCTCTGCCCGCTATTCTGAGGCCCCGTTCCTTGCAAGCTTATTGCCTTGGACTCTGCTTCTGATACTGTCTTAGGGTTTATTGCCCTTACAAGCTTGCGGATCTCATCATTCAGCCCCTCAATATAGCTCTCCACTGCATGCTTTTCACTCAACTTTGGCACATAAAGCCTTAGTCTCATGAATTCCTCTGTATATTTCTGGACTGATTTGTTTCCCTGTTGCAACCTGTAGAACTGCTGCATCATGTTGGACTTGTGTTCTCTTGGGACGTAATGGCGCTTGAAAGCTTTAGCAAACTTTCTGAACCTGCAAGCATCCCTGCTTAAGCCATGGGCCTTGGCATACCCCTTCCACCAAATGCGTGCTGCCCCCTTCAGGTTGGCTGTCCACCCTGCCTTTATCCTTGTCCTTCATACCATAGGCGTTACCATACTCAATCATCTCATCGAGCCAAGCCTCTGCCTCCATGCCTGACCTGTTCTCACCTGAGAATTGCTCGAGCTTCTTAGCCTTCCAAACGTTTCCCAATGCAGAGTCTACCTTCTTCTGGTAGTCGGAGGTCTTCGTCTCCTTGTGTCTGTCGTCCCTTCGGTCCTGCACTGGTTCAGCCTCTTCCTCGGAATCTGAGTCTGAGTCTGAGGTTGAGCCGGAGGATTCCGTGCTGGGGGACCTCCTTCTCTTGCTCCTCCTCTTGTCCTTTCCTGCTTTCCGAGCTGATGCTTGTGGCAACTGAGCGTTGCCCTCCGAACCAACTCCTGCTTGTGCGGCCAGGAAAGCCTTTATTTGCTCGAGGTCCGTCCTCATCTGTGACATTTCCTCCTCTGGGGTCATGGCTCCAAATGCCTCATATAGGCTCCTTGCTGGATGCGGCCTAGGCGGACTCTGTTCTTCCCTATGGTTTCGCCGTTGTGTTCTGCTGATCCTGTGCTTCTAGCTGCATGCACAAGTAGGTCATGGCTATATGGTTAGTTTTATTTGTTCTCTTGCATTATATATGTTTGTTGGTATAGTTGTGGAAGAAAATACGTCAACAAAACACTTAGAGTGCAAAAGAAATTATGTTTATATTATATCATATCTTAATACAAGACCCCCGGGATCAAGAGTCTAACTTCTTGAAATCGCCGGTAGGATGGGTTATCCTCGAGGAACTTCTTAACTTGGGCCGTTCCTACCGAGCGTCCCAAGTTCCTGAGGACGTTGGTTGATGACCCGCCCTGCAAAGTTGTCACCAATTCCTCTACCCTGTGGTCGGAGGTGTAAGATGCGGTCACTGTCAGTCTTCCCTGCCGTCGGTGAGGTATGGCGAAGTCGAAGATGTCGAGTGCCATCGCTCTCTTGACTAAGATGGCGTAGTCGGCGTTGGCAACTAGCCGAGCATGCCGGCCAAAGCCTGAGAGCGCGATGAGCATGAATACTCCCTCTTCGCCCCTGGGGCTGAATTTGCGGTGTATTACCGCTATTCTCCCGTTCAGCAGCAGGGGGAGATAGTATCGCAGCGACCTGTCGTTGTGCGTCGTTGTCGAGTCTTCGCCTCCTTGCCCCGCAGCTCTGTGTCTTCCGGCATACTCGTCAACCTCCACCTCGGTGAACTCTCTGTAGTCCCTAACTGTTGATGAAGCTCGCCTAAGGTCGAACTCGCCTCTTCTCTCTGTGGGGGCTGGTGTTGAAGAACTCGGCATTAAAATGCTTGAGGTCTTGCCACGGATTCCCATCTGTTCCTGGATGGCATAAAACTCCTCTTCAGTCGGCAGTGCCCGAGCTTCCATCATCTGCCTGATGTTGCTGTAGGCTTGGATGTCAGAAGTCGACTCTCCTGTGTAAGTGTCGGCTTCTCTTACTTGAAGTGGGAAGTTGGAAGCTTCCCGGACGATGAAATCATCCAGCTCTGGTTGTTGCCGTAGTTGGTGCAGCAGCTCGTCGAGTCGATACTCCCTTTCCCTGCATTCGGGGAGGTTCTGGATGTCGCTGAGGAGCAGGTACTCCTCGCCATCGATGTAGAAGAAATACTTGGTCCTGTTAACTGTCAAGACCATGTAGTCTGGCAACCTCTGGGTTGGTCAGGTACTTGGCAATAAGGCTGCTTGAAGGGATTGCCTGGGAACAAAGTAGCCTGTACAAGGGGGGAGCTGCACTAAGGACGGTTCTACCCTAGCTTGGAACTCGAACAGAACTTGTCTATATGCTGGGGTTGCGTGCAGAGTGGCTTGGACATCTATTTCTTTCCGGAAGACTTGAAAAATGTCATTGACATCAGCTTCGGCAGCATGGGCACTGGCGCTGTACCATCGCCTAAAGTCAGCAGTTGCCATGGATCTAGGGAAGATGAAACTAACAAACGGATGCAAAAGCGCCTCAGGGAGCTGGAAAATTGCCTAAAAGGTCAAGAGCAAACTTGTAGGGTGCTAAGTGAGAAATGGGGACCTATTTATAGAGAAGGGAAAAAAAACCTAATTTTTGGGTGACTTGAAAAACTCTTGGGGTTGGGCAATTCTAGCCTATGTTGAGGTCCAAATGGGAATTGGAAGACTAATTTGAGAGTTTAAGCATGACTGGATTATCTAACGAACCTATTACAACAAACTAGAGATCAATTGGATATGGCATGGTGGAAAAAATGCAAGGAGGTATCACACGTTGCGCCCAGATCAAAAACTGGAGTTTTGTTTTTAGTCCTGGTGCGACGTGTGAGACATCTGCATTATTTTGGTCAAAACTTATCCAATTTGGTTGATCTAAGGGTTTAAACATGCTGGGCTCCTCGAGTTAGGTAGAATTGACCTCTTACTTGGTCGATTTGGAGGTGATTTGGGCAAATTTGGGCAAGGTCTCACACGTTGCGCCTCGCTCGAAAACTGGAGTTTTGTTTTTAGTCCTGGCGCGACGTGTGAGACATCTCACTATTTGCTCTAGAGATGTCCTATTTTACTAAAACAAAAGCTATTACATGCTAACTCAACTTATTTAAGTAAGATTACACATATAATCTACTCAAAATTATTTTGTATTAACAAAATTTTCATCATTTACAAAATTTCTAATGGGGATCTCCCTTGATTATACTGGCCAACTGCATATCCTTCCTCATTAGAGTTACTCGCTTGGCATGCACGGTGCAGGCTGTGGAGTCTTCAAAATGCTGCACTATCTTTTGCTCGGCAGCTTCCTGCAGTGCCAGCAGCATCTCATCTGTTACCCTCATGCCGGTGTTAAAGTCCTGCATCACTTCTCTAACTAGACGGGCAAAGGGGGCACGGGGGATTAAGAAGCCGAAGCTGCGCTGGAAGTGCCTGATCTCCCTTAGTGCTCTTCTCTCGGTCTCCTTTCTGCTGGCTTTCTTCTTGTCTGGCCTCTTGGGGGGCTTGGGCTTCTGTGGTGGCGGCCTTAAGGTCTGCTGCTTTGTTGGACGTCCACCCTCGATAATCCTGACCCTGTTCTCCTGGTAGTAGGAGTTGTAAGCCTCCCACTTCTTCATGTAGGCATTGTGTTCCCTCATCCTCCTCTCGTAGATCTTGATGGGGTCTGTCACATAGGATTCTCGGGCAGGCCGTGGCTGTTTCTTCCTGTCCCAAGTCGGATATGGAGGGGGCTTCTGCACTTGATCCGGCTGCTCCGGGTCGGGTTGCTCCCGGGTTGCTCCTGGTCGGGTATGGCCTGCTCATCAGCTGGGGGTTTAGAAGAGCTTCCACCCTCGGTGTTGGGATTGAAGTCTTCATCTTCGGAGTCGTCGGAGGAGGGCGGGGGCTGGTCAGCTGATCGTTCGGTGATGATGACGACCTTGGGGTTGGGGGTCTTTATTCGTTTAACCTTCACGAGTTTTCTTTTGCCCACCATCACGAACTTCCCCTTCTTCTTCTTCAGCTCCTCGGCTGCTTTGGCCTCCTCCTCTTCGTCCCTCTTTCTCTTCTTTTCTGCCTTCTTCTCTTGGCGGCGTTCTTTGGCTTCATACTTCTTGATCCACGCCGCGAGGTCTTGTTCTTCGCTTGGCTCGAGCATTGGCTCCCTCTGTTCTTCTTGCTCCTCTGCCTCCTTCTCGCGGATCCAGGCTTCGAGTTGCTCGTCGATGGTCGGCTCGGGAGTCGGCAGTCTCTGCTCTTCACGAGCCTTGGTTCTCCTTTCTCGCTCTGCTCCCTCCTCTTCCTCTTCGAGCAGCTCTATCCCTGCATCTGAGTGCACGTCCTCTTCTCGGTCGACCTGCTGGTCCATCTCTCCGTCCCGTGCTCCTCCCTGCTCTTCCGAAGGTTCTCCCTCGCTCGATGAAGTCTGGTCCCTTTGGTTGAAAAGGCGCTCCTGAAGCATCCTCTGTATCAGGCTAGGATCATAGGCGCTGGGCGATTCACCAGGTCGAGGAACTCGAACGGTCTGCTTGGTTCTGATCATGTTTGACGGTTCGTCGATCCGAGGTCAGCGCCGAAAAATCGCCTTAACAAGCGGGAGCAGATTTCTAAGGAAGGAACGTACAAATGACGGGGGTCTACATCTATTTATAGCTTGGCCAATTTTAGGTCAAAATTCAAGTTGCTCTATTTAACGTGCCAGGGCACCTATTGACTTAAAACATACACTTATTTCAGAGTTTTCTAAGTACTGGTCTCACACGTTGCGCCCAGATCAAAAACTAGAGTTTGGTTTTTAGTCCTGGCGCGATGTGTGAGACATTGCACATTTTTGACTAATTTACGTGATTGAAACATACTATTCTAGCTAAATCTTACCTTAGAACTCGATTTACCATATTACGTTTCTGAATTTCATCAAGTTTTAAGGTGTTCTTGGCCCAATGTCTCACACGTCGCGCCCAGCTCGAAAACTGAAGTTTTGTTTTTAGTCCAGGTGCGACGTGTGAGACCACCTTGCCTTTGAAGGTTTTGGCTCACTGTTTTTAGTCTTATTATGTTACAATTCACTTAACTGTTACTAGCTTAGCATATACTACAAAAATGAGAAAAAAATTTCCCACTTTTTCGAGGTTTGAGGATCCTATCAAGTTAGTACTACTGGGAGCATGATCAGTTCTTTGCTCTTGGTCTCCAAGAACATTGCTCTGATACCACTGTGACGTCCCCTACTCATATACGGTGCACTCACCGTATACAAACAGGAGTTCATCCCCCATACCAGCTCCATGCTGATACAGGGCCCTCCACATATCACTGCAACCGTAATGAGTTCCAGTGGGAAGAGTGAAGGGGTCATTTTACCCCGTCTCCCTCAGGGCCTACCTAGCTGCGGAAGCGTAAACATACATGTCAGTATACAATATCATCACATATCCACCTCGAAGGGTGGTACATCAACATCTGCATAGACAAAGATCAGCACAATACATATGGGAAATCCTACCCAAGGCTCAGACTCGAAGGGATGACTGACGGCTTGGGTCTCCAGAGTTCATTGCAGACAGAATTCATGGCAATGGATTTGGCTGGCATAAGAACATGGCTTAGGGTTGTCCACTCCATCCGCCCCTCCTGTGCACACTTTGCAGAGTAGGCTGAAAAGTGTTGGGACCTGACTGTAGCCCGCCGGATGCATAGCCAAAGGGGCTATTCCTGGGTTGCATCTCCCCAGTTCCGATGGGGCAGGTAGGGATCTCTCCCTCCAGAGATCTACATGCTGACTCAAGGTGACTAGAGGGCCACTGCCCTTATTCGACTTGAACCCACTGGAGAGTGACGCATCACTCCACGGGTGTCGAGCCCATGCCTTGCCCACACGCAGTGGCAAGCCATTAGACCTAGTCCACAATGATCCCCGGTAGACTTTACACACCAGAGGGATCATTCAAGAGTCAGAACACGAACCTCTTTATAAGCCAGTCTGGCCCCTTCACACACAACCAGGTGTGGCTCCTGTGCACAGGCCGAATCTACAGTGTGCTAGAGAGGCTAATCTAGGAGCATCAACTACCAAGCTTTAGGGTCTCTACCCCCCTTCCCAATACAAGGAGCTCACAGAGATACATCATCCACATACATCACAGAAGAACTAAAGAACTAAATCTAATCTATATCATAGAGTTAGGTTCTTTAGTTAGTGTCTGGTATCTGAGAATCTAAATGGCTGCTATGGGCAATTTAATAGGCTAAACGTACTGATACAATGACTGGAAGACGGTTTAGGCTATTAAATTGACCAAATACCTGATCCTTGGCTCGCTCCTCCTGCCCTGAGTTCGACCATCCTGCTGAACTGCTTGAAGATGGAGCCAACAAGGAAAACTAATGGTGCAATTCGCTCAGACAGAGTCTGGGAGGCGGTTTTGACCCTTTGAGCGAGCAGAACGGAGCTCTAAAACCCTATGGATGAAAATAGCAAGTTAGGGTTTCCTTAACCTAAATAGACAAGGGGGGTTAGGGCTAGGGTTTCCAATTATCCCTTTAAGCATGTGGGATAATTGGGTATGGCCCACTTGCCTTTAATGGCTAGGTGGCATAAAGGTGTCCACATGGAAAAGTCTGCACCTAGATAAATGTGCACATTGGTAAATGTGCACATTAATAAATGCACACACACATTGCAAGTTGCCCCCCTAGGGGCTACCCGCTTGGCTACACGTCGGCGTACACGTCAGTCGGGGTGGCGTGTACGCGTGACGAGGCAGTACAGTATACGTCCTGGGACCGTATACTGTGCTGGAACGTCACATCTATTGTGTGTTTTTATGTTGGTGATGTGTAGGTGCAGGGATGATACACGACTACGGTATTCTATGTAGAGCGTGGGTTTTTTTTGGGAACGTTTAGCAGCCTTGCATTGTCCAAGCCCCTTGCTGAAAGCTTATCCTAGGGTTTTTCCTCGAAAACCCGAAAGGACGGGGTTTTTTTAATCTCGACAAAAAGCTCTCGGCAGGTACATTAGTCAATGCTTGTTTGTGTGAGATCCATGATGGATCTATTCTTGCGCTCTGCTACGTCATTCTAAGAATGGGCATATGGGACTATTAATTGATCCGTTGTAGGCCATTACTGCAATTGATCCGTTGCCTTGTTCTAATACTTTTTGTAATTTCTTTGAGTATTTAATATAAGTTGTACATCCTTCAAAAAGAAAAAAATTATCCCACGTCCAATTATCATGGCTTCAATATATGGAGAAATTAAATCTATTTTAATGTTTTTATATTCTCTAACTATATAAAAACATATTGGGTTGATGCGTTCAAGTATTCTTGTCATTAAGACACTCATTTGGGTCGTTCCCTTTCCATTGTCTCTTCTCTTTCGTTCATTGTCGATGATGCAGATGACATTTTTGTTGTATGCTGGTGATAATCTATGGTATTTTAGAATCATGAGATGGATTTTGCTATTGGCATCTGTATAAATTTGATTGAGTCTTGATGTGGGCTTTAATATGGGTTAAGGTGTGCCTTTTTTTTCTTTCTTTAAATATTAATTATTATCTTGACAACTTAATATAAAGATGCAATGGAGCATATAACCTATAAGATAGCTAAAGGACCTGCTAAAACGAAAATAGAGTGCCATGATTATCATTGAAGTGCAAAAATTGCATGAGAAGGCTTAACAATGAAAAAAAGACATCCTATTAGATATGAAACTATAAATGCTTCTAATATATTGTGTGAATATGCTAAACAAGTCTCTAATTAGTGTGCAGCATGATAAGTTACATGAGACAGAAAACAGAAGTTGGGTCTGCATTTTAGGCAGAAGATGATCCCTGTATCGACACGTGTACACTCCCCCCAATGCAGAATCGGAGTTGAGTCAACAATTTTGCTTAGCCAGTGGACAACCCGTGTTCTACTGCTAACCAGACCACTGCTTCTAATTCTGTTACCAGTTCTCTTTCTTTTGCTTTAAATCGGTGCCTTGCAAGACAAAGCTGCTAACCAGAGCTCTGCTTCTCTTTCTGTTAACCAGTCTCTTTCTTTTGCTTCAAATCGGTGTTCTGTAAGATAAACTGGTGCTCTATTTTAGATCTGCTTCAAATCACTGCTCTGCAAGACAAATCGGTCCTTTGCTTCAAAGTGGTGCTTCAAATCAATGCAGAATAGTCTCACTAAGTGATAAAGCAAGAGATCTATTTCAAATCGGTCCAAGTCAGTGCTCGCTCGCGGAAGAACCGATGCCGCCAAAAAGGGGGAAGGGGAGTATTCTCCAAGAATAGATGCTGCTACTTAAGAAAAAACGAGAACCGACTTCAAAAAATGCATCTCCAACTTCTATTTTGTGCTCCTGGCTACTGCCGGTCACGTGGCCTCTCCTATGGTGCCAAAATGGCGTCCCCTCTATCGTTTCCCTATACAACAATGAGATTTTAGACTGGAGCACATTTTCCATTGGGCCTTAGATCTTTTTAAAACAAGTTGCTCATGCAACAAAGGGTTGTCCTCTACCAAGTTAACACAATATTAAAAGTACAGATCAGCATTGGGAAAAAAAAAATGAAGGACGGCAATCTATTATCAAGGAAAATCAAGATATATATGGGACCTGTGACGTGGGACTCAAAACCACCCACACACAATATATAATCACTAGTAATGGTGCCCAGCGTTGCTGGGCATAAGTTGAAACCTGTAAATGATACTTTCTCTGTAACTATTGTTGATTTTCAACTGATCTACGTATTGTTTATTTTGCAACATAAGCTTTAACCCTACTCCCTACTCATGATTACCATAGACAACAAAAGCAATTCAAAGTCTTTGTCCCTAGTTAATTAGTAAGCTAACAATAAAGAACCCTATTTCTTATAAGCCATGAGCATATTTTATGACCTTTTTTACCAAAGCACCTCTTATCTTCCCTTTTTTCTTTTCAAAACTAAGCTAGAGGCCACATCCACAAAGGCAAAAGGTTACAGAATGTGCTTTTTTTTACCAAGCATCTTTTATGCCCATTTTTTTTTTTAGAATTAATCTTAAGGCATTTGTTTTCACAAATCATTACATTCCACACTTAAAAATAAAATTACCCCTTAAACCCCCTTTTGATTTGGGTGCATCGGGCATCGAGAGCTGTTGGATAAGCATATATGCCCTTTATTCCTCGATCTAGACCGTACATAGAGATCCTCATTTGTGGGGTATGCGTGTACAAGTTTTGGTATATTGTATAACACAATTTACAAAATACTATAAGATTTGAGGCAATGTACTATATGTTGTTGATTTTATACATGTATAATATGATTTTAGGTGCTCTCGCTGCCCTACGTCACCCCCCATGTGAATATGCACCCAAACCAAAGGGGGTTTAAGGGGGAATTTTATTTTTAAGTGTGGAATGTAATAGTTTGTGTTATATCTAAAAAAAAATTTGGTCCCTTCAGGACCTTCAACAAACCAAAGGGCCCGAATGTAATGAATTGTATTTATTTTAAAAACATTTGGGTCTTGGTTGCTTATTATAAACCAAGTCGTTGGCATATCTTTTTGAACATGCAACACAACATGGTGAATAGTCTGTGGCACATTCCTTTGCAAGAGGTTTGCCAATACTTCTGAAATGCTTATACCTAAAACTAAGATTGAAGACATTGTTTATGAAACTTTAGCAATACGCATGTAATGCCTTTGCACTACAGACCAAAATCTTGGCACAAATCATCTTCATGATGTGCCTATATCATGGAATAATTTAAGGGCTAAACTTAGCTATTTGGCGATTTTTTAGCACATTTTCGAAAAAAAAATGGCTAAAGTAAATGGAAAAAATTGGAAAAAAAATTATAATTTTAGCTTAACTTTTTTCGGGACTGCATCAACCCAAGAGCTCTTTAGCCAAACGCTAGAAAGTAAGAGAGTGAAATTTTGTATTGTTTAGCTAAACCATAGAAACTTTTAGAATGAATTTCGGGCTAGTTTAGCTAATATCATTCTAGTTTATAAGAAATATATGATTAGTAGTTTAGTTTCTAGCATTATAAATTGATTTAAGTCATAGATTTTCTAGCTAGCATTATTTTACAATGTTTTCACAAAGAAAATGACTAAAATAAGTGGAAACAATTGAAAAAAAGTATAGTAATTTGGCTTAATATTTTCCATTGGCCACACCATAGAAATTTTTGGGATGATGTTTGGGTTAGTTTAGCTAAATGCTAGAAAGTATGAGAGGAAAAATATGTAGAGTTTAGCTAAACCACAGAAAGTTTTGGGATTAATATCATGCGAGTTTAGCCAAAGTCATTCTGGCTAATAAGAAATATGCGATTAGTAATTTATTCCCTGGCCTATATGGTATGTAAGAACATCCGCAACAAAAATTTGACCGGATTTGAAAGATAAACCAATGGATACTTCTATCGCAAGGCATCAGAAAAGCTTATATGAGCAAGTTTATATGTAATCAGACCATTTGTAGATCTTTTTAAGATCAAACTCATAAATCTAACAAAGACAATGAGAAATATAATAAGATGAAATCAAGATTATCCATAATTTTGCCAATTTCAAGATCTGTGGCATGAACCAGCAAATATAACTACAAGCTTTGTATCACAGTTACAGAAATCTTTCATTGCACTTTGTGGCATAAACTATCTAATGTATTTTATTCTGCTGCAAGCAAAAGTAAAAAATAAACATCTTATTTTTGTGGAAGCCTTTTTGGAGCAAAACTTCACAATATGATTCGAATACGAAGCAGTCATTTGTTGGTTTCTTTCCTGGAACTTTGAGAGGATGCTGACTGAGATAGGCCTGCAGCAAATTCTTAATGCCATAGATTAAAGAAAAGGATTTGAGTCCAATAGTTACCTCGTTGAAATCGACATGGGTTGTTGTGAATCTTGTTGGTCAGCAAATACCCAGGGGTTTGAGCTGCCATGGTGGCGCCACAGTTGAATGTAGATGACGAGAAAGATAGTAAAGGCTTCTCTTCGGCTTTTGCAGTAGCCCAACAATCTTAGAATCTGTTTTGTGCAGTCAGAAGCCCATGCAAGCAACAAAACCATCTGCAAACTCGGATAAGCCAAGCCATCCTGCTTCAAATCCATCTGTCACATTAGGGACAATCATTTGAAAGACACTGCTTCCTTCCCTTTGGCAATACTGCAAACCCTACCAAAGCCGGCCGAAACAGGACTGTTTTGACATGGAAAACGTAACAAAAAATGAGCATACCATATACCATCGAAAAGATCCTGGAGAGAGCTTTCCAAGCAATAAGCCTTACCTGAAACGGAGTCTTGGATCAAAAGTTATGCTAGAAACTGTGTTGCCGGCGAAAAGCTGCGCTACATGGCGCCTAGGGTTTCACATAAGGGTAAAGGTTCTATCTTTTTCTTTTTGATTTTATTTCTATTTTTATTTTTTACTTTTTGAAAAGGGCTTTTATTGTAAGCCATTCAATCTCGTCTTTTTTAAAGAGGGCTTTTGTTGTAAGCCCTTTGATTCTTGACCATTAAGAAAGGAAAAAAAATTTAGCACAAGTTGCATGCAAATACTTGGCACACTCTAGATGTACCAATTACTACACCTCATGTAATACGGCCACCAAATCATATAAAAACCATTGAAAAAAGTGTACAAAAATACAAAAGAAACCCCCTGTTATTATGCTAGATATTTCTTTCATATTGTCATTTGTTTTCATGTTGACAATCCTTTAATACATGAAATTAAATCATGGTTTGCTAGAGAGTGACATTTGCATTTCCCTTATTTTATGGTCTCAATTATACGAAAATGAATCATGGAATAGATTTTTTTTAGCTGCCAACCATGTGCATATTTTTGTCTCGTTTGTTTTTCTTTCTGGCATATTAGTTATGGGATTAGACTATGGCACTTCCCACTTTTTAGTCCAAGCCCGCTCTTCCAAACCTCTTCTCTCTCAAAACTTTCTTGCTTCGTCTTCATTAACACTAAAGCCTTCATCATGACTTTTCTGGAAAATCCAATCTGGTTTTTCTGCTCTTTATTTTTAACTGTTGCAATATAAGCTCTTGAAACTTCTTGGGCACCATAGGAAAGTAACACTCTAAATACCAATGGATCATGTATGACTTTATATAACTACTTTGGATATTCTTAGACCATAAAATAGATGCAAATTTGGTTAGATCCACACTCTAGCTGCAGAAGAGCCATAACTAATTAAATAGCTAAAAGTTGGAACAGAAGAGGAAATATTGATAGAATCTCCAGAGAAACTATTTGGCAACATGTCATACAAAAGAGAAACTAAAATATCTACTGCATAAATCAGACCACCATCCTCTTTTACAGAGAAATGTAGAAGAACATAAACAACTGAGCTTTCAAAATTTAAATCCCATACACAAAGTTACTTCTCTTTCAAAATCTGACATCTTCTACAGCAAAGGGCTTTGACAGTTTTAAACTGGCATAGCAACCAACACTTATTTCAGCTCTCAAGATACAATAGAATACATCATTAGGCCTATATTTCATAAGCTAAGACATGCCAAATTCAAGAAGTTGGCTTAGTTGCCCTACATTGGTCTATGCATTTTGCATAGCCCATTCATCTTGGTCGTAAGAGCATGTGCAAAACATCTCATTCTACTATAAAACATCGAGGGACAGATTCTTACACAAATATATCTTGGTGTTCTCCATTTGTCATTTAACAAAGCTGACTATATGATGTCAGATGATCCGATTACCAAGATAAAAGCATAAATCATGCATGCAAAGTGGGGAAAGAACACCTGGACATTGTGACAAACAGTTATAGTATGCATACATCTACCCATTTGTTACTCCATTGGAAAAGTTTTATTATAGAAGAGATCGTGGATAATGCAAAGTGAATAATCTTGTGGTCCGTGGATCTCTCGTGATGAGGATCTGTAAAAGGAACAGAGGAACATCATGATCTATAACATATTGAGCTATGTCATTGCATTTACAAACATGTAAATATGCTTAAAGATATTAACAGAAAAAAGGAATATTGCATAATGAAGCATGTCACTTTTTATAATAAAAAAGGAGTGTTGCTAGATCTTGTTCAAATCGCTTCCTGGCCTTTTTCAGCAAGTCATGACCACGTAATTCAGTTCCTATAAGGAGCAAGAGAAAAAGCGGATTTTGCCGTGAATGTTAGCAAGAACACTCAAAATAGACATGATATTCCTATAAGCTGCTTGTTTTCCTTCAAATTTAAATTTTGGCCTCTATGTTCCCAATCTAACAATTTCACAGCATCTAATGGCTTGGCTTCTGAGCCATTCACTACTCCCCATGATGATAGACCTGGTGTAAAAAATTTCTTCCGCAAAATTTTCTATAAACTTTTCAAAAAATATCTCCATACCCTGAGTAGAATTTGCTATCCTTTTCAAAGATGAAATTGCAGAGTCCACAAAATGGTACCTCTGCTGGTAGGTCTCCTACTTGAAGAAAAGTAGATTGAAGAAGAGCTGTTGGAAGGCACTCCTTCTTGGACACGTTGCTCTATGTGATTGCCTTCTTAACCTGCGTTGGACCAGCCTTTGATGCACTCTCAACAATGCAAGACGAACCCTAATCTCCTGCCTTTGTTGTTGATTTTTCTTATTGTCCATCTGCCTGCTCTGATACCATCTAAACAAAATACAATAACACAGAGATGTGAGAATAGATAGATGAATATTCAAGAGCATATATACTTTCAAGGAAAGAGAAAAGCCTGAAAATGACCTAAGAAGCAAATTGCTGCATCCGCATCTGGAACCTGGAAGTCTAGAAGCATGTATGTTTTGAGTGTTTGATGCATGTAGACTTGCCATACCGGGCCACAGATGATCAAACCAGGCCCATCCTTCCCGTTCAACAACGGAAGTGCTCGGCCATAACCGTCCTCGCGAACCCTAGGAAAAAGAACCACATCAAAACCCTAGACAGAAACTAAAAAAAGGCTTCTTACATGGCACCATCTCCTCCATCGATTTGATTAAATCCGGGCCGTCCAATTTAGGTCTCATGGAAGACACACGGGATAATTTTATAATATAGGATACTCCTTGTACTGCCACCTTGAGGCGTTTAATGGCCTCATCACAATCAACATGATCTGCGACATCGAGGTGATCATCAACAGATATCAAATTATCATGCCACTGAATAGTACGAGGTAGGATAGGCTCATGAGATGACATAACAGACTTCTTCCTCGCTGCCTTCTTCCAATTGACCTGTTGCCAAGATTCTTTAGCGCACTGAAGATTAGGACCATCAGCCATAACAATCTCAGAAGTATGAGAAGCAGAAGCAACAACGTGGAGAGTAGTAGGAACTATAGTTGCAGCTGATGGTGCTAAGGACGATACCATCGAAGCTATATGTAGAGCATCTTCCATAGCCGAGGAATGCAAAACAACCGGCAAAGGTTGATCATGAACAGATGAAGAAAGAACAACGAGAGCTTAAAGCTGAGAAGAATGTTGAACAGATGCTTGAGATGCACGATTACCTCGACCAAAGCTAGCAAAAGCCTCCTTATTACGAAACAAATGGGCTAAATCTGGACCATTCAAAAGCTTAAGATCCAACTTCTTATACCAAGGCCCACTCTTCACAACTATGTAGTCTGGTAAAGGCAAATCCACTGGCATAGAAACACAAATCCTTGGACCATTCATGATAGAGTGTGAGATATGAACCCCAAGTGCCGTTGCAATTGCAACTAGAGATTGATGAGCCATTAGATCAGGAGGAAGATTAGGTAACGAAAACTAGCAATGTATCTTTAAAGCACGAACCATATTTGGTGTAAAGCCAGGAGAGTAATACTGGTACATTTTATATTCCACACCAAGTGGATCAATCCCTCTTGATACCAAAGAATCCACTGTACACTATTTTCAAACATAATAAGAACAAATTTTTTTGCCAACAACTTGATGGACTGAAAAGGAAGAAGTTGAAGGCGTCTCAAAAGCAGGAATACTAGAAGCCTGAACTACATTCTGACAATCAGACTGGTAAAATATATCATCTGGAGACAATTGTTGGTGAAGTTGAATCTGTCGGGCTTTCAATGTGTCCAAGATTGCCGACAACTCATCCTTACTCCTTTCAGACAACACTTGTAAAGCAGCTGCTACCCTTGCCTTTCTAGATGGACTAGATATATCCTTACAAAGCCAATCACTAAATCTTTGATATGAAACTTTTGTAACAGAATCAGATGACTTCCAAGCACTATCATTTGTCCGAGGCAGAGGAACTATATTAGGATTGGAATCTATACCTGTTTAATGCAAATTCTCATTAACTTTCGCTCCCTTACTAACAGCGCCTTGCAGGGGAGGAAAATCCCTTTCTTCAAGAACCACTGGAGTAGCCACCACCGAAGGCAAAGCACTTCCATCTGAATTATTTATCAGGGGGATCACTTATCACCAAACTGGTGGTAGACTCACACCGTTTTGCCGTCGCCTTGGATGCTGGACCAATTTCTGTCTTCCCCATCCCTACTACAAGTTGCTGAAATCAAACAGACACAAATCCGGCCCCTAATCTGATAGCAGACCCCAACAAAATTGATGTTATAGAGAGCTCTCGGAACAAGCTTTCCAAAGAACTAAAGATCATTGAAAACAGAATCCAGATACTCAAGTTACAAGGAAAAATGCCGGCAGCCCTAGGCGCCCATCATCATGTGCGCCCATCCCCATCAGCAGCATTGAAAAAATGAGTGCACACTTCTTAACTCAATGTGGATCATTTCAAAGTTTGCAAGAAGATCATCAGTGATAGGGACCAAGGGCTTCTTTGAGTTGCCTTCCCTCACAGTGAACATTCTGCATAAATAAACAGCACCCAATTCATTATAACAAACATTTAAATATTGCAAACATACCAAAGAGCAAAACAAAAGTACAAAAGTTTTTGCGTCGAGGTTTTCCAAAAACTTCTAATAGTTCCTTGCTTGAATTCCCACATTCCTAGGTTATTTCTAAGCAGCCTATCAACTTTAAATGTCAACAGGTGAATGTGGAGTTTAGATTCCAAATCTAAATTTTAGCAAATTATAAACTCAAGCCCCCAAGGTCGAGATAAATGCGTAGATACACTCATAATATATAGGTTGATAAAACTTTGCATTGGCATACTTTTCCTCTTCCGTCAAGATACTCGTCCAAGTAAGGAATCCAATGCTGTCGCAGGAGTGCAGACATGAGTGAGTGGCTTGTAGTTTGTAGAGAATATAAGAATATCACCCACAACTTGTGATTTTTAATCTACACCATACTCAACAATCGACCAACCTTGACCATACAAATCCTAAAAGTTTTCAAGACATCAGCTTCCAAGATTCATTCTCTTCTTCCAATTCCAAGGCATCAATCCTTATCAAATCCTCCTCTCTATCCCACACAGTGTTGGAAAAAGTGGTTACGAATTATTTTGTCTCTATATTTAAAACTTGCAAAGGGACGACACACAGAGCTATTCCATATTCATCATGCTTATCACCGTTCACTCCTCGTGGAAACTTAAATGCAATGTGCATGTGAGATAATACCATAACATTTGGATCATAAATTGAAAAATTTGGATCATAAACTGAAAAATTTGAATAGTCGGAAGGACTCGTGGTCCACATGGAATCTTGAAGTGTGGTATCGTTGTGGTTACTAGTGCATACTTTCAACGTTGAACCACTAAACCAAGTCCGCAACTTGGACTCATATTGCAAGACATAATATAGACAAGTTTCTCCTTCTTTTACTGGCTCAAGAGGATTGATAAGAAAGAATCTCAAGAGGATTGAAGAGAAGGAATATAACATTGGTGTAGCACCCCAGAAGCAAGTTCTGTCCCACAAATGAGCATATGAGCTGTGAAACCATCCACAAGAGATCCTTAGTTTGATGTTTAAAATTATAAATGTCTTGTGATCCATAACAACCAATTGTCTCGTGTAATGAATCAAGAAGGCTATGAGTGTGAAGAGCGTAGTGCAAACCTTCTACGACGGCTTGCAGATTTGGATAAAGAGAGATCTAGATCCGTAGAAATTGAGCACATTAGGCAGAATGGAAGCATAATTTTGAAAATTCAAAGGATGGAAATGCGAAGAAAAGGTAAATAAGGCGCTCGACATGTAACACTCTAATGCCACTCTAACTATTCAATTTTGATTGTAATCCGCCAATCCGATAAGTTTGTTGTTGCATTTGTGCTGGGTATTGGGTAAGGATCTTAGTGTTCTCTTGGATCAGAAAAGTAGCAGTTTGCATTGCGATCTTAACGCCCTAGTTTTGTCTTGTGTATCTCATTGACTATTGGGTAAGGTGGAGGATGAAGCAGTTATGAGCCCGGATCCAAAATAGCATTGCATTGCAATCTTATGCCCCAATTTTGATCGAGCCGATGCCGATCTAGGTAGGGCGAAGCCTTCTGGGGCGCGTGCCGTGATATGATTAGAACGGGAGAGATACCCGTCGCACCATTCTCTGTCCATTCCACTCTGATCCTCGCGAGGGCGCGTTCAGAGGCATGGTGTACCACTAACGTGGATGGCTTCCCGCTCAGATGTCCCGACCCGGATGGGTGTGGACATGCCGAAAGGACGTTTGTCTATAAGGTGGGGGAGTAGATCATATCCAGGAGAAAACTGCGGCTATACATATGCCCCAATTTTGGCTTGTGTACCTCACTAGCCATTGTGTAAGGTGGAGGATGCAAGCAGTTATGCGCCTGTGAATTGGGTTTTAACTATTGATGATAGTACTACACCATCGCATTACAAAATGAATGACATGGTGATCCACACGATCCTTGGTTGTGGAGGGCCTATGTTGAAACCATATTTGCCTTTTTTAGTAATTGAAAAGATGTGTCACGCAAGGTGGCAAAAATGACTTTTTTCTAGTCAAAACTTTTATTAAGTGGAGATGATGTGGATGACATGTGTATGATGATGTGGAAGCACTTAGTGATGATGTGGCACCATGGAATGATGACATGTCACCTTAGGTAACAAAATGACTTTTCTTAGGTCAAATATTTTGAAAAACGAGTTTTATGGTAGGTAACGTGTATGGTGACATGGCATGCTTTGATGATGAAGTGATGGCATCTTTTGATGATGATATGGACAACTTGGCACTAATGCACATAACCTTGGATCCCTTATGCAATATCTTGACAATTCATGCTTGTTTGGGGAAATTGTGCACTTTCTCTCTCTAGATGTATGGTGGGTGTGTGGTGTATGAGTGGTGTGCTTTGACTAGAAAAAAGGCTATTTGCCAACTTTGGCTAGGGGAGGTAAGGCAATAGGATATGTATTATGAGGCAAGTATGATGTTCATGGATGGGATTGAGGTGGTAAGCTCATGTAAGATAGAAAGGGTAGGAAATAGTGAGATAGAAAAGGTTTATGTGGATCAAGGGCAACTCTTGAGCAGATTAACATGTAATGGATGTATGAGAGGATGATCCTACACATGACAAAATGTTTGTTAGTACAAAGAGCTGCTGTTGTGGCAGGGATGGCAGCAACATCATATGTAGAGATGTGAAAGAAAATTAGATGAGAAAATGAGAATGAGCTGTATAAATGAGTTTTTCAAATGCTCATGCATGGAAATCAATCACTTTAGCAATGATAACTCAAAATTTTGGCCTTGTATGAGCTGGAACCTGCATGCATCTCACTGTTCTTGCATTAGTCACAGTAATAGATCACCAAAGCACGAAAGAAACTAAACTTCGCATTAATTTTGTCTATTTGTGCAAACATCTAAAACTAATTCCTGGACTACTCTTAAACTTATTTTTTGTCTTTTCTCTTTCTGTTTTTTAGATTTTGCAAATATGCTCAACAACTCAAAAAGCAATCTATGCTAACCTATCTATAAAACTCGTTCTGATTTTAATCAAACAAACTTAAGGCAACATGTTGTTGCCAATACCTCTTCAAATGTAAGATATTAATGGGATTTGGTGGCTCTCTTCCATCAACAACAGTCTTTTCCTGCTACTCCAATCACTTCAAAAGGGCCTTCCCATAGATTCTCAAATTTGGATGCTACATCCTCCCTTCTTTTGTTCCACTTAAGCGCCAATTCTCCAATTTTGGGAGTACCTTGAAGCTTGTGAGCAGCCTTGAATGCTGCTATGTCCTTGGCTTTCTTGATAAGAATTGCATTTTCAGCCTCAAACCTGTGTTCTTCCAGTTGTATCAATCTCACACATCTTTCTTTTAGTGCATCCTCCATTTCTAAATTGATTTGATAAGCCAATTTGATGGAGGGTAATTCAAGTTCAATGGGGACAATGGACTCGATACCATATATAAGGCTAAAGGGTGTATGCTTTGTGGATGCCTTAATGGTGGTCCTATATGCCCATAAGGCATCATGCAATTTCATATGCCAATCCTTTTTAGAAATACTAATAGTCTTTTTAAGAATTGACTTCAAAACTTTGTTTGTTGACTCAGCTTGACCATTACCTTGAGGATAGTAGTTGAGCTTTTGGTATGTTTGACTTTGAGAGTCACAACAAGAAAAGGGTCATTTAGCGACGTCTATAGCGACGTCTGAGCGACGTCTATGCGACGTCGGCGGACGTCGCGACGCATCGCGTCACGCCGCAGACGTCGTTATGACGTCGCCGCACGCGGTTGGCGTGCCGCGGCAGACGTCGCAGGGCGTGATTACGACGTCAGCGGGACGTCGCATGCCACGTGACACGTGAAATATACACGTGGAATATACACGTGGAATATACACGTGGAACATCAACAAAATCCACGCGTGCCGTAAAAGCCACGTGTATACGTCGCATGCGACGTGACACGTGGAACAGACACGTGGAATATACACGTGGAATATACACGTGCGTAAAAGCCACGTGTATACGTCGCATGCGACGTGACACGTGGAATATAAACGTGGAATATACACGTGGAAAATTCGAAAATCCGCGTATAGAAAAGCCACGTGGCAAAAAAAGCCACGTGGATACGTCGCATGCGACGTGTAGGGGAAAAAAATAAAAAAAAAATAAAAAATATATTTATATAAAAAATATAAATATAAAAATATTTTTAAATAATCACAAAAGTGTTTTTATATTTATATTTTTAAATAGTCACAAAATTATTTTTATATTTATATTTTTAAATAATCACAAAAGTGAATTGTATTTATATTTTTAAATAATCACAAAAGACTCGTTAAGAGGAGTATCCACCCTTTTAGCCTAGAGCTAATCTACGCCGATTCAAAGTGGAGTAGTCATCCGAGTACGTAGTTTGAGGACGCCTCGAACCGTCAGCCGCACGGTTGCGATTGGATGGCTCTCCAGCAATGTTTGCAGATCCCTCGCCGCCCTCGCGCCCCATGTCATGCTCTAGACCTTCATTCATATCCGCCACTGCTTCCTATAAAAACCAAAAGAATATGGCGTTAATGTAGTTCATAGAATTATAATAATTTTCTACAACGCACCCCCGCATTCCCGCGAAGTGGGAGAGTTCCCTCGTCGTATAACTGTTGATACAGATAAACAGCTCCACGTTCCGTGGCTACTTGTACGTGCTGCTTGTTAGGGGCAAACCCGTATAGATGTTCCTATGACAATATAACGAGTATTAGCTAGTGACATTTAAAGTTCTTATTAAAATTAATGTGAACTAATATAGCTCTTACGAATCTATGGAAAAACCCTTTTCGACCGCCGGAGCCCAAATGAGACGGCTTTCGCTCACTTTTAGTTGCTTTGTCGGTCCGAGCTCTATGTTTGCTTTCTGGATCCTTTGCACGTTCGAATGCAATCTGATTGCAAGGCACACAACATTATCACAAGTTAAAGTGAACGAATGACAAAAAAAATAAGAAATACCTTGATATCTTCCTTGTGGAGATTAAGTGGTTTAGGGACTTTTGACCAATCGCCTCCTTCTTTTTCGCAAGTCTGCTTCAGTTCCTTGACCACATGGTGCCTTTGACATAAATCGATAGATCAACGCAATATCAAAATAATAAAAACAAGACTATGACTAGGTCATGTACCTCCTTTTTCGTATAAGCTCGCCCATCATCGAAGTAAGCTTCTTCCAGTTAAACGCCTTTGCCTGGGAAACTCTGTTTCATTTTATTTTTGACGCTCTCTATTTCGCGTTGGTCATAAGCGCCAGGCCACTCCCCTATACCGCGGGGAGGCCATAAACGAGAGATATTATTTGTGACCGCGTCCCTCAGTGTAGTATAAAAGACACTTCCCTCATCATCCTTCTTAGGAAGAGCGTCCCTGAAGCATAAATGGTGGGTATATAAAAGCGTGTTTATGTCTACCGTCAATATACATATCCCGTCCCGATTAAGAACCTTTTGAGCACTTTACAATGTATTCTAAGTGAAGAGAATGAACAAAACAACAAATTTAGATGACAAAGTACTAATATTTAAGGTTGATATCTTAAATAATATGTTCACATAACTTACATCAAAAAATTATTATTAATATGATAGTCGGGTATATTCGGGGCCAAATCACCCGCAGACTTACGTGTCTAAAACAAAGCGAAATGGACGCTCTTCTTCAGTGACACGTGTACGTCGTCGGGATCCTTCCCTCTCCAAGTCAGGCGACCGACCATGTTCTTCGGATCCCGAACCCTGTGATGATCGTCGCGATCTTGAACGTTGTGAGTCTGTTGCTCCACTACTTCTTGACCTGGGAAGTAATGAGAGAATGAGCATCTTTAACATGCTGCAACCAAAGAAATGTTTGGTACGTAGTGGATATATATTTACCTGTTGAAATCTTCCTCCAAGTTCCTTGCATTAGAAAAATCTATTCCCGTCTCTTGCCTAGAACGGGAGTCCATACTACGTCTAGCGATCTCAATATTCTCGTGAGAACGTGGAGGCCGATAATCAACACTATGTCGTTGGGGAATAGGAGCGGGAGGCTGCCTAACTGGTGTTGGTGTCAAAGAGGCAAAATATGCTGCAATTTGGTCTCTCTCGGCGGGAGACATGTTTGCGAGGAAGGCGGGGAGCGGCGGAGGAGCTGCAGAAGCACAAATATCATGCAAAAAACAATTCATTTATTTATTATTTTTATAAAAAGCTATCTTAATACCCAAACCTGCTGGTGTAGTGACAGGTGGAGGTTGGCGTCTTGGAACATCAGCACGATTGCCCCTACCTCGTGAAGTCCTCCTCCTATTTTCTCTAAACTCGTCCCTTTCCTCTACACAACAAATTAAAACTCCATGCATAAACTCACATACCTAATTAGAGGGTAAAGCGTATAATAAAAACTATATAAATACTTACCTTCGTCTTCATCATTCTCCGTACGATTGCGATTACCTCTATTCATCTCCGAGAAAAAGAGCACACCTAGATCAAAAGAAATTGTGAGAGAAACATTTGATAACCATGAATGATATTGGTTGCAATAATTGTGCCACTAATGAGCCCCGACAGACTTACTGCAGTCTTGACCGTCTTGACCGGGGGCGGAGGGGGAGATGCATAACGCCATGAATATTGCATCAGCAGAAAGAGGGCCACAATGAGGAAAACCGCTAAGAATTGAGCCTCCGCCATGACTATATATATTAATTTGAACATAACGAGAATTAGCAAGAGAAAAGCTTTGAACAAGTGTCTTTGAATAAATACCTAAATTTATATTCTTATATTCTTATTTATATTAGAAAAGTATCTCGTATATATGTATGGGGTGCATATCGAACTCTAGGTTGCCATATTATCAGGCCATGTATCATGTCATACACCGAACCCTAAATTATCCCATGTGGCATTTTTAGTGCCACATCATGAAACCCTACGTTGCGTGTGGCACATCATCAAACCCTAGGTTGTGTCACGTCACGACTTCCTATTGCCACATCATAGTAAGTGCCATGTCATCAAACCCTAGCTTGCGTGTGCCACATCATCAAACCCTAGATTGTGCCACATGGCATTTACAATCTAGGGTTTGATGATGTAGCACACAAAACCTAGGGTTTGACGTCTGTAGCGACACTTTATCTACAAGTTGTGATTAATAATTTATTTACCATTAATAATAATTTTTTTGATTAATAAATTACTTTTTTCATTAGTAATTTTGAATAAAAAACATTTATTGGTTGCAACAAGCCTCAAATAGGAAGACAAAATTATATTAATCACTTCTTGCAAGCATTTAACAGTAGCTTAGCCATCTCAAGTGGATCACCACACTTCATATGTCGTCTCTCTCTCACAACTATATCAGAAGAAAGCCCTGTTGTTTTGAACACATCGACGACGCGAGCAATAGATGGGCGATCCATGTGCACCAGCTCTCTATCCATCATCATTTGGACCTTCATATGTTGGATGATGTCCAATGTGCTAGAGTATCGGTCGGTTGGGTTTATCTCAACACACATCCCCATAAGCCGCATTGCCTGGACAAAATCGAGGAGCATCTCGTAAATGTAGCCCAGGGAATATATGTCAGATATCTCATGCCCCCATGATGCTTGGTCATCTGATGATGATGTAAAAACTCTCTTCTCCCACCAAGGATATCGCACCGTTCCATCTTGTAGTGTATAACGGCTCTTCAATTTGGGCATTCGCTCCTTGCAAAAAAAACGGAGGGCCGTGTCCCAATCACCAATAGCCACCCACACATTTGTAAGGGAGTCATCAAAATGGAGTTTGACCCTTTTGCAATTGAGCTTTGTGTGTATCCAACCTGGAGCGTGGATGGCATAGACTTCTTCTGCAAGAGCGAGAGCTATTTCTGGGACGTACTTATACACGAGTCTCATTTTGGCTTTCCACTCCGCACTTATCTTCATATCAGCCCTTCTTGGAGCACTATGCATTGCATTTGACCATCTCCTATAAGAAGAGAATTGGCTCGGAAGATGGTCAAGTAATTCTGCAAAGGTTCCTCCATTCATGAATGGCAAGACTACCATTGGTCCCTGTGGCTCATCTCCACAAAAGACCTCAGGGGCAAGTCCAAGGGGTGTGGCCAATGCTGGACTTGGGCTCTTGAAACGGATATACTTGTCAGCCAACAACCATGATGCAGCTCTATCTTGGCCTCTCCACACAATGCCAGTATAATAGTCATCTTGATTAAAGTACAGGGTTCCCAAGATCTGGATTTGGTATATCTGGCAGTCTTGTTTACTACCAATGCACTTTACAACGCGTTTACAACATCACGGGGAATCTTTGTCAATAAATGCAGCATATTTATCATGAGCATATAATGATAATCTAGCCCCTGTACCAATAGAGCTCCCACCATGGATAAGACTATCTAACTCCTTCACCTGTTCATCTTTGAGATCGCCATCGCCATCTTGTGATCTTTCGCCGGACCTTTGCACCGCCATGAATTAGCCCATCGTCCCCATTATGCCTCAAAGATAGGGGCTCATAAGTGGCACTTTATACTTAAGTAGCATCCTCAATTCGGCTCGGGATTGCAAACCCAAGACTTTAAGTTCTTTCTCATCATATCTTCCAACTCGGACTCATGCTCGGCCACCTCCCACATAATTCGGGATCGACATTCTTTCTCAAGCGATGCTACAAAGCGGTTAATTCGATCATCGGTTTGCATATGTTGTTCGGGTTGGTCATTCAGGCGATATTTGATTGATGAGGATCGCCTAATTTCACTAAGCATCTCTGTCCTCCATCGAGGCCATTTTTATGCCTACAAACAAAACAAAATAATGAATACAAAAGCCAAGCATGCACAAAGTAAATGCAACATAATACGACAATATCAAACATGTATGCAGACCATATAATCATTACTTATAACCGCCCTATGGCGACTAATACCTTATCCGATCCCCGCCCCAAAAGCAAGAAAAAAAAGAAGAAGAAACAAGAAAAACTAAATAGGTTAGATTAGGTGGCATGGTGGCATGTTCTAGTCTAGAGGCAATGCTTGAGCCTATGTGGCTTCTTTGAGCCCATGTTCTAGTCTAGAGGCAATGCTTGAGCCTATGTGGCTTCTTTGAGCCCATGTTCCACCCGTTCTTTATTCCTCCGATATAATGTATACCAAAAGGGGAAGAAAAAAAAGAATTGAATTGAATGGGTTTTTATTGCACACGAAGACCAATAGACATAGCCTATCAGAAGGATTGCACTGAGGATGTGCATAATATTTGACATATAGAATTTAATGATCGTCTCCTCTAGGTGCTAACTAGGAGTCGTCATTGTTAGCATTGCAAACATTTGTATTAAAATGCCTGAAGTACATCTGTATTTCGTGGAATTGCTCTGGTGTAAGATGCTGCATGAGAGCTGGTGGTCCAACCTCTTGATGCTCGTTTTCCGGTGAGTTTGAATGCCTTGATCTGCCAGAGGGCTCTTCATACGTTATTGACTCCTCTAGCACAACACCTTGGAATATTGGGCGTCCCCTCGGTGTAGTTTGTATGATAAACCACCATGTTGGGTCTTGTCGATCGGTAAAGAAAAAAATCTGTTCAAAGAAGCTGGACGTGAGATTGATATTGATGGTCTAAATTTTGAAGTGGATATGTGTATGTGTGTACCTGTTCACAGTTGTCTGGAAGGACAAGCGTCTCACTACTAGGGTACATCTTGCTAGAGTTGACAGCGAAAAAGCCACTTGTTCTATCATACTTTACTGTAGGCCTGGCCCCCCTTAATTGAAGGTCAAACCAATCGACATCGAATATGAAGGTCTTAAAATTGCCACCAACATCCACCTCCATTATAGTCTTTAACCTCCCGACCCAATCACAGGTGGCTTCCTGACGATTACGATCGGCAACACTTGATTGAAACTCCATCGTGAATGATGCCATGACTCCGCAGTCACAAGTCTTCCTGTGTATGTCAAGAGAACTCACACGATAGTGGGTCCCATGCCACCATATCGAGGAGTAAGATATATACTGTCAAAAGCACCATTAATGTCAATAGATACAATAACATCAAAAGAAAATACTCGATTTCGACATCAACATAATTTGTTGCAACTACCTTTTTCATGACACCTTGTGCGTATGCCCATTCCGTAGGCTGTAATATACTCCCCTTGTGATATGCATCGGGTCAAAGCACTGTAGTACCCATTCTCTTTCCATCCGGCAAGGGTTCATATCCATCAGGGTACGGGGCTCGTCTATTATGTCGTCTCCATTCATGCCTCTTCTCTTCCATTTCTTCCTTTGCGTTCTCATAACGAGCAATCCATTTTGCCATTGGTGCCGAATTGTAAAGAAGAAATTGATTAACCTTAATGATCATATCAGGCGGAAATGACTTCTGCATACCATTGCCTTCTGCCACTACCCCCACAATCTTCTCGTCCCCTTCATCACTCCATAAGCGAGGTGCATCTGGATGTACGGCGGAAATATATTTTGTCATATAGAAAAGCGACTCTTTCGCAAGCCATCCCTCTGCCATACTACCTTCAGGACGTGCTCTTTGACGCACCATATCCTTCAATACCTTCATAAACCTTTCCAAGAAAAACATCCATCTGGCATGTACAGTTCCCGCGAGCTCCACTTCCTCAATAAGATGTACCAAAAGATGGGTTTGACTATCAAGAAAGCTCGTAGGAAACTCCTTCTCCAACAAGCAACATGCCTCTGCAATTTTCACTTTCATCTCTTCAATTTCGTCTTTCGGTATAGTTTTTTTACACATCCACCTATGAGGTCCAAAACAAAAAACTTAGCCACAAATAAAATAGACGGGGGACCACTAAATCAACATGGGTAACAACCTTATGACCTTTGATAGGGCACTTATTGCCTCCAATGGTCCCTTGTCTAAAACTCCCCTAAAGGTCAGGGGCATGAAGAACTGCATGATCCAAACACCAAATATAAGTTATGGGTTACATTTTATAGTAGTGCATATATGTGGACTTCAATTGCTTACATGCAAGAACTTATGCCAGTCATGGGACTTTAAACCAGTCAGCTCCCCACTACTTGTGAATGCGGTTCGCAATGATTGCATATAACCAGTTGGTGTTCTAAGGGCCCTTAAATCATCATAAATAGCTCGATGGTCAGCCCTAGCAATAACCCATTTTGCCGGAGGAAGTGGTTGCCCTTCACCTCGGATCCATGCCTCTTTCTTTGTATTACTTACCTTAAGGTCCATCCTGGCATTTGTTGTGTCTTTTTGACCAAATACATGCTTCCATAAAGAGTTTCCCACGTTCTTGAAGATATGCATCGGGTCTAAAAGGTGTTGAATCAATAGGTCGGTCCAATATGGTAGTCTATAAAAAACAGACTTCCTTTTCATATTGGCGGTAAAGACTCCTCCTCCTCAGCGGCTTCCGCCACCACCCTTTGTATAATTCCTCATCCTCCTTTGTCTAGGGTCGACTCACGACCTCCTAAAGTACCAGGTGCCCCCCTACGGATTTCCCCTTGCGGATTTCCCCCCTCTTCCTTCTTATCCCAATGCTCACCCCATTCTCGTATGGTAATTACGCTTGGTGGTTCGTATAGGGGTCTAAGTTAGATATTGGGGTACAAAAAGCGCGACAAGCGGAGGCAATTAAGCACGCGAAGCGGCTATTCTTCGCACCTTTCGTTTCCGTGGCCTTTTTAGCAAACAATGATACGGGCTGTCCGGACCCGTAATCATTCAGCGCCCGAAATCGATAATTGATCTGCTTTATGCGCACATTATACCCTATTTTCTGATTCGAATTGTACCCTCACGCCTTCGAGTTTTTTTTTTCCTTCCGGCTTGCTTCATACCTTGCTCTTTGGTTAATTCCTTTGCTTTTGCGATGGCCGGGAGAAGGGATTATTCCTCGCCAGCTGAAGTGGGCTGCAGGGGATCTTTGGTTGAAGAAGATTGGAACAGTGTATGGACAGAACCATTCGAATCCTTTAAAGAAAAAGGCAAAATAAAAATTTATTTTCTCCGCACTCATCTGAAGCAACAATTGGAGGACTTGGTCGAGTTCCTGTATCCTGAAGCAGGATTACCAAACAACGAATTGAGGAAACTTCGTTGCTTTGGCATTTGCTTGGGAGCATTGTGGTCGTCGCGGAGAGCAAGATCATGAGGGTCATAAGATAAATTGGGATGCATACAAGTCACGGAGTTCTTGTTTGGTCGAGAAAAAAACCAAGGGATGATATGGATGTAAAGAAAGAAGATGTTAAAAAAATGAAAACCGTACATCCTTCAGGCCAAAGCACACCTCAGCCTTCAGGCAGAAGAACACCTCAGATGGAATTAAAAGCGAAATCAGGTCAGCCAAATGAATTTTTACGTTTTGCAATTGTAGTTTCAATATTTCTTTGATTGATGAGGAAGTAAAAGAAGTTGGAAACAGAGTTAGATAACATCAAGCAGATTTGGCTAAGATTATTAGTAAGATTGAGGTTGACAACAACTCCCTAGCACGGGAGCAAGTAATGATTGATATAGCAAAGAAGGAGGTGAGTAGACTACAGAATGAGTTATCTGCTTTGAATGACAAAGCAGATAAAACAGATGAAGATTTGACCCAGATTGCAGATTTGAAGCATAAAATAAGTGGAGAGCTTTACTTCTGCTCCAAACTGGAAGCTTGCCTTCCAAAGGTAAGTGTTGAAGCAGTAGACGAAAGGGAGAAGAAGCAAAGGCTAAAAGCCTCTTTAGAATTCAGACTTCAAGAAAGCAGGGTCTGTTTAGAAGCTGCTAGGCAGTTGATGCACCAGGACACTTCACGAATCTCTATCATGACTATGAAGAGCAGATTGCCAGGTTTTATGGAGAACTCATGTGCTGCATGTGGATTGGTATTCAATCCACAATATACTTTGAGTATGAAGTTGCCATGTGAACATGCCTATCACTTGGCATGTTGCATGCTTCTGTATGAAAAGAAGGCATGCTTCAGGTGCTTAAAGGAAGTTCCCAGGGATTTGTTTGTGGAACTTGGTTTAGAAGTTGGAGCTGAAGATGGAGCTGAGGTAGCCATCAGCAGTGGGTTTGGAGCAGGCACTAGTAGTGCTTTTGCTTCACCCTACAAGCGATCAACTTCTTCACCAATATTTGTTCTTTGAGTCTCCATTAGTTCTGATTATACTCTAGCAATTTGTGGCATCACCAAAACCTGTTACAAAAAGGCGTGGCATCACCAAGTCTGTTACAACAGCAGCGGTTGAAGCATTAAGAAAGGTAACCATTTGGTGTTTTTATGTGTTTGTTTTGTAAACTTTATTTCATGTCTATTCTAACTAGTTTCCTTACTGATTCAGATTGGTAAGAAAAAGCCCAAAAAGAGAGTGACACGTGCACTAGTGGTTGACAAAGACGATGAAGAAGAAGAAGAGCACGAACGGACTACTACTGCAGTTGTGAGCACCATAAAGTCGAGGTTGAGAAGTAGAACTGCCAGGAGAAAGCTCGGGGTTGATGAAGTTCTAGATCTGGACAAAGAAGCTGGTGGGTCTTTGATCACATTGCAACAAAAAGGCTGGCGATAAAGGGAAGAATGTAGAAGAAGAAGAAGAACAAGTACAAGCACTGCGGTGGATAAGAAGAAGAAGGGTAGGCCCCTAAGAAGATGCCAACACAACCTCCAAAAGGTGATCCTCAGAATGTTATTTACAAAATGTTAACTGGTCAGTGTCCAGGTTCAGTGTCTGAGTTCCTGAAAACTTTGAAATAACACTTGAAAGTTCTTTGATAACTCTGAAAACTTTGAAAACTTTGAAATGACACTTGTGTTAATTTGTTGAAAGACAGCAATTTGAAGTTGTGAACTAATTTGTTTTGTTAAGACTGTTTATTTGATGTCAGAATTGTTGATGTTTGAGTTTTTTGTTTTATGAATGTTGCAGACCCCTTAGAAAAGAAAAAACTTGTCATCCTAGACTTAAATGGAGTTCTGGTGAGCACATTCCAAAAAAGAACCAGAATTAAAATTCCAACAGAGCTGAAGAAGCATTATGCAGGGGGGAAAGTGGTGTTGTGCAGACCAGGGCTGATAAAGTTTTTAGAAGGGTGCTTTGCCAGATTTGAGGTAGCCATATGGTCTTCTATGATGAAGCACAACATCATAGAAATCCTAAATGTGATAGTGCCACCTTCCTTTATAGGAAGGTTCAAGTTCATTTGGGGTCAGAAAGAGTGCGAGGTGATGCCTTTCAGTTTTCCAGGGAATCCGAACAAGCCAGTGCTTATGAAGCCAATTGTAAAAGTGTATGAGGCTTTTGAGGATGTAGGGGAGGTAGTGCTAGTTGATGACTCATTGTACAAGACTTTCTTGTCCCCACAAGACACTTGCTTCATAATTGAAAAATTTGATAATGACATCAATGACAAAGGTTTCAATTTCTTAGCTGCATTTCTGCAAACTTGGCTCAATGCCAAGAATCCTCAAAAGTGGTTGCACGAGCAGTATGTTGAAGATAAAGTTCAAGAAGAGGACATCGACATACTTAGGCTTCTGGCTGACCATCTAAGTGAACTAGCGAGGTGGAAAGTGGCTATTCTCAAAAGCATTCAGTTAATGAAGGAAATTGTTAAGGTATGTTGTTTAATTTCATTTAGTTGTGTTGTTATGCTATTGAAGTGATTGTAGTAATGTCATTGCTTTCAATTCATTTAGTTGCATTTTTTGTATGTTGTTTGATTTGAATTACTTGGTTTGACAGAACCTAGAAGTTGCTTGGCCTGAGGAAGCAATTGAGGTAACTACTGCTGCATCAGCTCATAATAAAAATGATAGCAACATAGAAACGGATAAACAACGGTTGACAAGGAGCATGTTTTGGAGAAAATAGAAGCAGTACAAGTTGGTAGCGGGAGATGTCTAAGCTACAAGGCTTGATAGATGATATAAGTATATAAACATCTTGATCAAAAGGGAGATAAAGTACATGAAGATAATAATAACAATCCTGCGGGCGGTAATATCTTGATTTTGTCAATGAGCAGGATGAAGAGCACGCAAGAGAAGATAAAACACAAGATACTACTCTTATTGCGATACAGGCACTTCAAGTGATGCAAGCAAATGAAATTCTCCTGAGAAGGAGAATAAGAGTCTATAGACTCTTTTCAATATTTATGTAACTTAGCTTTGTATGTAAGCGTAGCGATTACACCAACTGAGTTGTACAGTTTTGTACATATATTGTAACAATTTTGTATCTAATGAATATAATATTTACCTGCACTTGCAGAGTTTCTACTTGCAAAATTGTTGTCCCAGTTTATATTTGAATGTAATGGTTTCTCCTATGCTTGTCTCTGTATCCAGCATGAAGTCCAAATCCTAATTGGTTAAACAAACAAACCTGTATATGAAGCCAATCTTTGAACATATGCATGTAAAAAGGTTTAAGAGTATTTACTTTGTGCATTGTCTTGAGCAGTCCCCAATTGAACACTTGCGAGAAAGTTTCCACCATTTGTTTCCAAGGACCAAAGCTGAAGGGATGACGGTTAAGCATAAACTCGAAAACAATTAGCACGTCAGCAGACAAAGCAGTAGAAACAGACAAAGCACCAGCAGCAGTACATTGATCAAGTCAGTCAGGACTACAAATATCTGTGCAACAAAGAATTTGTTAGCTTCCATTGATAGGTTTGTTAGAAACAATAGGTTTGTTAGAAACAATGTAGCAGCCACTTTACATGTGAATGAGCCACTTTACATGTGAATGATGTGCTTACGCCGCTTGAGCGAAGCGAGAAAAAAGCGATCGGCGATGTTAGCACTCTACGAGGAAGGGATGCCATCACTTTTTGGCATGTCTCTTCACTCATCTTAAACTTGTTGTTGCCAAGACTCTCCATATCAAATTTCACTTGTCTAATAAGGTATTTGTACACACTAGCAACTGGCTTGTCCACTAATAACTCAAAGTGGAGTGCATACATGCGCTTGTAGTAGTGGGCGAAACTATGACTTCTCCCACACCAAATCAGAACCCATGAGTCTTCATATGCATCTAACAATGTATTTTTAGTCTCTGTACACCTAAGAACATAAAAGTCAACTCCTTCTTCATCCTCACGGATCTGCATTTACTGACAAAGTTATCTCCAACTTCTAGAACAGGCTGAGGTATTCATTAGCCTCATCATCATCCTCTTCTTCATCCTCATCCTCATCTTCATCTTGAACTGCTTTTGTTGGCTGATTGTTTTTGTAGATTTCTTCAACTTCAGTTACATTTGTGGACCAAGCTCCCAATCGAGCTTTGTTCATGCAATCATCCCATTTTCCATGAAAGCAAAAGGGACGAGAAACAAGAGAGGCACCTGTGGGCAACTTTTGCAGGATTTGTTTTGTCACATGGTCTGATGGAATGAAGTTTAGAGCTCCCACAAAGTGACCTCCATTCCCTCTTTTCAGATTTGTCTACATTTTCGGGTTCAATATGCCAAAAAAAACGCAATATAGAGCGAGGAAAAATGTCACCTCAAATGAAGAAGAATGCAATGGTACTGATTGAATTTACCTTCTTATATTTGGGTCTGGTGGGTTGTTCATCATATACCAATTCATGAAATCCACAACGTCTTTGGCACGCTCCAATTTCCAGGAATCATACTTCAATTGTTCTCTTGCCAAAATCCTTTTTAGGATTGCACCTTGTCCATCATGTTCTCCTTTCCCATGAGAGCTGGCAAAAAAATTCCATTCATACTCAATTCCTTCACTATTGACATAGTTCCTTCCTAAATACCAAAAAGGTCTTGCTCCTTTGAACTGTGATGTGCAACCATCACTCCAAAAAATATGTTTGTTGTACAAAATATTTTGTACTCTGAGCCAGTCTGCATGAACTTTCAAGCAATGGTGTACAAACTCACTGCTATGATCTCTATCATCTGAAATATAAAAATGTACTTCCTTTATGATTCTCCTCTCATTACTGCTGATGATCTGCTGAGTTGTCTTCCTCTTTCTTTGCTGCTTTTCCTTCTCTAGTTCCCTTTTCTCTGCTTCCTTAGCTTCCATATCTTCTATCTCATCCCGGGTTGCATGTCTATATGTGATATGAACCAAAATTGATGCACGATCATGTGCCGGTGGCAAGATTGTGCCTCTTTTGAATTTTTAAAGCTGTAATTTTCAGCAAAATCAATAACCGAGACAACTGCACCTTCGGGGAAAAGTATCCAAGCACTTCTGAATTGCTTTTACTGCCGATTGTGCAACATAATTGTGTGGGATGAATTGTACCGGTGTCTTGAAGCATTTCTTTGGAATTGGGGCGGGGCTCTCTTTCTTGTATGCAAGTCTAGTTACCTTTGCTTTGGTTTCTTTCCGCCATTTTTTTTCTTGGTGGTCTCCTTCATGTAACCAACCTCTTTTTTTTTTTGAAAACAAAGATCATTTTGTAAGTTTGCAAAACACAAGCACAACAATCACAAGCACAAAAATCATTTAAGCACAAATGCCAAATACACTACCTTTTCAAAACTGTTTTCCACTCCACTTTGTAATCGGACTCCTCCTTCTCCTTTGGACATATTGGCAACTTTGTTTGTAAGACCACCACGAAATTTGTTTGTAAGATGTTGCATCAATCATCTTAACAACTCAAAATAGAATGTTCAAACATCTTAACATTAAAAAAGAGTACCTTTTCAATCCACAATCCTTGCATGCCACTGGAGACAATTATGTTTGTGCCACTCTTCATCTTCATCCTTAGGGCGGATCATTTGCCTCCAAAAATCACTAGTGGATTTATAAACATGGTTCTTGGCTGCACAAAAGTTACCATCACCACAAACAAACACAAACACGGTTGCAATCTTTATGCACGCCATTTGGATCTGTTACGATTTTGTTGAGTGCTTGCATCACATATTCAAAGTGCATGTGATATTGGCGTGACAAGTTTCTCTTTCATTTAAAAGCCTCACAAATGATGGCTTCAACAATTCAAATGTCTTATTTGGGTAATCTTAATGTCATTGAATTCCTTCTTGAAGTTCATGTAAAATTGCAGCGCAAACAAAGAAGATCTATATAGAAACAGATATATGCAATGAAGAAAACATACTAAGCGTGGAAATCACACGAGATATTTCAAGCAGTTGTATTGGATGATCAATTTTATCGCCATCTGCTGTAACAAACTTTCTCACATGCTTCCTGTATGGTGAAACTCGTGTGTTTTCTGTCCAGAACTTGTAAACACAATTTCTAACCTCGTCACTCAATGCATCACACCTCTTTTTCCTTGAAAACATTGACCACGGACCACATTCTTGGTCTGCCATTATTCTTCTTCTGGTTGCAGCAACAACAGATTTTCTAGATATATGAAGGAGACGTGCGACAGCAGATTGGTTGATGGATTTTTCTTTGATGAAGATACCATTTGCAAAGTAGACTTTCTTGCTTGCAATACATCATCTTCCTTAATTTCTTTTGTTCATTGAATGTCTCCTGAACATTTTTAATCACATTCTTCATGATCTTGCTTTGTTCATAATCAACAAAATCCACTTCCAGTGGCAATTTCGCCTTCACTCTCTTCACAAATCTGTGCACCACCATTGCTTTATCCCCTTCTTTCAAAGGCTTTGTGATTTCGTTGAAATAATCGTCCATTTTTTTGGACAATTCTTGAAGCCTTCTCGCACTCAGGCCTCGTTCAATTTCAGGGTGCAAGTTTTCTTTCTCTCTCTCCCTTTCTCTTTTTCGCTGTCTTGATTGCCTTCTTCTCTCGGCTTGAATTTCCCGGAAAACTTTGAGTCTCTTTTCCTCATCCAAATCAGAAACTGATTGATCCATTGAGGATCGTGATGTACAGAGAATTTTGCAGTACAGAGAAACCGTGATCTACAAGAAGATTCGTTTCAGAGGTACAAAGCTGAATGATCATTCCCGCCACAAAAGAATTCAAAAGCAGACCCGCCATCTCAAAAAAGCGGACGCGCCGGATCATTTCGGAACCGAATTTGATTTTTGGGCAGCCATGTCATCGATCAGGAAGCAATTTGCTAAAAGCGGATCATCGTGTTCCCGCTCTCCAAGCACCCCCAAGCACAGCAGATCAAGCACGAAAAGCAGAGCGTCCGGACGGGTGCTTTTGTACCCCAATATCTAACTTAGACCCATAGTCTACAGTGCCACCGAATTGTGCACGCTGCTTTCTGAAGGGGTGCGTGAGCGGCAAATACTTCCTAAAACCCTCGTATACTACTTTCTTCAGATGCTTAGAGTGACGGTGCTGCAACTTTTCCCCACATATCATGCAAGGGAAGTGCCCCGATGTCTTAAACCCGAACACTTTCGGCAAGCCCGGAAAGTCATGCGAGTCCACAATAGTATACCTCTAAGATTAAAAACGTCATTTTTATGGGCATCGTAGACCTGAATACCTGTGTTCCACAAAGGGAGTAACTCATCCACAATTATTCTTAGGTACACATCTAAATTACTTGGTTTTTTCTTCCCAGGTATCAATAAAGTCATCATAATGTGCCCACTCTTCATCAACAACCATGGGGGTATGTTGTAGTTCACTATCATCACTGGCCATGTAGACCATGCAGTCGATTGTGTACCATATGGGTTTACGCCATCGGTGGCCAGGCCCAAACGCACGTTACGTGGTTCTTTTCCAAAGTCAGGCCATGTCGCATCGACATGCTTCCAAAAGCTGCACTGTCGCTTGTACGCCGCGGGACTCGCATCACATCATCACTAGATGCATGTGTAGCCGTGAAGTCCATTAGGCTAGCCAATGTCTTGCAACGGAACATCAACTTTAACCTATAGAATAAATTATAGGCAACATATAAGTACCGAAAATAAGTGAATTTACAACTATTTGTAAGAAGTGGTGATGCATATACCTTGGGATTATTGGAAAGTGTCGAATAACCTTTCGAGGTACCGTTTTTCTCTTTAGGTCATTCCTGTATCTCGGTTCATTACATACGAGACAATGAGTGGACTTCTCATGCTCGGCGAGGGGGATAGAAGATCATACAATCATTTGGACATGCATATATGACTTTATAACCAAGGCGGTCGCTTGAATCATTTTCTTAACTTGAGATCCGGCCGGTAGGCATATTGTTCTTCTCTGGAAGGATCTTCTCGTGCAATAACTGCGCATCTAAGAGTGGTAAGATAAAAGATGGAGATGGTGGTAAGATAGAAAGACTTGATAAGTATGTCACCTCAATAGAGCAGAGACACTTGCATTGCTCCACTTGAACTTGGTTTGGAGATTGAGAATTAGCAGGCACGCCGACAAACGAGAGGTTCGAGACGCAGGAAATAACTGCGTTTCTGCTTCGATAACAATAGGGTCATCGTCAGTACGACCAATCCTCGAAGGGTATCCCACATCTTCTACCATATCCTCTCCACCACCATCCTCGACATCATCTAAATCAATATCAGGTAATTCTTGAAGAGCGTGCAACATATCGAGCATCGGCTCGTCACGAAAGACTTCGTTCTCGGGTTCGTCAATAGTTTCATCCTCTTCATATTGATCGTATGCAATATCTTCATATTGGTGCGCTCTGGCTTGAAATTCACGACGATAGGTTTCCCTTTGCCTGTAACTTAGAACTAATGGATCGGGATGGAGACCGCTCTGAATGAGTTCATTAAACAGGAGTAACGTATTAACCATCATGTCAAATAATGTAATAAGTATAAAATACATACAACCATTTGTATAGACTCACGAATGACAAAAAACATATAAAAAAAAAAAACCTCTTTATTCCTTTTTTTTAGTACAACAATACTATTGTTCCATCTCAAATGGGAGAGGTCTATCATATGATAGTTGATGAATAACTCATCTCCAATGTTTATGCTTTTAATAGCACACACCATGATATATCTGCCTTTTACACATCTTGTAAAAAAATCTTCCTCCCCTCCTTGACACTCTAAAAATTCACAATTACATCGCTCACGGTTGTCAATAGAACTGTTGATGAACCCTGCAATATTGCCATGAACCCCTGGCCGACCATCAATAAACTTCAACTCCTCATCACATGCCTCCACAGCTATCGACGCAGCATTGGAATTCATTCCATAAATCCTCATACGCCAAGCATATTTAGTCAAAGTTTGCCAAGTTTTCCAATCGTACTCGGGACCTGCATATGGCATTAATGGAATGTGGGTGTCTTGCTCCACTTCTATACGCGTGCCAGAGATAAGGCCGAATCCAGCTTCTGGACAAATGCGGCTCCGCATAATGATGTATCTTCTTCCCCAATAAGTAAATTCTTGATCCATAGGGATAGGTAAGTCTACTGGCCACAAGCCAAATGTCTTGCGGTGCCTAACAAAGGGTCGGACTAATCTTTGCAATTCTTCAGAATTTCGTTCGGGCAGTGAGGCCAAGCGTTCTTGGGAAATGTGCGACACATGCAATGTTCTCATGATTGTAGCCCTTCGTGTTCTTTCACGCAGGGGAACACTCAGCGTTGAGCGGCACCCATCCACATTATTGATGAATCGGGTTACTGCTTCGGTTTCATATGCCTCTATGGACAACATTAAACCAAAATCCACATCTAGTTTGGAGGAGACATCAGCATCATCCACCTACATATTTAGATATCATAAACATCTTGAATATATACTTGAACTGGGAGAGATACTCTTAAAAAAAAAAAAACAAATAATAATTGTATACCAACCTGATATCCATGACGAGCATCAGATCTGGTGGGTTGTTCAAATGTACCAAATCTTATCAGATGGTCTTCAACAACCGTTCTAAGTCGTCTCTTCAGCCCCATACATCTTTTACAATCGCAAACTATTTTGTCCCTCTGCCAATTACAAAAGGTAAGTACTATATACTGCACAATAGTTTGAACGGCTGTGATAGATACAATATATGGTAGTATAAACCCTAAACCCTAAACCCTAAACCCTAAATCCTAAATGGACAGAATTGGGCCCGGACACGTAGTCCTCTCCACTCAAGGTGAAGCCGACCATGCCCTTTCCCGAGTACGACCCTTATATAAGTTTCAATTTCAATAAAGATCTTTTGGAGACGCGCTAGCCCCGATACATAGAGTCCCCTCCACCCAAGGTGAAGTCGACATATGACCTTGACTACGCGACACCTCAATTTTGTAATCTACATTGTACTTAGTAAGGTATGAAGGTGAGTTTGGGCCTGGCACACCTGGTCCTCTCAGTTTTTTTTTTACTACTCGCAGTACACGTCCTCTCCTAGTTTATATATGTCTAGGCTACTAAATACAAGAATCAGTCACTTACATGTGACGATTCCGCATATCCAGCCTCCCCTGGTGGTAAGACAACATCAATCTGTCTCCTGGCCATCTCCAGGCGTCGATCATGCCGATGACCATGGCGATCCATGTAGGGCAGCAACAAGTATAAGATATGGTTAAAAAGAAGAACACCAAAGGCGCTAGGCTGGAAGAGGAGCGAAAGAAAATAACAATGAAGGCCGAGAAAGAGTTGTTTATATAGAAATCTTTAACGTCGCATGCGACGTGACGTCGCAGGCGACGTATTATCAACGGTCACATGCCAGGTCACCTACGACTTGGCAGTACACGTGGCAAATACGCATCTGAGGCGTGTCATACGTTACGTAGACCCGCGTCGCATCGCGGCGTATAGTCAACGGTCAAAATCCAGATCACATGCGACCTGGCAGTACATGTGGCAAGTGCGTCTTGGCGTGTCTCGGGTTCATGCGTCCACGCCGCATGCGGCGTATAGTCAACGGTCAAATTCGGGGCACATGCGACTGGCGTTACACGTGGCAAATGCGTCTTGGACGTGTCCACCTAACGTGGACAGATGGGCCAAGTCTTTGGGCGCCGCGGCGGCGTGGCGCCATAAGCATCCGCTGGCGTGATTTTTGTCGCCCCACGGGCGCGGCGCCCACGGGCGTGGACGGTCGGCCACGCCACGATGTCGGACATCGCGACGCCGCGCGTCGCATGCGACGTGTCTGCGACGTGACGTCGCATTGACGTCGCATGGTCACGTTAATTGCGACGTCACGTCGCACAGACGTCGCAAGCCCACGTCGCTAAATGTCCATTCTCTTGTTGTAAGTAGCTAGTAATGAGGCAATGGCTTGGTTTATAAATTGTGTTCCCCTATCAGATATGATCTTGAAAGGAATTCCAAATCTAGCACAAATGTTTTCGTGGAGAAACCTTGCAGTAGTAAATGTACTAGCCTCTCTAAGTGGAATTGCTTCAGCCCATTTGTGAAATAATCAGTGGCTACAAGGATGAATTGATGTTGAGTTGATAAAAGGGGGTCTATTGGACCTATAAAATCAAGTCCCTATACTTGAAATGGACCTGGAGAGATTATGGCAGTGAGAGGAGCTGGATGCAACACTCTTTTGCCAAAAATTTGGCATTTGTGACAACATTTTATAACATTATAGCAATCTTTAAAGAAAGTAGGCCATAAATACTCTGATCTTAATATCTTCTTAGCTGTTGTGTCAGTAGCAAAATAGCCTCCATAGATGCCTTCATGGCATGCTTCAATGATCATCTTGGTTTCCTCTAAATCCAATACCTTAGCAGCACTCCCTCTTTGTCAATTTTGCACAACACTTCTTTTATCAGCTTAAACTTCTTGTATTTTTCTTTGAACCTTCTTTCTTGGCTGCTAGTCATATCCTTGGGCACTTCATTCTTCTCCAAATAATTCCTAATGTTAAACTGCCAATCCAATGCTTTTTCATGCAAAGCAACAAGGTTAGTAGTCAAAGCACAATCACTCTCATCCAAACCTTCTTGATCTTCATACTCAAACAAGGCATGGGGAAGGTAGGAACTTGGATTGTTAACTAAATGGACTATTTTCACACTGATATTATAGGTCTGAATTTTGCAAGCCCATCTACATAATTTAGCCTTTGGCTATTTTTTTGCAAAGAGAAGAAACATGGGATTTTTCTTCATGAAGACTTGCGTGTGACTATTTTGCAAGAGATGACCTTGCCTATCTATCATGAACATCAAGGCTCCTACGCTTTTTTCAAGCCTGACGTATCTAAGTTCAATATCAGACCACATTTTGCTTGCAAAGGAAATAATTCTGTCATCTTGAAACAATGCCAAACCTATGGCCTTTTTTGTAACACTAATATAAGCGTGAAAAGGCTTCCAAAAGTCTGAAGGTTTCAGCAAAGTAGATTGGCATATGTCATCTATAATTTTGTCAAAGGATTCTTGAAAATTTCATTCCAAGCCACCAATATATGCTTGCTCTCATTTTTTGTAAACTTTCCCACTTTTGTGAGGTTGGAAATAGAACTAATAGTGTGTGAAAAGTGAGGAACATACATCCTTAGAAAAGTAGTCATACCTAAGAAGCTTTTAACTTGCTTGAATGTTTTGGGGGGAGCAAGTTTCTTCAAGGCTTCTATTTTGTGGAGGCAATTCATGCTCATCTTCCTCATGTGACAAGGTACTTCAAAGAGTAAACTCGAACGCATCTGCTTCAACAGCATATGGATGAGAATGACCCCGATGGGCAAGGACTGGAGCCAAGAGGAAGACATGCTTTTAATAAAATCATTTTTGCTTCAACTGTTCATTCAAAGAACGTATCCTTTGTAGTGAGATGCATCAAAAAAAGTGTGATCCCCAAACAGTCCTGGATAATTCGACGGTAGGAATTGGCAAATCCAAGAGAGCACTAGATATCTTAGACTAAAGAAGATGTTTGTCATTCCAACAGTTCTACTTTGGCTGGATCTATGGAGACTCTCTGTGGGATGATGCAATAAGCAAGAAATTCCAAATGATCCTGCTCAAACTGACACTTCTCGAGCATGGCATACAATCCATGCATGCAAAAACTTATGGAGAACATTACAAACATGCCTCTTATGTTCTTTGAGGGTGTTGGAAAAATAAGAATATTATCTAGATGGACCATGACCAAAAGTCCCAAATACTTACTACACACATCATTTGCCATATATTATTAAAGGACCACTAGGACATTGATAATCCAAAAGGCATAATCGTATACTCAAAATGACCATATCAAGTACAAAAAGCTCTCTTTCAATTCATCAACCTCATGGATCCGAATAAGATTGTACGCACCATGGAGATCAATATTTGTGAAATAACGCGCAACTTAGAGTCGCTCCATTAATTCCGAGATTAGAGGAAATGGATACCAATTCAGCACGGTAATGTGTTGAGACCACAATAATCAGCAAACAATTGCAAATAATTTCCTTTCTTCTTGACAAACAAAATCGGTGCCTCAGCAGGTGGCTGAGCATGCCGAATGAAATCGATCGCTAATTTTCCTAAATATAACCCCCCAAAAGCTCCAATGTAGCGAGTGCTATGCCATATATAGGACCATATTGCGGCATAGTCCCGAGCTGCAGGTCAATGGGACAATCATAAAACCATCATTCAATTAAATTGGGTTTATGTCTTAATTTTGGGACAAATTTCATATTGCATGTTTTTAGTAGCATATTCAAATTCACACATTTCACCTCAAAATTATGAAAACGTAATATCATGTTATTTACAAAATAGTCAATATTTCACAATATAGCACCATATCATAAAAACGTGATAACAAAAATTTACATAGTTATTCAACTTTCTTCAAGCACCCCCAATGATATCATAGCCTTCTTCCTGACATCCTGAGGTATTGTAATTCTCGCATTTCTAGCTGGAATAGTGTTTGGAGTTCATGAGTACAAAACACTTTCATAGTCTAGCCAAAGATCGAGGATCACTTTCGGATTTCTCCTCCATTTCTTTGTCCAACAATCGAGTACCTTTCTTTATCCGACACGTTGGTCAACCGATGCCTTTGGACACCACCATTCCACCCGCACATGGTTGAAGTTAATATTACCTTCTTCTTTGCAAATATCGAGATAGTGAACCCCAACCACCTTTGGATATGTATCTAAATCGATGGCTTTACTACCACAAATTGGTGGCATTCCAAGTCGATTGGAAGGTTCATAAGCATCCATGCCTAGAAACTTTGGCCTATTGTTCTTAGGACCAACATAGTGTTTGTCGAAGGAGGAGGAGCATATTGCTTGCGAATGCTACTTACGGTGTCATCAAAATCCTCGGCACTGCTAAGGTCTTCCACCTAGTTTTAGGCAACCACCCTTCTTTCAATTCATCCGAGGATGTGTCTATCTCCCCAATAGGTTAATCACCTTCTTCCAAGTAAGCCACCAAGGCACGGTTGGTGTCATCCGGATTGGTTTGCCAATGCTTTATATAGTCTTGGATTCCTTCCTTAGTCAATCCCAATTGCTTCACTTCTTGATGAGGTTTTAAAGCTTTTTGGTTGACCTAGAGGTATCATAGGCTTGCCATTCTCATCTCTCGCCCATATTTCCTCCCCTCCTCTCCACTCATCCTCACGAAGGTCTCATCTTCCATTGGAAGATTGGAATCCCATCTCTCACCCAAAAAGTGAACTGCAGAGGCACGGAATGACCTTCAAGATCCAATGTATAACCATCCACAAAGCTCTTCCAATCGGGCACTTCTTCTATGAGAGAAGCTATAGGGTTTGGAGTAGTGCATTCATGCAAGATTTCCATTAGCCTAGGAAAGTTGGTCCTTTGTTCTTTGCTTCAAGTATACAACTATATTTGCCAAATAATGCATCCACATCCTCATGGGTATGCCCGGGCATAAGAAACCCTAAATTAACTCTTTCAAATATCCCCACAATTTTGTTAAGTAGGATAGGAAAGAAAACATCCACTGTTCTTATTTTGGCCAAAGACAATTATCAAGTTGCAAGAGAAACCTTTTGGGTAGATCTTGAGGTTTAGCACGTGAAGTTGAAGCTCCAACATGTTGGTAGACCCATGCTTCCTAAACCTTGCCTTCTTTGAACTTTTCAATATTGTTAGGGTTTCCATCTAACAATGCTCTATGTAGTGCTGGCTAGTCATGAAGGTCACGGAGGTGACCATTGTATCCATTTTCATAGTTTCTCAAACACCTCATGATACTCCCAATCACTACAAAAAATTGCCCCTATTTACGGCGTCTATTACGGCGTCCGGGCGTCATTTGAGCGTCGATGAACGGCGCCAAAAAGTCGATGAACGGCGCCTATAACGGACGTGCCGCGTCGCCGTTTTACGACGCGACGGACGCGCCGCTATATCTGCCGCGCCGCGCAACGCGTCGTCTTAAAGCGGCGGCGTGGCGTCGTTCAACGACGCTTCCACGTTACTGCGTGGTCGCCACGCCGGGCGGCGCGGCGTGGCGTCGGCAAGAAGCGGAGTTCGCGGCGTGGCGATACGTGTTTGGCGTCGTTTAACGGCGTCGCATTACGTGGTAGCCACGCTGGCCGGGCGGCGGCGGCGGCGGCGGCGTTAAGCGCCGTTCGGCGTGGCGTTTACGTAAAGCAACGTCGTTAAACGGCGTTGTTATTGTATTAAAAAAAAATTTTAATTTTTTTTTTTTTTTTTTTTTAAATAATAATAATACATTTATTATGAATGAAGTTAATACATTTAATTTAAAGCCTATAAAATGAATTTAACCAATAAAGAAATATAAGATTTTAACGTCATTAAATGATGTCGCTTAAATATATTAAAAAAATACAAAAATAAATGAAGCCCCAATTTTTTTAGCTAAATACATTAATCAATAAATTAAGCTAAATACATTAATCAATACATTAAGCATATTGAAAATTAAATGCTTACCTGGTACAAGGTGGCAAAGTTGTTTTGCACAAACAACGCATTTGCTAGGAGTGTACATGCAAAACAATAAATTTAATGATTAGTAAAATATTAGTATAAATAAACAACTTAAAGGAAAAAAAAATGGAAAATCAATGGGGGAGGGGTGGTTTCAATGACGTCCCCTTCTTGGATAACAATTTAACCTAAATAAAGCATTAGTATTTTATTAGCGTGAAAAAAAAATTAAATCCTTACGGAAGAGGGTGCCAACTTGTTTTGCAAGAACAACACATTTTGTTAGGAGTGTACATGCAAAACAAAAAATTCAATGATTAGAAAGAAATAGTATAAAACAACTAATAAGGAAAAATTTTGGAAAGAAGAAGGGTCTAGATCTTTTAACGACGTCTTCTTAGATGGGAAAAAAATTAGAAGAAGAATGGAAGAATTCAAGAAGAAAAGGCTAAGAAGAAGAGGAGGAACCGAAAATGGGGAGGAAGAATCTGAAGAAGATGAAGCGCAAGAGGAGGATTAAGAGTAAGAATTTGAATAAGAGGAGGAAGAAGTAGTATAAGAGGAGGAAGAATCAAGAAGAAGATGACAAAGGGAATGGAAGAATATGTATGGAAGAAGGATGCAAGAATGGAAGAAGAAGAATGAAGGTTGAAGGAAGAACAAACAACAAATACAAAAAGCCTTAAATCTACCCAAAAACAAGTTTAGATTCAAAAAACGAGTTGGTTGATCCGTGCACATACCTTATGAAGCTTGTCTTACACTTAGAATAGACCCCAAAGTAGATCCGCGCCGAAAATCGCCTCAAAAACGGCTCCTCCATAAGCTTTTTGCTTTTCGAAAATAAGCGGCGGGATTGCCGCTGTTTTGATTTAAATCCGCAGTCGTCGTTTAACGGCGTCGTGGCGTCGTTAAACGGCGACAAAAACGTCGTTGAGCGGCGTTTGTAACGACGCTTTTTTTTTTTGACGAAAAAAAAAAAAAATTTTTTTTTTTTTAAATATGTACACTTGATACATGGGTTTATTTAACTGGATAGGGGTTTATTTGACTTGCTACACCCGTTAAAGTTATGAAATATACCACCATGAAAATGTTCAATGTTTTGTGGTACATCCGTTGAGCTATGAGGTATATAATCGATGATGATAACTAGTAATACCTTACACGCTTCGATAACTAATACCTTACCAACATGCAAAGATGTAGTTTATCTTAAAATTTTATTTTGTTAGATTTAAAAAGGTTAGGTTTCCACCAATAGTATATGTAGCTACGTGTTCGCTTGTTACGACGACATATATATATATATTTTTAATTTTGTCCCCTGCTATGAGAACTAATACCCTACCAACATGCGAAGATGTAGTTTATCTCAACATGCATGTATGTTGGCGATGACTTAGGATGCTAGGCGACAAAAATCAGAATTTAAGTCCGTACTATGCATTAATTACGAATTTACGAATGTCTTGCTACTGCAAAAGCGGGCCTTGACTTCTAACTGCCACAACGGGAGGAGTACAGGTCCAAACTCCATTCCATCAGTTCCCCTTGCTTCGCGTTCTCAACTGCATGTGATTGGCCACGTCCCAAGTGCAAAAGACCAAAACTTCGGCACCCAAAGCGCAAACCACGCTAGAACACGGCAACTCATAGGGTTTACGTGCCGGAGGAGGCTCTATGCTTGTCGGTTGACTAGGACCTTGCGCCGTGTCTTGGCGTGGGGGTGTTGGCCTTGCGAGCACGGACCCTAAAACCACCCGAGGCGGCTTGCCCCAAAAGTCCTCTCCGAAGGCCCTGGCGGACGGACGGGCAACTTCCCTCTCAGGAACCGTGATCTGTCTCTGCCAATGGACTCGAGCGTCGACATTGCCCTAGGGACCAAGTTTTGTGGCGCGAAGCCCACTCCTTCTTGAAGAAGCGCCAAACTATCTCATGTGCAACACACTCGTAGTCAATTGGCCTAGGAGGTGGTACATTTGAATTTTGCAATATAGGGCGTAAGTGTTTCTTTCTTTTGCAAACCTGGCCAGGTGTAACTTGGTCCCTAGGGTAATTTTGGCATTCGGATGATGTGGCGAAGTCGGATCGGCATTTGAACCTCGCAATGTCCGAACGACAAAACACTTTGGTTTCTACACATGCGCCGCCCTGGGGGCGCTTCGCGGTTTGATATGTTCTCGGGACGGATGTTGGATTTTTGGACCTTCTCGGACCAGGTTCCCGGAACAAAGGATTCAAGCGGTGGGATCACGGAACCGAGATCCGGGAGTGTGGTCTTTAGCATTACACCCCCCCGGGGCCTGCCAGAAAGGCTGCCTCGGGGAAGCTTTTTGGGGCTCGCCTCACGGGGTTCGGACTCTCCCCTCTAATGAGGAGGCCTTGCAAGGTCCTGGCCTTGTTTGACTTGGGCAAGTGTGCCGGCTCGGCTGCCCAACAACGAGCTGCCCCGGTTGTTCTAGTGCAAACTATTTGATCTAAACCTTATCAAAATTTTTGAAAGTTGGCACGTATGTTGGCGATGACTTAGGAAGCTAGTGACAAAAATCAGAATTTAAGTCCGTACTATGCATTAATTACGAATTTACGAATGTCTTGCTCTTTGCAAAAGCGGCCCTTGACTTCTAAGCGCCACAGCGGGGAGTACAGGTCCAAACTCCATTCCGTCGGTTCCCTTTGCCCAGCGTTCTCAACTGCATGTGATCGGCCACGTCCCAAGTGCAAAAGACCAAAACTTCGGCACCCAAAGCGCCAAACCCTACACGGCAACTCTCATAGGGTTTACGTTTGAGGAACTCTATCCTTGTCGATTTGGCTAGGACCTTGCGCCGTGTCTTGAGGTAGAGGGGGTGTTGGCCTTGAGCCACGGACCCTAAAAACCACCCGAGGAAGCGGCTTGCCCCAAAAGTCCTCTCCGAAGGCCACGGCGACGGGACGGGCACCTTCCCCTCTCGAGCCGTGATCTGTCTGCGCCAATGGACTCGGAAGCGTCGACATTGCCCTAGGGACCAAGTTTTGTGGCGAAGCCCACCCCTTCTCGAAGAAGCCAAACTATCTCATGTGCAACACACTCGTAGTCAATTGGCCTAGGAGGTGGGCTGCTTTGAATCTTGCAATGTAGGGCGTAAGTGTTTCTTTCTTTTGCAAAACCTGGAGGTGTAACTTGGTCCCTAGGGTAATTTTGGCATTCCGGACGATGTGGCGAAGTCGGATCGCCATTTGAACCTCGCAATGTCCGAACGACAAAACACTTTGGTTTCTACTAATCGTCGCCGGGGCAGCCCAGCGGTTTGATATGTTCTCCGGACGGATGTTGGATTTTTTGGACCTTCTCGGACCAGGTTCCCGGAACAAAGGATTCAACGGGCCGGATCACGGGAACCGAGATCGGGAGTGTGGTCTTTAGCATTACACCCCCCGCGGCGGGCTGCCCGGGAAAGGCTGCCTCGGGGAAGCTTTTTGGGGCTCGCCTCTGGGGTTAGGACTCTCCCCTCTAATGAAGAGGCCTTGCAAGGTCTGGCCTTGTTTGACTTGGGCAATTGTGCCATTTCGGCTGCCCAACAACGGGCTGCGGTTGTTCTAGTGCAAACTATTTGATCTAAACCTTATCCAAAATTTTTTGAAAGTTGGCACGTATGTTGGCGATGACTTAGGAAGCTAGCTGACAAAAAATCAGAATTTAAGTCCGTACTATGCATTAATTACGAATTTACGAATGTCTTGCTACTGCAAAAGCGGCCCTTGACTTCTAACTGCCACAGCGGGAGGAGTACAGGTCCAAACTCCATTCCGTCAGTTCCCCTTGCTTCGCGTTCTCAACTGCATGTGATCGGCCACGTCCCAAGTGCAAAAGACCAAAACTCGGCACCCAAAACGCAAACCCTACCTGGCAACTCATAGGGTTTACGTTTCGGAGGCTCTATCCTTGTCAGATTTGGCTAGGACCTTGCGCCGTGTCTTGAGGTAGAGGGGGTGTTGGCCTTGAGCACGGACCCTAAAACCACCCGGGCGGCTTGCCCCAAAAAGTCTCTCTCCGAAGGCCCTGGCGGCGGGACGGGCAACTTCCCCTCTCGAGCCGTGATTTGTCTCGCCAATGGACTCGAGCGTCGACATTGCCCTAGGGACCAAGTTTTGTGGCCAGAAGCCCACCCCTTCTCGAAGAAGCGCCAAACTATCTCATGTGCAACACACTCGTAGTCAATTGGCCTAGGAGGTGGCTGTTGAATACTGCAATGTAGGGCGTAAGTGTTTCTTTCTTTTGCAAAACTGACCGTGTAACTTGGTCCCTAGGGTAATTTTGGCATTCCGGACGATGTGGCGAAGTCGGATCGGCATTTCGGAGCCTCCGCAATGTCCGAACGACAAAACACTTTGGTTTCTACATGTCGCCGCCGGGGGCGCTTCAGCGGTTTGATATGTTCTCCGGGCCGGATGTTGGATTTTTGGACCTTCTCGGACCAGGTTCACCGGAACAAAGGATTCAGCGGTGGGATCACGGAACAGAGATCGGGAGTGTGGTCTTTAGCGTACACCCGTGGGCGGGAGCCGAGGGAAAGGCTGCCTCGGGAAGCTTTTGGGGCTCGCCTCACGGGGGTTGGACTCTCCCCTCTAATGAAGAGGCCTTGCAAGGTCCTGGCCTTGTTTGACTTGGGCAATTGTGCCAGCTCGGCTGCCCAACAACAGGCTGCCCGGACTGTTCTAGTGCAAACTATTTGATCTAAACCTTATCCAAATTTTTTGAAAGTTGGCCTGTATGTTGGCGATGACTTAGGAAGCTAGCTGACAAAAAATCAGAATTTAAGTCCGTACTATGCATTAATTACAATTTCTGAATGTCTTACTCTTTGCAAAAGCGGCCCTTGACTTGACGCCAGCGGGAGGAGTACAGTCCAAACTCCATTCCGTCGGTTCCCCTTGCCAGCGTTCTCAAGCGCATGTGATCGGCCCACGTCCCAAGTGCAAAAGACCAAAACTTCGGCACCCAAAAGCGCCAAACCCCGCTAGAACACGGCAACTCATAGGGTTTACGTTTGGAGGCTCTATCCTTGTCGGATTTGACTAGGACCTTGCGCCCGTGTCTTGATGTAGAGGGGGGTGTTGGCCTTGAGCCACGAACCCTAAAACCACCGGAAGCGGCTTGCCCCAAAATTCCTCTCCGAAGGCCCCAGCGCGACGGACGGGCAACTTCCCTCTCGGAACCGTGATCTGTCTCGCCAATGGACTCATAAGCGTCGACATTGCCCTAGGGACCAAGTTTTGTGGCGAAGCCCACCCCTTTCGAAGAAGCGCCAAACTATCTCATGTGCAACACTTTCGTAGTCAATTGGCCTAGGAGGTGGGCTGCTTTGAATCTTTGCAATGTAGGGGCGTAAGTGTTTCTTTCTTTTGCAAAGCGGCCCGTGTAACTTGGTCCCTAGGGTAATTTTGGCATTAGGACGATGTGGCGAAGTCGGATCGGCATTTGAACCTCCACAATGTCCGAACGACAAAACACTTTGGTTTCTACTTCATGCCGCCCTTGGGGCGCAGCGGTTTGATATGTTCTCCGGACGGATGTTGGATTTTTGGACCTTCTCGGACCAGGTTCTTGGAACAAAGGATTCAGCGGGCCGGATCACGGGAATCGAGATCCGGGAGTGTGGTCTTTAGCGTACACCCCGTGGCGGGCGCTACCGAGGAAAGGCTGCCTCGGGGAAGCTTTTGGGGCTCGCCTCACGGGGTTCGGACTCTTCCCTCTAATGAGGAGGCCTTGCAAGGTCCTGGCCTTGTTTGACTTGGGCAAGTGTGCCGGCTCGGCTGCCCAACAACAGGCTGCCCAGACCGTTCTAATGCAAACTATTTGATCTAAACCTTATCCAAAATTTTTGAAAGTTGGCCTGTATGTTGGCGATGACTTAAGAAGCTCGTGACAAAAATCAGAATTTAAGTCCCAGGTACTATGCATTAATTACGAATTTACGAATGTCTTGCTCTTTTGCAAAAGTGGGCCTTGACTTCTAACTGCCACAACGGGAGGAGTACAGGTCCAAACTCCATTCCGTCAGTTCCGCTTGCTTCGCGTTCTCAACTGCATGTGATCGGCCACGTCCCAAGTGCAAAAGACCAAAACTCGGCACCCAAAACACAAACCCTGCTAGAACCTGGCAACTCATAGGGTTTTACGTTTGAGGCTCTATCCTTGTCGATTTGACTAGGACCTTGCGCCATGTCTTGGCGTAGGGGGGGTGTTGGCCTTGAGCCACGGACCCTAAAAACCCCGGAAGCAGCTTGCCCCAAAAGTCCTCTCGAAGGCCACAGCGACGGGACGGGCAACTTCCCTCTCGGGAACCGTGATCTGTCTCGCCAATGGACTCGAAGCGTCGACATTGCCCTAGGGACCAAGTTTTGTGGCCGAAGCCCACCCCTTCTCGAAGAAGCGCCAAACTATCTCATGTGCAAGCGACTTTCGTAGTCAATTGGCCTAGGAGGTGGGCTCTTTGAATCTTTGCAATGTAGGGCGTAAGTGTTTCTTTCTTTTGCAAAACTGGCCGTGTAACTTGGTCCCTAGGGTAACTTTGGCATTCGGACGATGTGGCGAAGTCGGATCGGCATTTGAACCTCCGCAATGTCCGAACGACAAAACACTTTGGTTTCTACTAATCGCCGCCCGCAGGGGCGCTTAGCGGTTTGATATGTTCTCCGGGGACGGATGTTGGATTTTTGGACCTTCTCGGACCAGGTTCACGGAACAAAGGATTCAACGGTCGGATACGGGGAACCGAGATCCGGGAGTGTGGTCTTTAGCGTACACCCCGTGTGGGCGCTGCGGGAAAGGCTGCCTCGGGAAGCTTTTGGGGCTCGCCTCACGGGGTTCGGACTCTCCCCTCTAATGAAGAGGCCTTGCAAGGTCCTGGCCTTGTTTGACTTGGGCAATTGTGCCGGCTCGGCTGCCCAACAACAGCTGCCGGACTGTTCTAGTGCAAACTATTTGATCTAAACCTTATCCAAAATTTTTGAAAGTTGGCTGTATGTTGGCGATGACTTAGGAAGCTAGCTGACAAAAATCAGAATTTAAGTCCGTACTATGCATTAATTACAATTTCGAATGTCTTGCTCTTTGCAAAAGCGGCCCTTGACTTCCGGACGCCACAGCGGGGAGGAGTACAGGTCCAAACTCCATTCCGTCAGTTCCCCTTGCTTGGCGTTCTCAACTGCATGTGATCGGCCATGTCCCAAGTGCAAAAGACCAAAACTTCGGCACCCAAAAGCGCAAACCCCGCTAGAACACGGCAACTCATAGGGTTTACGTTTGGAGGCTCTATCCTTGTCGAGTTTGACTAGGACCTTAGCCGATGTCTTGATGTAGAGGGGGTGTTGGCGCTTGAACACGAACCCTAAAAACCACCCAGGCGGCTTGCCCCAAAATTCCTCTCCGAAGGCCACTGGCGGCCGGACGGGCAACTTCCCCTCTCGGAACCGTGATACATCTCTCGCCAATGGACTCATAGCGTCGATATTGCCCTAGGGACCAAGTTTTGTGGCGAAGCCCACCCTTCTCGAAGAAGCGCCAAACTATCTCATGTGCAACACACTCGTAGTCAATTGGCCTAGGAGGTGGCTTTGAATCTTTGCAATGTAGGGCGTAAGTGTTTCTTTCTTTTGCAAAACTGGACCAGGTGTAACTTGGTCCCTAGGGTAATTTTGGCATTCGGACGATGTGGCGAAGTCGGATCGGCATTTGAACCTCCACAATGTCAGAACAACAAAACACTTTGGTTTTCTGCGCATGCGCCCTTGGGGCGCCTTGCGGTTTGATATGTTCTCCCGGGGCCGGATGTTGGATTTTTTGGACCTTCTCGGACCAGGTTCTTGGAACAAAGGATTCAGCGGTCGGATCACGGGAATCGAGATCGGGAGTGTGGTCTTTAGCGTACACCCCGGCGGGCTTGCGCTGCGGGGAAAGGCTGCCTCGGGGAAGCTTTTGGGGCTCGCCTCCGGGGTTGGACTCTCCCCTCTAATGAGGAGGCCTTGCAAGGTCCTGGCCTTGTTTGAATTGGGCAAGTGTGCGGCTCGGCTGCCCAACAACAGGCTGCCCGGACCGTTCTAATGCAAACTATTTGATCTAAACCTTATCCAAAATTTTTGAAAGTTGGCACGTATGTTGGCGATGACTTAGGAAGCTTCGTGACAAAAATCAGAATTTAAGTCCGTACTATGCATTAATTACGAATTCTGAATGTCTTGCTCTCTTTGCAAAAAGTGGGCCTTGACTTCTAAGCGCCTAGCGGGAGGAGTACAGGTCCAAACTCCATTCCGTCAGTTCCCCTTGCTTCGCGTTCTCAACTGCATGTGATCGGCCACGTCCCAAGTGCAAAAGACCAAAACTCGGCACCCAAAACACAAACCCTGCTAGAACCTGGCAACTCATAGGGTTTACGTTTGGAGGCTCTATCCTTGTCGATTTGACTAGGACCTTGCGCCATGTCTTGGCGTAGGGGGTGTTGGCGCTTGAGCACGGACCCTAAAACCACCCGAAGCAGCTTGCCCCAAAGTCCTCTCCGAAGGCCACGGCGACGGGGACGGGCAACTTCCCTCTCGGAACCGTGATGCATCTCTGCCAATGGACTCGGAGCGTCGACATTGCCCTAGGGACCAAGTTTTGTGGCGAAGCCCACCCCTTCTCGAAGAAGCGCCAAACTATCTCATGTGCAGCGCTTTCGTGAGTCAATTGGCCTAGGAGGTGGGCTCTTTGAATCTTTGTAATGTAGGGCGTAAGTGTTTCTTTCTTTTGCAAAACGCCCGTGTAACTTGGTCCCTAGGGTAATTTTGGTATTAGGACGATGTGGCGAAGTCGGATCGCCATTTGAACCTCCGCAATGTCCGAACGACAAAACACTTTGGTTTCTACTTGTCGCCCATGAGCGGGGGGGCCAGCGGTTTGATATGTTCTCCCGGACGGATGTTGGATTTTTGGACCTTCTCGGACCAGGTTCCTTGAACAAAGGATTCAGCGGTGGGATACGGGGAACCGAGATCGGGAGTGTGGTCTTTAAGCGTCGCCCCGGCGGAGCGCTGCCGAGGAAAGGCTGCCTCGGGGAAGCTTTTTGGGGCTCGCCTCACGGGGTTCGGACTCTCCCCTCTAATGAGGAGGCCTTGCAAGGTCCTGGCCTTGTTTGACTTGGGCAAGTGTGCCGGCTCCCAACAACAGGCTGCCGGATTGTTCTAATGCAAACTGTTTGATCTAAACCTTATCCAAAATTTTTGAAAGTTGGCCTGTATGTTGGCGATGACTTAGGAAGCTAGGCCGACAAAAATCAGAATTTATGTCCGTACTATGCATTAATTACGAATTTCTGAATGTCTTGCTCTTTGCAAAAGCGGCCCTTGACCCCGGCGCCACAACGGGAGGAGTACAGGTCCAAACTCCATTCCGTCGGTTCCCCTGCTTGGCGTTCTCAATTGCATGTGATCGGCCACGTCCCAAGTGCAAAAGACCAAAACTTCGGCACCCAAAAGCGCAAAACCCTACACGGCAACTCATAGGGTTTACGTTTGGGAGGCTCTATCCTTGTCGGTTGGCTAGGACCTTCTTGCCGTGTCTTGAGGTAGGGGGGGGTGTTGGCCTTGAGCCACGGACCCTAAAACCACCCGGGCGGCTTGCCCCAAAAGTCCTCTCCGAGAAGGCCACGGCGCGGGACGGGCAACTTCCCCTCTCGGGCACCGTGATGCATCTCTCGCCAATGGAATCGAGCGTCGACATTGCCCTAGGGACCAAGTTTTGTGGCGAAGCCCACCCCTTCTCGAAGAAGCCAAACTATCTCATGTGCAACACACTTTCGTAGTCAATTGGCCTAGGAGGTGGGCTCTTGAAATCTTTGCAATGTAGGGCGTAAGTGTTTCTTTCTTTTGCAAAGCCCGGCCCGCGTGTAACTTGGTCCTTAGGATAATTTTGGCATTCGGACGATGTGGCGAAGTCGGATCGCCATTTTGGAACCTCGCAATGTCCGAACGACAAAACACTTTGGTTTCTACTTGTCGCCCCCGGGGCGGCAGCGGTTTGATATGTTCTCCGGACGGATGTTGGATTTTTGGACCTTTCGGACGGGTTCCTTGAACAAAGGAATCAAGCGGTCGGACACGGAACCGAGATCCGGGAGTGTGGTCTTTAAGCGTCGCCCCGGGGTATTTGTTAGGAAAAGGCTGCCGGGGAAGCTTTTTGGGGCTCGCCTCTGGGGTTGGACTCTCCCCTCTAATGAGGAGGCCTTGCAAGGTCTGGCCTTGTTTGACTTAAATACCCGCCCCTCGTTTGCCCAACAACGGCTGCCTGACCGTTCTAATGCAAACTATTTGATCTAAACCTTATCCAAAATTTTTGAAAGTTGGCTGTATGTTGGCGATGACTTAGGAAGCTCGGCCGACAAAAAATCAGAATTTAAGTCCATTACTATGCATTAATTACTAATTTCTGAATGTCTTGCTCTGCGCAAAAGTGGGCCTTGACTTCTAACCGCCACAACGGGAGGAGTACAGGTCCAAACTCCATTCCGTCGGGTTCCCCTTGCCAGCGTTCTCAAGCTGCATGTGATGGCCCACGTCCCAAGTGCAAAAGACCAAAACTTCGGCACCCAAAAGCGCCAAACCCTGCTGGGAACACGGCAACTCATAGGGTTTACGTTTGAGGCTCTATCCTTGTCGATTTGACTAGGACCTTTGTGCGCCGTGTCTTGGCGTAGAGGGGGTGTTGGCCTTGAAAAACGGACCCTAAAAAACCACCGGGCGGCTTGCCCCAAAAAGTCCTCTCCCGAAGGCCACGGCGGCGACGGACGGGCAACTTCCCTCTCGGGAAGTGATCTGTCTCGCCAATGGACTCGAAGCGTCGACATTGCCCTAGGGACCAAGTTTTGTGGCGAAGCCCACCCCTTCGAAGAAGCCAAAACTATCTCATGTGCAGCGCTTTTCGTAGTCAATTGGCCTAGGAGGTGGGCTGCTTTGAATCTTGTAATGTAGGGCGTAAGTGTTTCTTTCTTTTGCAAAGCCCTGGCCAGTGTAACTTGGTCCCTAGGGTAATTTTGGCATGGGGACGATGTGGCGAAGTCGGATCGCCATTTGAACCTCCGCAATGTCCGAACGACAAAACACTTTGGTTTCTACAACTTGTCGCCCAGCGGGGCGCTTGCGGTTTGATATGTTCTCGGGGACGGATATTGGATTTTTTTGGACCTTTCGGACCAGGTTCCTTGAACAAAGGATTCAAGCGGTGGGATACGGGAACCGAGATCGGGAGTGTGGTCTTTCTGCGTCGCGCCCCGGTGGAGCTGCCGAGGAAAAGGCTGCCTCGGGAAGCTTTTTGGGGCTCGCCTCCTGGGGTTCGGACTCTCCCCTCTAATGAGGAGGCCTTGCAAGGTCCTGGCCTTGTTTGACTTGGGCAAGTGTGCCGGCTCGGCTGCCCAACAAAAGTTGCCGGTTTGTTCTAATGCAAACTGTTTGATCTAAACCTTATCCAAAATTTTTGAAAGTTGGCTGTATGTTGGCGATGACTTAGGAAGCTAGCTGACAAAAATCAGAATTTATGTCCATTACTATGCATTAATTACGAATTTACGAATGTCTTGCTACTTGCAAAAGCGGCCCTTGACCGGCGCCACAACGGGAGGAGTACAGGTCCAAACTCCATTCCGTCAGTTCCCCTTGCTTCGCGTTCTCAACTGCATGTGATCGGCCACGTCCCAAGTGCAAAAGACCAAAACTCGGCACCCAAAACACAAACCCTGCTAGAACGGCAACTCATAGGGTTTACGTTTGGAGAGCTCTATCCTTGTCGATTTGACTAGGACCTTGCCCGTGTCTTGACGTAGGGGGGGTGTTGGCGCCTAAAGAGCACGGACCCTAAAACCACCGGAAGTAGCTTGCCCCAAAAGTCCTCTCCGAAGGCCTCGGCGGGGCGGGCAACTTCCCCTCTCGGGAACCGTGATCCTGTCTCGCCAATGGAATCGAACGTCGACATTGCCCTAGGGACCAAGTTTTGTGGCGAAGCCCACCCCTTCTCGACAAGAAGAAGCCAAACTATCTCATGTGCAACACACTCGTAGTCAATTGGCCTAGGAGGTGGGCTTTGAATCTTTTGCAATGTAGGGCGTAAGTGTTTCTTTCTTTTGCAAAACTGACCTAAGTGTAACTTGGTCCTTAGGATAATTTTGGCATTCCGGGACGATGTGGCTAAGTCGGATCGCCATTTTGGAGCCTCGCCAATGTCCGAACGACAAAACACTTTGGTTTCTACTTTAATGGCCGCCCGGGGGGCGCAGCGGCGGTTTGATATGTTCTCCCGGACGGATGTTGGATTTTTGGACCTTCTCGGACCAGGTTCCTTGAACAAAGGAATCAGCGGCCGGATCTGGGAACCGAGATCGGGGAGTGTGGTCTTTAGCGTCGTTCCCCGGCGGGCTGTTAGGGAAAGGCTGCCTCAGGGGAAGCTTTTTGGGGCTCGCCTCACGGGGTTGGACTCTCCCCTCTAATGAGGAGGCCTTGCAAGGTCCCACGGCCTTGTTTGACTTGTGCCGGCTTCGGCCGCCCAACAACATTTGCCCGGACCGTTCTAATGCAAACTATTTGATCTAAACCTTATCAAAATTTTTGAAAGTTGGCTGTATGTTGGCGATGACTTAGGAAGCTTCGTGACAAAAATCAGAATTTAAGTCCCATTACTATGCATTAATTACGAATTTACGAATGTCTTGCTCTGCAAAAGTGGGCCTTGACTTCTAAGCGCCACAACGGCAGGAGTACAGGTCCAAACTCCATTCCGTCGGTTCCCCTTGCTTGGCGTTCTCAAGCGCATGTGATCGGCCACGTCCCAAGTGCAAAGACCAAAACTTCGGCACCCAAAACGCAAACCCCGCTAGAACACGGCAACTCATAGGGTTTACGTTTGGAGGCTCTATCCTTGTCCGGTTGACTAGGACCTTGCGCCGTGTCTTGGCGTAGAGGGGGGTGTTGGCCTTGAGCACGGACCCTAAAACCACCCGAAGCAGCTTGCCCCAAAAGTCCTCTCCGAAGGCCCCAGCGACGGACGGGCAACTTCCCCTCTCCGGAACCGTGATGCGTCTCCGCCAATGGGACTGAGCGTCGACATTGCCCTAGGGACCAAGTTTTGTGGCGAAGCCCACCCCTTCTCGAAGAAGCGCCAAACTATCTCATGTGCAGCGCTTTTCGTAGTCAATTGGCCTAGGAGGTGGCTGGCGAATCTTTGTAATGTAGAGGCGTAAGTGTTTCTTTCTTTTTTGCAAAACGACCGTGTAACTTGGTCCCTAGGGTAATTTTGGCATTCCGGACGATGTGGCGAAGTCGGATCGCCATTTCGAACCCTCGCAATGTCCGAACGACAAAACACTTTGGTTTCTACTTTATCGCCCTTGGGGCGCTTGCGGTTTGATATGTTCTCCGGACGGATATTGGATTTTTGGACCTTCTCGGACCAGGTTCCTTGAACAAAGGATTCAAGCGCCGGATCACGGGAACCGAGATCGGGGAGTGTGGTCTTTAGCGTCGCCCCGTGAGCGTACCCGAGAAAGGCTGCCTCGGGAAGCTTTTGGGGCTCGCCTCACGGGGTTGGACTCTCCCCTCTAATGAGGAGGCCTTGCAAGGTCCTGGCCTTGTTTGACTTGGGCAAGTGTGCATTTCGGCTGCCCAACAACAGCTGCACTGGGTGTTCTAATGCAAACTGTTTGATCTAAACCTTATCCAAAATTTTTGAAAGTTGGCCTGTATGTTGGCGATGACTTAGGAAGCTAGCTGACAAAAAAATCAGAATTTATGTCCGTACTATGCATTAATTACGAATTTCTGAATGTCTTGCTCGCAAAAGCGGCCCTTGACTTACGCCCCGCCACAGCGGGGAGGAGTACAGGTCCAAACTCCATTCAGGTCGGTTCCCCTTGCTTGGCGTTCTCAAGCTGCATGTGATCGGCCACGTCCCAAGTGCAAAAGACCAAAACTTCGGCACCCAAAACACAAACCCTGCTAGAACACGGCAACTCATAGGGTTTTACGTTTGGAGGCTCTATCCTTGTCGATTTGACTAGGACCTTTGCTGTGTCTTGGCGTAGGGGGGTGTTGGCCTTGAGCACGGACCCTAAAACCACCCGGAAGCGGCTTGCCCCAAAAGTCCTCTCCAGAAGGCCACGGCGCCGGACGGGCAACTTCCCTCTCGGGCCGTGATCTGTCTCTGCCAATGGAATCGAGCGTCGACATTGCCCTAGGGACCAAGTTTTGTGGCCAGAAGCCCACCCCTTCTCGAAGAAGCGCCAAACTATCTCATGTGCAACACACTCGTAGTCAATTGGCCTAGGAGGTGGCTGCTGAATACTGCAATGTAGGGCGTAAGTGTTTCTTTCTTTTGCAAAACCGGCCCAGGTGTAACTTGGTCCTTAGGATAATTTTGGCATTCGGACGATGTGGCGAAGTCGGATCGCCATTTTGGAACCTCGCAATGTCCAGAACGACAAAACACTTTGGTTTCTACTAATCGCCCGCAGGGGCGCTTGTGGTTTGATATGTTCTCGGGACGGATGTTGGATTTTTGGACCTTCTCGGACCAGGTTCCTTGAACAAAGGAATCAGCTACGGATCACGGGAACCGAGATCGGGAGTGTGGTCTTTAAGCGTCACGCCCCGGCTGCATTTGTTAGAAAAAGGCTGCCTCGGGGAAGCTTTTGGGGGCTCGCCTCCCGGGGTTGGACTCTCCCCTCTAATGAGGAGGCCTTGCAAGGTCCTGGCCTTGTTTGACTTGTGCCCGGCTTCGGTTTGCCCAACAACAACAGCTGCCCGGACCGTTCTAATGCAAACTATTTGATCTAAACCTTATCCAAAATTTTTGAAAGTTGGCCTGTATGTTGGCGATGACTTAGGAAGCTTCGCTGACAAAAAAATCAGAATTTAAGTCCGTACTATGCATTAATTACGAATTTATTTAATGTCTTGCTACTTTTGCAAAAGTGGGCCTTGACTTCTAAGCGCCACAACGGGAGAGTACAGGTCCAAACTCCATTCCGTCGGTTCCCCTTGCCCAGCGTTCTCAACTGCATGTGATCGCCCACGTCCCAAGTGCAAAAGACCAAAACTTCGGCACCCAAAGCGCAAACCACCGCTAGAACACGGCAACTCATAGGGTTTACGTTTGGAGGCTCTATCCTTGTCGGATTTGACTAGGACCTTTTGCGCCGTGTCTTGGCGTAGAGGGGGTGTTGGCGGCGAACCCACGGACCCTAAAACCACCCCGGAAGCGGCTTGCCCCAAAGTCCTCTCGAAGGCCTCCGGCGGCCGGACGGGCAACTTTCCCTCTCCAGAACCGTGATTCGGCTCTGCCAATGGACTCGAGCGTTGACATTGCCCTAGGGACCAAGTTTTGTGGCGGAAGGCCACCCCTTCTCGAAGAAGCGCCAAACTATCTTATGTCCAACACACTTTCGTAGTCAATTGGCCTAGGAGGTGGGCTGTTGAATCTTTGCAATGTTGGGCGTAAGTGTGTCTTTTTTGCAAACTCACCGCCGTGTAACTTACTGCGGCGTTGCTTACGTGGCGCTCTGCTGAAACTGCTGCCACGTCAGATATTTTAGGCGTCGTTTAACGACGTCATGTCGGCGATGGCGGCAGACACTTTGGCGTGCCGGCTACCGCATGTCGGCAAACCCGCGAAGCTGGTCACGCCAGATTTTTAGTCGCCGTTCAACGGCGTCGCCATGTCGGCGATGGCGAACACGGTGGCGTGCCCGGCTGGCATGTCGGCCAAGCCCGCGGCCGGATGTGCCACGCCAGCTCGTGAGGCGTCGTTCAGCGGCGCCCGGTGGCGATGTTTTGACACGCGAGGCACGCGGCTTGGCAGCAATACCATGCCACGCAGGCCAATCCGACACATCAGCCCTGAGAAACGTCGTTGAACGACGTCGAAACGACGTTGTCGTCGTTGAACGACGATGTCGTCGATGTTCGACGACGACCCGTCGTTCTTCGACGTCGCGACGTCGTTGGACGTCGACTATCCCTTGTAGTGAATATGAAAATCTGGACCATCACTCCACAACTCCAAACTAAAATGGCCATAGTAGGTTTGATTCTGCCCATGCAAGATTGCCCTTGATCATTGAGATATCATAAAAAGGGTATGATCTTCCACATGACTTTGGTATGTACTTGAATTGTGGAAGACAAGTCTTTTGCTGGTCCATCTTGTCATGTATAATACATAAATAGTTATTGGGTTCCAATGCAGATAAAGTCCTCCACATCCAATAACATGATCTACATGATAGTTGGTCAGTCATATGGTCCTTCATATGCTCCCTTATCCTAGCCCTTTGACTAGGTTGCACAGTCTTATCAAGAGTCTCCTTCAACTTAGCACATAAATTGCACTTTGCAAAGTTGTTTGAAGTTGCTATGGTGACATGATTGAAATGCTTCTTCCATAACCTACTAAAGCTAGGTTGGGATATTGGAAGAATTCCCAATTCTCAAGTAGGGAATTCACTTCTTCCAAAATACTCTTTTGAGTACAATGTGATGGCAACCTTTTCTCAACAACTGCTCTTCCCTTTTCATCCCTTCTCGCTTTTGTGTGGCATAGAGACTGCATTGAAATCAATATATTTTTTCAAATATCTCCCTCGGGTACCAAGGTCCTAGTGTTGGTCTCAACAAACCATTATTTCCATGTAAAGCAATCATGTTCCCCCTCTGCTTTTTTTTTTTGCCAATTATGCCATGAAGAAGTTGGAATTGCATGGATACTCCGCCATGCTTTTGCACATATCCATTTGCCTAGCAAAGGGTATCTTTTTCTGTTTGGGTTTCTTTCATCTTGAAGTGCATGCTCAAGATTGTGTACATGTAGGTCCTCCTCTCATCAACAAAGTGTACTCTTGAAAAGTGGCTCTTGCTTCCACCAATTGTTCTATTGTGAAGAATTGCATACAATCACTCCAACAACAATCTGAGCCCCTAACCTTCACCATTGTCTCGCTTGGTGTCACTAATCAACTTGGCTCTTTTGCTAGGATAATGTCCGCAACTCGATACTTCTCCCCTTTTGCCTAGGTTTAGAGTTCCAACTGCCAATGGATCAATATCAAGACAATCATTGTCCCCAACAACCTCAGGCTCTGGAAAAATATAATCCTCCACAAATTGAACACTACTTATAGGCCATGCCATGATGCAAGGAACCTCCAATTGCTTGACACAACCAAAACATTCCTTGTCACCCAAACCTTTACCTTTCGGTTGTCTTCCAACATCGAAATTGCAATACTAATATTGTCTTCCCCTAGCCTTTCATCATTAATGACTTGACCGGATCCGCTAGCACAATGACTCCTTGGCCTACTATTTCCTTGTTGCACTTGTGCATGATTCTCACCTTCTTGTTCCTCCATTGCACCCTACTATAGAGGACTAATTGTTTTTCTTCAACATTCTTGCTAGGAGTTGGTTTTTCATTGATATTGCTCTTTTCACCATCTTGAGTTGAGGGGCACCATTGACCTAGGCAAATTGCACCCTTTTTAGTCAATGAGTAAGAAAAATTATTACACCATAAGATAAAAAAGTACATTACATTTATGGAATATGTAGAGGTAAATCAAATTTTTTTAAAAGCAAGAAATTCCTTGGAAATAGGTTTAATATAATAATAACAATGGGCGTAAACGAAATCATTTAAAACAAGAATTTTCATGGCAACAACAAGGAAATGACATTTATATAAATATATCCAAATTTTAATTATCGAAAATTTGGATATATGATTACGAAAAGACATATAACTAATAGACGTGAGAATTTATTATCCATAATAATATACCCTAGATAATATAGCTGGCGGGAATTTCGTACGCCTGGCGTGTTATTTGAGGCAATAAATTATTCACGCTAATTTCTAATTAACCCTATATAAATCCGGTTCACGCCTCAAGACCATTCTCGTCCCAATTTTTTTTTTTCTTCGCCATGAAGGCCATGAACCTGCGGCCAAATTTCGAACTTCATGAAGAACCCGAGGTCTCGTCAAAGAGACGTCGGGTTGAAGAACCCCCTCTCTTCCCCCCCTCTGATTCCGATTCAGAGGATGATGCTGATTTTGACATGGAAGAGGAGGAGTTGAGCTCCTCTGATTCCTCTGATTCTGAAGAGGAGGAAGAGGAGGAAGAGGAGGAGTTGGAGGAAGAGGAGGAGATGTCCTCCCAAGAGCATGAAACCGCCTCGCTTGGTTGGTTGGCTTGACTCAAAACAGAGAATGAAATCTCTCAAGAGGAGGAGGAGGAAGAGGAGGAGGAGGAGGGGAGGAAGAGGATGAGGAGGAAGGTCGAGAATTCGACCAGTTTTTTAGAATGGCTGAGAGATGAGCCAGGTTTGCATGTCTTTTTTTTTTTTTTTTTTTTTCCACCTTTCTTTCTTTTCTAACACCTTTCTTCCTTCTTTGTTGCAGACGTGGAAGATCAATGATGCAGATCCCGGGCGGCCCCTTTTTTTTTTGGCTTTGGACACGCCTCCGGGCATTTTTTTCCCTGTAATTTTGTGAAAAGCCTTGGGCATCTCAGACATTCTCCTCTTATGAATGAAATCAAAAGTTTTTATCATAAAATTTTCTTCAAATGTTGTTCTTGAACAGCTTTTTTCAGACATAAAATTATTTGAATTAAATCCAACTGCTTTTCTCCAATTATTTTGTCTCCAAGCTGTTATCTCTAAAATTTTGTATCCGCAAATTTTGTCTCAACAAAGTCTCGGGAACACTATAAATCAACCACATGAGAAATCTCGATTCATTACAAGAACCATAGGAAATTTTCCTATACGACCTAAAACAATTCCCCCAACCTTACAAGTCATTTTTTAGCCTTCATAATTTTGCCTTTAAAATCATTTTTAATGTAGCCTATATAAAATTTCTAAATTCTATTTTTGAATGCAATAAATGGAATAAAATGTCATGGAGAATTTATTGCATGAAATGCAATATTCTCCATATATACCATATACATGTCATGTCCGGCAGAAGACAAATGACGCCAAAGTGTTAATTCAAGCAATCAATTATTCACACTAACGCTTTTTCTAATTGTGCCTATATAAATCCATTTTACGCTCTCAAAGTTCCTACATTTTCTTCCTTCCTTCATAACGATTTGCCGGTTTATGTTTGTGTTTGGATCCGCCAGTCCGAAATCTTGGTGAGCAGATTTATATTCATCAATGTTAGATGTTTGGTTTCGCAATTCCTAACTTACTAAAAGACTCGCCTTTTGTTCTGTAGCATCCTCAGAAGAGAGGAAATCGGAGACTCGTAATTAAAATCAAAAGCAGAGGACTAAGGTCAAGCGAATCGAAAAGCCTCGGAATTAAAACCACAAGCATAGTCCTCCGTTCTTGAATCCTTCCAGCCGTAACTCAAGGTTAGTTTTCATTTAGTTTTAAGTTGCATCTCAATGGCGGTGTTTAATCCAAGAAGACAAGCTTTTGCATTTGCTCGAGAGGAGGAAGCAGATGATGTTTATGAAACCAGAATAGTTTTTATAAACTTCATCCGCTTTTTTGTTTCGAGTAAATTCTTGAGTTTTCTTCCTGAATTAATCATGCTATTGCATGCAAATTTCTATTATGAATAAGTGTAGTAGAAAGCATTAGAAAGATCCGAAGATAATATTTGAAACACGCTTAAGCGTGTTTTATGGTAACCTTAGCCTTTCAACGATGAATACACGCCGGCGGCATTCAGTTAGCGTGTAAATAATTGCCCCGGCCTTTATCTATTTACTTATCTATCCACATGTGTTTTTTTTTCTCCTCCTCGCTGAATGCACGCCGAAGCGTGTATAGTTTTTTCCTATATAGCGCTTTTTACATCACCGAGCATGCAAACAATTGTATCCCTACTTTCAACTTTTTTACGCTTAAACACCGGGCGTGTCTCTTAGTTTCTAAGTTTATAAATAAATAAATATAACATGCCAGCGCGGAATACCGATATTCGCCACTTCCTATTGATAGATGCCGTGTTACATTAATCACCCGGTTGGTGACTTAAGATGGATTGAATTACATTTGGGCCAAGAATCACACATTGTACTCCGATTTCGCTCCAATCTCCAACGGTTGAACCGCAGCCGAGAGCACCGGTCCGCTGAGCACCGGCCTTGCAACCCCCGGAGTACTTGGATCAAGTAATGATGATGGCAAAGCAGAGCGCAGGCAATGATAGATCACGGGCTCTGGGGCCCTTGCAATCGCATCTGAGGCTGGCCCTCTTATCTAATCACTTCGAGAATGCAAGACATGCATTGATCGAGAGTGAATCTCAGATCCGCCATTTCGAGATTCAAAATGAGGAGTCAAGCGTTTCTTAGTGGTTAGCCTCTATGCCCGGATGCCCCAACATCTAACCACTACCACAAAGCAGTATAACGATGCAATGGAGATGGCTCAACCAATGGAACCACTACCGCAGCTTATACGATGCATTGGAGGTTCAACAGAGCAAAGGAGGTGAGCAGGAGCAAGAGGTGGAGGTGGAGCAGACGGGGTGGTGGAGCTAGAGCCCCGGTTTTTTGCCGGGGTTTTACCGTGGAAGAATTCACTATGCCCCTGAATGGAAATGGAGATCGATAGCCCAGCCTACTCAAGGATCGGGCTTGAAACAAGAGTCCGGGATTTTGTCCGGTTTATCCAGCTTTTATCCAGATTATATACAATTGTAATCTTTTTCCAATGAATACAACAAATTTTGTCTACTTCTATATTTCTACAATGTAATACATGTTACATACCTTTTTTTAAGCGGTTTCTTGGCCATGCAACAAATGTTCCAACACTTTCTCCAACCGTATCCCCACCTGGGTGTCTCATGAGGTAAAGCTTCATCCATAGCTAAACAGATTAATCATCAGAACTTCGGACATACTTATCCCCGAGCGGAATTCCATGACAGTTCATAAATCGGATCGATAGAGTCGATCTTGCATAATCCTACTTTTTCCTTTTTCGATTTGTAGTTAACATGAAACATTCATCTTCGACATCGAAGTAAAAATTGCTATTCAGACACCTACTATTGGAAATTAATGTTCAAGCTATTGGAATGAGATGAAAATTTAATCTCAGAGCCATTCTTGAGAAGCTGATTTGTGTCTCCGAAGTTGATTTGAGAAGTCAAGGCGCTATGGAAACTCCGGCGGTCGGGAAAATTCGAATTAGAAGAAAGATTAGGTTAACTACGCTTAGGCGGGATAAATTTATGGGATACTTTTTGGATAGATTGGTTTTTAAAACTTAATGAAAGAAGTCTCATGGACGGGTCTTCGCCATTATTATTTGTATGTGTCAAGAATATTTGAAAAATCAAGATTTTGTGTTTTTTCTTGAAATTCAAATTTCTATTTCTCGCATGTAGGAAACGGCTATTTCTTCGAAAGCAGCTCGAGGCCAGATCCAAGCGACCTTCCGACATTTACTAGGCTTAATCCGAGATGTCTTCTAAAGTGAATCGAGGTCGAGGCGAGGCAGAGGAAGCGGTGGAAGAGGAATCCCTAAACCCGGCTCTTCTCAAGTTTCAGAGGACGTTGATCGTAATACACGTAATACAATGTAACCCTATTCAAGGTATTTAATTTGCCACGGATTACACATTGTGTGGAGAGTATTATGCTTGCATGAATTTGAGATATTTCCTTGCCTTCAGTTAATATGCTTTGCATGAGTTTGAGTTATTATGCTTTGCATGAATTTTAAGTATTAACATCAGTTAATGCTCTGATTGTCCGTTCTGTAGAACATAATTTTGCTCTGTTTTATATATAGAATATAGCGGTGTTAGACAGTTGGAGATAGCAATGTTCAATGAGGTTAAATAGTGTGAAATATGAGCTACCAACACGCCAAGCGTGATTTGTACTAATTTAGGTTTAAATGCACGCCAAGCGTGATCTCTTGTTCTGAAAAGTACTCTAAAAAGTGCTCATCTTGTTTTGCAAAGGCTCAAGAGGAAGAAAACCCCTAATAATTCGGGTTCTAATCCTGCCAAGAAAGCAAGGGCAGACGACCCAGATGCAGTACCATATGATCTCACCTTAGATGATGAAGGGCCGATTCTTATAGCAACCACTGACCCTGCCTGCCCTGAAGAGGAAATGGACGAGGGTGCCGAGTGGTACGTTGACCTTGCCAAGACAAATGGCAAGCTCGACTTAACTCTCTTCTCGAGGAAAAAGGAAGGCATAAGATGGCCAAACAAGGGATCCTAATCTCTTGTGAGGAAGAGGATGACACCAATCGCAAATTGCTCTTGGAGATTACACGTATGTAAGAAAGATCCGCCGACTTACTCACCGTAGAGCTATCGCGATACAAGGATACGCTCATGAAGACAGATGTGAACGGTGAGACATGTTTTAAGTATGGTTGGCCAACCAATGTAGCGCTTACGCCAATATCTAGTTGCCAAGGGGTTACCGTATGCGTAGAGGCATGTTCACTAAACCGACACCAAGTCACTATTTGCGCAAGCTAGGGAATTAGCCGACTTGAAAGCTTCTAAGAGGGTCCTAGATCTAGGGAAGGATGTTCAACCCGCAGGTTTGTCGGAAGGCATGGAGGCTTCGCTTTTGAGAATGAACAGATGAGTGGCGCAGCCTAGAGGCGATGAACAAGCCGAATAAATACTCCTCACCATTATCCATTGGGTCTTAAGGAAACTTTTGCGATCCATGTGAAGTCCCTCATCCGCTCACCAAGCTCTATTTATGTTAGCGAAGATATGATCCAAAGACATGCCATGGAGATTGTTCGTGAGCATGATTAGTAATCGTGTCAAATGCCTATGCCCGGATGTGTTACCTTGGGATATGATCTCGAACAAGCCCTGCTTTGTGGTGGGACGAACTTCCGGGAGTTAATGTTAAATGAAAATATTAAATTGCCGTCATCGACGGCAAGATTCGTTGAGGCATGAAGGCCCTCATCAGCAAAAAAGCGTAACAAACAGGCCAAAATGCGTTCTACAATCACTATGCGATAGGAGGTGTCGATCTTGGATGCCAATACTTCACCTGCAGATTTGGTCGAGATTAGCTCAACTTTGAATGAAATGGGGAAGACATTTCTATACAAAAGGTAACTAACCGCATCTATTCCAATACATTTTAATATTCACGCCAGCGTGTTTTCAAATCAATCAATTCACGCCAAAGCGTGTTTTCAAATCTACCGGTTTCATAATTGTATTCACGCCAGCGTGCTTTCAAATCAAACCAATTCCACGCCAGCGTGTTTTCAAATCAATCGAATTCACGCCAGCGTGTTTTCAAGTCAACCAATTGATTTGAAAACACACCGGGCGCGGAATTGATTGATTTGAAAACACCGGGCGGAATTGGTTTGATTTGAAAGCACGCCCGGGCGGAATTGCATTAGTAACTTTATTCATTTCACGCCAGCGTGATTTTTCTCTTTGATCAATTCTATTCAAATCACGCCCGCGTGTTTCTATTCTATGATATCCGATTCAATGTCCGCATTTATTGCAGTCCATACGTTGAACAACCGCGCCACGCCTGGCCAACAAGTGGGTGGAATATGGTTGCCCATTGCCCACCGCATGTATGGTCAAAGTCCGAGGTATCTGCTGGTGGAGCGGACTCGCCGCAGCATAATTATACGTGAGAAGAAGAAGACCGCAAGAAAATCAAAGAAAAAAGGTGGTGATGACATTGCAGATCCTTCTCGAAAAGCTCATCCAAACAGTCGTGACCAACAGACTTCAGATAAGATTGTGTTTTGTAAGGAGGCAAGATGGCTCAAGTGGAATGAATTGCGGGACGCTTTATGCACAAGGGAAGCGCCGATACTATGGGTAGGGTGCCTCCTGTTGATGTAAGCATATTTGACTTGAATGTGAGAGATGAGAAAGACTCGAGGGGGCTAGACGACGCTGAGACCATTTGGGTTTTAGACCAGTGCTTAAAGAAGGAAGTCTTATACAAGAAGGGTGCTTTCACCAAGGATAGGATGTCCTTCGTTGAGTGCTGCAGCCATGTAAAGGATGTACGTACAATGAAGTCAGCTGTAGGAGCTGAGTTACAAAGGCTATCGGGGGATGTGGCATTATCTGAAATTGGATTCTTTGGACAAATACAAGGTCAGTAATGATGACATCAAGAAGTTTGTATTCTGGTCAAAGGACTTCCTAAAGAATTGGAAGGCTAAAAATACAAAACATAAGGAGACTCTACCCCCTAAGGTACTGGCGGAGTTGAGAAGAAAAGTGGCCCTTGTGAAGAAGATTATCGAGAAGAAGACGGCCGGCCCAAAGATTCAGATCCCATTGGGTACAAAGGTCTCTTGCCAGAATCAACTTCTGGCCTTAAAAATATATCACTCTTTGTGTTGGACAGCAGGGGTGGGAGAGGAGATATGGGCATGAACCAGAAGGACTACAGCAGCTTCTTTACCAGCTGTATAGGATTGACAACTGAGAGGTCCTTCACTATTGTCATCGTTTGTCCTTCAGGTGAGTCACATCTGCATGCACTATCCGCTGCTCATGATCTGGAGTGCCTCAAAGTTATTAGGGAGGGATGCCTAATATATGATGTTAAGGATAATGAGCTGCGAACAGCACGAAAGATGGCACATGTGATCTTCATTATGATAGCCATGCTATCAGACGACGAATATGATATTGCTAAGGCCAAGGGTGACAATAGCAGTGCATGGGAATGTTTTCTTCTAGATGATCCAGACTTAAGAACTATATTCTTTCATACGGATCAGGATCAGTCAGAACAGGATGAGTCAGAAGAGGATGAGGATCGGGACCCCCTCCTAAGTGGGGAAATCAAGTACAAGCTACAAACTAAGGAGAAGGGCCCCTTAAATAAAAATGGATTTCCCCCGTCTATGGCTGCTTACCTCGTCGAGGCATTTGCTCCAATTGATACAACCTGCTTGGAGCTTCATGTTGGAGGTTATATTGCCCGAGAGGCTCTTATGGGTGCAAGAAGATGTCACTGCTTTGTGAGTGATGAGCAGGCCAAAGACTTTCTTGAACCATTCCTCATGCATGTGCTTGCCAAGTTTCCTAAAAATCCTTATGGCAACCTGAAATCATCAGCAATCAAAAGTCTCGTAGACTTGTCCAATTCGAAAGTGGACGTTGCTTCTGGTGAGGGACCTAGTAATCTGCAGCCTGATAAGGAAAGCAAGAATGAACAAATAGTCGCTAAACCGGCTGCTCAAAGTATCCGTGATGGCGCTTAACTTAGGGAATATTTTTGCCCACATTGCGGGTGATGCAAGCAACAACAGAGTAGATTCACGGGTTAACAATGAAGTAATTGATGTGGAAACCGAAAATGAAGGCAACGGAAAGGCGGCTCTAGTGATTCGCTGTGTTTGCCAAATCAATAGTAAAATAATGTCGGTTGTGAAGGACGCAGCGGAACTAATAGAAAATAACAATTCTAACAAATGTAAGAAGACGAAGATTAAGGGTGGCTAAGGGGAGAATGACGCCGATGACGCAAATAAACCGAAGATGATAGGTATGGCCTTGCCCACCTAAATAGCCACGCAAGATTTAATTTGTATTACCTTTGAATTAAATCGCGCCAAAAGCGTGTTTTGATTATTTTTCGTTGTCAAACTAAATCACGCCGAGCCCGATTTGGTTATGACTATTTCAAATCACGCCTTGCGCGTTTGTATTGTTTGTGTTATCGTATCTTGTCTGACCGGATACATGTTTGATGTTTCGCCTTCCATTGGCGCTTCTAAGAAGGTTGTGGTGTTCGACCTAAACGGAGTCCTTTGCAAGACTTTTCAGAAAAATAAAGTGGCTAGAGTACAGTTTCATCAGACACCCAAGAGAATCAAACACCAAGTGGATCTATCCATGCCGCGCACTTGAAGGAGATGCTAGACGAGGCATTCGTGTTATTTCGAGTTGGTATTTGGTCATCCATGGAACTAAGGAACATCAAGGATACTTTGGAGGCACTGGGGTAAATGCGTAGACATTGGTTGACCCTTTGGGATCGAGAACAAATGTGTGAAGTTCACTAATCCCAAGGATCCAACAGCAAGCCTATCTTCATCAAACACTTGAGTAACATGATGGACTAACCCGGTATCGAGAATAAGGATGATATAATCATAGTGGATGATGATGCTCTCAAATGCTTCTACAATCAAACGCAGCCCCGAATCCACCATTTTACGATCCAAAAACTTTGCGACAGATGATTTTCTCGGTGAAGTTTGTGTCTATTATGCATAATTTGGCTATGGGGAAGACGATTGGGTGAAGTGTTAGATTGCACTTTAACCGGATAGAACGGCCGACATGGAACCACACCTTGTTAAACACGTGGAAAAACATGGATTGATCCCTTAATGTTTTATTGGAATATATGATATTTTTGTATGATATTTGTGCCATGTATCGATAATTTCGAAGTCCGAAATTGCCTCAATAAATAATGCAACTGTTGTTATCAAACCTGATATTATCATCTATCGAGCAAGCAATTTTGGTCTCATCTATGTTAGCAACTTGCTCTTCATTTCTGCATATTTCAATTCGCATATGAAAAGTCACACGTGAATCGCAACCTTATGTTATTTTTGAAGTCCAAAAAAAAAGGTTAAAAAAAACAAAAACCCCCTAGAAGACAATAGCAGGTTGGCGTGATTTTGGAGTTGACATAATCCCAATTTAATTGGATGATGGTTATAAGAATAGTGCTCTGGAATTTTGCTAGCATTTCACCATATTTATCTGCGGCATTATTAAGATATTAAGTCACCAAATCAAGGCATGATTATGAGATATAAACTTCCACGATTTTAGTTCGGTATTGCGGGAGGGCCTTCTGGCAATGGTTAGGACTAAGATTCTTGGTGCGTATTGTATGTCAAACCGTATAATTTGGCATGTTTGAGCAGCTTGTTTGCATTTAGTGGTTTAGCTTCTAATTTTGATGTGTTTGCAAGTTTATTGTTGCCATAGTTGGCTATTTTTCATGCTAAATTGTAGGTGGATAGCGTTTCAGGCCACTTCCTTTTTCGAGCCTGGGTTCTCTAATTTTGTAGGTGCGGCAGAGCAGAGCAGGCCCAAGCATCATTGAAGCCAAGAAACGACCTGAGATGCTCAGAGGGACGATTGAATGGAAACGGCGTCTGCCAGGTAGGATGCATGGCGGATCGAAAGGGCTAGACGTCTCCTTGTTCCGCTGTGTGCAGTTGTTCAGGGCAGTCTTGAACAGCTGTAGATAATTCGACTTAGATTTTCCCCAAGCAAGTCCAAGCAGAAAAAGTATGGAGATGGGATTAGGGGATCTCTCATTTCCAGATGAAAATTTCGAGCATTCCAGTAGCTGTGAAGGAGGAATTTGTGTGCCGGGCTTTGGCAGTGGCCGCAGAGTTTTGTTGTCGTATTGTCGGTTTGTTTTTTCTTTAGGTTGTTGAGAAGCTCCTGGTGGTAGCCGCATGGCCCGGAGGTTGGATTCCTCAGAGCTTTGTTGTGGAAGTTTGTATTTCTCTTAGACACTGTGGATGCGATTCCATAGAAAGGGCAGCTTACTGTGGTTCAATAATTTGGGCTTGTCCTATAGAAGGAGATTCCAAATGCACTTCCATTCATTTCTGCCCTGCTACAGGTTATTGTTGTGGAATCTGTATTTCGTTTAAAGACTCTGAATATCATTCTGCAGACCAGGCAGCTTTCTGTGGTTCATTAATTTGTGCTTCTCTTATAGAGGCAGAAGGAAAATTCTTCACATCTACAGATTTATTGTTGGAAGCCTCTGCTGGCGGTCTGTGGGGAGGCCTCTGGGGAATAGGAAGGTTCTGGAAGCTTGTATATGTGTTTTGATGTGCTGGCTTTCATGTGTTATAATCTGTTGTATTGCAATGTGAATAGGTGTGTAATGGTGATGGGTAGATGTCTAATATCATGGTCATGTGTAAAGTTTTTGAATTTAATGAATGGTGAAATTAAATGTCATGTAATGAAAGGTGAAATTAAACGTCCATGTATTTCAAAGTGACCTTAGAAAGTGGCAAAGGATTTTTTTGTGAAAAAAATATTGGCTGTTGATTTAGCATGATGCTCGGGATATGCTGGAGATCAATGGCTCATATGCAACCTTCAAAACAAAACCCATAAACCCTTGATAAAGATATTATAATAGATATAATTGCAACCTTTTTAAGTATTTGTGTACGTATCTATAGAGCACAAAGCGCTCTAGTATACGGGGGTGTGAGGTGTATATTTATGCATGACTAAAAAAAACATTCACTTGAGCCATTACTACTCATGTGGGATATTGGCACGGTAATATTATTCAGACCACAATAATCAGCCCATTACATGTTTTTCAGGCTGGTGCTTGCTCGCCAGGCGTGCGCCCCGAAATTTCCTGCGCCCCGAAATTTCCTGCCGACGGGAATTACCTGTTTCAAAAACCATAACGAACTAAAGATTCTTGTGCATCTCTCAAACCATGTACCCTCAAGACAAACTAAGTCTTCTACTGGAAAATGCCATCCTTAAGTTGAAGGATCCGTGCAAAAAACAGGAATGAACCACCAAGATCAAGTATCAGCCCTTGCTGAAATTTTCTTGGTAGAAAATCAGGTTTAAAATATTTTCTTTATTCATGAATAATCACAGCTTCACAATGAATGCAGCATTTTTTCCTGTACAAATCTTCTCAAATTTTTCAGTTAAAAAATCTCGTCAACCGTTTCCTAGGTAATCAATTTAGTCTACTGTGTGTTCCTTAGAATCCGTGCAACACTTTCTCCTATTTCGGACTTGGTTTCTCTTGACACTGGTGGGTCTCCTATATAGAGATCAAAGAATGCCCCTGATAGACATAAGAAGGAATTTGCAACCACGTGAAATTCACATACATCATAAATCCAAGATTTCCAAGGATATACTTACTGCATAGGTCTTGGCTAGAAATGGTTCCAAGTTCCTGCCCATCAACTGTGTAAAACAACAAACTTTAGGAGCTGAAGAAAAACAGCAGAAAGAAAAACAGCAGAATTCGGTAATATAACTTGCCTACTGTTCTCAGCTTTCCACCAGGGTGCCAATGAATGTCAATTATTGTTCCCTATGAATTGAACACAAAATTTAATGTTATCAAGAGCCAAAGCCTACAAAATGCGCTGATCTTGTTATATACCTTGGATATCACAACATTTCCTGATAAATATGAACAGAAGGTGTGCAGGCCCTCGTCCTCATCAACGCCCTTAATCTGGTATTGCCAAATCAGAGTTCATATCCATAAACAATCACAAAAATAGAAAAACATTATATCAACCCATATCACATACCTTGAGTAGACGGTTTTTCAGGGAGACTTGGAAAGCACTGTATAGAACATATTTAGTACTGGCTGGCAAAATCTGTTAGAAGCTAGAGTTCAAATATGCAATCGGTGTTCTTCCAACCATCCGTTCTTTGATGAAATGAATAATGCCAATACTTCAATATATCAAAATGGCCCCACAGGATAATAACTGCTACTTCTAATCTTGTTTAAAGCATAATAACTTTCCCCACCAGGTTCTCAAATTTTCCTAGAGATCACGTTGCCACTTTCCTCTTTTGAAAATGCTAAATGCAAAAAAGTACACAACATAGATAGGTGATGTATTACCTGCGTACCATGTCTGCTGACAATCCTTTGAAGAGGACAATTAAACGCACAGTCATATTAATCTCATGTCTGCAATTGCAAAATTCTGTCGCTTCAGTTAAGGGGCCTTCCAATAGCGTGTAGTAGGACAATGGCAGCAAGGATAAAAATCCAGAGTCTAAATATAACTACAGCTTAAATTGAGAAATTACGTGATTGTCATAAAATTTTGAAACTTTGGGACCATATAAAAGGAAATACAAACCTAAGTAAGTCATCATATAGCTCAGGGTGATGTTTTAGTTCCTCCAAGGGTACAGTGGCATATTTTTCTCCAATTGATGCACGTAGACGATCAGGTTGCACGTCTATTGGTACATAAGGAGCCATTAGCTTGAGACATAGCAGAGAAGAGGCACATCTCAAGTGCAGAACTTACAGAAACCAAATGCGTATAAATTTATGGATTTCAACTTCATTACTTTCCTACTCCGTATTCCCACTCCTGCAAGGGTCTATGGAAAAAGAGTAATATAAGTCAAAAGAAATGCAGTTCCCAAAATCAAGTCTATAAAAGTGCTTGCACCAATCTACAAGACGAATATGATTTATCCATACACATTTGGTCATAATCAAATGCAGGTAAAGAACTTGATATGTTCCCTTACTTGCAGTGCAGATTGTGTCATGTCCATAGCAACTTCTAGATTGCTGAGAAGATGCGATGGGAACTGGGTACCTGTCTTTGGCTCTATAATTGTCTCTATATGTCTATTTAGTTGCAAACTCTCCTGTTTGGCATATCCCTTTATGGCTGCAGAATCTTCAGTTTCTTCATCTTCAGATGTCCCTTCTAAAAGCTTCCCCCTTGCTAGATCCTGCCCCCAAGAAGAACTTCCCCACAAAAATCACAGTGAGAAGGCAAGAAACACTTAGGTATGAAGAACAATGCATCACACTCACCTGTTGTCCAAAGATGCTGGTGACCACATTGCAAACATTTTCGGAAGACCATAATTGCTCATGTTGTTCATGCTTTTCAGCAAAAGGGAAGCTACATTTGCCAGCAGTTTGGAATTAGGTGTCCCGCTTAGACTCCAGTCTCTAATACAGCTAGGCTTTCTCGCCGATTGCACGATAAACTTTTTATCCAAGTATTCTTGGTTGTGGGAATTTCGGTCATGCCGCTGCTTCTCAATTGACAGTGAAATGCTAGTAGTGGCTTGCAGCAATGCTCCAAAAATATTTCCAAGCACTTCATTGCCTACATCGGGAGAAAAAAGAAAGACAAGAATCACAACCCGCAGGAATTGAATTTAGGTAAATAAAAAACGGTAACCATTTTTAGGACTTACCAGGGAAAACCGGCCAGCCGTTCTGCATTTCTGCAAGCAATGGACTAACAAGGCAATGATCTATTGGACTGGAGATCCCAATGCAGGAAAAATCTCGAGCATGAAGGAGCACCGGACCAAATGACCATGTGCAATTTATAGGTATCCACCGTGTTTGACATTACAATAGTATTGTACACATCGGACCTATTTAACGTGTATGACTTTTACACAGTTTTTCTTCAGTCAATGAGATACTGTCACGTGGCAGCATAGCTTACACGGTTCTCCCAGCGGTATGAGTGTGTCATTAAGGGTGGCCTTTGGAAGCCTCCACCCGCATTCCCAATCCGGCAACGGCAACGAAGGAGAGCCTCCCCACCTCCGAGCTCAATCGGGTAAAGATTGGAGGCCCAGAGTGGAACATTCCAAACTGGCCTCTGTTCCCCGCTGCTGCAAATTGGAGGCCGTCACCTCCTTGTTGAAATTAATTAGCGGAAATGCAGGGTTGAGGTGAAGGTTAGGGTGGGGATGTGTGTGCAGGTGAGGTTGGGGGTGGGGGTGGTGGGGGAGGGGTGTGTGCATGGATTGGATAATTGTAGATCTTGGATGTTGTTCTAATCATATAGATGTTATTATCTCTTAGAGTCAAAATGTTATATTTATGTTCAAATGTGTACGTCATGGAAACTCATTCACGTTCATGGTCGCATTAAAACTGCAAAGGGGATGTTATAGGTATTTTGTCTCAATGGGGTTTATGGGCTGTATTTTATTGCGACCAGATTGAGGGATAATAGAAAGACAATTCATGAACTATCTCTGCCCGCTTTTTCTGAAGTCTTGCCTCTCGCACTATGCAGAGCTTCTCTCATTGCCTGGTCAACTGCACTAGAGATAGATCTTCCTGTATGGAGAATGCTTCAGGACGTATAACCTATCCTGTATTGCAGAGAAATGGACTAGAAGATGGCATGGCCAGTCCGGTCTGTGCGCCCCAACTCTCCTTGCCACAAATACGCATGGCCTTCGCATGTACATTATGTTGGTGAAGAAATGTGTTGTTGCCTCTATGTTCCTGCACCCCTATTATCTGTAGATTCAAATCCTAGTCCTGCTCTTTCGGGGCAGACTCTTCAACTAAATGTTGTGGCCCCTCCTACTGCCAATATCCATGTCCATGTCTTCTATGTGTAGTCCATCTTGACTGGCTGGACGGAGTCCCCACTCCCCAGTCTACATCGCAGTTTGAACTTGAAGGGGCTAGTCAGCCTAAACACTAGCCTCAACGCATGATGGCACACTAGACACCAGAGATGGCTGCGAACCTGACTGCTTCAAAATGGTGAAGTAAAGCAGATGCAGGAAGTCATATAGGAATTTCCGCTCTATACAGAAGTCCTCGCCATTAAGGTACCCCTTAGCCCGGCAATGTGTGATCATGTGTTGATCCGACATCAACTAGAAACAAGGGGCGACACATGATTTGATGCTAAGCAGTTCGTCCAATATCGTCTGGGGCTTCATTTGTTTCCATGCCATCTCTCTGGCCTTACGGGTCATGATGCGAGATAAAGAGAAGAAGGCAAAAAACGTGGTGGTGTACAGAGACTCTGAAAGTTGGTCTGCCCAAAGTGATGCAATCTAGAGATCCAAATGAAAGGCAAAGTACTGTGAACTGGATTTGTTGACAAATATGGGGGCAAGCCTAGAAAGTCAGACTTGGAATCGAACTGGGATATAACAAATACGAACAAGGAATTTCCTCTTCGGCATGTTAAAACCCTACTGCAGAAAAGTAAGGGCTAACTTGGATCAAAAGAACCACCTGTGAAGAGGACAAAGGACCTATCTGGAGTTGGAAACTCTATGGCACTTCTACCATGTTGGACTTAAACTTAAACATGTGAACAAGAATGACTTCTGTCATATGGCTGCCATCTGTCATGTGTTAGGGTCAAGTATCAGTTGTTGGAGTTTGATATAGCAGACGTCCTGAATTGGAGGAGATACTGAAATACCTGCATTGCGGTTTGGCCCTTCTATAATAAGGCACCGCTATACTATGTATAATCGATCTTTTCTTCAATCAAGGATTTATGCATTTTGGGAGTCTCAATTTCATTATGTACTAATATGGTATCAGAGCGGGCTGATCCGTTCGGGTAAGGAGCTGCGCTGCACAAGAACGAAATGGAAAAAATACAAAAAATTTCCTATGATAACGCCTTTTACTGGTTTATCAAGGTTTGTGAGCTTTCTAAGAAGGGACTATGGCATGTAGTATCCGGTGATGAGCCAAGACCAGTGCTCAGCAAGCCCTCAGGACTCACAGCAGCTCAGGTTGTTAAGGGAGAAGGCAAACAGGAGCCTGGTACATCTGTGGAAGACAGACAAGCCTTCTTCAAATGGATTCAACGTGACTGGGAGGCAAGGAATAGGATGATGCAGTATCTGGATGATACCATGATTGCACAAGTGGAGGCGGCTGAAAGTGCTCAAGATGCTTGGGAACAGCTCTCTAGGATTTACAAGAAGAGACACTTTTCCCAGCAAGCTAACTTGTATTCTGTGGTTTTTACCACAAAGCTAAAAAGTCGCATTTAATTAAAGTGGGTCAAATCTCGAATTTTGGGACTCGGACTGAAAATGGGACTCATACTATAGAAAAAAAATTTCTGAATTGAATGCTTGAATAGAATTACACATCACACACAAAGAACTGGGTAACTTGTTTTCCTCATAAATTTTACAAACCACTAGTTGAGAAAGTTTTCAAGCTTCTCAATATTATCTACCCTCATACAATGATATAGCATGGAGGTTGCTCATGGCTTTGTCCATCTCCCTTTTTGAGATCTTGTGTGTGTTGTCCTTTGCAATGTGAGAACTTGGATATGACCATACCACACACTCCACCAATTCCCTCCTTTGAGGATCAGCATGATTTGCCCTCCACTTCTTCTCCCAGCAGTCGGTGTATTGCTCCTTCAAGTTGCCCTTCTTGTGTCTTCCCATGGGCTCCCAATATTGAATTTGGAATCCAAGACGCAACTCCTCTCCATCAGCCATAGTGGTGGTTACATCAGAGAGTGCCACCCCTAACCATATTGGACAATCCTCATCATCAGGCCTTACTAGCACAAAGTATCCTTCCTTGATGTCCTCAAAGGGATCCCACTCAGGAAGATCAAACCACTTCGGCTTTGAGGCCTTACTTCCCACAAACCACTTGGAACCTTTGTTAGGACCCAAGTGAACATTCTTAGACGTGCTTGCTCCTTGAGAACTCTCCCATCTGGACTCTGGCAAGAACCCGTCTCTCAGCTCCCCCCCACATGGTTGTTCAGTTTCTAAGCATGTCACAACTTTCTCCCAGTAATTGATTAGGAGTCCATGTGATTTTTCTTAAGAGTGGAGGTGTGCTTTCCATTTCGAACATCATCCCAGTGCGTTATATAATCCTTGATGCCCTTCACTAGTTGGCTAGAGTCTTTAACAGTCTTGAAGGGAGATAGTGGTTTTGGCTGCCCTTTAAGAATAAGAACTTCACCTGTAACACCCCGTTGCCACAACTCGATTCCTTGTACAGGCATCCACAACTTGTCACCTGGTCTCCACTTATATTGCATGATTGGTATTCCATCCCTAACCCAAAACTTGAACTGAAGTGGCTTTGTGTGTCCTGTCAACTGATCCTTACCATCTAGCAAGTATCCCTCGACAAATGATTTCCAATCTGCAACCTCATCCATCAAGAAAGCCATTGGGTTGGGGTCAATGCAGCTCTCAAATACATCCATTAGTTCAGGGAGACTAGTCACGTTTTCTCTCTTGAGCTTGGTGAAGAAAGTTCCAAAGAATGCATCTATATCATCATGGGTATGCCCAACCATCATGAACCCCACTTTCACAACTTTGAATACTCCCACTGCTGTCAAGTATGACATTGCCCCAAACATCCATCTATTCTTGTTTTCTTTCCAACAGTTGTCCAATTGAACACATAGCTCCTCTGGCAGTTGTTTCTCAAGTAAGGGGAAATCATCCCAAGTCCTCCTTGATTCACTGGACACCTTGGATGTGAGCTTTTTTATCTGCCTTTGGTAACAAATCGGTTGATCATCCATCAAAGCCTCAAAAATGGGGGCTGATGGGGAATACCTCCTCCCTTCTATCGATCCTTTCTCTAGTGTTCTCAAGCACTTGAAAATAGAGCTCACATGGAAGTTTGGATCATCCCTCCATAGATCAAGCATAAAATGACCATAGGTTCCAGTTCCATGCCCATGTGTTAAGACACCCGCCAGACTTACTTTCATCTGAAAAGCGTTTTGACAACGCTTGGGTAAAGGATCTAGCTTTGGCAAGAAAGTCTTGTGTTGGTCCATCTTATCATGAATTATACACAAAAATCTGTCAGGCTGCATCTGAAAAAATGTTCTCCACTGCCAATACAACTGTCTACATGATATTTGGTCCCTTTGGTGATCTGCAAATTGCTCCCTAATTGCCATTCTTTCATTCTCTATTGCAGTTGAATGCAAGTGTTGCACTTTGAGAATGGCATGTGTTGCAGGACACTCACGTCTGAGAAGTGAGTGCTCCATAACTGGCTGAAATGTGATTGAGAAAGAGGCCTACCTCCAGTAGTTTCTAGGATGGAGTTGACCTCTTTAAGGCACTCTTTTTGGATGTAATGTTGTGGCAACACCCTTTGCACCACTCTCACACCGTGCTCGTTCACCTTCGACTTGTGGGGCATAGATTGAGACATGTATCTCATAAAGCTCTCGAAGACTGCAATGGCCTTGAGAGTGTTCGCTCTAGGTTTCAAAGTGAGTGCATTGCCATGTTGGAACAAGCTGTGCCCTTTTCTAACCTGCTCCCAGTATCTGTAGAATGAAGACTTGCTCACGCCAAGAATCCATCTCAATGCCCTCATGCATACCCTCAGGCCCCTCAATTGATATAGTAGCCTTCCTGTGTTTTCATCATAGTTGGAATTTCTACACAAGGAGTAGATGAAATTAATCCTATCTTTCTGAAGATGTCCAATGTATTGGGACCTTATCTGCACGAGGTCATCCACACTGTACTGGACTGTGCAATCTAGGTTGCAACACTCTTGTCCCCTAATTGCCTCTAGGTTTTCTTTGGTTGGGGCCATATTTTCAATCTTTTCTAAATATTTGTCACTTCTAGGCCTCTTGGGCACCCTTGGCTGCCTTTTATGAAAAATATAGCGCCTCTTCCTTGTGATCAAAGGATGCTCATCCACCACCCAATCTTCCACATGGCCTGCACTGGGCCTTGGGGTATGTAGTTCATTAGGGCCTTCCAGCTTCTCACCATTCATGTTTGTAATATATCTAATTGGCCATCTTAACTGAGTTTGGGACTCCAACAACCCATAGCACACAATGCAATCACTAGAGCTTCCCTGGGACATGATTGTATCAACTTGGATAAGAAGCTTCCCAATGCCAACTCCAAGATGATCATCTCCCAGCCTTTCATCATTCACACTATCAAAAGGATCAACTGCAGTTATGATGCCCTCTGCAAATACCGTCTCGTTGCACGGGTGCAACAATAAGCAGGCCATCTTCCTCCATTGGAGCCTAGGGCAATGTCCTGTGCTGGGCTTCCTTGCCTCCATTTTGTTCATCTCACATGCTCCCTAAATGAAATACAACCCATTAGGGTGGATTTGGGGTCTGAAAATGGCCCATATCTTGGGTTAAAGATTTCCACGTCAGATTCGCCAGGACCAATCAGGTTTGCGCCTTTTTTACGAAAGTCGGTATTACTTGGCAGGTAGAAGGATGAGCAGGCTTACTTGGCATCCACATGGCGTATTTTCATAGGGGATGCCTGCGCTTTTATTGCAACCATTTTAATGGCCCCTATTTTTCGGGAGTCGCTTCGCCGCCCAAAATAATGGTGACTTTGACCGCCTACTGTCAGCGTCACCAACTCCCTTGTCAAATTTTGGCGCCAAACTTCTGTATTGTCACTCCGGCGCCTCTACGTGCATCTTCTCCACCTTCACTCCTCATCTGCAATCCATGTCTCCTGTAATTTCTGTGTTCTTGCCCCATTTACAGAACTCCCAAGGTCAAGAAGTGGGAGGTTTTGTCTCAATAGGTTAGGTGGGTGAGTATCTTTGCCATCAACGAGGGCGAGCATAGAGTTAGCGACAAAAGGCGATCAGGCGATGCGGACACATTGGATAGGTAGGATAAAAGAGTTCAAGTTGAATTCTAGCGGCCGGAAAGTGGAAAGTATAACAATACGACATGCATATACCCCTTCTGATATGGCCAAAGAGCTAATCTCCACCAAAAACAGCTTCCCAAAATTGCCCGCAAATGGTAACCACCTTAATCGGATCACACGACGAAAGCTATCGCCGACTATAGCGCATAGAGATAGTTTCGCGTCGTGTGATCTCCTTATCTTTTCATTTCTTTCGTTGACACGTGTTTACAAACAAATTTATTGTGCAGGTTTATGTTTATCAGACGTCATGGATGTCATTCCGGCCGAAAGTATTAGTAGTGTACTTGTCGTGTATCACATAGACATCGGAATTGTCCTTTTCCAAGGTATGGATGACGTGACCTTGCGGGGTATAGGCATCTGGTTTTATGGACATGATTATAACGTAAAGGTCAGGAAACCGAGCTTGAGGCCGGTTGAATTGCCCCCTTTAAGTGAACTTTGTAAGCCACAGACTAATGAGAACAATGTAATTGCAATGAAGAAATGCATGGCTGACGAGGTGCACGCGGGGAATGTCAAAACGGAGGCGTGAGGATGAATTTCAAAATCTTCACACCGTTTGAGGTATTTGCTAACATATTCAGATGGATGCGGGAAGTTCAAAAGCTCAAGACATATACGTGCTTTCTCCCCCCTGCCGATTTTGTGGATGGCTTATTTTTGGTTCTGACCTGGGATGTTCGATTCCACGAATCATCCGGTCAACTAACAGAGGTCCGCGTAGTTAAGTCCTCCTTTAAGTTCAGATACTTTCTTCCAAAACAATATTTATACGTTAATTGTCAACTAGAACGAAGGAAACAGAAAAAGAGAGGCTGCACAACTTTTTGGGAGCCGTTTGAGGACCATAACAGACACTCCGATGCGGTGGATATTCGAGTATGGAGAGGGGAGGAAGTCATTTATACAGCCACCATGGAAATCGAATGGCCATTATCAGAGCTAAGAGTGCTAATGGAGACAGAGGAGATTGCTGAAGACTTCCATTATTTCATTGATGGCATTAGGGTTGGTTACAGGCAAGAGGGAAATGTAAAGTTTAGTGAGTTCGCGATCAACAAGAAATTGTCTATCGCCTAGCGCTTTGAATCTCGGTTTTTTATTTGTGTTTTTGTCCGATGTTTTTTTAGGGTTCCGTATTTTGTCCGATATTTTTTTAGGGTTCCGTACAATTATTTAAAAACGTTACCATCATATTTTACTTTAACTTCTGTTTTTTACTATTTATCTCTTGCCAGTTGTCTATTTTTGTCAGTGTTCGTAGTATAAAGTGCCATCCGCTGAGAAGCCATGGCAAGAACTAAGCAAACTGCAAGGACCCATCCAGGTGGTGTAAGGCCAGGTGATTACATTAGTCCGCCTCCTTCATCTGAATCTGAAGTCTCTGATAGAGATTCTCCTCCTCCGACCATGCCTAACAGAAGACCCGGAAAAGAAATCCGCATGACAGACGGCGGGAGAAGCAGCTCCGGAGTAAGTAGGGAGGTGCACTCCGGTTCGGAGACGGAGGATGAAAATGTGAGAGACCGGCGAGCAGAATATGACGCCGGATTAATTATTGGGCAGCCGCCTCTTCTTGCTCTTACTGCTCCTCCTGCTCCTCCGTGGAGGGAGGCTTTAACCTTCAAATCAAAGGAGGAGGCCCAACGCCCGAAAGGGGAAGGCGACCAGAAATGTGAGGAGACGACCGGAAGAGTCGGCCGAGGAACAACTTGCAAATGCTGGAGTGAGGAGACGGCCGGAAGAGTCGGCCGAGCAACAGGCTCCAAATGCTGGGGTGGGTGAGGGTAGTGGCCGGAAGCGGAAGACGAAGCCTGGCATTAAAGCGCTTCGCGAGATTAAGAAGTATCAGAAGAGCACTGAGATGGTCATTCCGCGTCTCCCATTTGCCAGGCTCGTGAAAGAGATTCTGCAAGAGTGTGGTGCGATACATCATACCAGTTACAGAATTCAAGCAACTGCCTTAAATCACGGGGGATTCACCTTTATCACATGAGCATATGCCACCTGCGTGCTTAAGGTGAGAAGAAACACCCCTATATACGTACGCAAAAGTGTTGGAAAAAACCCCTTCCGTGGACATAATACACTAGAATGTCAGTAAGAGGGGGATTTAAACCCCTAGTATACGTACGAAAACATCGAGAAAAAACCCCCTTCCATACACTCATTAGGTTTATACGGGTCTTCTGTGTGAATCCCCCTTGCCTTAAATGCTCTTCAAATGGCTTCGGAAGCAGTTGGTGTCGGTCTGTTCGAGGACTCGCAGCTTGCAGCAATACATGCCAAGCAGGTGACTGTCATGCCCAAGGACATGCGCCTCGTCTTACGCATAAGGGATCCCGAGTACTATGGTCAAAATTTTATGGCTGAATACAACAAGAAGAAAGACCCCCCAGAAAAAAGGCCGTGAAGTGCCTTTGTGTTTTTTTTTTCATATGTATAATATTCTTTAACGTAATGGCTTTATAAGCTTAATCTCTTAGTCCATTTCTTTCTTAGAAGCCTAGCTTCGCACTTTGTATTTTTTTTTTAATGTTATACGTGAGGATCACCTGCGCTTGCGGCAAGCATTGTTCTTTTTTGTTGCACATAGTAGTCTTCGCGTCGTGTGATCCAACCCTAACCCTAACCCTAACCCTAAAATGTACGGACAAATCTCCCCACAACGGCTGTGTCCCCTTTCATAATCGACAACGGCTACTTGAGTTCAGAAGTGACAGCGCCTTACCGCTCCTAAACATCTTCTTGCTTTGGTAGATGCCCGCCATGGATTGTTATGTGAAGTTCCTGGAATGGTATGCATCTGCCCCTCATGACAACGAGGAAGTTGCGCCGACTGCGATTTATCCGTTCTATTGCAAGGAGTTGGACATCATGGCAAACAGTAGCGAGCTTGGATGCTATCGCGAGGTTGCCTTAGCTTTCACCCGGACCGCTTGGTCTCAGCGCACGTCCTTTGCAGATGTCCCTGGCTCGTGGATTCCAAAACCAGCTCTAGAGGAGGCGGCTTCCCATTTGCAAACGGGCTCCTCCTGGCTGCGTCCTTGTACTTAAGAAGGTATCTTATTTCTCTTTGACGTTTGCATTTGCTAGTTATTGCATTCTCGCGGCCAAACCGAAGATACACTTTGGAAACAATGAAATCTTTTAAGCCAAGGGGGCGGGTTATGTGTGATGATCCCGACTATGGCGTAGAAATGGAGATAGATCTACAAGAAGAAGAGCAAGAATGTAGGAGTTTTAGCCGGCCTTGACGGCCTTGGGTGAACCGGAGGAGGGAGATGATTCAAGGTGATGAGGATGGGGATGAGGATGAAAAGAAGTTGTCTGACATAACGCCAATTTTAGTGGAAGGCAAACAATACCTATTGCTAAGTGATATACTGAGGAACCCGTCTTTGTTACGAATGTGTGCTAGGGAAGACGAGCTTATCAGTACCTTGGCCGAATGGGTAAACCTAGGCCTAGATTTTGAAGAGGATTTGGACAAAGAGATGTTTGAAGTGTCTAATTATACCGGCAATGCTATAAAGCTTAAAGAAGCCTATGAGAGGCTGGAGTCTCGATTTGCTCAAGAGGAGGCGAATCTACCAATGGAAGAAGAATTCCAGCGTCTCCGTGCAAAGCTGCCAACAGGATCTACAGGTTTGGCAGGCCCTTCAGTCAATCGCGGCAGCATAAGCCTCATAGATGAGGAGAAATGTGAAGAAGATAAGCTTGAGGGTTCTTATTTGTGGGAAGTAGATGATTTTTCTTGCCGACATGCACGCGGGGGACAGGAAAGATTGAAGGACTCTACATTGTTAATATATATCTCAAGATTCGTTAATGGGGAGATAATCGTCTTCAGCAGAACTTTCAGTCCAAAAGGTGCAGAGTTTGTCTATTACATTCGTGCATTATGCATGTTCGGGAACCATTCCCAATTGGCATCAAACACTGAAAGGGTGATAGCAATTCGGCGGGATGTTGTGCTACAATAGTTTGACCAAGCGGTCTCTTGGGCGAGCAATATGTTAAATTTTTTAGCTGCTGGCTTGACTCACCCAAGGTTGGAAGCTGGGGTCGATAACATGGAAGTCATTGCCTTGTTGGATCAGTGCGGCAGGGGATTGAAAGAGCATGAAATTGACGACGAAGCTTGAAAAATTGGAAGTTATATATTTTCCAACTTGTATCGGTAAAATTATTTATGTACAGATTGTCCTTCCGAAATTCCTAATAAAAATTATTTTATTTGTATTTATTCACATGAAATACATGGGTCGATTTTACGTCATATCTAGGTTTTCGCGTCGTGTGATATTTATCTCGAAGAAATGAAATATTATTGGAAAAAAACAATTAATTTATTTATTCCTCACACGACGCGAGAAGCAACTCGTGTGACTCATGTTATAAATAGAAGACCGATGTCCACTCTGACCTCCGATCGCCTTCCGCCTTCTGCTCATCTTCTACTTCCGGCTTCCGCCTTCCACCTTCCACCTTCTGCTCCGATGGCATCATCATCTTCCTCTAGCAAGCGACCACGCCAAGATAGCACTCCCCAGCGCCCAGAGTTGCCCGTGGACATCACCCTTGCAGTGGTGATGAAGAGATTCAAGGAGATCCATGATGAAAACAACCGTCTCGTCGCCGAGAATATGGAGGCGGTCGACAGATTAGCCTTCACGAGGGAGCTGCTGCACGAGCGAGACATTGAGCTCGCAGAAACATTCGCCATGTACCAAGAGGCGAGCCGACGAGGGAGGGCGGCGGTTGAAACGCTCCTCCGCGGTATTTAGCGGGCCTTAGAAGATATGGAGAAGAAGCTCCGAGCTACTGAGAGGATGAGAACGCGAGCCTTACGGCTTCATTTGCGCGGGACATGAAAATCAGCTAGAGGATCATGAAGATCCCTAGCCGTTGTATCTATCTATTTTTTGCTTCAAAGAAAAGTTTTCTCTATTTTTTGCTTCTATCTATCCTCTTGTTCCAATGTATGTTCTGTTTTATTAAAAGATCACACGACGCTGCCTTGCTTGCAATTAGGTAGCAATCAATGGATTTCACGTCGTGTGATCTCCATGCCGTTCTATTTTGCTTCAATGAGAAGTTCTATCTTTAGTTATGTATCAGTAAAATTACTTATGTATAGATTGTATCACCGAAATTATCAATAAAAATTATCACCACGAGCTTTCTGCGGAAGAAAAGATGTGAGAAGAAATAACGGTCCTTTTTCCTCACACGACGAGAAGTATGACGGTCCATTTTCTGACCGGCGACATCTTAGCGTCGTGTGACTCAAGCTACTACGAAATCCACGTTATAAATACAAGACCTTCTATCTTGCCTTCGACCTCCGATCCTCTTCCGCCTTCCGCCTTCTGCTCATCTTCTCCGCCTTCCGCCTTCTGCCTTCTGCTCCGATGGCATCTTCATCCTCCTCCACCAAGCGACCGTGCCCAGAGCTCCCCGCAGACATCACCCTTGCAGTGGTGATGAAGAGATTCAAGGAGGTTCACGACGAAAATGCTCGCCTCGCCGTAGAAGATCGAGGCGGTCGGCGAGTTAGAATTCACGAGGGGCTCTGCATGGCCGAGACCTTGAGCTCAGGCAACATTAACCAGTACCGAGAGGCCAATAGCCGTAGGGTCAAGGCAGTTTTAACTGCACACAATATTTCGCAGGCGTTAGAAAATATGGAGAAGAAGCTTCGAGCTGCGGAGGATGAGAACGCAGCTTTATGGCTTCAGCTACAGGATCATGAAGATCCCTAGCCATTGTATATATATTTTTTGTTTCAAAGAAAAGTTTTCTCTATTTCTTGCTTCTATCTGTTCTCTTGTTTTGTTTTATTAAAAGATCACACGACGCGAAATGCCATGCTTGCAATTAGGTAGCAATCAATGGATTTCACGTCGTATGATCTCCACAACGTATACCTCGTTGTATGTATAAATTCCTAATTTATTAATGGAAAACTATATGTAACACAAATATCTAGCTAGATTATGTGATAACTTGCAGGTAAATGCGAATTAGTCATATCTAGGATTGGCATGTGGATGACAACGTCTATTCACATACGTGGCATGTGGATGACAACGCCATGCCAAGGACGTGGCATCTTATTTGCCACAATAACATCTTGTCTTTTTATGCGGCCCGCATACAAGACGGCTAGGATATGACGGATCCGATGATGCGAACATAGGCTACCATTGCCTAATTGCATGCTATAATTTCGCCTCGTAGGATTATTACACAACTTTATCGGTACTCGCAACCGTAGATTCCAACGTATCTCTAGTTTCTATATAAAACGTCGGAGGCCTTTGTCTTCTCCTATCCGCCATCTCCTGTTCTACCACATCCGCCCTCAGCCATCTCTCCTGTTCTCCCATCACTTTCAATGGCCTCGGCTCGGTTCCATCCTGCGAGATCTTGTCTCAAGTTACGGTCAAGGAAATTGAGAACATTACGTCTTTGAAGCGGAGGAACGGATCCGCCTTCTAAAAAAAAAAAGAATGATGAAGACGTCGCCAAAAGCTGGTTCTTGGCGGAGAGGACAAGCCGCCTTCTATAGGGAGGTGATTTTAGTCTTGTGACAATCAGCGGGCTGCCTTAGACCGCGAATTGCGGCGCTGGCCGAGATATAACCTCCAAGAGGCTTAGGGCATAATCGAGGCGGGAGAGGCTGCCCGAGCTCAACTTCGATGGCGGGAAGATAAGGTTGCGGAATATGAGAGCGTGGTTGCGGGGCAGGCAATCATATTGGAGGGAGAAAAAAAATTATCACCGCCCTCGGGGAAGAGCTTGCCCGGCGATCATAGGCATCGGGCTCCTCTTAGAGGGGCCGTTTTTTTAATGTTTGTAATGGTTTTATTTCTCAATGGGAAAAGTTTTTTTGACAAATGTGCCGAATATTACGTTTCCTATTTTTAATTTTCAATATCCGTGGTAGAGAGAATGACAAAGACGGATCACCGGAGCGAAACCCTTCATAGGGTTTTAAAGCTCGTGTGCAGATTTCGCGTGGTGTGATACAGTGTAGTTAGAATAGTTATTAATGTGTTCCAGCGGACAGTACCATTAATGTGTTCTAGCGGACAACCGACAGAATCCGCTCGACACGTGCGACAGCAGCCGACTGTGTTTAATATGTTCAAGCGCTAATATGTATAAATTGAGGTCCTTGCATTGTGCTCCTTTTAGGTTAGAGTCTTTGCTCCTCACTTCTATAATCTTAACGTCCCTCCCATTTGTCATCTATGGCCTCCACATCCTCAACCGCTGATAAGGGAAAACGCAAGAGGATAGAACTTCCTTCTGACATAGTGTTGGGTGTTCTAATGAAGAGGTTGAAGGAGCAAGATGATCTTCTAAAGGAAAACGTCGTTACAATTCAGCAGAAAGAAGAAGAGAATGAATTCAACCTTCTCATGCTTCGTAGCCAGGAGAGGCAAATCAGGCGGTTGAATAGAAGGCTGGACAGGATGACATGCCCCAACAACTGCACTGAGGTGGTTATGACGGCAACGAGGTTGCTAATTCAGGCAGAAGAACACGTTGTGCTATTGGGACAGGAGCGGGACATGTACAAAGAGATGGTGGACAGATTGGAGGAACGTTTGGATAGGGTGATTGCTCGCTTGAGGAGAAGAGATGAAGACGAAGACGAGGACGGAGCTGATGATGATGATGAAGATAATGAAGAAGAGCTCGCACTGGAGCAACAATGAGTCGTTGTATTTTGTTTTTCAATGTAACATCTTTCACAACTTTAATCAAAAGTAACCTTTTTTTATTATTATCTTGCAAGCAATAGCGAACTCCACTGTTCGCGCCGTATGATACAAATAAGATCACATGACGCGAAGCTACAGTTGTGCAAACAAGGTTGGAGGCAAGTACTTCGCGTCGTGTGAACATGCTACACATTACAAGTATACTTTACCGATTCTTTGTCTCTTAGATCTCCACTGTTGCGATGCTAGTGGGGCCCTAGAATTTTGCCAAGCAACTTTCCGTTTTCTCTTCAGCATTATGCCAATGGTGTTTACGACTTCTGGGTTGCTCCTTAAAGCGACCTTCTTGTCGTATTTAGCCATCGCCCTTCTATAAAACCACTCTGTCATCTGTCTTAGAGGGTTGGTTCCCACATTTCCACCCCCTCTTTGAGTGTTACGATGAAAGGCTATTTTAGCTTGTTTATCGACTTCTCCATGTCTTGTGCACTCCACAATTTGCTAGGCTTCCATACTTCCTAAAAACCAAGGTGCATGAGCCCAAAAGATGTGCAAGTAGTGCGTGACTTCATTCTCTCCCCATGCGTCTATGAAAGCTTTAATAAATTTGTTATTCGCTTGCACGAACATTTTCGCATCTTCTCTTGTGAGGTCCATTCTACGAATGTATGGGAACAATTCGGACAATGCATCTCATGCTTTTTTTTTTTCCTCAATGCCGAGCGAGCGCCATACGTGCGGTCCTGCTCGCATCAACCAACAATTTTCCAAATTCATAGATCTTTTCTCCCATCGGTTTCCGTTCGAGCCTCTCTATGATTCTTTATAGGCGTCGAGCTTTCACCCCTCAATTGACACCTTACGAGGCACACTTGTTCTTCCCGCCCGTTTCTCATCGAGCTCTAATCTTACATTGCCACCATGCAAACCTGCTTCGATAGAACATGTTCAACTCTCTGAATTCCTTCCTCTCTTCTCTTCTTGTGCGAAATGTTCCCACCGAATCTGGCGACTCAAAATATCATCTTGTCGATGATTCTCACAAAGCCGTGCAAAGTGCAGATATGAACCCTCTCTAATGGAATGGGGAAAATGCCATGGAACTTGGGATCTTCTTCTCCTCTATTAGGAGCATTTGCTTGGTTAAGGGACAAGGTTGAAACAGTCTTCCCAGTACTTGACTTCCTTGCATGATTGCAGTACAGACAACTTTTGCATGTTCCTTGTCCTCCTCCACTTATGTTGTACATTGCTTTCTCGTTTTTAAATCGGGGACGCCAAGTGAAAAATTACTTTGTAAGATCCATAGTGATCTACTTGCAATTTTTCCCCTCCCTCGAATCTAGATATTAGACTCAGGATGTCAGTTTGGTTGAACACCCATTTCTATACCTCGTGGGTTTCTTTCTGAACTTTAAAGAGACCTAACCACCAGGTGTCATCTTCAGATTGACATGAGAACCATTTTTCGGCACGCTTCTTCTCCTCGTCCATCACCTCTACATCTTTTTTATTATTCTTGTTGCTCTTTGATTTAGCATGTGCAATTGCATTCTCAATTGCTCTATTCATGATGACAACGGATACCCTCTCATACTTCTCAAACTTGGTCAGTTCCATTTCATCCAATTTTATGCAAACTTCAATCTCACCATTAGTTTCTGCAACTGTTAAGTCATACTATTTGACAAGGAATTGTAAGAGAGTAACCAGGTCAACCCAAAGATTATTGCGTTCATTCATTCCAACTATATCACAACAATCCTTGCCATTCTTATCTTTTATGGCTATGGCAGGACTAGCACATTCAACGTGGTGCATCTCTCCTAATATGGCATACACCATCTTTGTCCTAGTAACCCTTGTATTCTCGACAATTTGTGGACGTGGAGCGAATACTTTTTTTGTGCCCATTCTTTTCAACGCTTTGTGGAATGGCTTGAATAGAGAACGGTAACCAAGCCTACTGATGCCTACATCATCACAAACAGTCTGTACATCTGTCGCTTCTATCTCCTAGTACCATTTCCAATACCATCTTCTTGAGAGAAGAGTTGTAGGGCTGACAAATCATGTCCACTATCTCCCTGTTTGTCGCTAGGTTCTTCACTACGTAACCAAGATTGCTTCTAGTTTCCCCAGATCTTAATTGGCCTTTGCTAGTGTTGTAAACGGACCTCGTGGCCGTGACCCTGCGTCTGAATGCACCTTATCCAAACTTCAGTTCCTCTATCGGTCGATAGTGCTTCTTCCTTTCTCGCAAGCTAAGGGGTGTTTTCTTCAAATTCTTTAACCTACATTGAAGCCCAAAGTTTGCTCTTTCGAGCTCTTGGATCTTTTCTTGCAGCTGCCCTATCACCAATTTGGACTTGTCCACTTCGTATCTCAAAGAAGTTTCCCTCCCCAAGCCGTCATTCCTTTCCTTCATCACAGTGGAGTAATGAAGCGAGAGAAAAAAGAGCTGTTGGTTTAAGTTATAATTCTCTTGTGACAATCGGAAGCAGCTCATCTCAAGGAACTGTATTCGATTCCGAATGCCTTCATCCTCTCTCAATCTCTCACAATATCCCAAGAGGCCAGAGTTACCATCACCACAAAATCGGACTAAACTTGAAACGTCCCAAAATGACGGTTTCTTGCCACTCAACGGATCCAATGGATATAAACTGCCATCCGCCCAGATGTCGACACTTTTTGAGCCTGCAAGACGCAACATGTCGAGGTCTAAGTTCTTATTTTTTAGACCTCCTTTTTTGCGATTGAAGACTGGAGCATATTCGTGAGTCAGTTGGATCCTTATCCACACATCATTTGGAGCTTCCATCCCGCGTGGATCGCACGGCGCGAAATGAAGGTGTACAATTTGTATGCCCCAGCACAATTCGCTTCGTGTGAGCTGAACGTCCGTACTAACCTCGTTTTTGAAATTTGCAACGTGCATATGGAAATCGAAAAGTCCATTCTCCTACAATCCATGCTTTTATACATAAGCAAATTCAAAATTCGAATTGTAGGGGGGCGGGAAGCCTGTATTGGGATGAAGTAAAGATCCCGGTTACGAACTTTTAATGCGCAATCGCAGCGCCTCGAAACGAAAGTCTGATACAAAGCTTCAACCTACACATTCAAATTTTGAAATGTAGAAGGCGGGAAGCTTGTATGGCCATGGCCTCTAAATGAAAATAGCGCAAGACAAGAATCGGTGATGCGCATGCTTGGTATCTGACAAACCAAGAGACACCGTCATGAGTTGCCGGTATGCTTTAGAAGCGCCACGTGTTGCATCAATCTGTCTGACAACCAACAGAATTAAATACATATGGCGCCATAAATGTGCGATCCCCCTTATTCTGGGAGAATATTCCAAGCAAATCTGACGGGAAAAAAGGAGCGGAAATATGACGTGGAATGGCTTATAGGAGGCCATTTTGAGACCCCAAATCCCCAAGGAGCAGAAATATGACGTGGAATGGCTAATAGGAGGCCATTTTAGTTCATAAAACATAATATAACTTGGAATGATACATATTTATATGCAAATGGGAGACTATTGATGAGGGACTTGGTGTTATTATCTATTGACAACAAACAAGAAAGTGGATCACACCATGCGAATTTAATATATTCCAACCTTTTAGCTTATACAAAATTCGCTTGGTGTGATCTTTTTGGAAAAAGATGACTTCCTATAGTAAAATTACTTTGATTATCTTTTAATAAAAGAAATATATATGTGTCTTATTTGAAGTTAAGTGTGGATATGTGACGTGCTCATTTATTGATAAAGTGTTTGCTTTTTGAAAAAGGCTAATAACTTTATGTACTACTAGAGTTGGTAAAGTATTTTAGATGCAAATGGGATGCTTGATGTGATCCTTCTTAAAAAAATATATGCTCTTTGAAAAGGACTAATAACTTTATGCACTTAGGGTGGTAAAGCATTAAATGAGAAGGGGTACTTGTGTTTAATTTTAATTTGACAACAAATAAGAAAGTGGATCACATGATGCGAATTTAGTGTGTTCCATTTTTGTTGCATATGTACTATTCGCTTGGTGTGATCCTTCTTGAAAAATAATATGCTCTTTGGAAAGGGATAATGACTTATGTACTTAAGAGTGGTAACACATGTACAGTAAAAAAACAAGTTAGGTATTCAAATGGAATTAGAAGCAAAAACTTTTTACATTCAAATTTTTTATGGCCGTATGGCTTTACATCAGAACATCATTTTGTAAATTTAAATGCCCGGAGGCTTCAACTATTCACAACAAAAAGCCCTGGGAGGCTTGGGTCATATGGTAAGAAGCCGGAGGCAAAATTTGGAGGCTAAAATTTGGAGGCAAGCCGAGGCTAAGAACAAAAAAAAAAAAAGAGGTGCTCTGCCTTAACAAATTTCATTCATCCGCTTCACCATCATAAAAAAAAAAAATAAGAAATAACAGATTAGTTGAATGCTTAAGAAAAGAAAGAAAACATGCATGTACCATGAACTAACGCCATGAGCTCCTCAAGTCGGGCCGGATTCGATCTATATAACTTCTTCATCTTCTTCATCATCTTTGGCTTCTTCTCCTTGGTAGACCACTCATTCTCGAAGAATCTCCTATCCGACCTTCAAGAATATGATGAACTCTGCTTGCGAAATTTCCTCGATTCCTCATTCTCGATTCCTCGTCGAGGAATCGAGGCATTCAGAAAGCAAGAACCGTGGGCGTGCGGAGGAAGCTACTTGGAGGGAACACCTCTTCCAGCCGTAATAGGCCTCTTGGAGGACACCTCCGGCTCTTCCCGTAGCTGATCTCTTCATGGCGATGGACTAACGAAATTGGGCGGAGGATCTAGCGAAGATTGGGCGGAGATTGGGGGAGAATGGGCGCCAATCTAGGCTGGAATAGATATAGGCTGGATTAGGCGTGAAAATCGTAGGAATGATTCGTATTCCAGTCCTATCAACCATCATTACATGCCATTATGTGCATATCTCGAAATTTGAGCCATATCAATATCTTCCTTTTTAACATTATTCCTAAATATCCAATATCTTCCTTTTTAACCTTATTCCTAAATATCCAATATCTTCCTTTTTAACCTTATTCCTAAACCTATATGATTTGAGTTTAACCTGAAAATGAACACCGATATAATTGAATTTAACATACTATTTAATACCAAGATGCTCGTCACACTATGTCGATAATTGGGATTTAAAAAAGACACTCCAAACCCTCCTCGAGAAAACCACGTAAGTGCCGAGCCTCACTTGTGTTTAAGTTTAAGTTTAATTTGACAACAAGCAACTTCCATATGTGTAGATCGCGACGGCCTTGAAATGAAGGTGTACAATTTTTATGCCCCAACACACCGCCCGTGTGAGCGAACGTCCGCATTACTAACCTCATTTTTGAAATTTGCAATGTGCATATGGAAATCGAAAAGTCCATTCTCCTACAATCCATGCTTTTATACATTAAGCAAATTCAAATTTCGAATTGTAGGGGGCGGGAAGCCTGTATTAGGATGAAGTGAAGATCGGTTAAAGCGCAGGCGGCCCTCGAAATGAAAGTCCGATCTGATACAAAGCTTCAACCTACACATTCAAATTTTGAAATGTAGAAGGCGGTGACGCGCACGCTTGGTATCTGACAAACCAAGAGACACCGTCATGAGTTGCTGGTATGCTATAATGCAAGTGGCATTTTAGAAGCGCCACATGTTGCATCAGTCTGTCTGACAACCAACAGAATTAAATACATATAGCGCCATGAATGTGCAATCCCCCTTATTCCGGAAGAATATTCCAAGCAAATCTGTAATTATGAGAGTTTGGTATCCTAGGTGGCATGGGAAAAAAGGAGCGGAAATATGACGTGGAATGGTTGATAGGAGGCCATTTTGAGACCCCAAATCCGCCCTAATGCATATACAACCATTAAAACCATTAAATCCATTTTAACCACTAAAACCATTAAAACCATATAGAACCATTAAAAACATTATGCCCATATCTATCTTTTAAATTTGGTTTTTCCGGTTTGATAGAATTTTTTTTTAGTTTTTTTTTAAGTCGATTTCCTAAGATTTTTAATGTTTTCCGGGCCCTCAAATATTCCCGACTTTCCAAAAATCAGGACGTTTTCTTGGTATGATTTCGACATTTTTTTTCTTTCGGTGGGCAAATCGAGCGTGCTCAGATCAATTTTTTCCTTTTATGGCTGCATCGTGGCATGCATGCCGGATTTGTTGAATCGGGCAATGGATTGCTCTATTATTTTGCAATCTGGATCTTGGAGTCGATGCCTAGTTTTCGTGTTTCCTTATCCTTACCTTGGATGCCTTATCCTTACAAGGGTTTCTGCCATGATTGACTTCGTACCCTTGCTGTAATCGAGCTCCGGCCGCATCCTCCTTCACATCCATTCGCTTATGCTAGGTCGTTATGCATCCATGGCGTTCAACAGGTTTTTGGGGCATGCCGTTCTGCTCGATTTTCAACAGGTAGCATCTTCTTTCTCGGATTTTCACTCTTGCACCTATATTTTGAGGTCCGTGTAATAATTCTGAATTGCTCTCAGTTCAATCCATTATAAGAGTTACTTAGCTGCCCTGAAGATATTTTTTTTTGGATCGGATTGCAGAGTTAGGTGTTGACGGAATGGAGATGCTTCTGAAAAATGCGATCAGAAAAAGGCTTTTATCTTTCTTGCTAGGTTATTGATCCAGCTACGGAGGTTATCGTATTTGCATTTTCTATTTGTAAAGGTATGTCCCAGCGAAGTTCTTTGCTACCATTTCTTCCTCGAGTTCGTGGTTTTAAACAGTGAGGCAGGCAAAGATATCATAGGTAATGCATCTTCTGAGTTTATTGGTTTAAGCAGTATAGACCTATTGTTTGTTGTTGTTTCACATGGCCTTTGTGTCCGTGGTCATGGAATAATCTTAAAATCATTGAAATCAAAAGCAGATTATTTTGTGGATCTGAGCTCTTACACAATAAGACCATGCTGCAACAGAGTTTCAAGGCAAATGAAGAAATATCTGTATGCTCTAGATATCTTCTAGAGTTTGATTTTGATGGTTATGTTTAGATGAAGGTATGTCGAACCAGAAGTTCAATCTTCTTATAAGGGTAATGTACGATTTGCTACGAGAATATTATGTAGCATACAATTTTATTGTAGTTGGAATTGGCTTATGTGACTGTCTCTCAATGCAGTAGATGCTCAAAGCTGTGAAGGTGCAACCTCAGGGTACTCTTTTATCTTAAAAAAAGATCTATGTGGAGACTACACAATTTCTGCTTGATAGGCATAAATATGGTGCTCCTTTTGCAGAATTAGCAATGGGAGTTTTTAGGGCTAAACATATGCTGTTAGATCGTAATGTTTATTCCTTGGTTTTCTTACTATGGCTGGTCTCCTATGTGCAGACATGATGGCCAAGGGGATTAGACTCCATCTCTTGCCTGGTGTTAGTATTAATATATTTGCTTGAAGCTATGAAGATCCAACACCAAGATTTCATGCCATTAAGGTGTGCAGTCACTCATTTTATTGCTTTAATGATCTCTAATGCATCTAATTGTTTTAGTGTGCTTCATAATCCATCATTGTGCTGATGCAGGTGGTGCGCAATCTAAGGTCTGCTTCATTGGTTGTAGAGATGGTCATCATATTGAAAAATCGAAGGTGCATCTTTTCTTTGATGGTCAGTAGAAAGAAGGTTGTACACATTGTCAGTGAAATATTTTTGCATCTAACTTCTGCGTATACATTGTATAGATTGTGGCAGCTAACTGTCTGTACATGCATTCTACCAATCCGAAGATGTACGTACATAGGCATGGGTATGATGATCAGCAGTTCTATACGCTGCATTTCCAACTGAGTTGAACACAAGTGACGTGATCTGCTAAGAAATTGAGCCAGCAGTAAGCTTTTCACAAATCTATGCATGGGTTCATCTATGTATGTCTTTGATTGGCTCTGCCTTTTGGAATTTATGTTCAATTTCCTTGCTATGTTGTTTCCAGCATCGGTGAAGGATTATCTACAGGTCATAATGAGAGGCTTAACATGTATATATTCGTTGCTTGGAGCGAGGATACGAGAGGCAAGGAGTTTCCAAATAAAGTATCTTCCAAGCCTTGCAAGTATTGAGAATCATATTACCTTCTCATTCCTATTTCTATCACTCATATCTAAAATAATAATCAAATTGGTAGTAGACCTGAGATTTTTTATTTGTGATATATCAACATAAGGTTCAAAATCTTTTTGTCTCCATCTCATCACATCTCCCTATTCTTCTTTTGAGCCTAACAATCATGAAATAAGGAGCTTAATTTTCTAATTGTTCTTTGATAATGGAGATGAGCTGAGTCATATCCCCCTTCTGCTATATTCCAGTGCCATAGTCTACGTGCAAAATGGGAATTAGATAATTCAGGTCTTTTACTTAGTTATAAGGTGAATGGGGTGATTCTGTAGGGCTAATTTTATTCGTGCCTTCTATTGCGTATGTTTTGTTGAAGATGTTAATTTTGAAGTTTATTTGCATGTGAATTATGTGTAAACTTTCAAACTTCTTGATCATGAGGCAGACTATTGGATTCGTCCATGTACTATATTTAGTGCAAATGATATGGTCTTGCATAATCGCAGGGTGCAAGCAGGAAAACCAATCCGAATTGTGGAGCTTAGAGTTTTCTTGGGCTTACACAATTGATGGAGGTAAATGCATCGTCTATCCATGTAGTTCTCTTAATGTATTTTTATGTCTTGGATGACTCAAGCCATATAAAAGCTGCAAATATTAGGAAATACACATTGTTGTAAATATGGATTGCTCTATCCAAAGTTGAATCCCATCTATGGTGCGTGTGTTTAGATTTTTCATAGGTGATAAGCCATAAGCTTCTCTCATTTTTCTTGCGCAATTTCCATCTCTATTGAAGTGCTTTTTTTTTTCCCTTTGTAACTGCCTAATTAAAGTTCTATGCAACCTAATTTCTTTGGTTATTAGGATGTAATAGATAGTAGATACTGAGTGTGATCGCCTGTTACTAAAAATTCAAGGTTTTGCAGTGTAAAAAACTATGCATCTTGGACATGTGCTTTCAGTGTCGGAGCATCATTGGAGTTGGGACTGTGGATGGAGCACAAAGATCAAAGCGAATGGTTGTGTAAATACATAGAACTGATTGCTAGAATAGAGGTTTCGGCGCCGGCTATGGCGGCTAGGGCGTCGGCTTAGGCCGCGCCCGTTTCTTGCAAGCTCAGGCAAAGGGTGGACGGCAGAAGGGTGCAGGGCTCTGCACCACTGCCATTCCCAAAGCAGAAGCGGCTGGGGTCACCGGTTCTTGGTATTGCAGCTGGGCATCGGAGTTCCTGTTTCGTTTGGAGTATGGCAGAGCACAAATGCTTCGTGATTTCGTCCGGAGGTTCTACTGGTAAGTTAGATGAGTTTTCTTGGCATGTATTTCAGCTCGTGGAATAGCAGAAGGAATCAGCAGCATGTTCTACCGCACTCACTGTGGTATAGCAGAGGGAAATAGCACTCAGGCATGTGCTACCGCACTCACTGCGGTTTTCAAGGCCTGCACTCATTGCAGGTTGGGCCCAGACCGATTTTGATCTGCATCTTGTTCACTGGCTTCTGTGTTGCTTGTCTTGGCTCATCAGTTTTCCAGCAGGATTGTAAACAGATATACTCTCCGGGGGCGGTACTGTGCACCTTGGCACCTGTTACGAGCTTTCCTGGTCAGTATATTGTGAGTTACTCTTTGTGCTTTTTGCTCCCCCCATCCTGGCTGGGGAAGCTTGGCATCTAAATCTGAGAGAGGTCTGTGTTGTTGTCATTAAATCAAGATTTCTAAGCAGGTAATCCAGGGCTGTAAGTGAATCAATAAGTGAGCTGTAAGTGAATCAATAACCCATGTAAGGGCATTAGTGGTATAGTTAAGCAGGTGGACCAAAGGCCTGACCGTTCATTAATTTTGGGGGAAGAAGTGGAGGCTACCTCCCTTAGTACAGGCTGGAAAAGTGAGGGAACTCCATCTAGTAACTCAAAATAATTGGATTTACAGCCAGGATTACTTGTGAGGGGTTGAAGCACGCTTCTTCTGCATTCTTTGTTCTTACATCTTTCGGGGGTGGAGCATAGGTGATTATTGATTCATCATCAACGAGAACTCTTCTTTTGATGCCAATGGAATAGGCCTCAATAGTTTCAGCTGCTAATCTTGAGCATATGGGCTTCAAAGCTTGATCTGGTCTTGAAGGACAACAACAACGTTTTTGGCATTGGAGCAGATGCAAAGGGGTTCAGGAAACTGAGGAACCCTGCTCCTGTAGTACAGCTTTGAGCGGGAAGAGGGCGATCGCTTTCTCTAGTACTGCACAGGAATTTGTTAGAGGTCCCCATAGTACTTGCTTTTAGAGGGAAGAAGTTGAGCAGGGCTTCCAACGGAATATTGAATCTTTTTGTATCCAAACTACTGTCATCATAGTTGTTATGGGTAAATTCTTCCTATCTGGCCCTTTGAGGGGTCCTAATAAGGTTTTTGTACCATTCATTATTTTAATAAAAAAACTTGCCTTCAAAAAAAAAAAAAAAAAAAAAAAAAAAATACATAGAACTATTTGGTGTTAATGAAGCATCAGTTTCAAGATTACTTTATACAATTTCCATGTACATATTATGCCTCTCTGATCCCAATCTGCAAGCAAAAAGTGATGTGCTCCAATATTTGCAGAGTTTGTTGCTTTTGCTTTTGGGCTCACACTCTGTAATTACAGCCACTATGTCTATCAAGTTTAGAAGAATGTCCACATTCACTAGCCGATATTTATTTACAAAGAAAACCCTGCATCTTTCTTAGCAAAATTTTCATTACTAGCTAACCAGATCTGTTCAAAGATAATAGCTTCAAAGCATATGGCTGTTGGCAGCAAGTATACATCCAAAATTTCAGGCTCTAAATGTTTTGAGGGAAATGGCATTTGAGCACATCTTTCTGCTGGATGCATCCCACACGTGCAAGGGTGTTTCTCATCTCCAAAGGACCTTTTGTGCTCACGTTGAGATACGACGTGGAGGCCATGACTACTATACTTTGTGGTTTGTAGATAAGGTAGGCCTCTTTCCATCCTAAGGAACACATGTTTGTATTTCTTATTGTAAAGCTATAGCCTGTTGAAATGCGTGCATCACTACTGATCATCTCGAGGTGCTTACTTTTGCCTTTGTCCCTCTGTACATTAACAAATGGCAATACAAGGATAGCAAAACTTCTGTTATTTGTGTAATGGAATTTTTGAGGCAAAAGGTTGCAGGACATAGATTAGACCAACCATGTTTCTCCATAACTTGCAATAGATGCATATCTAGATCTTTGTCTTCTTCCATGGTATTTCTTAATTGCTTCATTTTGATTTTGTCATATCTCCACAATGGAAAAAAATATATGATTGACGTCTCTGAATGAGACATCACGTTGAATGAGACATAACGTGAGTCGTACCTACAAATGTAATAAGTGACATAATTTGCAAAGGTTATGCATGATAATGAAAAAGGCTTTGCCACAATTCAACTGTATTCAATGTTCACTTCCATCTAATCCTAATTCTACCATATTTTCAATGTCTTTCTTGATTTCCATATTTATATTATGGCCTATCGCCTGCTTTTAATTATTTAGTAACGTGTTTTATATATGTCTTTCAAATTTAGTAACGTGTTTTATATATGTCTACAGCTTCATAGCTACCTACTAATTGTATTTATGCCCGGGAACGCCGGGCACCCGTTACTAGTAACCATTAAAACATTAAAACCACTAACCATTAAAAACATTAAAAACCATTAACCATTAACCATTATAACCATATAACCATTAAAAACATTTAAAACCATTAAAATTTTGGAACCATTGAAAACATTTTTATGCCCACGTGGCGCCTTGTCAGCGACCGCTGACATGGCCACGTCAGCAATCCGGACACCCCGGTCATGGATGGCAAGGCCCACACGTGAGAGAGTGTCATAATGGCACTTTATCGAGGTTCGAGGGTGCAGCCAGAAATAACTGTACCCTCTTCCTCTTCCTCCGCGGCCCATTCATCCTTCCCTATTCTTTCTCTGTTCTGTTTTCTATTCCATCTCTGGAGCTCTTGGCGATCCCTTGGTGATCCATCTATTCAATCAATTCCGACGTCTTCTTATGACAGCAGCCTGGTCGATGGATCGCGACGCATCCAGCGCCGAGGTTTTTGCGCAATTTGAGTGTTCGAGCGGCCGTTATTGGCTGAGAAGAAAGTGAGGTTCTTCTCTGTAAGTTGTTAGCTTGTTTTTACTGCTTCTTTTTAGTTTTCTGTAAGTCCTTTACTGCACTCTTACTTATATTCTTTTATTAGAGGTTCTTACTATCCCCTGAAACAATTTCCAGCCCGACAAATCCCTATTCTCGCTTTGCAAATGCTTGTTCAGACATGGAATCAAACAGGGAAGCTTCCTCCTCATCCAGCAAATCTGCCGGGTATGTTTTTTTCAATATGTTCTCTTTTGTCTCCACTGTTTCACTCTATTTCACATCTATTCACTGTTTTCTGTTTTGCTTTTATTTTGTTTTCTGGTTTTGTTTTCTTCTTCTTAGTTTTTGTTTAATTGAATACCTTGTACAGGCATAAGTAAGACTAGTGGCAAGCAACCGATTTAGGAATCCTCAGAGACAGGTGATAGGAAGAAAAACATTGCAGAGCAGTAACAGAACATTACTATGAATGATTCACAACAGAAATTGCAAAACTTTTTATGAATGTTAAATAACAGAACATAACTATGAATGAATGTTTCTAACTATGAACTAAGAACAGGAATTGCTTTACAGAAATTGCAAATCTCTCTAACTCACAGAATATGCTCCCTTGCAGGAAAGGTGCAGACTACACCCGGCTTTCTCGACTCGCGGGTCGAGAATGCCTCAGCTTGCCAACAATCCAGGAAGTACAAACCTTCTTCTCGACTCGCGAGTCGAGAATTTCTCGACTCGCGAGGCGAGAACAGGGAGTGTACACCCTAGACTGTTGGCTGGTTGAGGCAATCTCGAATCGCGAGTCGAGAATGCAGACAGCTACCCAATGTATTTCTAGTCCTCGAAAGCCTACTGCAGCCTTTGTGCATTCTCGACTCGCGAGTCGAGAATGTCATACCCAGCCAATGCCCCTGTGTCCGGTCGCAGGTGCCTCCACCCATTCCGAGCCACTCTCCTTCGAACCATCGTCGAATGTTGCGAAGGGGACTGGCTCTGACTGGGTGGAGGCCTCAGCGACTAACCACAGACATCCTGGCTGCTTTCTCGACTCGTGAGTCGAGAAAACTTGCTAGTCTCACACACAGGAATGTCAGGACCTTAAACCACATCGACCCAACCACATCTACCCAATGCCAGGACCTTAAACACACAGCAATGCCAAGCTCTGGGGCATTCTTATGTGTCTTGTCCGAGGTGCCGACTCGTGAGTCGAGAAGACCCACCGGTCTCACACACAGCAATGCCGGCTCCAGTGCATTCTTCTGTGTCTTGTCCCAGGTGCCTGTAGACAGTCTGAGCCACTCTCCTTCGAACTATCTTCCTCGAATATTGCGAAGGGAAGTGGCCCTGACTGTCTGCAAGCCTCTAGGTCTAACCACATGGGACTGATAATGCCATAGGTTGGCTTGCTTTCTGCATTCTCGACTCGCGAATCGAGAATGCCTTAACCAACCAGCACTCCAGGAGTACTACCTGGAGTTTTCGCTGGCTAAGGCATTCTCGATTTGCGAGTCGAGAATGCAGACAGCAAGCCAACTCTTGCATTCTCGACTCGCAAGTCGAGAATCCCTTAGCCAGCCAATTCTCCTGTGTCTGGTTGCAGGTGCCTCTACCCAGTCAGAGCCACTCTCCTTCGAATCATCTTCCTCGAATATTGCGAAGGGGAGGGGCTCGGACTGGGTGGAGGCCTCTGCAACTAATCACAGGGAAATGCATCCTTAAGGCCTCAAAACTCGATAATGCCATAGGTTTGCTTGTTGTCTGCATTCTCGACTCGCGAGTCGAGAATGCCTTAACCACAGGAAATGCACCTCTTAAGGCTGTTTTCTCGACTCGTGATTCGAGAAGACCCGCTAGTCTCACAAACAGCCCAAGATATTCTCCTATTTTTAGTCCTAGGTGCCTCTAGCCTTTCTGAGCCACTCTCCTTCAAACTCTGTGACTAACCACAAGGGGATGCATTTGAATTGCATCCCTAAGGCCCTAGATCTAGCATGATCTATACACAACTAGCATGCATAACAGATACTCGGACATGAAACTGTTCGCGAGTTGCTCCAATTTATAGTTCCCTTGCTGAGCATCTCTCAACCCAGAGAGTATCTCTACGCTGAAATATGCTCAACAAGGAAATGATAAATCCGGCGAGCTTTCGAACAGTTCTATGATCAAAACAGGGAGCTGTTCGCGTCTTACTCCGATCCATTGTTTCCGTGCCGAGGATCTCTCAACCCAGAGAGTATATTTCATCTCTCGACGCTGAAATATACTGGACAAGGAAACAATAAATCCGTCGAGCTTTCGAGCAGTTCCATGTTCTATACACATCTGGCATGTTCTACACAAATAATGAAACAGGCATCTCTAAAACTCACCTCTTCTCGCAAGAACTCCTTGGGCCATTGTATCACAGATCCCGCAGCCTCACCGAGAGTCTTCGCTTCTTCTGTTGGCCTCATCAACAATGCATCCGCATCAAATACTTGTATCAAAGCGATTCTCGTGTATCCCTCTTCCATGGCGCTGCAGTGAAGAGTTCCCGTGTCTTGCAGCTCATCTCCGCTTGCTACCTTAGCCCCATGCACATCGATCAAATCAACTATTTGCAAAACGACACGCGGTTAGAACTAGCAGAGAGTAAATCGCTGCTAGGAGCTTACAGCGTCGTGGCGCCATCCGTGAACTCGCTCACAATCGATCTCCGCCTCCGGTCCCTGTGCGCCCCAAAGTCACCAATGCCGCACTAACACTAAGCACCCGAAAATCTCTACTGCGCTCACTAAGTCCCTGGAAATGAATGAATTTTGAATTGGTATTTGGGCGGGCTAAAGTTGGTCGTGCTGTACCCTTAGCCCGCTTTTTTGCCTTGAATGATTGTCAGTGATGACTTTAAGGTGTGATATATCGTGAGAATGCTATATTTCACCAATTTTATGAATCTAAATTCGATGGTTTAGTAGGATGCATTAGCTCAAGAGATTTATAAAATCCTAATCATACCAAATTCGTTAAATTAATGGACATTCTGTACTAGGGTCTTAATTCTACTAAATTTGTTTCTACAAAAAAGTTAGGAAAATAGAAAACAATCGCCGCCATTTCTATGGTTTAGAAGTAGACCGAGGATGATAAAGTCATCACTGATGATTGTATGTCCTTAATTTCAAATTTAAGAACACGCCCGACCTTTTTTACGTGCAGTCCTAAAACCTCCAAGGCGCGGAAGAGGCTCAATTTACAAGGGAATTCGAGCAGCAAGAGGATGCGGGGGCATACAGATATGACGACTCCATCGAAGAAGCGAGCCGCCGGAGCGGATGCTGGTTCAAGCGGCACCAAGAAAAGAAAGACAGGGACTCCAGGTCAGGATACCTTTTCTGATTTTGTGTTCAGTCAGGATAGCTTTTCTAATTCATCCTTGTGTCTTGCAGCATTCACTGCGGAGACGCTAGTGATCACTGGCAGAACTCCGTTCTTCGTTATTGAGGGATTGGAGACAGAGCTACTAGATACACCAGCAGATTCTTGGTGGTATGTCGAAGTTTCAACAAGTGGGAAGGAGAAAGATCTGTTCCTGTGGCAAAGGGATAAGAAGAGCTCCGGCGACAAGTACAAGAAGGTCGGTGTTGTGCTCTCCGTCTCTGCGCCAGATTCGAAACATCTAACATTGTATGTGGAAGACTGCCTGAAGGGTAAGTTCTACCACACGAAGAAGTTATCAGTATCCAATTACTCTAACTCTTTAATGAGCAAGGCGATGGGGACCGACAAAAGGCCGGTGCCTTTAAATTGTCAGAACCTTGGGTGGAAGGATCTGGAAGGGATGAAGGAGACCGGAACCCTGACATCCAGGGAGCTTGGAATGGAGATTTCCAGGGTGAGGGAGAGCTTTACGTCCAGCGTGCTAAAGACTCTAAAGCACTCGACAGTTACCAAGGATGTAGTTCGGAAAGAAAAAACTCCGGACAGGACTGCAAGTCATGAAGCAGATGAGAGTACACGGGAGGACTCAGATGTTGAAGAAGAGGAAGCTATGGTCGATTCCCAATTCTTGGATCCAAATGAGCAGATTAGGAAATCACAGAGAGGGGCCCAGAAGATGGAGCAGCTGGCTCAGTATTATCCATTAGGGATATCACACAAGTTGTTCTTTGGACATCGACGCTCAAGGTTTGCTTGGAGAGATGCCGTCTTGTTCAACCACGGGGAATTTAATCCAGCACACATGCTGGAGATTTTGAACTTGATGGTGTGACATCCTGTTGCAGATTCAATGCCTGCGGATGTCATACCATTCAGCAGATCGACAGGTGAGTTGTTCGGGTGGAAGTCTGAGGAAGACTTGAAAGGGAAAAGACGTCAGTCAGGTTTTGGGTTGTGGACGGTCAGCATTTAGTGAGGGCAGCACAAGTATTGCAGACGGAAAAGGAAGTGCCACAAAGGATCAAGGACAGATATTCCAAACGAGAGTGCCGAGTTCTTTCAGCGGACACGCCACCAACGGAGCTCGCCAGCATTAGCCACTGTCAGAACACAATAGCAGCAAGTGCCAGCTACATAAGGTAAATTACTGCCTCTGATTCGAGGCTTTCTCGACTCTGATTTCTCGAGTTCCACTGGGGTTAACTCAAGAAATCAGAGGATGCGGGGGCTTTCTCGACTCGCGAGTCGAGAAACCCCAGAGAAGTAAAGAAAAGTAAAGATTGAAGGGACTTTCTCGACTCGCGAGTTGAGATACCCCAGGGCAATAGAGAGAACATTAGAGATTAATGGTTGATGAGTGAAAGCATCGAGCCTTCCCATCCTTTCTTCCCCCGCCTCTTCGGGCAATGTCGCTTAGTTTATATCCTAAGGTGCATCGTTCGAAGAGGCGGGGCAAGCAAGGATTTGGGAATGAGCGGTGCTTTCACTCTGGCCTTCACTCTCCTTCTATGTTCTCTCCTCTCCTGTGGGTATTCTCGACTCGCGCCCTTGAATCTTCTCCTTTCCTGTACTCCTCTAACTTTCCCGACTCGCGAGTCGAGAAACTCCGTGGTAATAGAGAGAACATTAGAGATTAAGGGTTGAAGAGTGAAAGCATCGAGATTTCCCAATCTTTCTTTCCCCGCCTCTTCGGGCAATGTCGCTTAGTTTATATCCTAAGTTGCATCGCTCAAGAGGCGGAAAGCAAAGATTTGGGAATGCGTTTTGACTTTAGGGGCCTGCCTTGACTCTCCTTCTATGTTTTCTCCTCTCCTGTGGGTATTCTCGACTCATGAAGTCGAGAAAGTCCCTGCATCCTCCTATTCCTTGTTTCCCTCGGGTTTTAGGATATACTTTCATGCTCTGACATTGTGACATTTACTGAATGCAGCCCGTATCCTGACCAGATCATACACGCTCGGCAACAGTGGAAAGCATTGGGTTGTCCTCAGGGTCCTAAGTGGAAGACCTTCGAGAAACTCTGCATATATGTTCTTCTGGAAGGCCAGGAAGATGATGAGGGAGAGGATGAAGACGAGAAGAAGAAGAGAACGCCAAGAAAGGGCAGGGAATCTCTATCAGACCAATATGACCTCATTCTTAGCACTGAGGCAGTCTGGGAGAAATGGACTGAGATATGGGCTCTATGGACAAGAGGCAAGCTTAAGGACAGCAATGGAGAATTGCCAACCAGGCCGGACCCAAAGTTGTTCGACAAGCAATTCATGAAAATGATACAAGGCCTGACGGACAAGGAAACGCTTGATCTACAGGGCAGAATCCTGGATGGAACAATCCTGCTAAGGAAAAGTAGAAGTTCAAAAATGCAGGACGCAAAGGATTACGTCACAATCCTAAAGAGACGGCGTGCGTTGGAAGAAGGCATCACAGAGTTCTGCAATGTTGCCTCCAATGCATGCCATGATTTTGATTATTATAAGGAGAAGGCTGCGCTTGATGAGGAAGACATGAAGGAGTTGAACCGTCTATGTCAACTCTACATCAACACCAAGCTAAAGTGTAACGTCAAAACCCTCCCCTTCCTTGAACATGCTATGGCAATTCTGAAGAGGAAGCTTGGATTCGGGGTGGTCCCATTTAAGGCCGATGATAGCTCCCCTCCATTCCTGGTAACCTTGGGACATAAGGGGTTTGGTGGTCTGGAACTGGCACCTGGGCCCATGGCACTATTTGCCATGAATATGATCGAAGACCCCACCCTACTTTATGAAAAAGCTGACATTGAGCAGTGGTACAAGACGTGTCTGGACATGACCGAGCTGGATACTTTCAGTTTCCTTATCTTTTGCATGCCAGGCAATCAGACAACTACTGTGTCACAATGGGCAGCTGATATTAACTTCACCAACAAGATCTTGTATTCCATATACGAACTGGAACATGAGTGTAGACTTGGCCTGCCAAAGGCACCAAGTTTTGCCAATATAGTTTTGGTTTTGGTTTCAAGATCGGCTGCAGACCTGGACAAGTGGTGGTCTAGCGAACACCACTATCTCGACAAGTTAATGATTTCTCAAGAGCAGATGGAACCCTGGAAGGGCGGCAGATTTATGGAGGATGTGCCATTGATGGACAAAGTCAGCACTGATGGTGCGACAGGTCCAATACATAGAATACCTATCCGGCCAAGAGTTATCAAGTACTTCATAACCAGCTTGGTCGAGGAAGATCATATTGTATGCGAGTGGTACATGAATGGCCTGTTCTCTCAGGGGGCTATGCTGTATGGAATGAAACCAATATCCGTGGTTGGAAATAAGGACATGGTTGAAACCATTCGGTCATACCTGGACCTGCTTCATGAGCATTTCAAAGGGAGGAAGACAAATGGAAGCAGTAAGGACGATGATGACGAAGAAAAACCTGACAGCCAGGGAGAGAAAGATGACGGAGACGAGAATGTCAAAGGTTTAGACGAGGATGTTGCGGAACAAATTGTGGAGAATCTAAGATTGAGGTGAGTTCACTTTGCTCTCGGAGTGTTTCTCGACTCGCGAGTCGAGAAACCTCCGAGTCTTTAACTTTCTCCTTTCTCGACTCGTGAGTCGAGAAAGTCGTTTCCTATCTGACGTCTTTCATCATTCCAGGGACATCGACCGCAACCAATCCGGATCATTGACAATATCACAGGGATCTGCTGGCGGTTCAGGTCATGAGGAGGATACTGCATCCAAAAAAGGCAGTCAAGAGCAAGACAGTGCGGGCAGCAAGAAAGGAGATGAAAAAATAATGATCCCGCATATGGATCCCGATCAAGAGGAAATCTGGTCAGAGCCAAACTCTAACTGGGATCCAGCGGGTCCCACCAAGCTTGTAATATTTGATGTCAATGGAGTATTAGCTGCAGTATACCACGATAAAGACGTCCCTGAGCTTAACACCTCGCAGATGCCAATAAAAGTGGGGTCTAAAATTGTCGGCCTAAAGCAAAGGAGATTATTGATTGGTGCCTGGAACGGGGATTCGAAGTGGCCATATGGTCTTGTATGGCAAAGAAAAATATTATCAATGTCCTTGGTGTTCTCGGCCTTCCAGTTTTGATGTTCAGGTTTGTTTGGGGAAACGAAAGGATCGAGCATGTGTCAGACCTCGATCCAGCCATCACAACGGGGAAGCCTATTATGGTGAAAAGGCTGGAAAGGGTTTATGAAACATACCAGGACTTTAACAAACACAACACGCTGATCATAGACGACTCTGCCTACAAGTGCTATCATAACTCGCACAATACAATCATTGCCAAGAGTTATCAGACCAGAAGAGTATGAAACGGATAGGTGGTTGTCTTTCAATCTCGTTCCTGTGTTGGCGGAATCCCTGTTTGCCATACTTGTGGCTGATGTGATTAGGAACTATCCGCACCTCAAGGAGGTCGATCCAAAGAGCAGCGCGATCATGAAAGCTATGGACGACAAATATTATGGTGATCAAGAATAGTGACCTCTACTTTCAGATAGTTGAGTTGTGTAAATCTTGTAAAGAAACGTGAAGAAATGTACTATATTTTGTAATGAATATACTTGTACATTGAGTTTTCGCTGGCTTTCTCGACTCGCAGGTCGAGAAAGGCATGCTTGTCCTATTGATGAAACTATTTGTATGTTTGTTTGTGTGACTGGATGTAGCCATATTCTATAATGATAATGGTTGTACATTGGGTTTCCTGGGCCTTCCTCGACTCGCGAGTCGAGAAAGGCACTGCTTGTCTCGTTGACGAGACCATTTGTATGCTTCCCTGTGTGATTGGATGCAGCCATATTCTAATGAGAATGGTTGTACTTTGACTTTTTTGGGTCTTTCTCGACTCGCGAGTCGAGAAAGGCACTACTTGCCACGTGATTGGATGCAGTTATATGGAATGAATATTCTCCATTGTATTTTGAATTCACCATTCTTTACTTCGTTTTGACTAATGGCACCATAATTGTTAATCATAGACTCTCCTTGCTCCAGGTGGTTCAGGCACGGATCCCGCACCAGCACAGATCCCGTTCAGGCATCACAGAGACCGCCCCAGGCGGCACAAATCCCGCTCAAGGCGGCAGAGATACCGTTCTGGCACAGATCCCACTCACGCTACACTTTTACCCGAACTTTGGGATAAGGTTGGTCGTGAATGCAGACGCTATGCACACGCTCGGGATAAAGAAGAGGGGAAGAAATTTGAGACAGTCCAGAAAGCTCAAAGCATCTTGCAAGCATTGCATAACATCCACGGAGGTTGGGGGAGGAGCATATTCGATGAAAAGCTGCGGGAGGAGAGTGGAGAAGTCGGGTGGACAGGTCAGTCGGTGGCTCCCGAGGCACCTCTCATGAGGCATTCCACGCTCTTCAGGTTGCCCCCAAGGCTTACAGACGGCATGAAGAAGCCCCGCAAGTTAATCCCCTAAGGTGGACCACCTACCACGATGATGTAACTGTAATGACAGCAAGACCGCCATGGTCTCTGCGTCCGATGTAAAATATATTGTACCTATTCAATTTATTAATAAAAATTCTTTTTCAACTAGAACTTTGGTTTCAATCTTTAATGAATTTCCTTTGTATGAGTTGTATTGTTCTTGTTCTCGACTCGCTATCCGAGAAAACTGGGAGAAAGCTCGAACCCACACTAAGAGACAAATATTCGAATTATGGACAGTTTTCGAGTCGGAGTTCTCCTTTTTGTGTAAAATAACAGGGTTCCGAAAAAAAGTGGAAATGGAATGAGACCCACTTTAATTAAATACGACTTTAAAGGAAATACACTTCCAGAATTAAGGCAGCTGCACTCCAACTCAATGCAATGGAAAAGGGGCTCGAAGATGACCTGATTGTTGGTGCTCTACTCCTAGGATTGCCTGCAACCTTCAATAACGTAAAGAATTTGATAGGATCTATAGAACATGTGGAGTTGGAATGGGCGTACCAGCAGATCTTAATGGAGGAGATCAATTAGGCAGGAGCCAAGCGAGGAGGACAAGTTGAAGGTCATGCACTTGTTGGAAGACAAGAGAATGTAGAGACCCGTAAATGCTACAATTGCAACAAACATGGGCATATTGCCAGGGACTGTCCTGAACCAATAAGAGAAATGATTCTAAGAGAGAGAAGAAACAGGAGATGGTGGCTGACAAAGATGAAATGAAGAAGAGAAGAGGCCATGCTCACAAAGCTTCCACAGCGAGTGAGACTGATAACTCTGATCAAAGCTCCAGCAATGATGCGCTTGTGTCTGTAGCAAGTGCATTCGTAACATGTAAGCTGGAGAGAAACCAAAGCAATATCATAATGATATCTCTTTGGATAGTCAGCAATATCATCAGCATGCTTGCAAAAATTGCCGATGTTATAAAGGCCATCCTTTGTCAGCCAAAAGAAGATGATGCATGGAATAATTCATGTGGAATTGAGGCGGTGGCTCTCATGGCAGAAATTGCCTAAGGGATATGGCTCCTTCACTCTGGAGCCAGTGATAACATGACACCAAAACAGGAATTATTCCAGAAATTTAAAGAGGAATGAGGACAATGGAAGGTAAAAATAGGCAAAGGTCTAAGTGTACAAGGCACGGGAACTGTGATGTTAAAACTAGCTACCGGGTCCTGCTTAAAAATATATTGTATGTGCCAGACTTGGAAGCCAATCTGCTCTCAATTTCAAAAATGGATGATGCTTAATTATACATCACATTTGGAGGAGGAAGGTGTATAATTCGAAATCAAAGATGCATCATGGTGGCACAAGGAGAAAGAATGGGAAGTCTTTATAGAATCAGCTGGTGCAGAGAACCATCTACAACACTGAATACAAGCAGCACAGATCCCAATCAAACTTGGCAATGAACGCCTTGGTCATGCCAACTTCCAGTTCCTCAAAAAGATGCAGGTCCAAAATTTTGTGAAAGAGCTACCCAGATATATTGTGCTTCCATATCTATTTGATTCAATATAAGAAAGCCTGTTGCAAGAGCTCTTAAATTCTTTAAATTCTAGAGCTTTGTATCAGATTCAAGCATTGAAATATGGCCGCATTTTGTATGCAGAAAAAAAAATTAAAATCTTTGTTTTGGTGTGTTATGGGACATATGTTATTTTTAATGATTTATATATTGTTCATGGTGTTTTTTGAAATTTGATTTTTTTTTTCTTTCCAATCAAGAAGCCAAGATATCCTATAACACACCAGAACAAAGATGCAAACAACCAAACTCTGTGATATCATGGTGCTTACACCTCAATTCTAAATGCGCAAGAGTAGTATTATCTTACAACTTTAGACATGAGGAGAGGTGTTCCCGAATTGGTGGCCCGAGTTCTGGTCATCCATTACTAACACATACTTCCTAAGCTTAGATCTTAAGGAAACCAATATTTAAAAAGAATGCATGCATCAATGGAAGAAAAGTCTTAATCTTCTTCTTATCCATACAATCATCTATATTCCTGCACAAAGGCTACATCTTATGCATCTTATGGATGCCAGAGTAAATATTATTCCTGCATGCCATATGGATATGCCAGAGTAAATATTACACATGGGGTATCCAATTGGGGCATCCTGTCCTGCATTAACGTCCTATGGATATGCCAGAGTAAATATTACACATGGAGCATCCAGACTCCACGTCTTAGTGACCACATCATTTACTCTTGGTGCCCTATGGATGATCTGCTAGTAAATTTTGACCTTTGAAGAAAGGCAATTCTTCACAATGCACTCACACATCCTTCTTAATGCCTTGGTCGTCAAACCCGAACATTCCATTGCCTTGAAAATGAATATTTATAATAAGTTTCCTATGGCACCAAGTTTGAAGTTTTTGGCATCCAATTCAATTTCAATTTAAGGAAGACAAAGCATTGCACAGTACTGCAACCGAACAATTAGTTGTTAAACCTTAGTTGCCGATCAAGCCGATTTTAATGTTGTAGGCCTACTGAGCTACAGCTTGGCTTTCAAAATGAGAAATTAAGGATTGATCCAAACCTTTTTTGGAAACATGATGGAAAAATATAATTTCCGGCCAGCCAGAATGCATTTTTGACACAAACCACACATTTGGCAAGAATTGATAGAGTTCTCCCATCTTCTTGCAAAAAACTTGCATTTATCCAATCTGAAAGATTGCAGATATTCAAACCTGTACAGAGGAATAAAAAACTAACATGCCTACACTGTACAAGGCCAATATAATCATTTGTCCTCTTCCATGGGTGCCTTAGTCTCTGGAACGGGATTTATCTCTGTTCCTGGTTTTGAATCATTATCGTCCTCCACACTTAAGATATCTACATAGGCTAGTTGGGCCAACAGCAATGAGAGAATAAGTCCATAAGACGCAATCTTTGCGGGCCGCATCCATGTAGCAGAGAGAAATGCTGCATCAGAGTGCTTAAGTGTCAGATCACATCAGAATAAGTAAGTTTCTTATGTTTGTCCATTTTTGCCTCTCCTTAAGGGGATCTACATATTCTTCAGCAAGCAGATTCTTCCCTCGCATCAGATTATGTAATATATGGAACTCGAAGAGAATATCTGTCTGACTGACAATATTTTACAATTGGCTGCAGATCTATAGACTTAGTGTATTTATATAAACCATAAATACGGACTTCAATATATACCTGTGCCCGAACTCCACATAAAAGAGGCAAGCACCATAGAAAGTCCACCATAAAGTACCTGCCTGTAGCTTCTGCTAAAGGCTTTGGCTGAAGGATCGGCCATAGCTGTCAATTTCTACACCCGAAGAAAGTATTAGAAAATCATAATGTAAGGAAGAACAGAGGAGTAAAGATGCTTAGAAAAGATACTTTCTCATATGGACCCTTAGATAGCCCTGAACCATATAAAGAGGGCCTGGAAGGCCGATACAAATTCTTGAAAAATAAAGCCTCGTTTCTTCTGTATGCAGAACGAATTTGAAATTCCTCAAAGTCTTTTGACCACGCCTGCAAAAGTTTCCGTCATGGCATAACTGCGGCAACAAATTACATACATGCAATGCACTAAATGCAGTACCTCTATTTCAGCTCGTACAATTTGTAAATCCTTCTCAATAGCATTAGCGTCTGCATCTAACCTACGTAGCACCTGCAACAGCAAAGAGGACGTCACATTTAGAAAAGACTCCCCTTGCCTTTTTCATTTCTACAGGGGACTTTGTATTGTCCGAATTATAATAATACATAACAAGTGTAGCTTATTCCAAATTCCAAAACCTGTGTGCACAATACAAAGCTGAAGCCAGTAATATTGGGATTCACATTGGCTATGCAATTGAGCTATTAATATATAATTAAAAAATCCTACAGTTCCCGCTGGAGAATCCATAGGGGATAATTACAGGTGTCCTGTATTTTTACTCTAGTGTAGCTTAAGACATTCCCCATAAGTTACATAATTGTGGACTGCCCCACTATTTTACAGTTTACTACACCCATCATAGGAGCAGCTAATACTTAAAATTTAATGTATGGAGAGAAGGGAAACTTACACTGCTGCCTGTTGCATCTAATCCCTTCATTGTTCGATATGCTATTCTGTGGTGCTCCCAAGTAACATCCTTAGCCACTTTTCGCAGATGCTCTGATCTCTCATCCACAAAATCTGACATATGCACTTTCCCTACCTGAATTTGAATCATTTCCACAAGCATCTCCTGCACCCCAGAATCTCCATCTACTTCATTCGAATCAGAGCCCCAACGACTAGAACAATGAATTACACATCCATTTTGCTTAAGCCTAGATGGCTGCGGCTGGCAGACATACCATGCTGGCCCTGAACGTAAGATTGACATGTTCACCTCCAAAAACTCTCGGAGCTTGAGCTATTTTAGGTTTCTCCAAAATCTGATTCTTTTTGAGCGATGTCGTCTAAGGCAATTTATAGATTTGTCGAGGTAGGATCAAATGAGTAAAATGCGAAAGTACAAGCAAATACCAAGGATGAAAGCGTCTATGCAAGCACATGAAGCTCCGCCATGCATCTCGCCATTTGTTGGGCGCCACAAGAAACGACCACGGGAGCTTGCGTGTGGCCTCCGCCTGCGGGAATCAAATATCTCCACTATTTCCGGTAACGGAACCGCTGTTTCCCGATATCGGAACAATATAAACTAAATCAAACTTTTCACGTTTAGCGGGTGACAACAGGGAGGCAATTAACTTATATTTAGCAAACGAAGAATTCCTCGAATTCTAGTGTTTGCACATGCCATAATGCTCTAATTATTTCGTTTGGTATTTGGGGAGGGTATCTCACACATGGTTTTGCCTAGATTTTGGGGGTGTATTGTATGCGAAATCGTAGTTAGTGTATATTTTGAGTGATTTGAGCTGCTTGCTGGCTAGTGAAATGAGGATTCCAAAATCGGCTCTGGATGGAATTTTTTCCCCCTTTGGTTCTATGCATGGTACAAGAATTAAGGATAAGGATGGACGCCTCTTTCTTCTTTCGGCAGGGATCTGGGTGGGGCGGCCTTCCAGGCAGAGTTTTCGGCTGAAGCTGCTTCACTTCTTGAAATTAGAGGCCGGGCTGAGGAGTATTAGATCAGATAGGGCTGCTAATAGTACAGGGGCGGCCTTGTTGGTGATAATACAGGGATGTGATCGCTGTTGACAAGGCAAGGCAGCCTAGCAAGGCAAGGCAAGGCAAGGCCGGCAGTCTGGTTTGTAAAGAGGAAAGGTGGACTGCGAATCGGCCTGGGCGGGCAGGCAGGCAGAGGTTTCGGCAGGCAGGCAGGGTTTTCTGAATGATAGCGCATTCCGGCTGGGTTGCTTAGGGCCGGAGTAGACTGGGAGCAGAGATTAAAGACTTGGTGAAGGCGTGGATCAGAGATTGGAGCAGAGTGGACTTGGAAGGCGTGGTGTATATTTGCCGGAGTAGCTGGATTTGGGCCAGAGATTGGCTTCGAATGTTATGGCTCCGGCTTCATGCAATCGATGCCATCAGAGTCAGCAGTCAGGTGCCATCAGCAATTTGCAATCGATGCCATCAGAGGCATTGCTATCTGCAATCGATGCGAGCAGAGGCACGCCTTCACTTTTTTTTCTTTTTTTTAATCTTCTAACCATGTGTGGCGTTTGGACCATTGGAAGTGGGGGGCGAATTATTGGCAAAAAATTTAATGGCCTTTGATTTGGCACAGAACAGAGAATATTCCAAAAATCAATGGTGAAAAATCAAAGATGAGAAAAAACGCGATAAGGAATGAAAAATAATAGATAAGATATGTGGCAATAACATTTAACTTGGTCCATTAGACCTTTAGTAGGGGGGAATCTCTGCCTAGCGGTTTCCGAGTGGGGGAATCTGTTCCGAGCAGAGGCGCCATTTGCGAATTTCCACCTGAAAATCGCCTAGCGGCAGAGATTCCCCTACGTGGCCTAAGCCACCTTCAAATTACCCCTGCCATGTCGGCAGGGGTATAAAGCATATTTTTTTATTTTTTTATTTTTCTCCTTTTTTGTAGACGTTCTTTCCGGTGATAGCTTCGCAGAGGAGTTTTCTCCTTGGCGCTAGGACGCCGAAGTCATCCATTTTCGAATTGGAAGGCATCATTGTAGGCGTTAGGCTTTAAGCTTCAAGTCGACATATCATTTGTTCGAAGACTTTTAGTTTTTTGTATGTTCTTGCCTATTTTTTTAATTTTTTCTTGTTTTTACAGGTCGGCATTCAGATCAGGTAGTCTTTGGTGATTTCTGGCAATAATCCTTAAGATCCAATATGTCCGAGTCGCTGGTAGTCACTCCAGGTGTTAAGGTGTTAATAATTTTAAGATTTAAGGTGTGGCGTTGATCTTTGGCAGTAGATCCTTTGTTGGAGTCGTTGTTAGTGACTTGGAGTGGTTGTTAGTGTTCGAGAATATGTCAGAGTCTTAGTTTTAAGACATTAAGGTTTAAGGTGTGGTGGTTGCGATGTTTCTTGAGCTACTTGCAGTTCCATGCAGCTCTCGTGTGCAAGTGAAGACCTCCTTTCAAAGAAGATCGAGTTTTGCAAATTTTCAAGTTCCTTAAGTATTTCAATGTCAACTTGTGAACTTCATTGTGAACTTGTTGTATTTGATTGTGAACTTGCTGTAAAGGTTTAAGTGTATTTGAATTTTAAATTATATTACATGACTCTTATAGTATGCTGTGTTGGCGGTGCTCTGGTGGCACCGCTTAAAATGTGACTAAAAAAGACTAAAAAATACTCAAAAATGACATGAAAAAAACTTAAGAGATAATCTTAGATTTGAAGGTGGTGTAGGTTACAATCCTAAGAATTTTGAATCTACAATTTCAAAATTTAACTCACGTGGAACAACTTATCCCAAACCCATTCTAACTTGCTCTCTCACTTCAACTCAATTTTGCCCCTCAAGTAGTATTGACCACAATTTGGCTAGATTTTCACTTGCTTGCTGATGTGTTAATCTCCTTCCAAAGGTAAAAGTTGGTGATATGAAGGATTACTTCATTTGGGTCAAGTCAAATAATGTTGCTCCACCTAGGCAAAGTTATAGTCCTATATTATGTTAGAATACACGTCTCGTGGAGATGCCTTGTAGAATACATCCTATATTCCTCCCATTACATTAGAAAAACACGCAAGCTTCCCAAGGAAGTTATTCACAACCTGTTCAAACCTCCCAAAGTGTACAATGCATAGCTTCGACAGCCACTTTGCAACAAAATCACGTCCATCAAACCATGTGATAATAATGCCGAAGATATACCAAAAAAGTAAATGAGAATAGAATAGAATAGAATAGAAATAGCACATTTTAGCTTACCATGTTAAATGAATTATTCATCGTTTCAAGTCCATTTAGAATAAATAATGTACACGAGACTGCTTTTAATGCTTGCTTATCCTGTATGTATTCATTCATCAAGTTGTGACAACATGGCATCTGGAAAATGCATCTCAATCACGTCCATGAGAGAAATTATTCCAGGTTTACCATCATAGATGATTTATACATTTTTTCTTGTCGTCTAATCAAAAAATAATAGGCTACCAACGCTATGAGCAACTACCATTGCTTCTTTCCTTTCTTCTTCTTCCGATTTTGTTGCTTATTTCGACTCATGGGCTTTCCTGGAGAGCTGGTGGGGAAACCATCAGAAAATAGGCCAGAAGCTATTGCATTCTCCAGCCACTGGAAAAAATCTTCCTCTGTCATATTCTCCTCCATGTCAGCAAATGGAAATCCGTCAGCTTGCGACCCTTTGGGTGATTTTCCAGCACGTGCAGTACTTTTTCCACTGGCAACAGTGCTTACATGAAACGATGGCTTATGGGTATTAGCAGCACACTTCATACCCTGAACACAGTTGCACCATACATCAATGGATTCTGAAGCCTTCTAAAGAGGACATCTTTATGATAAATCGGTACCTGACAAACAGCCCATTCTGTTACATCATACACATTGCCAGCAGCACATGCGTATGCCCGAGGCAGGCCCACCTAAAACACAAGCAAGTAACTTTGTTGTTACCTAATTTTCCACCTCTGATATTCATCTTCCATCCTCGAATAAGAATCTCATATTACCTTGTGAAAAATACCATAAAAGAACGAATGTCCATGCTGCTCAACCCATCCATCGCCATCTTTAGCCGCGTGATGGTCTTGGCATTCCTGCAAATTTAAATTATATCATTCATTCGGGAGAAATACTTGACCAACCCACAAAGGCTGTTCCATTTTCAAGACAACAGAGAAAGGAGAATTTGAAAAGGCAAAAAGGCAGCATAGCTTTTACATGATGACCAGTAACAGATTAAGAAATTGGCCATACTATACCTGACACCATCTTGCTTTCTGCTTGCTTTTTAGGGTTCGGATCCATACATGTGTCATATTGCAATTCTTGCATACAACTTGCCTGGCATCAGGAGGAATGTCATGTTCAATTTCATCATCTGAGTCATGGCATCTGCACTCGGCAGATTCACATTGACCATCCTGCAAAATACAAGTGAAGTAATTCTCAGGAACAGGGAACACTACAGAAACAATCTGGTTTAAGGGGCACCTTATGAAAACCAAAATGCCGACGGAAACTCATGATGAGGTCCGTTCTTTTCAGCTCATCATCATAGCCTCTTCTCTTTGTTGCATCAAGTAAAACCTGCACAGCAAGGGAGTTAGTCCCCTTGTAACAGGTAGGCGAATCATCCGAGAACTGTTAATATATAGATAAGGAACATCACATTATATTCTGATTACTATGAGTATACATATGTAGGGAGTCAAAGCGTTGGGTTGTCATATTATCAGAACAAATAGCATGCACAACTCTTTGAAACTACCTGCTTGACATCAAGATTAAAGCTGGTCCTCCACGTCATATTGTCTGATAACTAACTAAATTTAAAGCATCACTTCCAAAGTGATTAATTAATATAGTCATATAGTCAGGTTATGTACCAAACTACTGTACCCAGCATGCCATGATCCACAATGATGCTAAAATGACCAGCCACCTCAGCTTCATCAATTTAAGCAATCTAATATCTTTGCTTTGGTGTTCGAGCACTTGAGAATGCATGTTCATGAAGTACTTGTTAGTGTGTCTTGGATGAGGTAGATGGAAGTCTAACAGAGTGCAAGCAGAGCAACTGAGACACTAATACAGCGAAAGGCCTGCCTAAGGGGTTAAGGCATGCTAACGTATGGTGTTCTCCTTCATTTCCCTCTTCATAGCACCATAATATGGCGGACCTCGTATAATAGATGCATAGGTATCGCAATCAAATTGCCTACATAATTGGCATCATTATCATAATGCTTACCTCATATGCATTTTGTAAACGCTTAAAGGCTTCTTCTGCTTTTCCATTGCCTCTATTCTTATCTGGATGGACCAACATAGCCTGTATAGTTGATAATACTTCTTAAAAGACAGGTATTATAACAGAGAAAGATATATGAGCACGAGACATATTTAAGGCATCAAGTTACCTTCTTCCGATATTCACGCTTCAATATGAGAAGATCAAAATTTTCAAACCGTGGAAAACCAAGAACTGCATAATGATCCTTGCAAGCTAACACCCGTTTGACCTCCTCATCTGGAGATATTGGATCACATTCAGAGCTACCGCTTTGAGATGGGTCATCACAATTCCGACTGGACTCACTAGACTCTCCAGAAGGAAAAGGCACTGATCTAGACTCTGGATAGCTGCTGGTTGTGCCAGAAGGGTATTCCTCCTGCTTCCCTTTATTTGATTTTCCCGATTGTTGTCCCTCGGAGGACCTTGTCCTTTTTTCATCAATGTTATTCAGCACATAAATGACCAAATCATTGGAGATGAATGCTAGGTTAAAGCAAAGGACTAAACCCAACCATCCACCATGGCCTTTGGCTGAATAAATAGAATATAACATCACAATAAAGGTCCCAGCTTTTGTCTGATCAATGAAAAAACTGCCTCCTGCAACCAAGACAGCCCTTCCCCATCAGACAATTGTAATTAATCAAGTTAAAGCAATACAGTAAAGAAGAATGAGCATCATTTTATTAGCATCTTCCTAGGTAGCTACTTTACATCAATCTGAACCACCGGCATTGATCCACTCTCCTATAAAAGCATTTAACTGTTTGATGAAAGATGGCACAAATTGAAAGCTACAAGCACATAGATATTATCCTTCTACTCTTGTTCGCTGACAACTGAGTTTAATAGTGGCCTACAGAATAAGTACTGAATGGCTTTGCGTCCCATCCTTTTTGCCATTCTCCTAATTTCACCTCCTTGATTTTCACAGTATCTTTTGCATAAAAACTCTTCCTGTGGTCTTGTGAACCACCAGCAAACATAAGGACATATTTTAAGGGAACTATAAAAACCTACAGACTTCCCAAAGAGAAAACTCTTCCTAGAAAGCAAATCAGAGTACAGTAAAATTGAGAAATGGCTCCTAATATTGTCAACCCCCACTATTTTAATTGCACAAACCAGTTATTCTGACCAGCTTCAAGCAATCAAAAACACTTTACTGACTTTTTATGCACGGTACTAACCTGCAATTAACACAACCATCCCAGTAATCCAGAAGCTCCCATATATCCACAAAACAATGGTGCTGAAAAGACCAAGAGTTACCAATGCTGCAGAGTAACCAAGGAAGAAAGCTGCAGCAACAGTTACAACCTGAAGAGTAAAGTTTGTAAGAGAGCCTAAAGGTTATAAATTAGGATCCATAAACAAGGGTAAGTAGGCATACCAAGGCTAAAAAGAAGTTGAAAAATCCAGCCAGTACAATGAGGCCAAGTACAGCACACCATAGAGTTAAAAACAAGGCTGCTGACCCCAACCTAAATATGGAAGTTAATCCTCTTATTCCACATTCAAAAGCCACTAGTCCCAGCATCAACGTCAAATGCAGGAAGGCTAGGAGCCAGGTTGATATTATGGGCCAATACTGTCTGACAAGGGGATCAATTTTTTCCCTCATTCGGTTAACATATTCAAATTTTACTCTATCTAACATATGCAAAACTGCCAGCTTCAGAGCAACCAAAGACGGCTCTCTGTCAGCCCACCTTTTTACCTGTAACAATAATCCTTTTAAACCCCTCTCATTCCATTTTCCTTTACCTGTTCTTCCTTTTCTCCTCTCGTGCCTTGTTTCTCCTTTGAATCTTTCATCTTGCCCTCCAAATTCCTTTCTGATTCCCTCGGCACCATTCTCTGTGACTGGCGATGACGTGGTTGCTGCAGTTGCTGGTGCTGACCTAGTATTAGCAGCTGAATTTATTTCTGCATCGTGGCCACTTTTCATGCCATTTCTATCTGTATGCCCATCCTTTGCCTTCGACCCTCTTCCATTTTCTCTAATTGGACCCTTTGATGCCTTGTTCTTTCCCTTTCTAACACTGCCCTTTTCACTATCCAGCTTTTCTTCGCCAATCTGAGGGCCTTGTCTTGCTGAGCCAGTAGCGGAAGAAGAAGAACAAGGAGAAGAGCACGATCCCTCATTTTTTTCCGCATCTCTTTCACCGTTTCTTTTTCCATTTACTTCAACCACTCTTTCTGAACTCTTTGCATGCATTTCCTCAGACTCCCCTTTGTGTTGATTATTGGGGGGCTCCTTGAGCTTAACCATATTAAGGAAGCACCAGTCATTCCGTATTCACCATAGCCAGGGTCAGCGAGATAGGATTAGAATAAAGCAAAGGTGCAAACATGGATTAGATTAGGGATCAATATTGCTGGGTTAAATCTTAATTTCCTAACCGAAGAATACCAAGAATTTCATGAAGCGGAGGAGGCATTTTATGGGCGATGATGAACACCATGCTCAGCGGTGTAACAGACCTCCATCGCAGTGCTGTGAACACTTCCCCCTAACTTGCGAAAAGATGCAAACTTTGAAATAAGCTCTTTTGGTGTTATCTTCATCCATTGTTTTTTTTCTCTTTTCCTCCTCTTTTTTTTTCGCCCCAAGGCAAAGTCAGCCTTCCCCACAAAAATCGAATAAACCAACATTCCCTACGACAGCCGTCAAATTTTAGGAAGAAAATTTCACATGTAAGAGGTTTTTATTTAGATGCCAATAAGTTTGAACTCATATATTCTATGTGCCATGCTAATCCATATAGTCATGATCTAAATAGACTGCTTTCACATTGAGATATTCTTCGCCTGGATTTGATTTTGCAGTTTGAACCAGGCCATTAGTGCATGTCAGTGTAGCAAGTCACGTATGAATGATGATACTACATATCAACTAGTAAGTCAAGTATGAATGGTCATATTACATGTCAAGAGGTTCTAATGCTCAAAATTCACTAGAGACCAACTGAAGATAAGTAGAACCATGTTCTACGTCCTTCAATGGTGTAAGAGAAACCGATTTTCCAAACGAAAATGATCTAATACTAGTAGTTTTCCCCATCCTATTGAGTTTTGGAGCCATCAGTTCCACAAAACAACGATCTTGGCATGCAAGTGCACTTTATCTTGTGTATTTAGATAGTTCTATACTCTTTCTAATATGGTGGTGCTCGAGGCAGTGGTTCTAGAAGCAGAGAAAGAGAAAGACGCAAGGGACAAAGCACTTTGAAATTTAAGGTTATATGTACCTAATATCTACACATATATAATGTATTATGTCCGATAGGGACGCCCACGTGGCAGTAATCCATGCCTTCTAAAGTCGCGATTGTTTTTCCCGGACATTTTCCTGCAGATTTTTTTTGCGCCGCAATCGATTTTTTGCTTTTGTTGCCACGTTCTGACAAATCCATCGAAGTCCGTCTAGGCTGTCATTATGGTGTCCACAAGCTAAGCTATGACGGTGTATAATCTCTGTCCACAAGCTATGGCGGTGGATAGTCTGCGGATTTGTTTGGTTATTTCGCCTCGGTGCACCTATATAAGAAGCGTTGTAACTCTGATAAATTCCAATCTGTAAGTTCTTTTGAATCTCTATGTGTTTTTGTTTTTTGTTTTTTGTTTTTTATATTAGAATGTTGCTCGGATTTGCTCCCTTGATCTCTGCTACCTTCTTCCGAAAACCAGAGTTATGGCTTTCTTCTAGTTTTTCCCCATCGTTTCTATGAAAGCAAAGTCCAGAAACGTTCTGAGAACCTCACCACATAGTAAACTAAGGGATTGAGCAGCAGAGGGCATGTGCTGGCCACCGAAGGGAATTAATGCTATTGACTTATAAACCCTGAGTCCTTTGCTTCCATTCTATAGAACACCAACAGCTCAATTCAAGTTCAAAATCTCAAGTGCAGGTTCAAGTCAAGATTTTGTCTGCTTTCTTTTGTGAAGTTATGCAGGGAAAGGCAGAGTTTACAGATCCCTTAACTCACAAGTTGAAGCATCACCCTGGCCAGATTGAAGCCGCTGCAGTAATGGAATATGTTTTAGAAGGAAGTGCATATGTGAAAGCTACTGCTAAGCTTCATGAGACCGATTCTTTGAAGAAACCAAAGCAAGACCGATATGCTCTGCGTACTTCTCCACAGTGGCTTGGCCCCCATATTGAAGTTATCATAATGACTAGCCATTCCATTGAAAGAGAATCAATTCTGTCAATGATAACCCTATCATTGATGTCAACACAGATAAAGCTCTTTATGGTGGAAATTTCCAAGGTACTCCAATTGGTGTTTCCATGGATAATGTTCGCCTTTCCATAGCTGCCATTGGCAAACTCATGTTTGCTCAGTTTTCTGAAATAGTCTGTGATTTCTACGACAATGGTCTTCCTTCTAATCTCAGTGAAGGTCCTAATCCTAGGTTGGATTATGGATTCAAAGGGGCTGAAATTGCCATGGCTTCTTACTCTTCGGAGGTTCAGTTTTTGGCTACTCCAGTTGCAAATCATATGCAGAGTGCTGAACAACATTTTCAGGATGTGAATTCTTTGGGGTTGATCTGCCAGGAAAACTGCTGAGCTGTTGAGATCTTGAAGCTTATGTCTAAATCTTTTTTGTGCAAAATGCATATGTTCACTACCATGAATCTATATTTTTTGGGTTGCCTCTAGAGCGGCAAACCATGGCTTATGTGGGTTTGTGGCATATCCTAGGCATATGCTAGAATATACCTAGAACATGCTGGTGACTGCTCCAAACCTGTTGTTAGCTGTAAACTGGCGGTCACCTGCGTTCTCGAATAAATGGTGCTCGAACAGTTCCGACAAGCTGAGTATTAAAGTAAGTAGACCTAAGTCCTTTCTATTTAGAGCTCCAGAAGTCGAAAAGATCTCTAGTTGTTGCGTCTTGCCCCCGTTGCTTTCTCCCTAACGATGTTGCAGTATCTGGCATTCAATTAGTTCCAAGAAAATGCTCTTCTTCCAATTCTTTCTCCGCCGTCAGCCATCAATCTGTAGCATTCCTGGCTTTTTAAACAAATCTCCAAGCTGGTGCAGATAAGACTTCTAATACCGCATTCGGGTTCTGGAGTCTGTTGATACTGAAGCCCGCTGCTAAAGGCAGTTGTAGTACCGTCTTTGTTCTTTGTTTGAAGATGAAACAGGGTCTCTCACCCTCTCCATGTTTTAGGGCAGCTTGATACCTCGAAGGAAAGTGACTTTGAAATAGGGCAAGAAGCAACGAATTTATGTGCGAGTCTATGAGCACACTATTTTCTTTCCGCTTTCAGTTCAATCACCTTGCTTTGTTTCTTCAATCCGCTTGCAAATCTAATGAATTCACTTTCAATACTCCGTCTCTGCACAAATAGGAAGCAAAAGGACAGGTCGAGCTGTAGCAATAGAAGACATGGCAGTAAGGATTGATCTAAATAAGAGCCCTGCTTCTGGGCTCAAACGAGCAAAAGAAGGATCTTGGATTCCAAATGATATATTTGAAGCAGTAGGTAATAGATAAGATAAGATAAGATTTTTTACGTCCACGGGAACCCAACAGGTCCCCAAAAAATAGACACAGTCTGTTCTGCAAATGAACCCAGTTACAATAGAGCAATCCAATATGCCAAGAAGTCCCCAAAAAATTGACACAGTCTGTTCTGCAAATGAACCCAATTACAAGAAGTTCAAGCTCCAGCTTTTTTGAAGAACCAGTCAGATGCTGGCTCAAAATCATTGGGGGATGCATGGAGCAGAACTTTTGAAGAAGCCACAAGAGTGTAGATCGAAATGGAGGCAAAGAAAGTGTGCACATGCAGTTATTTTTTGTAGCAGAGGAATAGGGGAATACGGTAAATCAGGTTGCTTCAAAAGAAAATGCAAATGCAGCTACTCCGGCAATTATTTTTGCACCCATCCAGGTTGAATGTCAGCCTCTACTTCTTCCTCCATTGCCAGCATCAAGCACAGAGGTAAAAGACTCGGTAAAAAATGTTGAAATTAATGTCCAAGTAGTGTTTCTCAACCTGCCATTGCAGCCGTGTAAAATGCCTTTGAACTACGGGCTAGGTTTATCCGGTAATGAAGTAAGGGCACTGATGGCAGCTGATGATTGTGAATCTCTTCTTCTGAGGGACCAGGTAAGTCTAGGAAGGAAACGTCATTGTCATTGCTCTCCATATATCTGTGAAATCTGCTCTTTTCTGCTCTCAACATATGTGCACTTCTTTGCTCTCAACATATGTGTGAAATCATTCTGTCATAACAGCTTACCCTTAGATTGGATTGAAGACAAGTGTCTAGCACATCATTATTGAAAGACTGATTTCCACATGTATCTCCTGCAGGGGATACAATTTTGAATGTCAAGATTATAACTGTGGTTAGCACAAAGTTATGATGTGCCAATGGTATAAAGGAGAATTGTAAGCAAGTTTTCAAGTTCCATCTCCAATAGGTTCGAGTTGATATTCGAGTACATCTTATGCAAAAGGCTTTAGGTAAATGTGTTCTCAGTGCATTTACATCGTGCATTCACATCTCTATGAAGCTAAGTTTTTTTTGTTAAACTCAATGTTTAGTGCAGATTCATTTTATGAATAAACATATGCTTCTGGCATTTACTCTAAATCCCCCTCTAAAATTACCCTGGCATACAAATTCGATGCTGTAATTGTTGCTCCTATAACAGGACCCTCGTCTGCATCAGGGTTATGGCTTGGCCGCATTAGTTTATGCCCAATTTGGGGTTCAAGAGTACGAGGTCTTGGTAGTTGATGATGGATCTATTGATGGAACTACTGAATATTTTATAAGATTAGATGATGTGGCAGGCGTTGATGCAGTCAAAAGTATCAGATTTCATCATGTAAAGGTGTTGATGCAGGAGCATGGAGGGTCTGCCAAGGCAATAAATCTGGGCATCAGGCATGCAAGAGGTTCTACAGTTGTGTTTATTGATTCAGATATGGTTGTAGCAAAGGATTTTATTAAAGAGCATGCTCGTGCTCTTCGTAATGCCTATGCTGAAGATGGCGATGACATGTCTTTTACATATGGACGTTTTGTTAATACCAGTAACTTTGATCACCCGCAATCTCAGAAGTTTAAACTTACAGTATGTTAACTTCATTTTAAGTTTATTCTCGAAGGGCTCGCATGAAAACAGACAAAAGCTCGCTAGGCTTTTCATTTATCTCAGCAGAATTCTACAATGGTTGAGAGTGGATAGCTGCATATTTGCAAGCTACCCACAATGAAAAAACACAGGTAATATCCAGTTATATCATCTGGATCGCAAAAAAATTCTACAGATGTCGGTTAAGTGTACCTGTAGAGAGCTTATCACCGGGATTAAAAAACCTCGCCCTTTTGGGTTTTCAAGGAAAAACCCTAGTGATAAGCCCTCTGCAAGGGGCTTGGACACAACGTAAGGCTGCAAAAACAAACGATCCCATAAAAAAAACCCCTGAAGCCTTGGATGGGTAGACAAGAAATCATAAACTCCAAAAACAAAATAAGCAAATTGTTTACTTATTTACCAAATAGTGCTGGTTTTGAGATACTTTATATTTATAAATGGGCTCATTATAATATATACTACAGTGGGTGCAGAGACTATGTTGGCTATATTGTCACAACGATTACACCCTCTTCACACACAGACCATCTAGTGCGAACGTCATCTGCAGCACTCTCCAAGCCCATGGGAGCAACTTAGAGACGATAGAATATGTACGAGGAAGTCCTTCATGGGCCACGCGCAGGTCTGTCCAATCGTCGCGTCCTTTCTAATGAAGGGGTCTTTCCATTGCTCCCAAGCATGTATTATCTGGTCGGGATAAGGACTACGAAAAACAAAATCAAGTTAGTCAAGTGATGCTACAAGCAAGAAAAATAAAATAAAAACCAGTTCTGAAGGCTATTTTTGGAAACGCAGGTTAGAGAGTCGAGAAAGGCATCTCAAGGCCGTTCTGAAGGCCATTTGTGAAAAACGCAGATCAGATGGCCTTTCTGGGGGGCTTTCTCGACTCAGGCAACTTAGAGTGAAAAACATAGGTCTGAGAGTCGAAAAAGGAAGCTCAAAGTGAAAAACACAGGTGTGAGGGCCTTTCTCGGCTTGCGAGTCAAGAAAGGTAGCTTAGAGTGAAAAACACAGGTATGAGGACCTTTCTCAACTCGCAAGTCGAGAAAGAAAACTCAAAGTGAAAAATGTAGGTCTGAAGTGAAAAACGCAGGTCTGAGGGCCTTTCTCGACTCTCAGAGTGAAAAACACAGGTCTGAGGGCCTTTCTCGACTAAAGGCAGCTCAAAGTGAAAAACGCAGGTCTGAGGGACTTTCTCGACCCGCGAGTCGGTCAGAGTGAAAAACACAATTCTGAAGGCTAAAGGTTATCTTTAAAGAGGTGCCATTCAAAAATAGTTCACAAAACCTGTTAAAGTATGTAAAACTATGCATTAAACCTATGTAAACCTATGCATTAAACTTATAAAAGCTATGCATCGAACCTATGAAAGCTTATGCATTCAATCTATGAAAGGCCATTAAATGCATTAAACTTATGCACCTATGCATTAAGCCTATGAAAGCCTATTAAACCTATGTAAACCTATGCATTCAATCTATTAAACCCATGTAAACATATTCATTAAATCTATGTAAGCCTATGCATTAAACCTATTGAAAGCTATGCATTATTAAACCTATGGAAGACATTAAATATGAATTAAGCTAATAAAAAATGAGACACCATCTTCTATGTGTTTTCTTGCATTATGTACATGTGAAATAAGATACCCTCATATTATGTGGTAAAATAGAATAGAATAGAATAGAATAGAATAGAATAGAATAGAATAGAATAGAATAGAATAGAATAGAATAGAATAGAATAGAATAGAGTTTTTAGGTAAAATAGAATAGAGTTTTTATCATCCACGAAGATCAATTGGCCTATGGGACTCAAACAGGAGGCGCAGCACGCATATTACTGTCTGGGTTAAAAAACCCCCTCCCCGCCCTGAAAGGTTGTTTGGGGGAAAAACCGTGATAGGAATAGGTTTGTTATCAAACTGTACAAATACAAGTATAAATATACAAGTTTATTAATATTTAGGGCCTACACATTTGGAGAAATTTGTGACAAAAATGTGTGAAAAATAACCTACAGAATTCCCCAAGATTTTATGTAGATTCTCCTACATTTCCTTAGATTCTATGAAGATTCCCTTGGATTATCCAAGACTCCTCTATATTCTCTAACGATTCTCATAGATTCTTCAAGAATCTATGTAGATTCTCGTAGAATCTCTAAGATCCTATGAAGATTCTCTTAGGCTCTCCAAGATTCCATCAAGATTCCCCTAGATTCTCAAAGGTTCCATCAGGATTCCCCTAGATTCCCAAAGATTCTCTCAAGATTCACTTGATTCCCCAAGATTCTATGTAGATTCTCCTAGATTCCCTAAGATCCTATCAAGATTTCCCTAGATTCTCAAGTATTCTATGAAGATTCCCCAGATTCCCATAGATCCTCTTGAGATTCCTATAGTCCTAAGACTCTCTTGAGATTCTCCAAAATTTTCAAAGACTATCCTAAGATTCCTATGGATTCCTCAAGAATCTATGCAGATTCTCTTAGCTTCCTTTACATCTTATGAGGATACCCCTAGATTAGCAAAGATTGTCTCAAGAATCCCATAGATCCCACAAGATTCTACGTAGATTCTCCTAGATTCTCTAAGATCCTATGAAGATTCCTCCATATTCTCAAAGATCCTCCTGATTCCACTAGATTTCCTAAGGTTATATTGAGATTCCTCTAGATTCCTCAAGATCCCATGAAGATTCCTCTAGATTCTTTTAAATTACCATAGATTACATAAAATTCTAAGAAGATTCCTTTAGATTCTCCAAGATTTCCTAGATCTGTAAAGATTCCCTTAGATTCATCTAGATTCTCCCAAGATTTCCATAGAATCTATGTAGATCCTCTTAGCTTCCCTTACATCTTATAAGGACACCCCTAGATTCTCTCAAGAATTCCATAGATCCCCCAAGATTCCATGTAGATTCTCCTAGATTCTCTAAGATCCTATAAAGATTCCCCTAGATTCTCAAAGGTCCTTTTGAGATTCCACTAGATTCCCTAAGGTTCCTTTAGATTCTCTAAGGTTCCATAGATTCTCAAAACTTGTATGAAGATTCCCGTAGATTCATCTAGATTCCCCAAGATTCCCATAGGTTCCCCAAGATTCTATGTAGATTCTCCTAGATTCTCTAATCCTATGAAGATTCCCCTAGATTCTCTAAGACTCCATCAAAATTCCCCTAGATTCTCAAAGATTTATGAAGATTCCACTAGATTCCTCTAGGTTTGCAAAGATTCTCTTGTGATTCTTTTAGATTTCTAAAGATTCTAATGAGATTCCTCTAGATTCTCAAAGATCCTAGGAAGGTTCCCCTAGATTCTCTTAGTGTACCATAGATTTCGTTAAGATTTATGAAGATTCCGTTGGATTCTACTAGATTCGCAAAGATTCTCTTGTGATTCCTATAGATTCTTTAAGATTCTATTGAGATGCCTCTAAATTCTCAAAGATCTCAGAAAGATTTCCCTAGATTCTCTTAACATACGATAGATTCCATTAAAATTCTAAGATAAGGATCCTTGGGATCCGATCAAGTTGGCTCCAACTATGACGGTACGGTGGCAAAGCATCACTCCTTAAAGAGCTCTCGACGAGAGGAATCCAACAGCGTGGGCCCCACTTTAATCCGACCACTCTAGTGCAAGTTACGGGCCTTTGAATGCAATTAAGAAAAAGGAAGATTCCTAGAAAGTCCACTCAATAAATGCTTTGCCACCTCTTTACTTTTTTATTAATGAGGGTACCACCTCACCTCATTTAAAAAAAACATATAATTTAAAATAAAACTCAATGGCTAGGATTTATCCTCACTTTTTGATCTAACGGCTAAGATCTGCTACACCAAATCACCCTTAAGGAATCTTCTTTGCACCTTCCCTACAAAAATCAAGGGCTATGATTTTGGCTTCCCCTTTGATCTGACGGTTCATAGATGGGGTGCATGCCCCCATGCATGCCCATGCATGCACACACATCTAAACATATGGCCGAGATTTAACCCCTAAAATTCGACGGCCGAGATGGAATGGAGCAACTGATGTGTCCCACACATGAAAGTGTGTTTATCTCTAATATATTGTAATATGACCGATAACAGGGCAGCTTAAATGGTATTGTTTACAAAAATTTCTATGCTTACAATTGAACACGTGTAAGCCTCAAAATTTTTAGGAAGCAACCAGTGGGCTCGTGAAGCTTCTATTGGTTCTGGAACCTTCTAGAAGTCACGGTTCTCACGAAGCTCTCTCCATTCTAAAGGCAGCGAGAAGCTTCTCAAGGTATCTAGAAGCTTCTCTTGCAAGTTCTGGAAGGCTCTTTCGTTTCGTATAAAAAGGAGCAGGGCGAGCTCGCAATTAAAGGTGCATTCTAAGTTAAGAAATAGACAGAACACATTTTGGATTGAAGATACGGAGAAGCGCATGCATCAGGACTTCAGTGTCGGTACTTCAGTGTCGGTTGTAGTAATCTAGGTGCTGGCTTCGCACGATGGGAGGGAAAGGAGCGCGTTTTTGTGCTCAATTGCATTTTTGTGCCCCGCTGCAAAAAATTCTTTCTCCTAAGCGATGGCACTTTTGATTTGCTCAACCAGAAATCTGTCACCACGAATATAAGCTTACAAAAGGCTGTAGAAGTTGAGTTTGTTGGTTTGGCAAATTGCTAGAAGGCGATTGTGTTATGGCGTGAATTCGAAAAGATATGATCCTTTATCGGCCAGCAGTTAGTACCATCTAAAAATTGACAGTAAATTGGAACTGCGCTTTACGGCGGTGGAAGCCACGATCTTTGCCGATGGGCCCAGAGATACTAATTCTCAGCTTTTAATCTGTGTTTGCATGCTGGATTAAGGACCTCTTGAAACTGTAATTGCCCTTTTCTACATGTTTTCCCTCTTTGGATTCGCTCTTATAGCTAAGGTCCTGAACATAAGACCTGATCCCAAGCCAAAGCCTCTGTTGAAGGGAAAGGGAGTATTCTAACGAAAGATCTAAGGAAAAGGGTGGAGAAAGATCTAGGGACCGGGAGAGAGATGGAGAAAGATCCAGGGACCGGGAAAGAGAGAGAGAGAATTTTAAAGACCATGAAAGAGATAAAGAGAAATCTAAAGACCCGGAAAGAGAGAGAGAAAAATCTAGGGACCGGGAAAGAGAGAGAGAAATCTAGGGACCGGGAAAAAGAAAGATCTCATGGAAGAAGTATGGACAGAGATCATCGCTCTGTAGAGCGTGATAGAGAAAATTCTGATTTCAAAAGGGCCAGGAGTAAAGAAGCTGCCTCAGCCGAACCAGAGGCAGATCCTGAAAGGGACCAAAGGACTGTTTTTGCCTACCAAATTTGCCTGCGTGCAGATGAGTATGATGTTTATAATTTTTTCTCACAGGCAGGTAAAGTTCGTGACGTTCGGTTGATTATAAACAGAAACACAGGGAGGTCAAAAGGTGTGGGATATATTAAATTTTATGATGCAGTGTCAGTTGCAACAGCAATTGGTCTCTCAGGGCAACCCTTGCGCGGGCAGCCAATTATGGGACTAAATCCAGGAAGCCTTGATGTTGATGAGAGAATTGGTCTAACTTAAGTGCTAGTTCAAGGGCTCTGCTGATGCAAAAGCTAGACCGCAGTAAAGCTGCTCGGGATGCAACAAATGCCTTAGCAACTTCTACCTTGGGGTTCACATCTGTAGCTTCTTCAATTGGACAGGCTGGAGTCCCTAAAACTACTTCCCAGTCTATTGGCACACCAAGTGAGTATTTAATACTGAAAAATATGTTTGATCCAACTACAGAGAATAAACCAGATTTTGACCTCGAGATTAAAGAAGAAGTATTGGAAGAATGTTCAAAATTTGGAGCCATTAAACATATACATATTGATAAGCATAGCCTCGGGCATGTGTATCTTCAATTTGATAGTATAAATGCTGCTATAAGTACCCAGAGATCCCTTCATGGCCGATGGTTTGCAGGAAAGGTGGTCACAGCAACCTTTATGACACAAACTTCATATGAATACAGGTTCCGGAAAAACAAATAGTGTTTCGTTTATTTTTGAAATTTCTGATGATTTGCAAAGGCATGCACTGAAGAGCATGCTTAATTCCAGGATGAGAGACTGGTTCTGCTAGGGGCTTTCCTGAAACCCAAAATGATCATTCTATTTGGTCTTAGGTTTGCAGCTTCGTATATTCTGAGTATGGCTCCGTAATTGTTATTCCATAGCCTCAGGCTCACTTATGTTGTCATTTTCCATGATATAGCTCTTGAGTTTGCAGCTTCGTATATTCTGAGTATGGCTCCGTAATTGTACTTATTCCATAGCCTCAGGCTCCCTTATGTTGTCATTTTCCATGATATAGCCTGCATCAAATTTGTCTCTATAGTAAAACTTGGGCAGCTTCAATATTTTTAAAACTTGGGCCGATTGATTTATTTGCTGATGCAGTAAGTTTCATAAAGTTCAAGTTTCTTACTTGGTCCAATTCATTATTAAGAGCACCCTCTTTTTCTGTATTTGACATATTAATGATTTATTTATTTGACATATTAATGATTTATCTTTCTGCCAACAACATCATTCAGCTTTTTTACGCCAGGCAATTGTGAATCATCTGTTTTCATTGCGATTATTTATGAATAATGACTTTCAAGTTGCAAGATGGCTTCTATGTAGAAGCTTTCGTATCAATCCAAGATGGCTCCTATGTAGAAGCTTTCGTATCAATCCAACCTCTACTTGGGCAAATCAACGTTTCATAAGGATTTTTTCTAGTGGACTCTTTATCTGTTGAATGAAGAATTATTAAATTAAAGCAATACTTAGGGATATTCTTGAGAACTTGGTAAAGGTCAAAGCAAAAGTGGATATCTGATGTGCTTCGTGATCATTACTTAGCATGAAGGACCAAGCTTTTTTTGCAGGAAAATGCATTGCTACTTTTATGTCACAAATTTTGCATTGCAGAAACATTTTGGATTGCAAGAACACCATTCTCCTGCAAAAACTTGCCCGGGAGTTGAATCTTTGATTTTTATTGCCAATCCTTGATTTCTATTGCGACAATTGTAAGTTTGTAGTCGAGAAGAAACATGATGCCTCACAATTGCTATCCTGGAGATTCAATTTTGCCATTAGTTATAAATCTTTGCATAAAAAAAATAAAAGTTTTAAGTCATTAGTATTTTAGCCACTAATATATGTCATACTTAGAATTGGGCATGATAAATGTTGAAGAGGATGATTGCTACATAGAGCACATAAAGCACAATTTTCAATTGTCAAGCATCCGTTTCTACTAATGACAAGATTGAATCGTCATTTAGTTTCACCGACATCATGGATCTAAGTAGTAATATTAATACAAATTTCTTACAATTAAATCTTTTGTTAAAAAACAAGATGGCGAAGGCCACCGCGATAAGGTCTTATATATATAATGATATCATGGGGGATAAAAATATGTACATGTATCAGGTAAGTGCCTGATGACCGAGCTGATCTTGGCGATCCATGATCTCTTGAAGATATGATCCCAACCTCCGTACCGAGCTTGTGCTCCGCATCTCATGCAGGGGCTGGCCAGGATGGACCAGGTCAGCATAGCTCTGAAGGGTGTGGCATTCGTCTTCCACAGCTCCAACCTAGCAACGTTGACAAAGCCTCTCCTGACACGGCTCCCCAATCTATCTCCCCGTCTCAATCCGGAGATAGTGTGCACCTGTGCGGATAGAGGCTATGGATCTGCGCTTTTTCATGGGTAGATGAGTGCGCAGGTAGCATTGCGGGGCCCGCTCCAACATGGGATTTATGTGGCACTGATAAAGTGCCGCCTTGACCTGTTCAAGGGTGCTGGCATCCCATAACTTGCTGAGGAAGCATGTGTTAAGGTACTGTCTGAGACTGCAGTGATCTGTCTCCGTTTGCACTCCGATGCACATGTGCTCCTGCACATTCCATCTGGCCAGCCACTGAGCTCTCTTTTTCCCCCAGCAGGCTTTTAGGCGTTGAGGCCCCTTTACCACAGTGTAAGCGAGGTTAGGGAGACGAGTATCGTCCATGCTGACCACTTTCTGCAAATAGACGATGTGTCTGTCAAGGGCCCCCCTTTGAAGAGGCAAGAAGCCTATTTCTTGCAACAGTATCTGGTATGGGACTGTGGACTTCACCCCAGAGCCCATGCCAAGAAAGCTTTTTGCACCTGCTCCAAGTCATTCCAAGTGGCGAGGGAAATCACTGAGCCCCAGACCTCGACCCCATACAAAAGTACAGGTTCTACTAGCACCTTGAATAGGTGCGATTGGTGGGTCCAATCATATAGCTCTGCCTTGTGGCTATTGTTTTGCATTGCGTAGAGTGCCTTCCAACCCGCTGCGACTCGCAGCTGGATGGAATTGTCCAGTTCATGGCCGATGGGAACTCCACCTCCAAATATTTGTATATATATATATGTCAAAAAATAACCATTATTATTAAAAGTAAAACCTCCCGTTCTTGAAACTTGAAATTTGGTACATACCTTTGGGCCTCCAAAGATCTGAGCTTCCGGCTATGGATATTCGTGCAAGGATTTTCGGGCTTACCAGTGTGTTGACTTTTGCAAAGATTTCAAGCTTGCTAGAGAAGATCTTGAAGGTAAGATTCTGTAAACTTTAATCTATAAGATAAATATTGTGTACTTTTGTTTTCGAAAAAAAATGGCCGGTTTAAGCCGATGAAAACTCACCGGTATTGAAGAATCTGAAGCTTTCTTTTCACAGTGTCTCTCCACTTACCTTGATGGGATCCGGTGTGGTAGCGCTGGTATGACTGCACCATGAAGGAGGAGGGTTGCTTTGGAGGGGGTAGCATGTCTAACAGGAGTGGAGGAGGTCTAGAATGTGCACAAGGTGGCGGGAGCGGGCCGACCGCGCTTAGTGGCGGGAGCGGGCCGACCGCGCTTACGCCTTGACTGCACGCCTTGCAATGCCCAGGAAAGAGCAAGTAAAATCAAGGTAAGTGGAGCAAAAAAGGCATCTCTGAGGATGGGGGAGCAAAACTATGGTGGTTGGGTGCAGCATCAGGACGTTTCGGGAGGTCACCCATCCCAGTACTATTCCCGCCCAGTCGCGCTAAACTTCAGAATTCTGATGGGATCTAGTGTGGTAGCACTGGTATGATCGCACCACGAAGGAGGGATATGAAATACATATAAGGGGGTTACTTTGGAAGGGGTAGCACATCTAGCAGGAGTGGAGGAGGCATCTAGAATGTGCACAAGGTGGCGGGAGCGGGCCGACCGCGCTTACGCCTTGACTGCACGCGTTGCAATGCCAAGGAAAGAGCAAGTAAAATTAAGGTAAGTGGAGAGACACCGTGAAAAGATAGCAAAAGAGGCATCTCTGAGGATGGGGGAGCAAAAGTGTGGTGGTTGGGTGCAGCACCGGGACTTCCCGGGAGGTCACCCATCCCAGTACTATTCCGGCCCAAGCGCGCTTAACTTCGGAGTTCTGATGGGATCCGGTGTGGTAGCGCTGGTATGACCGCACCACGAAAGGTATGAAATGCATGTAAGGGAGTTGTTTTGGAGGGGGTAACACGTCTAGTAGAAGTGGAGGAGCCACCTGGGAACGGGCTGACCGCGCTTATGCGTTGACTGCACACTTTGCAATGTCTAGGAAAGAGCAAGTAAAATTAAGGTAAGTGGAGAGACACCGTGAAAAGAAAGCAAAAGAGGCATTTCTGAGGATGGGGGAGCAAAAGTGTGGTGGTTGGGTGCAACATTGGGACTTCCCGACAGGTCGCCCATCCCAATACTATTCTGGCCCAAGTGCGCTTAACTTCGAAGTTCTAATGGGATCCGGTGTGGTAGCACTGATATGACCGCAACACGAAGGAGAAGAGATATGAAATGCATGTAAAGGGGTTGCCTTGGAGGGGGTAGCACATCTAGCAGGAGTGGAGGAGGAACCTACAATGTGCACAAGGTGGCGGGAGCGGGCCGACCGCGCTTACGCCTTGACTGCTCGCTTTGCAATGCCCAGGAAAGAGCAAGTAAAATTAAGGTAAGTGGAGAGACACCGTGAAAAGAAAGCAAAAGAGACATCTCTGAGGATGGGGGAGCAAAAATGTGGTGGTTGGGTGCAGCATTGGGACTTCCCGGAAGGTCACCCATCCCAGTACTATTCCGGGCCAAGCGCGTTTTAACTTCGGAGTTCTGATGGGATCCGTTGTGGTAGCACTGGTATGACCGCACCACGAAGAAGAAGGGATATGAAATGCATGTAAGGGGGTTGCTTTGGAGGGTGTAGAACGTCTAGCAGGAGTGGAGGAGGCACCTAGAATGTGCACAAGGTGGGGGGAGAGCGCCGACCGCGCTTACGCCTTGACTGCTCGCTTTGCAATGCCCAGGAAAGAGCAAGTAAAATCAAGGTAAGTGGAGAGACACTGTGAAAAGAAAGAAAAAGAGGCATCTCTGAGGATGGGGGAGCAAAAGTGCGGTGGTTGGATGCAGCACCGGGACTTCCCAAAAGGTCACCCATCCCAGTACCATTCCGACCCAAGCGTGATTAACTTCAGAGTTCTGATGGGATCCAGTGTGGTAAGGCTGGTATGACAACACCACAAAAAGGGAGGGATATGAAACGCATATAAGGGGGTTGCTTTGGAGGCCGTAGCACGTCTAGCAAGAGTGGAGGAGGCACCTAGAATGTGCACAAGGTGACGGGAGTGGGCCAATCGTGCTTATGCCTTGACTGCTCGCTTTGCAATGCCCATGAAAGAGCACACTCAAGGAAGTGCCCGCACCACTCAAGGTAACCTAAGCTTTAAGATTATGCATCATTTTCCCTGAAGTTCTTGAGAAAATGCCCCGGTTCCAATATAGGCTCTGAGAAGTCCGTGAAGAATGGTCTCGAGTATGGCCTCTTCGAGCTATGGCATCTTGAAGCACCAGCTATGGCATCTTCAAGGCCATAGAAGCCTATCCAAGTCGTATTTAATTAAAGTGGGACAAATCTTGAATTTTGGGACTCGGCCTGAAAATGGGACTCAGAAATTTCAGAAAGTTGAGCGAGGTGAGATCGAAGGGGGGGGAAGGGGAAGGGAAGGGGAAGGGGAAGGGGAAGGAGAAGAAGGGGCAAGGGAGAAGAAGGGCAAAGAGGCAAGGGGCAAGGGGAACGAAAGGGGAGGGGCAAGGGGAAGGGGAAGGGGAAGGAGAAGGGGCAAGGGAGAAGAAGGGGCAAAGAGGCAAGGGGCAAGGGGCAGGGAAGGGGAAGGAGAAGAAGGAGGGGGGGGGGGGCAAGGGAGAAGGGGGCAAGGGGCAAGGGGCAAGGGGAGAAGGGGCAAGGGGCAAGGGGGAAGGTGGCAAGGGGCAAGGGAGAAGAGGGGCAAGGGCAAGGGAAGGGGGGCATAATTTAATTAATTAATTAAATAAATAACTAATAAAAAAATAAATAATTTAATTAATTTAATTAAATAAATAACTAATAAAAAAAATATAAATCATTCTCCTCTTCTCGACTAGTGAGTCGAGAAGAGGAGAAATGGACTAGTGATTGATCAGATGGCTGGAAGGCTCCACTAATAAACCCCCCCTAACGCACTCATTCAGTAACGCATGTGGAATGTTAGTGGCGGAAGAAGAGGAGCAGGAGGCATGCCAGCCATGTGCGGCTGAGTCTGCGTCGTCGGAAACTGCTCCAAAATTTGAGTTTCAGGTCACATTCTGTGAATCCATAGCCACAAATAAACAATTTATAATTTTCTTTAGAAATGATCAATCAAATCGTCCAATATGATGGAGATGCAGTATATACAGCAAAGCCTATACATGTTTTTCTGTTGCGATCGATCATAACATGCAATCTGCAAGTTCTCAAAAATCTAATCAACCAGTTAAAAAATCATAAAGGTTTATAAAGAGAACCGAGATCAACGAGGTCAGATTCCGCACCAAACAGGCTCAAACTGGATTCCAATTCCGACCAAAGGGGCTCGGAGAAGCAGCAACTGTTAGCACTGGAAGAACAGATTGGAAAAAAATCGGAGGAGCCGGTAGGGATGGGTCCAAATACAGGCGAATCATCCACGGGATTGGAGGAAATCTGATGGCGGAAATCAGGATGGGAAGAAACAGAGGTAGAATCAGAGAGAGAATCGAGGGATTTTTTCTTATGAGATGAATCAGAGTTATCACAGAGGGATTCATTAGAAAGGGAAGAATCGGGGAGGTTGAGGCGGGCAGCGGGGCCGTAGTGCAATTTAGCCGCGTCGTCGTAAGCGCGGGCAGCTTCTTCAGCAGTGGAGTAAGTACCGAGCCAGAGGCGAGCGCCGCGGTTGGGTTCTCTGATTTCGGCGACCCATTTGCCCCAAGTTCGCTGCCGGACTCCCCTGTATTGGCACAGAGCATTCTTGGGTCCCCCCTTCCCTCTCATGCACCCCTTCTTCGACCCTTTCATCGGCGATCTCCTCACTGCCCTCTTCCCGGCCCCTTTCTGCTCCATCTGCGCTCCCTTTTCCATCATTTTTCCTTCTCAAATCCAACCCCAACCCTGATTAATCTTCACAACCCACTTGATTAATCGCTCCCAATTGATCAATTTGTTGCCTCCCCACTTCCCCTCCACTCCAAATTGTCTCCACTTCGTGGCCGATTCTAAATTATGCCCTCTCTAGTCCCCGATTTCACACCAAGTTAGAAAGCTCCTCTCCCTGATTTAGGAAAATTCCAACCGCCCCTGCCAGCTTCTGAAAGCCATAGCCGGACTCGAAAGCCTGTGCCTTGTTATTCTCCACACAAATGTCACCACCATCGAACAGATTTTGTAAGATTTTGGATTCCTGCTCCAGCATTTATTGTTTGATTCCTTCCTTTCCCCCTCGCCGCTGCAGCTCGCCCATACGGCGCATATTTCTCAGATTTTAGATTTTGTCCTGCATTGCATTTTTTTCTCACATGGACGCCCCTTTTTTTCTCGATCTTGACTCCTTCCGATCGGCTCCTTTTGCTCTGTTTCTGGATCCTGCTTTTGGGTCGATTGTGATCAACATGTCCCGAGCTTTTGGGTCGATTGGGTCGATTGGATCCTGCTTTTGGGTCGATTGGATCCTGCCGGAACCAGAGTGCTTTCTCCTTTCCGAGTGGTACAACAGGATCAGCGGCACAAAGGTGTGTACCAAATTTCAAAATTCAAATATTGGGGGGAAAAAAGGGCGGGGTACAAGAAACAATTAAATAAGTCTTGGGGGAAAAAAGGGCGGGGTATAAGAAACTTGAAAATAAGTCACGTGAGTTTTGAAGTCATAATATTTGTATAATGCATTATTATTAGTTGTAAGGGTAAGTAGGGTAAATTATTTTTCAGTTGTTATAATGTGCATTATAGGTGCATATGATGTCCATTAGATAAATACATGGGGAGAGTCTATTTATCATAGAAAATACATAGGATATTTATGGGGAGGGTAATTTTTCATAGAAAATACATAAAATATTGTGTTTATTAAAAAATACATAGTATAATATAGTGTGTGCTAATACTAATGTGTGCTAGTATAAAATGCTAATGTGTGCTAATACTAATGTGTGCTAATACTAATGTGTACTAATGTATAAAAATGCTAATGTGTGCTAATACTGATTGTGGTAGTATAAAGTACTAATTGTGTGCTAATTGTGGTAGTATAAAGTACTAATGTGTGCTAATTAAGGGTGTGCTAGTATAAAAATGCTAATGTGGATAGATAGAGAAAATGATGGAAAATTAGATGGATAGATAGATAAAATGATGCTCTGCAAAAATAATCTCTGGCCCTTGAAATTGCCTTTTTTTACTCTTAGCTGCCTTTCTCGACTCGCGAGCCGAGAAAGGCCCTAAAACCTGCGTTTTTCGCTTTGAGCTGCCTTTCTCGACTCGCGAGTCGAGAAAGGCCTTCTGACCCCTAAAACCTGCGTTTTTCGCTTTGAGCTGCCTTTCTCGACTCGCGAGTCGAGAAAGGCCTTTCACCCCTAAACCGGCGCTTTGGTACGCCTTTTCTCGACTCAGCGAAGTCGAGAAAGGCCTTCTGACCCCTAAAACCTATGTTTTTCGCTTTGAACTACCTTTCTCGACTCGCGAGTCGAGAAAGGCCTTCTGACCCCTAAAACTGGCGTTTTTCGCTTTGAGCTGCCTTTCTCGACTCGCGAGTCGAGAAAGTCCTTCTGACCCCTAAAACCGGCGTTTTTCGCTTTGAGCTGCCTTTCTCGACTCGCGAGTCGAGAAAGGCCTTCTGACCCCTAAAACTTGCGTTTTTTGCTTTGAGTCGCCTTTTTTCGACTCGGCGAAGTCGAGAAAGGCTCTCAGGCCTGTATTTTCCAAAAATGGCCCTAAGAACTGTGTTTTATTTTATTTTTTTTGCCTGTCGCATCACTTGACTAACTTGATTTTGTCTTTTGCAGTCCTTATCTCGACCAGATAGTACATGCTTGGGAGCAATGAAAAGACTATTCATTGAAGAAAGATGCCGAGAAGAGGGTGGTGACATCAGTTGGACATACAAGCACGTGGCCTATGAAGGAACTACTCATACAAATTTCTATCGTCTGTAAGTTGCTCCGTGACTTGGACAGAGCTCCACGCGCCGTTTGCAGTAGGTTGGTTAGTGTGTGAAGAGGGTGTAATCATTGTGATAATACGACCACTATGGTCTCTTCACCCACTGTAATGTATATTGTAATGAGCCCATTTGTAAATATAAGGCATCTCAAAACTAGTATTCTTTGGTGATTAAGTACACAATTTGCTTAATTTTTGTTGGAATTTATGATCTCTTGTCTACCCACCTAAGAAAATAGAGCCAAAAAGTCTTGGTAAAGGAATTCACCCTCACGCGAATAACTCTTATTTTGAATGACAAATAAGCCCCAAAACAGGGACTCGACTCGATATCCAAGAAAATTGGGAGAAAGCTTGGATGCACAGTTTCAGACAAAATTTCGAATTAAGGACAGTTTTCGGGTCGGGTTGCTCCTTTCTGTGTAAAATAACAGGGTTCCGAAAAAAAGTGGGAATGGAATGAGTCCCACTTTAATTAAATACGACTTATCCACTATCTATCCCTATCTACTTCCTGAGAAAAAACTTCTCATGCTCATGATTCAGCCATCTGGTGCTGCTTAGGATTCCGCCATCTACAGATCCGGCTATGTTTGGATGCTATCTCCCATTGCTCAGGGCTTCTATCTGCCAGTGCTCAGAGTTGTTGCTTGGTTTGAGAAGGTCATGGACGTTTTTATCTGTTATCGATCGTTGTTCAGGGCCGTTACTGAGTTTGAGAAGCTCAAATGCTGAAGCTTCTACAATCCAACTTTTATGTCGATTCTATCCTGTGGAGCTCTTATGGGCGGATTCTAGCAAGTAGGGCCAACCCTTCAATCTCTACGGCTATGGCTTGGTGTGATTCTGCTGGCTGATAGAATGTTTGCCCCTTGTTTGCTTCCTATACTTCGTCCCTGTTTCACCCCTTTTCGCATGAAGCCCTTCCAAAATCGTTGAAGAGGAAGAAGATAGAAGAACAGAGAAGGAAAAAAAGAAAACATGGACGGAATATCCTTGGACAGAACTGGAGTTGACGTATAAAAGGATATATAGGATTCTGGAGGCGATTTTGTCTCTGAAGGAAAGAACTGGTATTAGGCAGTAATCTAACTGGAAGTTCAAAAATTAGGACATAAATGCACCTTAAAATCTTCAAATTTAAAAACCCAAATGGAGTGCTAGATTGCTGCTGTTGCAACTTGAAGCTTGAATCGTCAAATGGATTCAAGCTTCAAGTTGCAACAGCGGCAATGCGAGCACTCCATTTGGGTTCAAATCTAAAAAAATTCTGGGCCTGGGATCGGTCTTGAAGATGGGTTATTCGGGATTGCATGGATCCATAATAGTGCTGATTTTGGTGTGCAATGGGTGGGCAGTTAGCGATGAATTTATGAAGTGTTCCTGCACGTCTTTCAGTGTTGGCAGATCTTCTTTGTCCATCAATGGATTCAACGCATATTAGATGCCTTATATTGCACTCCAAAACAACAGCATTGCTAGCAATTTTCTGCGCCAAGCTGCCAGAGTTGGCCTTAATGTTGCCGGAACTTGGGCATTTAGAGATGGAGGCGACAATGCAATGCAAACCTCCTTGGGAGTCTACGACGAAAAAGCTCTCCGTTGTATACTAGAGGCGATGAATATACAGGATTTTGGAGGCGGTTTCGTCTCTGAAGGAAAGAACTGGATTTCGTGTCTGAAGGAAAGAACTGGATTTTGTGTTTGAAGGAAAGAGCTGGATGGAGACAACATGCCATAGCGAAATTTCAAGATGGGCGGTATTCCATTCTCAACTTGGTAGTCGAGAATGGTTTATAATTTAGTTATTGAGTTAATTAAATTTATTTATATTTAGTTACATTGATTATTAGTGATATTTTAATATTAATTTTTTTTTAAAGGGGATCCATTCCTTTAATTTCTGTGGTCTCCTCCTCCCCCAACTTCTGCGCAGCTTCTTCCCCAACGTCTCTGCCCTTCTTCCAACTTCTCCCTTTCCTCTCCTCATGTGCCCCCTTTTCCCTTTCTTTGGCCCTCCCCTTCCCCCCTTTCTTTGACCCTCCTCCTTACTTTGCCCCTTACTATTTGCCCCTTTCCCCCTCCCCATTTGCCTCTTTGCCCACCTCATCTTTATCATTTTTTCTTTGTAAATATTGTGCCTTTCTTGGATTGTTTCTCTAAACATTGTTCTTGATGTATCATGAAAAAATCTAGTGGTGATTCAATGTGTCCCTTGTAAATCCAATGAAATTTCTCCACTAGTTGTTTGTAAAAATTCATGAGCAAATATCATGAAGCAGTTCTTTTTGTATGATGCAAAATTCTTAGTATAAGTCTCATTTTACTACATGACTCCCAAACGTCATAGTCTGACCTACTTTAATTAAATGTGGCTTGATTGTTTACTCTACAATCCTTCAAGTACAATTTGCTAAGGTATTTGATCCCTTTCTTCCTTGAGTTGCGATTGTTTCTATTCTGTCATACAACATTTCTTGTGCTGGTTTTTAAATCCTTCAAGTTGTGTCATACTACATACTATTTCCTGCAGTTTTTTATTAAAAAATGCATCTATCATATAACGGAGCTATCTGCTGGAACATTAATTGTTTGGCTAATTAATTTACTGAAGGACTTGCAGCTCGATTGTCATCTACATATGCTTTTCCTAAAATTCTTCCTCTTTTTGCTACAATGTCCTGGTCAACTGAAGCAAGAAACAACTTACCTCAGAATGCTTACAGTACAAAAATCTTTGAAGCTAGATAGGTTATATCAAAATAGTTCAGGTATACACATTTCTCACTCTAGTTTCTGCAATCTTCCAATAGATTTCTTGCCCTGTCAAGGTTGTGCGATGCCATTATGCTGTTCAAAGAGTTGTAGGAATCAACCATTCTGTCAAAAGTCATAAGTATTGGTTTTCTCTTTATTCTGAACCTTCGTAGACTTTTGCATTTACCATGTGTTTTAGAAAAACCTACTTGCAGAACGTCCATGCCACTCAGGTCGTGAAGGAACAATTTCCTAATATTCAGAAATCTAGACAGATATTATACATTGAAGTAGGAGGTTATTAATGAAGATGTGGACATGATTATTGTGGGTTTTCCAAGCCTGAAATTTTGTTCCTTGAAAGGATGGCTGAATATGTCTTTCTTTGATCTTAGTAATTGTAGCTATTGTTCTCATAATGTCCTCTACATTACAATACTGTCACAAGCATCTGTTTGTTAACCATCTGGTGAATTTTGCATTGCTTCAAAATCATACACAACAATTTAGAACATCTGTTGCGACTGTTGCTTCTTTCTGGAAGGGATTTATTGATTTTGCATCCGATTTCTAAATGCTTACTCAATTTGTATGACTAACCAGTGGCTTGATAACAAATTCAACGTAATCCTTTGCTTTGTTTGCACATAGAAATGAGTTGTGTAAATTTCTTAGCACCAACATCTATAATCAAATATGACAAAAGAAACTTGAGAATCTATATCTATATATAATAATAAAAGCAAAAAATGATAGTTTGTGCAGAGCATCTCGGCCTTTGAAATTTTTTAACTTATTGTCGTCCCTAGATTCGGGCAGTTTGTTTGGGCGCGAGGTTTTGTTTTTGCGAAAATTTTCCATTCCTAATCGACTCCTTGTTGCATGCCAGACTCCTTGGGATAGCGTCAAAAGCTCTATCTGCAGCCTTTTTTATGTACGATAGATTCTGCAGAAGGCTAGTCAGAAAGGGGCGTTGTGTTGTGGTTTCAGTGGATTATAGAAATGTGCCGGAGAACAGGTATCTGGCAGCGCATGAGGACAGTTTTAGAGTTTTAAACTAGCTGCAAGAAATGACAGAGCTGCCAGAAAATGCAGATCTGTCGATGTGTTTTCTAATGGGGGATTCTGCCGGAGGAAATATAGTGCATTTTGTAGGATGCAGAGCGGCAGAGGAAGATCTGAAGCACTTTTTAATAAAAGGGCATGTTTTGATCTAGCCATATTTTGGAGGAGAAGAACGAACTCCAGCGGAAATTAGACTGCAGATGTTCCCATCATATCGGTGGATGCATCAGATTGGTACTGGAAGGACAACATGGCGATGGTAAGGACTTCCTCGGAATCTTCCGGCATACACCAAGATCTTATATTTGTCTACTATTTCTTTCTTATTGTCTACTATTTCTTCCGTTCTTCCTTTGTGCGATTAACATCTCAGTTTTACTTACGATGCAGGGAGCTTTAGGTTGGGATCTCTTATGCATGGTAAATAAAGTCTAATTACTATTCCTCGATCTCCAGGTATTCAAACTCACTCAACATGTGCTGGCAAAGACATAAAAAATAGATGCGATAGGATTATTTTGGGCTTAGATCATGCAAATTTATACAGATATCTCCATTGTAACATGCTTAGCGGATTAGAACTTGGAAATATGACAAGGCTCTGTTATTTGTAAGCTCAATTTTCCAAAGTTGTAAGATACCAGTAGATGCTTGGTTACTGACTGGTTTTCTATCTTGGACAGCCAGTTGAATAACAATCACACTGGGCAAATTTCTCCAGAGCTTCATAACTTAAAAACACTCTTTGAGTTGTGAGTTGCAGTCTTTTGCATTTAATACGGTCCATATCTTTTCAACATCCCTTTGTGTAATGCTATTGCTGTATCTGCAGAGACCTCTCCAACAGTTATTTGCATGGTCATATTCCAGAGACTATAAGTCTCTGCTCCTCATTAAATTACTTGGTAAGTAATTTGTCTGTTGGTCCATATTTGCATATATTGTTAGGCTTTTTGTTGTTTTAATGTAGATAACCTTATATTGCAGAAATGTGCATGGAAATAATCTTAACGGCAGCATTTCTCCTGAATTACAGAAGCTTGGTCTCCTATCTTATTTGTGACTACCTGGAAAATGCATTCCGAAGAGTTCCATTTCTTAAGAAATGTTGTCAATATTGGCGTTAGAGAATTTTTTTAGAGTATAATATTTATAGATTGGAACAGTGAATCAAAGACAGAGTTGAGGTTAGAAGATGTTGCATTCCGTTGGCATTGATCACTATAAGAGAGTTGTTGTTGTATTGCTTTTTAGTAACCTGTCAGCTAATCATTTCGGAAACCATTCCTGCAAAACTTGGACACATCACACATCTGGGCCAGCTGTATGGCTTGTGGAATTTGTTTATAATTTATTAAATTTAGATTTACAGTTTTCTCTAATACATCAGTCTTGCATTTCAGTGATTTATCTAACAACAATCTTACTGGACCAATTCCAAGTTCAATTGGTGACCTTGAGCACTTATTGAGCCGGTCCTTTTGTATGGGGCAGAAGTGTGTGGTCCGGTGATATCCCTCAACACCTGGAATGACCTTGAGCAGGTGCAGAAGGCCTTCTTAGCACGAGCCCTTGGGGTAAAGTCCACAGTTCCATACCAGATCCTACTCCAGGAGACAGGCTTTCTACCCCTTCAACGGGCTGCATTGGAACGCCATATCATTTACTTCCAGAAGGTGGTCGCTATGGCTGATACACGTTTGTCCAACCTTGCTTTGGCCATGGCAATGGGTCCCCAACGCCTGAAATCCTGCTGGAAGGACAAGCAAGCTCAGTGGTTCTCACACTTGTTAGAAATATGAGACACACACAACTTTTCCCACAAGACAAGACAATGTTTCATTCATATGAGATACATATTTATACATCAATATGTGCCACAATAGACTAGTGCCACAATAGGCAAGAGTGCTATATGTGGAGCACGTGCCATATATGGCAAAAGGTAAAGGTGCCATAGAAAGAAGATTCCGAACACCCTCCCTGCAACTTTAGCCTTTTGAACAAAATAATCTGAATCAAAATAATTGTATCTCATATTTAAAGATGCCTCCAACCATCCCTCCCTGCATCTTTAAGCTAGTGCTTGGATAAAAAAAAACCTTTTGTGGGTTAAAAGGAAAAAACCCAAGCACTTTCAGAACAACTCAAGTAACAACAAAAGATTCAACAATTCCAAGAGCTGTTTTGCACATTTCTTGTTTCTGAAGTCCTAATGCTTTGGTGAAGATGTCGGCAACCATTGCTGACGTTGGACAATATTTAAGCACAATAGTCTTTTTTCGTACTTCCAATTTGATGTAATGATAGTGTAGCTCAATATGTTTAGATTTAGAATGGAAAACCTCATCCTTTGTCAATGCAATTGTACTTTGATTATCACACATGAGTAAAGTAGGCCCCACCTGAGTCTGATGGAAACAATCCATCAACCGTCGCAACCAAACCAATTCTCATCGGCAATTGATGCAAAGAACATACCATACGTAGTGGAAACAGAAACACATCGTTGCTTTTTGCTCATCCAAGAAACTAAGGATTTCCCAACAAAAAAACAACTCCCACTAGTAGAACGAAAAGTGTCAGGACAACCACCCCAATCAGCATCTGTATAGCCTAGCAAAGTCAATTTATCAACATCATGCTGCTTTGTGTACAACAAACCACAAGTAGAAGTGCCTTTCAAGTATCTCAAAACCCTTTTAGCAGCAGTCCAATGAACCTGTCCAGGATTAGTCATAAATTGCCCAAGAGTATTAGCAAAGATAACTAATATCGTATGAAGTTGCATTGGCCAAATACATCAATGCACCAACCAAACTAGCATAGGGACATTTTTTCATTTGCAATCTTTCTTCATCAGTGGTAGGACTTTGTTTTTGAGAAAGTTTGGAGTATCTGGAGCTAACAACAAGAGGAGTACTTTGAGATTTTGCTTCAAGGAGGCCAAACTTTTCAATGAGGGCAGAAATGTATGTGGATTGTGAAAGATGTAACAAACCCTTTGATCGGTCACGTTGCACTTGAATACCCAAACATGAGTGAATTTCACCCAAGTCAACCGTCTCAAAGGCTGCAGATAATAGAGCTTTCACTTTATGTAAGTATGGTAAATCATTGCAAACAAATATCGTATCATCAACATATAAAGCAATGAAAACATAAGAGGACCCTTCTTGCTTGAAGTAAATGTTCAAATCAGCCACACTAGGAAGGAATCCAGCAGAAAGCAAGAAGGTGTTAATCTTTATGAACCATGCTCGGGAAGCTTGCTTCAAACCATAAAGAGCTTTTCTCAATCTACACACCAAGTGTTCTTGTCCAGACACAACAAACCCAGCAGGTTGTACCATGTAAATCTCTTCACTCAAATCCCCATTCAAGAAGGTTGTCTTTACATCCATTTGATGTATATGAAGATCATGTTGTACTGCAAAGGCTAACAACACTCGCAAACTTGTAAGACGTACAACTGGAGAAAAGGTTTCCTCATAATCTACACCTTCAACTTGTGAGAAACCTTTGACAACAAGGCGAGCTTTGAATTTATCAAAAGAACCATCAGCTTTAACCTTGGTCTTAAAAATCCACTTACATTGAATGGGCTTTCGTGCTGGAGGTAATTCCACAAGTTCCCATGTACCTTTATTGATCAAGGATTCATATTCAGCCTCCATAGCCATTTTCCACGATTCTGCTTGATCTGAACTGAGAGCATCAGCAACAGAAATTGGATCAGCAGTCATAGCCAAAGCAGAATGATAATCTAAGATCCGTTGCGTCGGCTTCCAAGCTCGACGTGCAACAATAGCATCATCATGAGGAACCTCATAAACAACTTCATCATCATGAGCACCCTCATGAATAACTTCATCAAGACCACCATGATCTTCCTCATCATAATCACCATCATTAGCAAAATCATAAGCAAGTTCAGGAACATCAAGAACTTCAGCAGGATCAAAAATCGGATTATTTTCATCAAGAATAGCAGGGGCAATGAGAGGAGTTGACAGCGGCATAGGAACATCAGTAAAAATATCATCATCTGAAAAAGGGAATTCAGCAAGTATGTCACTTTCATGTTGACTATTAGGTTTAAAGCGTAACATAGAAAGCTCATCAAAAGTAGCATCACGACTAATGATAACTTTTCGAGAAACAGGATCCCAAAAACGATATGCTTTAGCGTTAGAAGCATATCCAAGGAAAATAGCTTTCGTAGCAACAGGATCAATCTTTTTTCTTTTTTCAGTTGGAATATGAACATAAGCAAAGTACAACCAAAAAACACGCAAATTAGCAACATTGGGTTTACGACCAAACCAAACCGGGCTTCAAACGGAGTTTTGCCTTTCAAAAGAGTATAATCAGCGATTTTGCACATACACAAAGTTGGCAGCAAACTTTCGCCCAAAAACACTTATCCAAACCAGAATGAATAAGCATACAACGCATAGCATTCATGATTGTGCGATTCTTCCTTTCAGCAACACCATTCTGCTGGGGAGAATAAGGCGCGGTATATTCATGAAAAATACCTGATTCTGCACAAACTTTGTCAAAAGCCAAAGATTTAAACTCACCACCATTATCGGTCATGCTAATCTTTGAATCATGGTTCCAGTTTGAACCTCAACCAATTTCTTAAAGGTACAAAAGATGGATAGGACATCAGATTTTTTAGAAAGAAAGTACACAAAGGTATAGCGAGTATAATCATCAATGAAAAGAAGAAAGTATAGGGCTTTACCAATGGAAACACAAAATGGGCCACAAAGATCAGAATGTACAAGTTCTAAGAAATGCGAAGTAGGATGTCCATCTCCAGAGAATGGATGGCGATGCTGCTTACCAAGAGCACAAGCCTCACAAACACCCAATACACCATGGGTTGACAAATTGAGACCATCCACAAGTTCATCACGACTCATGTCCAAAAGAGCTTGAAAGTTAGCATGACCAAAGCGCCGATGCCACAAAAATCACCGATATCATCACCACGAGATATCACAACATTAGCAAACTCATCATTCGGTTGAAGAGCATAAAGATTGCCTTGGCTTAAAAGCAATTGGCAAAAACAAGACCATCTTTCACAAAACGGCAAACACGGTTATCAAACTGAACAAGGAAGCCAATATCAGTAAGACGGGCAAGAGAAAGAAGATTGTGGGAAAGGTCCGGCACATGTAGAACCCCATGCAAAAGCCCGCACACCGGAAGATGTGCCAATTTGAAGAGTACCAATGCCTTTTGACAAGGGGTCTATTGTCACCAAGATAGACAAATTTCTTAGCAAGAAGAGGACGATATTGAGTCAACCAATGCTTGTGATGAGTCATGTGTTGAGTGGCAGCAGAATCCACAAGCATAGAATCATTAGCTTTAACCATTTCAAGCACATCATGGACACAATGTCCCTCATCTCGCATGCCAAGAAGAAGTTTATGCTCAGTAGCAAATTTTTTATAATAACATTCTTCTTCAGGATGGCCAGACTTTTTACAATATTCGCAAACAATAGAGCGATTTCTTTTGGGAGGAGGACCACGACCATAGCCACGGCCACGGCCGCGTCCACGCCCACGACCAGAACGACCAGCAGGCTCATCAGCATAATTATCCTGATCATCATCACGAGATCGTTTAGAACGAACCACAAGAGCTGTTTCTGTCTGATCTTTGGAATATTTTTGAAGTTTGGTAGCTTCATCTTTCAATGAAATATGAACACGATCTAGAGTGAGATTGGCTTTATTGAGCAAAACGGTACGAACAACCTTGAATTCTTCTGGCAAAGTTTCTAGAAGTGCAACAATTTGTTGTTGAGGTGGCATGACCTCACCAGCAATAGACAAGCCATCTACAAGAGTTTTAAACTTATCAAAGTGAAGGTCAAAAGATTCTGTGAGGCTATAACGAAGATTTGCAATATCATTGCGAAGACTATAAATCTCATAGACAGTCTTTTGCTCATAAACTTTGTCAAGGTAACTCCAAACCTCAGCAGAGGTTTTGAGATCCCTAACATCCATCAGAATGGATTCTTTCAGGGCATAAAGTATTAAAGAACGTGCCGCTTTATCTTTTTCTTCCCAGTCAGCTAAAAGCTTGACCCAAGTATCGTATTCAGCTCCACTGGTAGCAAGAGCACCACCACTAGTCAATGGTTGTTTAGGAACACGGATTTTACCCGTTACGTAATCAAAAAGTTTGTCACTCTCCAACACCAACTCCATTTTCAGCTTCCAAACAGGGAAGCCAGATCCAGAAAAGACATACAGTGTCTTTGTCCCGGAGAGCCCGCGAAAAGTAACCACAGAAGAGCTTAGCTCTGATACCATGTTAGAAATATGAGACACACACAACTTTTCCCACAAGACAAGACAATGTTTCATTCATATGAGATACATATTTATACATCAATATGTGCCACAATAGACTAGTGCCACAATAGGCAAGAGTGCTATATGTGGAGCACGTGCCATATATGGCAAAAGGTAAAGGTGCCATAGAAAGAAGATTCCGAACAACACTTGTGTGTACAGGCAAACAGATGCGTACATGTCAGGACAAAGAAAGATCACAAGGCACTTAAGCTGTACCTAGATGCTACTTTCCTTCGCAAGCTCTGGGATGCAGATGCTCTGACGCACGTTAAGCTGGCATACTATCAGCAGCAAGTCAATCCTAGGCTCACGAGAGGCCCACACCAGTACTTGTACACCCAGCTGCCCATGAAGAAGCGCAGACTTATAGCTTCCATTTGCACGGGTGCACATCGCCTCCACATTGAAACAGGACGTTGGGCTCGGGAAGCACGAGAGCAAAGGCTTTGCCAATGTTGCCACCAGGGCGCCATTGAGGATGAATGTCATGCCCTCCAGGTCTGCCCAGCGTTTGCCCATATCCGAGAGCGATATGTTCGATTACTAGCAGGGATAGGTTCAATACTGTATACGTTTTATACTCAATACGTATTATTCGAATAATACGGCACTAATTTGAAGTATAATACGTCAAAAATACGGCAAAAAAAATTCCGACGACGGAAATTTTTCGCGTAACTTTCGCTTTCACTTTCGCTTACGCGAAACTTATAAAAAAAAAAAATTTAATATTTTCGCGTAAGCGAATCCTTCAGTTTCGCTTACGCGAAAAGAGTTTCGAAAAAAAAAAAAAATTTGCGTAAGCGAAATAACTGTTTCGCTTACGCGAAACTCTTTTCACGTAACGCGAAACTGAAGATTTCGCTTACGCGGAAAAAAAAAAAACAAATTTTTTTTTTTTTGAATTTTCGCTTACGCAAACCTTCAGTTTCGCTTACGCGAAACTAAAGGTTTCGCTTACGCAAATTTTTTTTTTCCGACCGGTAGGTTAAAAATACGAAAAATACATATTTAACCTAAAAATACGTATTTTTGGACTTTATACGTCTGGAAAAATAATTTTGTACGTACAGAACCTATCCCTGATTACTAGTGCCTGGCCAGCCGTTGCATCAGTTATTGACTACGGCATCCGTGGGTTTGTTGGGGTCATACCCCCAGGAGGTTATGGATGCACGGACTCAGTTGTGTCCTCCGGGACGGTATTGAACTGTCCTATACAATTGTACAGCGTGCCAGCATACTTATTACTGCTAAGGTTTTTCCCTCGAAAACCCTTCGGGGCAGGGGGTTTTTTAATACTGTCAGTAATACGTTTGCTGCTCTCTTTTTTGTTTGGGTTCCATAGGCCAACCGGTCTCCTTGGACGCTAAAAGATCTATTCTATTATATTCTATTCTTAAAAGATTTTAAGTCACAGTATTGCTGCATCTGTTATGCTGAACATATTTATTATAAATTCAAAGGAAAAAAATTCGTTGTTATGATTCCTGTACTTTCTGATATAAACTCTTTCTGTGGATCCATGCTACTTTTGGGTGCCAGCTTCTTGCCGATTGATAAACCATCTGTTCATTGCAGATTTTTATGCCTTTGAGGTTTTATGCATCCAGAGATTCACATTAATCTTTAAAGCAGAAAGGATGTACAAAATGAAAATCATCAAAGTAGGCACCTTACTGTCAGTGAAATGGACTGCGTGGACTTCAAGAACCAGTTGGAGAGGCATAAAGGCAAGCCTGCAATGCTTAATGTCAATATTGGTATGACTGCATTGTAAATCATTAGATTATTCGTATCTTCTCAAGAGGCTCATTGATCTTCAGACATCTCCCAAGTTTAAATCATGGCAAATACGTTTTTGAAATCCAAAAAGTATTGTAAAATGAATGCTAGAGAATGTTTACCAGCTTTAATATGTGCAGATATCTCCTAAGGTGACATGGATAGTTTTTTCAAAACAGGATTCAATGGACAACAAAATTCCATGCTATTTTCCTGTTAAAAATGTTCCATCTAGACCAATAAGAGGTCTACAGAAATGAAATCCTTTCAAAGAAGCATCAAATGATAAAAACAATCGGGAAAAATGGCCTTCCCTTTCTTGCAATGTTGAATATGTACATGGATTAGCCAGCTTCAACACAATAACCAGCTAGATGCGAATAAGATTTAATAGCATCTCCATTAATTTGTTCACATGCAATCTGTTTAGCATTCCATAGCAACTTATAAGACACTTGCACACCATACTCACGCCAAATATCTGATGCCAAATCATATGGTTTAATGTCAGGCTGATCCCTAAACTTTTCGTAATAAGAAAAGGTCGAGAGCGAGCTGTTTCGCTGTGAAATAGTCTGGTGAGCCGCGAAGCGGCGAGCCAGCTGTTTCACCGCGAAACAACGAGCTGAAAGTCAAAGACGGCAACATTTTAGCCCGTCCAACTTTTTTTTCCGGCAATAAAAAGACCTGGTTTTCAACCAGGTGATCAAGAATCGAACTATTACAGTTTTTCAACCAGGTGATCAAGAATCGAACTATTACAGGTTTAAATCTTGGCTGAAAAAGGGCGAAATGTCGCCGTCTTGACTTTTATAAAGTATTGTCTTGCTACCCATTTAGCAGTGGCATCTTGCTACCCATTTAGCAGTGGCATGCTTATTTCCCAACATAGAGACACCACCACAATTATGTTCTGCGACGAATGTGTTGACCTTGCAAGTAGGTCCTCCATTTTTGAGGGAACCATGAAGCCTCCATAAACAACCATCTTTCTTTGAAGCGAACTCAACTATATACCTGCTATTATCTGAGGCAACTGGAAAAAGATGCACATGGTTTCTAATAGCATGTGTCGCAGCAACAGCATGACGGAGCTCATCAATACTTGCAAACTCTTTTCCTAAAACTAAATTATCTTCTGCATTATCCCCAGGATAGTCAAGATCTTGCTCCATGCAATAACAACATCAATAAAACCTGCAAAAGGCAACCAGATGATTAGAAGACAATATGCAACATGATTAAAAGCAATGCAAATCACAGTATGCATATCTGATTTTTGAAAGAATGCATGCATCTGTGATTTAGATCAAGCAGAATGATGATAATATGCTTATGGAGATCCTTTGGCGTCTGCGCAGGTTGAAACTGGAATTGACATATTTGCAGGGTTAATTCAGGGAGCATTCTGTTCGATCTTTCCTATATGCTTAATTGTCGACGACTCTCCATCGTTCTTTCTTTCTTTACATGGAGGACATGTTAGCCCTGCGGGTGTACATGTTATGGTTACCAAGGGCACAGGGGATTACAAAGAGAATCCTTTTTTTTGCCTCATACAACAAGCGAATGCATGATTGCTCTGAGGGATTGCTTTACTTACGAGGGGTTGTTTTCGCTGAAGACATTAGAAGAAATTCCTTGGGATGAGGAACCATTTGTGTCTGGGATAATGTCGTATGCATCTGTGAGACAAGAAGACTCCGTGCATGCAAACTTTTTCGAAATTGAGGGACTTATCCATGAAAAGGAAAGAAAACCTGGTTTTCTACTGAGAATCACTAAAAAGGAAAGAACAAAAACGTACCTTGCTTGCATGCAACTCTGTTTTTCTTCTTCTTCCATAGATTTGCTGGCTAAATGATTACATTGGCGAAATTTTGAGGTACTCTTCTGCTGCAATCGATAGGAAGACACTAAAATTAGAGTAGAAATGTATTCTAATAGCAATGCAAATCACAAAACATGCATGCATATCTGGTTTTTGAAAGAATGCATGCATCTGTGAGACAAGATAGATGCAAATTCGAATTTTTGAAAGATCAAAAGAAATGATGAAACAAGATGAAAGTAAAGCAAACTTTTTCGAATTGAGGGACTTACCACTGAAAAGAAAAGAAAATCTGGCGGTAATCTTCTACTACAATCGATCAGGCGGTGGAAGAGATGAAAATGGCGCCACAATTTCTTCCCGTTATGTTTTTTTCCCATACTTAGAAGGAAGAATGGCATTTCGGTAATTTTAGAAATACCGATGGCTTTTCAAGAATTTTATAAAACTATAATGGTATATTGATAATTTTCATTTAATAATAATATGAAAGCTTGGGTTTTTAAATGGAGATTATACTACAGTTTAGAACTTTGCTTTTTCAATAAGTTGCTTGCCACAATTATCATTCTAAATAAATGGAGAATAGATGAACGTAAGGTTATTTCTTGTGTGATTTCAATCTGTCAATCTTTGAGCTAAAACATCAATGAAGTTTTGTCCCTGTTATCTTTCTTCCTCCATGCAGCCAGGAGGGCAATCTCAGCAGCAGCAGATGGAGCAATTTCTCCATCATTCTCATTCCTCACTTCATTCACAACAGGTTTTGGGTCAGCCCCACTTACGACATCCCAAACCTCTCGTTCTTCAAGGACGGCTTGCATTTTCCAGAACCATTCAGTTGCATTGGTTCTGTCTAGCTTCTCAAGATTTTTTAAGTCCATCTGAAGTTTCGCCATCCAGAACCATTCAGTTGCATTGGTTCTGTCTAGCTTCTCAAGATTTTTTAAGTCCATCTGAAGTTTCGCCATCGGTCCCGAGAACTCCCGTCTGATCACCTCTCAATTCCCCTTGTGCCCTTACGGCTCTGATACCATAAAACAAAAGTGCCCAGACAAGAACGCAGGAACAGAATTAGCGGAATCAGATGCATTTGCATGCATCCCATGTCTACTTATAACTCAAGTATCTATACAACAGAAAGCCATTAAAGGCATAACCGTATCTACTAGCTATTTTCAGTTCCTAACCTATTCTTTATTAAGAAGAACCGGTTTAACAAGAAATGGACTACAGAACAGAGTTGAAACTTCCTGAAGTTGACTTTGCCTCTTTTTAGCGAGTGAATGGAACAAAAAAACACTTGACGGGAGCTAGGCTTAACATTGCATATGCATCTTAGATTGGGAACAAATTCAGCAAGCATGCATAGGATAAAGCACTTCAACAACAGCTCCAATATATGCACAATTTTATATACTCCAACCAATATATGCACAGCTCCAATATACGTGACCCATTTAAAGAAATAAGCCACAACAACGTCATTTAAATATGTTTCAGCAGTTACTTGATGAAGAATCCTCAATTCAAACATTCATTAGAAGTTTCCATCATAACTTGCAAAAATATCCAGAAGGTTAGCATTAAAATCTTCTCATTTTCAAAACCAGCTCAATCTTTTAATAATCACAACCTGAACAGGTTATTGTGCTCCAGTTTTTTCAGATTCATCCGTCTTGTCCTGCAGAGACATATCATATATGGTTATAGAACCTGTTTGGATCTGCAGCATTACTATAAAAGCCAGTACAAGTTTGAGGTAGGCAAATTTAACAAAAAGGATTACCTGAGGTTACATAATTAAATGGTCTAAGCCAAAGCAGGAAGAAAATTGAACAAAAAAGGGGGAACAATAAAATGCTTTTTCTAAGTACAGGTCGAACAGCTGCTTTAGGTACAACTCATAGAAATGATAACTTCACTAGAATGTTGTGCTTACCCTATTTGACAAATGCCAACTTATGCCTCGTGAAGCATTCATAACTAAATTAGCACCGAGAACCAAGGATGCAACTCCAAGTGCAGCAGTCACACTCTTGTATGCAATATCTGCAACCTTTGCCATTGACGTTGATATCCTGATATTAAAAGAAACATCTTGTAGGAGATGGGCGTGCCAGTAATGGAAACCATATGAAATTATGTTAACAATGACAATTTTTTACTCTGCTTAGCCTTTCAACGATGCTGCAAGATATTCCAGTTCTTTAGAGCAACAAAAACGAAAAATATGCATAATAACATATCGTGGTGAATGTTAGAAGACTGATTAACACTAATTGGATTGCTAAAAGGCCGAATTTCTCATTGTGCATGATTATTAAATGGAACCGTATGCCTATATACTTACCGGTGGAGGCCGCTTAAGTTTGCTTCAACTTCAGTAGGCGACTAGAATGATAAGCGAAAACCCTAGACTACAGACTGCGAAAAAGTATATGGTCTGAATGCGTGACAATAAATAAATAAATTAACTGGTTAATCAATTAATCTCTCTAGATGTTCTTCTCAAACTTCACATTGAAGTTTTATGTATTTATCTATCCTATTAAATAATTTTCACATTGTAAAATTAAGAATAGAATAAAATAGAATGTCGCTTTATCGTTCACGGAGACCAATTAGCTTATGGAACCCAAAGAAAGAGAGCAGCAAACGATACTGTCAAGATTAAAAAACTCCCACCTCGAAGGGTTTTCAGGGGAAAAACATTGGCAGTAATAAGTATGCTGGTAGACTGTACAATGATCTATATATAATACTAAAGCCGAAATTAGATGATAGTTTATGTAGCATCTTGACCGTTAATTTCTATTAACTTCTTTTCGTCCCTTGATTATGCGATTTGTTTGGCGCGATTTGTTTTCGTTCTTAATTGATGGCAATGAGCAAAACTCGAATGGAAGAGCAGGCCATGTAGCTTTGAACCTGATGCAAGGTCTTTTTTTTTAAGTTTTTCCCCCATTGCCATTGTTAGGGTTATTATTTTGCCCTATTTGGCTAGGTGAATGCATGCCAGAAACCACCGTGCCTGAATATTTTCTTGGAGAGGTGTCGGTTCTTAACTCATTTCTCTTGTGAACAAGGATCCATTGTATAAAGCATTCCTTCACGGGCTATATGATACTCGACAAGCAACAGATGGTAGCACAATCTTCAAACCGACGGACAGAACAATTTTCAAGCTGACACAAGCCAAGGTCATTTACACTTTGAGATTTACGTCTTGATGCATTTTTGTATTTCATATAATGATGCAGTTCTCTTTATTCTCGCCCAAACATTGCCAGGCCCTCTTCCTTACCAAATCTTGCGAAACAAACTCACAGAAGTGGAGTCCAAGCTAAAATGGACTCTCAAGATCGCATTTTGGCAGGTTTGGGTTATTTTTCTGCCCTTCTTTGATGGCAATATAATATGGTCATTATCCTTGTTTTGCAATACCCACAAGCAGAAAGACTTGTAGAGCCATAGTTTCTTGTTTTAAATGCATAAGAGCTTTCCTTATGCAAGCTTTGTGGCATTTTTTGCACTATATCTTTGTGTGGTGCAAAATCAGAGCTTTAGCAGATATGTCAGGTTTAATGCAATGCAGGCAATTGTTCTTCATGTTCTGACTATCATACTTGGATTTTTAGAAAGGACTTTTAGACCATGAAGTCGAGTTGCAGTTGGCATCTTTGTGATGTTCTACAACATTGTGTTTTTCTTCCTTTGTTGCCCTTACCTTGGCGGATGTCTCCTTTGGAAAGGTAATTCTAAAACTTGTAATTTAACATCTTAGTGAAAATTGTATTTGCAACTTATGATGCTCTCTAGATAGGTCCTGATGAGGAGCAAAAGAATTAACATGGTTCTAAGACTATCTAATGGCGAAGCTTGAAGCTCTTGATAGAAATACGGCAACATGGTATCAGACAAAAGTAATTAAATTTATGCCCATCCTTAATACTATCAGCGATTGGATTTTGTGGTAAGGCAGCTGCATCCCTTCTTGCAAAGCGGTTCTGCATTGTTCAGCTTTGTGAAGTCTCATTTCTTTTCAGTTTCAAAATGGAATTTCCATTTTGAATGGGTGATTTTGATCTTCAAATGATTTGACTACAGGCAACTGGTCCTTCTTTATTAGGGTTTATGGAGGACGTGATGTAAGGTGTAAACTCTGGACTGTAGTATTGAGGAAAAACAGTGGCTGGTGTGTTTAAGTGCATTCTTCTTTGCTGACGTATCGAACTCCTTAGCGCCTCAGCTGCTGTGATTAACCAAAATGCAAGTGAGCTTTTGCTTTAAGGACATTTGGCGCTTTAAAATTTGTGACGTTCCACATATTTATACGCCTTTTTAAGTATAAATACGTGACACGTCATTATGAATAATTAATGGCACATTAATTATTCATAAGCTAAGGTTAACTATGTTAATAATTAAATTATAAAGGTGGAAACCTAACCTTAAACCCTAATTCGAATTTAAGGCTTAATATAATATTAAAAGGGCCTAAAATACCAAATTAGTTAATATTAGCCAACCCGGAGCTGCCACCTGGCCCAAATCGATTGGGCAAGGCAGGGTTTCCATTTTGGACACCCAAATTAGGGCTTTTGTGCCCCAATTCGAATTAGGAGCAATTGGAGATGGGGGAGGAGGAGCAGCAGCCAGGCACCCTTCAGCAAATCGAGATGGAGCCATCCCAAGCCCGATTCGACGGTTAGTCTGTAGCTTAGCTGTGTTATCTGTAGGGTAGCGCCCCTGTTGGGCACTTGTTGTGTGTATTTCTTCTGTTTCTCTGTGTTCTCTATGCTTTACCTGTAGGAACTAACCCTTGATTGCAAAGGTGAGTTCTCCTTATCTCTGATTCTGTACTTGCTCTTAAATGATGGATTGATAGTTCTTTGCATAGTATTACTCTTGAAATGGGGGAATTACGGGGGGTAGAGACCTCTGAGCCCATGTATTGTAGTATGCTCCTAGATAGAGCCCTGTATTATCCCATTAGATGCGGCCTGTGTACAAGAGACCACCGGGTCATAGATGCTATGGATTGGCTTAGCACCAAAGAAGGGACGCAGTGGTGAAGTGGGGGTGGGGTCTTGCACGAACATAAAAGGCTCCTGAGACTCCTACAGTGGGCTAGGCCTGATAGCCGGTCACGTAGAGGGCCGGGTATGGGTCTGACACTCCCTGGGTGTAGAGGTGTGATCCGTATGGAGCATCTTGCACTTTGAGTAGATTTAGGGTGAGTAAGTCGGGTATGAATGCGGGGGTCGCTGATGCGGCACGTATTCTCTAGCTCACCCATGGAACCACTGTGATCCTGGAAGGGGACACTTCCCTGACCTGCCTCATCGGACCGGGGCGTCATGAACCCTGGAGTAGGCTCAGCAGGGTGATACCTCGAGCCTGCGTCTCCGGAAGGCTATAGCGAAGCCATAGCGTGAATCGACCCATCTGCAAAGTGTGCACAGGAGGGGCGGATGGAGTGGACAACCCTAGCCGATGTTCTATGCCAGCCAACGCCATGTCAAGACTCAGTCTGCTGATCTCTTGAGACCTAGCCGTCAGTCGATCCTCACTGGAGTCTGAGCCGGGGTAGAACCAGGGGTTTGGGGTGCTTTCCTTAGGATTAGATGCATATTCTTTGCCGTCGGTACTTGGATGGATGTGCCACCCTTCGTGGTGGTTATTTATATATATTTGTGCTGTGTGCTAACATGTATTCACGCTTCCGCGACGTAGGATTCCCATTGAAGGCGTGGGCCGAATGACACCTCCGTGTCCTTCACTCGGGCATCTTTCCATAGATGGCCCGGGATAGACGGAGGGCCCTGCTCATGGCGAGATAGTAGCCATGGGAGGGGAAAGTCCCCGTATGTATACGGCCGGATGTCGTATATATTCAGGGAGCGTCACAGTGGTATCAGAGCATGGTTCTGGGAAGCCAAACTATTGCACTGGCCACATACTAACTCGTTAGATCGTTAGCTAGTGAGTGAGGATTTTGGGGTAGTATGAGATTTGGGTGGTGTAGTAGATGCCGTCATGATTGATTTAACGTGGTTTAAGAATAATATTGGTATGGGTACTCGGTGCAAAACCCTAACCCTAAGTGGCGGGCAGGGGGTACCCGGGTGTTGCTGGCGACGGTGGCGAGGTCGAGGTAGGGGGTGCCCGCCACCCTAATTAAAAAAAAAAAAAAAAAAAAACCCTAACCCTAAGTGGCGGGAAGGGGGTACCCGGACGCTCCTGGCGGCCGTAGCAACGTCGAGGTGCCAACTACGACATCATACCTTAGCCTACAACGGAGTGAATGTTGTTTGCTCATCCCGAACATACTCTAAACCCTTCATCGGTAACTTTGGGATACACTCATCTTTCTCTCCTTGTGTCGCCACTTAGATTACCTCTCCAACATGTTTATCGTATGTGTACATGCTATGTACATAACAAACATATATCCTCATCCCACAATGCTAGAGCTCTGCTCTAACTTAGCTGAAATGTAACCTTTGTAGTTCTTATGATGTGGCTGTACCACCTACTTCCCAAATGGGCAGGGGCCAACTCTATGTTGAACTTGTACATGCTGATGTATTCACATGTGCAGGCCAGTAAGCAGTACGTGACCTGCCCATGTATAGAGGGTTGCTGATGGCCCGACTTTTCCAGTTTTATCTTATCTACATGTGTTACCTTTTTGTTACGGTGATGTTTGATATCGGACTTCGGTCAAATGCACCTTGGTGCTTAAACTCTTCTATGTTTTAAGCTTTCATGCTATTACCTTTGGAAATAAGGAATTACCTTCCTTTTTATGTATACTTTCTTCTATTGCAGTTTTTTGATTAACCGTCATTTGTTTAACTAACCCCAATGCTGAGGACAGCATTATTTCTAAGAGGGGGAGAATGTGACGTTCCATGTATTTATACGGTATACGTATAAATAAGCTGACACGTCACCCAATAAAGGTACGCCACCATGGAGTATCTTAACCTAAGGGGTTGACCTAAAAGGGATTAATTTAAACTTATGGTACTTTAACCCCGTACATAAACTATAATTTTCCCATGGGATTATGCCATAGTTCCAAAGGTTTCTACCACAGTCCAAGGCCTTTTCTAAAGGTTCCTTCAGTTAATTTGCGTTTCGCCATGTTTTGTCACACCTAACCTATTTTTCTCAAGTTAGCATGTCAACCTCAACTTTTGATCCCTTTGAATGTTGTCGTCTTTGGCTCCCTCATAATGAAGCGGAGGCACTAAAATCTCCTGGTCTTCTAATAGGAAAACCCAATGTTTCAATCTTCGTTAGTAACCGCCATATGATTATCCAATTCCTTACCCTCTTAAGAGTTTCAAAGTCATAATCTCTAACGGGTCTATGCCGCAAGGCAACGGATCCTCCAGCCTCTACTTCCGTACCTACAATTGTTCCCCGCGAGTAGGGTAACTCTTAGGATATATGGACTACTGGTCTATATAATCTCACCCCTTGTAATCTATACACCTCGTCTTGATTTTTATCGGGACTTGGAATTGCTATGTATTGCCCTCTTCTCGGTTATCCCTAAAGGTATAATCGCCAAAGTCGTCGTACTCTTTCTTTTCTTCCATCAGGGGGATGCGATATTTTACACATTTTCTTAGTCCCAAAACCAAATAAATGCTCTCAGCTTATAACCTTGAAGTAATTCATTCGTATCTGGAACCCTTGAGTAGTTAACCTCTCATTATCGGTTATTCCAATACCGTTCCAACCATCCTCGGGATGTTCTTCAATGTGACGTCACCATATATGCTAGACTTACTCTAGCTATTTTCACTGATTCAACCTCTTCTCATCTCCCTTAGTACGACGTATCCAAGATAGTCAACTCTAACCATTGGGATAGCTTGAATGCTTATCTCTGGTAAAACATACCTAACCCAATATCTTCGTATATAAGCATATCATATTCTTTACACCTTGTCAAGTAATGTTTCACTCCCCTTGTACGGATATTCTACTATCTTTTAATATGATATACATCTCAATATCACAATTAACATCTTCGATCTCCTAACTAGTGTAGTATGCAATACTACTACATCCTTCAAACATCCAAAACCACTATGTTGTTATTATGAGATATAGTAACATGTGTGCACCAACCCTAACTCTAGACTCATATGTAATCCGTTTCCCGCAATTGTATTTCCTCAACTCGTTTAGCTTGTGCTATATATGCTGTGGTTTTCACACCACATCTTCTAGACTCTCTAGCCTTAGGTTGCCTTGGTCCTCACGCTCTACTCATAAATTTCACAGGGGCAAATACCACCCTAAGTTCCTAGTGGACATATTTACTGTCTAGTGGAATTCTTATCTTCATTACTTCCGTATTCATATATGTGAACTAAAAGTTCTATTACACATCTTATCTTTTTCTAGTTATGGTTTTTCCATTAAATGCTCCTAGATATACCAACGCGGAGTTACTCCTCGGGATACACGCACGCTACCGAGTCTACAGCACATTCTCCTTGGTGAGATGTTCCTAGGGCACCTACCTTGTTCATACTCCAGACTTTGGTCTATTCAAAGTGTCCCTCCAAATTCTCTATGACTTAACATACCTTGCAGTTTTTAGATGCTTGCGCCTGCTCCTAGCAATTGTCGTCTTCTCTTGACCTTGGGTGCAAACTACGTTCCACACTATTGTTTAGTCTGCTATCCGGCACCTCGATGCTCCCAGCAGACATAAGATGTGGCCATTCCCTTAATTTATATATCATGCATAATGGTCATGCATTTGACCAACCTCATATAATCTTGCGTCTTTATTCCACACCTCAGGAACAACAATCTCCTTGGGAAACGCAATATATGCGTAAATCCTTAATCCGTACTTTATGGATCCGCATTCGCATACCACGTTAGTCTCTATCGTTCCATGAATCATATCTCCATTCAAGTAGCAATAGTTATACAATGTCGGGTCCACATTCTATACCTTCACCACCACTGTCGAAACCTACACTTCTAAAGCGATCTCTCTTTCAAAAGCTGGGTACTTATAATCCAATTTCCACCTTAGTATAGTACCTCTCTGACGTGATCTATGGTAGATAATCATAAACCACTTCTTCATCGGATCTATGGTGCTATATTCAGTCTCCTTTTACGTACAATGGCAATATATATTATATACCGTAATCCTCGTAATTAATACGCCCAGTGTTTCAATCAGATAACAAACATTGTTATACCAATTCCTCGAGTAACCATCCAAAATAAGGATACCTTACCACTCCTTATTCCCAATGTTTAGCACTTCTACTTCAAGCAAGAACCCAGGATCTGCTTAACCTTCATTATATAATAGCCTCAAGAAGCATCGGGCATGCTTTTGATGCTTCCGTATCTCTAATAAATGTATAGATATAGCTAATGAATTAATAGGTGTGCTCATGTGAGGTAAAGCTCGTTTAGTATTAGTTCACCTCGAAATCCCGTTGGTCAATTAACCTAAGGAACCATCTGTTATTCTATTTTATAGCGTTATCACATACAAGCCTTAGATCCATGATTTTAGATTTATCTCCACAAAGGTTTTACCCATGGTTACTTAAAGCCAACAATATAGCAATTGGCGTTTTACATCTTAGAACTTTATTTGAAATCAAACCAACATTTAAATCAACAATGTAGTCTCATTTCCTAAGGGTCTTCAACCCTCGCATATTAGGATCAGGCTATCAGTTACAGCTAGGTGTAAACTATGGATCGAGAGTGTCAGTGTGCAAACATTAAAGATACTCAAAAGGGAAAAACTCTTTAAACATAGAAGGATATAATTATGTATGTCTTACATAAACTCCTAAGGGAATAACGAGACTTAGATAATGTTATACCAAGGTTATGAATAATAAATGAAGAACGTCTGTCTGTAATTAATATTAAAGTATATAGGTCAAAATAGCAAATGCAGTACAACATGCAATAAAAGGGTAACTATAAATGGCAGGGCCATCTAAACACTCACGATAGCAATGTATGAATTGTTAAAAAAAAAAAAAAAAAAACTGTACCAAAACAGGAAAACGAAATTTAGATGTAAAATTACATTAAGGCTCGCTGTAATAAAATCACTTGCAAAGTGAAGGGCGAATATAATAGACATATATACAAAAGTTAATATGATTAGAATGACCTTCTACTAAACAGTGCGAGATTAATAACTCTGTATTATAATATAACAATAAATAGAAGTTCTTTATATCCATACCTGTCTTTAATATATAATCAGTTACATGTATGTATAGAAAGAATGATTTCCAAAATAGATAGACTGTGAACTCGTCACCATGAATCAACATGACAAAGTCTACGTGACTTATAATATCACGCTATCTCTTTAAGGAGGGGAGACTTCCTTCTAATGTACGATGTGTTGCACTGCAACAAGAGTAGTCTTGATGCTGAGGACAGCATCACTTTTAAGGTGGGGAGAATGTGACGTTCCATATATTTATACGCCTTTTTTAGTATAAATACGTGACACGTCACTATGAATAATTAATGGCACATTAATTATTCATAAGCTAAGGTTAGCTATGTTAATAATTAAATTATAAAGGTGGAAACCTAACCTTAAACCCTAATTCGAATTTAAGGCTTAATATAATATTAAAAGGGCCTAAAATACCAAATTAGTTAATATTAGCCAACCCGGAGCTACCACCTGGCCCAAATCGATTGGGCAAGGCAAGGTTTCCATTTTGGACACCCAAATTAGGGCTTTTGTGCCCCAATTCGAATTAGGAGCAATTGGAGATGGGGGAGGAGGAGCAGCAGCCAGGCACCCTTCAGCAAATCGAGATGGAGCCATCCCAAGTAGCTTAGCTGTGTTATCTGTAGGGTAGCGCCCCTGTTGGGCACTTGTTGTGTGTATTTCTTACATTTCTCTGTGTTCTCTATGCTTTACATTGTAGGAACTAACCCTTGATTGCAAAGGTGAGTTCTCCTTATCTCTCGATTACGTACTTGCTCTTAAATGATGGATTGATAATTCTTTGCATAGTATTACTCTTGAAATGGGGAATTACGGGGTAGAGACCTCTCGAGCCCATGTATTGTAGTATGCTCCTAGATAGAGCCCCAGATTATCCCATTAGATGCGCCTGTGTACAAGAGACCCACGGGTCATAGATGCTATGGATTGGCTTAGCACCAAAGAAGGGACGCAGTGGTGAAGTGGGGGTGGGGTCTTGCACCTAACATAAAAGGCTCCTGAGACTCCTACATTGGGCTAGGGCGATGGCCCAGGGCCACGAGAGGGCGGGTATGGGTCCGGACACTCCCGGGTGTAGAGGTGTGATCCGTATGGAGCATCTTACACTTTGAGTAGATTTAGGGTGAGTAAGTCGGGTATGAATGCGGGTCGCTGATGCGGCACGTATTCTCTAGCTCACCCATGGAACCCGGGTGTGATCCCGGAAGGGGACACTTCCCCGACCGCCTCATCGGACGGGGGCGTCATGAACCACGGAGTAGGCTCGGTGAGGGGTGATACCTCGAGCCTCGCGTCTTCAGGAAGGCTATAGCGGCCATAGCGTGAATCGACCCATCCGCAAAGTGTGCACGGGGAGGGGCGGATGGAGTGGACAACCCTAGCCGATGTTCTATGCCGATAGCGCCATGTCAAGACTCAGTCTGCTGATCTCTTGAGACCTAGCCGTCAGTCGATCCTCACTGGAGTCTGAGCCGGGGTAGAACCAGGGGTTTGGGGTGATTTCCTTAGGATTAGATGCATATTCTTTGCCGTCGGTACTTGGATGGATGTGCCACCCTTCGTGGTGGTTATTTATATATATTTGTGCTGTGTGCTAACATGTATTCACGCTTCCGCGACGTAGGATTCCCATTGAAGGCGTGGGCCGAATGACACCTCCGTGTCCTTCACTCGAGCATCTTTCCATAGATGGCCCGGGATAGACGGAGGGCCCTGCTCATGGCGAGATAGTAGCCATGGGAGGGGAAAGTCCCCGTATGTATACGGCCGGATGTCGTATATATTCAGGGAGCGTCACAAAATTCAAGTAAATTGTTGTTTTTTCTTGAAGAATAATGATCAATCTTCGTGAATGGAAGAATTCACGTCACAATCTGTGAAATTGGTACAGATCAGCAACAGGCTCAACATCAGTTTACTATTAGAACAACTGCACTCGAAATATGTCAGGTACTAGCGATACTGCTCAACTATTTGTATGTCTGTAATAGGCTTAGTTGCATGAAGATTTTAGATAACATTTTGTATCTTTATTATACAGTACTGTTTACTATTATTGAGATACCACAAAAATGAAATTTAATTTTGACTATCTTGAGCCTTTTATAGGGTGTTCTTGGGTTGTCAATTGCTTGCCATGTCTGCAAAAGTATTTCAGTATAGAAGAATGCGAAATAGGTGAAATGAATTTATCTACTAGAGCTTTTCTCTGTGTACTTAATTGCCTCAGGATTTTTGTAGTTATCTTAATTGTATTAGATCTTTTTAGAGTCGTCTTGCCTTGAATCACATATTATGTACTTTTTCTTTAGCCTAATTACGGTCAAAATATAACTGTTTTCTTATTGTTTTCTAATGCAGACCTAAAGATAAATGATTGACATAGATGAAAGGATATAAAATCTTTATTATCCTGAAGCAGATACGAGCTTCAATATCCTGAAGCCCCCTGAAGCATGATTCTTTTGTATGATTGATTTCTCCATAATATCTTGGAGTTGATCAACATATAAACCATAATAGATACTGCATAAACATTCCAACCAGTTCTGAACATCACTACATTTATGGAGTTATAGTTTACAATGGTAATAACAAAGGAAAGCAGTCATGCTTTTAGGTAAAAATCTGTTTATTTTTTGACATCCACTTAGGACCATGTCGAATTGCTATCAAGCTTGCAAGTTATGTTTGTTTGCATTTTTGCTAGCCTCAATTGTTTCGTAAGTTTCCACTTGTAGCCAATACGCTGCGGCAAAGTTTTTTTAGTGCAAGGATGAGAGATGGGGATGATCTCATAGATCACATCAGCAATATGGTCAGTCTGGAAGACTAGTTAGCAGCCCTGAATCATATTATCAGTGATGAAGATCTTGCTATGGCAATTCTGGCAAGTCTACCTGGTTCCTATGACTCAATTAAGCAAGCCATAGATTGTCAAGATGGCGGGCTTAGATGCGAAATCATGATTGGTGCTATACTACAGCTTCTCATCTGCAAAAAAAGGAAGAGTCTGAATCAGCTTTTGTTGCTAAACTAAAGGCAATAAGAAAAGAGTTTGAGTGCTGGACATGTGGAAAAAAGGGACATCTTTTAAGGAATTGCAGAAGTTCGAAGGAAAATGAAGAGAGGAAAGTAGACAAGGAAAAAGAAGAAAAGAAAAAAGATGGCAAATCAAAGCCACCTTTTACAGGAAAAAAGTGGAGCAATGGAAGAACTGGAAGCGGGCAATCAAGCGCCCATATGGCAGAAGATAACAGGGATACTTGCAGCAAGCAGGCATTAAGAGGCAACTTGCAAATCCATATGAGCAATTTCAAAATGGCGTGGTCGAAAGAAAAATGAGAACTCTGAAAGAGTGTGCACTCAACATAATGAAATGGGCCAAGCTTTCAGATCAGTTTTGGGGAGAGGCGATCCTCACAGCTTGTTATTTGCAGAATAGAGCTCTTACAGCAGCGGTAAAAGGGAAGACACCTGAGGAGATGTGGAGTGGCATTAAATCGGACGTGAGTCACCTAAAAGTATGTGGATGCACGACGTATGCTTTTACACCAAAGGAGCTTTAGAAGAACAAGCTGGATGACAGAGCCCGTAAGCGTATTCTTCTTGGATATTGTTTAGAAGGGAAAGGGTACAGGTTGCTGGATGTCAGAAGTAGGAAAGTGATTAGAACGAGTAATGCAAAATTTGATGAATATGGGGTTACTAGAGGGGATGGAGTCCAAGATGTAGATGATTCTGATCTATATCAAGAACATACTAATCTATGGGTAGAAATACAAGAGGGTCAAGAAGCCACAGGTGACTGTGTTGCCGGTGACACTATTGCAGCAGACCCAATTCAAGCGAAAAAGTCTATGGTGGAAAGCATATGTTGGCATTGAGCACATGCCCAATCTTGCCTCCTTGATGGATCTTTTTTGCAGTAGCAAGATGAGAATATGATGTGGTGTTTAAACTGGCCAGCAACAAGTTTCACTTCATGTCTAGATGAAACAAGCTATAGGTGGCAAATGAGCAGATCTAAGGTGAGGATCTCTATTGGACTTGAGAAAGGCATTCTCCCAATGCCTGATGATACACTAGATACACGATAGCTACATTTAGCATATATATCAACGTGGATACTGCCTACATGGTATCTACAATGGTATATGAGAAGTCCTAGGTCAATGTCCATGGAGTAGTCTCTCATGTTTTATGCACGACCAAATGATGGTCCTTTCCAACCTTGTGAAGATGCAATCATAACTATGTAGGTGCATGTGCATAGGCAATATTGAAACCAACACAACGGCATGTGTATCATGGGTTTTGTAGAAAATGGCCTGGATCCTGAGGATTGACATCGCAGATTATAAAGCCCATTTGCTTAGCTATCTTTCTCTACTCTGGAATGGATAATGTAATGTACCTAGGCAGATACCTTGCATTCTCTTCCCCGACCTTTTGCACCAGAGTTGTACATGTTAACATGTAGCTGCACATGCACAGGAAACTACGACAAAGCAATGTGTTTACATGGTTTGGAGTAATATCAGACATGTCCAGCTTGGAGACGGGTTGGATGCCCTTGGTCTCTTCACTCTTGACAGTTTAAGTTTCAACTGTAATCTGTTTCTGCAATCCTGGGGAACCCACTATCTATTATTCTGATCTCTTTTCCAAATATGTTTAGCCTAGAACAACAAAAATGCCAGAACGTTTATGGACAAAAAATGCTTCTATTTCAGTACTATAATCCTTAACTTTTACCATCAGACCCAAAAATTTATGAGATTGATAACCTTGCTAAATGGACCTTCTCTTTCTGGTCCCAGCATAAGACACATCAAGAGACTATAAATGTAGAAAGTCTTTGTCTTTCCAATTGTTCTTTTCAGTTCTTTTTCCCTTTTCTATTTGGAATGTCCTAAGTACGTTACCAATGCTCTAAACTAAACATTTACTGTTTTTGTAGTTTGCCTTCCATGTGACTTTGGCAATTGCTTACAGCATAGAGCCTGCCACGTGCAGAACCTTAAAAAATGTCAAAAGCTCTACTGTTATTTATGATTCACATACACATGAATATTGACATCTCTGTAGGATAAGGAACAAGAGGCATGCCCAACAAGGACCTAATCAAAGTAGGTTATATGCAAAAGCCTTTTAATGAATCGCTATGTACATATGGCAATAACTTTTTGGTATCTTCTGAGTAGTTGGCGCTATAGATAAAAAACGTATGCAGTGTAAGCTCAAAATTTACAAGCTATGATATATTATCTTATCATCTCTTTATCTGGACTGCTGAAGGGAGGCTTGCACGTACTCTTCAGTTTTTGCTTCAATTTCTTTTTTTTTTTTTTTTTTTGATGCAGGGTTTGTAAGGCTTCTTTGTTTATCTAGCTACTGGGATTATTCGAGAATAGAGCTGAAGGATATCTGCATTAATATCTTTTATCGAATGGCAGTAATGCAGTACCCTTAGAGATGATCATGATATCAGTTGTCTGGAGGAAGTTTAGTAAAGGCATCTAATGAAGCTCAAACTGAAGATAATAATGCAGGAGAAAATAGACATGAAAGCCAAAATGGTGAAAGTCAAAATTTCAAAGGAATCTATGTTTGTACACAATCTCTACAAATACTAAAATCCATTGCTTTCCATATGATCAGGCTATATTTTATGTCTTAGATCTATATGTATGACTTGCTTGAATATCTACTTGTATTAGTTTTGGGCCCATCCCCATGGGCATTCTTTAATTAGTCATGATTGTAGATCCTTGTTATTACTTTGTGAAATTCTTCAAATGAAGATGAGCCGTATAATCACATTGGGGTAAGCTTATATGATTCGTCTTATCCTTGTTATTATATTTCTTCAAATGAAGATGAGCTTGATTATCACAATGACGTAGGCATCCCTTTTCAATTCAAGGTCGCTCCTTATTAACATGCATTGCCTAGGATGGTTTGAAGTGTTGTATTTGCATTGAAAGTACACGCAATATTGTTTATGTATTGGTATAAATGTCAACTAGATGGAAAATGTTGTTTTCTTCTAGCAGACTTATTACTGCTAAGGTTTTTCTCTCGAAAACCCTTCGGGGCGGGGGTTTTTTAATCCTATTAGTAATACGTTTGCTGCTCTCTTTTTTGTTTGGGTCCCATAGGCCAATCGGTCTCCGTGGACGCTAAAAATCTATTCTATTCTATGCTCTCTAGATTTATTAGTTTTTTTTTTTTTTTTTTTTTTAATTGAAAATAACTATAGATGTATAACTAGTGATGTTTAACATATGATGAGATGAGTTGATATTCAAAACGTAGCCTATATTGGACTAGTGATTCATAGTTATAAAGAGTTAAGCAAGGCATAAGATATATAATGGGAAAAAGGTTTCTTTAAGAGTTTGGCTGAACATAATGGTTGAAGCGTAATGTAAGAAAAAAGTGGGATACGAATAAACCACTAAGTATTAAAGTTTTGCATACAATGGGTTGTTGAAGTTTAATGTTAAAAAGTGGAGCAAGGAATAGAAAACATAAGGTCTAAAATATTCTTTCAATACTAACATCTACAGGAAAATAAGACCTTCGGAAAATTTTTAGGGCAAACTGGATGCCGGATTTTTGCTTTAGGGCAGCGTGAAGCACCTGGAACCATGCCGGATATGTGCTTTAGGGCAGAGCGAAGCATCTGGAACCAAGGAGATTTTTACAAGATGAACTGGAAATGAGGATATGACAGCATGGAATGAAGAACACACGACAGTCTAATTTAGGTATGAAGCTACACCTGGGAGTGTCGGTATTAGGGATAGTGTTTTGCTATTTAAAGCATGCAGCTACGAATAAGGTAATTCCCTGTTTTAGAAGTAGGAGGCCGCTACCCGGGGCTAGATCCCTGGTAGCAAACATGCCAAGAAAGAAAGGTGACTTGAATCAAGCTACCCGAAAAAGGATAGCTGAAGCAAAGCAGAATGAAGGGGGAAGTAAGAAGATATATCAGTATCATAAGTCAGTAAAGGATCCTGCCTTAAAGGCTTGCCAGAGTGGAGAGAAAGGTAAGGCAGGGGATAAGGATTATGCTGAAGACACAGTAATTCCTAAACCCATTTCAGAATATGGGAATGAAGCTATCAATGTTGCAGACACCATAGAAGCTACCAAGGATGATACAGACGAAATTGCTTACAACAACAAAGTGGCTGAAGGTTCTGAAGTGACCATAATGGAGAAACCAAAGGGATCTACCCGAATCTCTAAGGTTTGATAGGAGTAATTTGAGAAATTAAATTGATAAGCATATGGATGAGTATTTTAGTTTCGATAGATGAACATGATCTTAAAAAGAAAAGTTAAAAAGGTGACATGATGTCTTAGTTTCCAAGATAATGATAGAAATAGCCTTTAAATGATCTTATGGACTGATTTCTCTTGGAAACTTATGTTAAAAGTATATGGCTATGTAGAGAAAATATAAGCAGGGTGAAATGGGATAACCTCAAGGAAATCCATGACACCTGCTAGTAGCTTAGGCTTTTACCCAATTCTTGGCTAACTGTCCTCTGGTTCTACTGCAGGTAACAGATTTCCTTGCTCTCTGTTTTGTATTTTCAAGGAGATAAAAGCTGATCCATATGATTCCTGAAGATGGAGTGGAAATAAGACATTCTTAAACATTTGTTTGCAAAATTCTTGGTAATATCTTTTTGCAGTAGATTAGTGGTTATATGATTATAATTATGACCAGAAATGTAGTGACTTGAAGAATTGGCCTATTCATGGTAAGTATAAACAATGGAAAGTTATGAGAATGTTTTTAATTTATACATGGGTGTTAATATCGATCTTTAGTGAAAATAAATTTAATTGAGTCTTGTACGTTTGGTATTTGCTGGATACATTGGTATGAGTATTGTTTCTGCTTAAATTCATGCTTAAATGAGTCTTGAAGCATTTGCTGTATAATTTATGTACTGCACATATGATTCATGCTGGAAAACAAGATTTAAAGTGTGTAGGGCTTATATTTGATTGATACATGGTTATTTGAACAGATCTGGGTTATAATATTGGTTAAAAAAGTCTGGTACATTTGTTGTTTGCATGATATACAGAAATAAGGATATGATTAAAGCTATGGGTACACTTAGAAATTTACTGAGGTTATGGTAAAGATCGCCTAGCCTAGTAAAACAAGAGCTGATACATGGATATTAATATGGATTTACCTGGAAATAAGCTTAATTGAGTACATTTGAAGCTTTTAAGGGGTTTGCTGGATTCATTGGTGTGATTATTGTGCTTGAATATGAGCTTAAATAAATCATGGGCATTTGCTATTTAATTTATGCACACATGGTGACTAATACAGATTTGCCTTGAAAACAAGCAGGCAAAAATCTTGTGCATTTACTATTTTATTGGTTGGATACATGGGAATTAATGCAGATTGTGTTTGAATATGAACCTAATTGAGTCTTGAGCATAAGTAGTTTGCATGCATGGCAGAAATTATGAATGAATAATAGTGAAGGAAGAAGAAGAAGAAGAAGAAATACACTTAGAAATATTCTGGAATTATGATTTAAATTGCTTTGAAATTTAATATAAAGTCATTTGAGATGGTAAAAGGCTGGTTATAGAATGAAATCTGTATTTTAACATGTACATTGGCCACTTGTTAGGAAGGTGGTTAAGGGAACCTTGGAGGAACTTGGGAATATGTTAAACATACATCCATGATAGGCTTGATATTTGGAGAAATACATGAATGAAATTAGATGTATCCTCAATTGTTAAACCAGGACATTGGCCTAGACATAGGTTTTTGCTTATGTTTAGGACTGCTAATTGAGCTGTCTTTTTGACAGAAGAAAGAGGTTCTAGTTGTCTAGAACTGATTGGTGGTTTTTTTTTTTTTTTTTTTTTGAAGGATGACAAGCTTTATTTACCAATCAAAATTATAACAACATAGAATGCAAAGACAGGATTATAACCCCAGCAGACAAACTGATTCAACTGAGCACAACTACCTGTTTATGCATACGAATGAATCTGAAGGTAAATATGCCAAATCAGTGCTTTCTTCCTTTGATCAACAATTTTTATTAGTTCTTGAACTTAAGCCTAAGAAAAAGACCAGCAACGCTGGGCACCTTTTCTAGTACAAGCACTAAAATCATGTATAAACATTCTTCATATTGAAAATTTTATGTCAAATCTTTTAAACGTTCTCCATATTGCACATTTCTAAAGATTAACACTATTTTGATCTTGCACCATTAATATTTCTTATTCCAAAAGAATTTACAATTTGTCGTACAAAATTTTGGTACAAAATTTTAAGCAAAACAATAAAACATTAATATATCCCCAATGACCTTAATGAACCAAAACATTGAAGATGATGAAATAAAATGAACAACAAACCTTCAACTCCAAGTAATCAAACTTCAATATAGGTGCAACACAAACCGAAGCATCCACAAAAAAACTTTTAAAATATATAACACCCAAAATATATATACGACTAACTTATATTCTTACCTTCATTGATAGGTGGTTTGGTAAGGATTTGTTGGTAGTGGTCCGCGGAAATAGAGCATTATCAAGTGAAATATACTCCAGAACTATTTAGGATACTTACTGGTAGGGATGATACCTAGGCCGAGGGGGTGTGCATGTGCCCTGCCTTCTTCGGTTGGAAGAGAAGTTAGTGAATAAAAGTGTGGCATAGGGCCATGATGTGGGGGAGGACGGGCTCCATAGTGTGGAGGCGGGAGGTGTGGTGGTGGCGGACCAACATGTGGAGGGTGATGTGGCGGTGGTGGAGGCCCATGGCCATGATGTGGCGGCGGTGGTGGGGGGACATGATTATGATGTGGTGGTGGTGGAGGAGGACCATGATGTGGTGGAGGGGGGCCATGATGCGGTGGTGGAGGACCATGATCCGGTGGTGGCGGATCATGACCATCATGTGGTGGCGGCGGTGGACCATGATGTGGTGGAGGGGGAGGATGAGGATGAGCATGAACGTGCGCGTGAGGGTGAGGGTGAGGGGGAGAGTGAGGATGATGGTGAGGAGGTGGTGGCGGCGGACGATGAGACCAAGGCTCATGGGGATGTGGGCCATGTGGCCATGGTCCATGAGAAAGCTCAACCATAGTGCTTGAGCACAAGATTTTTTTCAACCTGCACAAAAACAAAAATGAACAAAAAAAGGGACTGAAAGATGTAACAAATTCAAAAATGTTAAATAGCAGAAGGAAGCAGATTCAGCAAAATCAAGTGCAAGAGAAAAGACTGAAACAATAAACAAGTGCTGTGGAGCAAAATGACCAAAACAGACTGAAACAGGGGGAAAGAAATTACAGACATCAGAATTAGAGCTTACGGAGAGAGGGGCGCCGGGATTCTAGAGCTGAATCGGACAAAAGATGAGTGCATATTGAAGGAATTGGGATCTAAATAACAGCTTCCTGCCGCAAGCGCCGGGTGTGCCTCAAGAATGCGCATATTTGTTCACCTAAAAACAGCTCGGCCTTCAATAAAAACCACTATTATTCTTCTTTTGTCTCCATCACAGTGCCTACCCTGCACGGTAAAGCTGGATTTGCGAATAATCTTTGTGGAAAAACTTCGCCTTTCTTTTCGTATTCTTCAATTTACCTATTGCGCTTCCCATGAAGATGCCTTTGTACGTTTCCACGTTGACGGCCCTGATTGATTGCAGTACACACAGAGGTTGCTTTCGTCCGTTGAACCACCTAAATTGTGGACTTTGTTCAGTGCAGAGCATGAGAATGTCATTCTCCAAGATGTCAATGCCATTGCCAAGCGAGATCTTAAAATCTTATTTTATCCGATTTTGCTACATTGTTGTAGTTACTATCTCGATTGTAGTTACTGAAGTCCCCTGTGGCAACAGATGTGCATAGATGCGTAGAAACTGTTATTGAGTTAGTTCTCTCGTTCCATTTCCTTCAATAGCTCTGTTTGTATTTCCCTAGCCAACCGTTACACAATCACGTGCGTTTGATTTTCCAGAACTTTTCTCATGCTAGGGGAGGGTGCCCATAAAGCGCCCACTTAAGGGTAAAAATTATATTATGATGGGTTTAATTTTTTTTAATCGCCCATTTTGATATACACAATAAAATTTCAAGGTTTAGCTTTACTGCAAAGGTTTGTCTAGTATCATCATTACTGCAAAGGTTTTTCCCTTGAAAACCTTCCGAGGCAGGGGTTTTTTAATCCTAGTAGTAATGATTGTACTAGCCCATTGTATGGGTCCCATGACCTATTGGTCTCCGTGGACGTTAAAACATCTATTCTATTCTATTCTATTCTATTCTATTCTTTCAATTGGTACTAAATACGAGTTGTTTCGACAAATCGAACACTCACTATGAAGATTTTAAGTTCTATCCTTATTTTGACCCTAATAGACCACCAAATGCTCTTCAATGGACCACTAAAAGACCTTCAATGGACCACCAAATACTCACACTTGACCTTCATTGGCCCACAAGTGCCCATTAATAGACCATGCATTTAGTTCAATTTTTAGTACCTTTTAAGGTTGGCTATTCTAGGGAAAAGGTGGGCTATTAAAGGGTTAAGGTGGGCTATTAAAGGATAAAAAGTGGGCCATTAAAGGGCAAAAAGTGGGCCATTGAAGGGGAGTGGGTGGAAGAGGGGCACCCTCCCCTATTTTACTCTTTTTTAATTTTTTCAAAGCCAGATACCACATTTTGTAGGATAGCTAAACCCTATGCGGAAATTGCACCTATTGTACCCTTTCTATTGCAGTTTCTATTGAAACTGGATTGTCCAATCTGCACACATAACATAGACAATTTGCTCATTGTGGACGATAAAGATCAATCCTATTATATTCTATTTTTTTGAACCAAAGTAATAGTATTTTTGTCATGGCTCTATAGGTCAAGCAGTTATGTATGAGAATCAAGGTTTTGACCAGTATGTTGCTTCTATTATTCATCTCGACTTTGCAGTTTTTCCTTTTCTCTGTATCACAACTTTGTGGTGTTGTGGCATTGCAAACTATGGCCTGCTCAATTTTTGGTGCAACACACACAGTAGATAAATAGATAGATAGAGTAATGGGAGAGTAAACAATGAACAAACGCATTGTGTCCAAATCAAATAAGGGCATATAACCCAAACTAAAGAATCAAACAAACAAAACACTTATAATGCAATTGAAAACAAACTATATGTAACCCAACCAAGGTTTACAACCAGCATCTAGCAGCCAAAGTTGAGATCAAAGCGTGATTGGTCTAACATGATCGCTCTTTTAACTCTGTACACAGCGCACTTATGTGCTATATATACATCCCATACTGCAGCCAATTCTGATCTCCTTGAAACTAACTGCTGCAATGTCAAATCTTTCTAAACAACATAAGAGGTTTATCGCACGTTACTCCCACTCCGTAAAATTTGAAGACGGCTGTCTCGATCTCGGAATTGAAGCAATGTGTAGACGCTAGCCTTGATACATAAGCAGGTCCTAGTAGAACAGTGGAGGAGAAAGGAACTACAAAATTAACTCAATGTTTGGTATTCAATTTTACAGTTGTGCCCTGAAAGTCCACATCTTGTAATATGTCTAAAAGCAATGCGCGATCTGAAACAGGCAATCTTGATAGCACATATTATCGAAGAGCGCATAATCTTTTGTATAAAAAAGGGATTTTGAGCATATTGGATGTCTGCACCACTTTCTCTGGGCGAATATGATCTGTATCCAATATACAGTCTTGTTCTGGAGCATCAGGTTGAGGCTGAAATGCCGCACTATTTAACATTTGGTGTAGTGTGAGTTGGTTCTGAGGCTGCTTCTTTTGTTGCTGCTCCCAGACTTGTTTTCTCGTCTTTATTTGACCAAAAAAAAAAAAAAAAAAGTTTTGAAACAATCCAGCAAACTCCAAAGCTGTTCCACCAAACGTGTGCCTAAGGATCAAAGCCCTTGAATCCTGCAGGAAACTTGTTGTTTACTCCCTCACTTATAACCAAACATAGCCAAATCTAAGTCTAGAAGAGCTTTTCAAAGGTGCAAATTTCACCTCAAACAGAGCTACAATCAAGAGATAAAGAAAAAAAAACATAGAGGCAATAAAGAGACATCAAGGCAAGTAAAAAACAAGACGCTAACGCATCAATGGGTTGCCCTTTAGAGGAGCCATTGAGGCATGCACAATTACAGACTATTGTGATTACCATGTAGGTGATAAGGATTGTCGTGTTTATTGACTCTTAATCGATATTTTGTATTTATTGACTATTATCATCTTATAAATGATAAGAGTCGATGTTATACTTCTGAATAGAGCGTAAAATGTTTTTGTTTTCGTGATTATATATTCATGTATTCAATCATTCAGTGTTATTTAGTGCAGGGTTTCTTTATGGATTGCTTTGGCATGAATGTTTGTTATTTATAGAACATTAGCTTCCTAATTGTTTTTATTTCCATTACTACGGTTTGTGTTATAGTTGTTTCTTTCAATAACAAGCACATAGAGAACTAGTATTGTCCTAGCCATTGTCCTAGCCATTGCCTTCAACTTTGTTATTGCAATGACAGAAGTTTTTAAAGGGAATCATAAACTTCTCTTTGATTAGATTTTTTAGGCTTACTGTCTGATTGATTGTTGTTTACAAGTTAACTTCTCCATTAACGTATGGTCAAATTCCTAAGTAAGAGTGCAAGGTTTCAAAATGATTGCACGGGCTATTGAGACTATATGATTGAAGTTTGAAGACGAAGACACAAGAGGGAATATCCTTAAAATGTCCACTACCAAACTTTACGTAGTAAACACATAATACATAGTAAGCACGAAACAGAAGAATATAATTATGTTCAAGGGAATATTTTGTAGATTTATTACATAGATACAAGTCCTGAATTGCTAGTGGAAGTGAGTAGTTGCGTCTAACAATGTAATGCAACAATATTACCTTGTCAGGTTTTTCTTACTTATTGGAGACCAGGTCGTAAACGTTAAAAGGCTCAATACACGAGGTCTTTCCGAGCCAAAACAAGTAATTTGATGGCTAAGGAAAATCTGAGCTTCCATTTCTCCCACACATAATCAGTGCATTAAATGGACCTCCGCCACAAGCAGCATTTATAGTGCTTACAAATCCTGCATGTTATCCCCATCAACATATTAGAAGCTCATATCGAAAGGATTAAACATCTAACATCAAGCTACCTTTGTTCTAAACCGTCTCACCACAACTCTCTCAGCATATTATTTATTCACTTTCTTTAAGCATAGTCTATTCCACCTGTGCTTTAAAGCATTCAAATATCTCATGTTAAACTATCTAGGGGGTTACTTACCATGTTGCTCCCCATGGCTGATCAGTTGAGCCAAAATGTTGAAACTCTTGCCATAAATGATGCTTGCATTTGGCAGTTCGGAAGTAAGGTTTACCAACAAATCACATAGGGCTGCATTGAACTTCAGGGCTAATTTATTTGATGCAGTCAAGCATCCAGTTTGATTTTGCAAACTTACTCTCAATCTACTAAAAGGGTAGCAACCAATATTCCCTAATTCAAGTACCACGAACTTCTTGGCTCCAGCATGATAAAGGACCTACAGATAACTAACGAATTAGATTACAGTTCTACAATCTCTTCTGATATATATAAAATAAACCTCTATAGATTCTCGATAAATCTGCAATAGAGATGATATAAACTCTGTCTTTGTAACACTCTGTTGGAATGTTGCATTTCGAAGGTAATTGTAGCTGATATCATTGCCCCCAGTACTTGTTACGGACCGGGGATTTGGAGATCAGTCTTTGGGTTGCAGAATGTCCAAGCTTATCCATATAACTGTTACCAAGTTGTTGAAATTATCTGATTTATTTTTTAAAAGGCACCACACCCTGTAAGCAGCAGTTGACATTATATCATATCTGAAGAAGCCAAATAGAAACAAAAACATGAAAAAAGAGGTAGGTAAAACGTACAACATGGGATAAAGTAGAGTCTAGGAGACCACTTGCTGCAGAAGCAACATTTGCACCCTGCATGTGATCAGTTTGAGGACCAAGATATGGCTTCACCAATGGAAGAGCCACTGCCTGAGCTGCAAAATATAAGGAACTTTTAAGGAAAAATGCTTGTAACTTTTAAGGAAAAATTGTGCATGTTTTTAGGGAAAATGGTTCACCTAAGAAGTCAGCTATGGTGCGGCCATCACAGAAACGACCTGTGGGTGTGTGGAAATACGTCTTGCCATACCAGATAGGGCAAAAGAATATCAGCACCTAGAACCACTAACTCATTCTAACCGAGAAGGTTATATGGTCTTGTATAATGAGAAATCCAATTCGGCAGCCCTTTTGGCAACAAGGCCCGCTCCAAGCATTGCGGCAATCGTTGGTCATAGCCAAGGATTCGAAGCGCTCAGAAAGCACGAGCTCCAGAGCATCAAGGTTAGCCGATCTGCTGGGGCTGGAGAAGGCATTGCTAAGGCGAGACAGAAGCCCATGCTCTTTTGTAGCCATGGGAGCGAGAGCTCTCTATAACTCTAACTCTAACGGAAGAGGTAAACGCCTGGGGTATGACTGTAGAAGATATTACAGATGCCCCTGCCGCTGCTGCCGCCCTCACCCATGCCACTGTCATCGCCGGAGGGGATTGCATAGCCATAGCTCCACTATCTTCCAGAGAAGACCCAAACAATCTCTACCGTCAGACATCCCAAACGGATCTTGGTCATCTAAGTGTCATCGAGTCTCACAAAACCCTAAAAAAGCCCAAGCAATCGCAACCGCGTATACAGAATTTTCTATGGCATATTATACTTAAAATAAATCAAGGCCTTCTATACGTCACTCCACCCTCCAACAAGAGGGTTGCCCACTACGGGCAACCCAAAAATGCCTATTACATCCCAGATTTGGGCGTAGGTGGGCCGGAAAAAGGAGGACTTGGATTTTTTTTCTCTATAGTTTGAGGGGGCGCTCTTTTTTTGTGCCTGTTCTGCATGTTCAGAAATAGGAGCTCTTGGCTTCACGGGGGCTGCTAAGAACAGCCCGATGTAGGTGCGCGGACAGCTGGAGTGGTGTAGAAATGGTCCCTCTGCCCAAAATCGCCCAGCTGGGGTTTCTGTTTGTGGCTGGCGATGGCATCTTCGGCGTCTGTTGGTAGTGGAGGTAAGATTTAAGTGAGGCCGATTTCGATTGCCTTGGAGTGTATTGGAGCCTGTAATTGCTGTAGATTGGTAATCATAGGCCGAAGGGGGAGTAACGGGTGATTGGAGCCTTAAATCCTAACTGGTTGCTCCATATCTTGTTGCGGAAATAATGTACTCTTGCTCTGGTGATATAAAATCTCAAGAATTACTTTTTAGTTTTGATTCTTGTTCATGTTGTGATTTTAGCACTGAATTATAGCTTAGATATGGACCGCAAGCAGATAGATGAACAAATCGGCAGCAGACATCAAGATATCCTGTTTCGTTGGTTTCTGTACAGGTCGGCAACACAGGTGCAGTCCGGCGTACAGTCCGACGTCAACAAATTCAGCTTTTTTGTTTTATCCATTGTGATGTTTTTAGCAGGTCACGGATGTGGCCTATTGAATAATGTAGATATTTAAACATATTTACAACACAACAAATATTAGCATTGTTATTGGTGTACGTATGTGAAGCGTATGGGGAGCATGTTCATATACAGGGGTGTGAGGTGTAAAATCTGACACCCTTGATTTGGCATATTCTCAGGGTTATACTTTCATCCAATGCACAAAAAAAAAACATTAACACATGGAGACATTTAACACAGTAGCACGTAAGATGTTGGCTTTACAAGAGGTAGATATTGGAGGTGTCTATCTATCTATAAAGAGCATTGTCGTAATTTTATGACATTGTATGCCACATCTATAGTATGTACAAATGTTGGGTCCTAGGTCATTTAGGACCATTAAACCTAAGGGTTATCGATCTAGGGTACACATGGGATCAATGCATAAGAGAAGTCTCAAGTGTTTTAGAACAACTAATTAAGTATTTGTAAAACACATTGGAACAAGGTCTAATAGCACAAACAGTTAAATGATTGTTGCAAAAGGAAGCACACCCAGTTCACTACGAGTAGTTCTATCATTGACTAACCTACTAGAGTTGGTAACTAAATAAGAGATCAAGGATCTTTACGATAGAGGGCACGAGCAAGAGAGCTGGTATAGCTACAATAATCAAGCTCGGATTTCATTGCATGTAGTCAAGGGATCACTAGGCTTACGGCTGGAGACAAGTCAGAAGACAAGTTGTGAAGACATGCTTGTCTTATCTAAGCATTAGAGTCATATTGGGGTCCCATTTCATCCTACACGGGTGTATCCAGTCAGTAAAGTCGAAATTGGCCCTAACCAATAAGATTTGAGGGCGTCCTACATGTCACTGCATCTTGGCTTTTACCAAATCGGGGGGAAATCAGGGGGAAGATACGGGAAAATCCTTCACCGATTTTTCTGTTGGGCCTTCGTTCCCCCTCCCGCCTCCGCCTCCGCCTCCCCCTCCCGTCTGTGATGCAGAAGACGGTATTCGAAGAGAATTCCTTCTTCTCTCTTGGTGAGTTCAAGTAGGGTGTAGATTTTTGTACTATCAGTGTAAGATTCTGCAGGGTGGTAGCATAGCAGGTCTTGAAAGAGCAATCTTCCAGAGCAGGTCTTCCAGAGCAATCTTCACAGTTCAGGTGAGCTTCCATTGCAATTTATGTTTCCGCAAGTTTCCTTTATGATGTTCTTTATGATGTTCTTGCATATTCGTTCAAGGTAAGAAATTTTTGTATTCTGATGTAAAATATGATTTTTTGTGATAGGATGAAGCGCTCAGAGCCTCGAAGTGTCACATTGAGGAACAGGAAAAATGCAACAGGTGGTTGGATCGACATGGAAATATCTGTAGGGTCATGGGTGTCAATGTTGCCCAGAAAATATGGACCTCATGGTGTTAAGAGGCGAAAAGAAGATGTCATAAAAATGCACTGGAAAGCCCAGGTACTTGGTTTTGTATTTAGCAAATCAGGAAAAATTGTGGATGAGGTTTTGGTTGCACACGCATACTCTGCACAAGATATGCAGAAAGAGGAAATATGTAGGACAGCGGGATTTCCTAAGATGGAAGTGAACTGCATATGCTCTTCTAATTTCAAGGAAGCTGTTTCAGCCAGAAGCATAACAAGCGTACTACATGTTCATCACATCAGTGTTGGCAAATTGTTATTTGCTGACATACCACCACTTTTGCTCAAAGAAAGTGGCATTTGGTTTCATAAGTATCATTATAGTGTTGCAAATGGTATTGGTGCTCAATTGGCTGAAATTCCAGCACCAGATCTTTATTACTTGTCGAAAAGCTTTTATGACCAAGAGTTGGTGATGCTATGTCGATGTATGCTAACAAAGGAAATTGGAAGAATGCTAACCGAGAGGGGTGGAGTGAGATGTGGTGTTAAGTTGTTGATTCCAATCAAATTATTTGCATACATGTTTAAAGATGTTAGGGGAATAAAGCGAGCACCACAAAGTTTCAGCTTCCAGGACTTAAGTGATTCTGATGTTGACAGTTTGTTTATTGGTGAATGGAATAAGAAGGTTTACGAAACAGGTGGGCAACTTACTGAATGTGCAGTCGACAAAAGTAGCCTCCTTTTCAGGTGAATATATTTATTGAGTGATCATCACAGTGTAGATACCAAGAGGTAGTATAACTAGTCTGATTTATCATCTGCAGGTACAGAATTCCTAAGCAAACTCTATATTGCAATTTCTATGTGGAAAGAAAAAAAAGGATATGGAAGAACGGTGGATGGTCATGGATACCTCTGGTACAAACTTTAAGTAGGACTGCTGCCATGCAATTACAGGTTGAAATAACAAATGATATGAATGAAATGTTGGATGTGGATGCGGAGTGGTCTTTGATGGAATGCCGGAAGCTTTTGGGGGCTCTTCACAACCACTTTGACTTCTACTTCATACTTGATGAGAAGAAGGTTGGTTTCCGAAGAGAGTGCCTAGTTAAATGCAAAGATTGCACAGTGCCACATAATCTAAAGCTTGCTTTTGAAAAGTAGTTGACAGTTTGTAACAACAACAGACATGTTTAGACATGCCATTATGGGCAACTCATAACAGGTAATTAGGCATTATGCCTAATTTGTCAATGTATTCCCTGCTACTCAATAAATGGAAATTGTATTTTTGCTTCTCTACTGCCTTATTGACATTGACATGTTTCCAATTTTTTATTACATTTCACTAAAACTGACATAGTTGGTTAAGCCTACCTTGATCTGAAACTATGCCAGCAGATTTATAGTATGTAAATGGAAGCTAGTTATAGTATGCTCTCACCATTGGCATTGGAGCTATTTTGGCACTAAACAATAGTTGGGGGCAGTGATCATCCTTCTGCAGAACTGAAAGAAGCGTTTGGTACTAGAATTTTTGTTTTCTCCTTTATTCTTATGGCTTCTGTCTCTCTGATTTATTTCATAAGCTGAAGTATGTGTCACTTTTGTAAGCACATTCCATGAAGGAACTGTGCAGAAAGGAAATCCAGCAGACCCTCTGTTGCGCCGATTTTGGCTGTATCAGTTTTGGCAGTCTGACATTTTGTTTTGAGAAACACTGCATTTTATGTTAACATTTTGGACTTTCATTAACGACATTAACAAACCATCAAACCTTAGCTTATTATTGTTATTTTGTATTCTCATTGAAAAATGCAACATCAAATTATGTATCTCTTATCACTTCAAAGTTATCGCAACATGTTCTCAATGCTAACGTACATTGTAGTCCCTTATATTAACATAAATATCCCTTAAGATAACACTATTATTAAATTGAGAGAATACATTACTTGATTCCAATTTCACAAAAGCAAAGGCTCATTCAAAAGTCTTAAAGACCACAACATGTCAAGCAATATGGACAAGACAACTGCAAAAATAATGGCAGTGATTTTTATACTAATTTACTTTATTTACTTTTCCTCCCCTTTCTTTATACATCTTGAATTACGTCAATTCCATCCATTGTAAATAGAGAGACATTGTACCTTCAAGATCTTCTTGATTGTATTCAAGTGGATGAATAATTACCTTGCTTATTGACAAACGAGACCACTATTTTATTTCAATTCATAAAGATTATTGCTACAAGATGCATCCTTGTTCACATTCCCTTGGGGGGACAAGAATATAAAATAGAAAAATCGTGATCCACCTTATTAAAACATCGGTTGAAATGTCCTAGAGGTGAAGATTTGTAATATTCATAGAACAGAATAGAAAAAGTGTGTGTGCGTGTGTGTCATAAGATAGATATGCAGGTAAAACTTTAACGTCCATAGAGACCTCAAAGGGCTATGGGATGATACAATGAAAAGGGCTTAAGTCCAAAATAGACAAACAAGGGGGAAGGCCCCATCATAAAACAAAGTACAACCAAAAGGCTTTCTTTATCATCGCATGGGCTTCTAGACCTCAGTCTGTGTACTTGCATCAAGTCGATATTCAGGCAGGGGCCCATGTTGGTTGCATGGGTCTTGCAGTGAATTTTGGTAAGAACAACAGAGTAGAACATAGCTAGCAATTCAAATATTTAAGTGTATAACCACAATATCTATTATCACTCATATATAAGTCAGTTTCATTTTTTGTTTGAAGGTATTTATTTGCTGCTATTTTGTTTGAAGCTATTTGGTGCTGACACGTGTCTAGAAACAATAAAGACAATGACCCAAAATTCTTGCACCACGGGCTTTTCCCTTTGTTTCTTGCTCTGTAGCTATGACCTCTGTCGTGACTGATTTTTAAGCTTTTGGAGTTTCGATTATCCCGGCACGGGGATGAATTCGCCCGATGCTTGGGCCTATTTGTGGTCTGCAGAGGCGTTGTTTGAATGCCATTGGGTCCATTTGTTGCTTGATTTTTGTTGCAGCGGCAAAGCGACGACCTATTGCTTTGTGGATTCAAACACAAAAATCCTACAAAGTGGTGGTTGCGAGGGGATGATTGGGACCGCTTTTCTGAGAGGTCTATGATTCTGCACCAAGAAATGGGAGATTAGCCTACAAGCATTATTCCGGTGGATAATCTCTACAAAACAACAATCAGCCAGGCGTGCAACGATTCAAAGGGGTTATGTATTGCACAACCCAATCGCCCATGGAATTCCTCACAAAATCGTGGCATAGACAATCGCTTGAGAATCAACTTGGTCCAAAATCCAAAGACAAAATGGGCGTGAATCTGCGGTTTAAAGCCATATTGAGCCATGGAAGCATCTTCATGGTGGGCTTAGTAGTTAAGAGCGATGTGGAATCACGATCTTTCTTATCGTAGTGCAAAAATCCAACATTGTGAGGTTTTCTCCATCGTGAGTTTGGGTTATACCCACGCTTAGCACGCTTTTTTCGTCGGGGCAAGAACTTGCTTCGGAGCATATTTAGATTTCGTCCGCAATGGTGTTTCGGAGGGGCGGAATAACTGCGGTGGAGATCCTAAAGTATTCACGTAATCTACGGAGGGGCATTCCGCCCGTAGGGTTCTCGGCGGCGCCAAATGAGGCGGTTACGAGCGGGGCGAGCCGCTGAAAGTGCCGCGAGGTAGGTCGGCGGGAGCCGAGGCCCCTCGGGCGAGGGCGGAATGCCCCCTCCGTAGATTACGGACGTAATAAACGGTAGGCCCAAATTACGAACCCGATTGTGGCTATGGCGGATCTATCGGCATTAGAAAGCTTCAAATCGAGAAAAAACAGAGCTCTCAAAACGTAGAAAGCTTCAAAAGCGAGAAAACAGAGCTCAACTTCTATCTCTAAATCGAGAAAAAGAGCTCTGTTTACGGCCTTGTTGAATAAGAAAGATAGGAAAAATCCGGCCGCACATATCGGACCGCTTTTCAGCCCCGCCCATTTGAGCTTTTACTCCGGTGGCCAAAAATCTACGCTTTCCGTGCCATAGCCGGGTTTTCTACCGTAAAAAAATATTTCCCCATCATTCTAATCTTGCCCGATTGATCTTACATCTCCACGGCCATGAAAATCGTCAACTCCTTGCGGATTTAAGAGCTTAAACCTGATTAAAGAATTCCTATCGTCCAGCTTCATCTTTGTTGAATCTTAGGGCGGCCCGAAGACCAAATAAGAAAGCGATGGTGAATCGGCAAAAGCGGTGGTGAATCACGGGCAAACAAGGCGGAACAAATAGGGGACAAAGCGAGGGGGCGGCGCGCCCTTTCTGCAAGCGGCGAAGAATATTGCGTGGAAATAGAACACGCAGAATTTGACAGTAATTTGGGCCTACCGTTTATTACGGCACCATAGCTGAGCTTGGGTTCTACGTTCAACAGGGAAGACATCGATTTTATGCAGGTTCCATTTCTTCTGCTTGCTTTCTTCATTTTGATTTGCCACTTCAAGCCATAGCCGGTGTGTTAGAATGTATTTGGAAACAAGGAACTGTATGAAGCCGTGTCGGGGAACTAATTTAAAAGCAGAGAATTTTTCGAGATGGAGAGTCCGGCTCTTAGAAAAGGGCGATCAAAGCGCTTGATTTTAGCCCAGGAGGTTTAATGCATTCGTGCAAGTTAGCGATTTCAAAAACTCGCCTGATTTATTAACCAACAAATTCAGAAGTTTTACTCTGCAAGCCTTTGTCTGATGCAGGACAATTCTCCCAGGCTGGTTTTCATGCTCGTGAGGCTTTCAAAATTTAAGATTTTGCTCTGTTTTGTGGTCTGAAATTAAATTTACTCTGTTTTTGCAATGAATGTGCGATAGATGCTTGGATGGACTCGGCCGCTGCTTTGCAAAGATGCTTTGACGTCTTAAATGCAAGATCTTTCCCACCTTAAGCTTCGAATATTGTTGTCCTAAAGCTTGGCTTCAAATGCATGCCATAAATTTTGAAGGTATGAATACCCAATCTGAGACTTGATAGAAAATTAATCCATCTTGCCAGAGTATGGTTCTTGAACGCAAGAACAACCTTATGTTGGACATTGTTTGTACAATGCTGACGAGCTCTTTTTTTTCTTTTGCTTGGATCTTGCTTGGACACATGCATTGCATTGACATGTTTTTTGTTTTCCGTGCATAGACAATCAAAGCAGTAAAGGTGCATGATCTGAGATAGAGAGTTAGCAAATAATGGATGTAGTAGCATCACGTTTGGAGGTCAATTAGAGGTATGTAGCTTATCATTGTGACATTTAAAAGTATTTGTTGCATTATCTTGCTTTATATATGGCTCTCGCACAACCAAAGCATAATAGATATCTATTTGTTGTTACGTATATAAGTCCATTTTTTGACTAACCTTTCTTTGTACTCAAGGCTGCTTGGCGTTAGTTTTTTAAACTTAATTTTGCATTCTTAGTTTGTCATGAGATAGTGAGATTGGCATCTATATTCTCATTAATCTGATGTGCAATAGTGCTTGGAGATGTCTAGCACATGTCTAGAATGTCAATCCGTGCGTTTATCTGCGCTTTAAGCTTAGGCTAAACTTTGAGAGTATTGCTGATTGTGCAAATGCTCTAGACATTATTGATGTTCTTTCTTTGTGTTTGAGCTGCTCTTATTTGTTGGAACTTAATTTTGCATTCTTAGTATCTCGTAACGAGTTAATGAGCTTGGCATTAAACTTCTCTTTTGTGTTGTGTGGCGCACGGATGGTAGAGTTATCTTGGGTTAATCTTCGAAGACGTTCTAGAGGATTTGGATTTGTTTCTATTGGGAATAAACAGGTAATATGCTTTTAGGAAGTTGTTTCTCTATGGCTTTTCAAAGTTTATACACCATATAGTTCTCTATTACAATGTATGGCTGAAATCTCTTTTTAGTCCCTCCCCCGCCCCCCGATATTCCCTTGAATCCAGTCCTATTAGGTGATGGTTGTTAAAGAATATTATCAGCTTGATTAATTCTTATCAAGAAGAAGGGATAACTTGGAAAATGTTTTATGTAGAGATAAAAAAATGTATATGTATGGGGATGGAAAGCAGAAGCTACAATGCTGGTTAGCCAACATGCTAGTTAGCCAACATGGTGGTTGTGCTCGGGTTTTGGTCCTTGATATCTTATGACCATGGCGCTGATCTATAGTTGCTGCTATGGACACTTGGTTTAAAAATATCTAACGTTTTTCCAAAAAAATAAACTGCATTCGTATTTAGCTTTTCAGCCAATCCAATTTATAACCCTTGGAAATTTTGAGTTTTTTAAAGGATTGATCACGTAGACATTATTTTTTCTATTTAATTGAGTGCACAAAACTAAATCAACCACAACTATTCTAATTCTAGCAATGAGTGAGTCGGCGGAGATAAATGTTCGCTAGGGGGGGATAAGCAGAGATTATTATAGAAAATAATGGGCTTGCAAATTTATGAACTGGGTCCCATCGGCTAAGTGGCGAGCTGCCCAGTAAGATAGGTATTTTGGTAGGGGGAATGTCCCTGGGTAGGACATTACGCGGGCACTGAACACAAGACAAAGAAATGATGATTCAAATTGTGCATGTTCTAGCGTGTATAGACGAGTTGGGGAAGAAAGCGTTTTGCTGGCGATAGGGCGCGATAAGTTTCTTGTATCTTATAATGTTACCTAATTCGAAGTTGCACATTTCTCTGCATTATGCAAGATATGCCTTCCTGCTCTTGTCCCTCTTATGCATCACGTCACCATGTTCCTTATTGGGTGTTATAAAGTCAATTTTTGAATTGTGACATCTTGGGCAAGCACCATGGTTGTTAGAAATTCAATTTTAATTATCTTAGACATCTTGTACTTCCAAATGTACTTGGACTCCACATGGACTGCTTACATGGACTACCACATGGACTACTGACATGGCATGCCACATGGACTACTTACATGCCTTGGACTGGCATAACACGTGTTTGATGACTTGGCTCATTGAATGCTGGCATGGACTGCCACATAGACTACCCCCCCAAAAAAAAATCTTATACTTGTCCACATGGCATGACGTGTATGATGACATGGTAAGATGATGTGGCACATGCATTTTGATAGATACACAAATTTGCTTAAAAATGTAAATAAAAGTTTCTAATATGAATTTTCTAATATTAAGGATCTATATAGGTCCTTAGTGTCCTATATAGGATCTATATTTATAGGATATTGATGTATTTAGTGTCCTTAGTCTATGTAGGATAGGCATTTTCTAGAACTATTGATGTATTTAGTGTCCTTAGTCTATGTAGGATCTATATAGTAGTGATTTATGCATGCAAAATCTAGACCCATAAATTTCGAAGTTTTTTGCATTGCTCCACAAACTGTTTGCATTGCTCGACAATGGCGCGGACGAAGCTCACCCAGAAGAGGCCACTGGAGGAATCTGTGGGTTCTTCTCAAAAGCTTGAAAAAATTAGTGTAACAGCTCGGTTTAGTTGCTCCCAGGTGATGATCTTGCAAGAAAAAGGAGCTTTAGTTTCTGGAAAAGTGCAGGAGTGGGTTAATCGTTCCTGCTACCATGAGGAACGCCTTCTCAAGATGAAGACTGAAGTTGATGGAGACGGTGCCCTCAAAATTCAGCTGAAGATGCCGGATTGAAGTGACCTGCTGAAGATACCTCCTTTGGCTGATCTGCAGTCTTTTATAAATACTATCTTATGTTCTTTACTTTTTTCGGCTGCAGAACATACTATCTTATGCTTTAGTTTTTTGGTATACTATCTTATGTTTTAGTTTTTTGGTATGTGAAAACTGAACTGTAACAAGTTTCCTGATATAATGATAATATGGTTTTATTATGATATAATATGGTTTTATTATTTCATGCGAGTTTAGACAGAAACTGAGATGTAGCCTGCTCTGGTTTGTTTGTTTTCACTTTGGTAAACAAGAAGTTGCTGCAAAGACACATTATATCTAGCAAAATGTCTGATATTCACAAATTTAGAGCATTTTTTTTGAAAGATCCAACAAACTTTGATTGGGCAAAGGTATATGCAAATTTAGCTTTTCAATCAACAACTTGGTGTTCCTGCAGAAACATATTTTGTTAACATGCTTGCCTTAAATTGCACAATGAAGCAAGCTTTAAGTACTGTTACATGAAAGGCTGCCTTTGTACTCTCAGTTTCTCATTAACCTTTCCTTGACCAATTCTACCACCTGCATCTCCACATAAACAAGAGGAGATAATCAGTATCTCAATGCAGTATTTGCATGATCACAAGTTGCAATATCTAGCAAAATGTTTCTCTGCTGAATTATATCTAGCAAAATGTCTGATATTCACGAATTCAGAGCAAAGTGCATAATACAACAGAAATTTGTCCTGAAACTACTCAAGCTTGCAAGTAATCAAGTCTGTATGAGAATTGAATGTGACACACCTTTTCATACTGCATATTTGCTTCCAACTCTCGTGCGTTTTGATCTCCATTGCTCTAGTTTTGTACGTGCTTCTGAGTTGGTCCATGCCTCTCTCCTTCTCTTCTTCAGTTCAACCATAGCATGATCAAGAGCTGAATTTGCACCCTTTCGATGCCGAATATTCTTCTCGTGCTTGGCTATTAGTCGTCTGTAGAACCATTGGCACATTTGATGTAAGGGTTTGGTCATGAAACTGGAGCCACCTCTTTGTGTTGCTCGATGGAAGGCTTGCTTGGCTTGTTTGTGTGATTTTTCCATTCCTTGTGCATTCCAAACCGCCAAACTGCCAAACTTCTCAGCCAACCACGGTCCATGTGCATGCAATAAGTGGATATAATGAGTAACCTCACTCTTCCCCCATGCCTGTATGTATGCTTCATTGAATTTAGTGACCAAAACTTTGAATTCCACCACATCTTGTTTGCTGAAACATTGCTTTTGTAGCAAAGCATTCAAAATTGAAAAAGCATTCCATGCTTCCATTTTTCTTATAGCAGCATCAACACCATCTGTTCTATCCTTCTCAGCAAGAACAAGCTTTTTACCATATTCAAATGTACCTTTCTGGCTGGGATCTTTCTGTTGCAAAAAGTGTTTTGCTTTTTCACCACCTAAGGATACTTTTGCAGGCCTGGAGTTTTTGGTAGATGTCTTCATGTCTTGTTCTAATTTCACATAACCCCCATGTGATCCAGCATCATAGAGCACCTTCTCGACACGCTCAATACCTGCTGCCATTTTGCCTCTAATGTTCCAAACATAACAACAACTATTATGTATCATTTTCTCTACGATACGTACCATGGCATGCAGAGTACACGGGTGAACCCTTTCAAGCGGAATTGGCAATACTGGATCCATTTTTGAGTCTTCCTTATCTCTGTTAGGTGGCAGATTTTGGTTGCATGACAATGTACTTACACTTTGTCCCTTCTTCTTCTTCAAAGTGAATGAACAATATATACAATTTTTGGAAGTTTGTGCTGGTGTAGAAGATCGATTATACAAGGCCTTCTCTGTTTTCAAATCTGCAGCAAGGTGAAACCTAACTTTAAATGATCCATGACCTTCCACTTGTAACCTTTCTCCAGCTTCATAAAGCCCGATTAGTCTTGGTATATCAGTCAAGTTTAGCACCCACTTCAAGACCTCATAGTTTTCTTTCCGAACTTGAAACATGCCAAGCCACCACGTATGCTCCTCTGACTGCATAGAAAACCAATCTAAATCCCTACTTGACTTTGGAACCTGCCCCTTCTCTAGATAGTCATCAGATAGTGCATGGTTCATGAAGACTAGGGAGACCCTCTCAAACTTCTTTTGACTTGTCAACTCCATCTCATCAAGTTTGATGCAAATGTCTAAGGTGTCTCCTACTTTAGCCACATCCACATTGTAAAAAATAACCATAAATTTCAGCACGGCCTCTAGATCAAACCAAACATTATTTTTGTCATTCAAGCCAATCACATCACATGCAGCGGATTTCTTACCTTGAATATTCGGCATGCAACCAGCTTCAATGGAGTGCATCTTCCCAAAAACATCTTCCACAGTAAGGTTCCTTCTCCTTCTAATATTCTCAATTGCATAAGGGCGACGAAGAACCACTCTTCTGGTTCCCAATGATCCAATAGCAGCATGAAAAATCTTGAACAAACGTCTATAGCCTTCCCTGCTAATTCCATTTGCATCACATGCTGCTTGCACATCATCTCCATCAATTTTATTGCTAATCTCTTTCATGGCCATTTCTAAAACACTAACGCGAAGACCTACATTTGTTGGATCAGCAAACAAGGCCAACAATTCATCTTTAGATGCAATTGTCTTAACAATATTACTTACATTTTTTCTAACAATTCCTTTATCCTTCTTGGAGTTAAGTGCTTGCTTTATTGCGAAAATTCTTTTCCGGGCTGCACCACAAGTAGGATTCAAATCTTCAATGGGTTTGCTCTTTCTTATTCTCTCCCTGTAGCCAGAAGGTGTCCTTTTCAAGCAATTCAATCTCCTCTCAAATTTGTTAGCCCTGCGGTCTGCATCATTGTACTTGCTCCTCAAACACTTCAACAGAGAGTCCATTTCCTTAAGTTTGTTCTCCCTCAAAGACAATGTGTTATGCATTCTTGCTAAAGTACTCTCAAGATCATGAGCCTTTGCTCTCAATTGTGACATCTGAAACTCAAGAATCTTTAGTTTATGTTCATTACCTCTCATTGTCAATAGAGACAAGTGTAACTGACTGCAAACCTGATTAATGCACTTGAACATATTTTCACAGTAACCAAGCAAGCCCAATTTTCCTTCACATGCAAATGAGACAAGTTCACTTACTGACCTGAAATCTGGATGTTTTCCAGTGATAGGATCCTTTGGATAAATGCTTCCGTCAGCCCATAAATCTGCATGCTTTGCACCCAAGCCTCTAAGCCTCTTGCTTATCGCATTGAACCCAACTCACGGGATCGCCAAGTCTCCACATATTTGGATGAGGGGAGACCAATTCAGATATCTACGCCATACCTCGGGGGCATCTCCAGATAAGAGCGGGACCATAAAGCATCATCAAGTCTAGAAAGCCTCCAAAATTGAATTTTGAAATTCAAACACATATTTTCTCTTCTCATGATTTGTTTGGGGCTGGATCACAATCTTGGGATCAAGCGCCGCATGAACGGAGCTAACAAGGGATCACCGACTGGCAAAATCGAGAGCACCATCCGGATCAAAAATGGCGTGGGGGTACAACAAAAAGCGAGGCGAGTTAGTTGAGATAGGGAAATCACGGACGTTTTGACGTCAAATCTAGGTTTGTGAATAGGACAAAATTTGTAGATTGCAATTTGGATTTTGGGCTATCCAAGGTGGCAAATGACATGGACTTCCTTATCAGGTTACGGGTCACCGGGCTGGAAAAGCCACGTATGCAATGCAAAACAACAATCACAAAGGCGAGTTGTATGCATGGGGTCACCAGCACACTTGTTCGGGGCCTTGGTTGAGCGGTCCTCCTCTATGGGGCAGAAGTGTGGGGGCCAGTGATATCCCTCACCACTTGGAACGATCTAGAGCAGGTACAGAAGGCCTTCTTGGCCCAGGCACTGGGAGTCAAATCCACGGTCCCATATCAGATCTTGCTCCAGAAAGCAGGCTTCCTTCCATTCTGAGAGGGCTGCTTTGGAGCGTCACATTATTTACTTCCGGAAGGTGGTGGCTATGGATGAAGCCCGCTGCCTAACCTTGCTTTGGCAAAGTGGCGATGGGCCCTTGGCGACTCAAAGCTTCTTTGGAAAGACAAGCAAGCCCGGTGGTTCTCGCGATGGAATGTGCGAGGCACACGGATGTGGACCGGTGCATACACCGAAGGAACCTTGCGCCTTGAAGCAAGATTGGATGCTTGCTTCATGGCCAAGCTTTGGGATGCAGAGGCCTGTCACATGTCAAGGTGGCAAATTATCGACAATGAGTTAATCCCATGCTCACGAGGGCCCACACCACTACTGCGCACCCATCTACCCATGAAAAAGCGCGGGGTGATTGCTTCCATTTCTGCAGTGCACACTACCTCCGCATTGAGACGGGGAGATGGATCCGGGAGGCCTTGGGGAGGACAGAGATGCTGCCGATCTTTGTCAACAGGCGCCATTGAGGATGAAAGTCACGCCCTCCGGGCTTGTCCGTGACGAGCATATCCGGGCTCGGTATGCTTTCGGTTAGTTGTGCCCCATCAGCCCCCGCATGAGCTACCGAGCCACGGCCTCTGTAGGCTTGTTGGGATCGTACCTCCGGAGGTAATGGATACGCGGACTTCGCTTATGCCCCCGTCCGGCATTAACCTCAATTTGTGCTTGTGATTATGTATATAAGCATGCGGTATGTCGGCATCCTTATTGCTACTAAGGTTTTTCCCGAAAACCCGCCGGTGGGGTTTTTAATCACGGTAGTAATGCCTCTTGCTCTCTCTTTGTACTTGGGTCCCATAGGCCAGTTGGTCTCCGTGGACGATAAAATCATATTCTATTCTATTCTATTCTTATGAGGACAGTTTCAGACTCCAATATGCCTCTAATGATATGTGATATCAAGAGACATGGAGCCTTTGGGGTTATGTGATGGGCTTGCTAGAATGGATCCAGGTTCATCTAGTCTTTATTTGGGCTAAAGGATCACAAGTACCCAAATTAGGCAAAGGATCAAGCATGCTCGATCCAGCATCGATTTTCTCCTCAACAGCACTTGAGACTGTTGCAGTATTTGCTAAGCCAGATTTTGTATTTCAAATATGTCACTTAGCATTTTGATTTAGCTTCACAAACAGCAATTTTACATCTTATAAAGCTGACATTTTAATATGGCTCCAACATAAATTGTAAGGAAATTAATGGATAATTGTCATAATCGCATATAGTTCATAGGCGAGTTTTCAAATCGGATACCTTGACTGAAAGAACCAATATCTCCTTGTCATCTATTGAAAACACACAGGCTCCTTAAGCCTGCGAGGTGGCCATTTCAAAAACGACTATCTTATGCTTCATTTCTTGGAAAACTGTTGCTCGATTGAGATTTATCTGAGTCAGTTTTATTGTCTTGCTGTTAGTGAGAAAGTTATGTCTGCTTTTTTTATGCAGATGCTCCTTTTCGGAAGAGTCTATGAATAAATACAGCTACAAGCTTCTGATTCATCAGCTGCTGCAACCACATATATTTTCCTCTAATCACAAGTAAAGACAATGCTTGCGCTCTTAATCATCTCCAAATTAGAGTTTGCCCATCTGACGTTGTTTGTAAGGTCAAAATCTAGATAACCAGGTCATACAATAGAGCTAAGCGCTCTTGGTGCGCAGCTTGCTAACATGGGTTTCCTATATCTCTGAGATATAAAGCTGTTTCAGATCATGCCATCTAAGCTGGTTGACTCATTGCCGAGTCAATTAAACTTAGGTGCTCCTAAAATGAGAGGACGATCCAATTGGAGACATGGAGTGCAGGAAAGACGAGCAATCAAGGTCACGTTCGGGAAAAGTCTTTCCCTATCATATTCCAAAAAGATGTAATAGCAATGCAAAGAAACTTGGGTAAGCTTGCCTTTCATAGAAGCAACAAAGAGTGTCTGTCTCCCAAACATATTTTATCTTGTCACAGACACGTTAAATGGGAAGTAAAAACGAGTGCCCACACCAACTCTACCATAGTATAATCATCCCTGCTATCCCCGCTATGTTTGACATGAGATAGGCTGCACTGCCCTGAGAATTTATACCAGCAATTTCAATAAAATAATTTCTTCCTAAATCCACATTGACATGCATATTGCAAGCACTTAGTAGGATCCTCAATATGATAGAATGCACAGTGACATCAGGTCTTACAATAGTTGTCAATAAATATACTAACTTTTTGAAGCAACCAGCCCAAGGTTCCACCATGCATGTAATATGGAAGTTATTTGGTTTCATTCCATGATATTCTGTAATAAGCTTAAAAGGCCAAAGACTTTCCTTCATAAGACCAGCCCGACCCAATGCAATAAGAATATCACTGAATGCCATATCATCTTGTTCAATGTCCTCAAGCTGCATGTTCAAAAATATTGCATTGTCATGCCAGCCTTACCTAATTGTGCACATCCTATTCTCATTCTACCATTTGGATTTGCCAATTTGTGAAAGGCTTGATGCGCCTCTTTCAAGAGCACTTCCCAAAACAATATTCGCTTTCAAACTGCCCATTAATAACTGTGCCTACCCTGCTCAACAGAACCTATGTGGAGATGCCTGTATAAATAACCCTGTTGGGGGCTTTATGCCCTTCTGTTGCATGGACCCAAAGCATTCTAGAACAAGACGACTTCCATCATACTCAGCATGCCCTGTAATAGTCGCGCCCATACCAAGGAATTAAATCAAAACTGCCTATCACCATGTCAGTCTGGTAAATTTATTCACAACCTGCTCCTGAATAAACCTGCTAGCACCTATGCTTCCACATGCTTTTGGACTGCTTGAAAATATTACTTTATCGGCCTGTGCTCATGCTAATGCAATATTGGTTTCACTTTGCTGAACATAACCTGGCAATCATTTACCCCCCATGTTATTGCATCTTGGCTTGGTAAAGTATAGACGAACGAGACACAATCATGTCCTAAAAATTTCCCTATGTCACTCCCAAAATATGTAATAAGTATGGGGTTAAGCATGTTCCTCAGCAACAGAAGTCGCACTATTATTTTATCGGGTTAACCATGTTCATGAGCAACAGAAGTCATTATTAGAAATTGTTCTCCCAACTACTTCTTTCCAATCAATAGATCGGACCCTATTTTATTTTCTGCCATCCCCTTCTAGATGATTTGGGGCTCAACATGTTCAATATCAATGACAATCATTATCAGCATTACTGAAGTGAAAACTTATTCTTCTTCCAAGATGCACCAGAGCATTTATATGCAGACAGATCCGGCTCTCCTACCCTCCAGTCTTAGTTCCATGTTTTAACCAATCAAAATCAGATTGAGCCTATGATCTTCTTGGCATTGGTCGACAACAGAACCAATGCAGAATTTATCAACGTATGTAGTCCCAAAGTATGCCATTGGTCCATTTCCAAACTGACGTAAAACATGCAATGCAAACACACTTGGGTAACCTTGTATAGAAGTAAAAAAAGGGAGCGCCTGCACCATAGAAGCAAAAAGAGCATCTGTCTGCTAAACATATTTTCTCTTGCCATACAGTTTGAATGGGAAGCAAAAACGAGCATCCACATTTTACCGTAGTATAATCATCCCTGCTATCTGTGTTCTATGTACTGGCACAAATGTTTGACATAAGCACATAGGCTGCACTGCCCTGAAAATCTATGTCAGCAATTTCGCTAAAACAATTTCTCGCTAAATCGACATTGCCATGCAAATTGCAAGCACTTAGTAGGGTCCTCAATATAACAGGATGCACAGTGACCTCAGGTCTTACAATAGCCGCCAATAAATCTTTCAACTCTTTGAAGCAACCAGCCCGTCCAAAAAGGTCCACCATGCATGTGATATGAAAGTTATTTGGTTTCATTCTATAATATTCTGTCATAAGCTTAAAATACCAAAGACCTTCCTCCATAAGGCCAGTTCGACTGAAAGCAATAAGAATTCCACTGAATGCCATATCATCTGGTTCAATATCCTCAAGCTGCATGCCCCAAAAATATTCCGTTGCTATGCCAGCCTTACCTACTTGTGCATATCCTGTTATCATTGCACCCCATGACACCACATTTGGGTTTGCTAATTTGTGAAAAGTTTGATGTGCCTCTTCCATGCCACCACATTTGGCATACATATCCACAAGCGCACTTCCCAAAATAACATTCAGTTGCAAATTGCCCATTAATAATTGCTCATGGATGCGCCTACCCTGCTCGACAGAACCTATGTGGCTGCAAGCTTTCAAGATGCTTGTATAAATAACTCTGTTAGGCTTTATGCTCTTTTGTTGCATGGATTCAACGCATTCTAGAGCAAGAAGGCTTCCATCACCCTCAGCATACCCTGTAATAATTGCGCCCCATACCACTATGTTTTTCTCAGGTAAAGAATCAAACGACCTGCGCGCCTCCTCTAAACTCCCACATTTAGCATACATGTCAATAAGGGAACTGCCTAACACCATGTCAGTCTGGTAGGTTTTATTCACAACCTGCTCATGAATGGATCTGCCAAGTTCTATAGCACCTATGCTGCCACATGCTTTCAGACAGCAGGAAAATATTACTTTATCAGCCTGTATGTGCTCGTGCTGCATATTTTCAAAACATGCTAATGCAATATTGCTTTCACCTTGTTGAACATAGCCTGCAATCATTGTCCCCCATGTTATTGCATCTCGGCTTGGTAACGCATCGAAGATGGCACAGGCATTCACCAAATTTCCACATTTTGCATACATGTCAAGAAGGGCACTCCCCACTACAACGTCAAATTGAATTCCATCCTCAGAAATTTGCAGATGAATGTATCTACCCTTCTCTATGGCACTTAGGCTGCGGCACGCTTTCAAAAGGCTTAGAAACGTAAATTTGTCCAAGTTTTCATTAGATTGCAGCATGCAATTGCTCAGCAGCAGAGCCATGTTACCTTGCCCCAGCTTAGCATTTGCATTAATCATTAAATTCCATGTATATTGACTTGGCTTTAAGGTCCTGTTGAATGTTTGATTTGCTTCGACCAGATTTCCAGCAGATCCAAACAAACGAATAAGTTGGTCAGATAAGATGGCAGCCGAACCTAGACCACTTTGAACTAACAATGACTGGAGTCGCCTCCCAAGCTCTACATTCCCACGTTTGAGGCAGTGGTGCAGCAAACTGTAGGCAATATCTTCAGTAATATTTCCTTGCTTAAGGAGCTCACTTAGGCTCGAGCTGTGTTTACTACGAGGCTTAGAAAACCTAGAAGTAAAGGAGTATTCAAGTTCATGTACCTCTTTCAATCCACAACGCTTCAAACGCATTGACAATAAAATATTCTTGGTGATGGGCGATCATCCCTTCTTTTTTCCAGGCCAATTAAAGAAATGCAGGTCGGAAATGCTTGGTTTTTCAAGAATGATCCTGGTCTCCCATTCACTTCCTAAAAGTTCTTCGGTGCTCCATTCCGTAAGTAACAATCTGCTGTCGCACAAATGGGTTGCCCTCATCGATGAATGGGATTGAGATCTTTTAAATTCAAGTTATTTGCTTGAGATTTTGAGCTAATTGAGTAGCAATTGATTCTTTTGATTTTTTTCCTTCTATATGTAAATCTGATTTTTATATGTTTATTCTAGAAACCCATTATCTTCCTATTATTATATGATTACTAGCAAAATAAAAAGTACTTTTCGGGCCAAATAAAATTCCAAAAAAAAAAATGTTTTCAGGCCAAAAATTATATTTGGAATCACAGAATATTTCCGGCAATCACACGTCCTAATTGCCACGTTTGCAAAGAGAAATTTGGCAGTTAGATTCTCCTGTGTGATCGGATATGGCTTTGCTTGAAAGTTTTGCAAGAACGGCGAAGTCTCCGGTGTCCGTCTATCAGCTCAGGCCTGTGCTCAGAAGCCAAAAGGGTAGGTTTTGCTTCACCAGGGAAGTTCTTGGAGGTCGGGGCTCTAATTTCTTGCGGCTTGGAGCCTCTATACTTTGGATGAATCAACATGGCGCAGGCTTCATTTCTCGAAAGGAGGACTTGATTCTGCCCATAGATCCAGTATGGGTCAGAGACTTTTGGGGTTTTCAGGGTCATTACACACTGGCCGTTATGTTAGGTTAAATTGCTAACATAACGGGATGCCCTTTATGTTAGGGTAACATAACATAAAGGTTTCACTTCACATTCGCCGTTAGATTAAAATTTAACATAACAAAAACCGTTAAATCTTGCTTCACACTGATGGTCACGTCGTTAGGTTAAAAATTAACATAACGAAAATCGTTAAATATTACTTCACACTGATTTTTACGCCGTTATGTTAAGAGTTAACATAAGGGAAACAGTTAAATATTGCTTCACACTGACTGTCACGCCGTTAAGTTAAAAATTGAATTGCTAATGGAGCTTAAGGGATGGGGTCCCCCTACCCTTAAATTTGAAGGGAAAACTTATGGCCCGTTAAGTCCTCCGTTAAAATTTAACCTAACGGAATACAGTGTGAACCCCAGTTATCTTGCACCGTTACCTTAATTGTGCCGTTAATTTTTAACCCCATAATCTTAACGGAATTTTTTAACGGAAGCCAATGTGAAGCACAGTTAAGTTAATTTTCTTAACCTAACGGCACTTTAACGGCCAGTGTGAAGCGGCCCTCAGTCTCTAGATCATGGAAGCAGGCTCAAAGAAAGAGGAATGGAGTGTCGGTTCAATTTAAGTCTATTAATTGCTTCTATTATTTGCTTATGATGTAATTATCTGAATAAGATCCTCATAAACATGCGCTGCTAATTTTTTCAACAAATCCAATACGCCAGATTCTGGCTCCGAGCAAAAAATGAGCACAAAATGGATATTCCCCAATCTTAGACCTGGGTATGGCGATCTGGGAGATTTGGAACAAAATGCAAAGATGCAACAAGATGAAGACCCACAAGTGCATATGGCCCACAAGTGCATGAAGAGACTCATAGTCTAAGTAATGAAATATTGCCCCCTAATAGGATTTTGCAGTTCAATGGAGATCTATCTAGGCTGGATGCAGCTTGCTTTGAAGCCAGATGACCCCAAATGTGTCGTATTTCATTTCGTGTTGTCTGGTAAGCTCTCTAAAAGTAGTTCTCTTTTCATAATTTTTGTTCATGAAATGCCATAGCTCTTTTAACATGTTTTTGAGTTCACATTCAGGAGTTTAAGCAAGTAAAGTTGATACTTCATCTAGTTATTTTCGCATTTTGTAGAACAAAATGCCTTCTAGTGGTGGTAGGATATGACCATGAGGGCAAACTTAGATAAAAGGTCGGATCCATCTTGGAAAGGAACGATATCCAAGCACCACATGTCTCCAATAGAAAAGAGCAGGGAAGAGTCTAAGGGCCCTTAATCTGTTATCAATTGGGGCTTGTTCTACTGTTTTTAAACAAGATCATCATGGGCGGATGCTTTATTATTCGATCTATAATAGCATCTCTAGGATCGAAGCAAACATAGAGATGGAACAATCAAGGCATTGGGCGGATGAAAGGCTTCTACTCAATTTGATAGATGATGAACATGATATTCGCTGATTGCAATTTGCTCCCAATTTGAATTGTTATCTTATTGTTAGCGAAAGCCCCGATTCAGCAAAAAATTCACAATGGCTGAAGCAAATTTCAGCCTATTAGGCATGTGCTATTTCCCAGTTTTACAAAATTGTTTTTTGTTTGTTTTATAGGCGGTCACAAACAATATCACTGTGACTGTTTGAATCGGCGTTTCATTCTGAGTTTCTATCTGTATTTTTCTCCTTGAGTTCAAGGATCAAAAATTTAGTTGGCATCTTGGCTGCAATTGCTAGCAAAGCTCCTTTCCTGCAGCTCAAGGTACCATGCATAGACCTGGAGGTTCCATCTCAGTCAAACCTGGAGGTACCATTCCAGTAATGCAACATCTCAGTTGAAACGGATTTGTATGCTTGTGTTTTAACTGAGGTAAGCCTTTCACAGGCAGAAAATGTGCTTTTCAATCAAGAAGTTGTTAGAAATATGAAGGTCATCACATATACAAATAAGGAGATTGAAGCAGAACAATATTTTAAGGTTAACTTAAGAATAGAATAGATTTTTTATCGGTTTCAAGTTAGGTATGTTTAGTAGAATATGTTTAGTAGAATACTATTATTTCTATATGGAGTGCTATTTCAATGGTCGGGGTCGTGAAAATCAATATGTGCATGTAGGATATGCATGAGAGAAAAATTGAAAATAGCAAGGCCACTGATCACGGCTTGCCATGCTGATGATTCTATGCCTACACCGATGGATTAGACAAATAAATAACTGAGAACAGAAGATCGATATAGGCAGGTGAAAATCCGATCAAAATGGAGGCAAATTAAATGTCCTTATTTGATCTATTCTTGAATGAAAAATCGAGCTCGTTGTGTGTTTTTATACCTTGTTTTTGTGAAGTCATATAACCCCTTATTCCTTAATCTACACCGTACACAAAGTTCCTCGTTTGTGGGGTATGGATGTACAAAATTTGTTATACTGTATAACAAGTTTTGCAAAATACTATAAGATTTCAGGCAATATACTATATGATGTTGATTTTGTACGTATAAAACATAATTATAAGGGCTCTCGCTGCCCTACGTCACCCCCCGTGTGAATATGCACCCAAACAAAAGGGGGTTTAAGGGGGGATTTAATTTTAATGCGTGTAATGTAATGGTTTTTGTGTTATACATTAAAAAAAAAAATTTTGCCCCTTCGGGGCCAAAAACAAATAACGTTACATGACACTTGGATGAGTTGATGTTGCGAATATAAGCAAAACAAAACAAAACAAGTGTACATTTAGAATAGATAATGAGAAGAGCAACTGCAATTTTTGGAATAGTTGTGCATCCAATTCATGTGTATGAAATTCCTGCGATAGCTTTGGTCTGGAATTTGAACCCAGAGTTAACCATCCATCATGATATGAGTTGTTTACAGTGCTATATAACATAACAAGGCTGGTCAATTGCAGCAAAATAGAGTGTTTGAAGCTTCATTCTTGCATAAAATATGTCTTAGGAGAACAATATCATCCATTTATTTGCAAAGAAATAATGTAAGCTACACTTACTGGATATGTAGCACAATTGTGGCTAGATATTGGAGTTGAAAAGCATAATGCAAAAATTACCACGATACAATCCAGTTATTGCATATCGCGTGAAAGCCTCAAATTAATTATTATAAAGAAGAAAAATAGGTGTTCATACCAGGTAGAATCCAGATCTTTCCCTTCGCAAATATGTGGCTTTCCAAGGCCTGTTTGATTCTCTGTACAGTAAAAAAGATTCTATGATTTTTGTCAAACTGCAAAATTCCCCCTTTGAACAAATGTTTTCAAGCATATTAGACATGCAAGATCCTCCATAGAATCCATTCCTGCTCTCAAGTCTTCTTCATTTCTTTCCAGCATACACTCCTATCATTGCCACATTGATATCCATACTTTCTTCTTTACTAAAGAAGCTGCAATGAAATAAGATCAGCTGGAATTAAGAGATCATATGTTGCCTGTGACAGAAAGATAGTAAAGTCTAAGATGCAAAAGAAAGGTTCGCCTTTAGTGCCCATAAAGCTAAAGCAGGTCACCAAAACACATGATGACGTAACCATAAAATGCAAGCACCCTAAATTAAAGTTTCTGGAATGGAGACTTGGAAAACATGCATGCAATAATAAGTGGTCTAGCAAATAGCAACCGAACCAATTACAAGAATACAAACATTTACACATTGTGTAAACAGTCTAACTACACCATCAACATCCGGCTCTAAACCGTAAAAACTGGCATGTGAACATGCACAGGTGCATATGGAAGACATATGATATGAAAACAGAAATGCGAAACAAGCAGCATAGATTTACTTGCATGAGACAACCTTGCTGGCTAATCTACATGACAAACAAATATGTGGTCAGCCTACCTTGTTTGGTCGTATGCCTCTTGCCCTCATATCCTTGAAACTGGAGATGGCCAAATTAAGCATCCCTTCTTTGCAAAGATGATCAATCAATATATTGAATGTTGCTCGAGTGTGAATGATGCCTTCATCATCCATCCTCCTCAATGTGCGTTCAATACCTTCATTTTTCTTCAATTGACAATATGCTTTTAGCAAAGCATTGAATAGCCGTATATCAGATTTTTCCTTAGCTCTGTTATTGCTCTCACTTTCCAGTTTTTCAACCATCTCTATATCTCCGTTGTTTGCAAATACAGATATGAGTGTGCCATAAGCATAACCTCCTGAAATAACAGATAAGAAATAGGATAGTGCTTTGCTGTTCCACAATGACGGCCGCAAAATATCCACATTTACAAGATAAAAAAATAAGAATCATGCTTGGTTGCCCACTGTTTGCATTCACCTATTTTGTTTTCTTTTCTAACCATGTTTTATAGACATCCTGACCTGCAATCACCGCTATCACATCAGGTAGAGACAAGCTTTTAATTTGGCAGACCTTTCTTGGCTCAATTGCAAGCTTTTCTGACATCAAATATGGGGAATGGGCAGAAATAAATGAACAGGATGCAGCTGTAAGGTTCATCTTGTATTTGCATTTTTCTCCTGTTTGCAAACTTCAGGCTCTGTCAGAAAGAAACATTAAACTCTTGCAAAAATGGTCCACTTGCAAAAGATATACCAGAAGCCAATCTTTGTATCAGATTCTTCTCGCAAACCCCCATAAGGTTCTGCCCTTAGACCCAAACTTGAGAGTACAATCTCTGAAATCATTGTTTCACTTGTTCTTGTATATCAAGTTTATCACAAAAAAAAAACAGTCCCATTCAAACAAAATCGGCTGGCTTGCTGCCTAGGTTATGCACGTCTCCATTTTTTTAACATAATGAAATACAAGAGCACGTCCAGGCCCTATCTATATTTTCATATTTTCGGATGATACAAACATGCCTTAATCTTCATGTTTTCGTCCAAGCTAGAGCCTTGTTCTTCAGCATTTTGTCCGGACCTAGAACCTTGTTCATGTAAGCGGCTTTTGTAACAGAGTAATATTTAGGAAAAAGGCACAAATGCAGTTCAACTAGCAAATCCGGCAAATTCGGCCAGCCTATTTTCGACCTAATATAAACATCTGAAATCTTTTGATGTAAGCATGCAAGTCCGGAATGCTTGTGAATACCATATCTCGAAGAACAGGCACAGGAAAAGGCTAAATTTTTCCTTGTTAACAGCACCAAATGACTCCTTGTTGGATGCGTCCCAGACTCACCGTCCCATTCAAACAAGTTCGGCTGCCTTCCTGCCCATACCCTTATTTTCTACCATGTTTGCTCAAATTAGCGCTTGAAGCCATATCCAGATATCCAGAGTTTGATAAAGAAATTTCTAACCCTAAAATTAAGACCTTCGAGGCTTGCATGCCATGTAGACGACTAATATACCACCAGTTAACAAAAAATAAAAAAACATGGGTGCCCACCATTGAAAGAAAACATGAAAATCACTATCTGCGTATGCGCGCTCTAGATGTACGCATTAGTACATCAATTGAAATACACCACAAAATCATAGCAAAACCTCAGTGAAAAGCGTACAAAAATACAAAAGTAACCCCCTGTTATTATGCTAGATATTCTAGCTTGTTTGAATATTATAGCTAGAGCATTATCAATTGTTGGCTTGAAATTTAACATTTGGTATCAGAGTAGTTTACACTTGACACTTATTCATGTCAAGTCGTTTTGGAGCAAGCCTCTTGAGCATGGTAGAAGTGTACAAAGGAGGACCTGGATTTCAGGTGTGGAAGGATGCTATTAAGCATATTCTGGAGGTGGAAGAATTATGGGATCTGGTTGATCCATTGAGAGCAGGGAGTGCTCAATCTGGTGCTGATAATATCACACCAACAAGGTCAGTGATTGGTGGATCTTCAAATACTCAAAGTTATGCTATAGCTGCAGGATCTGGAGCAACTTCTGGAACTGTGAGCAGTGAGGGAGGATATTATGCAAGATCAAAGGAAGCTCAAGGTATTATTACCTGCAAGGTTCGTGCCACAATAAGGTTGAAGCTTAAAAACAAAAGTGCTAGAGAAATGTGAATTTTTTTGCTTAAACACTATGAAGAAAAAAGTTCATCTCAGATTGACCTTCTTGAAAATGAGCTAAGGAAGTTAAAGTTAAAAGAAGAAAATGATGTTTCTGAATTCTTTTAACAGCTTTGACAATATAGTGGCAGACCTAAGTGGTGCAGGAGTGAATCTAACAGAAAGATACCAAGTCTTGGCCATTGCTAGGTCTGTTAGGGAAAATGAACAACTTGCCATGTTCATTAGAAATATGGCAAAGACCAGGGAAGAGGCAGAAAATATTATAAGAACTGAGGCATAACAAAAAAAAAATACTTAAAAATGATGATGATGAATCTGCAGAAATTGTTTTTGCTGGAAAAAGGAATAATGATACTTGTTTCTACTGTCATGAGCCTGGACATTACAAAAATGCTTATAAAAAACTAAACAAAGAGTTTAACTGCTTTAATTGTGGAGGCAAAAATCACTCAGCTACAAAATGCCCAACACCCAAAGATTATGGGAAAGGAAGAGGAAGTCAAAATCGAAGAGGAACTAGAAATGCAAACTCAGGTCGAGGAGGAAAAAGATCTGCTGGAACATTTGTGGCAACTGAAACAGAAAAGAAAGAAAAAGATGAAACTGAAGATGAAGAAGAGGTAAAATGTGCTTTATCTATCTCTCATAGAAAAGAAGCTAATACTAAATCTGATGTGCTTGTAGTTGATAGTGGAGCTGAGAGATCAGTAGTCCAAACCTCTGATCTGCTTAAGAATCTAGAAGGATCTTATGCCAAGAATATTCAAGTAGGAAATGGAGAACTTCAAACAATTGAAGGAAAAGGATTGTTGCAGCTAGTTGATCTTCAAGGAAAAATATGAGACATTGAAAATGTTCTATGTGTTCCAACACCCATAAAGAATTCTTATTTATGTTAGTCGACTTGTTGATTTGGGCTATAGGGTCACTTTTGACACTAAAGCATGTACTATTGTTCTTGGAAATGAATTGAGATTCTATGCCAGACGAGTTGGGAATTTGTTTCAAATGGATAGTGTAGAAAACGATAATGTGAAAATGCTGCATGTTTCAGAAATAAGGACTTGGCACAACAGACTGGCTCGTACCCATTGTAATAACATTAAATATTTGTGTAAAAAGGGGTGGTTGGATTGCAAGGAAATAGGGAATCAAAAGTTTATTTGTGAAGGGTGTCTGCTTGGCAAAATTAATAGACTTCCTTTTACAAAGTCAAATAAAAGATCAAATGGAATTCGTGATCAAACACACTGATTTATGTGGACCCCTTAATATCAGAGGGAGAACAAACAAGAGATATTTTATCTCTTTTATAAATGATTACAATAGAAAATGCAAAGTATACTGCCTTGAGAAGAAGTCACAAGCATTTGTCGCATTCAAACAGTATGTGAAGGAAGTTGAAAGAAATGTGTGAGATCTGATAGAGGAGGGGAGTTTCTCTCCACAAAATTCAAGCTTTTTTGTGTAGCTAATAGAATTAAGAAACAAATGACATGCAAGTACAACCCCCAATAGAATGAAGTTGCAGAACGAAAAAATAGAACCATATTAGATGCCATAAGATCCATGATCAAGCATTTAGGGCTACCAAACTACCTTTGGGAGGAAGCATTAAAAACTGCTATTCTCATACAGAACAAGTTACCTTCAGCAAGTCTAAAAGGTAATGTACCAGAACTACTGTGATCAGGCTCTCATGAAAAAATAAACTTCATCACTATGGTTGTTTGGCATTTGTTCATGTTCCTTCTGAACTAAGGAAGAAACTGGATGACAAGGGTCAAATGGGATTTCTAGTAGGATATGATGAAGAATCAAAGGGATATAGAATATTCATTCCAAAGGATGTGATTTTTTATGAGGAAGTTTCGTACAAAGACAGGCATGAAATCAAATCAGAGGAAGTAAGGGTTGACAATGAAGTGACACCAAGAGAAGCAGAACAATATGCAGATTCAGAATCAGAAAATGAATCTGTAGATGGGAATAATAATGAGACATATATGGAAGAACAAAAGGAAAAAGAATCAGGTGAGAGTACAATTATCAAGAAAAGGAAAACACAGGTGGAGAAACTACTGGAAGATATACAAGTAAACAATAATGAATATGGAAGATCTGCAATAGGCAAGAGCAAAAGACTTGAGAAACTGGAACAAATGGGTACTGAATAGGAATATGACCAGATCATGGCCATTTTAGATGATGTAATAATTCCTAGATCATATGAGGAAGCAGTAGAGTGTGGAGACAAGCAGAAATGCTTAAAAGCAATGGAGGAGGAACTTGAGTCATTCAAAACAACAGAGACATATGATCTTGTTACACACCCTACAAATAGAAATGCTATTGGCAGCAAATGGATTTATAAAATCAAAACAAATGCTGATGGGAGTCAAAAATTTAAAGCTAGACTTGTAGCTCAGAGTACACTCAAAAGAAAGGCAAAGACTATGATGAAACATATTCTCCAATTGTCAAACTCACAAGTATTAGAGTGCTACTAGCTATGGGAACAGCCTTGAATCTAGAATTACATTATATGGATGTTAAAACAACCTTTTTAAATGCCAAGTTGGATGAATATGTCTATATGAAACAACCTCCAGGGTATGAAGTTGGTAAAAACATGGTTTGGAAACTGAACAAAGCAGTATATGGACTGAAACAAGCCCCCAAAGAATGGTATCTCTGTAGGGATAACTACTTTCTCAGAGAACAAGGCTTTGAAAAACTTAAAAATGTTGGAAACCTTTATAGGTATTCAGATATGGATAAATTCTGCATTATTGCTCTATATGTGGATGACTGCATAATGGTAGCAAATTGTGGAAAAATTTTGAATCAGTGCAAACAAGTTCAAAAACAAGTTTCACATGACTGATCTTGGTGAATTACATCAGTTTTTGGGGATAGAAGTAATAAGAGACAAAAAGAAAAATATATTGCATCTTACACAAAGCAAGCATATTGATAATATGCTAAGAAGGTTCAATATGGCTGAAGCCAACTCAGTGAAAACACCAATTGTTCAAGGACACAAATTGACTGCAGACATTGCTTTAAGTGAAGATGAAATAAATGAAATGGAAGGGGTACCATATAGAGCCTTGGTTGGTTGTCTGCTATATTTATCTAACAATACTCGTCCTGATATAGCTTATGCTGTGAACATTCTTAGTAGAAGATGCCACAACCCTGGCTCGTAGGAAAGAGGATATTAAGATATTTGAAAGGCAGTAAAGACTGTGCGATAACTTTTGACTCACAGAACTTAAAACTTGAAACATATAGTGATGCTGATTGGGCAGGGGATATGAGTATGAGAAAATCTACATCAGGGTATGTTATCTTTTTGGCTTCCAATCACATGGAGAAGCAAAAAACAAAGTGGAGTGGCCATGTCTTCTGCAGAAGCAGAATATGCTGCATCTTCTCTAGTAGCAAAGGAAATAGTATGGTTAAGAAGGTTATTAGATGAGCTGGGATGCATACAGAATGGACCTACTGATATTTTTACTGATCGCCAAAGTTGTATGGCTATAGTTAAAAACCCTGTTGATCATGAAAGAACTAAGCATATTGAACTTAGCATGCATTTCATCAAAGATTTGGCCGTAAAGAAACTCATACAGATGGTTTATGTGAGCACAGCAAATCAAGTTGCAGATGTTTTCGCTAAAGCTCTCACAGAAGCAAATTTTACACAGTTCAAGAAGAGTTTAAATATTCAAAGGAAGGAAGGAAGGAAGGAAGGAAGGAACTTTTATCGTCCACGGAGACCAATCGGTCTATGGGACCCAATACAAAAACGCAGCAAGCGGATTACTGCCCGGATTAAAAAACCCCCGCCCCGAAGGGTTTTCGAGGGAAAAACCGTGGCAGCAATCAGCCTGGCCCGACAAACCGTCCCTAACATATAAAATGCGTAAACACCAAAATATATGGGTCATGCACCACACCCATAGTGCCTAATCACGGGCAGCAGCGGGGGCAAAGGTGACCTCGCAGTCCAAGATTACCTCGAATGTACGACCCGTGGCACGCGCGTCGACGGCGGTGTGTTCATCAAGAAATGCAAGGGCAAGTCCCGCCGTACTAAGGGGGCGATCGGCCCGGATCGTGAAGCTTATTTGGGCAACTCGGAAAGTGTGAGACTCATCCTCAATGGCACCCGTTTGACAAAGACCGACAGAGCCCGTCTGGCGGGGGCTCCCCAATCCACCGCCCGCCTCGATCGCGAAGATGGTGGGCACTGCGGCGAATGGAGGCAATGAGTCTGGCTTTTTTGGGCAGTTTGGGAACGCAGGGGTAGATTGTGGGCCCCGGCTAACACGGGTTGATGTGCTCCCTTGTAATGGGCCATTTTGACCTGCTCTAGAGCGCCCGGGGTCGAGCTTGCCAAGGAAACAAGCATCTAGGTACTCCCGCAGGGTTTGCCACGCTTCGGCGGCTGTGCCCACCAGACGATCTCACGTGCTCGCCGCGTTCCATCCGGCGAACCACTCGATCTCTCTTACCCCTCCAACAGGGCCCTAAATTGCGGACCCATGGCCACAAGTAAGCCAGTCGCGGGAGCCGAGCATCACCCATAGTAACCACTTTCTCGAAAATAGACGATGTGTCTATCAGGGCGCCACCGGCGGCAAGAATCCGTTTCCGGAGCAGAATCGATAGGGGTGAAGGTTTCACCCCAAGTGCCCGTGCCAAAAATGCCTTACGCACTTGCCGCAAGTCATTCCAGTCGCCAAAGAGACGGCCGGGCCCCAAACCTCGACCCGTCTGAAGGGCGGGCTTCGACCGGTGCGAACAGATGTGGACCGATGGCCCCAATCATAGAGCTCGCCGGTATTTGTTGTTTTGCATGGCATAAAGCGCTTTCCGGCCTGGCTGTCACCCTTAAGCGGATAGACGCCTCCCCGCCAGAAGCGAGGAGGGGAACTCCACCCCTAGGTACTTGTAGGTGGGCGTGGCGTCCATAGGTCTGGCCCCCGATATGTGAGTGCGGGAGGCACCGGGGTGGCGTGAAGAGGATATGAGAACCACCCGGTCTTGACCCGATTGACGCGCATGTCCCGTAGCCCGACAAAATGTATCTAGGGCATCCAAGTGAGATGCGCAGATAGCAAGGGTGTGGGCCAAAGAAGGCCAACATCGTCCCGCATAGATAGATGAGCCGGGATGATGACCGGGTGCAAAAGTTGTATGCCATCCCCCATGCTCGAGAAGCCGGGGCTCTAACCGATCAATGTAGAGGCCAAAAGTGTTGGCGAGAGGGGCAACCCCTCGCTGGGACCCGATACTCTTGGTGAATGCTTGGCCCGGCTTCACGCATCCCGCCAAAACAACTCTCATACAACCTCGTGTATATGGCATTCTCGCGAGGCAGCGGGAGCCCGATTGACGCAGATCTAGCCCACGCCTTTTCCGGGAACCAGTATCAAAAGCCTTCGCGAAGTCCACAAAGCAGCAATACAAGTCCCGCCGATGATTCCGGCCGCCTTCAATCGAGGCCCGCAGGTGTAAAGATGTGGTCAATCGTTGAGTGGCGGGGTCTAAAGCGCCTGTGTGAGGGCTCGCGACATCTGCCGCCTCGCCCGGGGTCAATCGCTGTTTCGAGAATGCCGACCAACAGTTTGGCAAATCTTGAATCGACCATGATCGTCAGGTAATTGGACGATTGTGGGTCGCCCGGGCCTTTGTGAATGGGAACAACCCCGCTTGTGGTCCATTGTCGGGGAGACCTTCCCGCAATGCTCTGTTGAACAGGTAGTGAGGGCCCGCACAAGCCGGGCCGCCCCGCCCATTTGAGTAACTCGGCCACGCATACCATCGAGGTCACCGCCTTCCCATTAGCCACCGTTCGCGTGCCCTCCTCAACATTCTCGCCCACGAGAACCAATGGGGGCCATCGTGGGGGTATGGCGACGCGGCCCCCGGTGGGTCATAGAGCTGCCGCAAATCGCTCCCACCGCCCGGGTGTGATGTCCCCCGTAGGGTGGGGCTGGCCTTCAAGCACTCTGCGCCAAAAGGTTCGAGGATGAGTGTCCAAGCAGTAGAACATCTCCCCCCGATGCACGGCAAGGAAGGTACCGCCTTTGTGTCCTTCGGATGGGCGCGGTAATCGCGGTGGTGGCCCCGCAAGTTTGGCACGGATCCGTATCGTGACGGAGCTGCCGCTATGCGTTCTTTACACTCCGCGATCAAACCATCGGTTACGCGGGAATGTTGTTGACCCCGAAAGCGCAACGCCGGGAGGGGGTCTCGCCAAAGCACTGTCGTGCCGCCGTGATCCCGTAATAGCCGGGTCACCTGGTCCGGCTCACGCTCTAGTGTGGAGGTCTCCAGAATTACCGGGAGGGCGCCCATGAGCATCTTTGGCAGAAGTCCTCTGCGCCGCTCATAATCTAGTCTCAACCGAGGGACGACGAGGGTCGGGTATAGTGGGGGGGTTCGGGCGGCTTGCCAAACCAGGTCCAAATAAAGTGGGAGGTGATCCGAGTCGACCTCCCTCATCCCGGACCGCCTGTGCCCACGGGAAACGACCGATGAGATGCATATCTTGCGCGCAACTACGAGCACATAGTCCACCCTCCTCCCCGATTGTCCCATGCATGTGCACTTGCGTGAATCGGGCCACCGTGGAAAGGCCATTGCAAATTATCAAGTCAAAAATGCCACATAGCAGAGCAACCGTCCAAAGCGAGTGACTGGCCGTCATCCGACCCTCGCGGGCCGTGTTGTTTCGGGGGGCGAGCTGCAGGACATCGCCGTGAGGGGTCAAGTCGCATGGGCTGCTCTACTCCCGTCCGGGTGCATTGAAATCTCCAAGAAGGACGATCCTACCCAGCTGGCCGGTGTCAGTATGTCATCATATAGATCGACATAAGGGTCCATCCTATCCGTGACGGGTGGCTGCGATAGAAGGTCTTTGTCTGAGGGAAATAACAAAGGCCGAAAAAGAGGGTTGCCACCGGTATTATGCACACGAACCCACAAGTACCCGGTTGTGTCCGTCTCGTCTTCGGAGGGTAAACCGAATGTGCCAAGGTTGTCCCAGTGGTAGCAAGCCACTCCACCATGACCCCTCCGTCCCCGCATGTATTGAAGACCAGAAATGTTGGTAACCCTCAAGCAGCTCGGTAGCCTCAGGCCCAACATGCTCCCATGTCTCCATGAGAAAGATGAGATCCATATCGGCCGCCACGGAGTTCGACCGTCCCCTTCGCCAAGGGAAGCCTCGACAATTCCACGAGACCACCCGGGAGACACAATTCCTATTTGTCGTGAGGGATGGTATCGCGTGACTGAGTGTGGGGGGAGGGAAGCAGAGGGCCGAGTGGGAGAAGTAGATGGAGCGGAGGCGATGTGGTCAGAGGGCGTGGGGTGGAGGGAGCAGGGAGTAGGGAGCAGGAGAAGGGGGCCGTAGGTAGGAGAAGCGTAGGGGCCGCTGCGGTACCGGTTGGGGCTCGGCGGGTCGGCAGCGAGAGCGTGTGGCCGGAAAATATGCATCCGGCGAACCAATCCCGCGGCACCGCTGGGCGAATGCCTCGACCTCGACAAGGTCCCTGTCTGCGTGCCCCCCGTTGCACGGGTGTGAGGTCCCGGCCCACGCATGTGGATGTCCCCTTCAAAGATCGCCCCGGGGGCGCAATATGGCATCACGCACCTGCGTGCATCCGCAACCGTGAATATGACAATGCGGTCACGCACGGGGCCGAGCCCCATGACGGGCCGCTCGAGAAATGTGAATCGCCCTGGGAATGTCATCCGATCGAGAATGTGTGTTCGGATGTTGTGGGGCGACTCTCCCCTCGCCGCTCGCATGCCTCGAACTACCGGATTGTGGCCTCTCCGCCTGCCCCCGGAGTTCTCGGGCCCAAGGGTCAAAGGTGGGCGAGGGCCGGTCCCGGGCCGGGGTGGCATGGTGGCCGGGATGGCGGGAGTGGCCGGAGTGTGGCCGGGATGGCGGGAGTGGCCTGGAGGGCGGGGCAGCAAAGGCGGGGGCGGGTCACGGCTGCGGGAGGCCGTGGCGGGTAGCGGTCCGGAGCCGCCGCTCGGCCCCGGGTGGAAGTCGGGAGCACAGCTCTTGCGTGGCTGGGCCGCCGCTTGGCCATCTCCTCGCCCGCGACCGCTGCGGTGACTATGAACCTCGGTAGGGAGACCCCGGCTCTGCGTGGATGGTTGCCCGCAACCCCCGGAGCTCCAGGCTCAGTAGCGAGAGCGTGCTCGAGCCCAAACACACCGGGCCGAGGGCGAGGCTTTTGCTGCCGCGATCTTACCGAAGATCCCGGCCGTGGTTCGATTTGTCTGCAAGAGCAGCCTGGCGCTCCCCCGCGGTCATGGTGGTGGCGCGCCTCCACCTCGACCGGGGCCGGTGACACCGCGGACCATCGTCCTCGTGATTGCGTGCGCCTCCCTCTGCAGGTCATGGTGTCCAGAGTGATGAACACAGAGTCTAGGCAGGCCCGCATGTCAGCGACCTCCTGCCTGGCCTGTGAGGTGCCACCAGAAACCTGAACAAGATTGCAAACATATATGTGATGAAGGGGGAATGTTAGAAATATGAAGGTCATCATATATACAGACAAGGAGATTGAAGCAAAACAATATTTTAAGGTTAACTTAAGGTTTCAAATTAGGTATGTTTAGTAGAATACTATTATTTCTATATGGAGTGCTATTTCAATGGTCGGGGTCGCAAAAATCAATATGTGCATGTGGGATATTCATGAGAGAAAAATTGAAAATAGCAAGGCCACTAATCACAGCTTGCCGAGCTGATGATTCAATGCCTACACCGATGGATTAGACAGATAAATAACTGAGAACAGAAGATCGATATAGGCAGGTGAAAATTCGATCGAAATGGAAGCAGATTAAATGTTCTTATTTGATCTATTCTTGAATGAAAAATCGAGCTCGTTGTGTGTTTTTATACCTTGTTTTTGTGAAGACATATAATCATTGATTGTTTGGTTATACTTGGTTGTATTCTAGCTTGTTTGAATATTATAGCTAGAGCATTATCAATTGTTGGCTTGAAATTTAACAGAAGTGAGGTACTTACGAGCATTGCCTACTTAAAAACACTGGCAATTGAACTAACAGTAGAAAAGAGGTTACAATCACCATCATCATCTCCTAAGGTAAATATTGCTTTCATCTTTACATAAGTCTGTAAATCTTTGACTGCAAAATATTAAATCTTTGATGATGCTCTGTGCCACTACAATGGAAGATATATGTTTCAGCCATTGTTGTCAGTATCTTGATTTTTCCATCCATATAAATTAAGGGCATTGCAGATGTTTTGTGGAGTTTGGGATTGTTCATATTCAACAAGTAACCTCTGAACATTTTAAGCTACAACTTTTAACCTCTAGTTTGATGCTGCTTGTATTCCTCGTGTTGTCATCCTGGATTGTTTTTTATATCATGCGCTCATAATATTTGGGTTTTTGACAGAAGAGCATTTCGTTTAACGTAACATAGAATCCTGCTATACTTTAAGTGTTGTATGGAGAAAGAGCAGAGGTTTCAATTATACTAAAGGCTAAGGAGAAGCATTGAATTTGAATTTGCACAATGCTACATCATACCGCAAAGATTTAAATTGTTTGCATGCTACATATTCTAAACGAGGTGCACCCTGGACTACCATAGTCGTCGGATTCGTCGATATTACAATCCAGATCGTATGTTGGGGCCTGTGGGCGCCTCTCGTTTCGCTTATAATCATTTATGATTGGAGGCGCCTATGATTTTAAAATATGAAATACGATTTCGCCTAAGGTTTTGAGGGATATCAAACCTCTATACGGTTTTGCCTAAGATTTTAAAATATGAAATGCAGGGGCTTGAACCTCTACCAAAATAACTCAATGTCCTAATAAGACTACTTTAACCAATGTACCCAGTAAGCTAATACAATTACTTTTTATATTGAGTTTTTTTTATAACAACCTATTCAATTGTTTTAGGGATATATAGTCGATGGTTTCAGGAATTGTTATTTTTACATCCATATCAAATCCCCCTGGAACCCCTTGCTACATATTCTAAACGAGGTGTACCTTGGACTACCACAATCGTCGGATTCATCGATTCTACGATCCAGATCGTATGTTGGGGCCTCTGGGCACCTCTCATTTCGCTTATAGACATTTATGATTGGAGGCGCCTATGATTTTGAAATATGAAATACGATTTCGCCTAAGGTTTTGAGGAAATATCGAACCTCTATACGGCTTTGCCAAGATCTTAGAATATGAAATACGGGGGCTTGAACCTCTACCAAAATAACTCAATGTCCTAATAAAACTACTTTAACCAATATACCCAATGAGCTAATATGATTATTTTTTATATTGAATCTATGTTTTTTTTATAACAACCCATTCAATTGTTTTAGGGATATATGGTCTATGGTTTCAGAAATTATTATTTTTACATCCATATCAAATCCCCCTGGAACCCCTTGTTATTTTGCTACATATTTTAGGCATTGTTAAGTGGCACAATTATTGCCCTCATTTCTTTGCTTTAAATTTTCATAATTCTACATTGAGATTTATCAGCTCTAACATAACCATTGACGAAACTATTGGCAAACATGCATATTTTCTAGGGGGTCCATAGCAACATCTTTAGGTTGCCAACCTAGAATGCTAGCCCAATCAACATATCGAATAGAGATACAAAGGCTCAATTAGAACTTACTTGGCAATTTGACTTGACAATTCATGGAGGGTATCACAAGCAAGGGGTTCTAGCAAAGAAAAAACCAAGCAAGTCACGTTAGGTCAATATTTTCACCCCGTATATGTCTTGATATATGCGGATCTATGCTCCCTCTACACGCGACGCACTTGAGCTCAACCTCTAAGGGTGCATAGATGTCGGCTCCGTCGGCGCTAAATTCTTGTATGTTAATATAAATATGTTTAATTATTCATTCATTTTAACATTGCTGGCTATGTTCTCCTTAGGTACTCTAATCTAAGTAGTGGGTAGTAGGTTGGGTTTGGGGCTTGAAGAGCAAGGATTTGTTTGCCTTGGTATCTTAGTGGAACATTACAATCGAAGATTTAAAAATCTAAGTTTCAAGCTTAAGCTGCTAGGCATATTATATATTCAAATGCTTAATTTTAGCATGTGCCAATCTCCTCTCTCTAAATTATCAATCATGTACCAGACTAGCAGCCTCTAACTAGAGTGGGACATGTTCAAAATGTTCTTTGTACAGGCTTTATAATATAGAGCATTTGAATCAAAGTAAATGCAAGACAATTCATTGAAATTTAGAGTTTTTGGCCAAGCGTGAGGAAGGATTTAGAAAGAAACACTTTAAAATTCCTAAAGCAATTTATTCCACAAAACTCAAAATTTGGTTCTTGGCTTGTTGGAAGAAAAGATTTAGGAGAAGGAAAAGGTATCTGCAACTACTGCTGCTTAATCGAGGTGTCAACCTCTATTAACCGAGCATAGTATAAAAAATTTGTCACTAACCAAAATTTAGTTTAATGGTTATGTGAAATAGACAAATCTATGACTTCGACTTGACTAATATCCACAAAATTTTGCATTCTTAACATCCTCAGGTACCTTCGTTATCTAACAGAAATAATTACAACTACTATTTAAAATTGTAGCAAAGCAATCTCATACTCTATTTATACAATTTTAACGAATGGCATTAGAACAACAAATCCAGCCAAATTGCTATCGCTCTTTCATTTGCCAAATTACACTATTGATTATATTCAAGTTAATTAGATTATCATAAGCAGCTCATTTACTCTATAGCCATTATCACTATAGTAAGAGAGTCTAGGCACTAAATTTCCAAAGCTTTTAAAAATTTCAAAATTTTACTAGCAAAGCCACAACACTTCGATGGCCACCATGCTACAATTTATTACACTCCCTCCCAAAAAAAAAAGGCCCACTTTCCAACCCCTCCTCTCATGAACAGACCGTCTTCAATCTCCTTTCCAACCCCCATAAATATGCCTACAAAATCACAGACACCTCATGAACCCCAGGGCACGTCCAATATTGAAAGTAAGCTTCTGCTAAAGAAGTTGATAAACTTCATTCCCACACGCATAATGGATCATGCTGGCAAGGTTGACATGCCGTCACTAAGAATGGTGATGGCGGGAAGTGCTCGCACACACTTGGCAAAACAGACGTATGGCTGCCAACTGAATCTTGCAACAAGCTTCTCGCACAAAGTAGTAGACCCTCCGTCTGAACAAGGCCAGATGTATGTTAAAGACCTCACACCTGGCGCACCTCATTGATCAAATCGAGTCTTCTGCATTACTGCAAAGCAGATAGTTTGCACAGATGCTATGAGGAGGTTGAATAGATATGGAGTCTCGGATCGAGCAATGGGGGTAGCTGAAGATTCGGACAGTGAGGAGTCCAATCTCCCCAGGATTGAAGAAGAAGAAATCTTCATTCAATTGAAACAGGAAATGGTTCATGCAGCAGCATTAAAGAAGATCCTGAAAAGAACTGAAGCCTGGAGACATAACAATCTTATGCCATATTTTATGAACTTATTCCATAAATGGCAGCAGAAACGGGAGGCCCATGTTCTACTACTACTGGACTTCACTAATTATCCAGTTGCCAAGCTAGATATGCTCCTGAATATTTTTGGTAGACGGACAGTACAGGACCTTACCATGCAGGATCTACTTGAAGCACAGTAGAACACAACAGTCCACTTATGAACTCTGAATTTTGATTATTTGGTATTTACAAGTATGGATTATGTATCAGACCTTTGTCTGGTTTTTTGAACACATCTCCAACTATATGGAATGTGTATTTGGCACTATGCCTATTAATGTACCACTGATGGTACATAGTACTACTATGTAAGTTTCTAGTATGAATACAAAACCCACCTTACCTCCAAAAAAAAAAAAAAAAAAAAAAAAGCAGATAGACCTATAGAAACAACGCATTTCCAGCATTGAGCTACGCATGCAACATCTTGATGACTGCTTAGAGCTTGCACAGCCAGAACACTACCAGTCTAGACCAGAAATTGCTGGACTTCGGGCAAATTTGAGCACAGAATCAAGGAGACTGGACACAATGGTCTAAGCTCACGAATGCTTGAAAATAAAATCAGGGAGATCATAATACAACTTTGTAAGGAGATTATAAAGATTGCCATCACTATTCAGCAGCCTTCTGCAAAATAGAATGCATACCCTGAAGAAGTATTCTCGGAATACTGGCGCAACCTCTAGGCTTCGGAGACTAGAAAAAGGTTCCTCCTGTCAGGACCATGACATTCGCAAGTGGGAAAAGTCAGTGGCCTCGCAAGTCAAGGGCTACATACTGATGCTTAAGAAGAAATACTTCACTGCATGCAGAAGTCAATAATTCCAAGATCATTTAAGAATTGAATTGAATTGTTTTTTAACGTCCTCGGAGACCAATGTGTCATAAGACACAATACAATGTGTAGCAATAAATGTCAAATAGTAAGTGCATGTAGGAGTACAAACTTTATTACTAGGATTAACGAACCAAGTATGACCAAGTATATGGGGAAGAAAAAAAAAGGGAAGGAAAATTGAGTTCAACAGAGAGCTTGTACTTATTTCTAAACCATTATCAAGTTCCTTTTATTACTAACAATTCTCAAGTTTCTTTTGTCATATTCGATTATAGATGTTGGGGCTAAGAAATTTACATAACTCATTTCTACATGCAAAAAAAGCAAAGGATTATGTTGAATATGTTATCAAGCCATCGTGCAATCATTAGTCATATAAATTGAGTAAGCATTTAGAAATCGGATGCAAAATTAATAAATCCCTTCCGAAAAGAAGCAACAATTGCAACGGATATTCTAAATTGTTGTGTACGATTTTGAAGCAATGCAAAATTCACCATTTGTTTAACAAGCAGATGTTTGTGACAATAATCTAATGTAGAGGACAGTATGAGAACAATGACTGGTTATTTTCTATTGTGCAAAACTTGTAGCAGATTACTCCTATACAATAGTTATTCTAAAGACTGAATGTGTTGGTTGCTTCCTTTATATGGCCAACGAGATCAAACACATCTGCAATATCAATATAAGAAACATAAGCATGTGAATGAACACTTATAAGATGAGCGCCTGAAAATTTAACATCAAGCTCTGCTTTTTTTCAAACTCCGGTACATTGACAAAATTCTGCGAATTGTCAACTAATTTTCAGAAGTTATGGAGCTTAAGACTTCATGCCTACTCTACCTGACAATTAGACATCCACATCGCAAACGTGGGAAGGCAAAAATGAATTTATTTTATGAAAGAAATGCTAAACCTTAAAAAATTTAGTGGTGGATAGGTCTTTGAAATAATAAAAGGAAAATGTACTATACTTAGGTTTTAGGGACTATGGACATGAATCTAAATGCGCAACTGGAAAAGCATGACATAAGTAATCACTTATCAACCTCCCTGCATAAAGCAAGATAACTAGTTAGATGAGCAATATTAAGGTTAATAATAAAATGCCTACTGCTACTCAATGTTTCAAATCATGCTGCATAATGTCTGCATCTGGGGTTGCCATCTTTGCTCTTGAATATAAGAAAATTTCAAGTAATTGCAACCTATAGATGATTCGATTCAGGCAAACAGTGTTTATAGCATAACTTTTACAATGGCTACAATTACTAAGATCAAAGAAAGACATATTCAGCCATCCTTTCAAGGAACAAAAGGTCTCACTTGGAAAACCCACAATAATCAGGTCCACCTCTTCATTAATAACCTCCTACTTCAATGCATAATATCTGCCTAGATTTTTGAATATTAGGAAATCGTTCCTTCACGACTTGAGTGGCATGGGCGTTCTACAAGTAGGTTTTTCTAAAACACATGGTAAATGCAAAAGTCTACGAAGGTTTAAAATAAAGAGAAAACCAATACTTACGTCTTCTGACTGAATGGATGATTCCTACAAGTCTTTGAACCTACAGGGCAAGACATCTACTGGAAGAATGCAGAAACAAAAGTGACAATGTGCATTACCCAAACTCTTTTGATATAACCTATCTAGCTTAAGAGATTTTTGTATTATAAGCATTCTGCGGTAAGTTGTTTCTTGCTTCAGTTGACCAGGATATTGTAACAGAGGGGAAAGGATTTTTAGGAAAAGATTGCACATGTATAGATGACAATCAATAAGGATAGCTGCAAGTCCTTCAGTAAATTAATTAGCCAAACAATTAATGTTCCAGCAGAAAGCTCCGCTAGATGATAGATGCATTTTTTTAATGAAAAATTGCAGGAAATAGTATGTAGCATGACACAACTTGAAGGATTTAAAAACCAGGACAAGAAAGTTCTTATGACAGAATAGGAACAATCGTGACTCAAGAAAGAAAGGGATCAAATACCTTAAGCAGCGTTTGAATTGGTGGAGGGGAAGTAAACTCACCATGGCTGGTAGGATTCTGGTAGCCAAGTTAGTGCTCTGTAGCACTCATGTTTACGCAGCCTCCTGCATACTTGCACCAGAAAGTGTGGTTAAGGAGTTGGATGACACCATTCGCAATTTTGTTTGGGGAGGGAATGAGGAGGGGGCTCTGATGAAGGTCGCATGGTGGAAGTGTGTGTCGTCCCCGCATGTGCGGGGGTTTGGGTATGCTTGATGTGTCGTTGCACCACGAAGGTTCCGTGTCGAAATTCCTCTGGCGGTTGTTGCGAGAGCAACAGATCCCTGTGTTTGGCTCTGTTGGCAGTCGCCGTCACTCTATTGTGTTTAGGAAACCAGCTATTAGGCTCGGTTGCCGTGGGCTCTGTTTGAGGATTTTGCGGCCATTCCCTCATGCTTAGCCTTTTCTTAAGGGTCTCTGAAGGCACGGAAGGTGGTCAAGGTTCTCTTTTCATTGGACCCTAGCGGATGTATGGTAGCCTCATCGCCCTTTCTCTCGGGTACCCTTGGACTCTGCATCTCCCTTGGCCTCTTCCTTACACCTGTGTATTTTCGGCGCCGATGGATTGCCGGGGTAACATCCATCCGTGGATCGGTATTGGGAGGGTCATCTAGCGCCATGGGAGTTTTTAGGGAGAGATTTGGCTGGCGGTGGGACATCTGAACTTGGGCGGAATTGCCAATGCTATTCCATTGCGCTTGTCTTCTCAAGTCAATCGCGTTTGGAAGTCGCATAGTGGACTTGATGCATCTCGGTTTGTAGCATCGGCTTATGGGCTCCTAGCGCCAGACACGTTGTCGCTGCTTCGGATAAGTGGTCACTTAAGCTTCGGGGAGTAAGTGACCCGCCATGTGGAAGTGGGCGTGGAATACATTGCCTCCTCCTAAAATCCTACCCTTTTGTGGCAGATCTTGCACCGTAGCCTCGGGGTGAATGTCCGAGTCCACGGGTTCAAGCCGGTAGCGGAAACATGCCCTTTATGTGGGAGGCGACGTGAGACCATTGAGCACCGCTTTGTCCCTTGCCTAATGCAGGTAGGGGCAGCTTGGTCCCGGGTGAGAGCCCTCTTTGGGACTTCACTATGCAAAGAAGATTCTCTTGGGAGTCCTTCCTAGCGGTGAAGCGTGGCCAAAAGCGGCAGCGTTTCATTTATGCGAGCTTGGCTTTTGTGGCTGATTTGGAAAAGGCGGGAGAGCGAAGGTCTTCGAGAATGCGATGCTTAGCCCTTTTCGGTTGGTTCCGATCTTGAGGCATAAGTTGTGGCAGGCGTACCAAGTCTCAAGCTTGTCTGGCACAGTTAAGCGGGAAATTTGGTCAACATTCCTACAGATTGTGGATCATGATGGGCGCTTCATTTCTTAGCACCACACTTATCATTGTACTTGATCGCATTCTAGTGGTTTAATATATTCTTATATTCTTCAAAAAAAAAAAATACCTTAGCAAATTATACTTGAAGGATTGTAGGGTAAACAATCTAAGTCACATTTAATTAAAGTGGGTCAGACTCTGACGTATGGGAGTCATGCAGTAAAATGAGACTCATACTAAAAATTTTACATCATACAACAAGAACTGCTTCATGATATTTGCTCATGAATTTTACAAACAACTAGTCGAGAAAGTTCATTGGATTTACAAGGGACACATTGAATCACTACTAGTTTTTTTCATGATACACCAAGAACAATGTTTAAAGAAACAATCCGAGAAAGGCACAATATTTACAAAGGAAAAATGATAAAGATGAGGTGGGCAAAGAGGCAAATGGGGAGGGGGAAGGGGCAAATTGAAAGGGGCAAAGTAAGGAGGAGGGTCAAAGAAAGGGGGAAAGGGGACTAGGGCCAACTCTGGCAACTTGGCGCAGAAAATTGCTAACAATGCTGTTGTTTTGGAGTGCAATATAAGGCATTCAATATGCGTTGGAATCCATTGATGGACAGAGAAGATCCACCAATGCTGAAAGATGTGCGGGAACACTTCACAAATTCATCGCTAACTGCCCACCCATTGCCCACCAAAATCAGCAGTACTATTGATCCATGCAATCCCGAATAATCCATCTTCAAAACCGGGGGCCCGGAATTTTTTTAGATTTGGACCCAAATGCAGTGCTCGCATTGTCGCTGTTGCAACTTGAAGCTTGAATCCATTTGACGATTGATGCTTCAAGTTGCAACAGCAGCAACGCGAGCACTCCATTTGGGTTTTTAAATTTGAAGATTCAAGGTGCATTTATGTCCTAATTTCTGAACTTCCAGTTAGATTACTGCCTAATACCAGTTCTTTCCTTCAGAGCAGGGTTGCCCTTAAGGCCAAATTTGTTTAAGCCTAATTTAGAAGGTCGGGCGAATAATAGAGTTGCAAGATTAGTTATGCTGACGAATGTTTTCTAGACATGAATGTTTTTTATAGAAATCTAGGCGAATCATGGCCAATATTAAACTATATCTTCTTCTTTTTTTCTTTTGAAGAATATAAGAATATATTAAACCACTAGAATGCGATCAAGTACAATGATAAGTGTGGTGCTAAGAAATGAAGCGCCCATCATGATCCACAATCTGTAGGAATGTTGACCAAATTTCCCGCTTAACTGTGCCAGACAAGCTTGAGACTTGGTACGCCTGCCACAACTTATGCCTCAAGATCGGAACCAACCGAAAAGGGCTAAGCATTTGCATTCGAAAGACCTTTCGCTCTCCGTCTTTTCCAAATCAGCCACAAAAGCCAAGCTCTGCATAAATGAAACGCCGCCGCTAACACACGCCTTTGCCCACCGCTAAGAAGGACTCCCAAGAGAATCTTCCATTTTCGCATAGTGAAGTCCCAAAGAGGGCTCTCACCCGGGACCAAGCTGCCCCTACCTCGGGTATGTGACGGGACAAAGCGGTGCTCAATGGTCTCACGTCGCCTCCCACATAAAGGGCATGTTTCCGCTACCGAGGCTTGAACACGTGGACTGGGACATTCACCCCGAGGCTACGGTGCAAGATCCGCCACAAAAGGGTACGGATTTTAGGAGGAGGCAATGTATTCCACGCCCACTTCCACATGGCGGGCCACTTACTCCCTGGAGCCCATAAGCCGATGCTACAAACTGAGATGCATCAAGTCCACTATGCGACTTCCAAACACGATTGACTTGAGAAGACAACTGCAATGGAATAGCATTGGCAATTTCGCCCAAGTTCAGATGTCCCCCGCCCAGGCCAAATCTCTCCCTAAAAACTCCCATGGCGCCAGATGACCCTCCCAATACGGGCCACGGATGGATGTTACCCCGCAAAGAATCCATCGGCGCTGAGTACCTGGGTGTAAGGAAGAGGCCAAGGGAGATGCAGAGTCCAAGGGTACCCAGAGAAAGGGCGATGAGGCTACCATACATCCGCTAGGGTCCAATGAAAAGAGAACCTTGACCACCTTCCAGGCCTTCGGAGACCCTTAAGAAAAGGCATAAGCATGAGGGAATGGCCGCAAATCCTCAAACGAGTCCACGGCAAACCGAGCCGTAATAGCCGGCTTCCTAAACACAATAGAGTGACGTAAGGATCGCGGCCAACAGAGCCAAACTCAGGGGATGTTGTTCCCGCAACAACCGCCGGATGAATTTCGACACGTAACCTTCGTGTGCAACGACACATCAAGCATACCCAAACCCCCGCCTGCCTGGGGGGACGCACACACTTCCACCATGCGACCTTCATCGTAGCCCCTCCTCATTCCCTCCCCAAACAAAATTGCGAATGGTGTCATCCAACTCCTTAACCACACTTTTCGGGTGCAAGTATACAGGAGGCCGCGTAAACATGAGTGCTACAGAGCACTGACTTGGCTACCAGAATCCTACCAGCCATGGTGAGTTTACTTCCCCTCCACCAATTCAAATGCTGCTTAAGATTCTGTAATGTCTCCGCCCAAATTGCCCTAGCATTAATGTCCAAGCCAAATGGTATGCCTAACAGTTTGGCGGTACTGTATGTGGCGGTGTTAGAGCCTGTGGAACCGACTCAACCACGCAGAGGAGGTTCCTCCAGTACCCACATGGCCCGAGCGCCGACCCGGTTAAGCAAGCATCCCGGCTAAAGAAAAGGCATCCAAAATATTCTTGGCTGCCTGGAGATTGGACTCGTCTGCATGAAGAAAAAGGAATGTATCATCCGCAAATTGACTGCAAACCTGCTGCGACCCATCATCCATGCGGAGACCTTGCACCACATTGTCAGCAATTGCCACCTGAAAAAGCTGCGAGAGAGCTTCTGCCACTATAGTGAACAAGAAGGGGGCCAACGGACATCCCTGCCTAATGCCTCGGCCCACCGAGAAGATTGAAGAGGTCTCACCCTGACACTTCACTGTCACCCTAGCAGACACATGCAGCTTCATAACCGTTTCCCTCGGCGGCCCGCACCCAAAGGCTCGCATCATATCTGCGCTAAGAGCGCTAACCGACACCGTCATAAGCCTTGGCAAAATCCAAATTTTAAGAAAAACAAGGGGCTGCCTCATCCTACGAGCCCAATGCACTCCCTCAAAAGCAGTAGCCACATTATGAAGAATATTCCGCTGCGGTATAAAACCAGACTGCTCTGCACTAATGGCGTTTAGTGCACTAATGCACTAAACTATATCTTCTTGATACATGTTAGGATTAAAACTTGCACAAAGATCATTATAAATAGTAGTGAAGCTTTTGCAGAGCTGGTTATTAAGAGTTCACAGGAGTTGTTTCTTTTTCTGATAAAAGGAATTGTTTCTTTTTATGGTAAAAAGGTAAAATGCCAATTCATACATGGAAAGAACAAAAAAAAAACGAGGGATAAACTTTCAGATGACCTGTCTCTCTTAATGTAAGTCGAATTGAGATGATTGAAGGTTTTATGGAAAGTTAATGAAGTCTACTTTCAGATATAATAGTTTTCAATGAAAAGCATATGTAGTTTTTGAGTTATTGTAATTTGAGTAGCCGAATCTATTTTATTACTGCAATAATAAAAGGATAATGTTTTGGTAAACAAAAGTTAGTCTTCTGGCTGATTTGCTTTTGGTAATCTTTTGATACATCTATTGAATTTGGAAAGTCTAGTGAGATTATTGTAGATAGCATTTGTGGATTTTCTCTGACATAATATCTTGTTCTGCCAACTACACCAAAGTCCTAGGGATTTAAAGGCGATGTACATCGTGAATATGCAGCCTTCTACTTTTGTCATGAGTTTCACAGATTCAAAAAACACAGCCATTTGTTTTGCTTTTGTGTGGTGCTTGTTACAGAGTTGACTGTTATAATATCTATGAGTAAGTAATTCATAAGTGTTCTATATAGATGAGTTTGTTTTAGAATTTATGTAAGTAATAGATGTGGAATGAATAAGATAGTTGATAGTATATATATGAGATGGTATAGTGGGAGTAAAAAATAAGTGATAATATTTGTCGCGAACATGGCGAGAATGTTTTCCTAATGAATCACATATCCAGAGTTATGTTGAAAATGTAAGTTTATCAGAGATAATTTAAGATATAATAGTTGGTTGTGTATATTTGAAAGAAGCATTATAGGTATCACGTGCTAAAATATATCTACTAGTTGACGAATTGGAATGTAATGTCTATGTGAGAGGTGCTATAGCGTATTATATATTGACTTGTGTGTATGTCACAGCATGAAGGTATGCAACAATATGATAGTGGTGGTTTATGCTTTTTGTTGTTAGGGATATGCCTAATATGTTGATTGGTTTTTTATCTGTTGTTTATACGGCTCATGATTTAGTATGATCAAGAATTGGTCAATTAAGTTGAAGGTAAATATTAAAGTTGAGTTTTGTTTTTTGTATATATGTGGTTTGTAAATGTGTTGAAAAAGAAAGTGTGAGAAACAAAAAGGGCATATAGTGTGTGTATGATAATTGTAGTATGTGTTATGTAGTTTGCATTATGAGCGATATAAGAATTGCCAAAGGATGCATTTGTATGTAATATCAATATTTTTGTGCTTTAACTAATGATGTTTTACTCTTGTGTGCATAGTATAATTCAATCAGTTGTGTGGTGATGATTTGGTAAGTTGTGCGGTGAAGTAAGAATTATCTGAATGTTATGATATTTTCGAGGTTATGACGCAAATATTTATATCATAATATGGTTCGAGTTTATGGTAATATTTTGGTTCATGATCACATTCTAGATTTTATAGTTGGAGTGTTATTTGAATTTTGTAGATTATGACAAAATTTTATTAGTGCTTCTGCACCTGGTTGCAGTTGTGGTAGTTGTATTAACATCTCAATGATTGGCCATTTAGAAGTATTGATCGTTTCTTTTGTGTAACTGGACATGCATTTTGTCGTTATGTTGGCCACCTGTGAATATTGTCATGATGACATAGTAAAACTGGTTGTGTAGTTATAATGGATACCCATGATATTATGACGAGAACAGATTGTTGGGTGCTAATTGTGGCGTTTGTGGTTGTGGTAGTCATGCTATATACATATGGCATTATGACGAGGAGCATAATGTTTGGTGCTATTGTGGTGATGATACTATTATGGTGTACTATTATGGTGGTGAGTTATAGTGGCAGTGGTGGTGATGTGGTTTTCATGGGATTCGGCTATTGTTACTTGTGATCTGGCAAATTCAATTTCAGATCACTACCCCCAATTCCTTGAGAATAAAACTGCTCCAAGGAAGGGAGGGACAAATGTTCCATTTAAATTTAACACAGACCTGCTCAATATGAAAAGGTTTTGTGAAGAATACAAGGAGTTTTATTCCAAGTTAGGGGCAATTCCCAAACAAGGATCCATGAATGCTTTCTGCCAGAGGGTTAAAGACATAAAGAATTGGATTAAGCAATGGGGGAAAAGCTGGTCCTTGGAGAAGAGGAAGGAAAAACAGACTATTTATGGAGCTATTAAACAGGTCAGAAATCTGCTGTTCAATGACAAAAATAACAAAACTCTGCAGGATGAGGAAGGAAGGAAGGAAGGAAGTTTATTTTAACGTCCACGGAGGCCAGAGGCCTATGAGACGGTACATGCAAAGAACAGGCAAAAAAGCCAAAAACCCCAACACCAAAAACAAACAATGTAACTGTACAGTAGAACCCTACTACCGGGATGAAAAAACCCCCACTTGGGAGGAAAAACCCTAACAGTAGGCTCTCAAATACCATGCCCCTGAAGAGCAAGTCTGACGGCCGAAATCTGCAGGATGTAAGCTCCGGTCAGCGCTACCATAGGTGATGCGAGTAAGCGATGTAGCGGTGTGTCGAGCATCTAAGATCGGTAATGCGGTGCTTTCGGACATGGGCATATGCCGGGCACCGCCATTTGGAGGGCATGGTGCTCATCCTCTATCGTGCATCTCACAACACCGACATATCCTCTCCTCCTCGGGGATCCCTTGCCCGCCATTCACCCCCAAATGACTGTTTCAACCCTCGAGGTAATGGGAACCCGTCCTTATGGCAGCAATAGCTCTCCGTTTCTTCACGAGATGTGTGCTTTCAAGGCACCGATGGGGTCCATGCTCAAGGCGGGATTAATCTCGGCGTGATAGTGCTGTCTTGGGCTTTGCAAGAGTAGAGGCATCCACGGGTGGTGGCAAAGATAGCCCGCATCCAATTGCCCATTCTGCGCATCAGAATCTGCCAGTGCCACCATCTGTTGGTAATCCATAGACCACCTCCTAAACCATCCCTTACAGTGCTCGTGCCATACCCTCTTCAGCCGCTGGGGGCCCTGCGTTAACAACACGGCCTGTGGGGGCAAGCGATGCTCATCCATCCCATCCACCTTATGGAAGCAAATAAGATGCTCACAAGATAGCGTATCGTTTGTAAAGGCGAACCCCGTCTCATACAACAAAATCTGATACGGTACGGTGTCCTTCACTCCCAAGCTATACGTCAAGAAAGCTTTCTGCACCCTTTCCAACCTATCCCACGTGTTTTTGCTAACTGCTGGGCCCCAAACCTCCACCCCATATAGCAGCACCGGCTCGACCAAAGCCCTAAACAGGTGTGCTCTCCTCGCCCAGTCACAGAGATCTATCCGGCAACACGCGTTTTGCACTGCATATAAAGCCTTCCAGCCTGCACTGGCTCTCCTCTCCACACACTCATCCCACAGCATGTTAGTAGTGAAATCAATTCCTAGATACTTGAAGCTCCGCACCATCTCCACTTCCTGTCCCCTGTAATATAACTCCGGGATAGGGTGTTGCGAGGACAGGATCGCGAGAAGCTTAGTTTTGTGCAAGTTCACTGTCATTCCCGTTGCCCCACAGAACCCACTGAGGGCATCCAAATGCTGCTGCATACTGCTGGCTGTGTGGGCTAGCAAAGCTACATCATCCGCATATAGTAACTGGCTCACAGAGGTCGCCTCAGATAATTGCACCCCGGCTCCCCCATGGTGCTGCATCCACGTCTCCAAGCTATCAATGTACAACCCAAAAAGCGTTGGAGACAACGGGCAGCCCTGCTTAACTCCCATAGTACTAGCTACCCGCCGATCTTCATAAGGCAGTGCAGCATAAATCCCATCATAAAGCTGGTGCACCCCATTCTGCAACTCCTGTGGAACTCGCAATTCTTGCAACCTCTGCCACAACATGTCTCTGGGGACGGTATCATATGCAGTCTTAAAATCTACAAAGCAGCAATACAAGTCTCATCGGCGATTCCGGCTTGCCTCCATCAACACTCTCAAAATGAAGATATGGTCGGTCGTGGAGTGAGTCGGGTTAAAGCCCCGCCTGGCCAATTGCGCACCCTGCCTCCTCGGCCCACCTAGTGAGTTTCTTCTCCACCACCCCTGCTAGGAGCTTTGCAAACAACGAGCTTACCATAATCATCCGGTAATTCGCCGGCTCATCCTTATTACCAGCTTTATGCACAGGAACAACCTTACTAACCATCCACTCCTGGGGGAGCCCCTCGCTCAAAGCACGGTTAATGATCACCGCCGGGGCCCTACCACGATGGGCCACCCCATTTCAACGGCTTCGCCTGCTGCAGCCCTGTAAATCCTTTTGCCTTGCCATTCGCCGGATGCACGAGACCTGGCTGGACATCCTCTGTGAGCTGCAGCACCTCTCCTACCTGATCCGGGACCCTGGTATTAGCTCCTGGGGGGTCATATAACTCCTGCAAGCGGTGCATCCATTGCTCCACACTTACATTACCAGCCACATGGCGCTTCTGGTATAACACCTTACGCCAAAAAGCTTTTGGCTCTGCCATGAGCATGTCAAACAAAGGCCCCGGGTTTTTACGCCATGTATCTCCCCTTCTTGGCTTTTAGGAAGAGCTTATAGTCTTGCGGGGCTGTGGGCAGCGAATCGTATGATGAAGCGGCTGGCTCTTTAGAGCCTTGCAATCAGCATCAAACCACGGGTTCTCAGGAAAATGCGCGGTGTCCCTCCTTGGAGGGCCCTTCACTGCAAAGGCAGCCCCAGCAGCTGCAAGCAACGCCCTCACCAGCCATGCACACTGCCTTGCAATTAGTGTAGAAGCTATCAAACCCTCAGACTCCCGCACCAACCGCTGATTCATATCGTCCCCTCGCTTCGATAGCGTGGGATGTATGATAACCCTCCACGCCCCCTTTGCGGTGTCTCCACTATTGAGTGCTCCCAATTCAGCGTGACATAAAGCGGGTAGTGATCTGACAAAGCCTCCTCATCCCCTGTGCTTGTGCCAATGGAGAAGTGTGTAACCATGTCAAGTGCTGCTACCGGAGCGAGAAGGTAATCCAACACACTAGCTCCCCCATCCTGCCTATCACTCCTGCAAGTAACACCCCCTGAGTGTGGCCATCGCTGCATACCATTACAAATTACCATGTCAAAAACCTGGCAGAGCTGGACCAGCTGCCTGCCAAATGGTCTAGCCACCATATCCTGGGAGTGCCGTGTATGCTGAGTAGCGGCTGTCTCAAGCCAAAGCGGATCAGCATTAGCGTCACCTTGGAAGGTCACCGACTGCAACTGCGCCATATGAGCATTGAAATCTCCTAGCAAAAACACCTGTCCCTGCTGTCTATAGCGGTCTATGTCATCATATAGTTCCCTATACGGCATCTGGACATCTGTATCTGCATCATGTACCTGGTAGAACTTAGAGCCTGCATGGGGAATGTAGCAGCTAGCAAGAAACAATGGGACATGACCAGGCTCTAATACCATCACCCACATGTAGCGGTTAAATGCATCAGACTTCTGAAGTGTGATCTTGCATGCTAAGGCGTCCCTAAAGTAGCAAGCCACTCCACCATACCCGCGTCTGCCATGGCGCTCATTAGCAAGTGAGAAATGCTGATATCCTCGAATGTCTGGCAATCGATGCCCTTCATACTCCCATGTCTCCTGCAGGAAGACGATGTCCATGTCTGTCGCGATCCCATTCAAGCCTTCGCCCTTACGCGGGGAAGCCCCTACAATTCGAGGAAACAATGCGAAGACACTTTCCCTATGCCTTTGTGGGTCGTGGACCCATCTCGAGTGCGAGGGGGACATTTGCGTGGTTGGAATAACTTTCGGGCAGCACGCTCACGGGACCCGATGGATGTGCTGCAGGTTGTGGAAGGCCTCAATCCACCCTCTCACGGCCCGCGGCCCGATGCCCCCTGGACGCTCGCCCCTGCGCGACGCTAGCATTTGTTAGTGGGAGTCTTTGCAAGAAGAATCCGGACGAGGAGGCACATATACCTTCATCTTGCCATTAACCAAACCAGCAGCCCCTCCAAATTTTGTCGAATCTCTCTTATCTTGACCAACTCTTGGCTTCTTTCCCCGTTGTTGCGGTGGCGTGAGATCCGGATCCGGTATATGGACGTGCCTTTCAAGCGACTAGTCGCGGTGCAACAACAAAGATTTTGCCTCCCAATCCAAGGCGCAAACTTAACTAGCCGAGGTCTCATGCTCGGTCCTCCCAGATACGATTGGACTCTTGATAACCAAATCGTAATTGGAGCTTTGCAAGTACCGGGGTGGTAAGCTTACACAGCAAATCCTCGCCTTGCTCCTCAGGCAATCCCTCGCACAATAAGATTGAGGCGGCGTGCCTGGATGTCTTGCTCCTCACGAAGTACCCGCCTAATTCCCTGAGCCACCTCGGCCTCTGGTATAGGGGGTACTGGTGCAGACGACTGTGGTGCACTCCGGACTCGTTGCACCTCCATTCGAAGGTCCTGCATCTCTTGCTGTAAGTGGGCCATCTGGTTCTCTATATGTGAGCATCTTCCCGACATCTCCTGCACATGCGCCTTTGCTTCATCAAGGAATTGGAGCCTGCCCGACCGCTTCCACATCCTTTTCCTTAGCATCTATCCGACCAGCCATGTTTGTGACTTGTACAATCTGCTGCAGCAACCCCTTCATGTCAGCCCGTGCTTGCGCCATGTCTTCCATCCACTGCTGGTGGACCTTATCTAAGCGGTGCCCCATCTCCGTGACTAGCTGCGTTGTTGCTTGTATCTCCCCTCTTATCTGGTCATTAGCCTTTTGGGCTCCCCTGCAATCATAATCCCCGAGCCGAACTTCCACAAGGGAAATTCGCTCCTTCTGTTGGAGGAGCTGCTTCTTGAGTGCAGCCCCTGGCAAATGGTCCCGTGATGCCTCCAAGCTTGCCAGCTTAGCCTGGAGGGAACCGGCCTGTTCCTGTACAACCCTGATTGCCTCAGTCTGTGATACCTGCTCTGATGGGGACGAGGTATCCAAATTGCGGGCTCTTTTCTTCAACGCATGCATGCTGTCCGGGGTTGCCATAGAGGGCCGGGACTGTCAGGTGGAGGAGGAAGACTTGGAAAAGAAGGTTAAAATCATTGAGGAGAAAGAAGCAAAATCTTTGGCGGTGAGGAGCAGAACCAAATATCTCAACAATATGGATAATGGCAGCTTTGCTTTCTTTTTTAGAACAGCTAAAAGTAGAATGGTGAATAATGGGATTACCAAAATCAGAGATGGCCAGGAAAGTATAGAGGAACAAAGAGAGATTGAGGACTACTTTCAAAGAGAATACTCCAAGCTCTTTGAAAATAAGCAGGCAGAGGAGCAAACTATGACAGAATTCTTCAAGAATATTCCACAGAGTTCTGGAAAGATCAGTGAGGAAGAACTACTGGCAGTCCCACAGGAGAGGGAGATCTTGGAAACACTAAAATCTATGGCCAAGGGAAAAAGCCCTGGTCCAGATGGTTTCAACTAGAATTCTACCTGGAATTCTGGGATACAATGAAAGAGGATCTGATTACCTTCTTTCAAAGGGCATGGAATGCCTCAAAGCTACATCCTGCAATTAATGCAAGGCACATCACTATGATTCCTAAGGTGGATACCCCTCAGGTTCTGGGAGATTGGAGGCCCATCACACTGACTAATACAAGCTATAAGATCCTAGCCAAAATGATGGCTAACAGGCTTAAATGTGTTTTATATAAGCTGATCAGTCCGTGTCAATCTGCATTCCTGCCCCAAAGGAATATACTGGATAATTATATAGGAGCAACTGAAGGCTTGCACTGGAACAAATTGTCAGGCCAGCAATGCATGCTTCTGAAACTTGATTTTCAGAGAGCATATGACACTATTGATTGGAGGTTCTTACAAAAGGCCATGGCACACCTTGGTTTCCCAGATACCATATACAATAAAATTTGGAGTTTCAATGCTAATGCTTCATCTGCCATTATTATTAATGGTACTCCATCTAAACCTTTCCAATGCCAGAGGGGGGTGAGGCAAGGATGCCCACTGGCCCCATACGTATTCTTGATCATTGGTTAAATGGTCACTAGAATGGCTATTAGCTTACAGGAAAGGAAGCTAATTAACAGCTTGAAGATGCCACAAGGGGATGAGGACTTCACAATAATGCAATATGCTGACGACACCTTTGTGTTTCTTAAGCATGGAGATAACAGTTTGCCAAATTTCCTGGAGGCCATTGATAAATTTGGAGCTGCTGTAGGGGTTATGTTAAATAAAGCAAAAAGTGCAATAATTTATGACACTAAGGAGGCAACTATCCAAGGCATCAAGGTTTTGGATAACAAGGCAGCTATAAAGATTTTGGGGATCCATCTTGCTCTCAACCATTCTTTACATGGACTGTGGGAACCTATAGTCTCCAGGATTAAGGAAAAACTCCATAGGTATCCTTCCACTTTATCTCTTGCTGGAAGAATTGAAATTGCTAATTCTGTAATTTGTAGTACACATGTATTCTTCTCTTCAGTTCTGGTAGGAGATAAGGCCTCTTACAATCAAATTGAAAGGATCATCAGGAAGTTCATATGGCAAGGGTCACAAAAGTGGCATGGTCAGATTTGGTCAAACCAAGGAAAGATGGGGGTCTCGGTTGTAAGGACCTGTTCATACAAGCTCAGGCCTTAGCTGCAAAGATGGCGTGGAGAGCTTTATACCTTAACAGACCATCTCCTGCTCTTAAGCTCATCAGATATTGGTTGCAGTGCTCTCATCCTGTTGGGAGTGTCACTCTAAAGCACTGCCTACCTAATTCAGCCTTTTTTCAGTTGACTCCAGGCCCTGGAACTTCCAATATAATGAGAAGAATCCTGGAGGCTTGGAATAATGCTACATTATGCTACAGACCACCTTGCTTGGATGCCAGGAGTAAAGATACCAACTTCTTCTGGCATCCTGCTCTAGCTCCTTAGGGCATTGGTTGCTTGGCCCTTCAACACCCTCAGAAATACATGCAGTGGTTTAATGCAGGTATTACCAAAATTGAAGATCTAAGGGACTCTTCTAATAGATGGCTCACTTGGGAGGAGATTAAGGGCAGAACTAAAGGTTCTGAAATAGATAAAAAGATTTACCATCTCATTATGGAACATATGGGAGGATACCAGGAACTTAGCCAGAACAGTAATCAATGGCAATTGAACAAAAAGGAAGTATATTCGGTCAAAGACATCTACAGGGCCTTACTTGAAAGGAACCCATCCAAAGCTACTCTACTATGGAATTGTGAGGAGGACAAATTAAGTTCAGTTTGTGCAAAAGGCTGGAAAATATACACTGCTGCTAGGATCAAGACCTTTAAATGGATTGCTTTGCATCAGAGTCTAGCCACCAATTATAATCGAGCCAAGTGCCAACTATTAATAATTTGTTTTCCTTTTGGGACAATGGTAGCAGGCTGGTCAACACTATGAGAACTCTGGCTTGTTGGGCTATATGGTTACATAGAAACAGAGTTATGATTGGAGATCATGCCCCATCTATGATTTGGCTGAAAAAAACTTTGCTGGATCTTATCCAAATCTCGGCCATTACCCACAAAACACTAAAGGGGAAAAACTATGATACAGAATGGGACAATATTGGTTCTTTTAAGGGACCATTTGAATTTTTTATACTCAAACTAACATTATCCGATGATGTCTTGCACAGAAGCTATGAGGAGACTCAATAGAGCAGGAAGTTCTACTAGAGGAATGGGGCAGGCAGAAAATTCGGACGAGGAGGAGGCTATGTTGTCTAATACTGAAATGGAGAACATCTTCATCCAGCTGAAGCAAGAGATGATTCAGGCTCTGGCCATCAAGAAGTTACTGAAGAGGGAAGAGGTTTAGAGAAATAACAGGCTGAGGCCTTTCTTCCTGAACCTGTTTCATGCATGGCAGCAAAAAAGGGAGGCACATGTGCTCCTTCTGTTAGATTTCACTAATTTCGCTTGTGAGGAGCTCGATCTACTTCTGAATATCTATGGTAGACGCAGGGTGGCAAACCTGACCATACAGGATCTGATAGCAGCACAAGAAGGTTTCCAGATTCCCAACTGAATTTCTGATTTAGCTGTACTTGCAATTTTAAAACTTTTAAAGTTTATATTCACTCCATGATGGGGTTTTCTTTTTGGACATGTCAGAATCTGTACTTCTGCATGCCAACTCTTGGTATATCATTTTCCAATGGATATACCTCTTTTGATGTACTTATGTTAGTATGAATACCAAAAAATCCTTGCCTTCAAAAAAAAAAAAAAACCGCTATGGCATGTTGTCTCCATCGAGCTCTTTCATTCAGACACGAAATCTAGTTCTTTCCTTCAGAGACGAAACTGCCTCCAAAATCCTATATATTCATCACCTCCAGCATACAAGGGAGAGCTTTTTCGTCGTAGACTCCCAAGGAGGTTTGCATTCCATTGTAGCCTCCATCTCTAAATGCCCAAGTTCTGGCAACATTAAGGCCAACTCTGGCAGCTTGGCGCAGAAAATTGCTAACAATGCTGTTGTTTTGGAGTGCAATATAAGGCATCTAATATGCATTGAATCCATTGATAGACAAAGAAGATCCGCCAACGCTGAAAGACGTGCGGGAACAATTCGCAAATTCATCGCTAACTGCCCACCAAAATCAGCACTACTATTGATTCATGCAATCCCGAATAACCATCTTCAAGACCGACCCCAAGCCCGAAAATTTTTTAGATTTGAACCCAAATGGAGTGCTCGCATTGCCAGCGTTGCAACTTGAAGCTTGAATCCATTTGACGATTCAAGCTTCAAGTTGCAACAACGACAATCTAGCACTCCATTTGGGTTATTAAATTTAAGATTTAAGGTGCATTTATGCCCTAATTTTTGAACTTCCAGTTAGATTACTGCCTAACGACCATTGGGTCCGACACATTTAAATTAAAATCCCCCTTAAACCCCCTTCGGTTTGGGTGCATATTCACACGAAGGGTGACTCCGGGCAACGAGAGCTGTTGGATAGGCATATTCACCCCTTATTCCTTAATCTACACCATACGTAAAGTTCCTCGTTTGTGGGGTATGCAAGTACAAAATTTGCTATACTGTATAACAAGATTCGCAAAATACTATAAGATTTCAAGCGGAATACTATATGATGTTGATTTCGTACGTGCAAAATACAATTATGAGGGCTCTCGCTGCCCTACGTCAACCCTCGTGTGAATATGCACCCAAACCAAAGGGGTTTAAGGGGGATTTTAATTTAAATGTGTTGGACCCAATGGTTGTGTTAATTAATGTCAATGGTAGTTATGTGTTGTTGTTAATGTCAATGGTTGTTATGCGTTGGTTGTTATGTGTTGGGGGATTTAATTTTTATATGTTGGATGTTAATGGTTTGTGTTGCAAAAAATTTGGTTCCTTTGGCCTTAGGGGACGCCACCCCCACGTGGTGACAAAAATTTTAGAATTTACAAGAAAAAAACTAGAATTTATTTGAGGCTTTCATCACCTGTAGCTTTTGAATTTGATCACAATAAAACAAATAGAACATAAGTAAAAGTTACCATAAAGATAGAGCAGATTGATTCCATTATTCTGAAAGTCATAAAGTTTGCAACACCTATACACAAACATTATTCAACTGGAATTTAACAGCAGCCTTTGGCCTCTATGGATTCTTGTGGTGAGAAACCAAAGTGGGAAACTTTTCTGCTTGTTAGCACAAGGATCTAGAAGCCTTGGAATTTGCTTAATAACTGCCTCAAAATCTAAAAATGCATGGTAATTTTTTGCAAGCTTCATTCGGAATGAGCCATAAAACAATATCCAATAGCACAATCCTGTATTAATCAGCTGGTAGGATGTGAAAGCCTACCAAACCCGGCCAAAAAATTGCTGTTTTAGCATATATAACTTAACCAAACATATTCATATCATACACTATCAAAAAGATCTCGGAGAGAGCTTTCCAACGCAATAAAAAACATCTCAAACAGAGCTCTGGATCAAAAGTTATGATAAGAAATGTGTTGTCGGCGGGGAAACTGCACTACATGCACCCTTCAAGCCCTTCATGTGCCCATTATGCACCACACACACAAAAAGAGGGCTTTTGTTGTGAGCCATTGGTTGTTGACCATTGGAAAAAAGGCTAAAATCAATGGCCCTTCATGTGCCATTATGCACCACACGCACAAAAATAGGGCTTTTGTTGTGAGCCATTGGTTGTTGACCATTGAAAAAAAAAAAGGCTAAAATCAATGGCTCAGAAATGGTGCACTCTAGATGTACGCATTAGTACATCCATTTGAATACATCACGAAATCATGGGAAAACCTTAGTGAAAAGCGTACAAAAACACAAAGAAAACCCCCTGTTATTATGCTACATATTACCAGTTCTTTCCTTCATAGACGAAATGTTAGAGTAGGCCACATTTCTCCATATTATGACCATTCTTACATCCTATAACTATCTTATAACTTTCATGTCCTACCTCGTAGGGTGCTAGTGCCACCTGTCCTAGCTAGTGCCATCTGGCAGTGCTTGTGCCAGCTATACATTATAATTCACAATCCATTCAAATTCAAATTCACAATACAATTAAACAATACATCTCAAATTCACATTATTTCTAGTCACTGACACCAAAATTTCATATCACAAAGCAGTTTCCATTCAAAATTTGCAGTGCTTCAAGCAATCTGCAATTCATTACAAAAGTTTCATTCAAAAGCAGTTTCATTTGCTATTACAGGCATTTAACAAATTTTCAAAAGCAGTTTCATTTGCCATTACATGCATGCAACAGTTTCATTTGCCATTACAGGCATTCTTCACCCATATGCAAGACTCTGGCGCCCATAGAAACAGCTTGAACCAAGCTTAAAATACAGTAAACTGCTTCAGAAGACATTATTCTAATGGCATAGCCAGCCTTTCTTCCATTGCAATATATAGCCCATACATTTTCTTGGAAAAGCTTACTCCTGGTTGGAGATTTTTCACATTCCAGGGTTATTCTTACCAAGCCTGATTCCATTTCTTTTACAAGAGAACATGTCGGAGTTGTAAGCTCTAACGGAAGAACAAGGCAAGATTTAGGGTCTTCTTGCACCGCAAAATGCAGATGCCCTTTTCTAAAGCCCATTACTTTGCTCCCTAAAGATGGTGATTCTGATGGACCGCCGGGCATCGCCAAGCCCTTGCAAGCTCCTAGAAGTGGTAGGAAGGCTAAAAATACTCGAAAAATAGAATGAAATGCATTAATAGGCTTGCATGTTACGTTAGTCGAGACAACTGCAAAAAAAACACATGGATCAGTCAGATTTTCGTCCAAACATGCAAAAATTACAAGAACTCTTCAAATAACCTGAAGATGTCGCCAAGATATCCAGATCTTCTGCAAAAAATGATGCTCCATTGTTGCATGTACTCTAGCCGACGAATCTGCAAGGAAAACATGTTAGGACGCATGCATTTCAAGAAAATCATGAGAAGATCGACAGATAATCATGAAAAGCTTCAGGTTACAAGAAATAATCATGCTAAACCTGTGATGAACCTGTCAGAAAATGCTGAGTCAAGACCAAAGATGCAAGCGCCAGTGAAAATCAGAAAATTGAAGCGCCAACGCAAAATCAACGCCAAAACTTCGCAAAAAGGAAGCAACACACAAAACAGCACTGGAGCAAGCCAAAAAGTGAGCAAGGAAGGCAAGCGCCTAACGGAGTGCCATAGCCGACCTCGCCAAGCTCACCGGAAATGTTAAGTCTGATGTCCCGCACGTGTGAAATGTGGCCTACCCCTAACATTTCGAGGGGGAATGTTCGGTGGCAGGGCATTACGCGGGGTGCGGCCACTGGCTCGCCCTAACGGGCTCGCCAGGTGGCCTTACCCCAATGTAATGCCCTGCCACCGAACATTACCCTTAACGAAACCGCCTCCAGGATCCTGTATATCCTTGTATAAAGTCACCTCTAGTTCTGTCCAGGGATATTCTGTTCTCTGTTCTTCTATCTTCTTCCTCTTCAACAATTTTGGAAGGGCTTCATCCGAAAAGGGGTGAAACAGGGACGAAGTATAGGAAGCAAACAAGAGGCAAACATGCTGTCAGCTAGCAGAATCACACCAAGCCATAGCCACAGAGATTGAAGGATTGGCCCTACTTGCTAGAATCCACCCATAAGAGCTCCACAGGATAGAATCGACAAAAACGCTGGACCGTAGAAGATTCAGCATTTGAGCTTCTTAAACTTAGCAATGGCCCTAAGCAACGGCCTATAGCAGATAGAAACGACCATGAGCTTATCAAACCAAGCAACAACTCTGATAGAAGCCCTGAGCAATGGGAGATAGCATTCAAACATGGTCGGATCTGTAGATGGGGGAATCTTAAGCAGTGCCAGATGGCTGAATCATGAGCATGAGAAGTTTTTTTGCAGGAAGTGGATAGGGATAGATAGTGGATAGGCTTCTATGGCCTTAAAGATGCCATAGCTGGTGCTTGAAGACGCCATAGCTCGAAGAGGCCACACTCCGAGACCATTCTTCACGGATTTCTCAGAGCCTATATTGGAACTAGGGCATTTTCTCGGGGATTTCAAGGAAAAGGATGCACAATCTTAAAGCTTAGGTTATCTTGAGTGGTGTGGGCACTTCAATCCTTCTCCAGCTTCAGATTCTTCAATACTGGTGAGTTTTCATCGGCTTAAACTGGCCATGTTTTTCGGAAACAAAAGTTCACAATCTTTATCTTATAGATTAAAGTTCACAGAATCTTACCTTCAAGATCTTCTCTAGCAAGCTTGAAACCTTTGCAAAAGCCAAGACACCGGTAAGCCCGAAAATCCTTGCACGAATATCCATAGCCGGAAGCTCAAATCTTTGGAGGCCCAAAGGTATGTACCAAATTTCAAGTTTCAAGAACAGGCGGGAAAAAATAGCGGGGTAGTTCAAAAAAGATGGAGGCTTTACTTTTAATAATAATGGTTATTTTTTGGCATATATATACATTAGGAGGGTTTTCTATTTTACCACATAATATGAGAGTATCTAATTTTACGTGTATATAATGCACTCAGAAAACACATAGAAGATGGTGTCTCATTTTTTATTAGCTTAATTCATATTCAATTTCTTTCATAGGTTTAATAATGCATAGCTTTCAATAGGTTTAATTCATAGGCTTAGGGTACTTTCAGACCATGGGGTTAAATTAAACTAAATTTTAAAGTAACCAATTGTTTGTTAATGATAAATTAAGGTTATTTTTGTCAAGCTTTCACACCACTTGTTATGTCAATTACTAACATTACAAATTCTGTTAAAAAAACTTTCAGACATGGGATTTCTTATGTTATCCACTAACATAACAGAATTTGTTAAAAACATTTTTGCACCAAAGTTTGTTATGTTAGGTTTTAACATAACAAAATCTGTTAAAAACCATTTCACATTGCAAAACAGAAATTCAATATGTTAATGGTCACTGCATGTTCTTCTTCCTGGCCTATGCTGCTATTTGTATTCGGCTGTCTATCATCACCTTCTCTGCATTACAAAAGGCATGCGATCAAATAGGCGATCAAATAGACCGTAGCTTTCATTATATTCAAAAACAAATACAAATAAACCTCATCAAGGTAGAAGCAGCTTTCATTATATTCAAAAATACAAATAAACCTCACAAAGGTAGAAGCATCTTTCATTATATTCAAAAACAAACAGAGAGACAAATAGAGAGAAGAATTTTTTTCATGGTAATCTTAATTGTGAGTTGTTTTCTAGCTTACGCTTTAACTGTTATGTTTCCTAAGCTTTCAATATAAAGATAATAACACCGTGCATTCTAAAGCTAAAGAAGAACACAAAAAACAATAAAAATCATGTGCTTAGGGTAAAGAACACAAACGATTGCATGCCAGGAACAGTTTGTATATCTGTCTTGTTGACACTCTGGCCCATTACTCCGTATGCAATCCTGTAAGGTTTTTAGAACCTAAATATTAGAAAAATAAGTGGATGTTACAGCTTTTGCAACTTTGTCTACTATGTCCTCCATTGCAAGAATTGAAAAACTGGTCTTTAACTTGGCTGCATGAAGGTTATGTATTTGTATCCAGCAAAAACTACAATGGCTTCTTATTGTGATCTGCAGTAATTCATTGACATATCCAGGCTACTTACTGCAAATATTGTTTTGATCCTAATCTTGTATATTCCACTTGCAAAACAAACACCCCCAGAAAAGTTTCTTTCTTTAAAGGAAATAGTAACAAGGTTTACAAAAGGCAAGAACAAAGAACCTTTCATTTCGAAACCCATAAAGCCATTGGGTTGCTGTAAAGCTGATAAGTTTTGAAATAATGGCGGTGCTTCTAGCTTAGAATATGGTTGAAAACCCCCTGAAAACCCACTAGAACATGAAACAATTCTGTATGAGAAGGGCATAAATGATTGTATGAAACAATTCTGTATGAGAAGGGCATAATTCTGTGATGGCGGAAAAGGATTACTGGGCGCAATCTTTCCACTGCACAACATCAACAGAGGAGATATAATTATATAATAAAGGAAAATGGCAAAATGATGCAAAACGAATAGTTGGTTTCATCATTGTAAATTTACCTAGACTGCATGCCACTAAACAAAGTCACTGTTGATACAGAGTTCTGTGACATAGGAAAAGGACTGCTAGATCCCATAATTCCAGTGGGTCCAGAACTTTGGAATGGAGACTGGTTGGTACTTGGCACAATCTTCCCAGAAAGCATTGTTGTTCCTTGTGGAGGATGAGCAGCAGGACCTTTATAAGGATTTCTAAGGAGCATCTCAAATTCAGAGTTCTTTGCGATGAACATGTTCATTTCTCTTTGGATCTATATAAATATAAAATGCCATCAAGACTTTATTGCTAAGTTCCTATTAGGGAATTAATTTTCATGTATTTTACACTTAATGAGTAGTTGTTAAGTGTTTTAATTCTATCTTCTTCTAATACAGCAGAAACTTCTAGTGGAAGCTGGGCTGCAGAGGCAGGTTAGATGGCTATGGAGCAAAGGTAGAAACCTAACACAAAATTTGATAGCAAAATACACAACAATTGACAGCAGAATGGAAAGTTTTTCAACAATTATACAGTAGAACAGAGCTAGCAAAGTGTCAAGATGCACATGCAAAAGCGAGTGTGGAACAAGGACTAGAAATCTAGAGTCATAATGGGATGGAAAAAAGGGGTTGAAGAATTTTCGATCATGAGATGACGGGCAAAAACCCAACCCATGATACGCTAGTCACATATCCTGTTTGGAATCAAGAGAATTCAAAAGAGATCAGTCACAAGTTTAAAGTTTCTGAGAAACTTATCAGAGAAGCAAATGATCTCCTAAGTTGGAATAGTACGTTAATTTCTCATTCTACAGTTTTGATTGCTTTGGATAGAATAGAATAGAATAGAATAATTTTTTTAACGTCCACGGAGACCAATAGGTCATGGGACCCATACAATGGGCTAGTACAATCATTACTACTAGGATTAAAAAACCCCTGCCTCGAAAGGTTTTCAAGGGAAAAACCTTTGCAGTAATGATGATACTAGACAAGCGGAGATAATGACTACTGAGGGCTCAGTAATTGCAGACGTTTATCTAGAACCTCAAGTATGTATAATGCCAAGTCATGCACAGATGGTGCTCTGAGAAGTTGTGGAAGCGTGGAATGGAATGCTAAGGTCAAAAAATGATTCCGGACTATCTCAAAAGCAGGGCAACTCAGAAGAGTATGGCTTTCATCTTCAATAACCTGTAACTGGCAACAGACACATAGTCTCGCTTCTCGCGGCAATTGCGGCCGCTCCCATCTACCTGTCTCAATCCGTAGTCTGTGGGACCCCGTGTGAATGGATGCAATAGCTACAAGCTTGTTCCTGGACAATGAAGCAAGCAAATAAGCTTGGGGCCCAGGTGCCAAGGTGGGATTTATGTGTGCATGATAATGACCAGTTTTCACTTGGGCCAAAGTAACTGCGTCCCAGATCTTTTGAGAAAAACGACCATTGAGATATTGATAATGTAAGGCTCTCTATATATACTCTAAATTTTCCTATCAAAATCTAAGAGTTTCCCAAACCCACAAACAGCATATTCTGTGGAAGGTGCCAGCCAAAAAACGATAATACAGATAGATAGAGATCTTCATATAAACACAACACTGATGGGATATGAGTTCATGGGACATGAACTGATGATGATGACAGTATAAAAGATAGAGACAAAGAACACAAAAGATAGAGAAACAAGGAAACAAAAGTCGATGAGAAAAAATACCTGATTGTCCGGTATGGTATCTGGTATTGGGCGTGCAAGGGAGAAGAAGTCCTTTGCCTAAACAAAAAACATGAGGAATCTGGTATGTTTTATCAGGCAGGAAGACAAAAACGAAATGCTGGTACTTCTGGTCTGAAGAATGCATACCAGAGAAATGCTGAAAAAATGATGGTCTGAAGAAATGCTGCTGGTACTTCTGGTCTGAAGAAATGCTGGTACTTCTGGTCTGCTGGTCGATTGGCGATGGAGCGGCGATGGAGCGGTCGATTGGCGATGCCGCCGTAACAGCACTAAACCAGTGGCAAGGGCATCCAATAAAATTTCGTCCAATTCTTGGAAGATTGTTAACCAATTGTTAATGTTTAACATAACAACCTGCAATGTGAAACCTGGTTAAACTCTTAATTTAGCGCTAACAAATTGTTATAAATTAACCCCTTTTTTTTAACAATTTCCTTAACAAAAAACATGTGTGTTAATTGTTAAATTAAATTTTTTTAACATAACATATTTAACCCCATGGTCTGAAGGTACCCTTACATAGATTTAATATATATGTTTACATGCGTTTAATAGATTTAATGCATGGTTCGATGCATAGCTTTTATAAGTTTAATGCATAGGTTTACATAGGTTTAATGCGTAGTTTTACATACTTTAATAGGTTTTGTGAACTATTTTTGAATGGCACCTCTGTAAAGATAACCTTTAGCCTTCAGAACCGACTCGCGCCTTTCTCGACCCACGAGTCGAGAAAGGCCCTCAGACCTATGTTTTTCACTCTGAGCTGCCTTTCTCGACTCGCGAGTCGAGAAAGGCCCTCAGACCTACGTTTTTCACTTTAGACCTGCATTTTTCACTTTGAGCTTTCTCTCTCACCTGTGCTTTTCACTCTGAGCTACCTTTCTTGACTCGCGAGCCGAGAAAGGGCCTCACACTTGTGTTTTTCATTTTGAGTTTCCTTTTTTTTTTTTTTTTTTTTTTGTGGGCAAGATGTTTAGATTTTATTAATAAGAAAACCAGTACAAGACCTTAGGACCTTATTTCGGGCTCCACAATAGGCCAGATAGGAAGAATTCATATGCCCATGGTCGCCAGATGGGAAGTATTTACAAAAGAAAGGAAACCCAGATGTAGATCTAGGAAGTACCAGTGCCATAGAAGACCAGATTAAGGTGAGATCCGATAAAAACCTAGAAACAACACCACAATGCGCTCCTGATCCGAAAGTACAGGCAAACAAGAACAAGCAGTAGAGAACTTCTTCCCACGCGTTAACTCAGCCTTGATTTGCAGAGTCTTATAAGGGTACTACAAGGAGAATACTCAAATCCTCACCATCTTCCCATTATAGAGACGTCCATCAGAGCCTCCCCAAAAGGGTAGTCCATTACTCCACATTTCATTCAGTCCACCTACCTGGGTTCTGTCTCTATCATACTCTACTATAGCTGTGATAGCCCTCGGTTCTCCCGTACCTCAAGCCTCCTGGACCTCTTCCCTTTCAATGATTTCCCTGCCACAGACCACTTCTAGAGTCTACACCTCCTCCTAGTTGGGATAGGAGAGGGCAACACAAGGGAGGCATGCCACCATCCAAGACTCACATTATGAGATAGATATCTGCCATGGACGAACTAGGGAAGAACCAAATGCCGCCCACAAATCCAGCCCATTACTACAAGAAGCAACAGCCTTAGATGCTTGGCTGCCTTCAATCCATCAAGCAGAAATAAAGCTAGCTACGGAGTGAGGATACCAATAGAAAGAGCACACCTTTCCTAAATCTTCCAAGGGGTAGTACTACAGGGAAAATTTCCTTGAATCATGACATAAGATCCTGAAGCACCACCCGGGGAATATACCTTTAGTTACTGATATACAGAAATTCTTCAACCCTCTTCTTACCCTTCAGAATGCTAAAGGTCTGGCATCCATTTCCTGCAAAGTATCCATCTCCAAGCAGCTCCATCATGTTTGAGAAGAGGGCGTCATCCAAGCATGTAAGACCAGCACACTTCTGCAACAACTAGGCCTAGAATGATAGGCTGCAATATTCTAAATCTGCTCGACTCTTTCCTTTCTCGACTCTTAGACCTGTGTTTTTCACTCTGAGCTTCCTTAGTTGAGAAAGGCCCCCAGAAAGGCCACCTGATTTGCATTTTCCAAAAATGGCCTTCAGAACCGGCCTTTTTCACTCCGAGATGCCTTTTAAAACTGGTTTTTATTTTATTTTTCTTGCCTGTAACGTCACTTGATTAACTTGATTTTGTTTTTTGTAGTCCTTATCCCGACCAGATAGTATATGCTTGGGAGCAATGGAAAGACCCGTTCATTACATATTCTAAACGAGGTGGACCCTGGACTATTGCAGTCGTCGGATTCATCGATTCTACGACCCAGATCGTATGTTGGGCCCTCTCATTTCGCTTATAGTCACTGATGAGTGGAGGCGCCTATGATTTTGAAATATGAAATACGATTTCGCGTAAGGTTTTGAGGGAATATTGAACCTCTATACCAAAAAAAAACTATTCTATTCTATTTCTATTATACGGCTTTGCCTAAGTTTAAGAATATGAAATATGTGGGCTCGTACGAGGGCTCGAACCTCTACCAAAATAACTCAATGTCCTAATAAGACTACTTTAACCAATATACCCAATGAACTAATGTGATTTTTTTTTATCTTGAATTTATGTTTTTTTTATAACACCTTATTCAATTCTTTTAGGGATATATGGTCTATGGTTTCAAGAATTGTTATTTTTACAGCCATATCAAATCCCCCTAGAACCCCCTGTTATTTTGCTACATATTAGAAAGGAGGTGAGTAGAAGGTTACATTGATTGGACAGACCAGCGCGTAGCCCATGAAGGACTTCCTCGTACATATTCTATTGTCTATAAGTTGCTCCCGTGGCTTGGAGAGTGCTGCAGACGACGTTCGCTCTAGGTAGTCCGTGTGTGAAGAGGGTGTAATCGTTATGACAATATAGCCAACATAGTCTCTTCACCCACTGTAGTATATATTATAATGAGCCCATTTATAAATATAAAGTATCTCAAAACTAACACTTTTTGGTAAATAAGTAAACAATTTGCTTAATTTTTTTTGGAGTTTGTGATTTCTTGTCTACCCATCCAAGAAAAAAGAGCCGAATGTCTTGGTAAAGGAATTCATCCTCACATGAAAAAACTCTTATTTTCAATGGCAAATAAGCCCCAAAATTCTTCACACGTCATTTTTGTGTAAAATAAGAGGGTTTCAAGAAAAACGGGGAATTGCATGTGGCTCACTTTAATTAAACGCGACTTATCTACTTTAACATCAACAGGATCAACATCTGTGGGAAGTATATAAGACTATATTAATTTCATTCAAATTGCTTGCTTCCCTAAACTTGGAACTATTCTAGATTATACTTGAATGGACATAGAACACAAATGCTGGCTTTGATCATGGAATGTGCATCAGATAAACTGCAAGAGTCGTTGAGAGCAAGTCATCTATTGGCACTGTATATGAAATAATGAATTCTTGGGCATCAAAAAATCCTAGACGGCAAATGCTAGAACCCTAAACCAATGCATTTCATCCTACTTTCTAACGTGCATTTCAGCATTACAATAAGCTAGATCATGAGTGATATAGATACATAATGGATGAGTCTATAATGCAGAAGTTCAAGTTGATGTATAATGCTTTCAATAGATGCAAAAAGAGAAGCAATGCCAACCATAAGACATCCAGTTATGCAAGAGTAATGGAGGAAGGCCAACTTTATATCACACTATATTGTTACCATATATGTCAAGTTGATCTTTTGTTTTATGGATACCTTCATAAAGCTCTCTTAGTTCATGCAAAGTGCAAGAGCCAGAAAAGCAGTATCGCTTACCAACTTATTCTAGTGGGACTGCATTTATTCTCGCATCAAACATATAGTAGAGTTACATAAAAATGCATTCCAAGTTAAATACGTTGATGTCTGATGAGACAAAATATCTTGATATTTACTCATTTAGAATATAGATTATAAATATGATGATCCTATATGCTCAATGTTTGAAATAAGTTTCAATGAATAGCAAGGAAAACTATCAAATGCCTAGATAGATGTGGACTGGCATGGGATAAGCTACTTCATCCTAAAGTGACTTTACTTTGGTGGCAAATTCTTCACAGATGTCTTCGGATTCATGTTCTTGTCCACAGGTTTGACCCTAGAATATCATACTTGTGTCCAGTATATAAGCAGAGATCTAAGACCACTGAGCATTGCTTTTTCATGTGTGGCCACCTTACGTGTATGGGATTTTTATTTTTCCTTTCCCAGGTATCACTAACAAATCAACAAGTGCTTTTGGCAATTTACCCAAGTACCTGGATGAAGTTATTTTTGGATGTGTGCTCTTATCCCCATAGGCAGGTTGCTTCATTAAGTGGGTTTCCATGCTTACCCTTTGAGATTTTATTCCTTTGCATCTTTACATGTATTTGACTCTTGGTTAAACAAAGATTATCTTTCAACCAAAATAATAATTAATAATAATAATATAATAATCAACACGATGGAATGTTCTACTTAGGACATGAAGCATAAAATGGAAGCATGAGGAATATTCAATGTCAGATCTGACATCTTAAGTTCTAGGATGTCAAATAAACTTCTACGGCATGCTTGGTTCCAAGTATCAAATAAACTCTCAAGGCAAGTTTGCTTCCAAGTATCAAGCGAGACTCTTGGAAAATCACAGGATGCACAGACAAATCTTTGAAATTATAAGAAAGTAAAACATGGCAATAGATGATCAGACAACAGAGATTCGATGAAAATGCTGTAGCATAGTATGCAGCATTAAAAATGCTACACCAAATATCACATTTACAATGTAGTAAAAAACCAAAACGCAAAGCATGGCATACCTTTAAGTGTGGCCAGATTTGGTGTCCGCAAGAGTTGGTGTCTGTGCCATCATGAAAATTCATGCTGATACCCTGTATATACAGGACAAAAATAGTAAAGTTGAAACCGCAGTAAATAACAAATGGGTATCCTTTATAGCGTGGCATTTGATTGAGATGTGGAGAAAAGCAATGAACGAAGCAAGATCCCAAGGGGTGGTGCACAATAAATTTCCACATGATTTTGGGCATATGTTCTTGGAAAGTAGAAATTATATTTTTTGTTCAGATAAAGTTACCTAGACAATTGAATATGATAAACAAACCTTACCAATATTCAAAGTGCCACTCTATCTCTGGGTGTGGTGTGGTAGGCTACATATTCCTCTGCTTAGTAAGCTTGTTTCATCCGCCCAGCTTGTCAGTATCGCATGATATCTTGGCAACTTCATACAGTGCATAGCCTGCCAGAACACATGAAATATCAAGGGGTTGCAGACACTGGAGGTTGTTAAAAAATGTCATAAGGACCTCTTCAAATAAGTCCTCTGGGAAAATCAAATTTGCATCTAAAAACAGCGATTAGGGTTACCGATACAAACCCTATGACAGATCGATTCCAAAGTCTTCAAGTTTTTCCTCCTTGTGGCATGCATGCTGACATGGGTTCCTCGAGCTCAAAGCTGGTGCTGCCCGTTTATGAATTTCTATCCACAAAACTCATAGAAATTTCTACCTGCAAAAACTCAAACCTCAAATCATGCAAGAATTTTTTTTCCAATTTTTGGATCATCGGGAATTTTTCTCGGCAGCTAATATTTTTAAAACCTTAGGAAATGTACCTTAAAAAAAAAGCAAAATTCTTTCCACCAAACTGAAAAATCATGTTGAAGATGTAAGCATGTTGCACGACCATTACAATTTTATGTTCATTGAATATTTAAGGTAATGGTTCAATGGTTATCCGGCAATATGAACTTTGAATGTTATTTTTGGATAATGCTAGAGCCTAGCTCGGTGAACAGTGTCACCGGCCAGGTGGAACTGCAAGCAATCATCTAGCAACCGCCTAGATGATCGAATGGACTGGATATTGGGATTGCCGGAATTCGGTGGTCCCTAAGAATGTATAAACAGAAATTTATCTTGTACAGATATAGGCAGGAAGAATGAATTGGGTTTGAAGTTCCGACATATGCATATGATTTGATCACTGGTATTTTCGAACATTTGGTTGTTTAACTTTGCTTTTAGTGTGTGACATTGGGTAGTCGAAGTTGCCTTAGCTAATATAAGATTAAAGTTAATCCTACAGTGGTATCAGAGCAAATTGCACAATGTCCACACGTTTTGGTGCTACTCTCTTAAGCTCAGTAGAAGTTTTTCAAGGAGTTGGAGGTTTTCAGATATGGAAAGAGAGAGTTAAAGAGGTGTTACAGTTTGAAGGGTTATGGTATATACTTGAGCCTGGTACTAACATTGATGATGAAGTGAGCAGTTCAACAATGGGAGAAGCTTCAACTGCAAAATCAGGGGAGTCTACTGCAAAATCTAAAGAGGTAAGTGTTAGCAGTGATAAGGCAGGTGATGATTTAAAAATAAGTCAAGCTAAAGCTATAATTATGTGCAAAGTTGCACCGAGTATTATGCTTAAGTTAAGGGACATGAGTCCCAGGGATGCTTGGAAATATTTGATTAAAACATACCAGATTAAAAGCTCATCCCAGATTGATGTGTTGGAAAAGGAGATCAGAAAGATGAGATTTGATGACAAGACAGATTTAACTGCAATGTTCCACAAGTTTGATTCTCTTTGTGCAGATCTAGAGGCTGCTGGGGTGACCATGTCAGTAAGCCATCAAATCTTGGCAATTTCAAAGATGTTTGCCAATTATGGAACATTGTCCACACTCATAAGAACTGTTGCCAGAACTAGGGAGGAGGCAGAACAGATTGCCAGGACAGAAGTGGAGCAAAAATCTGTAATGGACAATGAAAATGATGATGATGAAGAATCAGCAGAGGTGTTGGCTGTGAGAAAAGGGAAATCCTCTAGTGACAGAGGTAAGCAGATTGGGCCATGTTATGGCTGTGGGGAAGTAGGGCATTTGAAATTCAACTGCCCGAGGAATGTGCAGAATGTGAAAACCTACTACACATGTGGAGGTGTAGGGCACTTTGCATCTAAATGCCCAGGTCCAAAGGACAGTGGCAGGGGCAGAGGTAGAGGCAAAGGGAAAACAGTCTATTGGAATACCAATAGGGGTAGAGGCCGAGGTGGTAAGGCAGCAAACACAAATGTTGCTGTGATAGAATCTGATGAGGAGGACTCTGAAGAAGAGGTAACAAATGTGTTCTCAAATTCTTTAAGCAAAACACAAAGTTCTAAAGCATCTTTTGTTGTAGATTCGGGAGCTGAAAGAACAATCATAGGTTCTTCAGATCTACTTGCTGAGTGGGACAAGGAATTGAAGACAAAAAAATATTCGGCTAGGGGATGGGAGAACTCAAGAAGTTAAAGCAAAAGGAATGCTAAAATTATATGATCTGCAAGGAAATCGAGTAGAAATAGAAAAGGTCCTTTGTGTACCTTCCATTGTAAAAAATCTGGTTTCAGTAAGTCAATTAGTTGACTTGGACTAGCAGGTCCTATTTGACAAGTTTGTATGCAAGATTGTGAAAGATAATGAAATATGTTTTCTGGGCAAAAGGGTTGGAGATTTATTTGAGATGCATACTTCTGAAATTTGTCCAACAGTAAATAATGTGTCAGTACCTAGTTTAAGGATTTGGCATGAACGTCTTGGTCATACTAACATGAATAATGTGAGAGCCTTAAATAAGTCTGGATACATAAATGCAGCAGATGAGGATCAGAAGAACTTTGTATGCAGAGGTTGTATGATTGGGAAAAGCACCCGATTACCGTTTGGCAGAAGAACAAAAAGGGCTGATACACCTTTGGAGCTGGTACATACAGATATCTGTGGCCCTCTCAACATCAAAAGCTATTCTGGAAAAAGGTATTTTATCACTTTTATAGATGATTACACTAGAAAAGCTAAATGTTATTGTCTAGCAAAGAAACATGAAGCTCTGAGAGCATTTAAGGAATATCTGACAGAAATGGAACGAGAAACTGGCTTTAGAATTAAATGTCTAAGATCAGACAGGGGAGGTGAATATATTTCAAAGCAATTCAAATCTTTTTGCATTGAAAAGGGCATTAGAAGGCAGTTGACCTGCAGGTATTCTCCCCAGCAGAATGGGGTGGCAGAAAGAAAAAAGCGAACATGTTTGAATGCAGTTAGGGCAATGTTAAAGCATGCTGGATTACCCAATATGCTATGGGAGGAAGCTCTAAAAACAGCTATCTTCATACAAAATAGACTGCCTAGTGCTAGTCTAGATGGGGAAATTCCAGAATTATTGTGGACTAAGAAAATGCCCACATATGAAGGTTTTAAAACCTATGGATGTGTGGCTTATGTTCATATCCCAGAAGAATTGAGGGGTAAACTGGATGACAGGGCACTAATAGCTTTTCTGGTCGGATATGATGAGGAATCTAAAGCATATAGGCTATATGACCCAGAGAAAAGAAAAATTCTAGTAAGTAGAGATGTTGTCTTTATAGAAGAGCAGTTGTACAAAGACTTCAAGGATGTGAACCTGCAGAAAAAGGATATGACAGAAGAAGTAGAAAAGCCAAGGTATAATCCTGAGCCTGATAGTGATGATGATGGAGACACAGATAAAATAATACAAAGGGACATGAAAATTAATGATCCTGTTCCAGGGATTGTACAAGAAGGAAACAATAATGTCAAGCAAAGAAAAAGGATGTCTGAGGCAGAAAAGCTAAAAAAGGAACTAGCAGACAAAGAAATTAAAATTGATGAACATGGAAGAGAAGCTGGTGGAAAAAGTAGGAGATTAGAAACAATGGAAGAAGAAATGATACCTCATTTAATGACTGCACTGGAAGTTGATGTGCCACAAACATATGAGGAGGCTGTGAATGATAAGAACAGTAAGTGTTGGCAAAATGCCATGAATGAGGAAATGGAAGCATTCAGAAGAACAGAGACATTTGAGGTAATAAACAGGCCAGAAAATAAAAATATTGTAGGAAACAAATGGATTTTTAAAATTAAAGAACTTCCAGATGGATCCAAGAAATACAAAACGAGACTTGTTGCTCAAGGGTTCACACAGCAAAAGGGAGTTGATTATAATGACACCTATTCGCCAATAGTGAAATTATCAAGCATAAGAATTATGCTAGCATTGGCAAATGCAATGAACTGGGAAGTTCATCATATGGATGTCAGTACTGCATTTTTAAATGCAGAACTGGAGGAGGAGATTTACATGAAACCACCTTTGGGATTTGAGGAAAAGAATGATAAGATATGAAAATTGAAGAGGGCTGTGTACGGGCTTGGTATACTTGCATGGATACTTATCTAAAAGACCAAGGATTCATGAAAATGAACGGGGATGGAAACTTGTACATGTACAGGCAACATAGCAATTTCTGTCTCATTGCACTCTACGTGGATGATTGTGTGATGTTTTCTGATAGTCTAGATTGCTTGAATGTGTGCAAAAGGCTGCTCAAATCCAGATTCACGATGACTGACCTGGGAGAGTTGAAGAAATTTTTGGGAATTAAAGTGTTCAGAAATCGAGATGAGAAAATTATAACCTTGAGTTAAGCAGATTATATACATGGAGTACTTGATAGATTCAAGATGAAGGAATGCAATGTGGTGAGCACTCCACTAGTTCCAGGACATAAAATCAGTAAAAGATTGTGCCCTGTAACAGTTGAAGAGATAGAGCATATGAAGAAAATTCCTTACAGAAGTTTAATAGGATGTTTGCGGCATTTGTCAGGAGCCACAAGACCTGACATTGCTTTTGCAGTCAACTTGCTAAGTAGGTATAATAGCAATCCTGGGAGATCACATTGGGCAGCTGCCAAACGCATTCTAAGGTACTTGAAAGGGACTGTAGACCATGGCATAACATTCAAAAATAGTGGTTATAATATTAATGGATTTGCAGATGCAGATTGGGGAGGAGATGCTGACCAAAGACACTCAACTTCAGGTTATATTGTAATGATAGATAACAATCCAGTGAGCTGGAAATGTAAGAAATAGAATACAGTAGCACTATCTAGTGCAGAGGCTGAGTATACAGCTATAACCTTGGCATCAAAAGAAATCATTTGGATCAGGAGACTATTGGAAGAAATTGGAATAAAGGATCATGAACCTACTGCTCTATGGTCAGACAGTGCAAGTGGAATTGCAATGACACAAAATCCTGTGCTACATGAAAGGTCAAAGCACATTGAGATGAAGCAGCATTTTATTAGAGAATTGGTTCAGAAAAAGTTAATAGCAGTGAAGTATATTCAAACTGAAAGACAGCTAGCAGATATACTCACTAAGGCTCTTAGAGAGCCAAGATTTAACATGCTGAAAGAAATGATAAGAGTACAGGAAGTAGTAAACAGTGACACTCTGATTCAAACTTAGAAAAACAAGCAGAGATCTAGAACAGAGATATTCAATGAAGGGGAAGTGTTGAAGATGTAAGCATGTTGCACGACCATTACAATTTTATGTTCATTGAATATTTAAGGTAATGGTTCAATGGTTATCCGGCAATATGAACTTTGAATGTTATTTTTGGATAACCCTAGAGCCTAGCTCGGTGAACAGTGTCACCGGCCAGGTGGAACTGCAAGCAATCATCTAGCAACCGCCTAGATGATCGAATGGACTGGATATTGGGATTGCCGGAATTCGGTGGTCCCTAAGAATGTATAAACAGACATTTATCTTGTACAGATATAGGCAGGAAGAATGAATTGGGTTCGAAGTTCCGACATATGCATATGATTTGATCACTGGTATTTTCGAACATTTTAACTTTGCTTTTAGTGTGTGACATTGGGTAGTCGAAGTTGCCTTAGCTAATATAAGATTAAAGTTAATCCTACAAATCCAAAGTTAAAAAATAGATACTTTAGAGACATCCTTTAAAACCATCTAAAAATCTTGTTGCATTTGTCAGCCTATTCCTTTTCTTAGAGCCCTATAAAAACTTATTGCCAGAGCTGTGAAGTCTTTGTTGAAATGGGCCAGCAATATTAGTTAGTTAGTAGATTTAGACGACGATCATGATGACTTAAGGGATTTTCCAATTGAGTGTCTACACAAATTGACAGAGTCTGGAATGCCTCCTCATGAACTAAACATAAAAAAAGGAGCAATCATTATGCTGCTACGTAACATGTGCCCAAAAGATGGGCTATGCAATGGAACAAGATTGCAAATTGACAACATTCTATCACGATCGATACACGCACACATAATTACAGGAAACCACAAGGGCAAACAAATCTTCTTGCCAAGGATAAACTTGACACCATCAGACACGCATATCCCGTACACACGACGACAATTCCCTGTCAGAGTTGCATTTTCAATGACAATTTCAAAATCGTAGGGACAATCATTAGATCACGTTGGGATCTACTTGCGCGTGCCAGTCTTTTCACATGGCCAGTTATATGTCGCACTATCCAGGTGCACATCAGAGAATGGCATCAAAATGTATATTCAAAACACAAGCAAGCAAGGCAATCTAACTGGAAATGAACAAACCTTCACGATCAACACTGTGTACAAGGAGGTGCTTTAAGACGAGATTGCGTAGCTTCTACAAGTAAGTACTACCTAAACATGTTAATTGTTTAATTGAATGGCAAGATAGTTCATATATGGAATAATAAGGTCGTGATCAAAACATACTATTAAAATTATATTCTAGAAGTAAGAAAAAAACCGGAAAGAAAGGAAAAAAAAAACCGTTAGGCTCCACTGCACAAAACCTGCGTCCATTGCCCCACACACAACAACCGCATCGACAGCTTCTTACAGGTAACAGTGCTGCTTCTCGAACCTCGGTCTGGATGTTTATTATTAAAAAAATCTCTTCAGAGAACTTCAATATTTCCTGCCACTGATTCATACTCTGCTATTGTGTTGCATCAGGTTTAACAAATCGTGGTAGCTGCGTTGAATTTCATTGTCCCGCCTCATACTTTCCAACTACACAACCATTTCTGGTATGTAGCTTCAACACATGCAATCTCGAATTTGGAATCACGTTAAATTAGTGGGAGGTTCATTAAATTATCTGTAGTAGTCCGGAGCTGATTATCCTGTTAGGTAGTTATCATGATAAAATCAGTCCTATTGCCTAATTGTGTGTTCTTGCTTATAGTTTGTCCACATCATTAACATGCATGGCTGGACCTTAGAAGTCACACCATCAATCTGCATTACAGTCTGGACAAAGTATCTGAGTCTCAGGCACATGCTAACACAAAAGTCACATAATGGAAAGATGAAGAAAGACGTTGGCGAGACCTCCTTTCAGGTAGATTCCAAAGGAGCATCAGGTGCTGGCAAGGCAGAATGCTCATAATGCACCTAAGCTCTTTCACAAAGACCATCAGAACCTTATTCTGCTGCAACATCTCTCTTGAAATGTTCAATGGCAGATCTTCTGAATCCACAACGCCCTTAATGATGAATACCATCCTGACATAGAATTTTATATTATTAAATTTCTTTCTGGTATCAAACAGATCCAACTGTCCTCCAACACAAAAGTACTTCAGAGCAAGATGATCTTGCCAATTGTTTCTAAGGGTCTTGTAAAAGGCACCAGTAATGCATACCATACCAAAACCAGAAATCACATCACTTCGACATTACCATTGCATATAGCATAGTCTGTGCACCATTTCTTGCTTACTGTGTAAACAGCCTGGGTGTGCATTTCTTCGTTTGATAGACTGATGATAAAGGATAGGTTATAAAAACATGGGGTAAACTACAACACTATGCCTCACTATCATGCAAAAACATTGGTCCTTGAAGTGGCAATTCAAAGTCCACAGGATTAATGTAGCACCAAATGTTTTAGACTGTAAAGCCCTGTATGATTGACAAAAGGACATTAGACATTATCATGGCAAGCATCTGTTCTTTTTGCTGATGTACAACTTGCTCTTTTGTATATTGTACCCTTTTCTTCTTGGTAAAAGCATATTAGATATAAATTGCTGCCTTGATCTTGCAAAAAAAAAAAAAAAAAAAAAAAAAAACCGTTACGGCTAGGTATACTGGACAAAAGATATTCCTTTAATTGTCTCACACAGGCAAAACAGATTGTTAAAGTGCAAGCAATGATATTCTGTGCCCAACAATCACATTGCAGAGGTGCATTTTCGCTGTCTTCTTGAGACTCTAGAAGAGAAGGTATTGTTATGAGCAGTCAATCCTTAGAACGACAGCTTTCAGATGATGGTGCACATTATTTTTCTGATTGTATGTATACAGTATCTAGCAGAACGGCCATCAATTGGATTTGATATCTCTTTTGCCAAAAGGTCACATTTTACTTTTGATTAAACTTGGTCTATAGATGATAATTTTAAAGCGTAGACACTGACATTCTATGCCCAAGCTAAGCAGGTTTTTTTAATCACATTGCAGAGGTACAGTCTCGCAGTTCCTGAAGATAACTTCGTGATTACATTGCATCTGATTAGAGCTCTTGCAATTCGTGCTTCATGTACTTTTCAACTCCAAAACCATTTCTGGTATGTAGAATCAACATATGTAATCTCTAATTTGCCGTAGGTTATATGTAGTAGTCTAAAGCTCATTATTCTGTTACATAGGATAGATATTTATCAAGGCCACATTAAGTGGGCAAGAATTCCTTTGCCTAAAAACAAAACATTTAATTTGCTGTAGTCAGATGCAATATAAAAAATACACATCATGAGATCTTGATCTATTGAATTCCAACAGAAATTTCTGCTGGCGATTAACTTGCTTTATATTAGGTGGCAGTAATGACTCTTAGATTTTTCATTTGCACACCAGCTTGCAGCAAAAGAGTTGGACAGAAGTAGTTTTAGCTTCAGAGTCTTGTTAGACGTCCACATGTGTTTAAATGCACATCTGTCCTTGCGAATATTTCTGCAGTGGTCCCTATTTGGATTGTCATGTTCTATGTTTGATTAAAATAGTTTTGCATTCCCAATGATCCAGTTTCTAGCTTCTGATAAAGATTCGGGAAATCCTTTCTGCAATTTCTATCCTACGTCAGCACACACAGTGCGTAGAGGATGCTAGGGACACAAAACCAATTTCTTCTTACTGTTGGCAATAACCATGTCTTATTATGAAACCAGCATCTCGAAGCTGAAAAAAAATCGTGACCATGAACCAGGGCTAAGGATCCTCTTGACCTTTTACTATCTAAATAAACTGTAAATAAACTGTAGGGCCTCATATTCCAGATTCATGTTTCATTTCCTTCTTCCCTTTTCTTGGACATAGCTTTAACTTGATGAGGGCAATGACATCAGAGACTGATCCCTTGCCTCAAGCTACCTAAGTTTAACTTTGAGGAATACACCAATCAGCTTTTTGCAATTCTTCCTTTTGCATATCTTTTGTTTCCATTTTATATTTGTATTTAAATTTAGATTGGATTGTGTTGCAAGCTTAGATTTCAATTGTGTTTTATTTTGCAGGCTATTCGTAGCATTAAGTAATTGATCTACTTGCCCCCAGCATTATAATGACGTAGTGCTTGCATTAGGAAAAGCTGTCTGATCAGAGATGCTTTAAGATTGCATTTTCAAACAGAATGCATGCTGCAAGAATCTATAGCATTTCAATGAGATATTCCATGTCCCATATGGACTGCGGGGCATGTAAATACAAGAAGTAAGTATCATATAATGCCTTTGAATAAACATGGCTTTGAATAGTGGCTATAAGGTGAAAAATGAAGTCTAATGGATGGAGTTGAAAGATTTGTTTGTTTCTTATGTTTGATGATCTTTTATGGGATTACTTAGAAAAAAGAAGTGCCTTTGAGGTATGAACTCATATTCTACCTGCAAAAACATGTCGTCTTTTGCCCCCATATTGTCATTGACAATACATGCATTTGGTAGAAAACTATGGTTGCATATATCAATCAATGGCAGCATCATGGCTGATCCCAAACTCTTTGGACCACCTATTCTAAAAGCCCTGCTAGACATTGCAGCCATGGCCCAACTCAACGCACCGGCATCAATTGATTGCCCAACAAAAGGATGATTCTCATTTAGTAAACTTTAGATGTTTTTTGACATTTCTGTTGCAAATAGACTTGAAATTTGTTATGAGGCATTCTATTTTGAAATTTGATGGAATACCTGCAAAACTTATTATTTGCGATTTAGATATACCTATCTGTTCTTATATAGAATTGTCCAACCTATCCGAGTCATTGCATTGATCCTCAAGGGGATTTTGTATTTGTTGCATTCATGCTTGCTTTTACATTATTTGTGGTAATCAATAGCTCATATATCATTGACCCTCTCTAAATAGAATAGAATAGAATAGAATTTTTAGCGTTCACGGAGACCAATTGGCCACGGAGACCAATGTGCAGACAAAGAATCAAATTTGGCAACCAGTTATAGCTGAATTTCAATGGCTAATTCCTAGATTATGTGTTTAATCCCTAACACAACAGTTCATCCTTAAAGCTTATATCTTTGCCATATGTGAATCACTATTGAAAGAGTCTTGCTTCAATCACACGAATACTAGACTGACATGTCATATCTAATGCCTCACCAAGTATTTTATTCGTTTGGAAAACTCCCATCCCCATTGTTAGATCTCATGGTTTATTTGTTATGCCCATTCAAAATGACGCTTCGCAAGTTCTTCAGGAGTTAACCTTTTAGCATGCTCAAGAAATTGGAATCACAAAAGTGATGAGCAGCCTTAGACCCTCTTTGCATGACACAAAGTCATATGCACCACGAAAATACATAAAAAAGATAGTCTATAGGAAATCAATCATCAACAAATAGTTAATACCTAATATTTAATGGAATACTTACTGCACAAAGGCGACATTCTAGAGAGGCGAGAGTTTTCAAACCTTTTAACTATCTTTGGCTCGGGCAGCGTCTTTAACTCATTGGATGCGGCCTTAGGAATTAAGATAAAGTCTTCAAATAAAGCATTCCCAATGCATGTGTTTCGAAATGTACTTCAGCTAACAAAGATAATTCATCAATTCGGCATCTGATGGCATCCTTAATTTATCCATTAACTCCTGCAAGAAAAAAACAAATGTAGACAGTGCTCATTAGACAAAATGACTGGCATTATTATCAGGCATAGTGTGATCATAATCTGGGATCTTCTACTGGCAAAAACAAATTGTTTAAATCTTCTACAGCAGTCTTCATCAATTCGCATCCTATAAAACTAATGCAAATGGCTCTTAATGATTTACTGTAACTTATCAAAATTTTACAAATGTTTGTTTGCAGGAATCCTTGAACCGAGAAATAACATAGTAACCAGTGTCAAGAGAGGAAATATGCCTCGACGAACAAGAGCTACGACAAGTCTAGAACCACCAATCGATAATAAGAAGACCAAACGCAAAAAGAACAGCCCAAAGCTAACAAAGACCGATCGAACACATCTCGAAATAGAACGAACATCGCATTTGAACACAAAGCAACGTTTGTTATTTGCTTATACAAATACTCAACTTTACATACACATATTTCATATAGTTAATGCGTATACGGGAAAAAAAAAAACAAACAAGCAAAAACGCAAGTCCACAACCACCAGCCGAAACCATCAAAACCAAACAGAAGAACAAAAGCCCAAAAGGCAAAGGAATCAACCTGAAGGAAAACCAAGCCCATGTGAAAATACAACATACTTCAATAGGAAGCACATCTCCACAATCATCAAATCCACAATTCAGTACTAACCATAGATGACATGAAGCCCAAGCTTTGGTGGATTTGTTGATTGTGGAGAAAGCTTCCTCACTGATGTTGTATCACGGGATTTCACATGGGCAAATTGAAGGAAAGTCTTCTTTGCCTTTTGATCCTTTGTTCGAATGTTTGGTTTTGATGGTTTCGGCTGGTGGTTGTGGACTTGCGTTTTTGCTTGTTTGTTTTCGTGTTTTTCCTGCATACAGATGGCCGTGTATGAAATATGTGTATGTAAAGTTGAGTATTTGTATAAGCAAATAACAAATTACGTTGTTTTGTGTTCAAATGCGATGTTCGTTCTATTTCCAGATGTGTTTGATCGGTCTTTGTTAGCTTTGGGCTGTTTTTGTTTTGCGTTTGGTCTTCTTATTTTCGATTGGTGGTTCTAGACTTGTCGTAGCTCTTGTTCGTCTAGGCATATTTCCTCTCTTGACACTAGCGGCTATGTTATTTCTCGGTTCAAGGATTCCTGCAAACAAACATTTGTAAAATTTTGATAAGTTATAGTAAATCATTAAGAGCCATTTGCATTAGTTTTATAGGATGCGAATTGATGAAGACTGCTGTAGAAGATTTAAACAATTTGTTTTTGCCAGTAGAAGATCCCAGATTATGATCACACTATGTCTGATAATAATTCTAGTCATTTTGTCTAATGAGCACTGTCTACATTTGTTTTTTTCTTGCAGGAGTTAATGGATAAATTAAGAATGCCATCAGATGCCGAATTGATAAATTATCTTTGTTAGCTGATGTACATTTCGAAACACATGCATTGGGAATGCTTTATTTGAAGACTTTATCTTAATTCCTAAGGCCGCATCCAATGAGTTAAAGATGTTGCCCGAGCCAAAGATAGTTAAAAGGTTTGAAAACTCTCGCCTCTCTAGAATGTCGGCCTTGTGCAGTAAGTATTCCATTAAATATTAGGTATTAACTATTTGTTGATGATTGATTTCCTATAGACTAACTTTTTTAAGTATTTTCATGGTGCATATGACTTTGTGTCATGCAGAGAGGGTCTAAGGCTGCTCATCACTTTTGTGATTCCAATTTCTTGAGCATGCTAAAAGGTTAACTCCTGAAGAACTTGCGAAGCGTCATTTTGAATGGGCATAACAAATAAACCATGAGATCTAACAATGGGGATGGGAGTTTTCCAAACGAATAAAATACTTGGTGAGGCATTAGATATGACATGTCAGTCTGGTATTCGTGTGATTGAAGCAAGACTCTTTCAATAGTGATTTACATATGGCAAAGATATAAGCTTTAAGGATGAACTGTTGTGTTAGGGATTAAACACATAATCTAGGAATTAGCCATTGAAATTCAGCTATAACTGGTTGCCAAATTTGATTCTTTGTCTTTTCCTTTGCATTTAGAGAGAGTCAATGATATATGCAGCTATTGTTTACCACAAATAATGTAAAAGCAGGCATGAATGCAACAAATACAAAATCCCCTTGAGGATCAATGCAATGACTCGGATAGGTTGGACAATTCTATATAAGAACAGATAGGTATATCTAAATCGCAAATAATAAGTTTTGCAGGTATTACATCAAATTTCAAAATAGAATGCCTCATAACAAATTTCAAGTCTATTTGCAACAGAAATGTCAAAAAACATCTAAAGTTTACTAAATGAGAATCATCCTTTTGTTGGGCAATCAATTGATGCAGGTGCGTTGAGTTGGGCCATGGCTGCAATGTCTAGCAGGGCTTTTAGAATAGGTGGTCCAAAGAGTTTGGGATCAGTCATGATGCTGCCATTGATTGATATATGCAACCATAGTTTTCTACCAAATGCATGTATTGTCAATGACAATATGGGGGCAAAAGACGACATGTTTTTGCAGGTAGAATGTGAGTTCATACCTCAAAGGCACTTCTTTTTTCTAAGTAATCCCATAAAAGATCATCAAACATAAGAAACAAACAAATCTTTCAACTCCATCCATTAGACTTCATTTTTCACCTTATAGCCACTATTCAAAGCCATGTCTATTCAAAGGCATTATATGATACTTACTTCTTGTATTTACATGCCCCGCAGTCCATATGGGACATGGAATATCTCATTGAAATGCTATACATTCTTGCAGCATGCATTCTGTTTGAAAATGCAGTCTTAAAGCATCTCTGATCAGACAGCTTTTCCTAATGCAAGCACTACGTCATTATAATGCTGTAGGTCTGGAATTATAAAAAAAAAAGGCAAGTAGGTCAATTACTTAATGCTACGAATAGCCTGCAAAATAAAACACAATTGAAATCTTAGCTTGCAACACAATCCAGTCTAAATTTAAATACAAATATAAAATGGAAACAAAAGATATGCAAAAGGAAGAATTGCAAAAAGCTGATTGCTACAGCTTCCTTTTGTTCCATTTTCCGGCATGCAGTTTGCATGCAGGCAGCCAGGTTTGGCTTGTTGCCAAACTTTGCAGGTTCAGGAGACTGGGATTGGCCTATTTTGGACTTGAAAAGTGTGGTTGCCATGATGGATGTTTTTTAACTTGCAAATCTAGTTTATATGAACTCTTGCAAGCAGCTTAGGACAGGGCAACAGCAGCCTTTGTACATACCTTATAACTCAGAGAGCTATTGTACTGGTGGTGCACTATAATATGACTTAGGCTGCCACGTTTTGGTGTAAGCTTGCTTGGGAATTTAATTTGGCCATGGCAGTGACTCCGCTGTTATTTTTCAGCTCCAAGTCACTACATGGGATCCAACTTCAATCTTTTAACGGTTTCCAGAGCATTTCTTGTAGATTTGGTGATTCGAGCAGAATTTTTTTGCAGATCTATGCCTAAAACTCTGTAAGTTTACAGGGAGTTGTACTTATGAATTTCTTCATGAGATGCTTTGGCTCACAGTTATTAAAGGAGGAAGAAAGGCTTCAGCTTGAGGAGTTCTAGTTTTCCAAGCTGTAATTTTACTTACACGCAAAGGTTGAGGGAGAGCAGATTGTGCACATAGGTGGTCTTTTGCTTGGTAAAGGAGGATTTCTCCAGTTAGAACATCAAAATGCTAATAATCAAGACCAATACCTGCAAGAAAGCTTCCCATTGCCTGAGATCTCAAGATTTCTTTATTAAATTTCTCATCTTGCATACAATAATGCATTCCAAGAATCATCTAATCCATTTGTAGTCATAAAAGTCCCCCTAAACATAAAAGTATTCTCTTCAGATCAGCCATGGGATAACTGGCAAAAAAATTCCAAACCAAACACCAGTTACCAATTGAATCTGCTTCCAATTGGATAACCAGTCCCTCAGATAAGCGATTGTGCCCACGAAATCAGGGTTAGAGAGGACATGAGAAGAGAGAAAATAGATCAAACTGTTCCAAATATCAATATAATTGATACAGAATAAATAGATATATCAACATATATACACCGCCATATGTACATGTTCAGATATCTAGATGCTACATATACTAACAAAAACTGCTTCAAAAATGCAGAATACTCAGCAACTAGATTTTTAACACAGAGAAGCCAAAAGCCACTGCAGACCTCTTTCCAAGTTTTGAAGGTCACTTCCAGCCTGCTCTGCAACGTTGTCTGATGGTGCTTGATTTTCAGGTTATTATATTTCCACCTAATCAATATGTAAGCACAAAAAGCAGCAAACAATAATGCCTAAATTACATAATAAGCCCTACTCAAAGGCAGATTACTTTCTTTCTCATTGAGGATGATAATAGCAACAAGCAGAAGTCATGTCCCCTGCCTGGACCATCCAAGAGGGGTATCTATGGAAGCCTCTAGAGAGCCAAAGCAAACAGAAGAGAAAAACATAAACAGTCATTTAAAAGAAAAAACAAGACCAATCAGTTCGCTTTTATTTATGTAGAAGCTAATCTGTACATGAAATGATATGATAGCTAGCCTCATAGACCGCAGATGCTAACTTTATCTTTCCTTCTAAATTGATTAGATATCCGGATAAATAATAATAGTAAAACGCAGAATAAGTAACTTCCCGAGGTCTTTCTTTTACACCACGCATTTCTAGACTCCTTTATAAAGTTGCAGCCTCTTGTTTGTGGCAGCAGATACTAATCTGCGATTTTCGTCTTGATAAGCCCTTTAAAAAAATCAAAGCTGCAATTGCAAAGATACCCATTATCATTTACATATTCATAAAAGCACGTTAAGACGAGCAGACACACCTGTTGCCGTCTGGATGCAACTCATACAGCTTGTGATCATCATCCACCGCAAGTAAGTAGCCAGATGGGGTCAGACCCTGTACAAACCCTATACATCATGATCACATCATGGTGTGACTACTAAAGGGCTTCCAATTTCACCTTGATTGTGAGATAAACACTTGATACACCCGAGGTTTCCTTCTCTTCAATTACGACCCTTTGCCCACTAAAAATCCATACGAAACAAAAATTATGATAAGATGTGATCTAACAAACACAAACAGTTAAACTATCAGGAAGAAAGAAAAATTAGAATGGCAAGCAACTTGTTAATCAAGATAAAATGGATAATCCGAACTTAGTAGACTGTCCTAACATGAGGAATTATTTCTACAAGTTTAAAGGGTTACAGCAGCAGTATAAATTTATAGGTGGCCAAATGGAAGGAGTAAAGCTTATATTGTATGCATGGAAACGTCCTTCCAATGAATATGTCATATTATCAATTTCTATTAGCTAAAATCTAAGATCAAGGTTGATTTTCATAATTCTGCTAGATCAAGACCTGAAGCTTCAGAGGAAAATACAGTTGAGGCAGGAAAATTTTCTAAAATATTTCCCCTACTCCTACTGCTTCATCTACAGCTATCTTGTCCTGCTAATGCTAAGTTTAAATCCAAAGAGCAGTTTGCATGTTGGTATCATAAAAAGCAAGGACACATGAAGCGTGATTGCAAAAAGCTAAAACGGGAGTTTGCACAGATGCTAAAGAACGGTCAAATAAGTCTGCCTCCAAGACAGAAATCAATGCTGAAGTTAGCTAAAAACTCAGTTTTTAATCTTTGCTGCAGAAAAATTAGATGAAGAAGAGATTGATTCAGGTGCGCAGGAAAAGCAGATACGTTTTCAGTCTTGAAGCCTCATGAGAACACTGTAGTGAAGATGGTTGACGGCAATCTTGTACGATCGAAAGGCAAAGGAGCATGAAATTTCAGACAGATCACTGTGATTTGACAAGCAAATGGGACTGTCAATGTCGTCCACAGAAGGTGTAGTTCATATCTTGCAGAAATATCCATTATCCTGTATTGATATTAACATTCTTGGCAGCTCAAGGGTATCTTAACAGTGAAGGATTATATGTGCTGCAAAGCAAGCTTAGTTCTCTAATTCATTCGTCTCCGGCAATACACAATGAGTCTCCTCTTACTGCAGATGTGGCTCAAGGGTATCTTAACAGTGAAGGATTATATGTGCTGCAAAGCAAGCTTAATTCTCTAATTCATTCCTGTCCAGCGTCTTCTCTTACTGCAATTATTACCTTTGTGGCATTAGGGGTATGCACATGCAGGTCTGCTGCGACACAGCTTTTAAATTAGAAATGGTCAAAGGCCCAAAACTCAAACTACACGGCTGGGTAAACAAGTGCAAGACATCTTCCCCAAGTCAAACTGAGCTTCGTGCTTCCGAACCCTTTGAGCTTGTACATTTTGATATTTGTTATATGCCGACTCTCTTGTTGGCTGGAAACAGGTATGCCCTAAACCTTCTCTGCAGGGCTCTAAATAATTAAAAAGGAATATAAGTTTCGCTTGTTTGCTGGACAATTTCATTGTGTTGTTGCGTGAATCTGATGCATTATGCTTTTTTTTGTGAGATAAATATCTGTTATTTGGAGTATGGCATGCACAGTAAGAGTGAGTTTATTCACTAGGAGGCGAACTTAGTATGCTTTAACTCGGTCCAGGACGTCTTTGTGCTGCATTGGAAGATAATTAAATGTTTCATCTGTACCTTCTTGCATGACGTGTTTGTTATCTTCAAAAACCCTGCTTTACACTGCATTTAGTTGGGAAAACCTGTTGGATGGAAAGGCCTGCTGACTGTTTTTCTATGACAAATCATGTTACATGTATGCATCACTTTCTGAAGTACGAACGAGAGTTTGTCACTGTGCTTTACATGATCTTAAATTCGAAAATGGTAGTTTCCAAGTGACAATGTATACATAGGTAGAGGCATAAGGCTAGGCTAGTAGCAAAAAAGTATACACAGCAAGAAGGTTTTGGATATAATGATGTACTTGCTCCCGTGGTAAGGCTTCATACCTTGAGAGCTGTTCTAGCTTTAGCAGCGCAAGATTCTATCAACTTGATTTCAAGTCTGCATTTCTTGACGGGGACTTAGAAGAAGAGCTTTATATGCAGCAGCCTCCAGGTTGTCTAGATAAGGAACATCGTGCCTATGTTTGTTGATTGAAAAGGAGCTTGTATGGCCTCAAGCAGGCTCCACGATGCTGGAATCAGAAAATTAATGATTTTCTTACTCAGATGGGTTATGACAGATCACGTGCAGATCCTAATCTGTATTTTAAGTTTGAAGGGTCATTGGTTTCTATTGTTCTACTATATGTCGATAGTACTATAATGACAGGAATTGGAAACTTAGTCATCAAACCAAACAATCTCTTGCGACAAATTTTGAAGTTGGGACTCATGCACTATGAAGTGCGGCAGACCTTATAAGGTATTCATATGAAATCCTAGACAGGTTCAGACTGCAAGCCTGCTCTTAGTTGATAGGATCTAGGGCAAAAGCTTACTCTAGCATCAGATCAATAGAATTCAGATCAATAGAATGCTTCTTCATAGGCAATTGGCACATCCAGACATCTCTGACTATTACACATCCAGACATCTCTTATGCCGTTGGAATTTTAACATGATTTAGACACATCCTAAACAGCCACACTAGAAGGGAGCAAAATGAGTATTACATTATATCAAAGGCACACAATCATTTTTCGGCGGCAATCCTGTCAGTTGGAGTTCTAAAAGCAAAGTACAACTAGCATCAGTACAACAGAAGCACAATTCAAAGCTCTCACTACTGCTGTTTAGGAGATGAACTGGTTACTTCATCTTTATGAAGATCTTGGAATACAAGTTAAGCCTGCAGAGATATACTGTGATAACAGTGGGGCCATTCAGCATGTCAAGGACTTTAAAAACATCTCCAAATCAAGCACATGGACATTAACCTTTGCTTCATCAGAGAACAGTTGAAAAATGGATCTTTCTCTTCAATACTGTTCAACAAACGCATCAGATGGCTGATGGGTTTACTAAACCGCTTTGTTATTGTTTTCTTTCTTGTTTCACATGTTTTTGTTCAGTCATGCTAGTCATCACAGGGGGATGTTAGACATTATCCTACATGTCATATGACTAGGCATGCTGACTCATCTTCTTGCTGCCACGGCATCATTGTTTTCTTTCACATGGTTTTGTTCAGTCATGCTAGTCATCACAGGGGGAAGTTAGACATTATCCTACATGTCAGATGACTAGGCATGCTGACTCGTTTTGTTTCTGCCGCAGCATCCTATTTAGGACCAAAGTCACATTCATCTAGTTAGTCATCTGGCGCAGATGACGTGCACCTCATTGTATCCTTCTTTGTTCTTCACTCCTGAACATATGTATTACGCTTTCCTTGGCACTTTCAAGCTAGGAGGACGGTCCTAATTGGTAAAGAACTGATGTATTTATTTAATCTCAGAGAATCTAAGGGTCTCTATCAAATTTAATAATGAAACATCTAGCCAGACAATGCAATACCTATGTAGCCAGTTTTTGTAATATGACTCTTCCAAGGCTGTGAAACCTGTATGGCAGCAGCATATAGTAGTTAATATCAGGTCCATTTCCAAATAACTCAATCCATTACATATAGTAAGTAGAAAGGCATATAAACGCCAAAATAACTTCGCACTAAGTCTTCATTGGTATCATACCACAGAGCACTAATCTCAAGCACAAGAGAGCTTTCAGATATAAGTCTTTAACTCATTAATGTCATCCTTAAACTGCAGTAACACCACTTACCATTTTCATGAAAATTTTGAAACAACTCTTCAAATTTTGATAAGATTGCCACAAGCAACTCTTCTCTCGTCAGAATAGTAGTTTGAGGATTTATATCACGCAAAAGAGCATTTAGACACGTTGTTGGCTCCAAATTCTTGACATTCAGGCCAACGCCTGCAAAAACAAAACTCTGGATTATTACTTCCCAATTTTTTGAAAATTTGTACAAATATATATATTTATCCATAGTTTATAAGATGCTCTAATCATCATACCAATAACTATATTGAACTTCTTGTCACTGTATGTAGATGTACATAGCACTCCTCCAATCTTCAATCCTTTTGCATAGAGATCATTTGGCCATTTAATTTTCACGTCAATCATTGGCAGGCCCTGCAGGTTCAAGCAGTTGCAAATAAATGTCTACTTCTAGATTTTCTCGTCGCCTACATCAACTGTATAATCAAGATTCCTGTTGCTAGTAGGGTTTCCTATTAAACAGATAGAATGACAGTTACCGGAATTGTCACGTTATAGTGATATCTAGATCTGCAGAATTATCATTTTAAATGCAGTGAGTTTAATTTTCAAACTATCTTGCGAGTATCTACCTTCATGCTAGCAGGAAAACTAGAAAAAAAAAACATAGTATAGCGCAATTTTCATGGACTCAAAGAGATGCATCTTATGTGTTGGATGGTTGGATAATAGACCATGGCAACCATGTATCACCTCTAGAAACCGTGCAATTCCTCATGCATAAGTTTGGATGGTGGATAATATATGCTAGAAGCATTGCAGTTCATCATATGCATAAGCTTTTCTTACGCCTTTCCATTTACAGCTCGGATGAGAATTACCTTATCACTACACACACTATCAATAGCTTCAATGACAGCTAGAGAAATAATATATTGGACAAACGGAACTGCCCGGCCATCCTTCATTTGCAGTGTGAAGGAGAATGTGAGGCAACCTGGTGGGGAGCTCCAGACATTTCCAGCTCGGCCTGTAAAATTTCCCCATTCAGATGCTGATGGCACACTGATATTACATTATAAGCTGTACCTTTTCCGCTCTTCTGTATATCAGCCAAACAAACAGTGCCCTCAGGGAAGGCACGAAAGTTCCTGCAAGCATGAACATTCATATATTTTTTCAACGTAGAACTTAAGACTTCTGGTACACAAAACCCAGTACATAACAAAAATCATCAGCTAAACTACATGGCTCTCTCAAAGAATCAATTTTGCCTATGAACTTCCTAAACTCTAAGTTCTCACATTTTTATACCATACAAGCAAAAAACAGGTTACTCTGAGAGAATCGTCTGTGTTGAGGGTAAACAAGGGGAATAAAGCAGAACTCCTCCAAAAACTTTAGTATTTAAGTTGCTCATATAATGCTCAACAGAGAAATTCTCCTCGGAGAGCTGCGGCATTTGAGATGCATGCATCAAAGTGCCGCCTTCTGGTAGCTTTAAGCCTGATCCACGACTCTGAATCAATTGCTCCATACACATGGCAGATTTCCCTGCAACATATATACAGCGAGTTCCTGAAGTAATACAATCGAATTAGCATTGCTAAAACAGTGAACTGTTGAGAAAAAGCCAATTATCGACCTTGGGATGCGGCCATAGATACAGCAACATAAGGTTTTTGGCTGCAGCAATGCTTCAGCATATAGTTGGGTCGACCCACCGACCTGCCGACCTAGGTGAGAGAAGGCCGACCTAGGTGCCGACCTAGGTGGGAGGTGGGAGAAGGCCGACCTAGGTGGGGATTTTTTGCCGACCTACCGACCTATTCTGCCAAAATCCAAGATCCTTTATTCCTGCAAATAATGTATATACAACATAGAATACATCTCTATTTCTAAATAAATAGTTAATATGGACAAGACTACACCTCAGAAACTTCAAAACAATCGACTTATGCTATTAAACCTTTCAGATTAACAATTGTTCAAAATTTGACCAATATGGTGCACTGTAATGCAACTGATCTACTACTTTTATCATAAAAGAAAAACGAATAATTTCTAAGAATGAGTTAAGAGGAATTAATGCCAGTAAACTGACAGGAATACCAACTTGGTATCACACAGATTCTTATTCATGCAATTAATCCTTTCCAGCCTGAACTTCTCTTTTTAAATCATTATATTATAAATTGCTATATAAATATGTGCACATACAGGATCAGTTTCTAAGATATCTGTTTTTCAGTAATTCATCAGGAGGCGGTAATGAAATCACTGCCCACTCTCTCCACTCAAATCCAATGGAACTGAAGATATACGATTTATTTCTGCTACAGTTCAAGTGCAACTGCAATCCAACTCTGCTGATAGTTCTCTTACTGTCTAATAGTAGTTCTTAAATTAAACATGACCTAAGTACAGATCTAAATCGGAGGAGGGATTTCTGGCCTTGGAAGCCGTCAAAGAATTTGAGTGTGAGCTTGAATACCTGAAGGAGAAGCAAGTGACAGACAGTCGATGCTGGTTGAGATATTTTAGCTGCGCAATTATTGGGAAGTCCCAAAGAATAAGATCTTTGGAAAAGTTTAGTATCTGTCGTCGTATAAATATGATTTTTAGGGCATGCAAAATCGGAGCTTTTTTTGTTATCGACCTAGATAATTAAAAAATAAGATAATGGAGCTCGGCGATGGTTTGACTTCAGGTCCCAAACATGAATTCCTCTAGACGCTCATTGAAAAGCATATCGAGCATGTTCTGCCATAGTTCAAACATAAGGAATCTGTTCCTTATAGTTGTTGCTTTTTCCGGCAACTATCAACTTTGTACAATTCGTTTCGTATTGCAAGAGAGTATTCTCGCAATGGTTAGGAGTATGATTGTTGTATCATATTGTATCCAAGTTCGTATTTTTTGCCATGTTTGAGCAGCTTAATTTCATTTAAAGGTCAAATTTCTACTTTTGTGTGTTTTGGATGGCCCTTTTTTTTTTGCAAGGGTTCTAAAAAGGAAAGATAGTTGCTATTTTTAGAGGCTAGATAAGGGCAGACAGTTGCGCTTGCATGCCAAAAGGGTCGGGTTTCGAACCTCACATAGTTTTGAGAGGGCGACATCAGATACCAAAGTGCTTGCTACAATAGACGCAGCACTGATAGGTAGGTTAAAGATATGATCCTCTGGCATTTCCTTTTTATTCTTTTTTAAATGGGTCATACATGCATTTGCATGTATCAATACAGGCAGATACATAAAGGAACGGACCAGCAGATGCTCACACAACTCTTTGGCCGGAGGAGCAAAGGTTATTTTATTGTTAGGATTTTTGCGACAGATTCCTCCAGCTTGATTTATTCGCAGGTTTTAAACAGACTAAGGTTGTTGTGCCATGTTTCGGATGCCGAAGATGTTTTGGAGGCATATGCTTTATGGCTGGCTGCATGATGAGGGCTGAAGGGCAAAAAATCGTTGGCCATAGCCGTAGATCATTGCCCAAGCCCGGTGGCCTAGTTTGTTCCAGCTCACGGCAGAGTTGTTCATGCTACATTTTTCCTCTTTCAACCATTGTCTATGTAATAATGTGATGTGAATAATGTGCTAAATATTTCTAACCATACAATTTAATTTGCACCATTGAAACTTTTATGTCGATTCTCCTTGAAAATCTTTGTGGCCACCGATTTGGTATAATAAAAATAATATTCTGCATATCGGCCGTCGGCCGTCGGCAATAAAAGCTGAACATGAACCCATAAAGATGGAATAAAAGTGATTATAGCTCGATATATAATAGGGAAGGAACAATTATTTTGGGCCAAGGGCACCATTGGCCTTCAGATAATTGTTTAAGGTATATGGGGGCTTTTGGATCATTAGCCCTAATTGCGATGGCATTTTTGTAGTTTTTCCTTTATTAAATTACACCCACCTACCTATCTCAAGAGGAATTTATACACCTACCTACCTACATATCTCAAGAGGACCTAATTCATGTTCATAAAGAGTCCAAACGGACTGGCCAAGAAATCTTAATGTTTATAAACAGTCATAATATGAATTTATGTCACAGCTCAAGCAGTATAAGCCTTTTCAAACGTTGTTAAAAAGATGGGGAAACAGTTCCATGAATATATCTCCCTGCCTTTATAAGCAATTCATTCTTAAATGCAAAATGCAGAATAGTTTTTTAAACAAACAAAAAATGTAGAAGAGGATAGGCTTCTATAATAAAATCAAGGCAGCACAAGCAAATCGAACTATGAATTGGGACATATTGAGAGAACAAACTTGATGTATTAGGTCCTAATATTTCTTTTGATGAGTATGAAGGAAGGTCAAGCAGCAATATCTCCAGATTGTATGGCGAATTGTAAATTTGATTCTTATGAAGTATAGCATTCAGAACCAGGACAAATAAAAGAGCTTCATTACTATAGATTAACAATTATAAAATTGACGAGTGGTCTACAAAAATGCAGATTATAACCTATAAAATATAACATGCATTGATGTATTTCTGAGTTCTCATTCTGCTCCACGAAAATTCAATATAACCATTAGAGAACACTCTCCAACAATAAACCAATCTGAAAGGAAAAAATTACTGTATTTTTTGAACCTGCAAATAAAAAATATGATGAAGATAATAGAATGGATATAAGATTTGGAAGCTGTGTACTTCATGAAGAAATCTGACTGATTTGATGTGGTCGTTGAAGCAAAACGTCGGAGTTGTTTCTGGAAAATTTGTTGATGATCACAGCTAAATTGTTTTCGAAGTGTCCTGTAGATTCAAAGCTAAATGTATCGCAGTAGATTTTCCTTCATGTGAGTTGGGTTGTGGTAAGGTAGCTCTATCTCTAATTGCAGCCATGGAAGGCGGGTCTTGCATCTTTGTGCAGTCTATAAATCTTCCTTACCTGCTATTTTACTTTCTATGTTTTTCTTGATCTTCTCTTGTAGCAACTTCTTCTTTCTATGTTCTTCTTAATCGACTCTTGTAGCAACATCCTGCGCTATCCTTTTTTTTAAGGGAAATAAGCTTTTTAACCATTAATTATGGAAAATAAGTACAAAATAAGTAATGTTCATGATCAAAATGATCATAATCGTCAACCATAAATAGTTTGATTGCAAATATAAACCTCCAACCAACAAGTAATGAACTATGAAACAAGACACCATTGAAAATGGTCCAATGTTTTAGAGCCGTTAAAACCATTGGAGATATCCTATATCAATTTGAGATTCCAGTTTGACATTAGGGTTCAGCTGCAAATTAGGGTTGAGTAGAATCCGATTTGTTGAACCTGTAGCCTTGTAATTTATCCAGAGATCTAGTCGATCTGCTTTGTTAAGATACTTTAAGCCAAAAACCTATGTGAAGTAGAAGATTAGGATAGATTAGAAGGAATACGAGTCAAGAAATGGAAAATGATCTCGGAATTGAGGCTGCAAAGAATAGTCATTTGATTTTTTCCCTAATCCACTATCTAGATTAACCTATCTGAGTTACATGTGGAGTGGACATCAGATGAATCATTGTTCCATAGAAATCTGTCTTACCTCTGTGATAATAGTAGCATTCTCTATAGAACCTGAACTGATCATCTGTCACATTTTTGCTATTGATGTCCATGAACCAGAATGAGACATGACGCAATTTTCTTACAGCTCTCAGAGGCAGACATCCACCAGGGTCTTAGGCATCTTGCTAGTGGTAAAGCAAAGGACTTGCAGGGACTTCAGGCCGAGCTGTTGAAATGGGGTGGGCGAGGGCCTCCCGCAGGAATGGATGGTTAGCAAGGTCACTCCTATTCATAAGACGGGAAGCAGGGATGATTCCACCAACTAGCGTATGATCATGGTGAGCCCGTTACTCGCAAAACTTCTAGCAGGGGTGCTAGAGAAGAAGTTAACGCAATGGGCGGAGGAAACTGGAGTGCGTGCAGTTGGCCAGGCAGGTTTCCGCCCGGCCCACTCCATGAGTGATCATATTTTTACTCTCAGAATCCTTATGGAAGCTAGCCGCAATGCATGACGTGACCTGTATTGCTGTTTCGTGGATTTTAAGACGGCATATGATATGGTCCCTCGGGACCTGTTGTGGCAACGCTTGCAGGAGCTACATGTCCCACAGGATTTGCAGAATGCCATCTACCGGCTGTATGACGGAATATATGCCACTTTGCCTGCGTCAGACCACCGGTTGACCAGCACCATAGGTGTTAAACAGGGATGCTCGTTATCTCCATCGCTTTTTGGACTCTATATTGACAAGTTGGAGACCTGGATGCAGGGAACATGGAGGTGGTGGCCCGCAGTTGCCAGAGGCATATACAGTAAAATAGTTGCTCTATGCAGACGATCTGGGCTTATTATCCCATACAGCCAGGAGTATGCAGGAACATTTGGATGCTCTCAGTCTGTGACATAGCAGGAATGACAGTCAACCAGCAGAAAACCAAGCTGTTGCCAATCCTGTCTGCGCAGCATGATATCCCAGACTTCTATTACAGAGGACAAAGAATGGAAGTTGTAAGGACCTTTAAGTATCTGGGAATCGATTTCTCTGCTAACATGCTATGGGATGACTGTGTAGAAAGAAGGGCCAGCGCGGGATGGAAAGCCCTATATGCAATGCAGAATAGCTGTCACAGAATAGATCTCTGCGATTGGGCACGCAAAGCACACTTGTTCCAAGCACTCGTGGAACCAGTACTGCTGTATGGGGTAGAGGTCTGGGGGCCAGCGATTAGCAAGGCTACTTGGGATAAGCTAGAGAGGGTGCAGAAGGCTTTCCTGACATACAGCCTAGGCGTCAAGGACACGGTGTCTTATCCAATTTTGTTGTATGAGACTGGCTTTTGGCCCCTGCAGCATTCTGCTATGCGCAGGCACCTTGCGTATTTCCATAAGGTTGACGAAATGGATGCACAACGTCTTCCTCCCCGGGCTCTGTTATTGGCACAAGGGCCGCAACGTTTGAAGAGAGTATGGCAAGAGCATTATAGGGGATGGTTCGCACGATGGTCCATAGACTATCAACACATTGTGGATATATCGGATATCACAGAGCAGGAGCTGCATTTGAATGCGTGCTTTGCTGCCTCTCTGTGGGATGCGCCCACTCTTGCAAAGCCCAAAACAGAGCACTACCACACACAGGTCAATCCGTCGCTTGAACACGGCCCCCACCAGTATCTGAAGGCACACATTTCGACCAAGAAACGAAGAGCTATAGCTGCAATAAGGATAGAGTCCCACCATCTCAGAATTGAGACAGGCCGCTGGGTACAGATGGAGGGCAGGGAATCTCTCGGCATGAGAGATTATGCCAGTGCTGTCACATGCAAATGGTAGAAGATGAACACCATGCTCTACAGGAATGCCCAGCATATGCACACATCCGAGCAGCTCATGCCGATCTCAGATGCTCTGAGATAGCAATTCACCAACTGCTGGCTTCACCAATGGTGGCACGTCTTGCGTCCTACATTCTGCAAGTCTCCACCGTCAGGGAGTCCCTCACATCACAGGGAATTTGAGCGCCCAAATAGGGCCTCTCAATGCCTACCACAAGGGTTTTTCCTCCCACACGAGGGGTTTTTTCATCCCAGTGGTAGAGACACATTGTACAGGGTTTCTGTGGTTTTATTTTGTGTTTGGAAACTTTCCGCTATATTGTAAAACCGTCTCATAGGCCAGTTGGCCTCCGTGGACGTTAAAATATACTTCCTTCCTTCCTTCCTTCCTACTGAGAATATTATAAACTGCAATAAGTTACCTTTAACTGTCCCTATCCAAAGACTATGATCATATTCGTTCTGCACTGTAAATGACTGACGATTGTATTTTCTGGCCTCTGTTCATCAAACTACATATCAAACTAATATTTGCAATTTCACAGGTAATCTAGCATAAACAATATCGCATTAGTAAATTCAACATGACACTTAGCTTAGAAAACTTAAACCAGTGGAATTCTTCCATAGAATTCCGCTATGAATCATATTGATAGCCTTCACATTTGTTTCTGTGAGCACTTGCAACAAGTTCTAAATCATAATTGACTTGAAGTTTAATCCAAATCACATAAACATTGTGACCACTATGCAAGCACCTATTTCTATGCTTCCAAATGTTCCAAAAGACAGTGAAACAAAGAGTATTTTTTTGAGCATCATCACTCATAATAAAATCAATTACATTAGCCAGTATTTGCATATCAAAGTGAAGCTCAAACCAATCCCAAAGAGCAATTAACCTCAGATAGATAAAAATGTGCTCCATTATCTCAAAAGCATGGGCAATTTGGTGAAACTCTAGCATTAGCATTAGCATTAGCATTAGGATCATTGACTGATGTCCAAAAAAGGTCTTATTTTTAGGTACACGTTTATTAGCAACCAGCCATATATAGTAAGTAGCTTTAAGAGCACAATGGGATTTCCATACATTTTTGAAAAGTCTAACCTCTGTATCTTTGGGAATATTCCAGTAGGCACATGCTTTAAATAGAGATAGTAGTTTTAGTATTTAGCAGGCTTAACTAACCTCCCCTACAACAATTTCTGCCATTCTAGCCTATCCACCTGGTGTGACACCTTAGCCAAACTTAACCTAAGCTATTGGATCTTCAAATTTTCATATCAACGGCCAGTAATTTCAAAAATCTGAGGAAATTTTCCTTCCTCTCCTTCGAATAAGGCATCCGGAAAAACATTGATGAACAAAATGCTCTCCGATGCCTCTGGTTTTTTTTTTTTTGGACTTTCTGTTTCTTCCTGATTAAAGCAAAGTCCATTTATTTTCTTGCTAGGGAACTTCTAGGAATTGGGCTCTCTTTTCTGCCTTGTCTAGGCCTTTCCTTTTTTGTCTCGTGTTGCCATTCTGTTTTTTCAGGTGGGTTGCTTCGAAATCGAACTGAACTTGGTTTAACTGAATTCCGAGACATTCGTGGTTTGGGGCCTCTAATGATCATCAAAGAAGATGAGGGAATTTTTGAAGATTTAGAACTAAATGCGATTTTACTCGTATGTCATACAGTGGAGGTTTAAGACAGAATCTTTAAAACTGCTAGTTATTAATGACCCTTTGCTCGGAACTCTTTCAATGAAGGGGCCATTTGAGAAACAGGCTTCTTCTAAGGATGCACAACCTGATGAAAAGCGCCAGAAGATTCTCGTTCTTACTAGGTATGAGCTTAGAACTCTCTAAGTAAAAATGGTTATAAAAAACACACCATAATCTTAATTTGATCGGATGCCTGCTATATAATGTCATCATTGAAGTGGTAAGAATGGATAGCCTTCAAAAGTGTTGTTCAACTCTGGAGCCTCTGCTGCGCAGAGTTGTAAGTAACCATAATGCTGTTTTCTAATGTATACATAATAGTAAATTATGTTCACTGCTTATAAGGTAGTTTCTTAAAATTTGAAGTTGTTATTAGATTGATGAATCAGGTTGGAGAAGAAGTGTGATGAGTTTTTGCAAAATTAGACCCTTCAAAAGTTTGATTATGGTGATATATTCAAGTTAGAAGTCAGCATCTAGGTGCATAACATTGGATGTTGAGCTAAATAGTCCTATATTACGAGGCATCTCCTAAGCGCATCCCAAGAACCAGATGACAGAGCCTTGCATCTTCAATTAAAAAATAGACTGGCACTGCCATTATTCACTGGCCAATACGGTTGAGGGAAACAAGGTTCTGCTATACATGTAGTGCTATAAGATGCCACTAATGCTCAAGTTGTAACCACTGGACCTGAAGCTACTGCCAAGCTAGACATTACAATATTTGAAGGGGATTTTTCTGCCGATGATGAGGACTGGACACAGAAAGAATCTGATGCTCATGAAGTTAGAGAGTGATATGGAAAAGGGCCATTTATAGGAGAATTATCTGTAACATTAAAAGAAGGTATAGAGATACTTGAAAAATTAACATTCACAAATATTTGAAGTTGGACCAGGAGTCAGAAGTTTAGACTTGGGCTAAGAATTGCATCTGGATTTTGTGAGGGGATACGTATACAAAAAGGCAATATAGAATTCTTTACTGTGAAAAATCATCCATGACCAGTTTTTTTATATCTTTTGTTGCAATCAATGCAAGACTGGTTTCTGTGAATTAATTATATAGTGTATAAGAATCATTTCTTACCAGCTTTAAGTGATGAAGTTTGGCGCTTGGACAAAATTGGCAAGGATGGGATTTTTTATAAGCGATTGAATAGTTCATAAGTTAATACAGTTGAAGATTTTCTTTGTTTCGTAGTTATATAATCTGCAAAAGCTTAGAAATGTCAGTCTTTCATTACATTTAAACATTATTGTACATAACGTTATTGTTTGACAATTGGTTGCCTAAATGATCACATACTCAGAAATGGAATGTCAAACAAGATGTGGGAAGGAATTGCTGAGCAGGCCAAGACATGTGTCCTTAGTAGCAATCTTCATGTTTATTATGCGGATGAACGACACAACATTGGAGTTATTTTCAATAACATTTTTCAGTTGGTGGTGCTTATTGCAGATGGCCAATATGTGTCTATTGATTCATTGTCTGACAATGAAAAGGTATATATAAAATTAATTGAATCCATCAAATACAGAAGAGTCAAAGCAGAATAATCCTAATATGTGATCGTGGCTGATCATCCAGTTATGTTGACGAATTGGTGAAGGTGGCTTATGAAAATTTGAAAAATGTTGTTGAATATGATGGTGAAGCCCTTGCTAGTATTAAACTTTATAAAGTGAGGGGCATGAACACGCATACAAAGAATCATGTTGCCTCTAGTGGTCGCAGTGTTCAATCAAATTGTTTGTCGAACCCAACTTCCATACCTAACTCTACATCCCATACAATGGTGCAAAGATCTATAGCTGCACCTAGTGTTAATGTTATGGGTAGGTATTATATGCATTTGAACGGAATGGTGACAACTTTAGTTGCATCGAAAGTAAACGAAGTTCTAGAAATACGATGGCAGTTTTAGCAGTTAGTTATTTTTTGTCCTTTTCCTTCCTAGCATCTTTCTCGCTCCTTCCTTCTTCATCAGCTCGCTTTTGCATCTCCCGTTCCTTTTTTGCAGTTTGGCTCCCCACCCTCCCACCCTTGCTCTCGTATGCCTTATTGGTAAGCTAATTTTCTAGAGGTTCTAGTGGCTGGTTGGAGGCCTATATCCTGATGGAGGCCTGGTGCATAGTTGGAGGCCTTTTGTGCCTGGTTGAGGCCCTCATGCCTGGATGGAGGCCCTCGTGCCTAGTTGGAGGCCCTCGTGCCCATGTAGCCCTAGGGGCGTTTGGAGGTTAATAGCTGGTGAACGATTTTCCCTATAGCTTGTATTTCTGGATGAAGGTTTGGATTCCAAGCACAAGACGAAGTTCAGTAGAGAAGACAATTCCAACATGAGTTTGTTATTGCAACTTCATTACTATATGTATTCTCCACCCAACAAGGCTGGTCAGCATGAGGGTATAGATTCTTTTTGAGATTATGACTCTAGCATAGGTTAGTGATCCCATTATTGTCAGGGTTTTTCCTCGAAAACCCAAAAGGGCGAGGTTTTTTAATCCCGGCCATAATGGTTTCACTAAGTCGCTATCAATATGTACTTGTGTTTGGTTATAAGGAGATGCAGCAGCATGAGCATTCATTAGCATTCTTGTCCGTTTTTGCCTTAGTATTTCTAGAATAACATATATAGTTTATTTTATGTGTACCCACCTAGCATACATACATCGGTGAAAGAATGCAAAGATATCCCTTAGACAGGATTAGAACAGTCCAAACATTTTGACGGTCATTTGAACAAGCTTGAGGAGGGATGATTTAGTTTCTTCATGTAAATCTATTATTAAAATATTATAGCTAATTAAACGGGATGTTGCCTCAATGCAGGTTCCAAGAAGCAACATCCCAAGTCAAGCAAGTGGATGAGCTACAAGTATCTTGGTGTAGAATTCTGTAAGAACACACTTTGGGAACAGTGTATTACCAAGCGGGTGGCTGCTGGATGGAGAGCACTCTATGCAATGCAAAACAATTGTTTTCGCGCAGAAATTCATGATTGGCCATGGAAAGCCCACTTGTTTCGGGCTTTGGTAGAGCCTGTTTTACTGTATGGTTCTGAAGTGTGGGGGCCTGTCATTAGTGCTAGTGCTTGGAGTTTATTCCTGCCATAATGACTTTGTTGAAGTTTATTCCTTGTCAAATAACCACTTGCATCTCTTTGGAATCGATACTAAAAAATAATTGTCTTTCAATATCATGATGTCTAATTTGGTTTGCGAAATAAGAAACGCCTCTTTGTTTTTTACTGCATTGGCTTTCTTATCCTCTTTAATTAAGATATATCAATAGAAGAAGATATTCGTCTCATATCAATAACCCTTGCCATTCAGCCTCGGAGTTAAAACAACAGTGCCCTATGCTATTCTTTTACAAGAGACAGGTTTTTGGCCTCTTCAACATTCTGCCATGAAGCGCCATCTCCACTATATCTGCAAGGTGCACCACATGGATGATGTTAGGTATCCTGTTCTTGCACTTGCCATGGCTGAATCTCCTCAGCGTTTGAAACGATGTTGGAAATAGCATTGCACTACATGGTTTGCCCGTTGGGCTGTGCAACCAGAGCACTGCCTGATGCTTGCCAGTTCTGATCCTGAGCTTTTGCAACAATATCTCAATGGTCGTTTTTCTCAAAAGATATAGGACGCAGTTACTTTGGCCCAAGTGAAAACTGGTCATTATCATGCACACATAAATCCCACCTTGGCACCAGGGCCCCAAGCTTATTTGCTTGCTTCATTGTCCAGGAACAAGCTTATAGCTATTGCATCAATTCGCACAGGTCCCACAGGCTACGGATTGAGACAGGTAGATGGGAGCGGCCGCAATTGCCGCGAGAAGCGAGACTATGTGCCTATTGCCAGTTACAGGTTATTGAAGATGAAAGCCATACTCTTCTGAGTTGCCCTGCTTTTGAGATAGTCCGGAATCATTTTTTGATTAGTCCGGAATCATTTTTTGATCTTAGCATTCTATTCCACGCTTCCACAACTTCTCAGAGCACCATCTGTGCATGACTTGGCATTATACATACTTGAGGTTCTAGATAAACGTCTGCAATTACTGAGCCCTCAGTAGTCATTATCTCCGCTTGTCTAGTATCATCATTACTGCAAAGGTTTTTCCCTTGAAAACCTTTCGAGGCAGGGGTTTTTCAATCCTAGTAGTAATGATTGTACTAGCCCATTGTATGGGTCCCATGATCTATTGGTCTCCGTGGACGTTAAAAAAACTATTCTATTCTATTCTATTCTTTAAAAAGTCTTGACTTCATGCACTAGGAAATTTGACAAAGGGACTTAATAATGATATTGTCGATTTATAGCAAAAAACCTAGAGAGCACGACCAAAGATCCTCGGTACAAGACATCAACGTCAGAGAACAATGTGATAAGGTTGAAGCAAGGCACTTAGTGCACTGGAAGCTAGACTTAATGATGTGGAATCCTCTCTAGAATTAGAAGCTCCATTTTTTCATTGAAGAGGGTGTTACTGAACTGTTTATCAAGTTGTATGACGAAGACACGTTTATTGAGCATGATTTTATCGGCAGCTGCAAGTAAGCTATTCTGTTGTTTTAAGAATTTTGAGATTGGTTTAATTTTGCAATAAACCAATTGAACAACTATTGGATTAGATTTTTCTAATTTTAAACCTGCGGCATATGATTTATAACTAATATTTCATATTTCAAGCTTTACAATAAGCATCTTTAGAAGCCAAGTGCCAAATTATTAACTTTTTGGTTTCCTTATATTGATGTAGCCTCTCTTTACGGCACATGTTTTGAAAACTGAGCATTTTAGAGATAACCATGTTTCCTACTTATATGTGATGTTTTTACCTAAATGCTATGAGCAATAGCTTCAATGTAGGTCATGTAACTATAATGTCATTGACCAACAGCCTTTTCCATTTTTTTAGCTGGTAAGGGACTCGCAAAGAACACAAAAACCGGGCTTTTCATTCATCTCAATAGTTTTTCTACAATGGTATAGAGTGGATAGGTGCACATCGTAGGCTACCTAAAAAATGAAAAACACAGGGAATATCTAGTTATGACACCTGGACCTCAAATAAAATGGTGTGCTACAGATGTTGGCTAGTGTACCTGCCGAGAGCTTATCATTGGGATTAAAAAACCTCGCCTTTTCGGGTTTTCGAGGAAAAACCCTAGTGATAAAATCTCGGCAAGGAACTCGGACAATGCAAGGTTGTTAAATGTTCCCAAAAAAAAAAAAAAAAAAAAACCATACTCCATAAAGAATACTGAAGTCACGCATCACCCCTAGATCTGCACATCACCAACAAAAAAAACCAATAGAGAAAAAACCTCGAAAAAGCGAGGGGCTGGTCATGTGTGCCACGCGACAAAAAACAACATTTATACCTCGAAAAAGCGAGGGGCTGGTCATGTGTGCCACGCGACAAAAAACAACATTTATACCTCGAAAAAGCGAGGGGCTGGTCATGCGTGCCACGCGACAAAAAATAACATTTACAATAATATATACATTAAGGGAGTGTCTGAGAGAGGCGAAAACGTCGATGAGAAGTCGACGAAGAACCTGCAAGAAATAGCAATTCCCAAATGAACCAGAGCCCCAGAAAATGCATACAATGCATGCATGTATGGGAGAGATGCATGCTCGCCCATTCGAGAATACCGATCTGATGGCTTGGATCGATGACATTCTCGAATAAGGGCTCACATGAAAACAAACAAAAGCTCCCGACAGAAAGAGAACTTCCAAGGTAGAAGGTTGAAGGATGGCCATAAAAGGGACAAGATTTGGGAAGAACATATCACAACATGGAAAATCATGCCAAATTGTCAAACCAAGCATATTCTCAAACTGTCAAACTGTCACTTTGAGAATATGCAGGATTTGAAATCGCAGTATTGTCGTGAATTTGCACTATTGCCATGCATTCCCATGCATGCACGTAGGATAGATGGGTGTTGCGGTCGACTACCATGTACAGAGGAATACGCAACAATGAATTGGATTATTATTTCATGGAATGCAATGTTTCTTTTGCTCCAGTTAAGTTAATATATATCATGTTACGCAACAATGAACTGGATTATTATTTTATGGAATGCAATCTTTCCTTTGCTCCAGTTAAGTTAATATATATCATATTGCTACATATTCTAAACGAGGTGCACCCTGGACTACCTCAATCGTCGGATTCGTCGATCCTATGACCCAGATCGTATGTTGGGGCCTGTGAGCACCTCTCGTTTCGCTTATAGTCATTTATGATTGGAGGCGCCTATGATTTTGAAATATGAAATATGCTTGCGCCTAAAGTTTTGAGGGAATATCGAACCTCTATACGGCTTTGCCTAAGATTTTAGAATATGAAATACGGGGGCTCGAACTTCTACCAAAATAACTCAATGTCCTAATAAGACTACTTTGACCAATATACCCAGTAAGCTAATGTGATTATTTTTTATCTTGAATCTATGTTTTTTTTTTATAACAACCCATTAGATTGTTTTAGGGATATATAGTCTATGGCATCCATATCAAATCCCTCTGGAACCCCCTGTTATTTTGCTACATATAACAATCATTGCAAATGTACCTTTACAATATTATTTATAATATGCAAACACCTATGTACCTATAAAAGCCATTGAAGTGTAGACACTTATAGTTAGTTGGTTGCTATAAATCAAATGGTGTTATTGGAAGTAAGAAAACATCTAGAATGTTGTATTAAAGAGGAATAATAACGTATAAGGGTAAGCTTTTTGGGATGCAATTCCTTGTTTGCCCTTTGCCCGCTGGATGCAGCCAATTGTAGACCAAAATGCTTACCCTTATAATATCACAATTCGGAGCAGGATTTTGATCAGTTGTTTACCTTGTGGCCAGTGATACAGAATTGAGGAATAGAATAGAATAGAATAGAATAGAATAGAATAGCATTCCTAGTTATCGCTGTGGATTGTCATCTTCTGAATGGATTGCATGAATTAATCACTTATTCCATTCCAGTTAACGATTACGATTCTATATAGTTCGTATATCTATTCCGTAATTCGATGACGAAAACAGTCATTCACGAGGCGGGATTAGAGCGAAGTAACCTTGAAAGAAGTAATTGCATCGTCTGGGTTGGTGGTTTTTTGCCTTTCTCAATTGGAAACAAAGTGGTGAACGGGTCATCTCTCTTCTTTCAAAGCTCCCCCAGGCAGACCACCCGTCGTATGGGTTCCTCCGACCCGAGAGCCCGTTATACTGCAGTGAGACTACAAAGAATGAAGGGATACCATCTATACCTATAGAGAAATTGATGTTTGGATCAGGAAGCCATCAAATGTTTTCCACGAGTTAAGGTTTAGCTATAGAATTATCAAACCTTACCTGGGAAAAGGAGGATATAAAGAAAACGCCTTCTCACCAAGCCCAATCTGCTTTTGCTCGCTGCTATTAATGGAGCCTCACTTGATTTTCTCTCCTTTAGCTACTTAGATATTTCAATATGCTAAGGTTGTTTGGCAGACGCAAAAGCTTGAAATTGCATGACCGGACATAATAGTGATCGTTTTGAGACATTTGAAATTATCATGAGTGGAAAAATTCAAATAAACTCATAATTTATATGTGATGAATTATGTGAAGTTCGATAACCAACATACAATAAATATCAATTTATCGTTTGTATTTGGTGTGTCCATATATAAATAATGTACCATAGTGAGAATTTAAACTGCTAGCTTGAGATATCCATTGAGATGTCCATTGGTATTGCTTGCATATTATTATATGGATTGTCTGCTGATGTCCATTGCTATTGCTTGCATATTATTATATGGAGTCTGTTTGCATCGTAGTATATAGAAGAACAATACTACATTCTAAATAAAATATTTTTTAATCTAACCTGCATACTTCCTATAAAAGGTCATTATATGAAGTACATTGACCAGTGGATTTATCCATCCCAAGAATAGTAGTTGTTCTCTAGAATTTCTAAGCGTATACTTTCTTATGAATAAGTACCCTGGTTCAAGATAAATATGAATGCAAAAGGCATGACTGCATTCTCTCCAATCGTAAACCTCAATCAATTGTAGCTACTATTTGCAATAGGTCTAAATATTGATATATCTAACCATTTCATTACCTGGAATGGATGTTTTTTGCAAGTTCATCTTAAAATCTTTCGTTCAAAAAAAGAAAAAAAGAAAAAAGAAGAAGAAGATATTGATGTTTCCCTTGAAGCAAATTTGGTACACAATGGATGAAAATGCATTTGATTGCATATGGTATAATAAGGAAATGTCTATGAAAGAGATTGAAATATTCAAATGTGTATATTGAAGTGAGGCAAAGTGAGGCTAAGAACATGGATATTTTTCAAAACACCCAATAGCCAATTGTCTAGCCACGATCTCAACAACATACAAAATTCAAGATGATAGATAATTCTCAACTAGAAAAACATGCAGACCTTAGTGACCAATTTCAAAATCCACACCTGATGCTCTCCGGCTAGGCTATGCTGGGGTTTTGTGTTGCATCTCTTCACTCATGACCAGTGATAACTCTTCATGCACTCTCATATTCCCATTATTTATGAATCCTCTCACTAGAAGAATGCAAATAGATTATGTAAACAAAAGATTCAAAGGCAAGCGAAGCATCTAGATGTTGAGTGCTAGGTCTGTAGATATATACTTTTAGAATCAATACACATTGAACACCTTCTCTCTACTTCCCGATGGAAAGAACTATAAAGAATGTCAAAAGTGATACGGTGTGTCGCAAACAACTGAAGAAAATACATGATTAGATTGGATAAATGGAACTGGTAACTTGATCCATTCTGTACATGAAGCTCCAGACCATACCAAAATAGTGCCATATTTAGGCATCCATAACTGAGCTATTGTATGCCTTCTATGTCAGCTACCGTATGCCTCTATGTCATTGAAGGTGGATGTCCTATTTGCTCTAAGGCAAAAAATGTGAAGGATTACTGCCGATTTGCTGATTTCCTTAAAGCATTTGACATCTTTACAAAGAGCTTGTATCAAAGATGAAAGTATTTAGACTTTTGATGGTCATTTGGGCAGTACTATATTTGTATTAGCGCATAAAAAAATGGTCAAACAATGTGTACAAGATTAATCTGTCATAAGTAGAAGGGTTTATTGTTGTGGCAGGACTTGAATTTGCAGAAATGGGGACGAATCTACAAAAATGTGTAAGCTTCAATACATTAGAGAAGAGCGCCTACAACTGAGATACCATATGCCTAATACGTCATTGAAGGCGGATGTCCTATTTGCTCTAAGGTCAGGAATGGGAAGATCTTACTGCTGATTTGCTGTTTTCCTTAAAGCATTTGACATCTTTACAAAGAGCTTGTTTCAAAGATGAAAGTATTCCGACTTTTGATGGTGATTTAGGAATTACTATATTTGTATTAGCGCATAGAAATGTGGTCAAGCAATGTGTACAAGGTTAATTTGTTATAAGCAGAAGGGCTTAATGTTGTGGTTGGACTTGAAGAAATAGGGATGAATCTGCCAAAATGGGCCTTGAATGAAAAGAATCAGTGCTAAAATAGTCGAAATGGAACACATCATAAAAACTAACTCTGCTGTCATTGCCTTTTGAAAATAAGCTTCAAATTCATTAGGGAAGAGCGATATATTCTTCCGAGCGATATATTTATATTGCTTTATTCAAGAGCACATAATCAAGAGAACATGCAAAAGATTAAATGCAGTAGGCCAGAAGTTTAGAGAAGATTACCTTCACTTGAAGAAGTAGATCAACATAACTAGCAGATTTGCAAGAGATTTAGCTTCCGCCATGAAATTATTATCTTATTTAGCACTCTATACATTGAAAAAGAAACCAAATGCCATTCTATCATTGAGAAAAAAAACCATCATTCATTTAAATTGGATTTACGTCAGGATTTTGGACCATTTTGGCACTGCAACTTTTTTCGAGTTAGTAAATTTGCATCGACAATGTGACTTTTTTTTATAACAGCACAACATGATTGCATTAAAAATTGAAAATATTTTACATATGTATCTCGAGTGACATAATGCCAATTACTTCTCAGAAGTGACCCCTAGAGATATCATAGCTTTCTTCCTCACTTCTACAGGTATTGTAACCCTAGCAATGCCTGGGATGACCTTTGGGATCCATGAAAATAAAATAGTATTTAACTCAACCCAATCATCCCCTTCAATAGGGTTTTTCTTCCATTTCTTTGTCCAACCGTCTCTGTATCTTTCTTTCTCTGCCACTGCATTTAACTGGTGCACTGCACACCACCACTCCACACGAACGTTTTTCATATTACGGTCATCCACTTCTTTGCAAACATCTGAGATAGTGTAATCCATCCACGCAGGGTATATCTCTTCGCGCTCTAGGATTATAAGTGCAAATTGATGGCAAAGCAAGTCATCTTTGGGATCATAATCTCCAGCCCGAGATATTTAGGCCTTCCTTTCCTAGGACCAACATAATGTTTTCAGCAGCTGGAGGAGCCATCGACTTGTGAATACTACTAACCACATCATCAACTTCCTCAAGTGTTATCAAGTCTCTCCACCTAGACTTAGGTAGCCATCCATCTTTCAGTTCATCAGAGGATGTGTCTACTTGTCCCAATAATCCATGTACCTGTGTCCAATTATCTATCAATGCAAGGTTGGTATTATCAGGATTATATCTCCAATACTTGATGTATTCAGAAATGCCGTCCAATGTCCTTTGCAATGAATCCGCCTCTGCAAAAGGCTTAAGATCTTTTGGTTGACCCCTGGGAATCTTACCTTTACCATTCTCATCTTCGTGCCATATAGGTACTCCCTCATCTGGCTTCCATTTATCATCTGAAGGTCTCATCTTCCATTGCATTATTGGCTTATATCCCATGACCCAGAAAGTGTACTGAAGAGGTCTAGATTGGTCGTCCATATCAAGAGCATAAACTTCGATAAAGTTTTCCAATCAGGCACCTCTTGTATAATCAACCCTATAGGAGGAGATGAAATGCATTCACTAAAAACTTCCATTAGTCTAGGAAGATTGGTCACAATTTGAGATTTCAACTGCGCACTATACTTCCCAACCAATGCATCCACATCCTCATGAGTATGTCCAGGCACTAAATTCACTCTTTCAAAGATACCCACATCTGTCAAATAAGATAGGAATGAGAACATATACCTGTTTTTATTTTGTCCAGCACAATTATCAAGTTGGAGGAGGAACTTTAGAGGTAGATCTCGAAGTTGGGGACGTGAACTTGAGGCTCCAACATGTTCAGAAGCACTTGACTTCCTAAACCTTGTCGTAGTAAACTTCTCTAAATTATTAGGCTTTATCCACCACCTCCCGGGTTGTGGAGGTCACTAGAATAACCACTCTCATAGTTCCTCAAGCACCTCATCACACTTTCAATATGAAAATCTGGATCATCACTCCGCAATTGCAAACTAAAATGGCCATAATAAATTGGCACTGAGCTATGCACTATTGCACCTGTCATCGAGAATTACATAGAATAAAGTCTATTGATTTGCTTGGGTATGTAACTATACTGTGGCAAACAAGTCTTCGATTGATCCATCTTGTCATATATAATACAAACATAGTTATTGGGTTCCAAACATGATAACATTCCACATCCAATAAGTGGATCTACATGATAGTTGGTCTGTCATGTGATCTTTCATTTGCTCTCTTATCTTAGCCCTTTGGCTTGGTTGCTTGGTCTTATCCAAAATATTTTTCAAATTAGCACACAAGTTGCACTTTGAAAAGTTGTTCGAAGTGTCTATAGTGACATGCTTGAAGTGCTTGCTCCATTAGTCTACTGAAGCTGGGTTGAGATATTACAGGTACCATTAGTTCTCAAAGCAAAACATTCACTTCCTCCAATATACTCTTCTGTGTACAATGGGATGACAATCTCTTCTCGACAACTGTTTTTCTAGTGTTGATCTTTCTTACTTTTATGTGGCATATTCTCAGCATTGAATTCAACATATTTATCAAAAACCTCCCTAGCAGCCAGGATCCTAGAAGTTGGCCTCAACATGCCATTATTTCCATGTAATGCAATTTTGCTCCCCTTTGCATGACTTGCTTGCCAATTTTGCCAAGATGAAATTGGAATGCCATGAACATGTATCCATGCAACTTTACATATCCATGCCCCTAGCAATGGGTTTTTTTTTTTTTTTTTTTTTTGATATTTTTCATCTTGAAGTGCAAGCTCATGAATGGAGTACATGTAAGTCCTCCTCTCATCGCAAGTATACTCTTGGAAGGTGGCTCTTGTTTCCAAGAGCCACCAATTCATCAATTTCAAACTTCTGAACACAATTAGCCCAACAACATTCCATTCCCCTTTCCTTAGCCATAGCTTCACGTGAACAATCACTACTTGACTTGGACCTCTTGCTAAGATAATATTTCACCATTGAGTGTGCCCTCTTTTCTAAAAATGTGGTCCTGACACCTATTGGAGGTGCATTAAGAAAATCAGTGTCATCCACAACCTCTGGCTCTGGTAAAAGGAAATCTCCTATAAACTCAATGCAGGCTATAAGCCATGGCATGATGCATTGACCTCCAATTGTTTAACACAAGCAGTGCAATCCTGGTGATTTGACTCTTTTTCCTTCCATTTTTCTTCTAAACTTATTATGGCCACACCCACTTTATCCTCTCCTAATCTTTCATCATTGACAGCTTGGATAGGATCAGCTAGTATGATAATTCCTTCACCTATTAGCTCCTTATTGCATTGGTGCTTCACTTTCACGTGATCCTTCTCCGTCCGTACCGTCACGTGATTCTTCCAATCCAACCTACTATAGAGGCTAATTTGCTTAGTAGTCTCAGCCTCAACATCCTTTAGGTGGTCTACACCATTGACCTACAAAAACAATGTTAACAATGGGGTAACAATGTGATAAGAACATGTGGTGACAATGTTAATACATATTGGGTTGTTGTGGTAGATCAAGGTAAGCAGTTTGGAGTTGTTGATCAAGGTAAGCCTGACATCTTTTTAACTTTTGATTTGTTAAACACATCATAGATAGGTCTAAGTTCAGAATCTGTTTTGAATTCTTGCTCTTTCAATCTTAGTTTTGAGAGAGTTCAACCTTAGTTTTGAAATCTTAGTTTTTGATTTCTGAAAAAAGTTTGCTAATTCACACCAGGCGCGAATTAAGTTTACGTGCAAAAGGTTTAAATTGTAAATTAGCCCAATTCACATCAGGCGTGAATTGCATACAATGGCTCGTTTTCTTAATATTAATCTCTTACACAAAAGCCTTCTACTAATTCTACTAATGCATTCAAAGAGTTTAAACTTTAAATTAGCCCAATTCACGCCTGACATGAATTGGATACAATGGCTAGTTTTCTTAATATTAATCTCTTACACGCCAAGCGCAAATTAGCAAATGGGCATTAAGTGCCTTCTACTAATTCTACTATTGCATTCAAAGAGTTTAAATTATAAATTAGCCCAATTCACGCCCAGCATGAATTCCCTAATGTACAGTTGCTACTATTAATCTCTTATACACGCCAAGCGCGAATAAACAGTTCAAATCCTTTTCTAGTTTCCTTCCAATTTAAATTTGCTTTTGTTGTCTTTTTTTACATAGATCATTAATTATCTCTTCCGCTCAGTAATGCCAGGACTCATGATCGAGGGGGAGGAGGAGGCGCCCCCACCTCCCACACCTAGCATAAACTCTAATGACGCTAAGGTTGAGCAGTTTGAACACACGCCTGGTGCATATTCAACTGAAGTTCCTCCTGTGCCAGAAGGACATTTCGTGCCAGGGCCTATACCAATCTTCGAGTTTCGTGAAGGTCTTAATATTTACTGCCATAATATGACCGTTCTTGGTGAGGGGGATGGCTACAAGCATGGGCTTATTCAATGAGGAGTTATATCGTGCTCTGGAGAGTCTTGAAATAGAGAATGCTCAGTTGAGAATGAGAATTGCAGAGCTCGAAGCCATTTGGGTAATAGCCCAATAGCTACACCATCTAATTTGCCAGATTCTTCTGTGCCAGCTTCTCTTGTTCCAACCTCTACTGTGCCAGCTTCTCTTGTTTATACTTCTGTTGTGCCAGCTTCTCCTGTGCCAGCATTTGATACTACTGAGGAATAACATAGAGATCTATGTAAAAACTATAAAGAGTGTCTAGTGTTTTGTAAACTCCTGAATGGTCTGGTCTGTAGGCCTTATAGTTTTGAAATTTTGACTGAATGGTCTGGTCTGCATGCCTATTAATTTTATACATATGACAGAATCAACTTGAGCATCTTAGTATATGCATTCTATCTACTTGTTCTGATGCATCTTCCTCTATTTCTTTCGGAAAAATGAAACTCTTACCTTTTTTAAGCGTATTACTGGCCATGCAACAAAGGTTCCGATGCTTTCTCTGACTATGTCTCCATCAGGATGCCTTCTGGATAATGCATTGTCATTAAAATGGCAAATGGTAACTAGGATCTTCACATGATCACTTCCCAGAAGAACTCCATGGCATATTACTTCTGGATCGATTGATTCTATCATGCAATTCCCCACCCTCCTCTTCAAATTCGTCGTCAGCATGTAACATTCCTCTCCAATGCTGTTCAATCTCGTAAGATTATGGGATTAAATTGTAGCGGGCGATCCAGAAGAGTAGATGAACTTACATGAAGGCGCTCGACATCGTTTAGGTGCAGGCATCTTTCCAGTTCTTTCGAGTTCTTTTGATTTCCTGGTATGGGCTTTCGAATGGCAAGAAAGGCTGACGGCAAGATTAGGCGGCAGTTTCAAATTATCTATTTTGTACTGCTTTTTTAGCGGCTGAGTGAAATCTAATTTTGGATTTCATAATACGGTGGTCGTTGAACCATTAACTGACGGTCCATTAGGCGCAATCGTAAGATTTTTAACCGTCAATTTGAAGTCGATCTGCGAAATCTAAATAACCGCTCGCATCTATTGGACCATCTATCTAAAGTCGATCCGAATGAAACCCGTCGATCTAAAGTCGAATTGGCTAACCAAACCCGACCATCGATTGCTTATGGAAATCTATATAAGGTTTTGATTTTTTTTTCTTGTTTTTTTTATTGCAGACTTGCTCTGAGGCGCTCAAGAACTTCAAGGCGCTCAAGATCGTCACGAAAATGCTGCCCAAAGGTCGTGCTACCTGAACTCTGGCCGAGCCACGAGAGAAGCTGCTCAAGGTCAGTATTCTTCATCATTCTGTATGTCTAGGGTTCTATTCATTGGTCTGTTTATTGTACAGTTGTTATGCCTAAATAAATTAACAGACCATTGTTGGATATTTTGCATGCATGCTAATGTTTGGCATAATAGAATGTTCTATGGTATTTGTGCCGTAGACGTGTTATGGCCGCATGTATTCTCTAGCCTAAGAGAATGGTGCATCTTAATAGATCTTGGGCTAGGGCGTAACGGGGCCGTGCGAATAATAAATGTGGTTATCACATTGTTGTTTGCATGGGGCCTCGTGACGGGATGGTTGGTATGGCTAAATTGCCATTGGGCCATCTAGAGGCAAATACCCTTAAGAGGATATATTCTATAGCCATATGTTACAATGGTTAAAGGGGCCATTGTTTAAAAAGGTTATAGATGGTTTAAAAACCATTAAGGTAAAATAGTGAGCACCCGAAAAGCGGGGCTAATTGGACGTGGCTGGGCCACGGCCTGTAACAGCTGATCCAAGGTCGGATTGGAGCCGGTTTTGGCATCCGGCAGAATCACCTGCCCTTGAAGGGCAGTGCCACGTGGCTTAGCCACGATTGGGAGGCTCGGTTCTGGAGGCCAGAACTGTTACAGGAATTACGACAGAAGGAGGCGGCTACAAGGCTGGACCTCTAGAATAAGCCATTCCTTCTGTGAATAAGCTTATGCTTATTTACCGGATGCTTGTGAGTGCTGGTGAGGTGGGCAAAAGATATTGGTATGGGACAATATCCTATGCCTGCCGACAGTCCACTGAAAGCAGAGTATCCATTGTGGAGCGATGCTCCACTGCTGCAGTATCTTAGCGGTACTGGGGTGAGCACGGTAAGTGCTACCCGAGGGAGTTTTATGCAGGGCATTGTTACACGTGAGGGTGGCTTGTCTAAATAAGAACGAGAGGTACTTGTGAGGTAAAGCTTGTCACTGGTATGGGACGGTGGCATGCGGAACCAACAGTCTCGTAGCCTAAGTTCTTATAATGCCTGCAGTTTCTCCCTGACATTGGATCCACCAGCACGGGGGTTCTAGACGACGTACTATCTAGATATGGTGGGGTGTGTCTGCTTGGCAGATGCTATGGTACGTGTGGTGGATTCCATATGTGTATACTTGCAGTCCATCAGTTGTTGCTTCAGTTGACATACTGGATAACTCTTATGCATGTTACTAACACGTGGAAGCTTGTGCAGGCTGTTTGATAGCTGACGGAGCGTACGTGTGCATTTAGTTATCTTGTGTTGTCATCTTGTTATCCGTATACGTGGTTTTCATGTATATAGCCTCGTGGGAGGCAGTACTTGTTCGGTGTACTCTGATGGTTGATGTGAATACAAATCGAAATTTTTGGTACTAAAATTTTGTTTCGTAACAGTGGTATCAGAGCCTAAGTTGCGGCTTGGACCTTGAGTAGCTGAGATGGAGCACGGCGAGACTGGTGCAGGCGCACATACTGTAGCGGGACAGGCGACTCCTATGGAGGAGGAACCTGATGTACGAGGGCTAGCTGCTCGCGTACAGGAAACCCAGAAGAGCCTGGAGACCATGCAGACGAAGTGGGTCGAGGACTTGCTGGGGGTGCAGCAGAGCCTCAAGGCTGTATTGGACACTCAGACTGCTATGAGAACTGTATTGGAGACCCTTGCTGGCACGGATGGCCTAGGGAAGTCTGCAGAGAAAGGGAAGACTCCGGCAGTAGTGGTGATGGACCCGGATGTATCTGGTACTAGTGCTGCTGTGGAGCAGACACTGAAGAGTTCTGGATTGAGCAAGGAGGATATCCGCAGTCTCGAGCGCACAAAGATCCCGGATTGGGATGGTAAGGGCACTGCTGAGGAGGCGATGGCTTGGATTGACAAGCTTGAGACCTTCTTTGAGGCTACCAATAAAGGGGATAAGGCGCGGTTGTTTATTGTGCAGATGCGGCTGAAATCAGACGCCTATAGTTGGTGGAATGGTCCTACCATGAAGAAAGAGGTGAATACCTGGTCCGATTTCAGGAAATACTTTATTGGGGAGTATGCACCTCAGCATGACGCTCGTGATGCGCTTGAGAAGCTGCGGTACTGTAAGCAGACATGTTCTCTTAGTGCTTATATCAATAAGGTACGGGGTTATATCCACAGGGTTGGAGACTTGTCCGAGGCTCGGCAGGTTGATTTCTTCCTAGGTGGTCTATCCAGTGTTGCTCTCAAGAAGCAGATAATCGGGTTGAAGCCCGAGGATTTTGAGAGAGCAACAATGTTGGCTCGTCAGCTTGGGGAAGAGGATGAGTCCTTTAAGAGGACGTCTCGGAAGTTCTCAAAGAAGAAAAACAGGTTTTTCAAGAAGAAAAAGTCTGAAAAGTCTGAGCAGCCTAAGCCTAAGTCTGCAGGTGGAGAGTCTAAGAAGCGTAAGGCGGACTTTAAGTCTGGGGGTCCCAGGAAGGGGATTTTCTGCTATAGGTGTGGGGAGCCTGGGCACATTAGCCGTGAATGCTCTCAGCCACAGAACAAGAAAGCTGATAACAAGAAAGCAAACGTGACTGAAAAGGCTGAAGAAGTATTGGAATCTAAGACGGTTTCAGCCATTGCCATGGAAGAGCTGTGCGCGCTGGATAAGCCCGCAAGCAAAGACATCATGGACATGTTTGCTGGACGGGTTATTAGATTCTTGGACAGAATCATGGGCCGAAACGTTGTTGTGTTATTGGATTGTGGCTCTTCTGACATGTTTATATCTTCTAAGTTGGTGGAAGAACTGCACCTACCCTGTGTAAAGACTAATAAGTACAAGGTAGATGGGCCTTTTGTGAATGATTCTCAGGTGGAGGATCGTAAAGCTATTGGGGTGCCCTTGTGTATTCAAGGATACCAGGAAAAGCTTGATTTTGACCTCTTGGATGTTGGCCGGTATGATGTGGTGCTGGGGATAACATGATTGCAGCGGGTTAAACCTACTGCAATAGATTGGAACACTCACCAGGTGACGCTGAAGCATGATGGACGTGAGATCTATTTGCAGGGGAGTCCTTTGACGGGAGCTTCCAAGATCGTGTCGTCGCTTCAGGTCAAGAAACTGGTACGTAAATCTTCCAATCATATGAGTGCTGATAGTGAGGTCATAGAGGATTCAAAAGGCCAGAGAGAGTTGCAGAATCTGTTGTATGAATTTCAGGATGTGTTCCCGGAGGAACTGCCTGAAGGTCTTCCACCTAGTAGAGAGATTGAACATGAGATTGATTTAGAGCCTGGATCCAAACCTGTGTTTCGTAGCCCTTATAGATTGTCCATATTGGAACAAGAGGAGGTAAAGAAGCAGGTTCATGAGCTGTTAGCCAAAGGGTTTGTGAGACCTAGCAAATCCCCTTATGGTGCTCGTGTCATTCTAGTCAAGAAAAAGGACGGATCAATGCGGATGTGCATTGATTATCGTGCCTTGAATAAGATCACGATCAAGAATAGGTACTCCTTGCCTAGAATTGACAAGATTATGGATAGATTAACAGGAGCTAAATATTTTTCTAAGTTGGATTTGCGTAGTGGTTATCATCAAATAAGGGTGAAGGAGTCGGATGTTCATAAGACTGCCTTCAGGACCACTTTTGGTCATTTTGAATTTTTGGTGATGCCTTTTGGACTAACGAATGCTCCTGCTACTTTTTCCAGAATGATGAATGAGGTTTTTGCAGGATGTCTTGATACTTTTGTTGAAGTATTTTTAGATGATATCCTGGTGTATAGCAAAACCTTGGATGAGCATCTGAATCATTTGCGTTCTGTGCTAACTCTGCTCAGATAGCATAAGTTGTATGCAAAGATGTCAAAGTGTGAATTCTTGAAAGCACAGGTGGAATATTTGGGCCACACTGTATCTGCTGAAGGTGTAGATGTGGATCCCAAGAAGACGGAGGCGATTCAGTCTTGGCCTGTGCCAAAGAATGTATCTGAGTTGCGTAGTTTCTTGGGATTGACCAGCTATTATCGTAGATTTGTCTGGAAGTTTGCCAAGATTGCAGCTGCTTTGACTATGTTCTTGAAAACTAATGTCCAGTGGCAATGGACGGTAAAGCAGCAGCAGGCAATGGATATGCTGAAGAGGTTGCTGACCTCGGCGCCTATTCTGTTAATTCCAGACATGAGTAAACCTTATGAGGTTTACACGGATGCATGTGGTTATGCCATTGTTGCTGTTCTCATGCAGGATGGTAGGGTGGTGGCGTATGAGAGTCGCCAACTCAATGCTGCTGAGAAGAACTATTCCACCTATGAGCAGGAGTTACTGGCAATGGTTCACGAGCTCAAAGTCTGGAAACATTATCTCCGCAACTATACTGATCATAAACCCTTGAAATTCCTGCAAAGCCAGGCCGAGGTAAGTCCAAGGCAAGCTAGATGGTTGGACTTTCTTTCTCAATTTCATTTTCATGTTGAACATCTTCCCGGAAAAAAGAATCCTGTTGCTGATGCTCTTTCTAGGGTCCAGGAAGTAAATGTGATGGTTCAATGTGAAATTGCTTTGGTGTCACAGATTAAACAAGCGTATGACTTGGATGCCTATATTTTGAGTATGCAGCATCTATCCAAGTTACCTGATGCTTGGGATATCCAGAATGGACTCTGGTATCATAAGAGACGTATTTAAGTTCCTGCTGTGGACACTTTGAGAAAGCAATTATTGAGCGAATTTCATGATGCACCTTATGCTGGGCATGGGGGTGAGTGGAAAACATATGAATTGCTCAAAAGAATGTTTTACTGGCCTAGCTTAAAAGAGGATGTGCAGGAATATGTGAAAGTATGTGAGACTTGTCAGCAGGTTAAAGCGGGTCGAGGCAAGACGCCAGGGCTTTTGCAACCTCTGCCTGTGCCAGAGGAGAGATGGAGTGAAATCTCTATGGATTTCATTGTAAAGTTGCCTCGTACTGTACATCACTATACTCAGATACTTATCATTGTGGATAGGTTGACGAAGTATGCACGCTTTATACCTCTGACAAAGAATGCTGATGGCTTGGCGGTAGCCAAGGCTTATATGCAGCATATATTTCCTATTTTTGGATTACCCAAAGCTATTGTAAGCGATCGAGATGTGAAATTCACTGGGAATTTCTGGCATGAATTGTTCTCTACATTAAAGTGCACTCTTCAGTTCTCTAGTGGAGATCATCCGGAAACGGATGGGCAAACTGAAAGAGTGAATCAAATTCTGGAGGATATGCTGAGATCTTATGTGGCCACTCAGCAATCCAGATGGGAGGACTATTTGCCAATTGTGGAGTTTGCTTACAATAATGGGTTCCAACAGAGCATCAAAACTAGCCCGTTTGTGGCTATGTTTGGGAGAAATCCTAGAGGACCTGTATCGCTTGGTTTTGATGGGCTGAAAACTGATGCTGCTATAAGTATGCTTGAAGGCATGGATGTGACACTTGGATAGTATCAATTGCATATGAGACAGGCCCAGGATCGGGCAAGGGCACGTGCCAATTTGTCAAGGGCCCCGATCGAGTTGCATGAGGGTCAGATGGTGTACCTTCGTGTGGTCTTCCCTGCAAATCTGAAAAGAAAAGCAATATTGCCGTTGCTTGCAGGAAAGAAACCAAAGCTCTCCCCAAGATACAGTGGTCCTTACAAGATTTTGAAGAAATATAGTGATGTTGCCTTCAAGTTGCAACTTCCACCGAATGTGGACATTCATCCAGTTTTCCATGTGAGCCAGTTGCGACCAGCTCTAGGGAAAGCTGCGAATGTTGTGCCTTCTCAGGAACACATGGTGGAGTTGGATAGAATTCCTACCCCTGAAAGAATATTGAATTCCCGGATAGTGCGGATCCGCCAAAGAGACCAGATGGAATTTCTGGTGAAATGGAAGCATAGACCTGTCTCAGAGGTGACGTGGGAGAGTCGTCGTTTCATGACTCAATATCCGGATGTTATGGCTCAATGGTCTGGAGCCGATTCTTGAGGACAAGAATCCCAGGGAGGGAGTAATGTTATGCCTAAATAAATTAACAGACCATTGTTGGATATTTTGCATGCATGCTAATGTTTGGCATAATAGAATGTTCTATGGTATTTGTGCCGTAGACGTGTTATGGTCGCATGTATTCTCTAGCCTAAGAGAATGGTGCACCTTAATAGATCTTGGGCTAGGGCGTAACGGGGCCGTGCGAATAATAAATGTGGTTATCACATTGTTGTTTGCATGGGGCCTCGTGACGGGATGGTTGGTATGGCTAAATTGCCATTGGGCCATCTAGAGGCAAATACCCTTAAGAGGATATATTCTATAGCCATATGTTACAATGGTTAAAGGGGCCATTGTTTAAAAAGGTTATAGATGGTTTAAAAACCATTAAGGTAAAATAGTGAGCACCTGAAAAGCAAGGCTAATTGGACGTGGCTGGGCCACGGCCTGTAACAGCTGATCCGAGGTCGGATTGGAGCCGGTTTTGGCATCCGGCAGAATCACCTGCCCTTGAAGGGCAGTGCCACGTGGCTTAGCCACGATTGGGAGGCTCGGTTCTGGAGGCCAGAACTGTTACAGGAATTACGACAGAAGGAGGCGGCTACAAGGCTGGACCTCTAGAATAAGCCATTCCTTCTGTGAATAAGCTTATGCTTATTTACCGGATGCTTGTGAGTGCTGGTGAGGTGGGCAAAAGATATTGGTATGGGACAATATCCTATGCCTGCCGACAGTCCAGTGAAAGCAGAGTATCCATTGTGGAGTGATGCTCCACTGCTGCAGTATCTTAGCGGTACTGGGGTGAGCACAGTAAGTGCTACCCGAGGGAGTTTTATGCAGGGCATTGTTACACGTGAGGGTGGTTTGTCTAAATAAGAATGAGAGGTACTTGTGAGGTAAAGCTTGTCACTGGTATGGGACGGTGGCATGCGGAACCAACAGTCTCGTAGCCTGAGTTCTTATGATGCCTGCAGTTTCTCCCTGACATTGGATCCACCAGCACGGGGGTTCTAGACGACGTACTATCTAGATATAATGGGGTGTGTCTGCTTGGCAGATGCTATGGTGCGTGTGGTGGATTCCATATGTGTGTACTTGCAGTCCATCAGTCGTTGCTTCAGTTGACATACTGGATAACTCTTATGCATGTTACTAACACGTGGAAGCTTGTGCAGGCTGTTTGATAGCTGACGGAGCGTACGTGTGCATTTAGTTATCTTGTGTTGTCATCTTGTTATCCGTATACGTGGTTTTCATGTATATAGCCTCGTGGGAGGCAGTACTTGTTCTGTGTGGTTCGTAACAACAGTGTTTGTTCTCCATTTTCTGTCAATAAATCTTCTGTCCAGCCTAATTGTTATATCTATCATTTCTCTGGCGGTGAGTTAAGTCTGCCTTTGCATAATTGTCCTTCTTGTGCTTAATTGTCCTGCCCGTATGTTCTGTCTATAATTTGTCTGGCAGTGAGTAAATTATTTTGCTCGTGTTTAATTGGCCTGCCTGTGAGTGATTGTTCAGCCTTTGTTTTTTTGTCCTACCTGTGATTAATGCGTCTATAATTGGCAACTGGATGCCATTCTTTATAGTTTTGCTAGAATGGTAGACCACCCGAAATCGCGCTAAGCGTGTATTGCACGCTCGTTTGTAGGGAAGAAGAGGCAAAACCGATTGGTAGTTGCTACACCTCCTCCTAAGAAAGCAAGAGGCTCGGAAGATGCTTCTGCGACCTCAAGCTCACAGAAGAAGGGAAAGCCCAACGAGGATGCAGTACCTTATGCATTGTCGTTGGATGATAGCAGATCCATTATCAGAGCAGACATAGATCCTCGATGCTCCGAGGAGAAGATGGATGACAGTGCGGACTGGTATGTTGACGTAGGTAAAACAAATGGTAAAGTGGACCTTGTGTTACACTCCCGGAGAAAAAAGGCCGATCTCATGAAGAAACAAAGTATTCTTATCACTTGTGAGGAGAAGGATGACATATATTGTCAACTCCTAGTGGAGGTTGTGAAGAATCGCAAGAAAGATCTCGTCAGATTTACACATGCCAGGGCAACAGGTTTCAAAGATGGTCTGATGAAGAAGGATGTGAGTGTTGAGTCATGTTTCAAGTGTGGATGGCCTCAAAATACTGCTCTCACTCTAGTCTATAAGTGAAGGGGTGTTTGCACTGAGGAGAGCTTTACGAGGATCTTCTCCAAGCTACTACCTGGAAGACTTGATCAAAATGATATCAGGAATGTAAGAAGATTGCTGGACTTAGGAAAGGACATCCCAGCTGCAACAGTTGATGGCATGCTGGCAGAAAATGAGTCCGAAAAAAATTCGCAGCTGGAGGCAATGAGTAGGTTAGTCAAGTATGCAGACAACTACCCACTTGGCCAATCTTTTATATATCCCAACCATGTTGACCACCTGGTGAGATCACATAAGTCAACATTTATTAGCAGGAGGTATGATCCTGAGCAAGCAAGAGAAATCTTGAGGGCGATGGTGAGGAATTCAGGCCTGGCGCGAATTGCTAGCATGAATACACGCCGGGCGCGAATTGGGCACGCAGAAGATTGCCAGTTTGCGTCAGGCGTGTCAGCGCCAGGCGTATCATGAATACACGCCTAGCGCAAACTGGCAATCTTCTGCGTGCCCAATTCGCCGGACACGCCTGACGCAAACTGGCAATCTTCTGCGTGCCCAATTCGCGCCGCCCTCTAAAAGCGGTATATTTTTGTCTGTCCTGCGTGTTTTGGCTGATATGATTTTCTTATTCATGCAGCCCTTACGTGGAACAACTCCGTCATGCCCGCCAGCAATGGATAGAATATGGAAGACCGCTGCAAACAAAACAGGGAGGCACGAAGTCTGAGGAGTATAAGGCATGGAAAAAGACCTTGGCCCAGACTATCATCCAAGATAAGAAACCAAGGCCCAAAAAGACAGGAAAAAAAAGTCTGGAGGAAGCTGGGGAGACTTCTGAAGCATCTTCCAGAGGCCCTATAGATACCTACAGGATCGTCTTCTCTAAGGGCAAAGTCTGGGCAAAGTGGAACGAGTTTTGGGATGCATATACTCAGAAACATCCACCAGATGTAATTGGAAGAGTGCCTCTCAAGATACTTCCATATTTGATTTGAAGACACTGAGATGAGAAAAGTACAGGGCCTTCAGGATGATAAAGTCATTTGGCTGTTAGATCAATGCATAAACAAAGAAGTTATGTACAAGAAGGGTTCTTCAGTTAAGGACAAAATGTCTTTTGTTGATTGTTCACTCATATAAAGGACATGCGAGTTATGAAGGTAGCAGTCGGGCAAGAACTTTAGAAGCTATCTGGTGATGTAACATTGTCTGAACTCGGCCTACTAGACAAGTATGGCGTGTTTGCTGATGACATCAAGAAATACGTCTTCTGGTCCAAGGACTTTCTGAAAAACAGGAAATCAAAGAACTAATAGCACACTACAAAACTATCAGATAAGGTGATGGCTGAGCTGAGAAGAAAGGTTGCCATCCTGAAAGATGTTGGTGGTGACTTACCTGCACTCCAATACCTGGTCTCTACTAGTTATAAAGGTCTCCTACCCGATTCAACAATAGGCCCTTGTAATATTTCTCTGTTTGTATTGGATAGCAGGACTGCAAAAAGGATGACTCAAAAGAGCACATCAGTTTTTCTACTAGCTGCGTAGGCTTAACAACTGAGAAGCTCTTTACTATTATCATCATATGTCCTCCAGGAGAGCCTCATATGCATGCTTTGGTTGCTTCATACGACTTGGAATGCCTAAGGTCGTTAGGGAAGTTTCTCTTCTTTTTGAGACAAAGGATACTGATTTGAAGATGCAATTTAAAAGCGCCTGTATAATCTTCATAATGATATCCATTGTGCCAGATGATGACTATGAGATAGCTAAGAGCAAAGGGGCATCAGATAAAGGTGCATGGCAGTTTTTCTTTTGGATGAACCCATCTTGAAAAATGTGTTCTACAAAGCAGATGATGAGGATAAAGTGAATGAATGCCAGGAATTTGATGTTCCTGACCTTTACTAAAAAGGCATCACTCTGGAATTGCTGACAAAAGAAAAGGGGCCCTTGAATAAATATGGGTTTGCAATCAATCTGGCTAGCTATCTTGTTGAGGCTTTTGCACCACTTGATACCACTTGCTGTGAACTTCATGTTGGAGCGTACACTAGTAGAGAAGCCCTGAAGACATCAAGAAGATGTCTGTTTCGTCAATGATGACCAGTCCAGGGATTTCCTTGAAGTGTTTTTCGAAAATGTACTAGCCACGGCTGATTGGGGTCCTCAAAGATAAAAATCCGTCTGCTTTGGTACCTTACAATGGGCCGAAGCAGACTACTATTTCACAATCGCCTCCAAGAACAATTCTAGAATGTTCAAAAAGAAATGCAACCCCGAGGAGAAGGCCGCAATGCTAGCGCGGGAACGTAAAATCATGGAGAAAAATATAGAGTCTATGCTTGGTAATATTCCATCCGGTAATGTTGCACTTGGGGGTACGACTATGGTAGTTCCTGATACAAGCCAGGATGATCATACAAGCTCACATTCAACCACTGAGGTTAGGAAACAAAACCCTGAGGTAGCTTTCATAGAAGAAAACATGTCCGAACTAAACCCTGGAGTTGATGCTTCTGGCAGTAAGCATCTGAGGAGTGAAGTAGATGCTACGACTGCTGGGGATGACCACAAAGGCTCTGATGATACGATGAAACTGATGAAGATGGTGCAGCCTAAAAAGATGATGAGATGGGTATCTTCGAACTATTGTAACCATGGATGAGTATCTTCAAACTATTGTAATCCGTTCTGGCACTATTAATAAAAAAATAAAGTGTTTATCGTTTTAACAATTTGTCGCCGTGTTCCATGTTTCGTGTATAATATATGTATATGTAATTCGAGTTCAAAATTTGACTTAAGTGCTTTGGAACCTTCTACTGATCATCATCATCACCTCAGTCGACCTAAGTGCCTTGAGAACCATCGCGTAAGCGCGGTCGGCCCGCTCCTGCCACCTTGTGCACATTCTAGGTGCCCCTTCCACTCCTCTTAGATGTGCTACCCCCTCCAAAGCAACCCCCTTACATGTATTTCATATCCCTCCTCCTTCATGGTGCAGTCATACCAGCGTTACCACACCGGATCCCATCAAACTCCAAAGTTAAGCGCGCTTGGGCCGGAATAGTACTGGAATGGGTGACCTCCCGAGAAGTCTTGACTTCCATTGCTGCTTGCCCCTCTCGCATGCCACAGAATCTTGCTGATGAGAAGTAATCTACGCATGCCAAGGGCCAAACAGCCACAGACCAGTCAAAACGATCGTGACGGGGACAATGGTTCACAAGATACACGATCCACATGTGACATTCGGGTTCAGCATTTGACCTAAGTGCCTTGAGAAGGAACCTTCTCCTGATGATCACCATCACCTCAGTGAACCCAAGTGCCTTGAGAACCCTCGCGGCGTCAGAACTGTCCTGACTTCCATTGTTGTTCGCTCCTTGGCATGCCATAGAATGTTGCTGATGAGAAGTAATCTATGTATGCCAAGGGACCAAAACAACCACAGATCAGTCGAGACGATTCTGACGAGGACGAGGGTTCACAAGATACACGATCCACTGTTGCTGATTATGACGTATTTTAGTCAATCTTAGTGCCTTGATAACTTCCCCTTACAATGAATGCACCCTATTGACTTCCGTTACAGTTTGTCCCTTCGCGTGCTACAGAATGTTGCTCATAAGTAATCTTTGCATGTGAAGGGCAAAACAATCACGGAAAAGTCTAGAAGATGCAGTGGTTAAGGAAGGTGAGGCCCACGATCAACCGTATTGTCCATACATAGTGGCGTATACTATGGCAAGAGCCATCAGCTACATCAAGGAACATCAGAGTGAAAGGATTGCGAATTCCCAAATCTTTCTTTCAAGCCTCTTTGAACAATGGAACTTAGAATGTAACTAAGCTATATTGCCCAAAGAGGCGGGAAAAGAAAGATTGAGAAGTCTCATGCTTTTACTCATCAACCACAAAAATTCTAATGAACCCTTCCACGCTTGTGCCACTAACCCCAATGGCATCTGTCCCTCTATACCAGTCCCTTCTTTTTAGTGATCACCGTGGTTTTATCTATGTTGACCAGATTTTTGGCAAATCCGGGTCAACATGGAAGAATGACTATCTAATGGTCTAAGAAGGGGGGAGAAGATCAAGGGCCTAGATGCATTTGTGTTTGTTGTTATAAATTAACGGCCTTGATCAAATTGTGCTTATTGTTATGGAAAAAGACGAAAGTTGTTAAAGGGAGAAGAAGACAAGATTGGGGAGATTGATGAGGTGTCAAAAAGAAGGGCAAGGATCATGCCAAGTGGATGGCCAAGATTTATCAAAAAAGTTGTAAATATCTTGAGGGAACTTGTTCTCCTCTTCTCTAGCGCTAGAATCTCACATGGAGCAAAGGTTGTGGCAGCCCTAAGAAGGTGGTGTGGCAGGCCTCTTCCCCCATGCAAGATGTCTTGAAGCATTGTTTTATATTATTTTCTTGAATAAAATGGTGCACCCTATTTATTTTCCTACTTTTTTCCATGAATCTCTTTTTTTTACATTGTTCCAATTTTCCATATCTTTCAACTCTCCAAAATTTCTCTTTCTCGCCATTCTTTCTTTTTTGACCCAGAGCAGCATCAAATCTGGTCCCATTTTTGCTCGGATGATGAGGATGTGGGGAAATCCATCATCATCATGGAGGTCCTACCTAGATGGAAATCTTCCCCGGGATCACGTTTTGGTGTTGTTATATGATTTTTCATCCATTCCTTGCCTATCACGAAGTTTTCTTCCTTTTGTTTCATCTGCACTATTTTCCATTACCCCTATCAAAACGTTATCTATCACCAAAGCTTGTATTCAGGATCTATCTGGCATTTCCTTGGCAAGGTGCCTTGTAAAGGAGGAAAAGCAATAGCAATTTTATCGAGATGTACAAGCAAGAGAAAGAATCACAAAGTGGTTTAGACGAGTTTTGTTCAATAGATCAAGTAGCAGGAGTGTGGGCAGCCAGTTTTTGTTCCATAGATCAAGCGACAAGAGACTCCATGGATCAAGCGGCAGGAGATTTTTATTTCGTCTCTGTTTGCTCTCAAACCATGATTCTTCTCAGTTTGATCTGCAAGCTTGATATTAGCCACTTCTGTTGTGCTCTACTCTAACCTTGTGCCTGTGTTGTGCCCAAGAATCCTCTGTCTTACCTATTATCTTGTCGCAGCTGGTTTGCACAAACCGAAATATATCTACCTTCTGTCTGCCATAGCTGCTCGCTCGTTGCCATTCCAATTGTGTGCCGCCCATGACCTGTAGAAGAAAGGAAAGAATCGACTGCCGATTATCTGATTTTGTGTATAGAAGCCGAAACAGCAAGGAAAACCTCAGTAGCCTGTTGCCGCCTACATTCAGATAACAAAAAAAAAAAAAAAATTCTTTGCCCTCTTTTGCCACGTTGCTTTTCTTGCATTTTTTGCCACGTCGCTATTTTTTTTCTTTATCACTTTCTTTTACCATGTTTGCCTACTTTCTTTGTCCTCATCTTTCAACACTCTTTATTTTCATGACTTTTTTGCTTCTCATCATTTATAGCCCACCTTTTTATTTTCGATTATCTTTTATGATATCCACTTTCTTTCTTTAATGCCCACTCATTTTTTTTTTCTTTTTCCTACTATTGATCTCTCCCACTATTTATATGCTAATATTGCATATTGCTTTACATTCTTCTTATCTCCCGCCCCTTAAGACATGTTTTTGTTTGGGCGTATCTATCTCACCATGCCCCAACATCGTTTGTGATATAGCCCCATTGCACTTAAGCCCTATCCCAAGGCGAAGACTGCCATTACTTTTCTATATCTTTCTCATGGCATATGTCATTATGGTATTGTTACATAGTATAGATGTATGCTTATGTGCACACTATAAGTTATATTTTGGTGTTGGATTACACTTAAAAACTCCAAATTATTATTATTTTGAATAGGTTTGGAGGGTCCATTAAAACCCCCATTTTCTTAATAGGTTTGCTGGGACCGTAAAACCCCCAGTTGGCTCTTCTTTGTGCCAAAGAAGACTACCTCATTGTACTAAAATTTTGAAAAGTCTTGAAGTTGGTGGCCGAGGGGACCGGCCACATCTTTTTGTTTGGGCGTGATGTTGACCCGATTTTTGGCAAATCCGAGTCAATATGGAAGAATGACTATCTAACGGTCTAAGAAAGGGGGAGAAGATCAAGGGCCTAGATGCATTTGTGTTTGTTGTTATAAATTAACGGCCTTGATCAAATTGTGCTTATTGTTATGGAAAAAGACGAAAGTTGTTAAAAGGAGAGGAAGACAAGATTGGGGAGATTGACGAGATGTCAAAAAGAAGGGCAAGGATCATGCCAAGTGGATGGCCAATATTTATCAAAAAAGTTATAAATATCTTGAGGGGACTTGTTCTCCTCCTCTCTGGCTCTAGAATCTCACATGGAGCAAGGGTTGTGGCAGCCCTGGGAAGGTGGTGTGGCAGGCCTCTTGCCTCGTGCAAGATGTCTTGAAGCATTGTTTTATATTATTTTCTTGAATAAAATGGTGCACCCTATTTATTTTCCTACTTTTTTCCACGAATCTCTTTTTTTTACATTGTTCCAATTTTCCATATCTTCCAACTCTCCAAAATTTCTCTTTCTCGCCATTCTTTCCTTTTTGCCCCAAAGCAGCGTCAAATCTGGTCCCATTTTCGCCTTTGAGGTCAGATGATGAGGATTTGAGGAAATCTGTCATCATTCTACTATGAAGTTCAAAGGAAAGAAGGCCTGACTAGAGGTCCAGATGTCAAAGACACTGCATATCCAGATGTTTTGCTTCATTCTTTTACTTAACTAATATACATCTCGATGTGGCAACGGTCAAAATTCTTTTAAGTCAAACAAGTCCTCATCAAATCACATGGGTTCATGTGTGTCTCAGGGAAAAATTTACAAAAAATAATATAGAATTGTATTGGAAGTTTACGAACAAAAGAAATCGTCCTCCACACCCATGTTTGGATCAGGGTTCACCCAATCAGCCTATGGCCCAAGAGCGGGAGGCAGGTACTGGTTAATATCTGGAACCTCCTCTCCTTTGCACGGTTCCTCCATCCCCCTCCAAAGGTCCATCTCGCGTTGACCTTGGAATGCATGTAGATTTTCGTCTCTCCTGCGCGCTCCTGCGAGCAATCAAAGGTGGTAAGGGGGGGCATGCGCGATTGCATATTAAGCATGGCATACTGCCGCTCCGGTATAATATATCCATCTTCCGTTGGACAAAACCTACTGCCCAACATCCAATCCAACAGACACCTCAAATGCAGACGATGTCCGCTTCCCAAGGCATATCAACCAACTTGAGTTAAATTATCCCCACAACCTACATACTTTCTATAGTTCCCATTCTTTATATCCTCCCACTGGCTCTCATATAGGTATTCGGGAGGAAGCTATGCAATACTCTGCTCCTTTGAGACTCTAAGGGGATCAGAATCTAAAGTTCTCGTCAATCCGTGCATGTGCTCATTATCTACCCTCAACACTGTGTTTTGCCTAGCTACAGCCGCAAGCTGATTCTTAATGTCCGCTAATTCCGCAGCCATCTTGTCATGAGCATTCGCACGATCTTTTAAGCGCAGGTTCTCCTCTGGCAGAGTAAGATTTCGACTTCTTTCATTTTCTAATTGAACCTTAACATCTGCCTCCTCAATCCTTACAGCTGTTGCCGCAACCCTCGCCACTTCTAAAAGTTTTATAGCATCTGTGAGCAAGTAAGTTATGGTTACGGGTTCATCACCCAGTGCACTTTCAAAATCGTCTATCTGCTTAAATCTTTGCTACTGCCACTACCACTTCCCCGCTTTCATTTTCTGCTAGCATAATTTACGGGCTCACCCTTTACAATCTCATAATACACCTGCTTGGCGAACGTCTTGCTGAATTCATAATTTTTTATCATAGTGCCTTTCACTTGAACCCATCTCTCCAAGGCTTTGGCTCATACTTCAGGGATCTTGCAGTCGTATGTTTTATACTTACCTGCTCTCCTGCTTGACCAATCGACGTCAAACTATTTGACGTTTAAATTTGCCTCCACATCCTCATAATCTGCCCCTGACGGGCAACAACCTGGGCCCATGTCGCATGCAACTCCATGAACCTCTACCATCTTCCTTCCTGGCCTCTACCGCCATTGCCCTCAACCTCACCAACTCTTTTGCATGCGCTTCATTTGCTTTAGCGTGTTCCTCTACTCTCTGTAACTGTTGTGCCCTAACCTCCAATAATGTAGGTAGAGAAGGGAGTGCAAAGCCCTCTGCAGTTCTCAAAGACGAAGGCATGGAGAAGTTGGCCCCTGCCCAGTTTCATCAGCCCCTTCTCTTTGCTGATGAGACGCACTCGGTTGCTGATGAGACATACTCGATTACCGAGACATACTATTTGGCACGGTTTGTAAGTAGATTGTTTGTTCAATTTCTTCCATATATGCTTTATGTTAGTTGCACAAAATAAAAACAATTCAATATAGTGCTACGAAAACAAATACATAAAATGACAAGAATGTTTTATTAAATATGTGCACAAAGCAATTGTTCAATCAATAATTTTTTTTTTTAACTTTTAAGATCGTATACAAGAGAGCTCAATAGCTCAATAATTCTATATAGCACATGCATGTTAGGCGTGACTTGATCTAGCTTCGTCAACATCATCCGCACCTAACCCAACTTGAGGAATCCAATCTAATCCATTTGAGATCTTGTGCAATGTGTTGGAGAGCAATTCCAAGTGCTCAACATGGTGTTCAGTAGCTGGTTCAGATCAAACTTGAGTGCCTTGTCTCTTATTGGGGATCGCACATATTTTAAAACCTTTGGCTTTGTTCAGTAGTATCCATAGCCTCCACGAAGGAATGCTTACGTGCAAAATCAGCCAGGTAATAAATAAAGTAAACTGCCCCTAAGAGGTCGAAGTCGACCCCTGAAGCCACCATTTTAGTTCCGTCTCTTTTAGGACCCCAGTACAAATCATCATGCATGTACGGATAGGCGAGTCTTTCATTCTCAATGGCTTTTTTGCCAGCACCATCCATGCCTTTGTATGCCCACTGCTTCACTTCCATTGGCTCACCTATTAGCCTTTCTTCTTCCCAATCACAAATACCAATATAAACAGCCTGGGGGTCCGTGCATCCTTTCTCTTTTCCAAAAACAAGGTGACGGTGCAAACGCACTAATGACCTGTGGTGCAGTTGCAGATTCCTTTTTCAAAAACACCAAAATTTGGTACTTTTGGCATATTTTTTAAAACATAAGAACAAAAAAAAAAGGTTGCACATTGAAAAGAACCATTTTTGGAGTGCGTGAAAATATTGTGGTCAAAGTAGAACAAAAAATGGGCTTTTATGATACAAGATTGCAAAATACATTACACATAGCCTATGCGCACATAGAGAAAGACACATTAGTTCAAATACGTAGGAGAGATATAAGCTCATGAAAATGTAATCATCACATTTGCATTAAACAAGGCCAATTTCGTTTTTAAGCGTCAAGCGGAACCTTTTTGAATAGCGATTTGTCTATGCGCGCATAGACAAAGATAGTCAATTTTAAGTAGTCTAGAAAGAATGCAAGTCAAATAATAAATAATAATGGCACTTGAACTCAATTAGGTCGAAGAGTTTTAAATATCAAGTGGAACTTGCTTAGCATGAAGGTTGACAAGCCTTAGCCTTGTGCGAAGACAAGGTTCAGACAAGCCTTAGCCTTGTGCGAAGATAAGGTTCAGACATCTAGCCTTGCCAAGGTTACCCCTGGTCAGACCAGACTTATCAGCTCCACTTGTATGTTGGGACAGTCTTATAGACCCTATAACTTGTGTGCATGAACAACATACAATACAACTTTTACCAAAATAACACCAAGTTAAATGTTCACATGTTTTGACGCTTTAATGGCCAGCAAAGCATGTGCCTCCAATATAACTTAAATTTAAGCTAACTTTGAGTCATTTAATCCTAAAATATTTATTGTGCACTATCTTAATGTTAATTCAAATTAAAATCCGTGGCAATATTTTATGAACAATAAATCAGCTTGCTGACTATTAACTTTAAAGGAATGGCTAAATCATTTAACCATAGATATCTTAAACAGTTATGCACACTGCTTTCCATGTCTAAAATATGTTTCCTTATAAAAAATTCCTTGTTTAAGAAATGGAAAAATGAGAATGCAAACAACCGCTACCAGATTGATCAGAACTTATAATTTTGACTTATATTTGAAGATTGCATTCTCAAAACATGATACGGCTTACAGCCAGACTATGCAAGTCTTTCAGATCAAAAAATCAGTGCAGTAGATACTATATAATAAGGATGACAAGCAGTTTGCTTTCACGGTAAAATAATTTGTTCTTCCCACCTTAATAACTCATGATGCCTAGTATTATACTTGCAGCAGTAGCTTGGGGATAATATATCTCCTGCATATTTTCTACATAAGTCTATGCTCAAGAAAAAGTGAGATCTTTCCTGATCAAATGTCTTTCCTAGCACTGATCGTTGAATCATCTGAGTGCTCCTTGCATCCAGAAACTTCAAAACATGCATCAACATCATTAATATTTCTCCCAATCTGACCAACCTGAAATGGCCCTAGTGTAAAGTTCAAGCTCTTGAGAACTACTTGGGTTTCTGCACACCAACCTTTCTGATTAACTTCTGCTGCAATATTCATCAAGGCTTGTGAAATGGCTCTATCTTCTTCTGAAAACCCTTTGTAATCTTGCACATGTTTTAATGTCTCAAATGTAAATGCTTTCCAGAAACAATGCAAGTATAGGCATCTGGCTCTAGAAATTACTTGCAAAGAGAAGAAATAACTCAGAATATCTCAAATTTTTACCTGAAAGTGCTTGCAAAATCATCAAAATCCACCTGCGAAATCACCTTCTAAATCACCTCAAACCTCATTTTACAAAAGAGAAAGGACCAAATTTATCTGCAAGATTGCCCCATAATGCTTTTCCATAAGTTTTCAGAGTAGAAACGGCAGAACTATGAGATCAATAGATAGAATCTTCTTACCTCAGAAATCATGCTAGGGTTAGAGAAATCCTGCTGCAAAAGCTTCGGGTACTGTGAACAAAGCCTTAAAATAATATTCAGAGCATAAGCATAGCAAAGAAGGAAGAGCTCGGCCAAAGCTTTAGATCCTAGCAAGACTGCAAGACCTCCGACTGCAAGACCTCCAATTCCTGTGTCTTCCCCAAAGATCTTCCTCCGATTCAAGATCCCTGCGTCTTCCCGCAAGATCTTTCTCCGATTCCTGTGTCTTCCCACAAGATCTGCCTTCGATTCAAGACGTCCAGAAAGCCAGATGTGCCGATTAAGCCGAAAGCCATGTCTGGCTGAAAAAAAAAAAAAAAACTTTGCCCTATGCGCGCATAGCATCGAAAACTTGCCCATGCGCGCATAGCCCCTACCTACCATGTTACCTCCTACCTACCCATTTTTTCTACCATGTTCTTGTTTCTACCTACCTAGTTCCCTCCCAACCTACCATTATTTGTTTATCTTTTTTTTTTACACAAAAGGTTGCAATGTAGGTATCCTAACAATATCTTCTTGACTAGGCCTACTATGGTGTGCAAAGTGAATATGTAGCAAAATAACAGGGGGTTTCTTTTGTATTTTTATACTTTTTTCCTTAAGGTTTTTATATGATTTGATGACGGTATTCCATGAGACGTACTAATCGGTACATCTAGAGTGCACATACGCTGGTGTTGATTTTGATGCCAATTTTCAATGGTTCACCTATGAATTTCGAAAGCTGAAGCATGCAGGCCTCGACCTAATCCATTTTAGGGTTCTATGTTCAAGGCCAAGGAACTTTGCATACAGGTCGCTTTTCTTTGATTTGTGTAGCCGAATTGCAGAGCCGAAGAAGCATAGCAGAGCAGAGCCGAAGAAGCAGAGCCAAAGGATGGGCTCTAATCTTTTTCTGACCCTTTTATTTCTTACGCCTTTTTTTCTTCTTCCGGCAATGATAGGCATTCCTATAGTAATGCTTTTTGACGAATCTATTTTTGAGTCTGTAATTAAAAAACAAGTGAATTCATGCAAGGTTGTGGTGAGCGAAGAAAGTGAGCCGAAGAAGCAGAAGAGCGAGCGAGCCGAAGGATGTGCTCTATTCTTTTTTTCTTCTGTCTTGAAGGTTATTTTAGATGCTGGCGTGTCTAGTGTTCTATTTGCCCCAGGTTGGTTTTTGTAATGGTTTTTGTAATGTAATGGTTCCGAAACTGGTGGCTATGGCAGATTGCAAAGGCAAAGAAGGCAGTCTGGTTCTCCAAGGTAGGTCGAAGTTGCTGTTGCGATTTCTCAATTTGAATTCATTACTGTTTGTGCTTACGTGCCTTCCTCCATCAGACCAAATTAGGGCTCCACTCGGGAAAGAAAAGTTGGAGCTTTGGTCCATAGTGGTCGCCCTTACCTCCACATCAAAACCTAGTATCACGATCGACATCTTGACATCCGAAAATACCGGGCGGGGGTTCAACGTCACATTCGTTCCATTAGGGGGCTATAACAATATTTGTAAGTTGAACTGTTATCGCCCACATTTGTTACTTTTCTTCTAAATATGATGGATTTAGTATCAGATATAGAATTAAACACAGCGATGAGAGATGTAGTCTTGCATAGCTAGATCATAAACAAGACCAGGAGTGAGAGCTTGTTGTGGGTTAGCATGTCCTGATCCATAGGCAACTACATCAGCAAATAAACCTCTTGATCCATCACATATATTCTTTGCCGGTATTATCTTAGAAGAGAAGGGGCACAAGTCATAGGGCTCACAATGCAGTCTAAATTCTGAAGCAAGCCTCCAATCCGGAAGCACAATTTCGTCGATTCTATAGTTGGGCAGCGTCTGCCAGGAGCCAGAAGTGCAGGGAAAATTCTACAGCTGCAGCTTCCACACGGCCACGTTTCAACTTTGGTTTTGAACAGGTATTTATTTCTTTGTGGAGAATTTTATGCATTCTTTTTTGAACGTGAGTCATTTGAACGGCAATGCCATTCATCTCTTTTCAGTGGGAAGATGCCCGAAGCCAACTGCCAAGCAAAATACTAGTTATGGAGATGGGCATGAATGATTCTTGGTTTAGAGATATAGGGCCAACTGTAATTATCCAAGCCGGATTGTCTATGCTTGGTGTAACATTCATGCAAGACTGCCATAACATGTTTCTTAGATGAAAAAAATGCAATCTTGCCACCTCAAGGATTTTAAATCATATTTTCTTTTTCATCCTATGAACATTTTTGGTCTGCGCAATGCAAATGCTAGTTATCATTCTATTTGTATTTCCTCTTTATGAAATTAAACATGTTCTACATATGCGCCATATGGTTACGAACGCTTACCATGGTACAAGACTTGTTGTAACAGTATCGGATCAAGTTTCTTTTTAATCTCATCTTATAGCAGAGCAAGGGTTTGAAAATTCGTCCACTATGGCAGAGCTGGGAACAAACGCAACACATATACGAACGTGGTTTGTATTCTCTTCACTCCATCTCTTTGATCCTATGAATATTTCTGATCTACGCAAATGCCAATGCTAGTTATGATCTGGCTTATTGTTGCCAGGGGTATACACATGCATAACGTTGTGCTAAGTCATGATATTTTGCATTATTGTTAATTCTATAACACTCTTTCCAATGGTTCACACTCTTGTGTAGTCACAGTGCTCGCGTGGATAGCCTCACAATGCTTTAACAAACATCCACTACATCACATATTGTTGTGTAGTCATAGTGCTATGCACGCATAGCCTCACAATAATTTTAATATTATAATAACTTATTTATGAGCCTTGTTGCCACTTTCAACGTTGTAAAACGTAAAATTCATGTGACCATGAAATGCTTAAGACATTCATCTGAACTTTTGGCAGTGGTATTCAATATGATTTTTGTAGTCTCCCAGATTTAGCATGATATCTTAAGTTTGCAAAACACCTAAAACTTAAGTTTTGATATACACCAATATGCATATTGAAATCAAGAAATTCATGTTATGGCATCACACCCAAAAATGGAAGTTTGCATTTAAAATGGAGGGCAATTTTAAATTTGAACTACAAAAAATGGTAGATGTTTAAGGTGATGACCAGTCTGAAGGAGTTGATGAGTACGACGACATTCCAATACCTGCTCTTCTTAAAGGCCGTAAGCTACTCGTGTAATTTGAGTATTTGTACAGATGTACATGACTAGTTTGTACAATGTTTGTCTTTCAAACTTAGGATCCCTGCTATGCGCGCATAGCATTTTGCAATTTTTGTTTCTTTTGTGTTTTTTTATTTTTGTGCCTTGCCATGCACGCATAGCATGTGTGCTGCTCCTTGAGCAATAAAAAATGCATACGGCTCCATTTTAATGTTTTTGTCTTCAAAATTTGTCAAGAATTTTCTGGTTGTTTCATTTTGCCACTTTTTGTATGTGTCCCGAAAACAACTAAATTAGATTATTATTTTTCTATCTAAAATGGGGATGTCAAATTAACAAGACGCCAACTTTTTGGTAATTTTGACCCCTAAAATAGCTACCAAATTCGTAAATTTAGGGTCATTTTTTTAATTGACCCCCCAAAAGTGGCAGAATTTAAGGGTATTTTAGGGAATCTTTGAAAGATTCCTTTTTGTGGTGCAAACGCAGGGCATTAGTGCGTTTGCTAGGTCACCTTGTTCAAAGCCAAAATGAAGTAGGACATTGCCCGGGTGCAAGTCCATGTGTAAATGGTGCTCTTTATGAAGCTTAAGCAAGCCGCTGAAAAATGACATAGTTAGATCACCAACTCTTCGCGCAACATATAACTCTTGCTTCTTGCGTTGCTCAAGCTTAAAGACTAAACCTCCACATTAAGTGTATATCCTAATCTTTTAAATGCATGCCTCGCAAGCTCATTATCTCCATGATGTACAAAAAAAGATGCACAAGAACCCCCATTCCAATAAGAAAATATCAGCCTTTCCAATCCAGTTGTACAACCAATGCAGCGATAGAGCTATGTCTAATCTGCATTTGCAACTCCCTAATATTTTTCATCACGGCCTTTACTATCACATCGGGGCTCGCAGTACCTAACCGCACATCATCATTTTGAAGCTTACACAATAAGGTTCGTCTTTAAGAAAACTAGAACCCAAGATATTGTATTTGTACACCGTCTCATATGTTCCTGACTCAATTCTAGTCTTGTTAACTATCTGAGAGGAATCTACCATTGCAAACCAGATAGTCTTAGCATCTGCCCTTTTTCTTTTTTCCCACTCTTTATCGGTCTCACCAGGACGTTTGGCTCTAATAGCTTGTGCCAGCACTTTCTTAACTAGGTGGGGGGTTGATGGGTTTCCTTTCTAAGCTTTCGATTAATCCAAGTTGTATTCCATGCAACATCCTTATTCTTTAGATCCTCTCTCAGACGAGGACTCATTAAATTTGCTACCGCATGAACCATATTTCCAGTCATGCGAGATGCATTACCATCTATCCAGGGTAAAAATTAGTGGCTAAAGGGCCATTTCCCACTCGCCATTAAGTTAAGTTAATTTAACCGGTTGGTTATCTCCTAACTTAACCGAAAAGAGATTATGCTTTTCCATTAAGGACGTTAAGTTAAGGCTAACTTAATGGATGATGAAGATATACATACCCACTAGACTTGTTAGAGATACGTTAGGTTAAATTCATAAAATCAACTTAACCTAACATTTTCAATGAATTGGAGCTTCACACTAATAGTTAAGAGGCTTTGTTAGGTTAGAGATAACTATGTTCATTTCTCACTTTTAGTTAGGAGATGCCACTAAGTTAAAGATATCTCAAATACTTCTTAGTTGTTGAACTCAACAATCCTACAAAGTCTATTTTCTATCTCTTCTCTTTCCATATTTTTCGATATTGTTTCTCTGTCTCTATTTTTTTCTCTCTCTGTATTTCTCTCTATTTGAACCTAAATTTCGATGTCTAGTTAGTTATGGTGGGTGTCACATTTTTCTTGGCATTGGAAAGGAAAAATTGTAGGTGCACACTCCCTAAAAAATCCTAAAAAATGTTTCCCACTACCCCCCCAAAAAAAAACCACAAAGTATAGTCTTTAGATGTTCAAATATGCTCAAAATATGCTCCAAGTTGGCAAAACTAACCCTCAATTCAATTCGTTTCTAATGAATTGTCCCTTAAGTGGGGGCAATCCAAGAAACTTTTGAATCCTCAAGCTACTCTATGTGTTCAAAGAGGCAACAAGGAATATACTATATTCGCATAAGAAATAAATAACCTAACTAGATTGCTACCCTTTTCTCACTTAATAGTTAGGTTAAGTTAGTTCTTAACCGAGTTAAGTGTACCTCTCCTAGGTCACTTAACTTCTACCTTAAAATAAGGGGTCCAGTTAAAGTTTTAACTTAACTTAACTTAACTATTATCAATATGAAAGTGGTCTAGTTAAGTTAACCATAGTTAAAATTTAACCAAATCCTAACTTAACTGGTAGTAACTTAAGTGCTAGTGTGAAAGCAAGTTTCCGTTATTTGCCCTATTTAACCTAACCTAACCGTTGGTGAGAATTGACCCAAACTTAGCCAAATGGCGAAATTTTGGCCTTGATTGAAAAAAAAATGGCTAAACTATGTCCCTTTTTGGGCCAAAAAAAAGAAAATATTAGCCAAGTCTATTTCACGTCCCACCTCCATTTCGTCCAACTTTAGCTAATCGCAAGAAAGTATAAGTGCCAAAAATTGGAAAGTTTAGCCAAAAGTTAGAAGCTTTTACGTCAAAGTTTGGCGTACTTTAGCCAAATTACTCTATAACCTTTGTTTCTACTATGCTCAGTTAATATTTAGGTCTTGAATTAGTGCAAAATAGTCAAACGATAGAAGATTTTTTTATTTTTTAATAAAAGTTTAGCCAAAAGTAAGAAAGTACAGGTCGCAAAATTTGAAAAGTTTAGCTTAACGATAGAAGCTTTCACTTCAACTTTTGGCATACTTTAGCCAAGTCTATTTCACCACTTTGGATATAAAAGTTCCTTAATTTTTTCCCTGCATCTATCTAGGCATACCTTTCTGAATCACCCTTTTCGAATTCTAGCTCTATCATTCGAGGCCCAAAAGCTCTCTCAGCGTCTTTCATGAGAGGTGAGTGGAAGTCTAGCCACCCATCTTCTGTGGTAGTAATCAACTCTAACTTAGGAGTGGCAGCACAAATTCGCTCACAAAGCCAATTCATCAAGGAGGCTCTTAAGGAAGACCATGGCTGTTGTGGTCTTGATCTTTTCCTCTTCATCACAGTAGAGGACTCGGCTTTTGGGTTGATGTAGGGCTCTGCTTCTAGCCTAAGTCCTTCTAAGTCTTGTGGATTCATGGCAATTTTAGAGAAAATTGTGTAGTTAATAGTATGCCAACAGTAGCAAACCAGCAACAATATCTAAAGGTCTGGTTTAAAAAAAAAAAAAAAAAAAAAAAAAAACTTCCACTTTAGTGAGTGTCGAAATCGTAAACTATTTCACTAAGATTCAAGTAAACTACTAAGTTTCAAGTTCGGCAGTTATAGGGACCCTAAAAATGCATTTTTCTCATTCTCTTTGACAAGTTTAAGTTACGATCTGACCCAGCTACTGACTTCAAGCTCCCTCATAGAGGTTGGCAGACTCAACTCAACATATTGCACTTGACCAGATCAAGCTTTTTCCAAAAGACAAGACCAAACAGATACTTAATAAAATATACGCCAGTCCCTATATTAGTGTTAAAACTTTCGTTGACACCACCATTAGAAACTAGGATATCTTATTAAGATATCCTCCTAGCCTTCCATGAGAGTACAACACCCACCTTTCAACACCACGTGACCGAAACCAACAACAGCACCAAGAGAGGGCTGTACACCTCAATGAAGGTCGACCCTAGCTATCCTCGACACCGGCAATGACACCCACCCTTGGCATGGCATGATTCAACCGTGGCACACCAGGCAAGGATCACTACCTAAGCCTAGGACTCGCCGAAAAACTAATACTAGATCTCTCTTCAACTCCCTAACACTGTTAATGTTATCGATGAAAAGGGCAGGCAACAAAAGTTCCATTTTCTATTTTTTCTTTTATTTTTATTTTTTATGTTATTTTTATAGTTTTACTTAAATAATTAAGTCTGGCTTCGTCCATAGAACAAGACGCTTGTTGTCATCACGCCCCTCGATGGAGGGGGGCAACAGGCAAGGGCCTAACTATGGACTCCACCTAGACTTTAAAAAAGAAACAACAAACAAAATCTAACTAATTTTGGCCTAAAAACTAAGAAAAAGCACGAAAAACAAATAAAAAGGGCACAGTTTGTGTGGCATGGCGCAGAAGATTTACCTCTTTCTACTCAAAAAACTCGAAACAATGCCGCAGTTATATAAAAAAACTTCGCGTAAGCGAAACAGTTATTTCGTTTGCAAAAAAAAAAAAAAAAAGGGGTGCTTATGCGAACTTATCATTTCGCTTAACGCGAAATTTTTTCGGCCGGCGGGTGAAAAATACAAGAAATATGTATTTTACCTAAAAATACAAGAAATACATATTTTACCTAAGAATACATATTTTGGACTTTATATGTCCAGAAAAATAATTTTGTACGTACAAAACCTATCCCTGGTTTAGACATGGCCATCATCACTTTGCTTTCTATTGGAATGTCCAAACTGAAATGTCATCCTTTCTTTGCAACAATGGGCCAAAGTAATTCAAATAAGTAACAAAAAGTGTCTCTTTGGGGGCACACAATCTTCTCTTGAAGTCATTGCCATGATATATATCAGTAGCAATAAAGGTAATCCAAGGCCTGTACTATATGCCCACAGAGCCTCCTATTTAATTTGAGATCTACATTTGACAAGGAGTGCCATTACCAACATGTTCCATTCCAACACTTTACAAATCAGGTGAAGTCCATGTTAGTCATGTGCCTCCTGGTACAGGACTATTCATGCATACGACGGACCAAGTCAAGTCCAAGGATCCTCAGTCAGGCACGGGTCAGTCGTCAAAGGCCCAGCAAAAGACCAAGCAGCAGACCACGCAGTCAAAGCCCGCGTCTGGTATCAAGAGGCGGCGCTCAGACAAGTGACGGCCTTTCACCGCCCGCGTCAGCGTCAGCGTGATTCCAGGCACTTCAAGAGGCACCGCCATCATTCCTGCAAATCAGGCCTCCTTCCAGGAGTCGGCACCGAAATCAGTCAGAGTGTCTATATTGGGCCAAAGGCCATTGTACTATATATATGAGTAGAGTTAGAGCTCTAGTTTTTAGATGAGTTTTGAGTCTTGTCTCATTTCAGTTTTCTCTCCATTGCGAGAGCTCATGTATCTTCATTGACATCAAGGAAGTTCATTATTGTGATCTCATTGTTCTCTTTTGTCTTCTTTTCCCTTTTCCTTGTTTTTCTTGCAAATCCCGCGTGACATAGTCCCCGGATTCTCCTGTTAGATCCAAGGGTCCTCACAGAGGGCTGTCTTGCAGGAGTTCCCGAACCCAGACCCCAAACACTGTCGCCGCTGCCGGGTCTGATTTTTCTTTTCCTTCTATCATGTCGGCTCGAGGTTTCACTCCTGAAGAACTTCTTTGCCAAACGGCGGCTCGACTGGAGCGCCATCAACGACGCGAGGCTGTTCGGGATATGTATGACACTGCTTATGACATTGAGGGAGGTCGTATCCGCTCACGCGCTCAGTCGGCACCTCCTACTCCTCGTGCTCATTCTCGACCAGGGTCTCCCCCTGTGTGTCGTCATTGTTCCCAACCGCAATCTCCACAACATACCCCTGTTCAGCCCACGCCTCACTATTTCCAGACTCCTGACAGCACCTATATCAATATCCCTTCAGGTCACACCCCTCTTCCGTCTCAACCATCTTCTCCTCCTGCTGGAATGGGCTACCATCATGTCACCTTTGGCCCTTCTTACGTTCATGGCCTTCCAACTTCTCCATCTTTTCAGCACGCTCTTCCTGTTTATCAAACCACGGATCTCAAGCCCAATGAGGACGGCTCTCAAGGCCCTTCCCCACCAGATGCTACTTTTTATGGACCACCGGGTTTTTCAGCCCCACCACCTTGCACTCAGTCTCAGGCAGTTCCACCTCTCTATGCTTCTGTATATACTCAACCAAATCCACCTGTCTATGCTCAAGTTCCGCTTTCATCCCCCACTCATAATTTGAAGCTGACTTATCCCACTTTTGGCAACACTAAAGGCAAACCTCTGGATCAAAGTGCTTCGGCACACATGGAGGAATTTGAAGCCTTGGCCATTTTGAACGGTCATGCGCAGCCACAACTCAAATTTCATATCTTTTCGACCACGCTCAGAGGCGCCCCTCATCAGTGGTTAATGGCCAATAAGAGTCACTGGAAACAAAGTTGGCAGGAAATGAAAACTGCCTTTCTGTCTCATTATGGCACCACGGACGATGATCAGTTACTCCTCAAGCAACTCAATGACCTTCAACAAGAGCCCACAGAGTCCGCCCGGGATTTTGCGGACCGTCTTCACATTCTCGTCAGTAAACTCCAGGAGTACCCCACGCAAAGCCAGATCCTCGTCTGGTTTCTGCAGGGCCTTCCTCCTGCCATTCGACTCATGACAGAATACCTGCGTCCCAAATCTTTGGAGCAGGCCATTGAATTGGTCAATCACTCGGTCAATGTTTCTTCTCGGGGTGTTGCTCTGCAGGAACTCCCTTTCATGCCCCCCGTCATGGTTCCTCAGAACTCTGTTCAACCTCAGCAAGCAAATCCACAACGCGCTCACATCTGGTGCACTATTTGTAAATATCAAGGTCATCTGGCCAATGAATGCAACTCCTCCAATGGCCCCCCTCATTGTAAAAGATGCAATATGTGCAATCACGCCACGGAAGAATGCACTCGTTCTCATCCTACACCTTTTCACAATAAAATGGTCTTTCAAGTCCAGACCACGCCTCAACAACAACAGTCATATCAGCCTCAGCCATATCAAACTCCACAACAGCCGCAGTATCAACAACAGCAGCAATCTCAGCAGCCACGGGGACAAGGCAACCGACCTCCTTCTGATCCTTCCAAAGCTCAATGCTATCATTGCCATGAATGGGGTCACACCACCACGGCGTGTCCTCAACTTCCTCAAGTTCAAGTTCAACTTCCGGGTTCAAATCAACCAGCTTCTGTCCGCCTCACGGCTTATCAACTCTGGGTGGCCAATGGTAAACAGGGCCCTCGTCCTGTTTTGAGAAAGCCTCCTCGGCCGCCTCAACAACAGAGACCTCAGCACGCTGCGTCTACTTCCAATCCTATGGATCAACAAGCTCAGGAGGAAATTCCTGTCCAACAGTCAAATTGGGTTGGTCTTGTCTTGCGTCACACACGGGCTTCACGCCCTTTGACCATCATTCCTCATGACACGCAACCTGCTTTTGCTGTGGACACTGTCCCTCATGACGATGATAAAAAAGTTCACTTCGCACCTGATCTTGACAAACTTATGCCTCACGTCATGCCTAAAGTGAGACAAAGTATTCTGAAACTCATGCAGGCTGCGGAAGGTCGAACACTGGCAAATGTTCATGCCACCACGAGAGCTCAGCAGCGTCAGGCAGCACCGTCATCATCCACCAGTGCACGCTCTCAGCCATATCCAAATATTGCTGCTGAGGTCGAGCTTCTCAAAGAAGTTTCTGCTTCTTTACCACAGTCCCCAGCTCCATTGGACCCTGCGGACCCCTTTTCACATGTTCCCTTGGAACTTCAGGAAGAACTTGCAAAGATCAAGATTCCTTTGAGCCTGGCCACTATTTTGAAACTCTGTCCGGCTCTCAAAGATCAGTTACCTCTTCCCACGGTTCTGGTTGGAGCTGTTGCGACTTCAACACCCACGGTGCATGCCACGGTGGGCAATCAACATATCAATCATGTCCAAATTGATGGTGGTAGTGCCGTCAATCTCATTACTGATAAACTCAGGAAGCAATTGGGCATTAAACAATTATACCGTGCCCCTTATGACATCAAATTGGCAAATGGCCATATCACGCGTCCTCAAGGCGTCACTCCTCTTCTCCATATCAGCATTGGTGATCTCAAATTCCCTTTGGAATTTGGTGTTTGGAAAGCGGGAGAAGACCCTGGTGACTATGAAATGCTGGTTGGACGACCTTTTCTCCGACAGGCAAAGAGTATTCATTACTGGGCCACCGACCAACTTGTTATCACCGATGGCCATCTCAATGCCACAATGGATCTGGAAACCGGCCAATTGATCTCTGTCGAGAATCCTGAACCTTCCATCTCCGACACTGACTCTGAAGAAGCCCAAAATATTTATCATGTTCAAGCTCCTCCAGCGGGTCTACCTCTCTCCTCTTACCACGGTATCTTTGATCCACAGGGGTGACATGGCGCTTGATCGAGGACCCGGTACGTGGCAGCTCTTTTGGACCCTTACGGCTTCCGCAATCGCATTCAACGACTTGATCATTTTTTCGACCCACTTTCTTCTTCAGAGACAGTTGATGTTCATGCCGTCATGAAGCAACCCTTGCTTGATGACGCTCAGCAGCCTCTTTTCTTCACGACGCAAAATGCTGCTCCTCCCGTCATGCTTCAGCCTCCTGCTCATTAGGTTCAGGACACGGAGGTTGTTCCTCACATTCAAACTCCTGAAGTGGAAATCGTGGACATTGGAAACAATCAACCAAGTCCGCTTAGCTGCTAAACTTCCACCTACTTATAAAGCACGCTATTTGATTTGTTCAAGAAATTCAAACATATCTTTGCTTGGAGCTACAAAGACCTTCGAGGTATCAAAAAGAATTGGGGAACTTACCATTCCTACCAAATCGAGATGCGCCCAATCTAGCAACGGCGATGCAGGCTCAACCCAAATTACCGTGGACAGGTGTCAAGGCAGAAATTGACAAACTCTTGGCTGCTGGCCTGATTTATGAGGTCAAACATTCTGAATGGGTGAGCCCCATTGTCATTGCTCTAAAACACAATGGTAAGATCCGTGTTTGCGTGGATTACAGAAAACTCAATCAAGCCACGGAGCGTGATCACTTTCCGCTTCCTTTCACTGACCAGGTTCTTGAAGAAGTTGCTGGTCATGAGATGTACTCTTTCATGGATGGTTTCTCGGGGTACAATCAGATTTCTATCAGGCAAGAGGATCAACTCAAAACTACCTTCACCACCCCGTGGGGCACTTTTGCCTACAAGGTGGTCCCTTTTGGCTTGTCAAACTCTCCTTCAACCTTTCAGCACATCATGCTCTCTGTCTTTCAAGACTTTATGAAGGATAAACCTTTTCTTCAGATCTTCCAAGATGATTTTTACGCCTCTGACTCCATGGATGATCACTTGGACAAATTGGAGCTTGTCTTTCAAAAATGTGAAGAATCTGGCATTAGTCTCAATCCTGAGAAGTGCACCTTCTGCGTCACCTCAGGCGTTCTGTTGGGTCATGTGGTCAGTAAAGAAGGCATCACCACGGATCCCGCTAAAATTAGTTGTGTACTGAAAGCTCAAGCACCGTCTAATATCAAAAAGACACGCTCTTTCCTGGGTAAGGTCAATTACTATTCCACCTTCATTCCTGGACTTGCAGCTATAGCTGACCCCATTCATAAACTCACGGGTGATGCATCCACTTGGGCTTGGGATTCCCAAGCCGGAAGCCGCCGTTGAAGTTGAAGCATTTATTTACTCGGGCCCCGGTCCTTGTTCCTCCTCAATGGGACAAGCCTTTCCACGTTCATGTTGACGTCTCTGCTTTTGCCATTGGTGCTGTTCTCTCTCAAGCATATGATGAAACCACGGATAAACCAATCCGCTATGCTAGCCGTAAACTCAATCCTGCTGAGCGCAACTATTCTGCTACGGAATGGGAAGCCTTGGGCCTTGTCTTTTGTGTCCAACGATTCCGACATTATTTGCTGGGCAGCCAGATTAAGTTCTTTGTTGATCATCAAGCTCTCCTTTATTTGATCAACAAAGCCACGCCCACGGGACGAATTGCTCGTTGGGTCCTTCTTCTGCAAGAGTTCGCTCCCTTCGAAATTGTTCATAAGGCAGGCAAATCTCATGTGGTGCCTGATTATCTTTCACGCATCCACACGGACGATCCCTCCACGGGTGTTTCTGATGCCTTTCCAGATGCTCAATTATTCCTGGTCACGGCCACGCCCCATTGGTTTCACAACTTTCAGCAATATCTTCTCACTGGTGCTCTTCCTCCCGCTGATCCGACGCTCTCTCCAGACAAGCTTCGCTCCCGCAACCGTCAGTTTCTCCGAGAGGTCCGTGACTATACCATGGTTGCAGGCCATTTGTACAAACGAGGCAAAGATATGGTCCTCCGTCGTTGTGTCCTCCCTCACGAGGTGCCCGATATTGTTCGACAAGCCCACGACGGACTTGGTGGTGGTCATTTTAGTGGTGACGCCACGACACGCAAAATTCTTTTGGCAGGATACTTCTGGCCCACGCTCTTCAAAGATGCCCACGCTTATGCTCGCACGTGTGACGTCTGTCAGCGTGTGGGAAAGCCCACGGCCCGTGACGCTCTTCCATTGACGCCCGGCCGCCGCGCCACATCCCTTCAAGCAAATGGGGAATGGATTTTGTGGGGCCCATGGATTCCACCGTGCGCGGCACACCCGTGCCGCTATATTTCGTCATCACGGATTATGCTACCAAATGGGCGAAGCTTGTGCACTCCCGGAACAACACCACGGCCAAGCCACGACCAAAAGGTCCTCTACACGCATATCATCACGCGTTTGGTTGTCCCACCGGAACTTGTTAGTGATCGTGGCGTGCATTTTGTCAATCATACCATCAAAGAGCTGACGGATTATCTTCACATCCAACACCGGAAGAGTACACCCTATTATCGTCAAGGCAATGGCTTGGCTGAAAGTACCAACAAAACCCTCATCACAGTTCTCAAGAAAATCTGTGATGCTTGGCGCCTGATTGGCGAGGGAAAAGTTGCCCTCTTGTTCTTTGGTCTTACAACACTAGTTTCAAAATAGCTACTGGTCACACTCCTTTCAAACTGGTTTATGGTCAAGAAGCTCTCATGCCTTTTGAATATATTCTTCCAACTCTCCGTTTTCAACTTGCTACAGCCCATAATCCACCTGCTGCACTCAAGGAAAGGGTTTATCAATTGGAACAGTTGGATGAACTTAGGCGCGATGCTTATATTCGTGTTCTTCATGGACAACAGTTGCAGAAATCATTGCATGACAAACGTCTTAAAACAAAAACATTCAACGAAGGTGATTTGGTTCTTCTTTATGATTCTCGTTACAAAAATTTTCCGGGCAAGTTAAAGTTCCGATGGCTTGGTCCGTATCAAATCATTCAAGTTGTGCAACCAAGTGTTTTCAAGCTTGCTGAACTAGATGGCACTCCATTATCTACACTGGTTAATGGCTTTTGCCTCAAACACTTTCATACAACAGAAAGTGACAATCATCCACCAGATGTTGTTCCAGACACAGACACAACAGATAGTGACTAACAAGCGGCATATTTATATTATAGAGGTGAAATTTTTACAAAATGTGAGCAGAGCCCATCTATTTCCGCTATGGGCAGAGCCCTATTTACAAAAACGGGCTGAGAGCCCTATCTACTAAATCCTAAGGAGAAAAACCCTCTACTCCGGGTTTGGAGCAGAGGTGATACGCAGGATGTGGTAGTAATTCTGCTCTGGATCCCAGCGCAGGTGAATCACCACCTCCATCCCGTTGGTAAGGGGATCGGGATGCTCAGCCATCCCGGCACACCACCCATCCATTGCAATACCACGATTGTGGCACCGCCACAGGTCCAGGCAATCCATCTTGCAGGTAATCCACTCAAGGCAGTTTGAAGGCATAGTGCACTTGTCGTGAAGTCCAGTAGCAGACATAATGAGCGCCATCGGGTATCTCAGCTTCGACCCCTGCTCGTTGTTTATAGTCCAACCGACGGACTCCTGTCAACGTGGACCAATCAGAAAATTCGCCAACGTGTTTGCAATGCAAGACTGTTTCTAACTGGGGAATCTTTTCTCCCGCTGCATATCTAGCCATGGTACCTTCTGACACCTTCGTTTTAATGATATCCCACTTCGAGTTGCCAGCATTAAATATCATTCCTTCTTTTCACACCTGTCGACCATTAATATGCGTCCTTTCGCCAGCTGTCACATCCGATCATTCCCTTACGTCTCATCGCCACCGTTCATTGCTTCTCCCTTTGCCGTTTGGGGACTTAGCCAAAATTTTGCCTCTCAATCACCTCCTTCGCATCTGTCGCCACCTGGCACCATCAACGGTTGCTGGTTCATCATGCCCCTTCGCCAACATTTCTGCGCCCTAGAGCCTTTTCGCCTATCTGCGTTTTCGTCTTCCGCTCTCCGCCTTCGCAACACCGCTCTTCCTGTTCCTTTCCGACGCTCTTCGCCATGGCTGCACCTAAATTTTCGACACTTCAAGCTACTGCTCCAAGGGATCCGGCTCTTTTTGAGTATATGTCTTTCTTGACGCCCACCTTTCGTGACGCCCTCGTTGGCCCAAGTCGTGAAGTCGCAAATGGACCTCCCTGCACCCAATCCAGAGCAATTGAAGCAGTTCATCGCTCACATCGTCAACAGCCCAAATGGATATGCTACTGTGATCGATGGCACCACCATTTTGCTTACCCAGCCCCTGATTTCTGAGGTATTCCGTATTCCTTTGCAAACACCTTGTTTATCTTGGGCTGCCTTACAGGATATAGATGTCACTGAGTTTGGCGCTCCTTCTTATCAAGCAAACATGCATCGCCTCACCAATATTGCAAAGTCCCATGACACTTTTGTCAAATTTTTGTGGCGCAAATTACTTGGGTATTCTATCAAGAACACCCATATCAATAAGCCGTTCTATAATATGGTGATCACAGCCATCCGCTCAAACCACCACATTGATTGGCCCCAGCTGTTGTTCTACCGCCTTCTTCAAGAAGTAGACCACATTCGGGCTACCCCCTCCTCTGTTCTTGAAGTTTCTGTGGGTGGCCATCTGCAAGCCCTCATCCGTCATTATCTTCCTGTTCCTGTGTCCGTTTCAAATTCTCATGCCTCCACTCAGCAATCCCTACATTCACTTCCTCAAAATCAACAGGCTGGCACTTCACGCCCTTCTTCTTCTGGTCATGTCCAACATCACACCACGCATGTCACTGTCTCCTCTTCCTCCACAGAAACGAGGCCTTCCAGTTCTCATCATGTCTCTCAAACGTCACAAACACGGCAACAGCAGGCCCCTCCACCTCCACATCCTCGCCAGCTTCTGTATCAATACCAGCAGGATGTTCAAGCTGCTGCTCTAAAGTTGCAAGAATCCCAGGACGCTCTCATGAATGGGGTTCAAGCGTCCCTGGAGGCCTCGGATGCGGTTCACCGAGACCTTCACGCTGCTACCACGCAAGTTCACACTCTGGAGAACCAGCTTCAAGCAAAGCACGAGGCTCTTTTACAGGCCCGTGAGGATCTAAAGGCTGCCCACGATCAGCATAGTCTGTTTGCTGATCAGCAGGCTCAATTGCAAACCACCATTCAGGAATTGTTGGAGCAGGTCAAGGCACGGGAGACTCTCTTGGTTGATAAAGATAAAGACATTGCCAAGCTAGACACGCTGTATGCAGAGCTTTCTCGGCATTACAATACTCAAGCCCAAGACCTTACAGCATGTGACGCTCAAATAGCCTCTTTAGAAGCTCAGCTGTCCACGCTGACCTCTCAGCTCACGCCTCTCCAAGATCAGCTTACGGAGGCTCAGAAACAGAAAATTATCGATGATGCCGAGATTGCCACGCTTCGACTCAATATTCCTGGGCAATCCTCTTCACATGCCACGCCTTCTCAAAAACGGGTCCGTGATCAGTCACGCCTTCTGTTAGAAAAAGAGAACCGGATCCGTGACCTCGAACAACAGCTACAGCAAGCCATTCAGTCTGCTGATGAGACCCAAACCAAACAAGAAGGCTACGTTACCATCGCCCTCAACATGTTAGTTGACTTCCCTATTCCTTCCAGTTATCTCGATTATGTGGTAGCCCGCCGCCACCTCTTTCTTCTGAAGTGGTACACGGCCGATGGTCCAGTTGATGTCCACCTGCGCACTGAGGATTTTCTTCGGATCTGGCCAGACCTCTCCATTGAAGACAAAGGTTTACTCTGCGCCCTTTTAGTCTTGACCTCATTCCTTTGTGAAGATCCGGATTTGATCACCTTGAGTTGTTCAAACCCGATGGCGTACATTTTCCATGACTTCTATCCGACCGATACACGGGACAAATTTCGTGATGGGCCACATCGAACTTTTCGGGGTGACTCAACAGTTCAATGGTTGCTCTTGGACAACAACCCATATACATCACGATCATGATCGGACCACACGCTCTTCATGTCGGAGTACATGCACGAGCTTGCTCATCATTTACCTCTATGGCAAGCGGCTTATTTGGAACAGGTAAGGAAGAATCTTGCGCATCCTGAGGATCTTCCATTTGCCCAAGTGTATATGCAGCACTTGGCAGGTTACAATCAACTGCGTGCTCTTCTGGATAGCAAGACAGTCCCCACGGGTTGGGATAGCCCTCCTGTATACTCTCAGCTCCCTGCTTCTGCTTGGGACCAGTGGTGCAAAGCTCTTGATCCCGACCTTGTCCGCGAATTCAGGGAGCAAGCTCAGCAGCCCACACCCACGGGTGTGGTCCCCTCTCCATATGCTTCACTGGGAGTCCCTCCCAGCCTACGGTTCCTCACCTCAGATTGGCGTCTTCCCTTTTGGACCAAGGTCATGGATGGCCACGCTGGATGGACTCCGCCTCAGATCTCGACGGATCTCCGGTCGGATCCCCGTTTTGTCAGACGTTCCAATTGGGAGGAGGGTGCCACCTTGGATGACACTTCAACTTGGATCTATATTGCAAATGAGCGTGGTTGGCAAACGCCCGCTGATGCTGTTCATGGCCTTGATACCTTCTTGCAGAATGCCGCCACCTCACCAGACCCTTGAAGACTGCCGTCAAGCCGCTTACGTCTTTGCTCTCAAGTGCATCTGCTAAGCTCCTTAAATCGGCGGCGTCCCATCTTTTTTCGCAACCCCGAATGCCGGCGTCGGTGCGCCGGTCTCGAATTTTGCCTTCTCATGGAGTGCCAGTTCGTTTCTTCGACCGCACATGCTGCCCTGGAAGACATGGTGCGCTCTCATTTCCTCATTGATGCAGATCCTGCCCTTGGGCTCCATACTCCTGCTGCTCTTCACATACGTCAGGATCTCATTGGCACTTACCATAATGGTGCCCGCCCTCATTCCCGTGAAGATCACTTTCAGACTGCTGGTTTCCCGCCCTCGGAAACACTTCCTCCTTTTCTTCACTCTGAGTGTTGTTTGGTGGGGGGGAGTGTTAGTCCTGTGCCTCCTGGTACAGGACTATTCATGCATACGACGGACCAAGTCAAGTCCAAGGATCCTCCCGGTCGAGCGCGGGTCGGTCGTCAAAGGCCCAAACAAAAGACCAAAGCGAGACCACGCTTGGTCAAAGCCAGCGTCACGGTATCAAGAGGCGGCGCTCGGACAAGTGACGACCTTTCACCGCCAGCGTCGGCGTCCGGCGTGATTCGAGCACTTCAAGAGGCACCGCCAGCATTCCTGCAAATCAGGCCTCCTTCCAAGAGTCGGCACCGAAATCAGTCAGAGTGTCTATATTGGGCCAAAGGCCATTGTACTATATATATGAGTAGAGTTAGAGCTCTAGTTTTTAGATGAGTTTTGAGTCTTGTCTCATTTCAGTTTTCTCTCCATTGCGAGAGCTCATGTATCTTCATTGACATCAAGGAAGCTTATTATTGTGATCTCATTGTTCTCTTTTGTTTTCTTTTCCCTTTTCCTTGTTTTTCTTGCAAATCCCGCGTGACATAGTCCCCGGATTCTCCTGTTAGATCCAAGGGTCCTCACAGAGGGCTGTCTTGCAGGAGTTCCCGAACCCAGACCCCAAACAGTCCAAGAGGTGCATCATCATCAACAATACCAGTTGCAACAATTGCGTCTTTTCTACTTGAGTTTGCACATTTCTTTCCATGCTCTCCTCCAAACATTGAGAGACTTTATGGTTGCTTTTATCTTCTATTGGTGGGTTCTCCGTCCATTTTACATAAACCAACATGGTAAGAAGGCAAAATTATGCCTCAGCATAGCGTGAGCAGGAGCAACTGAGTATGAAGGAATGTTTGAATAGACAGGTAATATATGCCCTTCATTTACTAACTGGGATATCTTCAATAACATGTGCGACGCATTGGATATAAGGGCTGGTGTCTTATTTTCTTTAAACAGATCTGCAATTTGCATTGCAGTGCACATTCATAGCAGAGTTTGTATCCCAAAAGTTGAAGGGTTTGCCTAATTGCCTGGTTGAAGTGTATTAAAGCTTTATGTACGTGCAGTCCATATAAAAACAAGATTACATTGCAAAGCTTAAGCATTGAAGCATACTCGGTACATACAGAAAATTTGCTTTCCTAACAAGCTGAATAACAGGAAAAAGGCGAAAGCTGTAGGCGGGTGCAAGTCCCATCAACTTTACCTTCAACCCAAAAAAACAAGAAATAGAGAGTCCATTTTCATCATGGACAAGAATTTTTAGTTTCCTACATCCAGCTCCATGACACCTCCTGGGTTTAATTTTTTTATTTCGCATTTGAAGAAGTGACATCTGAGCACACCTTGTATTTGAGAATTTCAAGACGAGATATTGCATCAAAGGATATTATGGTTGCTATATATGTTCAGCACGGACAGTTCAAGGATGCCCTTGATTTGTTTCAGCAAATACCTGATATTAATGTCTCATCGTGGAATGCATTGATGGCAGCATATGCTCAAACTAGAAATAGCAAAAAGGTGACTAAACTTTATCATTATATGAAGCTACATGGGATAGTTCCAGACAAAATTACATTCGTAAGTGTTATACATGCTTGTGAATGTCAGGTTGACTTAAACGAATGCAAAAAAATACATAATAAGATAAGAGGCACTGATTTTGAAAAAGATGATGTTTTCACTACTGCTACTTTGAGCATGTATGGCAAGTGTGGAATTTTGGAGGCTGCAAAGAGTATGTTTGAACAAATGCCAAAGAGAAATGTTTTCTTTTTTTTTTCCCCTTTTTTTTTTGAAGCACGACAATCTATTATCAAGGAATATCAAGATACATACAAGGGACCTGTGACATGGGACTCAAAACCTAGAGGACGAGATGGTCCACTAAGCAAAACCACCCAAACACAGTACATAATCATACTCCTTGTGCCACCTTGAGGCGTTTAATGGCCTCATCACAATCAACATGTTCTGCAACATCGGGATGATCATCAACAGACATCAAGTTATCATGCCACTGAATGGAACGAGGTAGGATAGCCTCATGAGATGACATAACCGACTTCTTCCTCGCTGTCTTCTTCCAATTGACCTGTTGCCATGACTCTTTAGCGCACTGAACATTAGGACCATCAGCCATAACAACCTCAGAAGCATGAAAAGCAGAAGCAACAACGGGGAGAGTGGTAGGAACTATAGCTGCAGTTGACGGTGCTAAGGACGACACCATTGGAACTGTGTGTAGAGCATCTTCCATAGCCGAGGAATGCAAGACAACTGGCAAAGGTTGATCATGAATAGATGAAGAAATAATAGTAGGAGCTTGAACCTGAGAGGAATGTTGAACAGATGCCTGAGACGCACGAGTACCTCGACGAAAGCTAGCAAAAGCCTCCTTATCAGGAAAGAAGCAGGCTAATTTTGGACCATTCAGAAGCTTAAGATCCAACTTCTTATACCAAGGCCCGCTCTTCACAACTACACAATCTGATAAAGGCGAGTCCACAGGCATAGATGGAGTGTGAGATATGAACACCAAGTCCCGTTGCAATTGCAACTAGAAATTGATGAGCCATTAGATCAGGAGGAAGATTAGGTAACGAGAACCAACAAGGCATCTTTAATGCACGAACTGTATCTGGTTGTGCGGTGAAATACCTTGATTGCTGCATATGCTCAACATTCTCATGGTGCAGAAGCTTTTGAACTGTTTTGAATCATTTAAAATTCGTCGCAGACAGGTAGTATTCAATAACTTATTATAGCTTCAGAAAAACATTGAACAGTTATTGAAGGCATATACTATAAAAAAAATGAAGGAATGAATGACCGTTATGGATTTGAAACTGGTAACAATGCTCTGCCCAAAGGGACATACCAAGCTGTGATATCAATTATAGCAATGCATGTCATTGGGCTGCTTTCTCCATGTCAAAGTTGTTCATACATCAAAACATATTTATGGGCAAATCTATATCCCTGAATAAAACTGGATGCTTTTACTTCTTTGTCTATTCGGCACTGGCTTTCTATGATACCATTCAGACTGAAAGGTCATGGACATTGAGACTTGTAGCAATGAACCATTTCTTGAAGGTAGAATGGCATTCGTACGTGGGGCAATTCTGCGATGAGACTTGTTGACGGAAAAACGGTTGTGATTCATATATTCGGCATGAGACTTGTGATATCTGAACTTGGCTCCTTCATTGATGGCCTCTTAAAATCATCAACTTATGGATCTGCAGCATGGATCTGCATCTGCAAAATATTGTACATCTGACAAAAGAGCTTGTAGCTTACTTTCGTGTATATTGTTAAAAATCTTACCTTTCTGGGTTTGAGAAAGGCGTTCTAACGGTCAATACTGAATTTCAGGGGTCATATAACTCAATACTCTGGTACAATCCAGTATGCAGAAGAGTCTGGACAATTAAGCATTTGGCTTCATAAGACCAAATGCAGGGTTACAATCTGCTATATCCTGTATCTGCAGGATTGCATGTTTCAAGTCTGTCATTCCAAACTTGAAGTTCATTCACCATGCATATTTAATTAAGAATATGTGTTTATAGTTAGAAAATGCAGCTTTTGGATAGCAAATGCACTGAAGTTAAAATTTTATACAAGCTTCTTAAGAAGACGAGTTGGAGTTTGGCAAAGTCTCAAAATACAAAATATCAGTGCCATTGTAGTTTGATAATTGTGAGCCAAGCTAATAAATTTGAATCTCTTGTTGAAATTCAAGTGGAGGAAGAAAATCCCCTTTTGACACAAAGAATCTTTCGGACTCCAAATACAACATCAAAAGTCAATCACCATAAAGGCTAAGTATTATATGCACATACACAAGACACAAGAAATTATTTGCCTAGTAAACTTGCTATGAGCATATACATAGACATTTTGAGCGTTTAAATGAAAAAGGCTGTTCATCACCAAATGACTTGATTTATAACGTCCCAAACTTTTCTAGCTAGAACATTATGATTTCTAGCACGAAACTAAAGCATCATTTAAGTCCTCTGGTTTGTTGCAATAATTTGGGGCTTACACTTGAGAGATGCAGCATACTGAGAAGCACACATGGAATCTGCAAGGCGCATCAGTCCTGGTCCAAGCGATTTGCTATGCTTGCCGGAGATACATCAGGAGAAGAGCTCATGCTTGACACATGCACGCACGCCCTATTCCTGTATTAAAACCTAATGTACCAAGTTCAAGAAAGCAAAACGGTGGTTCCCATGGCATGTCCTTTGTTTTCTTCATCAGAAAAATTAGGGTTTATAGAAGCTAAACCTATTTAGAGGTGCCGGAAGTAGTTGTTCGCAGTATGTAAGGCCCATGAAAAATCCAGGCTTGTGTTGATACGAGCAAAGGACTGAGATGGCCATCTTAGATTGACCCATTGAACTTGGATGAGATCTCAAGCAGAGAAGGCGGAGATTGGTGAAGTCGGAAAGAAGATTAGTATAGAATGCCATGGCCACGAAGAAGAAGGCATAGAGAATTTATTGGGTTTTCTGATTTTTCCTGGCCCTACGATCTGAAATTACAGAATCAGACGGCCAAAAATGAATACAGCTGACGTGGCACGACATGTGGCATAGCTAGAAATGCAAGAAAGTGGCAGCTCGGGTTAGGCAACCCTGCTAAATAAACGAAAGCCTCGTGCATACCCACTTTCTAATACATAAACGAAAGTTTGATGCATGCACCTCCGTCATATAGACACATTGCTCTATGCAATATAATTGTGGCATCCTTGGGCCATTAACATAAATCCTTTGTAGTTCGGTTTACATTCAGAGTGTGTTAAAATGTTCCATTATTCTTTACAACATTTGATGGCAACTTATAACATAGCAATGGTCATAAATCCTTTAAGTAGTTTGAACTTATGTAACAAACTCCTTGTAAATACAAATGCCGTATAGCCAAGCAACATTGGGTTTGGTTTGCTAGTAGATTGAAAAACTTTTGCCAAAATGTCTTGTTTAATCTACAACAGTTTTGGATTGACGACCTCAAATATGCCTTTATACAAAATCAACACCCAGTGTTAAGCCAAACTTGTTAAAAACAATTTCACAAGTCACAGGTCCTCGCGTTAGATTAAGTTCACAAGTTAAAATGGCGTTAGCTTCTATTTAAAAATGGCATTTGAAAAAGCATACGAGCTAAGATTGTATGTACAAAGCTTGGATAAAATCACTATGGAACAAAGCGAAATGCAAACTACTAAAATATTTTTCTGCACTTCAACCAGGGTTGGGACCCCTGCACTCTTGACCTTCAGGTATAACGTAAGAACAGACCTGCATGTATTGGAGCATTTTGTCCTGCTCGAACCAACCATCGGCTCTGATGAAGATTTCGCAGAAGCAATCTGGCGTAAGTGTTTTGATACTTGTGCAGCATTTAGCTTGTGGATAAGGCTCTAGCTCTCCTTCAAAGATGCAGAACACCATTTTTTCTAAAAGATCCTCACTGGTGCAGAATGTATGCACCTTTTGGAGCCGGAACATCAGCATTATAATTGTTATTATTTGCAGCATCGATCGGCACTTCATACTTGCAGTTTAGCCTTGTCTTGATGGCCAAGAACAGGATTTGATGCTTCCAGCTATGTATAGGAAGGTTGTTTAAACAAGACCCATGTGATAAATTCACATGGATCCGACACGTTCTCATGTGCTTCAATTATCAAGGGTAACTTTTTTTTATTGAAGTTTATAATGCGTCATATTCAAATGTCTATGGGGCGTGACAAGTACATGCTGAGGATCAAAGCATCAACTGACGACTTATATGTCATGAAGGAAAATTTCAGACAGGCCTTCACTCAACTTGCAGCTTCTGAAGCTTTGAATAGCTTCTTCATATTCTTTAATAGAGTTAAACGAGTCTTCAATGCCCGTCATTTCATTTTTCCTCTTTCTTTTGGCTATTGATTTGCCCTGGATAGTGTTCAACAACTTTGCGACGAGATCCTTGTCAAAAGCACATCCCTGCTGCTTATGATTATTAACAAATGTGGCAATGTAATTCTTTGTTCCAGCATTATCAAGGCATATCCTAGGTGGGCAGCTGCTCAGATAATTGTCAAGAACTCCCAAAACTTTTTGGGATGGAGTTAAGAAACTAGCAAAAACGGCAGCATCATCTTGCCCATTTGCTAAAAGTTGTAAAATTGAACTTGTCAAGTCATCGCTCCGAAGATCTGCTGGGTCTAGTAAATTCTGTACCAGGACCTCTGCTAATGTTTGCCGAACCTCAGAACACGAACCATGCCTGTACAGTTCCAGAATAAGCATATGCTTGCATTTGCCTGCTGTTTCCAGCAGTCTCTTAAGCACAAAAACAACCAACATCTTCACTTCTGGTTCATCATCACATAGACCATCACAAATGGAGCCAATAAGCATGTCCGGCTTTAGCTTTTGTTCAAGCAATAGGCGAGCACAAATGCAATACGCCATTTTCTTTACTTGTCCATTCTTTAGAAATGAGACTATAATTGAAAGCAGATGAAGAAAATCATTGGGATAAGTAAGAAGCATATTTTCAGTCAGGTTCAAAGCTGAAACTAGAAGTCGAGTATCAGAGCTTTCAAGCAATTTTTCAATCACACCCTTGTAAGTGTTAGCAACGTAAAAATTTGTAAGAAAATGCTTCTCTAGGCTTGTCACCACTATAGTTTTCAAACAACTAGGAACATCGTCTGTCGCAGTCATCTGAACCAGGAAAACAACATAGCAACCTGGTATTGCATCTTCAGCAGCCAATACTTTAGAGAACCGAAGAACGGCATCTGGTCAAATTTCAAAAGAAAATATGAAAAGCTGTGACAAGAATAATAAAAACATGGAATTACCTTCCTCCTGCCGTTTCTGTTCCTCATGTTGCAGGTATTCAAGATCTGATGTTTCAGTAAAACTTGTCTTCTCATGAGTTTCCCGAGCCTTCCTGAATTTTGTAAGAAATGCAGTGCAAGCTAGATGGTGACTTCTCGATATATCACCCAAGAAGTGGATGTAACATCGGAACAAATTCACCCAACGACATGGATCAAGGTCACCTTGAAGTTGTATTTCGTAGCTTTGTAGTATCTCCTTAACAAGTCCAAAGGGATTATTTCTACTATAAAGCAAATCAATAGCACTAGAGATGCCTGCCTCTTGTAAAACAATGCAATGCCTCCTGATAAATGAACGTATATCTTCATCCTTGGATGTCCCATTACTTCCTGTCAGGGAAACCATTGCCTGCCAAGAACATTAACAAACTCAGCAGATGATTCTCATTAGTAAAGCTCTAATAAAGGCCATTGGTTGCCTGCCTTTAAAGACCATTCAAGTGCACGTTTATTTGTTTGTACTGCCTCATTCTTAATTGGAGGAAACAATTTTGTTGAAAGCTTTTCTATCACACGCAGCAGAAGTGATTCTTTTGCATCAGTATCTGCTGGGAAGGCAAGATCTGTTACTGAACTGAGTGTTGCAATGGTGATACAACATCCCACATATGTTTCTGAACCACAATGTGAGGTAAGACAATTTCCAAGTTCTCTATATGCTGACTCTACTATCCTTTGGTAACGACTTGAATATACACTTTGTCCATCAACTTCTACCGTGAGTAAGCTGATTAGTCTCTTTATCACATCATCAGACAATGTAGTAAGAAAATGATTCCACTGAGTAAAGTCATCAAGATGGAAATGTAGTATCTTAAGCAAAAGCAGATGACCAGCAGAGCCATAACTGTAATCTAAAGATAGACACAAATGGCTGTAGATTGCAGAGACCTTCAGACAAGGCATGCATAGGAACTTTGATGCTGCCTCCATTGTGTCAACGCAGTAATATGCTGAATCTGGGGACAGGGCCAGTAACTTAAATGCTGTAGAAATGGCCTCAGATTCAGCAATAAAGATTGAATATTCTGATTCCATGTCCGCAAGAGCTGAGAAAAAGATTTCCAAGGCTTGCAGAGCTTTCACTCTGACAGTTTTACTTGTATCAAGACATCGTTTTGTTATCTCAGTGAGAAAGAATTGAATATTACTCTGGTCACAGAGGTAGACCCATTTCGTGTCAGCTGTAAGTTTCGCAAGAATCCGTAACCTGCAGATAGCATCCCGGTCCTTCAAGAGCACTGTGAAAATCTTGCATAGTATACCAATTCCTTTAGGACAAAGAAGTTGTGGCTGCTGCAAACATCCACATATAATATCCGCAAAGTACTTCCGAATTGCTATTCGTTCATTGCGCATCATTGGCAGAAGCTTTCCTGTTCAGCATCATAATAAGAAAATGCTTACACGATGCAAAAACTTTGGCCAATAGTTAAATAATAGGTTACCAATATAGAGACTTGTGATAAGAAATGCATCTTTCCTACTTGAAAAATCTGCTATCAAGGCCATCCCCATTTCTAAAAAAGCTATCAACATTTAGTATCATATAAGGCCAAAAAAATTCCAAAATTGAAAAACAGTAAGCACCCAGATCAGCTTCTGCTTTGGTGTTGTACTTCTCAACAATCCATGCCACTATACGTGTCTGAAATGATACATGAGATAACAATATTGTTAACTAAGGTAGGTTCTGTACAAAGCATTAAGAAGTTATGTGGGATTTACAAATATTTCTAGAGTACTGACGTGACGAGTAATACGTAAACATAGCAAATGTACTGTTTGACCATATGGACCATATGACCGTTGGAGATGTTGTCTGCCTCCATCTTTCCCACATAGAAGGAAACACGAGAAGGAGAGGACCTCTTAATGTCCAAAACCAACCAGTTTACAATTCAACTACTTCACTCTCAACTTAGATAACAATCAAATTAAATGGTAATATTTCTTTTGCAGAGAAAAGTACTTACCAAAATAGAAACTCCAGAAAGTTCATTCGTCAGTAAGACAAGCTCAATTACATCAGTCTGAAAAGTCTAACACTAGTTAAGTTTAACAGCAAAGGAGCAGCAAGATGGTATAAGGCCAAAGGTACCGTGAATGAGATTATGCTGTTGCACTGTACACATAGCTGCATCAATGTCTCAAAAACTCTAAACATGTCTCGGTTAGTGCACGGATTTATAAAGGGATCACTAATTATAGCCAGTAATCCTGATTTTAAAATCTGCAAATGCGCCCTCGACTTTGCAGCTCTATGAGTCTGTTCATATACAAGCAGTTTAGCCACCATTTAGATACAATGCTTAAACATTCATACTCAGATCTAGATTAGTACCCATTTTTGATGTAAAAGACAAGAAAATGCAGTTGCTTGCATGATTTCCTTGGCCACTATTTTCTCTTCTTCAGAATCGAAGAAGGCATTGAGAACATGAAGCAAACTAACCATTTCGGAAAATATTTTTGCCTTTAGACCTGTTCTAACACCAAGTCAGTAGCCATGGTGATTTGGTCAACCTATAAGTAATAGGTCGCAATCTTTACCAAGCCATTCGCTGTCATCAAGAAGCTTTGGTTTCGTTTTACCTGCACCATTTTCAATGTGCAAACAATCGTCCACGATACTGATACCATGACATAAAAAGAAAAGGCAGACACGGATGTCTGCCAACAACCATGACATATTAGTATAACGCTATGAAAATTATGGATAATGGACCTTACTGTTTTGGACAGAAGGATGCACGTTTACATTGTCCCACTCATGCTGAAAACGTTGTATTGATGATCGCATCTAAGGAATGTGGAATGTCGGATAATAAGAAATTTGGAAGGTTGCTACTTACAGTAAAATACGCAGATTCTAGAAAAACTTACAAACCAAATGAGAGACGTAAACATCGAACAGATAATATTCGGTAGAGCGGATCTTTTTTCTGATCTGGCCCATTGCAATGCAAGATATAATGCCTAGACATAAAAACTGCTCGTATCAGCCTTCATGGTAAGACTCAACTAGCTAATCATAGCATACCTCCACAAGGCACAATCCATTCTGAGAATGGCCAGCACTAATTTTGCTTCCACAATTCTGAAGAATCCAAGATCATAATCCAGTAATGACTACAAAATGATCAGCTTATTGTGCAACAATCTTACCATTTCGGCTATAAAAGTTCGTAAGACTGCCGTCGCATTTTGATCATATTGCTTGGCGGGATCCATATAAAACACTGCATTGCCTCTCGAAAAGCACAAATCCTACGAGATTGCGTTCATAAGAACAGATAACGAAGTGAAATACTGGGAAGTGAACAGCCACCTCAAAATTAGAAACGAGCGGAAAGTAGACATTGCATAGAACTTGATCTTCCAGCATGACTCCTAAACCGCAACTCGGGCAAAAGAATATGAACACGTCTCCACCAAATACCAAACAATCATAGATGGCATGGTCGAGATGGTATAGACATGAATTTACTTCTAATTGCATAGGCATAACAAACAAGGTGCTGCGCACGGAGGGTTGCCCTCTGTGGCCGGAGGTTGAGGTGGCTTAAATCATACTTGAAAGCTATGTTTTTATAATCAATCAAACATGAGTTTATTAATAGCATGGAGTTTATTAATAGCATGGAGTATTAGATACTTGATAACATGCGAAGCAATGCATGAAGAATTCAAATAGAGAAGTAAGAGGAGGAGTGGGGTGCAAAAGAACTTAGGAACTGTGAATTGTTTTGTATATCAATTTTGTTGAGGGTACGAAGGTTGCTAAGAATTTAATAGCATGAAATACATGGAAGTTGCAAGCCAAGGAAAGCTGCTTAGAAATGCGAAGGCATGTCTTTTGTTGCTCAATAGTTATGGGTCGTGTTGTGAGTTTGGGTCCTGACGAATGCAATGATTTGGAGTCCGTGATTGAGCTCGAACATGCATTTACCCCGACTCTTCAGTACGCGTTGGCGCAATGATTGAGGATCTATCTTCATTGTAGCTAATGCTCCTCCTAATGGATAACCGAGAAATTTGTCAAGCAATGCTCCTACCACTGTGACATATAGCGTCTTGGATGCAGTGTCGATATCGCCGAACATTATTAACTCATCTATCATGTCGTCGTTCCTACACGTGTCGCAGAGACTGTCCGACACTGCCTTATTGCAAGCATTGCACGTCTTGACGACCTTGTTGTCACCAGTTATATTCAATCTCAATATGCCTAAGACCCGTACATCCAAGAATGTTTGATTAGTGGAAAGTTATATGAAATAAGATGAGAAGCAAGGACAATTTTGGCTTAATTTTAGTGGCAGAAGATATATCTTGGTATTTTCTAGAACGTGTGCTGCGAAGTCTTTGTTTGTGAGTGTCGCCACTACATTATTGTCTAGGAACTATAATTCATCCGAAAACCAGCTTGACACTACATCACAATCTTGAATGCCATTGAAGCAAACTAATAAACTACCTCAACGCCAAACTGTGACGCTCCCTGAACATATACGACCCTCGGACGTATACATACGGGGACTTTCCCCTCCCATGGCGACCAACTCGCCATGAGCAGGGCCCTCCGTCTATTTCGGGCCATCTATAATATGATGCCCGAAAGAAGGACACGAAGGGGTCATTCGGCCCACGCCTTCAATGGGGCTCCTACGTCGCGGAAGCGTGAATACATGTTAGCACACATCATAAATCATATATAAATAACCACCACGAAGGGTGGCACATCCATCCAAGTACCAACGACAAAGAATATGCATCTAAACCTAAGAAAACACCCCAAACCCCGTGTTCTACCCGGGTTGGACTCAGATGAGGATGGATGACGGCTTTCGACCTCAAGAGATCGGCAGACAGAGGTATAACTTTGGCGTTATCGGGCATAGAACATCGGCTAGGGTTGTCCACTCCATCCGCCCCCCCGTGCACACTTTGCGGATGGGTCAATTCACGCTATGGCGCCGCTATAGCCTTCCGGAGACGCAGGGCTCGAGGCATCACCCCTCGAGCCTACTAGGGGTTCATGAAGTCCCGGTCCGATGAGGCGGGAAGGCCCCTTCCCAGAATCACGGTGGCTCCATGGGCGAAGCTAGAGAATACGTGCCGCATCGGTGACCCCCGCATCCGTGCAGACTTACTGCGCCTAAATCTACTCAAAGTGCAAGGTGCCCCATACGGGTCACACCTCTACACCGGGGGGGAGTGTCGGACCCATACCGGCCCCTCGTGGACAAGGCTATCGAGGTCTAGCTCGCTATAGGAGTCCCGGGAGCCTTTTATGTTAGGTGCAAGACCCCACCTCCACTTCACCACTGTGTTCCTTGTCTGGTGCTAAGCCAGTACCATAGCATCTATGACCCGGTGGGCTCTTGTGCACAGGCCGCATCTAATGGGAATAATACAGGGCTCTATCTAGGAGCATACTACAATACATGGGCTCGAGAGGTCTCTAACCCCGTAATCCCCATCTCAGGAGTGCTAACTAAGCAAAGAACTACTAAACCATCAACCAAAGCACGTCATGAGACTAGAGATAAAGAATACTCACCATATCAATCAAGGGTTAGCCTAACAGGTAAACCACAAAGAAAACAGAGAGAGAGAACACACCACAGAGAGGCGCTATGCTATAAATCAACATAGTAACCTACTGACTAACCGTCAAATCGGTCTTGGGCTGCTCCATCTCGACTAACTGAAGGGCGCCTGGCTGTTGCTCCTCCTCCTCCATCCCCAATTGCTCCCAATTCGAATTGGGGCACAAAAGCCCTAATTTGGGTGTCCAAAATGGCAACCCTACCTTGCCCAATCGATTTGGGCGGGGTGGCATGTCATAAATTAACTAATTTGGTATTTTAGCCCTTTTTAATATTAGGATAAGCCCTAAATTCGAATTAGGGTTTTGGTTAGATTTCCACCTTTATAATTTAATTATTAACATAGCTAACCTTAGCTTATTAATGTGCCATTAATTATTCATAGTGACGTGTCACGTATTTATACTTAAATATGCGTATAAATATGTGGAACGTCACATTCTCCCCACCTTAAAAATGATCTTTGCCCCTCGGCATCAAGATTACTCTTGTTGCAGGGCAACACATCATACATTGGAAGGAAGTCTCCCCTCCTTAAGAGATAGCGTGAGATTATAAGTCACACAGACGTTGTCATGTTCAAAGTGATCAAGTTTGAAATGACTTGTAATGTGCAATTTATAACTTTGGGATATAAGAAGAAGAAGAAGAAGAAGAAGAAGAAGAAGAAGAGATTTTAACGTCACGGATAGATCAGACGTGATCATCGGTTAGGACTGTCAAAAGTGAACAGTCTCACTGTTTCATTCGTGGTGACGAACCTACAGTCTATCTATTTTAGAAATCATTCATTTGATACATACAGGTAACTGATTATATATTAAAGATAGGTATAGATATAAAGAACTGCTATTTGTTGTTATATTATAATACAGAGTTAGTAACCTTGCACTGTTTAATAGAAAGTCATTCTAAGGATATTAACTTGTGCTTCACTTTGTAATTCATTTCATTACAGCCATCCCTACTTTAATTTTGTAGCAAAATTTTGTTTTCCTATTTTTGTTACAGTTTTTAAGAACTCGTATGTTCCTATCCTCAGTATTTAATAGGTCCTTGACAGTTATACTTATCCTTTAATACAACTATATATTATACTGTATCAGACAGTCTTACCTATATACTTTAATATTAAGTACAGACAGACGTTGTTCATGACTTATTATTCATAACCTTGTTATAACCTAATCTAAGTCCCGTTATTCCCTCCGAAGTTTGTGTAAGACATACATACTTATCTACTTCTATTATATTTGATTATGTGTTTAAATAGCTCGCTCCTTTCGATTATCTTTAATCTTTCCACACTCACACTCTCTGTCTTTAGCATAGATTACAGTCAGATGAGGACACATATTAATTCGTTGGTTATGTTTATAGATTTACCCGGGCGTCCGATATCCTTACATTTGAATTACTTATTTATCCTATTGCTATTTTAAGTAAACTTATCACACATACGAGATTAATCGCTATATTTACAGGGCACGCAGTACGGTTGACATATATATTCGACGTAATTGGTACCGCCCCGGTCGCTTTTCGGTAGTGCTATGGCTATGCAATCGCCCCAGACGTATTCTGAAGGTCGGCCAGACGATGGTGTCCCTGGAGAAGCATCGAAACCATGCTGGTGCGCCCGAGCTGTTAGATGGTGATGACCGAGGAGGTCCGGGCTCATACTTTCGAAGTAGAAGTCTTTGAATGTTGGGAATAAGGAGTGTTAAGATATCCCTATTTTGGATGGATACTCGAGAAAATTGGTATGGCGATGTTTGGTATCTAAGTGAAATCTTGGACCTAATAATTACGAGGATTGATTTATTATGCGGCATCTAGATTGCTATTCAATGCGTAGAAGATTTGGATAGCGCCATATATCGATGGAGAAGCGGTTTATGATTATCTACTATAGACCATGTTAAGGAGGTACTATGCTAAGGTGGAAACCGGATTATAAGTACCCGACTCACGAAAAGGAAGATCACTTTAGAAGTGTAGGTTTTTCACAATGGTGGTGAAGGTATAGCATGTCCGACACTTTATAACTATTGCTACTTGAATCGAGGTATGATTAAGCGGAATGGCGGAGAATAAATAAATAAATAAATAAATATATTAAATCATCCCCATGGGACCTTGAAGGTCATGGTGTATGAGGATATCGATCCATAAGCTATGGATTATAAAATTACATATACATTGTGTTTGGTAAAGAGATTGATGTTCTGCGTGAAATAAAGACGCCTTAAGATTATAGGCGACTAAGAAGACCACGTAACCCCGTGGATACGTTTTAATGACATTGGTCAAATGCATGACCATTATGCATGGTATAAATTAAGGAAACAGACACATATTATGTCTGCTGGGAGCATCGAGATGCCGTATAACAGACTAGAGGATAGTGTGGAACGTAATTTCTACATAAGGTCAAGAGAAGACGACAATTGGTAGGAACAAGCGCAAGTATCGAAAAGGTGCAAGGTATGTTGGATCTTTGGTGAAGCTAGATTATGAATGGAAGTTGACCTTGAAGTAATGATACATTAGGAAGGCAAGTAATGTACCCACACGACAAGTGGGAGAGAAGAGGTGCTTGAAAGTTGTTGTAAACAACGTTTCAAGTATAGAGAGTTTGGAATGACACGTTGAATGTACCAAAGTCTGGAGTATGAACAAGGTAGGCACCCAATGAACATCTCACCAAGGAGGATGTGCTCTGGACTTGGTATCGTGTGTGTATCCCGAGGAGTAACTCCGCGTTGGTATATGTGTACTAGGAACATTTAATAGTAAGACATAACTAAAAGAAGATAAGATATATACTAGAACTTTTAGTTCACATATATGAATCTGAGGTAATGAAGATAAGAATTGCTATACTAGACATTAAGTATGTCCACTAGGAACTTAGGATGGCATGTGCCCCTGTGGAATTTATGACTAGAGCGTGAGGACCAAGGAAACCTAAGGATAGAGAGTTTAGAAGGTGTGGTGTGAAAACCACAAAGCATATATAGTACAAAGCGCTAGGGGCTCGTCAATGAATTACATATGAGTCTAGAGTTAGGGTTGGTGCATACATGTTACTATATCTCATAATAACAACGTAGTGGTTTCGGATGTTTGAAGGATTTAGTAGTATTACATACTACAGTAGTGAGGAGATGAAAGATGTTAATTGTGATATTTAGATGTATATCATATTAAAAGATAGAAGAATAGCCGTACGAGGTGAGTGAAACATTACTTAACAAGGTGTAAAGAATAAGCATAATGATATGCTTATATACGAAGATATTGGGTTAGGTATGTTTTACCAGAGATAAGCATTCAAGCTATCCCAATGTTTAGAGTTGACTATCTTAGATACGTCGTACCAAGGAAGATGAGAAAAGTTTAAATCAGTGACAATAGCTAGAGTAAGTCTAGCATATACGGTGATGTTACATTCAAAAACATCCCGAGGATGGTTGGAACAGTGTTGGAATAAACGATAATGAGAGCTTAGCTGCTCAAAGGTTCTAGATACCAATGAGTTACTTCATTGTTATAAGCTGAGAGCATTTATGTGGTTTCCCCCTGATGGAAGAAAAGAAGGAATACGATGACTTTGGCGAGTATACCTTTAGGGGTAACCGAGAAGAGGCAATGCATAGGAACTCTAAGTCCCGATAAAAAAAATCAAGACGAGGTGTATAGATTACGAGGAGTGAGATTATATAGACCAGTAGTCCATATATCCTAAGAGTTACCCTACTCGCGGGGAGCGATTATAGATAGGTACTGAAGTAGAAGGTGGAGGATCCGTTGCCTTGAGGCATAGGCCCGTTAGAGATTATGAGTTTGAAACGCTTAAGAGGGTAAGGAATTGGATAACCATATGGCGGTTACTAACGAAGATTGAAACATTGGGTTTTCCTATTAGAAGACCAGGAGGTTTGAGTGCCTCCACTTCATTATGAGGGAGCCAAAGACGACAACATTCAAAGGGATCAAAAGTTGAGGTTGGCATGCTAACTTAAGTTAAATAGGTTAGGTGTGACAAAACATGGCTTAAACATAAATTAACTGAAGGAACCTTTAGAAAAGGCCTTGGACTGTGGTAGAAACCTTTGGAACTATGGCATAATCCCATGGGTGGTATGATAGTGTATATACATTTGGAAGACCATAAGGCACTAAAGGGATGGTTAAAGTAGTTTTGGGGATCCTATAAAAATGTAGGCGACATATAGATTTCTAACATAGAGTTGGCCTTGCTTTGCCCGGTTGGGGAGTCGGTGGCTCAACCACATACTAAAGGTACATAGGCAATAGGTTTGTTTGAAAGAACTACCCACGGTTATAGTTTAGCTAAGTTAGAGCAGAGCTCTAGCATTGTGGGATGTGGAGATATGTTTATTATGTACATACCATGTACACATACGATAAACATCTTAGGAAGGTAATCTAGGTGGCGACACGGGAGGGGAAAAACGGCGTATCCTAAAGTTCTTGATGAAGGATCCGGAGATACGTTAGAAATGTGCAAAGGACCGTCAACCCGTTGCATGCTAGGATATGGTGTAGTAGTTGGCACTTGAAATAAATGTCAACGGCCAATGGAATAAAGCTTAAGGTAGTGGGGTTGAGTAGTACAATAGTACAATTCGGGATAAGTAGCGAATAGCGTTACACGCTAAATGTTTGAATGTGTCTTGCATAGACACCTAAGACTAGCTTTCCCCATGATCCATACGGATCGGGGCATAGGTGACGCCATGGGTTACATGGGGGCAAAGTTAACATATCTGAGGACTCGAGCATTGATACAAGCCCGGGTTATATTAAACGTAGGTAATTGTAGAAAGGCTCACTAAATACAAGGCAAGCACCTTGATGACTCCAGGTAACTTACGAAGGCTCACCCACTCTTAGGCCATGACTATGGCTTAGATGAGGATGCCAAGTTATTTGGAATGCCAGAACAACGTTATAGCATCATGACAGAGAAATGTAATGACTAACATTTCCAGGATGTAGGACAATGTTGAATCATAATCCCCAATGATAGGTGGATTAACAATATAGGGAGCATATAATGGCGGCTTAGAAGCCACAAGACGGTTAATAAATACATAAAGGAGTAATGGGGATTGGTGACTCTACTGAGTAAAGGTCACAATCAAAGAGTGAAATATGTAGCTGTGGCAGGCGTAAGGGTCGGACTACTGAAAATCGATTATAGACTTAGAAAACATATTGAAGAAGAGAAGGAATAAAGGACCCTGATGCATGATATTTAGCAATCTGGATAGAAAGGTTATTTCCTAACATGGAGATTAGTCTTTGCTAACATGCAAAGATATACCTGCAGCTTGAAAGGCAGCAAGAGCTGAAAAACTCTTTAAAGATTTGGTGTATGACTTAGGGAAGAATACGTCCATGTCTTAGGACAACATGGTGAATTGAGTTCACCAAGGAGCTTTTAATAAATAGAGCGATAGGTAGATAGCATTTATACGTCATGCCATATTGGCAGCGTCCATGAGGACATATGACGGACCCCCAGAGACTTGAACACAAGATCTCCGAATAGAGGAGGCCTATCTTGAGGGGTCTTTGGGTGGTACTGTCCTTTGGGATATTCATATAATCCTTTGGAATATGTAAGTTCGTTTTGCAGAACCTAAAAAGGCGTTTAGGTATTAAAATAATGGTTGGAAACATTTTGCTTTCGGACCTTATCTAGGTACCCTAGAAGGAGGTGAGTAATCAACAATGGTTGGGTGGCATTGGAATGTGCGGAGAACAACTCCAAAAGAGGGTAGGCTGCTTTGTCACTTTGACAAAGCGTGTGACCTGAGATAATTAATGACATCCATATAGATGGTGAAGTTCGGCACAGTGTTGACATTATTATGGGGGTTCTAACACAAGCACTCACTGCGTATTACAGAGTTGGTACCGTGGTCTGGGAAAATGGTCCACAAAAAGAACACGACCATTGAGAAGAAGTAGTGAACCGTGGTAGGATTAAAACTACCCATGGTCTAGAGGGGTGCTGCATGGCAGTCCCTAGTTGGTTGGGCGAAAAGAAATCCTTTCTTTGGGAAATGAGATGAGTCAAGGTTTAGACACTAGAGAGAGACAACGTTAATTATAAATATGTCTATAAAACATTACTTATGTAACGTCGAATAAGGTCTAATATAAAGCATATGAATGTAGTATAGATTGAATTATGGCAAGGCCCGAAGAAATTGTGTTATCAAGGCATCTACCAAAGGAAAAATAATTAAAGTTATAGGTCGAGGAACAGATGGCGGGGGTATTATTACCGTCGCATAAAGAATATCCAAGGATATAATACCCATTTGCTATTCTAGGAAGTTGCCCTGTCGTTGTTAATTAAATTCCGGAATTAGTCCCACCAAATGAGTTGATGTTGTCATAACAAGTTGGCCGGACTTGCTAGGTTACGTCGTGCCATTTGGTCGGTTTATTCCTAGGGAATACTAGCTTTATATATGGTTAACAGTTATCCGGTTGACTATAGCAGAGAGAGGTCGTCTCCCATGGCTATGGCAAGGCTGCTTACTCCGGCGGCTATGGCGGAAGAGCTTGCTCCGGCGGCTATGGCGGAAGAGCTTGCTCCGGCGGCTATGGCGGAAGAGCTTGCTCCGGCGGAGTTGTTGCCTCCGTGGGTTTACCAAAGGCATGCCTCTAATTTAGATATGGAATAGATGCACTATAAATATTAGAAAAAACATTATATTACTTCAAGAAAGAAGTTGGCTTATTGGTAAAGGTGTTGGCTTGGGTGCAGAAGGTCAGGGGTTCAATCCCATGATGTATCTTTTCCTTAAAAGAGCTGCTAACTGGAGAAAACAGAATATTAGATATGTATAACATTAATAAAATATATATATGCTATGTAAAGATAGTTGGCAAGATGGAAAGAGTATTGGGTTGGAAGTTGGAGGTCACGGGTTCAAAACGTGGGCGAAAACGGAAAAAATTATTATTTTTTTAAAAAAAAAAACGGACGCGTATTTTTATACTGGCCGGACCGTATGAAGCGTATTGGCGTGCTTATACAGCGTTTTATTTTCAAAAAGAAACACCCTCGGATACGTCGGAGCCCCTTTTTTTTTTTATGACTTTGTTGTCCGTTTTGCCTCGGGAGACGTGCCCCCTAGGGTATTTGAGAGGTGCCCGATCCATTGGAGCCGTTTTTGCCTTCATCCGAACTACCTACAAAAAGTTATAGCCCTTCCAATCTTGGGTCCTCCAGTCACAATTTTTTCCCTCCAAAATCGCCCTAAACTTCCTAAAACTCACAATTTATTACATCCACCTAACACAAAATTAAATGACCAAGCAGTCCAACTAGCCTAAACTCCCACTCAACTACCGAACTAACGGGTTAAAGATTTGGTCAGTGCTATGATTCCGGTCAACCAAAATCATGGCTCTGATACCACCGTGACGCTCCCTGAACATATACGACCCTCGGACGTATACATATGGGGACTTTCCCCTCCCATGGCGACCAACTCGCCATGAGCAGGGCCCTCCGTCTATTTCGGGCCATCTATAATATGATGCCGAAAGAAGGACACGAAAGGGTCATTATTGCGCCTTCAATGGGGCTCCTACGTCGGCGGAAGCGTGAATACATGTTAGCACACATCATAAATCATATATAAATAACCACCACGAAGGGTGGCACATCCATCAAGTACCAGCGACAAAGAATATGCATCTAAACCTAAGAAAACACCCCAAACCCCGGGTTCTACCCGGTTCGGACTCGATGAGGATGGGTGGCGGCTCGACCTCAAGAGATCAACGAGGAGAGGTATAACTTTGGCGTTGGTGGCATAGAACATCGGCTAGGGTTGTCCACTCCATCGCCCCTCACATTGCACACTTTGCGGATGGGTCAATTCACGCTATGGTGTCGCTATAGCCAGGAGGCAGGCTCGAGGCATCACCCTACTGAGCCTACTCAGGGGTTCATGAAGTCCCGGTCCGATGAGGCAGGTCGGGGAAGCGTCCCCTTCGAGAATCGCGGTGGCTCCATGGGCGAGCTAGAGAATACGTGCGCATCGGTGACCCCGCATCCGTACCGACTTACTGCGCCCTAAATCTACTCAAAGTGCAAGGTGCCCCATACGGGTCACACCTCTACACCGAGGGAGTGTCGGACCCATACCCGCCCTCTACGTGGCCGGCTATCGAGGTCTAGCTTCGCTATAGGAGGTCGGGGAGCCTTTTATGTTCGTGCAAGACCCCACCTCCACTTCACCACTGTGTTCCTTGTGCGGTGCTAGCCCGGTACCATAGCATCTATGACCCGGTGGGCTCTTGTGCAGCCGCATCTAATGGGAATAATCTGAGGGCTCTATCTAGGAGCATACTACAATACATGGGCTCGAGAGGTCTCTACCCCGTAATCCCCCATCTCAGGAGTGCTAACTAAGCAAAGAACTACTAAACCATCAACCAAAGCACGTCTGAGACTAGAGATAAAGAATACTCACCATATCAATCAAGGGTTAGCCTAACGGGTAAACCACAAAGAAAAACAGAGAGAGAACACACCACGTAGAGGGCTATGCTATAAATCAACATAGTAACCTCTTGACTAACCGTCAAATCGGTCTTGGGCTGCTCCATCTCGACTAACTGAAGGGCGCCTGGCTGTTGCTCCTCCTCCTCCATCCCCAATTGCTCCCAATTCGAATTGGGGCACAAAAGCCCTAATTTGGGTGTCCAAAATGGCAACCCTACCTTGCCCAATCGATTTGGGCCAGGTGGCATGTCATAAATTAACTAATTTGGTATTTTAGCCCTTTTTAATATTAGGATAAGCCCTAAATTCGAATTAGGGTTTTGGTTAGATTTCCACCTTTATAATTTAATTATTAACATAGCTAACCTTAGCTTATTAATGTGCCATTAATTATTCATAGTGACGTGTCACGTATTTATACTTAAATATGCGTATAAATATGTGGAACGTCACACCAAACAAACCGAGTATCTGCCATATCCAAAAAATAATAATCAAGAACTGAAATGCCGGCCAGCTAATGCAGAAATAAATCACCTAGCATATCGTGCCAGTAATTGGCTCAGTCTTATAGCTCGCCACATATTTAAAAGAGGCAGAAAAAAATGCAGATGCAATCAAATAGAAAGGGTACAGTGGTAAGTTTGACTTTTCAAAAACCATTTCATTTCATGTCATCTTATGTGGCCATTCTACTATCTAGGATAATAAATCTCTTTTAACAACTGTCCTGCCTTTCAAACTTTTGATATAGGCACTGGCCAGATTTTGTATAATGTGGTATAACGAAATGTCATTGAAGAATATGTATTTCAAGCGTCAAAGATATACAGACATTCCAGTAAGGACTATCTTTTCTTGTAGTTTGGAACTTGTCTAGCCTATCTGCACGTCTTTGGTTGATATGAGGAATGTTCTTGTTTCAATCTTCTATCTGATGTATAACGTTTATTTTTGGTTGTCTAGGTTTTATTCTGATTGTTGCCATGCGCCACTACCAACAGACTTTGAGTTTGACGAAGGGCAGCAGTTTGCTAGGTTCTTGCATAGGTGAAGTCTAGAACTTATGAATGTTTGCTAAGATACAACAGCAATGCTTGGTTCGCATGAAGTCTAAAATCTAACTCAGTGTTTTGAAGTTGAGTCTCCTATATCATTTCAAATGTTATAGCAGCAAACTGTCCAAATAGACCATCTTCTAGTCCTAATCGTCCATTACCATTGCATTTTAAAATGCTATTCTCAAAGCTTGCAATACCTTTTTAGGTCTGCCAAACGAGACATCTGTACTTTATTTTTTATTTTCTTTTATTCTCGTGTTTTAATAAAGTAGTAACTTGGATATGAGGTGTACGCTGGCAGCATAAGCTGGACCCAATGAATTGACAGTAGGATTTCAGCGGCATTGAAAGCATGTTATGCGATGCTTAATCAAGGCAGGCAAGCAAATGTGCGTTCAATCAATTGGGAGCATATGATAGATTTACAAAAACACGGAGACGACGCCTTGACTTCTTCGCCCTTCCTCGATTATTTGAGAAAGATGAAGAATTGTTTGGGAGGGATCATGACACACCGTATTTCAAATCGTTCAGTATTGAGATAGGCATTTAATTTCAATGGCCTTATCGCCACCTCATCACGTGGCATTAATGGAGCATTAAATATTGCTGCCACCTCATCATGTGGCATTGATTGCACACAATACACGTGGCAGCATCTGGGCCATTCATGCAGCACATTCGACGGCTCAGATTCGTCCAGCTTAAGCTGCCCCCTTCTACATAGAGATTTTGATGTCGCCGTGTGGGCCGTCGATCACAGATCTGGACGGTCCAAGCGGCGACACCCAAATCTCTATGTAGAAGGGGGCAGCTTATATAATTGTGTATATATCAGTATCAGTATATATATATATAATTATTAGGAGTGGCTTCCGGAAGCTTCTTTATATTCACCCCCCTCAGATCTTGGCCGTCGGTTTGCTCCCTTGCAATCTCGTCCGTCAGATCTGGTGGCTTCTAGAAGCTTCCTGGCGGCCCTCTGGTGGCCCATCTCGACCGTCCATTTGTTTGGGGATCTCCCAACTTTTACCCAAAATTTTTTTGCGTTAAGGGGAATTGAACCCACGACCCCTTCACCCCACAAGGGGGTTTGGGGAACCCTTAACCAACTTTCCACACTTCCATTCGGGGAATATAAGTGTGCTTTTTCTTGTTAAGGTTACCTCCAACCCTAATAATTCTAGAATATCTAGGATGGTTCTAGAATTTAGGGTTTTGCACATATATCCCACATGCATAGATGCAAAAAGAGCCTTTTTTCAAGATATAAAGAGGCCATCCGGATGGGAATAAGCATTACGGTTTTGGCTAGAAAATTCTAGATTGGAGTTCTAGAATGCTCTAGGAAGATCTAGGATGTTCCAAAAATTATGGAATGTACTGGAAAATTCAGGGGAGGTTCTGGAACATAGAACCTTCTAGAACAATAAAAAAAAAGTTGTAAAATTTTGTAAAAAGTAAAAAAAAAAAAAAAGTTACGAAATTTGAACCTTATTGTACAAGAACCTATTCTAGAATATAGAACCTTCTAGAACAATAAAAAAAAGTTGTAAAATTTTGTAAAAAGTAAAAAAAAGTTACGAAATTTGAACCTTATTCTAGAAAAAACTATTCTAGAATATATCTCACATGCATAGATGCAAAAAATAGCCTCTTTTTCAGTATATAAAGAAGCTATCCAGATGAGAATAAGCATTCTGTTTTTTGGGTGGGGGTTCTAGAACATAGAACCTTCTAAACATGCTAAAATTGGAACTTGCTCCGTAGGAACATGCACCGTAGGACGTATTAAATTCTTGTATATATATATATATATATACAAGTGGTTCTACTATGAGGGACTGCACAAATTCGACCGGAAGCCAATGCAGAGTCATTCAATGAAGATTCTATAAGCATTTCCCTAGATTCTTTATGATTCTATGAAGATTTCCCTAGATTCTCAAAGATTTTATGAAGATTCCCTTATATCTCCTATGTTCACAAAGATTCTTTTTAGATTCTTCTAGATTTCTAAAGATTATGCCAAGATTCTTCAAGATTCTATGTAGATTCTCCTAGATTCTCCAAGATTTTATGAAGATTCCTCTAAATTTCCTTATATTTCCCTAGATTCAGAGAAGTTCTCTTGATATTTCCCAAGATTCCCCAAGATTCCCTCTAGATTCCCTAAGATTTTATGTAGTTCTATTGAATTCTCCAAGATTTGATGAAGATTCTCCTAGATTCCTTTAGATTATAGGAAAATTCTCCATGATTCTCCAAGATTCTATCATGATTTCACTAGATTCTCAAGCCTTTAGAAAGATTCCCTTAGATTCCCAAAGATTCTCTTAAGATTCATCTAGATTCTCTAAGATCCTATGAAGATTCCCTTAGACTTTACATGATTCCATCAAGATTCCTCTAGATTCTTAGAGGTTCTATGAAGATTCCCTTGGATTCCCTTAATTTCCCAAAGATTCTCTCGTGATTCTTATAGGTTCCCTTTGATTTTCCAAAGGTTCTCTTGAGATTCTCTTTGATTCCCAAAGATTCTCTTGAGATTCCCATAGATTCTATAAAGATTACTATAGATTCTCCAAGATTGCATCAAGATTCCTCTAGATTCTCTATGTATTTATGAAGATTCCTTTAGATCCCCTCAAATTCCTATGGATTCCCTTTAGATTCCCTAAGATTCTCTTGGAATTCTCTAAGACCTCTGACGATTCCCCAGATTCCTATAAATTACTATGAATTTCATAAAATTCTAATATTCCAAAAGATTCTTAGTGTTCGATCACGTTGGCTACAACTGCGACGAAATAGTGTCAAAGTACACTCATTGGAAAGCTCTCGACGAGAGAAATCCAATGGCATGGGTCCCACCTTCATCCGACCCCTCTACCGCAAGCTACGTGCCTTTGAAGGTGATTAAACAAAAGGAAGCTTCCTAGAAAGTCTAATCATAAATATTTTGCCACCTCATCACTTTTTTTATTAATGAGGGTGACATCTTTTTATTAATGAGGGTGACACCTCACCTCCTTTTAAAAAAAATCAATTTAATATTAAAAAGTTAATGGCTAGGATTTATGCCATAGTTACCAAATACGGATACGGAATACGATACGGCATGCAAAAAAAAAAAAAAAACAACTACGGAATACGAAATACGGATACGGAAAATACGGCAAAGTACTCAAAACGAACAGAACTGTGCTTCTAAGAATGAACAACATATTTTAAACTTGAGAATCCAAATATATTATAGATTAGGCTTCAAAACATATAGAAATGTTCAAATAAAACACAAGTTTAAGTTATATGAAAATATCATGGTAGTTTTTAGAACACATAAAGAAAACACAAGTTTAAGTTATATGAAAATATCATAGTAGTTTTTAGAACACATAACGAAAACATGTAGGAAACTTGTAGAACTAATGGAGTGTGTAAGGATTTGTTCCTGAATCTCGATAAGGCACACCTGGATGAGTATAAGCAAAGTGAGCAAGAAAAATATGACCAAAGTAGAAACAGAATTAGTGTGTATGTAAGGATTTATACCTGGATGAGACGAAGGAATATAATCTGGATCCACGTAACAAGTTTCATCGTCATCTATAAGTGCTCTCATAACTTCATCTTCTTCATGTCTATCACCAGCATCATCATCACCATTACTTTCTTGCTCTTGCCCAATCGATTCACTTTGTTCTCCCACATCCTCCACTTCCCATTCTTGAGGTTCAGGAATACTTTCTTTCTTTGCAAAGCCAATATAAGGTTCTCTTGTTGCAATTCTATGTGACTTAAGGAGCTTCAAATTTGCACTTACAAATACCAAATCCGAAGTCCTTGATGGAGTAAGTCTTACTCTTTTTCTGCTTGCAACATGACCAAACACACTAAAAAGCCTCTCGACTGGAGAAGATGAGGCACCCTGGCTAAGAATGCGAATCCATTGGCCTTGGCCTTGGCCCTTTGGCTGCCTCACTTGTCTTCCTTTTCCTCTTCATGACAGGAGTACCTAAGATAAACAAAGAGAAAGAATGAGCATAGCATTTCGAAAATTCTGTTTTGGCAGTGATTACAGCAGAATAACAATGATTATAGCAGAATAACAGTGATTACAGCAGAATAACAATGATTACAGCTGTGACAATGGTTATATGCTGTGATCAGCCAGCAAATGATGAAATCAACCAGCATGGCCCTGCCAAAACCTATAATACAAGCTTCTTTAAATAAACAATGGCTAACCTCTGCACCAAGAAGGTATGCTTGCACAGCCGAATGACAAGCCCCAGGGCATATTATTCAGTTACAAGCATAATATCATTTAAATTGTAGCGAGCATCCAAAAGAAGAAACCCATACCCACAGGATACATTCTTCAGTTACAATAATATCTAATCATATCTGATGTACATCCTATGATAGCATGGAGTCTCTAGATGTTTCTGATCTCATGCCAACTGCCATACTCAAAAGCAATGATGCAGATGCAGGAAGCCCTCTTATGCAAACAACTAGGTCCTGTGCTCCTTAGCATTACACCCACAAAACTCAAGAATCTTCATCACACATTCTAGTATATGTTCAAGTAAGCCATTTTTAACAGAGTTTGAGAGAGAAGTATTTCTGTTTTCGTACATAAATTCAAGCTGGCCAGATTTGACAAGTTTTTTAACCACAGCAGGGTTCCTAGACCATCCCATGTAAACGACAAAATTGAGATCTCAAATGCAGAGGCAAACCTGTATCGGCCAATCCAATGCTTGCTCTAAGAAATGCTTGCTCCAATCCTTCTTGTCCGTAAGATGAAGCACCGTGTTGCACAGCCTTGTTTACAGAAGGGACCAGCCAAAGACACTGCAGCAAAATGTTGTTTCGTTAGATGAAGAGACGAATCATTCTTTACATGACTCAAAAGAAAAAACTGAGAAGTTGTGACAGTAAGAACTGTAAGAATCAGACCTATCTCAGGGCACAAATCCGAACAAAATCCACCACTATCAGACCAGTGCCACTATCAGCCGCACTGAAAAACGCCGCAGTCGGACTCGGAATCGCTCCATCGGCCTATGTTGTTGGCATTTCGGGATGAAGAAATGAACACGAACAGGGTATGATAGAATGAAATGAACATGGTCAGGTGAAATTGCCAAAAACGGCCGTAAAAAACGGTTATTACGGCATATTTGAAAAAAAAAACGGCGTTTTTTGCTTCCGTTTTTGCAGGGCACCGTATTCCGTATTTTATACGGGTTTTTTTAAATCTCCATATTTTCCGTATTATACGAAAAATACGGCCGTTTTTGGTAACTATGATTTATGCTCACCTTTTGATCTAACGGTTAAGATCTGCTACACCAAAGTCACTTTAAGGGACCTTCCTTGCACCTTCCTTACAAAAAATCAAGGGCTAGGATTTATCCTCCCCCTTTGATCCAACGGTCCTGGGATGTGGTGCATGCCCCCATGCATGACCCATGCATGCCTCCATGCATGCCCATAAGGAATGGATGGCCCTGATGCTGCCACCTCACTGGCCCCACCTTAAACGGACGGCATCCGGGCATGTATGAATCAAACACATTATATAGAAAAGTTTCATGATATACCTTTATATATATAACTGATATATATATATATACAAGTTTTTGTACTATGAGGGGTTGTACCATAAGAGGTTGTACTACGAGGGATTTTGCAAAGTGAATAGGTCGCACTATAAGGGAGTGTATCAAATCAACTGGTTGGTTACTAAGAAGTCGAAGTCAAACTTGCAGTCACAATGAAAAAAAAAAATAGGTATATTAGCATCTAAAAGTGTACTTACTCTTCCCATGCATATCATGTTAACTATTTTATTCAATGCGCGTTCATTCCCGCTCTCAGCATCCGTGATGTCTTTGGCTTAGATAAGTAGAACTCAATGTCTCCTCTACGAAGTAGCATAATTCTATTTGTTGAACAACAGGCTATTAAATCATTTGCGAAATGATGATGTAAATTTTTGATATGCCAGCTCACATGCATTAGTTTAAAGTATGTGCTCTATGGCCACAATTTAAGGCAGGTCTATGGCCACGGGGCGTGATGCTATCCAGCTGGTCTATAAAGCTTCTAGCCTTGCAAGTTAAGTTTAATGTTTGCAAGGGTCTATATTTCAAACATTAGCCTCTGAGGGTGCATAGTATTGTCATAGTGTGAAGAGAGCAAGCTTAATACTTATATTAGTAATAAGCATGCTAGATTATATTAGACCATCTAGGGGCATTAGCTACTGCGTCGCTTATTAAGAGCTACATAACACGCATGATGTTTAAAAGATGAGAAATGTTAGTAGGGTGCAACACAACCTGTGTTTGCAAGCCAACGCTCTAGTTGCTCTACCAGCCAGATTCACAATGTTTATAATGGCCCTAAACTGTGGAAATTAGTGAGACGCACAATGTTTTATTATGAGTTACGCAAACTATATGCGTTCATAGAGCACATCACGCAATACACTTATAATGGCCCTAGGTGCTAAATTCGCAAGACACAAACTATGTATCCATAGAGCACATCATGTAATACACTCATAACTTGGATAGGCACAATTCATAGCCATACAAAGGCCACAATTGATGTTCATTATCCAGTACACAATGTGCTGCCTTGGGGAGAGAACGTATAACAAGGTTCTATGCCAACAAACTTGGATCTACCTTTCAACTGGCCAAGGTTAATAATCCTCATTTACACATGAGGTTTTATTTCAGGTTCTTGCCATTTGCCAAATAGATCTACTATTTACTTGTTGTGTCGTTTGAGTTTCCTGCTTTACAAAAGTATATATGTGCACATTCGTTATGTAGAAATGTGTGTGCTCAACGTACAAAAAAAGCTTGTCTAGCAAAATGTATAAGCTCATTTAGATAAATTGAATGTAAAGCTTCCTCGAGCAACCATCTACTTAAACAATGCACTACATTGCATGGGTCAATGGTGCTAAAAAAAATAGGGCACAGTGCTACCTACCTATGGGCAAAATCTACAGAACAATCGATGATCTTCACATGATAGAGCATCACACCATGTTAATAGCAGTTCACATGTTGCATTCGAGATTTAACTCCTAATTCCCTTGTTAAAAGTCTAATTATGACATTTTTCCATGCTTGTTAGAAGTTGTCTCTCCATGCAATAACATGAGAAGTGTCATACCATAAACTTCTTTCCCAATATATAATGGTCCTCCATTCGGAGACTCCAGAGTTGTTGTTTACTGCTGCATGGTCAACAAGGGGGCTGGGAATGAGGCTATTGTTGGAGCTCTAGAATCTGGTAAACACATTCATTCCTGCCTTTGTTACTCTAGACTGAATAGTGATGTACTGTTTTCATTTGACTAGGTGAAGAAGTTGACTGGGGGATCTGGGAGCTTGACTGAGGGAAGAAGTTGCATTGGTGTCTTGAGAAATTTGGCTTAGAAAATACATGTGTTTGTGGATGGTGCCATCACTGGCATGCATGGTCAACCAACGTAAATACTTTGGATGGCTGAAATTTATTCTTGGTAAGAATCTGGAATGTCTGCCCTAGTCTAGCTAAAAGATATGAAGAACACACTAGTCTAGTAATACTGCGACTGGTTTCCAAGAGACACATTACAATAGCATTATTCACACAATGCAAGATGGGTAAGGCCAAATAGAATATAAGACAGAGCTACTATTATGCTAATTGATATACGTTAAATCTCATATCTTCCGGATAACGCAAGCAAAAAGAGCAGCTAGCTTGATTTAAGCAAGAACGGGCTACATGTTTTATATGGCCATAACAAATTGTAAGGAATGTGATATTTACCTATCCTGCCATCCAGATGCTAACAAACTGCCACATCATTGATCCTAGTTGATGTAGCACAACTATGAATTCACAAATATATGGCATAATACACGCTTATAATACCAATATACAGCTTCATATAAAGATGTCCGGGCCATTTCCAAAATCAACATGTGGCTCAAATCCAAATAGATAGAATGAAATATGACAAAACTTTAACTAAACGAGTCATCCTCTGCAACAAGGTCTGGAGGTCGATTAACAGCTAGCCATAGCCAGGGTAGCATAGGTCGATCAGATACAAAAAGCACAACCATGAACCCTGCAAAAGACCTACAGATCGCTGACTCCAAAGCTTTGCCGTGGCTGCAAATCCACAAGTTTCAGGATCCAATTTGGAAGGGAAAAAGTAACGTACCTTATTTTGAATAGAAAAGCTGATGAAGTTCATATCTACCAACACATGAAATGGAGGACCTAGCGCCGGATTGCAAGCACAAAATAACAAGCACAAATTATTTTGAATAGCCTCAGCTACCTTTCTAACTCTGCCATAGCTGGACAACAATCGCCATAGCTGGTAGCTCAAAATGCAAAGCCGTAATAAAGATCTTGTGCTTTCCAAGCCAAATAAATCTTAAGGTGCTTATATCAGAGAATCAAAGCTCAGAGAATCAGAAAAAAATAGAGGAGTAAATCACCTGAATGGCCTCCAGTCTGTTCTTGAGAAGCGAATGCTTGAAGTTCAGTCTATTCTTGGGTAGAATGCCTTTCTGATGTGCCAAAAGATCGATTGAGCTAATAGCGGATCTGCCATCTCCATATCACGGTAAAAAATGGTCGCAAGCTTGTGCAAAGGCATTTATACAGTACTACGACATGCAGCGTTGAGCATGCAAGCTCGAATGTGATCAAAAGAGTTTCTTCTAGAGCTCCAACATGCCCTTTATTTTTGTCGCCTATATATCTTCAACAGAAATGATTTCAGAACTTCCTGCAATGATAGATGCTAAATTAGTTTTCTTCTATTTGAATTCATTATAATATAATCTCCAAGTTTGATGGTGCAAAGATGAGAACTGCAACGCTGGATGTTCTTGCTTCTCGATAGAAGACACAAGCTTTGTATAACTTTCTTGCTCATGGTCCTCAAAGATTTTCTGTCAAACAATGGGTGAAGACTTTTTCACAGAGGGTATTGCAACTTAAAAGAACACCCTTTCCACATAAAAGCAGAAAAGCTAATTCTTTAAGCCAATGGATAGAAAACAGACCTGGCCATGTTTCCACATTTAATATACATGTCTATGAGAGCACCTGCCACAAAAATGTCCAGATTTGAACCATTATTGAGCATCTGCTGATGAATTTGCGTGCCTAAATCAATTGCACCAATGCTATTGCACTGTAAGATCTATTATACAAATTTGTACATGTGATATGGTATACGTTTGCTCTTGTCAAGAGAGGGTTTCAGGAAGAAACAGATAACGAAACCCAAAATCAGCTCGAAGTATGACAAAGTCACGGAAGCTTAAATATTTTGTTTCCTTTGCTGCACACATTCTCTGACGACAAGCACTTGAGATGCAGGCAGATGCTAGCATATCCAATCCAAAAGTGACATGTCTTCAACAAAGTCTCGTGCATATAAATAAACCAGCTTAGGAATTTGCAATTTGCCTCTTAGACTGAGACCAACTGATGCACATATGTAGTCATGCAAGGATGCTTCAAGTTGCTCATGAACATTCTCTGTATTATATATGCGAACCTGAAAGAATGATAGCTGTTAGGTAAAGTCACAAAAGTAGCATTTATAGCAGAATTCTCATATACAGGAACAACATTGTAGGTACCATACCCCAGGAGAAGAGCGCATCCCACAGCACAATGCAAACATTGTTAGTGGTTCCAGATAATCAATTGCAAATTTACTTTGCTCCTCTGACGGTCTAACCTTGTGAAGGGCCAAGAACAATGCCTGCATTAGGTTAATCAAAAATTCATCACTGCAGTACGAAATATACATTTTCCTCGTTATCACATGCCAAAACATGCATGGACAGCTTTAACAGATCCTTCTCAAATGGTCTGATAACCTCGCTGTGAGGTAGCCTATTAAGTATCTCCATGACCATGTAACGGAGCTTGTGTTCTATGGTATCAGAGGTCTGAGGCTTTGTAAGGTGTGTGAGAAGATTCTGAAACACTCGGAAGTAGCTTTTAAGAAAATTGACATACTCCGCTGTGTGCACTATCTCAATACTGTCACGTACTTCAGTAGCCAATTGATGCCTCTGTTGCATTGCTGTGCAATTTCGTCAACAAAAATGAATTCGTGTTATAAATTGAACTGTCAGTCGCACATGAACTGGCTGAAAGTGGGGTTCTAAGACCTAATGCCAACAAAGAACTGTAACAAATGTAAAAGACACTTATTTATAATGAGACCAAGGGGGCCATGGACAACGGCAATCTTAGAGACAGAAAAAACTGGAAATCATTTATTTGCAAGCATTCAATGTAGTAGAAATCAGATACCAAAGGAGAGCCTGCACTTGGAATTGTCGGTCCTGTCTGTAAAATCACTAGGCAGCATCCTATTCCCTTCTCAAAATGAAGTCGCAGAGCAAATCCTCCTCAAGAAGCACAATCTGTTTGTGGTTCTTCATGCATAAAAACATGCATCAACCAAGAGCCCTCGGCAATTAATCACCTGCAACACAAGCTTAAGAATCATGTGTGGCATTTGCCCTTTCATAAAAACAAACCATTCTTAACTTATAAAATACCTGTTGCACTATCCCTGCAAATCCGTGCCTGGACAGTCGTACCAAAGACCTCGTACTATAACGCTGACAAAGCTAGTTGGAAATGATGAAACCGCTCACAGAACCCCAACAGATCTAAAGCAAATGGCATACTCAGAACTGGAGAGTCTCTGAAGCCCAAAATTGTCTACAATCGGCCTGTCGCAAAGCTTATATACCCAAGAAGAAAACATCTGCGCTTTCCTGAGCTCCAATTTGCCGCCCTTGTCTCGTCCAAACTGCCACGTCAAAATCCGAGATGCAGAAGCCATAGCCAAGTCCGCTGGATGGCAGTCATCAGCATATGCTAGGTATATGCCAGCATATACTTGAATATGCCCACATACCCACATAAACGAGGGTTTGCCCCCCTAGGGGCAACCCAAAAAACGTACACATGATCATGCAAATTATATAAAGGCAAATTTCTCGTGTAATCAAGCGTATACATGATCATGCATGATCATGCAAATTATATAAAGGCAAATTTCCCCTGATCCATGATTACAACACATAGTGGAAGACCCAAAATTTGTAACTACTACTATGCAACTACTACCAATCCCCCCAAACTAGATCAACCCCATGCACAAACTAGTTTAGGCCAACCCCTAGTGCAAAAGCACCTTTTCTGGTTCATACTACCGATTATGTTTCCCAAAATATCCAAAATATCCTTAGTTTTGCTAAAATTTCAAAAACCTATAGGAGTTTGCTCGAACTGGCATATTTAGTATGTTTGAATGTGATATACCTGACCCTTCACAAAGAAGGACAGGGTTTCAAGGACAAAATCAATTGTTTTTTGCCTTCTTTTTATCGATCCATCTCTATTTCATCTCAAATCTCTTCCTTTCGTCGTCAATCTAGTAATAAAAGGGTAGAGCAAGCAAATGGGATGGCTTTTGAAGTCAATCTAGTAATAAAGGGGTAGAGCAAGCAAATGAGATGGCCTTTGAAGTCGATCAAGCTGCAAGAATGATCTGATCAAAATTTTTTACCCTTTGCTTGACGAAGAAATCTAACTATTCAAATTAGGTTTTGCAATTCTTAAAAAGAGAGGTATTTCAGCATTTCACATTAGGGGGTGTATATGCACGTGAATTGATGTCAAAACAATAAAGAAATTTGGAAGATGAAAAGGGATTCAAATTCCTTACAATTGCAACAACTAATTTCCCATATACTATCACAACAATGTATCTTGCCATAATGCACGAACTTGCATATATAATTTATTTTGGGCAAAATATCTTTATTTAAATTCCAGCTGGGATTTAATGCATGCATGGTTTCTCCAATGGCCTATGGATGAGCATGTCTTTCCTATTTGCTATCATGCAAAAAAAGGCTTCATATCAATGAAGAATAGAAGTATGATAATGGATAACATAATGTTATTTGAAATGACATTTATATCCCTGTATTTGATCCCATTTTGTATATATGAGAAGCCAGAGGTAATGACCCAATGTTTATTTTTTATCTTCGTATATTTGCTTAAGGAGTTTTGACAAACCCAGGACTAGGCGCTCGCATTTGTTGTACATAGCTTTTGATTTGCACATCAAACATAACCAGGAGATAAATGCACACTTCGCCCGCCACCTGCCTGTGTCTCATGTCTGTGCTTTGTGCTTTGCTCCTGCCGGCCATCACATTTACTGGCCTTTTCACCGGTGCCAATGTCCCACTCCCCACTTGCTTTTCCAGATCCTTTTTCTGCCTGTTCTTTAGCTTCTTCTTGATACATTTCTTCCATCATTGGCTTCCATAGTGTTACATACGCATTTATCAACCAAAATCAAAACCTGCAACAGAAATTATTTAGACAAAGTCTATGCATAATCTTGAAACATAAAACTGTGGAGTCTACCCTGTCTATACTCTTTAAAATATGGCTTCTTATAGTCCAGTCTATTTAGCCAGCATTATATTATCTTGATCTTTAGGATACCTGAATATAAACAAGCCATGTTTGATTACACATTTTTTACGTTAATAAATGACTCCAAAAAATGTCATTTATGGGGGAATAAAATGCTCAAATAGCCATGCTCTCAAATATAGAAACAGAACACGTAGAAAGACCTCTTTGGGGATGCCTCAAATTAAAATCAAATTCTGCCGATAAACAGAGAACTTATCTGTCATTTACAAAGTAGGAATAACTTGTCCCTACGTACATTTGAAACAGAAGTGTATACCTGCATGGCATCTCGTTGCCATCTGTACACCATAATACTATGCATGTCTTCTAAAGATTGTGCCGTTAAAGATTGTTGACTCAAAGACCAACTCTTGTGCCACTGTACATTTCAACTATAAAAATCATTTACTAACCCATAAATACAGTTTCAATTCACTTGAGCTATTGCGGCTATGCTCTCCTACTTGCATTTATCTTCCAAGCATGGGTAGGCGCGACGTGTGAGACCATCCTACTTTTTGAAGGTTTGGCTCACCAATTTTAGTCTTTTTATGTTTCCATTCATTTTAACTGTTGCTAGCTTAGCATATACTACAAAAATGAGAAAAAAATTTCCCATTTTTCAAGGTTTGAGAATCCTATCAAGTTAGTACTACTGGGAGCATGGTCAGTGCTTTGCTCTTGGTCACTAAGAACATTGCTCTGATACCACTGTGACGTCCCCTACTCATATACGGTGCACTCTTCGTATACAAACAGGAGTTCATCCCCCATACCAGCTCCATGCTAATATAGGGCCCTCCACGTATCACTGCAACCTTGAAGAGTTCCAGTGGGAAGAATGAAGGGGTCCTTTACCCTGTTATGTGTTAAAAATTAAAAATTATATTTACCAAAAGGCACATAATTCTTAAGCTCTGTTTATCCATATAAATACATCAAATTTTGATGTGCATAATCCTGCTAAACATCCAATCAGTCAAACCAAGGGCTAGGTACAATTATGATAGTCAAATTAATAGCATCCACAGTTTGCACTTAATTAGTTCATTGCAAGCTTGGGGGCAAGCAAACTTAAAGAAAGTCCACAAAGGCAACTGCAGCAACACATGCCATCGTGCAGTATGTTTGCTTAAATAAGCATGATTCTTGGAGTACCAAGATAGCTGCATGTTACTGAGTACAGAATCATATTAATGGACTGATGTAGAAACACGTCAGACCAGTGAATGCCACCTTGCTATTTTTGCACCTGGAACTCATCTATACCCATATTATACAGTGTACTTCATAGTCGACATTTGGTATAGTGGATGGAAAAGAATGCATGCTCTTTTAGCAGTCGCATTCCAATAACACTTGAAATGAGCAAAATAGGCTAAGAATTGAAAAAAAGAACTAATGTACTACATGCTTTGCCATCAACAGAAGAAAGATCTGGCCCACCAAAGCAGAACATGGAAATTCCTGTTTTGGCGAATTACTACTCCTATATTTTAGTGTAGCCAAAATAGGTTTAGCTAAACTACCTTCAAATTGGGGCTAGAAGTTTCTAACTCTTGGCTAAACTAAATGATTTTTCTCCATCACAGTTTCTTGCTTTTTGCTAAACTTTCACAAAATGGAAAGACAAATATTAGCCTTCACGCTATAGTAATTTAAGAAAATCCAATCATTTTGGCTGACATTGAATTTATTGTAGATACATAAATCAAGACACAAACATACATGAACATGTTCAAATACCTAAAAAAAAAGGGACCACATTGTTCTTTTTCCTCTAATGCTTCAACTTTGTACTTGGAACAAGAAACAAAGTGGAACTAGTCAAAAGCACGTTTGATTACTTTTTACATAAATTACATGTTTTGATGATGTTCTTTTGCCTCTGTAATTTGTAATATGAAGCTCCCTATATCAATGTCATCAAAAGCAACGCTAATTTCTAGTTACAAGATAAAAAATGTAGTTTCCATCTTCCAAATGCTTGGCAAAGACATTAATGGTAGGAAAAGGGTCCATTATGCCAAACTCATTGCACATGGCAGTCGATAAATTTTGTACAAAACTCTTTATGGGGACCATGCAAGAAGTGCATTTTCCGTCCAAAAAGTTCTATTATTTTGTGTTGGCTAATGCATTTGTTCAAAGCCTTCTGATGGGTTGTTAGACGTCATATGTATAGCTATCCCCTCTCTTGTACATGCCATCCTACATGCCATCCTACGTAATACTCTTCCAAGTAAACTGCTCCGAGCTGAACCATGCAACCTTAAAGCTAGTTAAAGGAAGCTCATGAATGCTTGATCACATATCCTTATTACAATCTATAATTGCGGCTTTCTTCACTCATCGACGAGCAATTGATGTTTGATGCACTAACATCCTTCTCATTTTGCTCAAATTTGGAGCGACCCAAAGTATACAGGCTGTTACAATGTCATCTATGATCCAATGGAGAATTGTTTCCCACAAAAAGACCTTATGTTGGACGTATTCTTTGTGTGATTTATCTTTACGGGAGACTCTTCGCCAAGATGGATGGTGCAATGAAAGAACAACCCCATTGAGAGAGATCACCATAATTACAACTATCCTGATTCATGAGGATCACATCTATTCCTTGGATCAAGAAAACAAAATATAAGTATTCCGGGCCCCATCTTAGGATTTTGCTTAAATGCAAAATATTGCAAAGAGGTAGACTTGAGGAACTCTTTAATAGGATGGATATGAGTAAATTTGCTGTGCCATAATACTATCAGTAGTCTATTTTCTAAAGCTGATGAACCATATAAGACAGCGTTAGACCTCTCCCATTAGCACCATTGATTCCACTGTAACAATTGATTGATGAAAATATTAGGGAGCAAGTTGCCATATTCTGCACATAGCCCATCCTTTGCATTTGGCTAAACATATTCAATGCCTGATTGTTATTTCTATATTAAGCATATCCTGCAATCATTGCATTCCATGACACAGAATCTTGCTTAGGCATACTATTGAACACTTTCCTGGAATCTAATACACTTTCGAATTTGGCATACATGTTGATCAGAGAACTGCCTATTAAAATATGCACTTCATAGCCATCCTTAATAATAGATTCATGAAGCTATTTCCCTTGCTCCAGAATTGCTATAATCGCACAACTACTCAAAACACAGATAAAAGTTGCTTTATTTGTGTTGACACCCTCGTGTTGCATCTCAGCAAAAAGTTGAAGGGACTTCTTTGCATGTCCATGTTCTGTATACCTTGAAATAATCACATTTCACATGATGACATCTCGTAGAAGCTTATTTAAACACTCGGCAAGCATTTGACATGCTTCTATGCCAATTATTGTGCTACTAACATAGCAATAAATCTCTCTCTTGTCCTTCAACATGCTAGAGTGCAAGTATTTCCCTTGCCCATGAGAAGCTATATCCGAAGAATTGGATGAGTTTTACTTTTCGAATATACAAGGAGAATGAAATAGTAGAACAAGAACCAGATGTGTGTACAAGAGGAACGAACTCATCTTCTATAGTTGAATTGTCTTCACCCAAACCTGTTTGATGCCATATATGATAAGGTGGATCCTTTCTAACTGAATTTCCTCGACGGAAGGTGTATTCATGGAAGGCTAAAGTTCAATTGCATGATGGTGATTAATATCCTCTTCACTACTCTGGACCACTATAGATCGCTGCCTCCATCTGCTTGCAACCATGCTTCTTGGTAGCTGAGAACTATCTACTTATGGCAGGACCTTGTGTGAATTTGAGTTGTAGGTCAAGCTTCATAGACAAATGCAGGAAGTTCTTCTCTAGAAGCCACTAACTTGACCAGAATATGAAGATGTCCCATAGACGTTAATACCGCAGCCATATCATATAGTGCGAGAGCCATCAGAAGAACCCAGGTTATCCATTCATGTATATGGTAAACAAAAATGCCATGGCTCCCCCTATAATAACTAGGTATCTTTGTATAAAGACTATCGGCAGCTTAGATGAGTGGACAACAAAAACACCCACAACAACAAAATTGAATAAAAGAATGCAAAAAGCAATAGCATCAATTGGCACTGAAAACTTACTAATAAGCAGAGCAAATATATTGTCTGCCATATAGCTTAGCACATAGAAAATGCTAAAAAAGCCGTGCACCCACGTAAGAGCTTGATGCACCTGAAATAGTAGAGCAAAACTAAGATGAATGTAAAATATGGTGATGATCCCCACAAACACCAAATGCAATGAGCAAAGCGCCTCCAACGTTTCATGAAGTAGAATCAGCGTGACCTACAAAGTTCTCTTACAACAACATCACCTATTCTTGAGAGGGTCAAAGCAGATCCCACAGAAGAAAGAATGTATAGAAGGTACATGCAGAAAGCTGCTAGATACAAGAAACAGAAGAGATAGAAAGAAGATAATCCCCTGGAGAAGATAGAAGCTAATCAGCTTTCCAATCCATCAAAAGAAGTTATATGCAACGGAACATAACACTACTCTTTTCTCAATGAGCCAGAAGAAGACCTCCTTGGCACCATAACTTGCTTTATGCTCAGAAATAAAATAATGTGGACAATCACTGTTGACGCCAAAACTTGCTTATCAAGTCAACTCCAATCAGGAGTATGATAATTTGGACAATCACTGCTAGTTTTATTAACTTCGATAACCATTGCCAGTTCTACTAATGATAAAGTTGAAGAAAATAATGGTCCAAATCTATGCTGCAAAGGAAAAGGTTAGCAAGTCGAATTTGGTTTTTATATTCCACGCTATAGGTCTAATGTGAATGCAACTGGAAGTAAAAAATAGAATGTACCATGCACATGAAAAGCGAACAATTTATTCTGCACATCTATCATTCTTCAGATTGTCGTGTATGGTTACTATCTAAACTATAATTCCAATGCTGGAATCATGTCCAGGGACATGAAACTTAACAATATACTCTTGGAGTAGAATTTGATGCTCATGTTGCAGATTTTGGTCCAGCCTTTTGGCTGGCACTGTTTGCGTGGTGTGCATAGCAGTGATGACTAGATGCATCTAATGACCTCGTTAAGTATTAAATACTTGCCATTTCACTAGGCAGCTTTGGCAGTTCCATCCTCAACACGAACACAAATATCTGGCCCTTTACCTTCTAATACACATTCCGCTCTAATGAGCCTCCAATTTCTTACAGAAAGGGCTTCCAGCCTGCCTCAAATTCAAACCCCAAATCATGAGAATTCTCATCTTTTCTATCCCAAACTCAAGAAGAAAATAAATCTGCCCGACTTCTTTTAGCAAAGTTGTCTACAAAACAACCACCATTTTCAGAATTGACCACGTCATAAACGTCGGAGCCATTGGAAGGGACTGCTGAAGAACCATGGAATGGAGGGGAGGCACAAGGGGAAAGAACGACCAAAGCAAAACCGAGGAGTTTGTAATTATTTGTAACCGAAAAGGGAGCTCAGGGTATCAGCAGAAGGCTTACGAAGAGGAGAAGAAATAGGAGGGGAAGGAGGAGGTTTATGGGTTGAAGAGGCCCGTTTACGCTTCGCCATAGCGGAATTGATGCGCCATAGCTTCCTCAACGCGGGCATAACCTCCCAAGAAGACAAGACATGCTGGAATTTCCATTTATTTTTTGTGACCGTCGATCAAATTGAACGATTGTAGATGCATCCACGTGGACAAAATCCTAGTTGGCAGCAACATGGACACTCTAAAATTGCTTCAAAGTGTCAACTTGTGTTTGTGCAAACATGCCAAAAACCCCTTTTGTCCGCCCAACCTACGGCAAAATCTAGCAAACGATACATTTTGGGGACGTAATCTTATTTGCTTAGGTTCAAAATACCAAGGCTGCGGATGCTGCATCCAAAAATCATGTTGTACTCTTCCAGATCTAATGCATTGCATCTGTAAAGGCTACTCACCGTCAGAATCATTTTGAAGCACACGGACACGAGCAAACGTAAATAGCCCAACGGCTGCTGACCTATGAACTACAGCATGTTCTCCGAACAATATTACTTTACCAGGAGCCCTGGCGGTTATGTCAACCAGATGGGTCTGTTCCATAACCACTATCTATATACATTAACAATCGACATCAAGAGACATTTCACAAAAACATGGGGATCCGAATCCAAATAGCCACTGTTCTGTAAGTCAGTACCTTCCTACCTTTGAAATACAAATGCAGCGTTGATGCAGAGCTTTAGGTTGGTTTTCCGCTTCCGCAGTACACAAAGCAAAGAGGATCCGACACAGGCCGCTTTTCCCACAAGATACTATCATGTTTCACTCTTTAGGGTGGGGTCGCCATGTTGGGCGTGAACACGTTAAATTGTCATTAATGGTACAATTGGTTCAATCAAGGTGTCACATTGATTCAATGAATTGGTTCAATGAATTGATTCAATTGGTTCAATCAATTGGTACAAGAACTTAATGACTTTTGCCACATGGGGAAGATACCATAGTCCTAATCAACTTTACAACTATGCATATTATGTATATACGTTAAATATACATGTGGACTTCGAAACGTTTGCAATGGTCCAACTATTTTTAGCCGCCCAATTTACTGTTGTGAGCTTCTTTGGCCTAAAACTTTTGCTCATAAATTTCGGCCAGAGTCACTGGGCATGACCAATATCTTGCTGCGTCAAATGGACTGGAGCAATATTTATGGGAACATCTCTTCAAATATATCCGTTAATGTCAATACCATCATCTCCAATTCTAGTTCTTATGGAAGAATCTCCAATTCTAGTTCCTATGGAAGAAGGGCCGCCTCATACATCAGACACCCTCTTCATTCAAAAAAAGGTTGTCTTTTGCAACATTTATGTGTCAATCTTAAGATTCAATTTTCATGTTTGAATTCGGCCGTATAACCGAGCTTATCTCTTCATTACAGGGTTGCATATATGGATTTTGGAGTAGCTTTAACGCGTTAAATGCTTCATGGACACATAGATGGTGGTATTCCACAGTACACAATGTAACTGCTATGATTGGAGCAGGAGTTTTATCCCTGCCAGCAGCTATGGTGTTTTTGACATGGTAATTTCATTTCCTGGAAATGCTTCATATGTTATACTCATGGCTGTCAAGCTCTTAGTATTCCCAACTACATTGCTCAGGTCACCTGGTATCATTATATTGAGTGCTTTGTGGACACTAAGTTTAATAACTATGGCAAATGATTGAAATGCATGAAGACAAGCAAGGGAATCGTTTTGATCGTTACCATGAACTAGGACAACATCTGCTGGGAAAACATTTAGGGCTCTGGATTATTGTTCCTTTACAGCTGTTTGTGGAAGTTGGAGTAGATACAGTGTATGTTTTAACAGCTGCAAAGTCTTTGAGAAAGATTAACCAAATGCTTCATATCGCCTCACATGTCAAGGTGAAACACTGGGCTTTGTTGTTTGCATTTATACAGTTATTTCTAAGCCAGTTCCAGCAGCTGACATCTATCACCTGGATTTCTATCATAGCTACATTTACCGCGATTAGGTAAGCTAGGTGTTCCATTTATTTGTTCTGCATACTTGTGTTTTTTATCCTATCTATTACATAACAGTTTTTGGATCTAGTTTATTCCGACTTTTTAGTCCTGCTGAGAGATTTCTTATTTTTGTTTTTGTTTCTGTTTCATTGGCATAATCTTTTAATAAATTGCACAGATACTCCACCATTGCTTGGGCTGCAACACTTTATGGTGGGAAGTCTCAAAGGGTCAGTTATGACTTTCCACGAGTCTCTATGGCCGCTTCTGTCTTTGGCATCTTTGATGCAATGGGGCAAATGGCATTTGCCACTGTAGGGCACAATGTTGTTTTGGAAATCCAGTCAACCATGCCATCTACTAAGGAAGTGCCTTCAAAGATTGCTATGTGGCGTGGTGTCCTCCTATCATACATGATAATTGCGCTATGCTATTATCCCTGCGCTGCTGTTGGATATTGGGTTTACTGAAATCAACAGAATGAGAACTTGGATTGGGTTTTTGGGGCTACACAATTAGAAGATAATATGTTGCTTGCTCTTGAGGGTCCCAGCTTGCTTATTGTTATGGCAAACATGATGGTTGTGATTCATATGTTTGGTGGCTATCAGGTTCTGCGCATACCCTTCTCTATTGTTTTCTTGAGGAGATATGGTTTACCATTATGAACTATTTACTACAGATCTATGCAATGCCCTTGTTTGATCAAATAGAAACATTCTTGTATTATAAGTTTCGAATTGAACCCAATTTGAAAACTCGTTTGCTCGTTCGATCTATATACGTGGGTAATAGTAATCTGTCTCCTATCCATATTGTTGCTATTAAATCATTCTTTTCTGACCTTTTTTTCTTCAGGGTTCACTTGTTTTCTTGCAGTGACGTTCCCTTTCTTTGGAGACTTGCAAGGTTTTTTTGGAGGTTTTGCAAATGTCCCTTCCACTTTTGTGGTACAGATCAGACTACTCATGCTCCAATTTTACTTCTTGTCTTATCCCTACTTCTTCTGATCACTCCACCTTTAGTGCAGCTTCCAGGAATATTGTGGCATATCCGCCATAAACCAATGCTCTTCAGCCGCAGAACATAATTCCTTTCAAATACATTCCATCTTAACATGATACTGCAAAACCATGGCCATTGTGGTGTAGAAAGAGAGTGCAAAACCTCGCAGGCAATCCCCAATGGTAGACCAAAGAAGAAAATGCTCTATATTTTTGAGATAGATCCAGTAGCTTACCTAGCTTCTAATTCTCCATTTTCTACCAGCATAAATGAATGTGGATCCTCAGATCTGAAAACCTAACAGAATACCGACTATGAAACCATAGGAAGCAGAATACAACTACTTTCGTCTATGTCCGGGTAAACCAGCGCAACAGAGCCGAATTTGTGTTTGCAAAATAATGCCTCGGAATTAAAGGAGGGAAAGATATATACGATCTGAGCTCCGGAGCATGGAACCATGCCTGCAATAAACCGTCACCCTGCAGTTCCAGAAAGATAGCGTCATAAACGTCGGAGCCATTGGAAGGGACTGCTGAAGAACCATGGAATGGAGGGGAGGCACAAGGGGAAAGAACGATCAAAGCAAAACCGAGGAGTTTGTAATTATTTGTAACCGAAAAGGGAGCTCAGGGTATCAGCAGAAGGCTTACGAAGAGGAGAAGAAATAGGAGGGGAAGGAGGAGGTTTACGGGTTGAAGAGGCCCGTTTACGCTTCGCCATAGCGGAATTGATGCGCCATAGCTTCCTCAACGCGGGCATAACCTCCCAAGAAGACAAGACATGCTGGAATTTCCATTTATTTTTTGTGACCGTCGATCAAATTGAACGATTGTAGATGCATCCACGTGGACAAAAATCCTAGTTGGCAGCAACGTGGACACTCTAAAATTGCTTCAAAGTGTCAACTTGTGTTTGTGCAAACGTGCTAAAAAAAAAAAAAGAAAAATATAAACCCTATTTGAAATTTCTTAAAGTTAGTACATACATTGGTGTGGAATTTCAGGCTAATGTATCCATTTTTCCAAGCCCACTATATCTTAGGTTTAGCTAATCGATGTCCTGATGGATATGTCTGGAGGTAAAGGTTTGGCTATTCAACCTAAAAACTCACTTGGGCAGGAAAAAAATTGGGCTAAAATTTTTCTTTTTTTTGGCATTTTTTCCATTTACTTTAGCCATTTTTCTTGGCAAAACTGCTACAAAATAGCCATTTGGCTAACCTTAGCCATTCTGCAGAAAGTTCAAAAAAGGGACCTTACCCTATAAAACCTATAAAACCTTAAGGATATGTGCATTCACAAAACTTCCATGAAAAACTTCAAAGATCAGCTTTAAAGTGATATAATGGAACCTGCCTGCAGAAATTAAAGGTTTATCAATTAAATTAGCAAGCAAGTTTGAAAGAGCGCAACTAAAATACTCTGAAGAAACCTATGCTAGACTGAAGAACGAGAAAAGCAACTCGCCTACTAATGCATAAACAGTCAACTGCTCAGAATTGTTTAAAATATTCATAAGCCCGTGTTAAAGAGTCAGATATCACAAATACAAATAGATGCAGAGGAGATGTAGGTTGCGAAGGAGAAAATGCCGGCCGACTTGCTAAACCATTTTTTATCTCTTCAACTCTAAATTCTGACCTGAATTGATGCTATAATCTCTTGAATTGATGTTATATTCTTCTTAAATTCTGAGCTAGTGTTAATCTCCTTAAATTCGGCCAGAAGCAAGTTAATGGTCTGTAAACATGGGTTGGGCAGTGACGTACCTGGATCTTGTTTGCCCTTTTTCATTTCCTGCAGGCTTCGAGCTTGCTTTTGGGTTGTGTGTGTCCAATACGGTAGAGCAGCTATTGTTCTTAACTGAGCAGTTGGATGGAGCAAGGTCATACTTGCAAGGCTCCTCAAAGAGCGGTCTCACGGTGCAGCAAAAAGGAAGTATGGTGGTGCTGGGTATGACTTATCTTCAAGAGCTGTCCGAGGAGTTCGCTTTCATGCAAAACATACTTGGCAGGAAGCACCCCACCAGATAACATTTTCCATTCCCAAATGTCAACATGTTGAAATTTTTTTGTTGCTTTTTGAAACCAGAATATTAAGACAGTAATTCTAGACGTTAGAAGATAAATGTAATATATGATTGAGAATATATAATATATTTAATTTACAGTCAGTAGCAGATACATATAAAAAGCTGAGTCCAACTGCTTATAAAAAAGCTACGGCATGTTCTAAATTTTCTACAGCTTGGTCCCATGCAAATTGTTGTAAGAGGATACCTAACAGTAAAAGAAACTACAAAAATGTTTTTTAGCAATTACCATGTTAACAGAACAAAAGAATCAGTGCCCTTTTATGAGCTGATCAGATCAATACTCATAACATGAATGTACCAAATTGCATTGCACTTGAGATGTTCATTGCTCCATGGGAATACTCATTCCTCCAATGATGACAAGTACCCATCTGCTTGTTACTGGATCGAAATCTCACATTTACTTCCTCCGAACACGGACCTTAAGGAAGAGGCTTTCTCTACCCCCTGGTAATGGAACATTACTTGGCAAGCGGAGCGGTATTTCATACTCCCCTAATGTTGAAATCTCAGTAGCAAGTTCCATATTTGCTTCAGAAAGTTCTATATCAAGCTGTCTTCGGACCTGCAAAGAGACTTATTTGCACCTTGCATCAACATGAATGCCTGCAGTAAATTAAATCAAACAGGACTACCTCCGCAACCAGGTCCTTTCTAGAAACACATTGCCGCAAAGTAGTTTGCTCGCCAACAATTCTTCTCAAGACCTGAACATAAAAATATTAGGAGGCAATCTCTAGTGGGTATGAACCAAGTGCCAATAGTAATACCACACGGCCACGATCTAAGCGTCTTATAACCTTGTCAACCTCTGCTTTCTGTTGCTTTTCTTCTCTTTCTTGCTCATCTTCAGAATCGTCAACTTCCTCTGATGGTATCTGCATTGATTTCCATGAGCAAACAATAGAAATAGATTAAGTTTGACTACATGATTGCTTGAATAGAAAGACAATGGCAACGTTTTCATGTTACTCATTATCATATATTCGTAAAACACTTGATCAATTGACTGGATATTTCTGACATGGCTTAATTGCATATCCACTTGAATAGAAAGATTCTTTTAATAATAGCTATTTCTAGACCATTTAAAAAAAAAAGGTACTGCTGGCATTATACATTTGTTAAGGAAACGAACCATGCAAATAGTGCAACCAAACTGCTCATTTGTAAAGATACAGAAAATGGACATCGAATTTCATGGTAACAGAATCCTAATAATATTGCCATTGTCATTAATTTTCTGCTGGATAGTTATAATGCATGATACTGGCATAATCCTCCAGTTCCCGTTGGATGGCAAGTGGATGAATGATCTTGTTATCTATAATAATACTAGTAGAATCCATAAAGAAATAAGGTATCATGACTCACTTTTTCCCAACTGATACTGCAAGACTAATTGTATGCACTTCTGAATGAGTTGTTTAAGATACAATTTCTTGCATCTCAGTCATTTATTTCTTCAAGGCTCATAGCGATGGAAGCATATACGTACCTGAAGCTGTTCTCGAATTTGGATCTGCTCTCTTACAAGTTTAATATATTTTTCAAGTGCTGGAAGTGCATATGCTTGTGGAATTAGCTTATTGCGACCATATCCAGGAGCGACCTTAACCACGTCCCCTGGCACACCCAATCCTTTTACTTTCTGCATCATCAGTAGGAAAACAATGTAATGATTTAAAAATCAACTCGTGAAAAGAGATTTAAAACCTACCCGCGTAAGAACAATCTCCATTTTGTGCAGTCTCCGTATCTGAGTAAAGGAAAACCCATGTTTCGTTAGATGCCGAAGCATCCTCAACGACGTGTGTTAGGGCTTAGGGTTCTAAATGATCAACTTTCATGGCTTGCCTCTCCTTAAACTGGTCTCCTCCCCTGCAAAAGAAGGGAAAAAAAATTTATAGGCATTGTAAATAAGGGTGACATAAAAAAAAATGCCCACCCCCTTGGAAGGGCAAAAAATTACGGAACCTTTAACATAAGGGCAAAGATTTAGAAAGCCTTAAAATTCTATTTAATGTCAATATTAAAATTAAATATATAGCACTAGTCTATATTTTTATTGTAAAAAAAGCAAGAAATTCCTATATTAGAAAAACCAATTTCGAAAAGCAAAAGGAGAGTGGAAAAAAAAAGGGGGAGAAAAAATTGGAAAGGCAACTTGAATGGCGGTGGGCGGGTGGGAAGATCAAGAGGGAAGGAAGTTGAATGGTTTAAGCTTCTCTGTTTTCTTCAAGCGGCATGCAATATCAGTCCAATCAAATTCATTCTGTAATCAAATTCCATAGCTTTAAGATGGATGGGGCATTTCATTGCATAATTTCAGTCGTGAATGCAGCAGGAGAGGAGTTTGATGATCTAATTCAGAATATTGGGCTTTAATTTAAGGGAGTACTGCTGCAAGATCGTGGATAAAGATCTGATACAATTTTGGGCAGCTTGAAGGACTGTAATTCTCAGGCATTGAACTAGAAAAATTGAGTAGACGAGTTTTTTTGCATCTGATCTTCTTCTCAAGCATCTTTTCACGGGATTATATTGTTCTGACAGGGACAAAAAGTTCAAGAAATTCATGCATGGCATTTGATTCACAACAGGTTAGTGCTTGCTTCCAATTTTTTTGCTTGCATTCTTTATTGTCTGGTCAACAAATTTTACAGCTTGAATTCACAAACAGGATTTACATTCTATTTACATTCCAGCATCAATTGTCTTGATATTCAGAGGCAAAGGTAAGCTCCTGCTTTATAAAATCTTTATTTCTCTTTGCTATGAAAAATACTGTATTATATGATGATTATTATATTATATGAACATTTCCTTTTTTTTTTTAACTCTATTTTTTCCCGCTATGCACTCTTTATTGATACTCCATTTATCATTTAGATGGCACCTCGTCGAGGATGACCAAAGAATGACAAAATTGTTAGCGAGGCTGCCTATTCTTAGGCAGCGTGCCTTTATAAAAAGGCAACATTAGCATAAGGTAGTGGACCTCCTATTCGAGATGAACATGCTAGTATTGCATGTGATGAAGCTTCTGAAGCTGCTTTCTCTATAGGAACTGTTGTTTCCATGACTGTTGATTCAGGTGCCACACAACATATGACATTCCATAAGCATCAGCCACTTTCAGTTCAAAAGCTTGTATTTCCTGGTGATAACATAAGTCATGAGGTCAAAGGCATTGGAGATCTTCATATTGATACTCCTAATGGGATACAAGTTTTGCGTGGTATTTTACAAGTTCCTGGTTTGCGCCGCAATCGTGTTTCAGTCTCTAGACTTGCAGATCTTGGCTTGATCATACAGTTTGATAGACGGTGGTGTAAATTTATCCAAGATGGCTGTGTACTTAGAGTTGCCCCGCGTGAAGGTCATCTTTATGAGTTTAGGTTGACCGATGATTTTGTGAATCTTATGACTGCCAGCGGAGATGAATCGAGTACATTGTGGCATCGTCGTTTTGCACATGTGAATTTTCAATATTTATTGGACATGGCTTCTGATAGAATCGTGGATGGTCTATCATTGAGTAGCACTGCATCTATGGGTGTATGTGAGGCATGTGCTGTTGGAAAGCAACATCGTCGTCCTTTCAATGTGAAAGGCAGACGTGCAACACAATTTTTGGAGCTTGTGCATGCTGATATATGTGGCCCACTACCTTATGCTTTGAGTGGTGCGCGATATTTCATTTTATTTGTGGATGATTTTTCTCGTAGAGCTTTTGTGTATTTTATCTCTACGAAGTCCCAAGTATTCACCAAATTTCAAGTGTTTAAAAATATGGTGGAGACTCAGACTGGCAAAGTGATCCAGAGATTACGTACTGACAATGGTGGAGAATTTACTTCAGCTCAATTCAAGTGTTTTTGTGAAGAGTATGGTATAGTTCGTGAGCATACCATTCCTTATTCTCCTCAGCAAAATGGTGTTGCTGAGCGCAAGAATCGTACGATAATCAATGCTGTTCGATGTATGCTTATTCATGCTGATTTGGATAAGTCATTTTGGGCAGAAGCTGTGGCTACTGCTGTTTATGTACAAAATCGAACGGTAAACTCTTCTCTAAAAGGTGTAACTCCTTTGCAATTATGGTCAGGAGTAAAACCAAATGTTCAAAATTTGCGAGTTTTTGGTTGTTTAGCCTATGTTCATATTCCAAAAGAGAAGAGAAAGAAGCTTGACCCAGTCGGCCTTAAAGCCATCTTCGTAGGCTATGCTGTCGAGGCACAGGGATACCGATTTTATGATATTGCTACGCGAAGAGTCATTACTAGTCGTGAGCAGTTTTTGATGAGTCTACTATGGCTAACATGATTACGTCTCGTCATGACCCTAACGTTTTTTTTTTTTTTTTTTTTTTTTTTTATTGAAGGCAAGGTTGGTACGTCTCCCACCCGATGGTAGCCAGTGGGTTTTGAACCCTGGTGGGGATTACCCCAATCCAAGGCCTTACCACTAGACCACCGCCGCGATGGGCGTCATGACCCTAACGTTATTCTTCGTGATTTTCAGCTACTTGATAGTGAATTAAATCCTAATGTGGACGTTGTAAATCCTAATGTGGATAATGGGTCTTTACATCCTCATGTTGAAAATGGGCTTGTGAATCCTGAAGTGGAAGATGATTTTGTACAGGAGTTTGATTTATATGATGGTGCTGATGAGGATCATGATGGTCTACTTGATGTAGAAGTTGGGGTTCCTGATGGTGAGACTCCAATACGACGGCAATGGAAGCCTACTAAACGGATCTTGGAATATCATGTTGCTTTAGCTACTAGTGCGCATCCGATTCATAAATAAAAGAGGCTATGTCTTCGCCACAAGCTGAGAATTGGCGCATGGCCATGGAAGCAGAGTTTGAATCTCTTATCAACAAAGGTACTTGGGAGCTTGTTGAAATTCCTGAAGGACGAAAGCCAATTAAATGTAAATGGATCTTTCGCTCCAAGTACAAAGCAGATGGGTCGTTTGATAAGTTCAAAGCATGATTGGTTGCGAAAGGATACTCGCAAGTGGCTGGAATCGATTATGAGGAAACTTTCTCACCTGTTGTTCGTCTCACTAGTTTGAGAGTATTGTTAACATTTGCTACTCAATATGGTTTGTTCGTACATCAAATGGATGTCAAAACTGCGTCTCTCAATGGATATCTTAGTGAAGAAATCTACATGAGTCAACCAGAAGGTTTTGAAGTACGTGGCAATAAAAGACTGGTTTGTCGCTTGCGGAAGGCTTTATATGGTCTACGACAAGCTTCTAGAGCCTGGTATGTGAAAATGAATTCTTATCTTATTTCTGACGGATTTCTACCAAGTTCTACAGATTCCAATGTGTATCTTAAGCAAAATCAAGAACACTTTGTAGTGATTGCGCTTTATGTGGATGATACTATCTTGGTATCTAATAACTTCGAATACTTGCAAGCAGTCAAGAGGAGACTATCTTCTGCATTTGAGATGGTTGACATGGGAGAAATACACTCATGTTTAGGTATTCAGGCCAAACGAGATAAAGACAAAGGTTTGCTTCAACTCTCACAATCTAAGTACATTGAGACACTTATTGAGAAATTTGGGTTACTTTCTGCTAAAGAGCAACCTACTCCATTGCCGATTGATTCCACGAAAACAAGAATGTCGAAGAGGCAGTGTCCAGTGGCTTATGAGGATCAGCTAGAAATGCAGAAGTGTCCTTATGCAAGTCTTGTAGGAGCTCTTATGTATCTTGCAAATGCAACTAAACCAGATATTAGTTACGCTGCCAATACTCTTGGCCAATTCATGACTAATCCTGGCAAAGAACATTGGCATAATGCTAAGCGTGTTTTGAGATATCTTAAGAGCACTATTCATTATGGTATCACATATAGTAAGCAGACAGGTTTGAATGCATGCAGATTGGGGTGGTTGTCCAGACACATATAGATCAACAAGTGGTTGTTGTTTCTTTTTAGGAAAATCTCTGGTGTCTTGGATGAGTAAGAAGCAACGATGTGTTTCACTTTCTACTGCTGAGCAGAATATGTTGCTGCATCTTTGGCGAGCCGCGAACTTGTTTGGTTGCGACGCTTGTTAGAATGCTTAAGACAAGTTCAGGATGGACCGAGTATACTTATGTGTGATAATCAAAGGGCTATAGCTTTATCAAAAGATGAAGTTCTGCATTCCAAATCCAAGCACATCGAGTTACATTATCATTATGTTAAGCTTGAAGTTGCAAAGCGCGTACTTAAGTTGGAATATTGTCCAACTACAGCTATGGTTGCAGACATTTTCATTAAGCCTCTAGGTGAAAAGAGACATCAAGACAATGTTAAAGCTCTCCTTGAGAATATGTAGCATAATAACAGGGGGTTGTCTTTGTGTTTTTGTACGCTTTTAACTAAGGTTTTCCTAAGATTTCATGGCGTATTCGAATAGATGTACTAATGCGTACATCTAGAGTGCGTCATTTCTTAGTCGTTGATTTAGCTTTTTTTTTTCAATGGTCCAACATCCAAGGGCTCACAACAAAAGCCCTCTTTTTATTTTAGGGGCTGAACATGCAAGCCTCGTGGATAGCATTTTAGGGCACGAAACAGAGCTTGCAAATCTGCAACAACAGGGATTAGCAAGATAAAATTACAATCCACAATCTTGTTGGAGCGATTTAGGTCAAAGACCTCTTCTTCTTTTAAGTGATTGCATCTCCAATCTTTGGCTTCAGTCTGGGGCAAACATTACAAGAGTTATAGGTCCGACAGAGTGGAAAAGGTCTCTAGGTTTGGACCATTTTGCAGCAGAATCTGAGAAGCAATCTAAGTATGGCGCATTACCCCATTCAAAACTCCGATTAGGCTCCTGGTTAATTTGTTTGTCCTCATGCCCTGAGTAAATCGCCATCAGAGCAAGTAAAGGCAGATCAGAGCAGAGGTAGATGATCGGGAGGTTCAAGCAGAGGTAGATGGTCGGGAGGTTCAACGGATTACAAGCTTTGAGGGCATACCGCAGTGCTTAGATGATCCAGTGATTCAAAGGATTTTTTAAGCTATGGGTCTCATGCTTGACGTTGATGAATAGATGATTCGAGTTGTGGACGTATTTGCCATGCCACAGAGTGGTACTGGAGTTAGTGTTGAGGCTGTGGACCCTGTCTTTCAGACGAAATAAGACTTCTGGAATAGCAGGTATTTCTCTGGAATAAAATGATGTACTGCGGTTGTTGCCGGATTTCTTAAATTTGGATACATGGGTTCTGCTCCATTGCAACAGGGTTCTGGCAGGCTGAGGGCTAGCGCACAGGACACCGGAGATGTTTTAATGTCTGGGAGTTCATAGTATTCTCTCATGCTCCTTTTCATGCTCCAAAGGTACTGAGGAAGTCTGGGCATTTTTGTGTCACCGCAAATCTTTTGTGTCAGACTGCCATGCACTTCTACAATTGCACTTCTACAATGTGCACTGTGATGAAGACTCAGCAGAGGTATCGAGTACTTTTTTGTGTAGATGGGCATGAATGCCTTGCATGCATACCTTTTCTTGTTTACTGTTCAATGAATTGAGTCCTTACATTGATGCTGCACTAACTATGAATCAAGGTTCGGCTGGAGTTACTGACAGCAGCAGCAAAGATATTCTTCAAAAGGCCTCCTGAAAGTCAGAAGGTTCTTGGAGCAGCTCTAAAGTTTGGATTAGCAGATGCAAATCAGGTCCCTTCTTGAATGCCTCTTAGCTCTTATGGTTCTGGTGTTCCATACTTTGACTGAAGTATTATGTGTGGCGGGGATGTACATGACAGGCAATTTGTTTTACTACTGAGGCTTCTATTGCGTGGAGTAGTTGCGAGAACATGTTATTAATCCGCCCAAACAGTATCTCTGTCTTCGCAGACATACAAAGTAGTGAGATAAAAAGGATAGAATTTTCGATGAATTTAATGACCTTTCGGTTGTTTATCGTCCGTAGATTGCCAAAAGACTTTATAGACCATATATAATCCTGCGACCCTTTATGTATTAAGATGGTTTTTCAAATCTGCAACCTTCTTACTGTTTCTTGACAAAGAGCACCGAGGTTTCGTGGAATTCTCGGATGATACAAGCACTTTAGTTTGTAGGTTCTTCTACGGACAATATTTTGCCAAGTGAGCAAGTGGAAGCAAGTGGCAATGATCTATTGTTGGGTGCATCTGAAAAGGAAGATAGTCGAGCTACCATAAGTAATGGCTCATATGCATCTGGGCATAGCATTGTGGACGCTAGCCAACATGACATGACAACAATGCAAAGACAGAAGCCTGTCTTAGCAATTGATGATCTTCTTGGACTGAGTTTGGCACGGAGGCATCTCCAAAGATCGAAGCTTAATCCAAAGCCTGTGCTTGACCCATCGTTGTTTCAGAGGAAGTGGAGTTATATTAGAGTTTTCTTGTTGTCCATGTAATTCAAATTTACAGAGCTGCAGGTTGTAATGCAAGCAGCTCTAGTGTTGAACATGAATCAGCTCTAGTGTTGAACAGGAATGGAGTTCCTGTAATCTGTGCACAGTGTATGTATGTTTGGTGTTAAGTAGTCTGTCTGTACATGTTTGACTGTTTGACTTCAACGGAATACAATTGAGACAACCTTTGGGTGAGGTGGAAAATGGGGTTTGACCCCATCTCGTTTTTAGATGAACGGCTATAGTTTGTGGGTTTGGAATAATCCATGGAATATTACTTGGATCAAGGGCCAGGGTTAGACGAGTATTGAGGGTTAGACGAATATGAGAACCCCTTATGCTAGTTTGTGTATACGTTTTCATTTGCATTGTTTTTATGATTTTTATATTCTATAGGCCCTAAATTTCTTGTTCTTCACATATTTCACAAACATATAACAATATATAACAAATAAACAATGATTATATGACTTTTTTTTAGTTTAGATGCTACATATTCACTCAAGGGAGTTTGAACTATGTATATGTTGTATTGTTGCTTGTTTCTTTATTTGGTTTTGTTTTCTTTTGTTAGGGCCCGAAGGGCCAAAAAGTTTTTTTAGTATAACTACCAACTCATAACTATCATTAACATTAATTATTCCAAACCATTGCATTCCACACTTAAAAATAAAATTCCCCCTTAAACCCCCTTTGGTTTGGGTGCATATTCACACGGGGGGTGACGTAGGGCGGCGAGAGCTGTCGGATGAGCATATATGCCTTTTATTCCTCGATCTAGACTGTACATAGTGATCCTCATTTGTGGGGTATGCAATATTTGGTCTTCTTTCTTAGACACAATATTTTTCTATATTATAAAAGGTGAAAGACTAAAGTCGCAGGTGGGGTGTTAGCGAGGCTGCCTATTCTTAGGCAGCGTGCCTTTATAAAAAGGCAGTCTTCACCTTTTACCATAAAAATATCTTTTATGGACTATATATTGTAAACACGATTTTCTTTTGTGGTCTATATTTCTTTCACTTGTTTTCTTAGTAAACTAGAAAAGTTCAACAAAAATGCAGGCTACAATCAATATGATGTTCTCTCAGAATACTAGAGGGGCTAGCGCTCAATGCACATTTGATTTAAACGAAGCACTTGCACATGACAACGAGGAGGATGAGGCGGAACACTCTGATAGGGACTTGGTAAATGATGTGGAATTTGTGGATATGGCGTCACATAGTGGAAAGAAAAGGAAGAAAAAAGATAGAAAATTCAGAGAAGAATGGAAGATAAAGCATCCTTGGGTTTATGGTAATTTTGATGAGCATGGTGTTGAAAGAATGAAATGCTCTTGGTGTACAGAGTGTAGAACGGATAATGTATTTGCCTTACTAGGGAGTAGCACTATACAAAAGAAAGCTCTTGAGGTCCATGAGAAATCAAGAAGTCACAAGAAGGCAAGTCAGATTATGGCTGAAAAAATAAAAAAATCTCATGTTCCATTGCCCGCTAAATTTGATGAGATGCTTGAGATTGAGCACATGAGAGTTGTGAAAGTTATGTAATTGATATATTATGTTGCAACTAGAGACCAACCATTGGAAGCATATCCTTCGCTATGCGAGCTTCATAGATTCTCAAAAGCACCTGACATGCCCCTTAGTAATGAATATTCAGCTTATACCAAGACAAATATGGGCAAGGAGTTCTTGGTGGCTATGAAAACAGTTTATTTTCATAAACCTATAAGCGAGGTATGTGAGAGTCCATATTTCTCTTTGTTGATTGACGAGTCTACATATTGTACGTTAACAATCTATATGATTGTGTATGTCACATATCTCACTGATAAAGGCAATGGACTACCTATGACTAGTTTTCTTGGCTTGATTGAGGTTGTAGATTGTGATGCGCTTCACTTATACGCCACATTGTGTGATTTCGTGAATGATATTGGCCTTGAGAAACATACAATGATAGGCATAGCAACTGATGGTGCTTTCGTGATGGTTGGAGTGCATACTGGTGTTGCCACTAGATTCAAGAGTGAAATACTTTCTTTGATATCAGTTCATTGTATCGCACACAGAGAAGCTTTAGTTGTCAAAGATGCTTTAAAGTGTTCCAAGATATGTGATGTTGTGGAGAAAGTTACACGCAAGGTGAAAAAGTGGGTTGGAAAATCCCATATCAGACAAATTTTAAGCCATTGGAGGTGTTGCGAATTCATGATATTCGTTGGCTCTCTAGAGGACAAGTTATGGCACGTATGGTTGCTTTGATGCCTATTTTGATGGAGATTTGGTCAAATGAAAGGGTGGAGCTCTTCTTAGCTTTTACTAGTCTCAAGGTACAATTTTTTATTCGCTTGCTAGCTGATGTGCTTTTCCAATGCAACATATTGAATGAGTTGTTCCAACATCGTACGACTGATATCTCTCACGTTGGGAATCATGGACATATCTATCACAAAGAAGAAACTTGAACGCCATTTCTTAGTTGGTGAGTTTGGTGCAAGAGCAAAGTATTTCTCTGATTTTCAAGCAATGGCAAAGTGTGGCTATATCTGGTATAAGGACGTGCATGGAGTCATTCATCGTCATAGTCTTCATTTTGGACCTATTGGTGCACATGACACTATGCATATGCCTACATGGAGATCTTGTGTTGAAGATGGTAAGTCCTTTGTGCGAAAAGTAATTGATGGCTTTGATAAAAGATTTGGTAATCTTGATTTGTTTGAAGCATCAAAGGTATTCTCTCCTCGTGATTATGTAATAGATCTTGATGATGATGGTGCATGCTAAAACATGTGACAAATGGATGGAGGTGCTTATTGGCTCTCTTGATGGGAGGATTGATGGATGAAAATGTCGAGTTGAATGCATGGATTTCACTTTAAGAATGATGGGCCGTTGTCCAAGAAAATCTTTACATCAGGGTTGGCTTTTCAGTGGGTTTGACTTAGGTCAACTATATCCTGAAATGAAGAAGCTATGGCAAATAATTTTAGTGATTCCGGCCTCTACAGTGGAATGTGAAAGGGGTTTCTCAAAATTGAATAGCATCAAAGACGATGATAGAAGTAGATTGAGCTTCAAAAGCTTAGATTTGTTAATGTTTATGTCATTAAATGGTCCGAAGAATATGGAAGAAGTTGATTGGTCATCTATTTACAAGGAATGGATGAATGCAAAGGAGAGACGTATTGGGGAATTGTAGAAAGTTGTTTGGTGTTTGATCTTAAGGTTAGCTTTACCTTGTCTTGTTTAGTACTCTAATCTTTTCTTGAACTCATGCATATAAGCTTTGTTTTTTATAAATTGTGCTTTGATAGATAGATGTTATTTTATTATGAATTTTGTGGTAAATAAGGGCAGTTTACATTGTGCCATGGAATAAAAATGGCTGATAAAAGCTTAACCTTCCCAAAAAAGGGCAACTCAAAATATGCCCTTAGAAAAAAAAGTAGAGTCTACCCTTATAAGTTGAACCCTGCTAAGGTATCGAATATGGCGTATGTGATTTGTTGTGGAAAAAAATATCTAGCAGTGATGGGAAAGTCCTAGGCATCCCAATTTTGCAGGTATAAATTTTGGTTTTGCCGATACATACAAAAATCTGCAGGAAATTTTTTTATCCATATCTTATCTTATATATTTTTTCCTATTGCAACATAAACCTATACAAATACATCCTTCTTACCTATCACTCATATATAATTCAGTTTCCTTTTTTGTTTGACGCTATTTATTTGAAGCTAATTTGTTTGAAGCTTCCCGGTGCTGACACATATGTGCAAACAAAATTTTAGGGAAAGAATGCTCGTGTCCGGCCCCCTTGTGATGCGCACTTAATTGGCTCGAAGATCTATGTTGGGCCTGTTAATCTACCACAGCTGCAAATTTCTTCGAGACAGAGCATGGCGGAACTATTCCAGCAGTGACCCATCTCCAAACCCAGGATTGGAAGAGGAAAATACAAACAGCGGCCCTTTTGGGTCGAGTTTTTCTTTCGTTCGCCTGCGGGGAGGAAAAAAATAAAGGCCTGTCGGATTTTAGAACTGGCAAGGATGAAGGACGGAAAGGATGGGCTTGAATGCTGCCCTATTTGTTTGAGTGGTTCGATTCTGGTGAAGAGCGCACCATTCGTCTGCTTCCCGCTTGTGGGCATTGCTTCCATGCTTGCTGCATTGATCTGTGGCTCCATAGCTATACTTCTTGCCCCATTTGCAGATATCCTCTGCTCGCAGATGGATCCGACTTAAAGTCTGATTCTTCAGCCCCTGTATCAGGGTAGATTTCCATCCCATTACCATCTCTGATGCCGATGATTCTGAATAAAAAAGTGACGAAGACGAAGAAATTGATAGCAAAGAAGAGGATCTAGATGCAGAAAGTGGATGAAAGAGACGAAAAAAATCCCATCTTTTGCAAGCAAACTTGCATTTTTATGCAAATTATACGCTTTCCCCATTCTATAATCACTACTCTGTGTGGCCTGGCCCCTGGCTCCGTCTGGCGCCAATCAGGCCTGATTTTGAACAGAATGACGAAAAAAATTGGGACTTGATCTCACCCATCCGTTTCATAATTGCTCAGGCAGAATTAATTATTTCTGACACAACCCACAATCTATTCCTGGGAAAAACGATGAGAATTGAGTTATGTTTTGTACTGCGAGCCAAAAATTCACACATTAAAATTCTTCAATCCAGCTCCACCATAGCCAATTTCGTCAAGCGCTTAGATATCCAGCTGGAAAGAAATGAATGCTGCATTCTCTTTTGTGCCGATGAGGACGCAAAAGGTATTTTAACCTTGGGTGCAGCCTTTTTGAAAACAATGTGTACTATATTTGAACGGAATTAAAGCCATAGCTTGCTGTTCAATCCAAAATCTGACGTATGAAGAAAGAAGAAAGGGTGGGCATAGCGGGACTCATACAATGATCCTTGGTTTTGGTATGTTGCAGATTAAAGGGAAACCGAGTAAGAAAGAGATGTGCAAAGATCATAGCAGTTTTGCTCCACAGTATTTTCACTCGCCTGTCTCAAGAACACACAGATGATGATGTTTCACACAGCTGATGTTTGTGGTATATGGTTCCATTGCTCTACTCAGCATGGTGCCTTTCTGAGCAGCATTCAATATCCAGGAGTTGAGCACACAGATGATGTTTTTGGCATATGGTTTCATTTCTCTACTCATTATAATATCTTCTTGAGCAACATTCAATATCTAGGATTTAAGCATCATTTTGAAAGTTCAATCATTAGGAATAACACAAGGTATAGAGTTGTAAAGATATCATTTGCACCGCTACTTGCAGAAGAATATTATTACTTGCAAAAGAAGGATATTTTGACAGAAGCTTTCTGATTGTATTCAATTCAAATAACCCATTGAACATTGTATTCAAACTCACCATAGACAATTGATTGTCTTAACATCTGAATTGTCTAGCATTGTGTTTATTATATTTACAAATTAACATTTAATAATTAACAGGTGTTCCATGAAAAGTTGTCTTATTGCAGTCAGTAAATTGATACTTTGAGCATTGTGAACATAGACATTAAAGATGTCTTAAATAGCCAATCTAGCCATTTGATAAATATCAATGTCCAATTCCTTTTTTTTTTATTGAAGGCATCTATTTATATTAAGTGTAGGTTAAATATACAAAAAGACTTTTTTCAAGGGAAGTGTAACCCTATATCAGAATTAGAAACTTTTAGAGATTTAAGTATCTGAAAAAGCATAGTCTCTTTTGAACAGTATGAGATAGAAACTAGTGGACTCCTTTGAGGTGCAGATTTGTCCTCTTCCTTGCTTTCCCCTTCATGATCAGATGGAAGGTGCAGTAGGTGCATCTACAGTTGCCCGCCTTGGCCATATTGAACCTTCCTTTGGCATCTTTGGCCTCGCATATCAGATCTCTTCGAATGTTGAAATTTTGGTCACAGCAGCAACCACAAAAGCAGATGGCCTCGACATGTGCAGAGGTATCAACTGGGCTTGATCCATTCCTTTTCGTGCTCGGCTTTGTTCTTTTTCCATTTGAGCCTCCTAGTCATCAGGAACAGAGTATCTGCAACAATAAACGACTCATACATTAACACTTAGGATCCAATTGATATCATACAATACCTGTTTTAAAATCCCTTCCGGGGGAATAATTTCAAAATCAAAGATAAAGGAGTTTCTCCCTTTCCAAATTCTCCACAGGAGGATATATATTCTCCAGTCCGTAGGGTTGTTAGGCATGAAGAAATCCTTCTGATTCAGGGTAACTAGATTTTGGCCCAGGATCTCAGAGGCCAGTTCCAGAACCCATTCAGACCATAGGCAGGATCTGAATAGATGGTTTTCATCTTCCTTGTGGGCAAGACATCTGTCACAAATATCAGAATTAGTCATAGAAAGCTTAAATCTCTTACAATTAGTAGCCAATCCCTTGTGCCAGAGCTGCCACATAAAGGCTTTGATTTTCGGATTAATTGGGCTGCTCCACATAAATTTGAGATTCCGTCTAGCTATATCCGAGGAAACTCCCCATTTAAGGTGAATGGTAACAGTCTGATTTCTCATGAGAAATTTGTAGGCGGAATTGACTTTGTAACCGATTACACCATTGTGCTTCCATCAATGTCCAATTCCATTTTTGATAAATATCAATGTCCAACTTATTGCATGAATGAATCTTGATCATATATACAAAATAGTCCTAAGGGCAACCCCAATCAACTTTGCATCATTAGTTCTTAACCTAAATCAAGGTTAGAAATCAAGCGTACTATCAACTTTGCACCATTAGCTCTTAACCTAAATCAAGGTTAGAAATCAGGCATAAACACAAACCATTACATTACACGCCTTAAAATTAAATTCCCCCTTAAACCCCCTTTTGTTTGGGTGCATATTCACACGGGGGGTGATGTAGGGCAGCGAGAGCCCCTGTAATTATGTTTTGCACGTATAAAATCAACACCATATAGTATATTGCCTGAAATCTTATAGTATTTTGCAAATCTTGTTATACAGTATAACAAATTCTATACATCCATACCCCACAAATGAGGAACTTTGTGTACGGTGTAGATTAAGGAATAAGGGGTGAATATGCCTATCCAACAGCTCTCGTTGCCCTGAGTCACCCCCCGTGTGAATATGCACCCAAACAAAAGGGGGTTTAAGGGGGAATTTAATTTTAAGGCGTGTAATGTAATGGTTTGTGTTATAGGTTAAAAAATTTTTTGCCCCTTCGGGGCAAAAACAAACACAAGTCATTACATTATACAGAAATAAATTGATATTATATGAGGGATTTTTATTTAAGAATATTGAGCATAATGGTCTATGTAAATTAGTTTAATGGTTGTTACATGCTAGTTGTTACATTACAAAAAAATTGGGCCCTTCCGGCCCTAACAAAAGCAATATGTAGGCCAAGAAACAGGACAATGTATCATATTAAACAAAAGCAATATGTAGGCCAAGAAACAGGACAATATATCATATTATGATAAAATAAGTGTCACTATTAGCTAGAAAGTAGACAAGAAAAAATATCTTTGAGATGAGAAGCAACTAGAAACAAAGGCAACTTTAGTGATGTCCCATTGTTCCAACTTGCCGATCTGTGATTGCTGCTTGAGATGTTGCAGATGCCCATAATTTATACTGCAAAGGGTTCATATCACAATAACCAGCTGATGAGTAGGAAGTTAGTAGCATGAGCATCTGTAGCATTGTCCGTAATATGCACCTCTCCGACCTCTCCAAAGATCGCCAATATATTTGCTTCTCATAGAGACATGAAGAAATGCAAAAATTGAACATTAAAAGCTTCATATCCGGACTTGAGGCAAGTGCCACAATTTTTCGCACAAAGATGAAGATGATATTACAATAACATGATGAAAAAAAAAAATGGAATTTCTTGATATGGTAGCATGACTAAAAAAAGCTTATCGCAGTGTATGTGAATGATGAAGCATTATTTGGAGTCGTGGAGAATCTTAAAACAACCAAAAACAAAAACCAAAAAACAAAACCAAGGACATACACGATCCACTATTTGCTGCATGTAATATATTTTTGCAGCTACTACATGAATGCTTAACTTGATAATGACTTGAACTTCCTAGCAGATTGTAAAGGAAAGAGTTTTGTAAATTGATCAGGATCAGTGCAAAGAGCTAAAGAAACTTGGAGAAATGCAGACTTGAATTCAGGAGTTTGTAGCTTCCAAGGCATCTAGGATAGCATAGAATATTAAAAGAAGGTATGACAAACATTTCACATTGAATCTCCGTTTTGGGGCAAAATATTTTTACGGAGTAAAGAGATCTCTTGGATATAAAAAGAGATAGGTACTATCGGCACTACCGGATGCTGCTAGTGGAGTATTATCTACAAATGGCAATCAAAGATTACTGCTTTAGTTGCAGCACACAGATCTTTCTTTGATTAAATACTAAAGTATCTTAAATGCCTTTGGTGTTGCCTATTGCCACTAAACGGATGCCGAATCCAAAACCCCGGAACCATAATCGTGGAAAAAAAGCAATATAAACATGTAGCATAATAAATCGCTTGGTCGCCTTTTCTCACCGAACACAAAAAGCATCTTTGTAGCACATAGGAATTGGAACCCTAAGTTGAAGGCCCACTGGAATACCTAAATTGCTTGTAGGAGCCGATTCTGTGCAGTCGGCCTTGTTGAATTGGTTCAGAGGGAGCCGGAAGGAATTTCGCAAGGGCTGCCTTCCATGGGAAAAAAAAAACGCATGAAAACTGCCTTGCCCCTCAAGAATGGAAATCAAAGCAGATGTCAAGACAGAATAAACGTGAACAGTTCAATGCATTGTTGGGATTCGTAAAACGTGGGCGAGATGTGGAGCTAAATAATGCTAGGGCCTTACGGACAAATGAAAAGGTCAAGAATCTTGGTCGCCAAACTTGGGATAATGAAGAAAAACAAGAAAAGCAAAATGGTGGCATTGATAGAAGAGATGATAAGCGCTCGAAGCCATTGCCAAATGGTGCAGTATTGATAGAACCCACAGGAGTTCAGAGTAAAATAAAAAGAAAACGCCGGGGTTTAGATGCTGAGAAACGGAAAGTGAAACGGGTACACCCATACCTTGGAAAAAACTTCGAAAGAAATGCTTTGGCGCCGGAATGCCATGGAAACTTTGAATAGTACGGCACATCCGGCCGCATCATCCTCTGCATTAAAGCACTAAGCCTTCCACTCCAAATCTGTCTGATCACAAGAACATTACTTTTTTGCAAGAATGCCCTGAAATGCTATCCACAAGGCTTGCATGTTCAGCCGCTAAATAAAAAGAGGGCTTTTGTTGTGAGCCCTTGGATGTTGGACCATTGAAAAAAAAAAGCTAAATCAACGACTAAGAAATGGTGCACTCTAGATGTACGCATTAGTACATCTATTTGAATACGCCATGAAATCTTAGGAAAACCTTTGTGAAAAGCGTACAAAAACACAAAAAAACACCCCCTGTCATTATGCTACATATTCATGATACCGGGTCGTTCTATCAACTTTGCACCATTAGCTCTTATTATCGACTTTGCACCATTAGCCTAAATTAAGACTAAAAATCGAGCATAATCATTATTTGAAGGTTCATTATATGCTAGATTGCAACTTTGCATGATAAATTCTTAAGTTAAATCAAAGTAATGGGGCATAACCGTGGTTGAGGGTTAGTAAAGAGAAATGTTCGCGGCGGCGTTGCCGCCGCCGCCGCGATGAATTTCTTGTATACATAATAATACTACCACAAAGAAATATTGACAAACAAAACAAATAGAACTTTATAATTGTTTTTTTTTTTTCCGTCCATTTTTGAATGAGGTCAGCCTTTAGGGCTTGGCCTTGGGCGGCAGCAGCAGCCGAAGTTTACTCTCTGCATGCCGATTAGATCAGAAATAGCATCAGGTCCCTCCCTTAATTTCGCTTCCTGACTTAATTTCCCTCCTTTGAATGTGCTCCCTTAATTTCATATAGTAGAGAAGAGTGGGAAAATGGATCAATTACACACAACAAGAAGAGCAGATAAAATTGGCATACAGTTTGTGTCTCTTCCAGTCACTGGTCTCCTCTATTCCAGACTATTCTGGAGAGCAAGAGATATGGGCAAAGTGCCCACTGGCAAGAGGAAGTTTAGTGATTCCCTTGCAAAGCACATTATTCAACAAGGGGATGGATAACATCATCAGTAGCAGTTTCTGAGAATGTAGATGAAAATTAGGATCTAATAGAAGATCAGGACAATGCAGATTTAGATTAATATTGAAGACAGAAAATTGAAGTGGAAGGATTCTTGGAAAGATACCTGGCCATGGGTACAGTTTATTAAGAAGTCAAGGTTTATTTTTTGTGAGATTTGCATGCTGGATAAGAGGAATACCTCTGCTTTTGCTACAACTGGGAGCTACAATATTAAAACAAGTGCATTAATAGGTCATGCAAATTCTAAGGAGCACAAGGCTGCTGTATATGCTCAAGATGCAGCCAAGAAAGATGTCGTTGCAGCAGTGCACAGGGTATTGATGAGACTATTCTTCTATTCTTAAAGACATCATATATTATTGCTCAAGAATTTCTTCCACTTAGCAAACTTGACGTCATGTTAAAGATGCAAAGGGTGAATGGAATCAAAGATATCCCTTGATTGTATAATGATAGAAGAGGCTGCATCAACTTTCTATCTTGCATCTCTCAAGCCTTGAATGAAACAGTCATACAAAAAGTAAATCAGAGCCCATTCTTTGGGATTATGGTGGACGAAAATACTGATATAAGGTATTTGTATGTGCATTCATATAAATGTAAAAGGTTTATTATAACTTGAATAATTATCTTATTCACATCTGTCATTTTATAGTGTGCAGAAAACAGTTATTTCTAGAACTACTATGGGAGAACACAGACAAGAATGCTAAACCAAATACATATAGATAGCAAGATAGTGAAACCATTATGGCTGGGATTAAAAAACCTCGCCCTTTCGGGTTTTCGAGGAAAAACCCTGACCATAATGGGACCACTACCAATGCTGGAGTGAACACAAAAAAGACCTTACACCCTCATGCTGACCAGCCTTGTCGGGTGGAAACTACAATAAAGCAAAGACTTTGCCAAGCCGAAACATGTTTGAGCTTCTTTCTCTATTGATCTCGATCTTATGCCCAGAATCCAACACTTCGTCAAAAAGCCCTGCTAAAGGAAAGCGCACACGGACTATTTCCTGCAAACACCAAAAAAGTGAACCAAAAAGCCACCAAGGCCATCCAGGCATCAGAGCCTCCAACCAGCCACCAAGGCTTCCAACTAGGCACAAAGGCCTCCACTAGGCACACATGCCTCAACCAGGCACCAAGGCCTCACCAGGCCCTTGGCCTCAAACCAGGCACACGGCCTCCACCAGGCACTAGGCCTTCAACCAAATGTTAGTTTACCAACAAGATATCCATGCAGGGAAGGGTGGGGAGGTGGGCCCGACCGTAGGAAGAAGGCAAGAGATGCAAAGAGGCTGATGAAGAAAGAAATGGGCGACAAAGAAGCTAAATAGGGGTCTAGAAATTGCCAAATAATTAACTACCAACTGCATTGTAGCTCTAGAACTTTGTTTTCCTTCTATTCGGTGAAACGAAGGAAAACATCATTTCATATGCTACATATTTGGAGGATAACTTGGCAAAAACGAGTTACTTTGGGTTGTATGAGATAACTGATGCAGAGCATATTTTCAATCTAATTGTGGAGAAAGTCAAGGTTGCAGGGTTGGAGATGAGCAAATTTGTGGCATTGGTCTGATGCAGCTCGTGTTATAATAGGTCTCGAAATGGAGTTGCAGCCAGGTTGAAACATGTAAATGGATTTCTAACCAGCATACATTGCTTGGCCCACATGACAAATCTTTGCATGGAAGGTGTAGGGGAACTAGCAGAATGTAAACAAGTTTGCAACAAGATCGATGCCTTGGTTAACAAAGTGTCTGCCTTTTTCAGCAAAAGCCAAAGCATCTGAATCATCTTATAGAGGTAGAAAAAGAACTTGGTTACGATGTTAGTAGACTGATCAAAATTTAGGGCACACGTTGGCTTAGCCATCATGGGGCTATCAGAAAAGTATTTATAAACATAAAGCATTTTCTTCAGGCCTTTAAAAATGAAGGAAAGATGAATTTGTATTATGAGTTGTCTAGCTTTGAAGTTATTTATGTTTTAGCTTTTCTAGCTGACAACTCTGAGTTGTTCTTATCAGAAGCTAACTATTGATGTCACAGTTGTTGGAAGCTTATCCAAGCATACAATTGCAGACATAGAAGAAGACCTCTTACTAGATCAACCACTTGATCTTAATGGCAGCCAGATGGATAGCAAGGGATACCCAATAATCCCAGATTATTGCTGCGACAAGGACAACCATTTAGCAGAGCTTCGAGGTGCTGTAAAAGGTGACATGTTTAGGGGTTTACATATGCAACGATGTGTGGACAGAATTGACCTTGCCCGAGCATTGGACTTCCAAAAAAAAATTTTTGCAAAAGGGCTAATTAGTTGCATAGAAGTTGATATATTATCCAAGATGCGAATATTGTCACTAATGAATTTTCCTTCAGGTATGGTGGCTCTTCGAGCATTTGGTCATGCTGAGATCGAGGAGCTTGCTGATTTTTATAGCAGGACCTTGATAGTAAATGGGACTGAAATTAAGAGATTTATTGAGAAGAAGGAATTTGAAACAGAATTCAAAGGGTGGAAGCTTTGGGCAGCACAAGAATGGGCTGAAAAAAGCTTTCTAGATTATTGGCAGATGATATGAGGGAATGAGTTATGGAAGGATGATTTTCTAGAATAGGCGAAGGTAGCAACAATTGGTATGGTGCAATGTTCTAGCACAGCAGAATGTGAACGAAGGCTTTAGTAGAATGAACGTCATTAAAATAGCATGTAGGAATAAGTTGAAAATTGATTAACTATTGGTGGGTTCTGATGTGGAATAATATATTATTGGTAGTGGCTACAAGATTTTGAGAGAGAGTGCTAATTACAGGCATATTTCACTACATTTGGTACAACATGCCACCGACAACGTGAGGAAGATAATGAGGATTCTGAAGATGAGATGAGAAAAAATGAAACTATTGAATTGCCTATATGTTTTGTTCTTTGTAGGAAAATTTCCGATATAATAAAAATTTTCTAGGAAATTGCTCGTACAATTTTTGAATTGCCTATAGAATTTTAAGTTTGTAGGAATATTTCTTATACCACTAAAATCTTTCCCCACCACTGCATACTAGCTTTTTTTAGATTGTGGATCGATGGCTTATTTATGGTGAGGAGTGCCCGATTGATTGCTGTAAAAACCAAGCGGGCACAAGCATCTAGATTGGTGGCTTCGAGAGAAGGGCTTCAAAACGGTAAGCACAACTAACTTAATTTTTGTTTATGATAAGATCAGCATAATCTTATAGCTGCTGGAATTACTTTTTATAAAGAATGAGATGGAGAAATGGCTATGGGCAATCTAGGGTCTTCATATCTGTAATTTTGAAAGGGTTACGCTTTTTTGCATCTGCGCGTCTTATTTCTACCGCCAAAAGTGGTAACTCCGTTCAGAGTATCCAGCCATAGCTATGCAGATGCACCATAAATAAATCTTGTCAGCTCTAAAAGCAAAGATTCGCTTTATAGCAAAACACATGATTTAGGGGAAAAGAAAGCATGTATATGCTGATGCTGGTGTTGATATTGATGTCATGAGCAAGGAATATTATCAAATGAGGTTAGATGTCTATTAGATTTTCCACAAATAAGTTCTCTTCTTTTAGAGCAGCGAATGCTTTTTTGAGCTATGAAAGATCCATTGGAAGTGAAAGTTTTTCAATATTATAGACATATATTCTCCATAACTTTAGAAGCCTTTCTCAATGCTATTGCTCAATCAATTGAAGCATTTCAATAACAAATGATTACAAACGAGCATTTCCATCGATCCTAGTGTCTAGTGCATGGTTCTTGTGGTAATAGCAATGATATCGCCACTAATATCATATGAATGTTTTGACTTTCCATATGATATTAGTGGTGACATAGTAGAACTGAATAAAAATGTGCTATGAGTGACTATTGAGGAGCTGTAACCTTTCACAACTTCAAGGAATTTATGTAAAGCTCTTCATTTTGAAATTCTGAGTTTGCGTTATCTGGTTTTTTTTTCTTATGTCCAAGGTGGGCGATGGTATTTCAATGTCATTTTTTTTGCAGGTCTAATGCTTGCCTCTCTACAGCAAAATATGACTGGTTCTTCAAGCATTATCTTGTTGCTACAACTCTGAACATAGCTCTTAGTATTGGACTCCAGAAGAGCGATCTTTCTTGCCATCTTTTCTTTAGGGACTATAAGGCATTCTTGAAATCCAAAAAGCATCGGTATATTGCAGAAAATCAGCAGCGCATGTTTGACATGCTGATGACTGGGCCAAAAGCCTTTTGGCGTAGAGTGCTGTATAAGAGGCATCAACCACCTGGCAATGTTACCTCAGACCAGTGGAGACAACGATTGGAGGAGTTGTATGACCCCCCAGGAGCGATCGCTGAGGTACCAGATCAGCTAGAAGAGACGCTACAGCTTTCAGAGGAGGACATCCACCAGGGTCTTAGGCATCTTGCTAATGGTAAAGCAAAGGACTTGCAGGGACTTCAAGCCGAGCTGTTGGAATGGGGTGGGCCAGCTTTGCTAGGGCCTTTGACAGTGATAATCAATCAGGCCATTAGAGAGGGCCTCCCACAGGAATGGATGGTTAGCGAGGTCACCCCTATTCATAAGACGGGAAGTAGGGATGACTCCACCAACTACCGTATGATCATGGTGAGCCCATTACTCGCAAAACTTCTAGCAGGTGTGCTGGAGAAGAAGTTAACGCAGTGGGCTGAGGAAACTGGAGTACGTCAGTTGGCCAGACAGGTTTTCGCCCTGCCCACTCCACGATTGACCACATTTTTACGCTCAGAATTTTTATGGAAGCTAGTCGCAATGCACAACATGACTTGTATTGCTGTTTCGTGGATTTTAAGACGGCATATGATACGGTCCCTCGAAACCAGTTGTGGCAGCGCTTGCAGGAGCTACATGTCCCACAGGATTTGCAGAATGCCATCTACAGGCTCTATGACGGAATATATGCCACTTTGCCTGCATCAGATCACCGAGTGAGTAGCATCATAGGTGTTAAACAAGGATGTCCGTTATCCCCAACGCTTTTTGGACTCTATATTGACAAGTTGGAGACCTGGATGCAAGAACATGGGGGTGGTAGCCCACAGTTGCCAGAGGCATGTACAATAAAACAGTTGCTCTATGCAGACGAGCTGGCTTATTGTCTCATACATCTAGGAGTATGCAGGAACATTTGGACGCTCTCAGTGGATTCTGTGACATAGCAGGAATGACCGTGAACCAGCAGAAAACCAAGCTGTTGGCAATCCTGTCCGCGCAGCATGATATCCCAGACTTCTATTACAGAGGATAAAAGATGGATGTTGTAAGGACCTTTAAGTATCTGGGAATCGATTTTTCTGCTAACATGCTATGGGATGACTGTGTAGAAAGAAGGGTCAGCGCGGGATGGGAATCCCTGTATGCAATGCAGAATAGCTGTTACAGAATAGATCTCTGCGATTGGGCATGCAAAGTGCACCAGTTTAGAGCACTCGTTGAACCAGTCTTGCTGTATGGGGTAGAGGTCTAGGGTCCAGCAATTAGCAAGAGCACCTGGGATAAGCTAGAGCGGGTACAGAAGGCCTTCCTGACATACAGCCTAGGCGTCAAGGACACGATGCCTTATCCGATTTTGCTGTATGAGACTGGTTTTTGGCCCCTGCAGCATTCTGCTATGAGCAGGCACCTTGCGTATTTCCATAAGGTCTCCCTCCCCGTGCTCTGTTGTTGGCACAAGGGCCACAACGACTGAAGAGAGTGTGGCAGGAGCATTGTAATGGGTGGTTCGCAAGATGGTCCATAGACTATCAACAAATTATGGCTATGCCGGATATCGAGGAACAGGAGCTGCATTTGAATGAGCGCTTTGCTGCCTCTCTGTGCGAAGCCCAAAACAGAGCACTACCACATGCAGGTTAATCCATCGCTGGAACATTGCCCACACCAATATTTGAAGGCACACATCTCTACCAAGAAACGGAGAGCCATAGCTGCAATGAGGACAGAGTCCCACCATCTCAGAATTGAGACAGGCCGCTGGGGTACGGATGGAGGGCAGAGAATCCCCCGGCATGAGAGATTATGCCAGTGTTGCCACATGCAGATAGTAGAAGATGAACACCATGCTCTACAGGAGTGTCCGGCCTATGCACACATTCGAGCAGCTCATGCCGATCTCAGATGCTCTGACATAGCAATTCATCAATTGCTGGCTTCGCCAATGGTTGCACGTCTCGCGTCCTACATTCTACAAGTCTCCACCGTTAGAGAGTCCCTCACAGCACAGGGAATTTGAGCGCCCAGATAGGGAATTTGAACGCCTACTACAAGGGTTTTTCCTCCCACATGAAGGGTTTTTTTGTCCTAGTGGTAGAGACACATTGTATGGGGCTTTTGTGGTTTTCTTTTGTGTTTGGATATTATCTGATATATTGTATTGTGACCGTCTCATAGGCCAGTTAACCTCCGTGGACGTTAAAATATACTTCCTTCCTTCCTTCTTTTATGATAATTTTATTCAGGTTCTTTGAATGACGATGCATTTTTATTCCTTGCCTATGCTATATCTTTGTTTGGTTGCTATAACCATCATCACATTGAAAACAATATTGAAAAATCTTATGACAAGCCACTACCAATTCGATAAACCATGGTATATTAAAAAACCATAATGAATTATCACTATTGCATTAAAAACCATATAAAAAACCATTATCAACTCAAATAAACCATGCTTCAACAAAAAACCAATATAATTAACTATGTACTAATTATAAAAACCACAATAATATGTGGTTTTTATTAAGGATAAAAAAATCTGCATAGAAAACCACACCAATAGTTGGTGGTAAATTATAGTAGTTAATTTTTTGGGTGCCTTGTGCGGTACATGAGTGTATATATTTGTGTGTTTTTGCATTTCGTATATTGTCAGCAGGCTGATTGCTGCCACGGTTTTTCCCTCGAAAACCCTTCGGGACGGGGGTTTTTTAATCCGGGTAGTAATCCGCTTACTGCGCTTTTGTATTGGGTCCCATAGACCGATTGGTCTCTGTGGACGATAAAAATACCTCCTTCCTCCCTTCCTAGACGTCTTGGTCTTAAGTTTGCACAATTTACATGTCAAACTTGGACTCTAATGCTCAAGAGTTAATTGATGAGCTTGACAGGCAACCAGTGAAAGATGCAACCACCATTAACATATTCTACTGTGCACTCTGTGCTTAATAGTAACCAACCATGTCTTATGCAACTTGATTACCTTTTGGCTAGGAGGGATATTTGTTGGTATTATAAGTTGGACGATTTGGATGCCAAACGATCTGGAGTTAACTGATGAGGTTGACAGGCGGCAACCAGTGAAAGAGGCAATTATGGTACTGCTAACAAATCCTTCTATGCAATTTGTTTTTAATAATAGCCAACCTCTGTCTTATGCAATCTAATTGTCTTTTGGTCAGATGGGGATATCAAGGATGTTAGTGCAGTAAGACTTCCAACTCCAAATCTACACATGGTACATTAGAATTGGTTAGTATCCTTATCACACTTTGACATTCCTTCTTCCACGCGAGCGGCATCAAGGAGCTTGTTATGATTGTAATACATGCAGATCAAATAGCAGTAGCTCTTTCTCATGTTGTTATACTAGAATCTTCTCTCATCATATGAGACCGTCTTCACAAACAAAACAAAGGAATTACATCGAGCAAGGAATGCGTTTTTAGTAATGATGGATCATCACTTTCAAACAACCATGTATAGTATTATTAGAGGCCTTAGCCTTCTACCCACCACTGAATGATGCCATTACTTTGCACAAGCTAAAAATGCTAATCCCACTATAGAAGTTTTAGAAATTTGAACTTACTATCATGACTCCATATACTAGATTTAAGATGCTACGAGCAAGTGTTCAAAAAATCTAACTACTTGCCACTTCAGCGCTCCAAGATCTATTTGGTCATTGTTAGACAAAGCCCCGAATTAGATCAAGTTCCTAGCCATTATGAAATGCCGCTTTCGTCCAATTTTTGACATTATTGCCTTACTACATTATGAACATGCCATGATATCACCTTAGCCATTATATATGAATTCTAATGGTTGTCATGTCAACAATGTTGTATGAACTCTATAAGAACATTTTAATCAATTCATGAAATAAATGCACGCATGGTGAAGGAAAGAGGTGTGTTTAGTGGTATTTGCCTTAAATTTGTACTCATTGCTGGTAGTGGGTGCAGAAAATCAATTTGATGATTCTAGATACTGAATTGCCAATCTATTCTCCTGACATCCTACCCAGGTGCATGGGCCTTAGATAAGCAGAAGGCATTTCATCTCAGGTCCAATTGGTTACTATGGTCAATTTGGGAGCGTCGTAGGCTGCACATTTTCTATAGGTTCCACCAATATGCTTTCTAAGAATGATGGTTAAATGCTAATAATTCCATCAACATCTCACACCCACTAATAAAACACTTCATTATTATAGGTTACAACATATAGATTAAATCCCAAAAAAAAAAAAAAAAAAAAAAAAAAAAACCCTCATCATTATCATAGATATTTAATATCTCCATACTAATATCAACTAAATAAACTTCACCAAATTATATAACAACAAAAGCCCGGACTGCCGTCTACAAGAAATCATCGACAAATGTATCGGCATTCATTGCAAATATGTGGCATTCCATGATAGCCTTACACTCAAAGTGTGGGAGTCGCTTTGGATATAGTGCAGAGCTTCAATGAAAACTAAATAGGTATGACAACCTCGCAAGACAATGTCTGCACCAAGATTTATGATGAATGCAAGACGGTTGCTATAAACATTCCAAAAATTCATCAGTTGTATTCAAACTTTAAGCTAAACAAATAAAACAATTTATAAGGATAAATCTTTAATATATAGCGAATGACCATATATGCCCAACTAGACGTTCGCAACTATAGCTTTATTGTTTTGAATTTCAACCCAATGAAAAGCCCAGCAACGCTGGACACTCTTTCTAGTAATATAATATAATGTAATATAATACCAAATATTGACAAGGAAATGAAATGCATTATGATTACAGATTTTCCAACTCCAAACGCTTGTTATAGAAGATGATACCTGTAGCATGGATAAATGTGCCATCTCGTGCATCAGACAATTTATGATTTAATAGAACATCCTCTCTGTGGTGCATATAGACAATATTAGACAATTGTAGCCCAATATCACGGGAGGGTTGGGAGATATTTTAAATGAATATTAGATGGAGATTTAGAGAAAGAATAGCCATCTCCAGGTTCCAAAGACAAAGGAGAATGTCATCTAAGGAAAGCCATTTATATAGTCTAAAATGAGCACTATGGGCATGCAATTTGAAAATTGACTCTCTCTGGGTGATCCAAATATCTATATAAATTCATCAGATAGTCCCATGCTACTATACTCGTCATTTTATTGTATCTTGATGATTGTGACAATGATAAAGAAATAATCTTCAAGATCAAGAGTTTCTCAGTCATAGGCTCAAGATGGAAGACCTTGATCAAACAATTTTTCTTTTTATATAGATTCTGCGGAATAAGACTTCGAATTCTACATCTTACTTTGCCTGGCAATTGCTCGATTAATTTGGAATGGCACAGTGTCACCCACCCCCAGTATTCTATGGATCCAAATCTATACATCTTCTCCAAACTTCAATAACAATTTCTTCTGACATTCCTGCTGATTGAATCGCTCGTGAATCTTATGGTCTTCCCCAGACAGGACCTCTGCTACGTCATGATTATGCTTAGTCAATTTAATAACAAATTCATTAAATATCATTGGTCACTTGGCTTCAGATACATCTAAGCCACTCTCAGACTTTGCATCACCTATTCTCCAACAATGTTTTCTTCACGTTTCAGTTTTTTCAAAAATGTGCTCTATCGCTCAACTACTGTTTGCTGTTTCAAATGATATGGCTATCAGCGTCTACGCCTAACTATGTACATGTGGTAAACTTTACTCATTACTGACAGAAGATGTTGGCCATCTACCACTTCTTTTAAATCACGTTGTTGTGACAACTAGAGTGCCTGCCAATTTCAACGCTCATTTCAATCAATTATCATATAAAACAAAAATTGGAATTAAAGTTCTTTGCCTCTCCACTGTGCACATGGTAAGCAAGGCTTTGTGTCGTCCTAAGTTTGAAATACCATATTAGTGGAATCATAGACTTTCACGCTGGGTGGGGAAGAACGAGTGATTTACTTCCATATGCATTCCAGAGTGTTGATCGATCACCAAGCATAGGTCTGGCCCAATAAATCGCACCTCTAATTGATTGGTTATTATTGTTTCCATAGTTAGCAGCATGATTCTGTTGTATGTATTGTTCCAGTAAAATGAAATAACCAGAGTTCTATTTTTGTTTGCCTACTGGATTGTTTTCTTCCAATCACAACAATAAACTTATAAATGTCATCTTTCATCCCACTACAAAAAGTTATGTCAAATAAGCAAAGGTGACCTTCTATCTTAATCTGGCCAGTAACCATCGTTTGATCCCAAAGAAGTGGGACTTAATACAAGACAAAGTGTACACAAGGAAAGGATCTAGATAATGCCACAGTTCTATTGCAACATCAATGGAACTGACATTCCTGGGATGGGGACGCCCTTCCTCGTATCTCCTATTTATATTGCCTTTGTTTTGCTCTATAGCTCCACAAGATTCTCTCTATCCTATGGGATTCATCCCATTCCTTGCAATTTGAATTCATCTTAGTTCCTACATCGCTGACACTTACTTGCGCTACAAGAATTAGCCTTGATGGAGCGATCGCTCATGTCTGCTTCCGTTTGGGTGTGTATCGGATCTACGTGCCAGAGCCTATCTCTGTTGAGCTCTGCTGTTGGCGATTCTCTGGGGCAAGAATTAATAGGTATTTTTTGAAATTGGCACTCTCTGAGCTCCAATCTGAACCCAGCTAAGGGGGATTTTTGTGGAGTCTTAATAAGGCTGTCAAGTGATCCAGCTCTATCTTCTGGTTTAGCACTAGTGGATTTGTCCCCTTAAAGCTTTGTTTTGATTGGATTAATGGTCTTACAAGGGTTATTTGCATGTGTTCTTGTTTGATCTGGGATTCTTTCGCTGGATGGGTTTGATTTATGGTTTATGGCATGTGGTCCTCTTTTTCTTTTGGTCTGTTATATTCATCTGGTGGCTCGTTGATTTATCTTGCAGCTTGGATCTCCTTGCTTATAGGTCCTTGATGCGTGAGTTCTTGTACGAGTCTAGTTTTATTATTTTCTGTGATTAACGCTCTTTGGTTGCACCCAAGACCTCCAGCGATCGTATCTACACCAGAATTAGGCGATAGTATTTCCTGGTCCCCGCAGTTTATCTTTATAGAGGCATTTCGGATTGATCCAGGATCGAAAATAACTTAGGAAGTCTAGGTCATATGGGCAACTCTAGGGGCAAGTTTTCTAGTTACTAGGCTGGGGTAAGCTGGATTTGGTCAGGTTGGGCAGCCGGTTTGATTCGCTCAGGTCGTCCGGCGCCCGTATATCGAGTCCGGGATGTGGTATTTCCGGACATTTTTTGTGGTGTTTCCGGCCATCCGATGTCAGCCAAGTGGTATTTCCGGCCAAAAAAGTGGTGTTTCTGGCCAAAAACAGTGGTGTTTCTGGCCAAAAATATGGTGTTTCTGGCCAAAAAGTGGTATTTTTGGCCAAAAACCAAGCGCGAAACTGCGCGGCGGAGTCAAAATCTTTGGCCGGATCCTTCTTGCAGCTCCCTGGACGGCTTGAAATGCTTCAAAAGCCCTTCCAATCGCTTTGTCTTCCTCTTTAACACTAGTTTGATGAAGAGAGGAAGCGATTTGAGCTCAGATAGAGCCAGATCAAGTAAAAAATGACCTAAAACAGCTGATTCTGGGCTTAAAACTGTGAAGTGCACAGTGGCTGATAACGGGTGGCCGGAAACACCACAAAAAAAGTCTGGAAATACCACATCCCGGACTCGATTTACGGCGGTCCAGGTCCGATGGGTCTCTGTTCTTGCCGGGTTGTGTGACCTCAAAAAGTTCAGATCTTTGGGCATGGTCAGGGAAATAGAGGACTACCCACATTCTCCATTCAATTCCTTTCTGTTTTCTTCCTTAAGAAATTTTTCAGTTAATTTTCAAGGCTTGTGGTTCACGATTCGCTTCTGCAGGTTGGTGGATAGGTCCAGAGGCAGCGAGCTTTTTCTTTGGTTCAGCATTATGCACCTCGCTTACCATAGCATGGTGTGCGATGTTCCAGCCCCAATCTGCTCGTGGTGGAACTCCGACCGCTGCCACAAGTCTCTCCAGCTTCTTAATGGTTATTAGTAAATCTGGTTCTGGAATAGGTGCTAATTGGTTTATCTGAGGATTGTCCATGGCATTGGCTGCTTCTGCCTTAATATTCTTTCCAACAACCGATCAACTGGGAACTGTCCACGGAATCATCGCAGAAAAAAGTACCAATTAGTGCTGCCCCGGAGGCCATATAGCCAGACCGAGAGAAAATGAAAAAGAAATTACATCGCCATGCCGAGAAAGAATGAAATGATAAGTAAACCTGAGAGAGTACAGTGCCACACTGCGAAAAAATACAAAATAAGAACGCGAAAAAATACAAAATAAGAACATATGCACTTTCAAAAAAGATTGATAGACATGGAGGAAATCGGGGGCTGCAAGGTGCCCGAGTACTATAGAAAATAAACAGATAAAAGATGACTAACCAAATGAAATGAAATGCACCAACTCCAACAATGGAACATAATCCAAAAAAATAGAAAATCGGACATAGATATGACCAACAAGCTCAGATATGATAGCAAGCAAAGGGTAGGAAACCTGTGGAGCCAGAAATGAGCAGAATGTAAAGGAGCTCAAGAGAATGCCAAAGAAGAATGAATAATAAACACTGTTTTGGAGGCTACAGAACAGAGCCACACCGAGAAACATGAACCCACACAGGTAAAAGAAAGCCATTAAGCCACATCATAGAATGAACCTGAACTCCACAACAGACTATCTGAAAATTGCAGATCTAACATTGAGATGAAGATGGGAGGGAGGGATGGGAATCTTGTGGAGCTAAAGAGCAAACAATGAAAAAAGCTCAGGAGAATGCCGATGAATGGAAAAGAAAGAGAAGGCAATATAAATAGGAGATACAAGAAATGGTGTCCCCATCCAAGGAATGTTGGTTCTATTGTTGTTGCAATAGAACCATGGCATTCCTAGGATGGGTCCTATGACACAATCAAGTGGCCGATAGAAGAGGAATCTATCTCAACAAGGATGAAGCAAACTAGAAAGACGAGGAAAATACGTAAAACAGATAGAAGAATGAAAAAATAAGATGAATAAATCAGGCAAATGGGATAAGACAAAAGAACCAAGGCTAAACAAGGCTTGATGGCATAACTGGAATAGTGAAGGCAAAGGCAGACCATAATATATAGAGACCAAGAGGGGCAAATGAACTAAGATGATGAATTGAAAAGGCATTAATAATAAGTAACAGAAGAACTAAGATGATGCAAGAGGTTCAATGAACAAACGAAAAGGAAAGGGCAAATAAGGAACCCGAACAAGAAGGATACATAGGGAAAAATGTGGTAAATATGAGCAAAAAACAAAAAAAGAAGAGATGGTCGAACAAGATTGGGAAGAGCAATTATAGAAATTAGACTAAATGAAAAGGAAATTGAAACAATAGGAGCCAATGGTTCAAAAAAGACAAATAAGATGGTCGAGATAATACTGACCAATTGGATTAAATAGAATGGGTACAACAAGGAATACCAGAATCTATAGATATCTATAAAAAGGGGACGTGGAAACTGGCAACAACACAAGAGCACATGAGACTAAACAAAAGAACGGATGAGCTAACAAATTCAATAAATACTACCATAGAAAAATACTATGAAACTAAAGCCCAACATATCTATATCTCAAATACAAACAATGGGTCTATGCGAACTTATCAGAGCAGCACCAACATACGCTGATAGAACAATGGGTACAAGCCGACTTATCAGAGCAGCACCAACATACGCTTATTGAACCTAGACCTTAAATCTAGAAAACGAACCAACATGTTGAGAGAGATAAAACAAAATGAGGACCCAAATGAGCAAAATATGAAAATAATGAGAGACGATAGATCTAGAAATAAAGGAGATGTGATAACCAATACAAGAAGTAAAAGCACAAGAACAAAAATGAAAGAACGAAAAACTACATCAAGGCAGATCTAATACGTAAGAAAAATGAAAGCAACAAAGGAAACCAACCGGTGGTCAGCTAGCTTCGTGGGAGTTCTTTTGAGCTCGCTTTCGCCTGAGGGGCAGTGACCGGGCTATTTGGAAACACGTGGCAGGGAGTATTCCGCTACACATACCTATAGTCCCTCAGGATGATGTGTGCAGGTTTGGAAGGTTCATCCGGATGTTGTGTCTCCTTGCTTTGTGCGGTCTTCTTACCGGGTGCTGGCTATTCATGACACACTGCCCCCTTCAGGCAAGTGGTCTCTGCAGCTTCCGAGTTCTCGATGGCGCTCGGTTTGGACGTGGACATGGAGCTCACTTCCCCCACCGAAGGTTAGGGTGCTTCTGTGGCAGGTGGTGCACCATTGTATCAGGGTGAATGCCCTTGTGAGTCGGTTTAGGCCGGGTGTGAGCCCTCTCTGCCCTTGTTGTGGCCTTCATCGTGAGACTGTGGAGCATTGTCTGGTTTTATGCCCTCACTTGCAGGCTGCCTGGGATTGGGTTAGGGCTCTGTTTCAGGTGAGATTGACTAGCCAGCAGTTGCTGCTTCATGTGTATCCTGGTGCTTGGCCGCTCTTGCGGCAGCAAGCGTTGCATCTGTGCGTGGCTTGATTGGTGTGGCTGATTTGGAAGCGGCGGCGGTTGTGGATCTTTCAGGGGATTCAGCAGCCTGCAGCCTCTCTAAGCTTTCTGGTGTTCCCGGGAGTAGTAGATCGGAAGTTTGCCATTTGGCGGGACTTCTTGGGTGTTGTCGATGGTGACGGTCGGTTTGTACAGCAGTAGAGTTGCAGTTTTTCTGTGAGTTTGTTGTGGAGTGTCGAGGTATCACTGTCTCTTTGGGGCAGTTCTCCTTCCTCCTCACTTGCTTTGTAACATTACCATTCTTTTAATATATTGATGACACAGTTCTTCAAAAAAAAAAAAACAAAGGAAACCAACCCAACTGAGCTTATGAAAAAAGAGACCTTAATGGATGAATAAGGATACAACAAGACGATTGGGCTAACAAAACGGGTGGAGTATCAGAAGAGAACTGAGAGACGCGGCATAAAAAGAAACAAAGGAGACTATTAAAGAACTAGTCGAGCAAAAGAAGAGCAACAGAGTGAAGCCATGACCAAAGTGATGGAACAACGAGATATCAAGACAAAAACAATAAAGAAGGAACAACAATAGCCAAATGGACGAATGAAACCAAAATATGACTATTAATGCAAATAGAATGAACCACAAGTAGACAAATGGAACAAAAATTGGAACATCAAAGCAAATAAAGCAGTTCATAAGTTTGATAGGGAAAAGAATCAAGACACTTGAATAAAACCCATGGAGGGGCCAACGGAGCAAAAAACACACAAGAGATTATCGAAAGTGACGTGGAATAAAAGGGAGGGAGGGCATGGAGCTAATGAGCCAAATGAAATAAATCTGGAAATATCATTTATGGAATAAACGAAGCAAGTAGGAAGGAAGGAAGGAAGGAAGGTACTTTTATCATCCACGGAGACCAATCGGTCTATGGGACCCAAAGTGACGAGAAAAATAGTAACTAGAGAGCATACCAAAAAAGGTCCAGATTTTAGTGAATCCCTAAAGCCAGGAAGACAAAAGAAGAAATGGCCAACAGAGACAAATAGAGGCAAAGGCACAAAGGACATCAATGTATAACTGAGTAAGAATCTAAATGCACATAGTCCCCGACATGATAAGAAAAAGAATGGAACTATAAATAGCAACAATCAAAATCCAAGAAGCACTTAAGAATGAATGACACAAAGCTTCACAAAAATAACGCCAACCAAAACCAGACCATTGAAACTAACAAGAGGGCATAGAAATGAGACAATAGTGCACTAAAGAAGATCAAACATCTAAGATAGAACCATGCGAAGAACATACATGCGTACATATTCATCGAGATCCATATTAGTCGACAAAACAACAATAAGAAAGCCCATAAATGACCAAGAATGATGAAATAAAATGATGCAAACTGAATGATATAAAGAAACAATGTGCAAGTATGGACTAAATGCATTAAAATAAAAAGAATAAAAGTAAATAAAATAAATAAATGCATTAAAATGTAACCATGTACTTGGATCAACTAAACGAAAGATGAGACAAAATATGAAGATCGAACTCCATCCAAAACTAAATTCTAATGTACTGTTACCTATCCCCAATATAATCTATGATTAGTTTAATCATGTGAAAAAACAGAGCATCGAAAGAAAAAACCTCTAAGACACTCTTAGAGACCCAATGAACCATGAATGGGAGCATATCAACCTATCAAATCAACATGATCGGCTATAAAAAGATCATATGTCGTGAGTAAATGTAAAATGACTTAATCCACCTATGAGAGACAAAGGAGCTATGAAGAGGAAGCAAGGCTATTACTATTGGAAGTGCAAACAAAGCCTAGAAGTCATAGGATTAACAGAAGAATGACACTGGAAGGGACCACCAAAACCAATCAAGAAAGCTCCAGTATGAATAAAATGGAAAAGGCAATGGAAAGTTACAATGAAAGAGCAATCTGAGCCACCAACCCAGACAGGGCAACCAACCTTGAACAAACAAAAAAATCAAATAATAAAGGAGTTCCATTAAAATGGGATTCTTATACGACTCAAATCGATCTAAAAAGTGTCAGGACACCTCTAGCAAATGATTCTAGAAGTGATCTCTATATAGATATGTACCATATGAGCCAAAAAAGGCAAATAATCATCCATGTGAATCCATAAGACTAGACGCTAGATCCATGTTTGTGCACTAATCTAATACAAATTAATCTAGATCCATGCCTATGCACTGTTTGATATGAACCGGTCCAACAACCTCAGGAGTTTGGACCATAGCCCATAGATGCCGCTGAAAACTCCAGTGAAAACAAAAACATATAATCGGAGAAATACGAGAGAACAAAGGACTTAGTAATAACCATAGAAAGCCCCAAGCTGACAAGAAGACTAATGCTATATTCTGGAAAAAAATAAGAACCACAGGAAGAATGATCGCCCATAGCTGACGACACCGCTACCTCATGCTTGACCAAGGCGTGAGAGCTGACGCAAGACCTGGAACCTATTGCCTAACCAAAGTATACCTCAAAAATGTCAGAAAAATGCCACAATTGGACAATCATGTAAAAAAGAAAATAACACAGCAACATATGAACTGAGCTACATGAACCTGCAGAAGAAGGTGAACAATCTCTGTCAGACATAGTATTCAAGCTAGACATCATAGGCTTAGGAAAAACATATGAGGTAATGGAAACGAAAGAAAAAACCTTGTGGCAAAAAAGAAATGCACAAGTGCACATGACAATAGCAAAACAGAATACATGCATATAATAATGGAGAATGAAACCAGGTATGTAAAAGGAAATGAAGAAAATAACACAGCAAATGTGAACAGAGCTACATCAACCTGCAGAAAAAGGTCAACAACACGTGCCAGATGTAGCATTCAAGCTTGACATAATAGGAACGACAAAACCAAATGAGGTAAATGGTTTGAAACGAAAGGAAAAAATGCATGACAAAAAGAGAATGCACAAGCACATGAGAAAGTCCTAAATTAGACTACATGCGTATAATAATGGAGAGAATGAACCAAGCTATGTAAAAGGGGACGAAGAAGGTAACACAACAAGATGTGAACTGAGCTACAACAACCTGTAGAAAATGGTCAAGAATGTATATGCCAAACATAGCATTCAAGTTAGATATAATAGGTTGGGCAACATCAAGAAAGAATATGCATGCAGAATCGATGTGCAAGACATAACAAAGTATGAGGTGATTCTAACCTGGTAAATCAAATCTGGTGTCCCTAGGCAAAGCAAAGGATGGAGAAACTGGATCCTAGCCCTGGAGCCTCCGAGCCTTGTTATTCTTCTCATACTATATTTGTACTGATGTGCAGGGCACCCAACATCCTTGACGGGTAATTTGCTTTTTGGGCATTGACTTTGCAGGTTACTTTTGGGAGTATCTTAGTTGTCACAAGGCGAAAGGTCACGCTTCATTATTGGGGGCGCTTTGCCATCCCGAATTCTTGGCTGACATATGCTAAAGGTCGAGCATCCCCTTTTTTGGGTGCTTCAACTTTGTTTTGATGCGACGTATATCAAGTTATCTCCATTCTATATCTCGTATTCGTCATGCTCTCGATGATTGTCTACTTTCAAAGCATTTAATTTTCAAGTTTCAAAGTTTTCTAATAAGGGGATCCAGTTGTATTCAATGATTTTACAAAGCTCAATGAGAACACCACTTCACTTCGGCCACTTGATTGTGTCATAGAACCCATCCTAGGAATAGCCTATTTGTATTAAAACAATGGTTCAGAACACTAACTATTGGTTTTATTAAGCTAGATTGTCTGTTGCAAAGAATAATGACATTGACTGATTTCAAATGCCAAAATCTGCTACTAGCAAAAATAGGCATCGATCCGAGCCATCGGATCCGCATTCTGGAAAGAGACGAGCAACTATATATGCACTATTCATTCTTGTGGTGGGTTATCTTGTATAAGTAAATATCTATAAAGTGGTTGCATTGAGAAGTCTAATTGCAATATGCAAACTCCACGTTGTCACGTCGGGTAAAAAATTTGCATCACCCAGATCCCACCTTTCTATTCTATTCTATTCTGTTCGTTTGAGTTCCTTCTCAAACAATCACAATCAAAAGACCACAATTGGTATCTTTGCTGAACTTGCAGCTCTTATACCATAGCAGACTTTGGATTGAAATCTTGTACCCTACAATCTATACTTTTACCTCGTAATCTGTTCGTGCATATATTTATATTTAATATAAATGCTATTATACAGATGTACATGCCATAAAATGGCCTGGTATCACTCCATTCTAAGAGCGCCAGCAGACGTCTCCGGTTGAATGTTAGGTTCTAAAAATCTTTTGTACCAAGAGGCTGATGCTTTTGGATGGCGTTTGAGATTGTCAGTCCGATCCACATAGTACAGCCCATAATTCATTGTGTAGCCAAGGTTCCATTCCCAATTATCAAGTAGAGACCATGCAAAATATGCTTTGACATTGGTTCCTTCCCTGTCCAATCTTCTGTTAGGTGGCGAAAATAAAAAGCAATAACTATATTGTTTATTACGTTACCTGATGGCAGTGGCTAAAGTACGAAGATAGTCTCTCATATAATTGATACGCCACCAATCAAACCGCCCATCACTTGCATTACCAGGTACATTGCTTGGATCTCTAACACCTGAGAACATGGCATAAAGATGTCAAGACTTTAGGACATGATTATCACCGTAAACTGGCACCATAATTTTCAAATTACAAGCAATTAACTCACCATTTTCTGTAATAACCAAAGTTGGGTTGTTATAATGGCGTTTAATATGCTGGAGCAACATCTTGAAACCCCATGGCAATATGTATTGACCATTAACTTCTGGTCCAATAACTCGTCCACTCATGTTTCCTGCCACTTCAACTCTGGTGTCCTTGTAATACCCCACTAGAGCCATGTCTATTCCCTCTGGTTTATAGCTAGGAGAGGCCTCTCTTGCATACAGTGAAGTATAATGGTTGATCCCCACATAGTCTACTGAGCCTTTAAGTGCTACAGACTCTTCCTTGCTGAACTTTGGAAGACGGTCTCCTACTATCTTGCGCATCGATGCGGGATATTTCCCAAAAAATAATGGATCCATGAACCTGGAAATAGGAGTATGTTACTTCAATGCCATTTTTCATTAATGAACTGTTGATCCTAGCTTACCATCCAAACTCAAAATCCAAAGCCCTTTTGGCACTCATCTTGTTCTCCCATGTGTCTGTCAATGGCACAAACCATCTAGTATCAAGTGCAATCCCAATATAACCCTTCTGCTTCTCCTGAGCCGAGTTATAGAATTGACTATTAGTGTTTTATAATTTCGCACAAGCCAAGCCAAGTTTATGCATACCTGATACGTTTTTCTGTACAATTGTGTCGCTGCAGAATGCGCAAGCAAGAAATGATGTGCAACGACATATGGGTCAATCGAAGGATCTATGAGTGAACTATTCCCTGGCATCAGACCATTGATATAGCCCCCTATGATGAAGAGACGGGGCTCGTTGAAAGTAAGCCAGTGCTTCACTCGATCCCCAAATGCCGAGAAACATATATTGGCATATGCCACATAGTCCTCTCTGCAATATATAAGTTAGGGCTCTTGGCAATTTGTCTAAAATAACCTAGATTGACCGGCTTAGGAGAACTTACATCACTTGTGGACCAACCCATCCTTGGTAAGAATCTTGCAAGGCTTGAGGGAGGTCAAAGTGGCTGATTGTCACATACGGTTTTATGCCTGTGTTTGACTCAACTTGTCAGGTTCAGAGACAGATTGAAGCATGTTTTAATGACACCTACCATTGGCAAGTAAATTGTTGATAAGGTCATTGTAATGAGATATCCCAGCTTCATTTGGTTCTGTTCCTCTGCCCTCTGTTCAATCCCAAATTTTAACAAAGATAGTAGAATTTTAAATAACTTATGCGGTGTAAATAATTCCTTACCTGGAAAGATTCTGCTCCATGCTATGGAAAAACGATAGGCATCCACCCCCAAATATTTCATTAACTGGATATCTTCCTGTAAAATTTGCTTCATAAGAAAACATATAAGCGATTGAAAAAAAAAAGCCATCATGCCACATGCCTTATAACGGTGATATTGATCTTCTGCAACATCTCCATTACTGCCGTCCAAAATCTTTCCTGTAATGCGTCTTGTCAGAAAAACTTGTAGAAGTCGATTAATGTTTTGATGGGAGATGACAAACCTGGAGTATGTGCTAAAGAGTCCCAAATAGTAGGTCCTCTGCCTCCCTCATTCACTCCGCCTTCATACTGCCCAATGAAACAATCAAAATCTCTGTGGATGTAAGGCTACAATATCAAGAAATGCATACCTGATAAGAGGACGATCCTGTACCAAAAATAAAATTCTTTGGAAAATCAGCTCGACTCAGAGGCTCTTCGTTTCCGACAAAGCCGCTGCAGCACAGGATGAAGCCGAAGCTAAGGCTAGACAAGAGCAGGAAGGAAGACGGCGCCATGCTAGATGGGAAAATTACTAAAATGCAGTGGCGATGAAGGTTGTAGGCCTACTTATATTGATAGAACACAGAGACCATTTCCGACACGCCTTCCATTTTCTTCACATGGGACACTGGTTTGTTGTTTCGCGGAAATGTGTACAAAATATATGTCTGCTGCTAATAGCCTCTGACCGAAAATTGTCAACAAAGATGGCACTTTACCATAGATGAATAGATAGATATTATAGAGAGCCAAACTACGTGGCCTCCATTGCTTAAACCAGCAAATGCCGACCAGATTTTTCAGAAAATATCCTCTAATTTGTCGGATTTAACAAACATTTTACAAAATTTTGACCGGAAATTTTCTGGCATCTATTAAAGAAACCAGATTTTAACAACTTCAACCGAAAATTCTCGAAAGGAATCCCCCCAATCGAGCCAAATGCACGTGAAGATATAACTTCCAACATGCATCCCTACTTGGCTCATACCCCCTAAGACCCTCTCGTGTCAAGCCACATTATTTAGGGTACGTTCCCATGAGCTGAACCCCACTCTAAAATTTGCTAGAGGACAAAATAAAATTTGTTTCCACAAGCACCTTGGCTTCCAAGCAATGGACCTGAACTTTCAAAAAAAACCCAGGGCATTTTCCGAAGGCGAAATTTTTGTGACCGCGAGTGGCCCTGCCACGTCAGCTGGAAATTTTGAGGCGAAATTTCCCGCTCACAAAAATTCGCCAACGAAAAAAAGGGACCCTGAAATTTTGTCCTTTTCTTGCTTTTCCGGCATTTATCTGCCGGAAATATTGGCGGCGCCGGTTAGAAGGGGACAGCAGGGGGCAGACGGAAGCAGGGGAAGGAGGCAGGGGCCGACGGCTTGAATCGACTCAATCTCGACTCTATTTTTCGATTTGAAAAAAGCTGTTGTTTAGCCCTGTAATTTCAGGGTCCCGTTTTTTTCGGACTTCAAAGTTGAACCTGAATTTTCTCCATGAGTTCCAAGCAATGGACCTCAACTTTCAAAAATCCCAGGGCATTTCTGGACTTCAAAGTTGGACCTGAGTTTTCTCCGGTCAGGTTGCGTTCATGACAATGTATCCTTATTACTTGTCTGAAACACAAAGACCTAAGCTTTGCAAGGAATCTATTTTGTGAAATACCATCATGTTGTTTTTGTCAAAAGTTGGAATAGCTTCTTTGTCAAAAGATTGAGCACCTTATTTAAAACATAATCTTCCACTCCTCCTTTTCTTTTTTTTTGATATGGTGAAACTTACATTCACCCAATTCTCCCACTAGCTTTTTATGTTGATCTTAGAAACTGCCACAATGCAACACCATCTACTCCTTTATTATGGTTATACAACTCTTATTTGTGATGGACGGATGCCATTTTTAACTCAATCGACCTACAAGTGTAAAATCTTGTGGCCAAATAGTTGTTATATAATCTTGTATTATGATTCACAACTTTTGTTTCCCAGAGTTCATACCAAAAACATGTACGGAAGAGAATTGTTCTAAAAAATGTAAGGGGGTATCTAAATATCGTTCTAAGTTCTGTTGACTGCATATACTCATATCACGTCTGCAAATCAGGCCTTGTTTCTATATGCTTGAAAATATAGACAGTCGATCGTTGGGGACCAACATATATGTATTCTATGTTCTTGTTCGACAAGGGCTGCATTAATATACTTGTTATGTAACATTATTATTTTCCCGCAACTTAACAGGGCTGTACAAAACAAGTTCCTTGATACATCAAAATTTGCGTGATTTAACATCACTCCTTATGCATCCTCATTAATGTCCATTAAGTAGCCCCCGGATCTTCACATCATATAGAACTTCTTCCACCTTCTTTAAGTCATACTTTATGCCTGTTTCACAAAATAGGCAAGTTCGTGGTTGTTAATCACTTCTCAGGAAAGTATGGCAAGTTAAATTTCCTCACCATCAAACCTCTTTCGCAAATAATCATTCCGGAGGTTCAGAATTCTGAAGGCAGCATATAGATTGCTAAGAAATAATGAAACCTTCTGTGGACAATCATAGCAACCCGCCGTCACTTGGTTTACAACATACCTTGGCTGTATAATCACATAAACAGCAATTTAATACACAAATCAATTATACGAAAACTTGAGAAATCCCTACCAGTTCATTTGACATGTTGCACAACCCTGCAGAGAATACCATATGGTCAGTATTGTCAACCCCATGAAGACAAAAATGCTCTCCCACATATATTAAACAAACCAATATGCACAGATTATAATTGTCTCTGTGTAACAAATAGCTTCCTCATAATGCTTTTCTCTTCCTTTCAAGTTCCATCAATTAGACATCCATAATGAAGTTTTGCTTGGCTACATACCAACCAAGTAGTCGTCCAAATCAATAGCAAATTCCCCTTGTGGCACTGCATATGAACATACATTAAAATCACAAATTCTTCATGTCTAACAAAGGGAAGTATCACTCACAGCCAAGCAGAGCTTCAGCATTGGTATGTGTTATGAGATCACCAGACTCTAACCAGTGAAGGAATGCAAGCAGAAACACTACTGTTTGTGTTTGACTACGCCAGAAGTCGTGGTACCTAGTGTTTGACAAGGTAGTAACATCAAAATGCATGCTTGTTAAAAATAAGTGAGAAGGTCTCCTACCGATAGTACTCTCCAGGCCTATCCTTGATAATATCAGCCAAACGGGCATAGAGACTCTGCAAACCTGGTATATGGCCCTTTGCTTTCTGTACAACCTCTGCAGTGAAACAATCCTATCAGTTTAGATACCCAAGGATATATTAGTAAACATAAAATAAGATGTGCCTAAATTCGCACAATAATACCTTCTATGCCTTCTGATAACAAAAGCGTTATGCTGGACATTAATGTTGACAGGATGCAAGACATTGAACAATAAAATTTAGTAGTGGATGGATCAAAGCCTTTCGACTAGTTCAGCACGAACTGCTGCCCATTTTCTTCTATATGGAAGCTCTTATTCAATCTCTTTTTTACATTAACAATCATCATTCCTTTGTCTGGTTCAGCCATAGTGCCGTTCATCACTTAACAGTATCAGTTATGTGTAACTCTTAGCATACAGCTATTCAATGAAACGCTGGAGGAAATAATTGGTAAAATGCATAGAAATGTGATTATTAAACTTAAGAGACGATTCACAAAGCATGATGATATGACATGAAAACCAAGAAAAAAGAACTCAGCATCTCCTATTACCTGAAGAAGAAGAGTGGTGTACAGGAAGCAGGGCAGCATACATGAGACGGATTGCCGAATCGAGGTCGCTAATAACAGTGCGAAGTTGCTCTCTGACGGCACTGCTCTCGTCTAAAATGCTTCTGAAGCTCTCGAAATGCTTCTCCATTTCTGCAGCTTTTCGTTTTTCTCCCTCCATAACCCTCTCTCACAACAATGTCCAAAGCGTGCATTTTTCCAGGGGAATTGGAGGCATATTCCATTGAGTGTTTGTCGGCGATTTTTGTTGAGGAAATATTCTTTGCATACCCCGAACAGAATTTTTTGATTCAAGGGTTCGTTGTCAGTTACCAATAGATAAAAAGAAAGAATGTGTCCTACATCTTTGTGCAAAGACGAAGAGTGTGACTAACTCTGTTAGCCCTCCAGATAACTCGGGATCCCTCCGAGACCCGGGATCCCACTGAGACTTGCATGAGGCAATAGCCCTCTAGATAACTCGAGATCCCATCAAGGCTTGCATAAGGCAATGAACAAGTAAATATACACAACTTAAATGACCCAATGCCACTGAACAAATTTTGGGCAAAGAATTTAGTTTCTACCCAAACTTAAACCTTGATACAGAATTATAACACTGAAGTGCAATCCTTATCAAAGGCACACAAAATCTCTCATTTTGCCCGAGGCCTCCCCTCCAGCTACCATACTACACTCCATGTGATATTCCCTACATTTATACAATGCCCCGATTGTATAAGTGCAGGAAATTCTCCCTCCTCGACAATACACCATTGCTAGCAAGGGACCCTTCGTCTAATCAAAACCAAACTGTTCGAGCGAAGGAGGCGTCATTGCCATTCCTTCTCTATGACACTGCGGAAGCATATACTATGTTAGCACATGGCAACACATACAATACACATATAATAAGCCACCTCAAAGTGTGGTATAACCATCATCAATCAACCACAATAAGAATATACATAATGCACCACATGAGAATACTCCTATCCAAGCTTGGACTCCATTGTAGTTGACTGACAGTTGAGTCCTCAATATATCAACGACGGAGTATGAACATTGGTGTTGGCTGGCATAGAACATTGGGTAGGGTTGTCCATCTCATCCACCTCTCATATGCATTAGGGCGGATTTGGGGTCTCAAAATGGCCTCCTATCAGCCATTCCACGTCATATTTCCGCTCCTTTTTTCCCATGCCACCTAGGATACCAAAATCTCATCATTACAGATTTACTTGGAATATTCTCCCGGAATAAGGGGGATCGCGCATTCATGGCGCCATATGTATTTAATTCTGTTGGTACCGACTGATGCAACACGTGGCGCTTCTAAAAAGCCACTTGCATTATAGCATACCGGCAACTCATGACGGTGTCTCTTGATTTGTCAGATACCAAGCGTGCGCGTCACCGATTCTTGCGCTATTTTCATTTAGAGGCCATGGCCATACAAGCTTCCCGCCTTCCACATTTCAAAATTTGAATGTGTAGGTTGAAGCTTTGTATCAGACTTTCATTTCGAGGCGCTGCGGCTGCGCCTTATGGGTGGTTCACATGGAGAAGTTTAGGCCCTCCGCTGAGTTCTGGCGGAGTCAGCACTGATTAAAAAATTCAGCGCTGCATCAGCTACGCAAGTTGGATCTTGCGAGGGCTGATTTTCCAAAACGGGGCTGAATTTTTTTTCCTCAGCCCAAGTTCAACAGGTTTTAAGCCAGCGCTTCGCAGTTCATCCATGTGAACCCAGCATTAATCAGGATCTTTACTTCATCCCAATACAGGCTACCCGCCCCCTACAATTCGAAATTTGAATTTGCTTAATGTATAAAAGCATGGATTGTAGGAGAATGGACTTTTCGATTTCCATATGCACGTTGCAAATTTCAAAAATGAGGTTAGTACGGACATTCGGCTCACACGAAGCGAATTGTGCTGGGGCATACAAATTGTACACCTTCATTTCGCGCCGTGCGATCCACGCAGTATGGAAGCTCCAAATGATGTGTGGTTCAACTGACTCACAAATATGCTCCAGTCTTCAATCGCAAAAAAGGAGGTCTAAAAAATAAGAACTTAGACCTCGACGTGTTGCGTCTTGCAGGCTCAAAAAGTATCGACATCTGGGCGGATGGCAGTTTATATCCATTGGATCCGTTGAGTGGCAAGAAACCGTCATTTCGGGACGTTTCAAGTTTAGTCCGATTTTGTGGTGGCCTCCTGGGATATTGTGAGAGATTGAGAGAGGATGAAGGCATTCAGAATCGAATACAGTTTCTTGAGATGAGCTGCTTCCGATAAGGAAGGGGAAATGTCCGTGAAGATGCTAATAAATGACATTATACTTTGCAATGCGAAGGGTTTATACATTCTTGAAGTACAAAGGTTATGGTGTTTGTGTTTAGATACCTCTAATACAAGAAGTCTTTGACTACTTTTCACAATAGATTCCTTTAAAAATCTATTGCTATTTAAATTATAGCAAAAATGAGTCTTGAAACTCTTTAAGTAGTAGAAGAACTCTTTGACTAGTTATCCATTTGATGACCATTTTTTAAGAAAATATGATATGTGATATTCTTATATGCAAACATTCATAAAATTTATGAACATTAGCCATCCTTGTTTAAAGAGGATCATATGATGCGAAATCTTCATGCGCAAAAGTAATTACATATAAGAAATTCGCCTGGTGTGATCCTTGCGTAAAAAAGTAAATAGAAACACAAATATTGAACTTACAACTTAGCGTAAACAAATAGTATTTTAATAAATCAACACTTTACATACTAACACTTTACACTTTAAATAAGATATTTCTTTCTTTCCTTTTACTTGAAAGCTATTTTTTTTTCAAGATGGATCACACCAAGCGAATAATACATATGCAAAAAAAAAAAGGGACACACTAAATTCGCATGGTGTGATCCACTTTCTTATTTGTTGTCAAATTAAAATTAAACACAAGTACTCATTCCTATTTGTATCTAAAACCACTCTTAAGTACATAAGTTATTATCCCTTTTCAAAGAGCATATTCTTTTTCAAGAAGGATCACACCAAGCGAATAGTACATATGCAACAAAAATGAAACACACTAAATTCGCATCGTGTGATCTACTTTCCTATTTGTTGTCAAATTAAAATTAAACACAAGTACCCCTTCTCATTTAATGCTTTACCACCCCAAGGGCATAAAGTTATTAGTCCTTTTCAAAGAGCATATCTTTTTTTAAGAAGGATCACATCAAGCGAATAATACATATGCAAAAAAAATAGAACACAATCATTTCGCATGGTGTGATACGCTTTCTTGCTTGTTGTCAAATTAAACTTAAACACAAGTACCCCTTCCTATTTGCATCTAAAATACTTTACCAACTCTAGTAGTACATAAAGTTATTAGCCCTTTTCAAAAAGCAAACACTTTATCAATAAATGAGCACGTCACATATCCACACTTAACTTCAAATAAGACACATATATATTTCTTTTATTAAAAGATAATCAAAGTAATTTTACTATAGAAAGTCATCTTTTTCCAAAAAGATCACACCAAGCGAATTTTGTATAAGCTAAAAGGTTGGAATATACTAAATTCGTATGGTGTGATCCACTTTCTTGTTTGTTGTCAATAGATAATAACACCAAGTCCCTCATCAATAGTCTCCCATTTGCATATAAAATATGTATCATTCCAAGTTATATTATGTTTTATGAACTAAACTTTTTCAAAGAGGGTGCCAAAGCAAAATACAAACACTTAATCAATAAGCCAACACTTTACCAACAACCAAAGCTTTATTAAATAAGATTTTTATGTTATTTTATCAAATCTAACAATGTTTCCGTATGTGACACTTTGTGTTAACTGATCCAAAGGCTCACGAAAGCGACATTTTATACAATATGTCTTTGGAGCTTTTGTGTCGTGGCATTAGTAAACACCTCTAATGGAGCAAATATTTTGTAACTCATTTTTTCAACAACCCTGGATGCACGTCTTATCAAACATTTCTTCATTGCAAGGACACCATTCTCATAACTTTGAGGCTTGCACAATTCGCTTAAAAGAGGTCATGGGACGACTTTCAAGCTCGGCTCCCACAATTTTACAACGTAAAACTAGATGCCCATTGTCCTGAATGTATATCTTGGAAAAGCATGTCTCTTATATCCATATGTTAGACAACAACGATGCTAGTAATGCTTTTCCCTAGTCTCAAATCCCTGACATCTGATAAATATAGCCCAAAGAAAAATATGTGATTCAATGGGTGAATATAAATCAAGAAGAGGGAAGAAAAAAGAAGCAAGGATCACATGACGCGAAATCTCACTACACATTTACAAAGTGCATATGCATTTTCGCATGGTGTGATCCATGTATTATTGAGGGTGCAAATTTGCAAATATCCTCCTCTTCAAATCCCTCCCCCCTCCCTTCCCTTTTTTTTTTTTTTGCAATATACTATCCATAGCATTTATTTTGAACCCTATAGTTCTACCTATTCATTGCGTATGAATGTCGCTCCGTGATGTAACTCCATAGTCACCCGCCGTTAAGGATAGCATTCTCACCCACGAGCCTATGGATAGATATCCTTCCACAAATCATGCCTTTATTGTTTTGTAAGTGATGAACTGCGGAAGCAATGTAGGAGTACTAGGAGCAATGATGGATGCAATTAGAGATACAGATCGGTCGTTGAATTGTAAGAATGAATGGCAGGGAGCAATACGATGAATGGGAAGAGCTAAAAAGTAGGAAAACTTCAGAATGAAAATTTGGGTAGTAAAAACATGGCATGTAACGTACGTTTGCTTGTCCGCACATCGCCTCGCCGTTGTCGCTTAACTCTATGCTCGCCCCTCATCGATGCTATAACATACTCACCCATGAACCTTTGGAGACATAACCTCCTACTTCTTGACCTTGAGTGTTCTGTAAATGGGGCAAAAACACAGACACTATTGGAGACTTGGATTCCAAATGAAGAGTGAAGGTGGAGAGGATGCACGAAGCGGCGCTAATGTGAACAATGGAAATCTTGACGCCAAAATTTGATAAGGTGGTTGGTGCATTGGGCATGTGCACAGTAGGCGGAAAAAGTAGCCATTATTTTGGTCCGCGATACGATTTTCGAAAAATGCGGGCCATTAATGTGGTTGCAATGAATGTGATGTCCTATGAAATTTTGCCATGTGGATGCCAAGTAAGCCTGCTCCTCTTTCTACTTGCCAACTAATACTGACTTTGGAAAAAAATGCGCAAACATCATTGGTCGCGAGAAACATGACATGGAATTCTGGCATCCAAGTTATGGGCCATTTTGAGACCCCAAATCCGCCCTAATGCATACTTTGCAGATAGGCTAAGACATATCAGGGTGCCACTGTAGCCTGCTAGAGCCATGATCCCAAAGGATCACACTAGGGTTGTATCTCTCCTGGTCCGATGAGGCAGGATTGAGAGCATGTTTCATCAAAGCAGTACAATTCCATTAAAGATGACCTAGAAAATCGTGACGCATCATGTCCGTATATGACTTAAGCCTCATTTAGGACGATGCCTCATTTAGGACAAGGCACCAACTGCAATGGTCAATGTCCCACTTATATATCCCAGTCGAAGCATGCCACTGACAGCCAAGTAGGCTCCTATGCATAGACCGAATTATAATAGCAAATGGTCATGCCCACCTTTTAGCTAGTTTCTTTCAATTTTTAGTTTAAGCTTGGTTTGCTTTACTTTAGCCTTTTCTCTAAGTCCACATGCTCGCACGGTTTGATGCTTGTCGACTAGGCTATTCTACCTACTCCTTCCTGCCAAGAGATATCCTCTTACTTCTTAGACCAACTCTTGCATATCCGCTAACAGTTGTTGAGATATCTCTACCTTGGACACGTGCCTGGGATGAGGCATTGATAGTCGTAGTTAATCATAAAAAGAGAGGGCGTTCAAGATTTCTGCTAGGTGCTATTGTAGGGTAATTCTATAAGTGTATAAAGTCTGAGTGTCTTCGAGAATGCACTTCGTCTGACCATCTCTTTGAGAATGATATCTCATACTCATCCAAAGTTTAATTTAGATTGTGTCAAAGAAGTCCTTCCAAAAAAGCACTAATGAGGATGACTTCAAATATTCAAGCAATATTTGACATCAATAATGGATTGCAAATTTCAAATAGTGTTTAATGGTGGGCGCCTATCGACCTGAGTATATAGGTTATTCTTTGCCGCTTTCCATGTGATAATAACATCATTGGGTGTGACGCTCCCCGAACCTATACGATGCTCCCATCGTATAAATACGGGAAATTTCCGTCCCATGGCGACTCCATCATTACTGAAAAGCCCTCCATCTGACTCGGACCACTTGTGATGGGCAAGTGTCCTGGTGAAGGACACGGAGGTGTCATTCGTCCCACGCCTTCTATAGGAATCCTATATAGCGGAAGCATACATACTTGTTAGCATCTGGCAACAAAACAAACGAATAATGCGCCACCACGAAGGGTGGCTCATCCATCATCAATACGAACAACAACAACATAATATTAACATAACAACTCAGCTCTGAATCTTGTAGCCACACTTGGCAAAATCCCACCTCCGTGTCACCATCATACCCGTTATCTGGTGCTGAGTCACAACATAGCATCCACAGCTAGGTGGGCTCTTGTGCACAGGCCGCATCTAATGGGATTTAAGGGATTCTAGCTAGGAGCATCACTAAATCTAGATGGCCTTTAGATCTCTATCCCCCTTAATCCAATAGAACACGGGAGGAACAGAAAGAGAAATAGCAATCAGATACAAACATCCATCATCATCATAAATAGATCATAGAATAGAATCTAATCATACATCTACTCAAACAAGGGTCAGAAGAATACAAGCTATGCTAAAACTAACCGATATCATAGCTATCTCTGTGGTTTTCCATCCTTCTGGCTGGAACCAATGTTCAAAAGCAGCTGCTTGATGACGGATTTCCCCACATCCTCATCACCGACCTTCAAAGGCAAACATGGGATCAAATAGTGCTGCTGCAAGGCAGAAGAACCAAGAACCAAGAACCAAGAAAAAAATTTTGAAGGAAAAAAAGGACGAAAATTTGGTAATGAAAATTTGATAAAGGAAATGTGGAAGAAAATGTAGAAATATGGAAAAATTGAAAAGATGTGGAAGATAAAAAGAGGGTGCACCACTTTATTCAAGAAGGTAATACAAGAAAGCTTCAAGACATCTTGCATGGGGGAAGAGGTCTCTGACACCATCTTCCCAGGGCTGCCACTACCCTTGCTCCATGTGAGATCTAGAGCCAAAGAGGAGGAGAACAAGTCCCCTCAAGATATCTGTAATTTTTTGAACAAATCTTGGCCATCCACTTGGCATGATCTTGGCACTCCTTTTTTACACCTCATCAATCCTTTGTTTTTTGTCTTCTTCTTCTCTATAACCAAATTTGTCTTTTTGTTTAACAACTAACACAACTTAATATGGGCCCTTGGATTCTAACAACAAGCACAAATGAATCTGGACCCTTGATCTTCACCCCCCCCTTTAGACCTTGATAGTGTTCTTCTATGTTGATCCCGATTTTGCCAAAAATCGGATCAACATCACGCACAAACAAAAAGATGTGGCCGGTCCCCTCGGCCACCGACTTCAACACTTTTCACATTTAAGTACAATAAGTTAGTCTTCTTTGGCACAAAGAATAGCTAACTGGGGGTTTTACGGGTCCCACCAAATCTATTAAGAAAAAATGGGGGTTTTAACGGACCCTCCAAACCTATTAAAAAAGATAATATTTTGGAGTTTTTTAGGTGTACTCCAACACCAAAATGTAACTTGTGCCATAGGAAAGATTTTGAAAAAATGATGATAGTATTTGACCTTGGGGTAGGGCTTAAAAATGCAAAAGGGGCTATGTCATAAAGATCTTGGGGGACGCACAAACAAAAATGTGTCGAGTTGCTAGCCAAAGTGTCCAACAAAGTGTTATAAGGCAAAAGATAATTTTTTCACAATAAAGGAGTGGAAACATAAGATGTGTGAAGGTGCCAATAATAATGTGTGCAAGGTAAGGTAGGCTATAGATGGACAAGGCATAATAAGAGAGTAGGTAAAAATAACAAGGGGCAAATGGGGCAACGTGGAGGAAAATTTAGTGGTAAAACGGCAAAGGCAAAGAAGTGGATTAAAAGCAACGTGGAAAATTCAAGAAAGGGCAAAGGCAAGAAATTCAAGAAAGGGCAGAGGTATGAGGCGGATAGAATGGCGGATATGCTGGACGGTGATGGCAGAAGCAGAATGACGGATAGATAGATGGCGATGGCAGAAGGCTTCTACTTTTTTCTTCTGATCATTTTCTTCTTCTGCAGGGCACGGCTATGGCAGACAAAGCTTCAAATCCCTCAATTTTTCTGTTCTTGCAGATCTGACAACGAGCTTCCTTCTTTTACTTTCTCCGGCTACTTCCCTTCCCATCTCTTCTTGGTTTGCAGGTGGCGTTGGAGCACAGATACGGCATGTAAATCCGGCTCCTAACAGGAGGAACAGCGGGCAGATAGGTTAGTAGATGATGGATATGGCACAAGACTTCTTCATCATCTCTCTTTGTTTTGCAGATTCGACAAGAGGGCATTTCATAGCAGAGGCATTCAAAGCAGGGCATCAGCAGAGACAAGGCAAAGGTAAAATATCAAAGCCCTCTTCTTTCTTTAATTTGCACCTTCCAGGGAGCAGCAGAACTTTAGACACAACAAAATGAGATGGAGGGCTGGCTTCTTGCTGGCTCTCCCAAAATAATAATAAGCAAACATCCTTGTTCACATCCATCGAGATGCCTTGTGCGGTCCAACTGTAGCAGAATCTTGGTCGCTTGCAGACTTTGACAGCAATAATCAGAGGCCGCTTCATCCTTTTGTTATTTGATCGGAAAATCCGGTAGCTTCTGAGGCGAAGGCAACAGAGATGGTAAGCAGAACATCTTTCCTCAGTGTCAGCAGAGTCTTTGGCGCTTTCCGATTTTTGTAGCATGGCAAAGAAATTTTAAAAAAAAGAGATGGCAAAGGCAATAAAAAGAAATAGACTAGCAGCACCAAGAATGTGATCCCGGGGAGAAGTAGGATCTCGGTAGAACCTCCATGATGATGACGGATTTCCCCACATCCTCATCATCGACCTTCAAAGGCAAACATGGGATCAAAGTGCTGCTGCAAGGCAGAAGAACCAAGAACCAAGAAAAAAATTTTGAAGGAAAAAAAGGACGAAAATTTGGTAATGAAAATTTGATAAAGGAAATGTGGAAGAAAATGTAGAAATATGGAAAAATGGAAAAGATGTGGAAGATAAAAAGAGGGTGCACCACTTTATTCAAGAAGGTAATACAAGAAAGCTTCAAGACATCTTGCATGGGGGAAGAGGTCTCTGACACCATCTTCCCAGGGCTGCCACTACCCTTGCTCCATGTGAGATTCTAGAGCCAAAGAGGAGGAGAACAAGTCCCCTCAAGATATCTATAATTTTTTGAACAAATCTTGGCCATCCACTTGGCATGATCTTGGCACTCCTTTTTTACACCTCATCAATCCTTTGTTTTTTGTCTTCTTCTTCTCCATAACCAAATTTGTCTTTTTGTTTAACAACTAACACAACTTAATATGGGCCCTTGGATTCTAACAACAAGCACAAATGAATCTGGACCCTTGATCTTCACCCCCCCTTTAGACCTTGATAGTGTTCTTCTATGTTGACCCCGATTTTGCAAAAAATCGGGTCAACACTCCTCCTCCACCAATCTCCCCCAATTCAAATTGGGGCAAATTGAGAGGGTGTCCCAAATTAGCAAGCTTGCTGCCCAATCGATCTGGGCCAGATGGCAACTCTAGATTGATTATTATTAACTAATTAAATATTTTAACCCGTTTTAATATTAGGTCTAGCCCTAAATTTGAATTGATTAGGTTTCCACCTTAATAATTAATGATTAACATAGCTACTCTTAACTTATGAATAATTGATTCACCATTAATTCTTCATAGTGACGTGCTGTATATTTATACTCAAAAGGCGTATAAATACGTGGATCGTCAAATCCACCCCACCTTGAAAATGATGATGTCCTCAGCATCAAGACTATTCTTGCTCCGGGCCAACACATGACATGTTGGAAGCAAGTCTCCCCACCTTAAAGAGGTAACGCGAGATTATAAGTCACACAAAAGTTGTCATGTTCAAGGTGATCAAGTTTGAAATGACGCGTAATGTGCGATTTATAACTCGATGAAAGTTGAACGGTAATTAATGGAACAACATTATATGGAAGGGGACATAATGTTTTATGTTGTCCTCAGCATTTGCGTCAGGTGGTTAACTTACAAGGAAAAATAAATGAGGAAGATGGACAGATTTAGGTAGGTGATATAAAAGGTACATATATAAATCGTACACAATCATCGTCTAGAACCATAGTCTTATCAAAAGTTGACACTCAAGATAAAATACATAAGCAAACACACTATTGGTCCTCGATGGACCGTAGCCTATATGGCCTGGCAATGCGAACAGAAAATACGTATCACAACAAGAACATGGGCCCGGAGCGACTCTGAGAAGAACTGCAGTCGCTAAGCTATACGCTTTTGGCCTACAAAATTATATATGTGTCTATAACTTAATTTATATGTTGTGGTTGAAGGGACCACTTCCTTTGAAGAATAGAATAGAATAGAATAGTTTTTTTAACAAAAAAAACCTTTCCTAGTCTAATAGACCTTTTTACTCTTAGTACTTTTTCAAGTACTTTAGAGTACAATTTGCAGCCTTAGAAAAAATACAGGTGAACTTTTCTCTAAGCCATGATAATGTGACATTTCAGAAATTATTATTCATAGTCATAGTAAACCGTAATACATTCTTGGAATTCGGTATAATGTCAAATACAACCAACTAGTTTATATGCTGGTGAAATGAACAGCCAGCTTACAATTTTCAGTTTATAACAATTAGACAGATCTTACTTCATAGTTGCAGTAATATTCTTCTTAAAGCTCGTGCTGCTATCTTTTTATCCAAAAGAACATCATAGCAATAGAGCAAGAAACTTGGTTACCTGCAGTGAAACCAAGAAACAGTTAGCCAAAGAGGGTAAACAGTTCAAGTCACTAGCAGGTAAGCAGTAAGTTTCTTGGGTTATCCCCTTCACTTTTGCATGATGTATTTAATAATTAAGACATGTCAGGACTGAATTCCCAGTCTGCTAAAGCATTATGATCAGGGTGATAGCTCAGACATCATTCTTCCCTGCATGTGTGCATAGTTGCACGAAAATCATATTAAACAAGCAGGCTTACCATAATCCTGCAGTAATCTTTAGATCAGCCTTTAATTTTATAAGATCTAGATCAGATCTGCTTCTAATTTTAAGATCTATCTGTCTACATATTTTATTACCTACTATACCTTACCAACATAAGCATCCCCTGATTCTTCAAATATAATAACCAGTTTCTTTTTCAGATTCATCATACTAGCTATTGCTCTTAATTGAGAATTTAGATCATTAGCCACTTATGTAGGAATTTTAATCTAAAAAACCTGATTGCTTGGAGGCAGAGCTGCTTGATTCGATTGTTGAGCTTTTCCTTTGTGGATGTGTCCTCCTTATTCATAAGTTCATGTTGCTTGCCTGCAATTTCCTTCATCTTTGTGCTTGTTCCCATTGCAACTGCTTCATTCATACCCTTAGATCTCTCCATCTCTTTGTCAGCACTCATTTCCTTACCAAGATTGATGTTACAAGCACTTACAGCAGGCCCTATGGTGGCCTTATGGAAGTCAAATAGTTTTTTCCTCTTGGTATTGCCCATCTTCTCTGCCTCAATCTTCCTTCTGGTGGCCATATTGAGGTCGCCCTTCTTCCTTCCCATAAGCAAGCTTAACACAGGTGGGACTGGGAGTAACAGCGTACCATGGGGCTGAGTATGCTGCTTCTTGTCTTTCTGAATGCATTGTTAAATAGTTCCAGGTAAGTCCCTGTCCCTAATACCGTCTGTGCATGCCTTTCAGACTGGAGGTCCTATATCTCACTGCACTCAGTGATAGGTTGCATTTCTGTAATTTCTTTTTGCTAAAATCCATCTCCATCTTTTTGTGCCAGGTTATCCACGAGCCAGTCTGTCGCCCATAGGATGCCGTTTGCTGCATCATGCAATGGCCGGAACCCTAACTGCCAGTTTCGACATTCTTCTCTTGCCTTCTTTTTTATTTTTTATCAGTTATCCATACGAAAAAATGTTAAGTGTCACAAAATGTTTATGCTATTCTAGCTTTTTAATTTTTTATCTAACCCATATGGTTATACCATATTGGTTTAAGTGTTTCAGCTCCTGTATTGTTAATTGAGAATGGTCATGGTAAATGGTCTTAGTCCTTTAATGCTACTTACTTATACTATTGCATTATAAATAAAAAATCCTACCTCCTACCGTAGAGGAGGGGGCCTTTGTAGGAATCAATTGTTGAGTCAATTGATCCTTATAGCTGTTACATCAAGGGTTGCAGGGCCTTGTTGTAACACAAAGGCCCCGCATCCACTATTTTTCTAGGTACGTTATGCATTCTATGATATATGAAAAGCACAAGTATAGGAAATAAAACATTTTACTAAAACATTTTTCAAGCTCAATACCAGTTACCTGAAGAACGAAGAGTTTAAAACAGGCTGTAAAGATGAGTGGTCACAGGCATTCGCTTCATCCAGGGGGATGTCAGGGGTTGTAGCTGCCATGGCGGCGGTCAAATCCTTTGCTAAGGAATGGGGTCATCGTAAAGTGGTTGAGGCCAGAGGTCATTTGACAGCCTTATATCAGGAGTTACAAATATGCAGAGCTCACATTCCTTCTTCTGGCATTAGAGAGAAACAGATCTTATAAGAAATTAAGGATATTGAGACTGCGCAGGTTACTGGAGTGAAGTTGAAGGCTGGTTTGCAATGGTTTAAGTCTGGTGATAGGTGTTCTCATTTCTTTTTTAGGGCGGCAAAACGGAGGAGGATGGCTACTTTTATTAACTCTCTCACTCTCCCAGATGGCTCGGAGGTTTCTGATCCGGTGCACTTAAAGCAGCACCTACATAATCATTTTGCAGTATTCTTTGCTCGACATCGCTTACCATTTCAGGAGGACATGCAATCAGCTGTGTTAACTAAAGTGCATTCTATTGTTTCAGCAGAGCAACGTTCAATTTTAGAGACAAATATCACTAGAGACGATCTAGGCGCAGCGGCTCACCTATTGGAGAAAGGAAAATGTCCAGGTCTTGACGGTTTTCCAGTAGAATTTTTTCAATAATATTGGGAGTGGATTGGAGATGATATATATAATGCATTTTGTGAATTTAGAAGATACAGAAGTTTGGACAAAATTCTTAACACAGGTGCTATTTCCCTCATTCCCAAGTGTAAAGAGCCCAAGACCATTTCGGATTGGCGTCCTATAACATTGCTTTCTACAGTGTATAAGATTTTTTGAAAGCTCTGGCAGAGAAGTTGTGTGTTGTTCTTGCTGAGTCAATTTCGTCCACCCAAACTGGGTTCTTGCCTGGAAGGTGTATTCTTGATAATGTTGCAGCGGCCTATGAAGGTATGTATTGGGCAAGGCTAAAGGCCCATCAGATTGTGTATCTCAAACTTGACTTTGCCAAGGCATATGCGGTGTGGATTGGGTTTTTAGAGAAGTGTTTATTGGCTTTAGGGTTTGGTATCCCATTCACAAGAGATGTCATGAAGTTGCATACTTCACAAGAAGATCTGATACTCTTCGTGGGAGAGCCCTCATTTGTCTTTTTCGTTGGTAGAGGAGTTCGTCAAGGTTGCCCCTTGGCTCCATTGCTTTTTACAATAGTGGCGAGAGGTGCTTTCACAATTATTTTCTAGTCTTTGTTGAGGATGATGTGATCGGGGGTCTTCCTATGGAAAATGGCTCTCAAGAGATTATTAATCGGTATGCGATGATACCTTTCTATTTTTGAAAGCGGATGCTCATAATCTCCAAAATGCAAAGCTTTTGCTTGACACATTTTCCTTAGCCCTCGGAGTTTTGGTCGGTTGGCAAAAGTGTTACGCTTTGTGGACTCTAGATGATGAAGTCCCACCATGTGTTCTTGCTTACCCACGGAAGGTGTTGCCTCATGGGAAGGCAACCAAGCTTCTTGGTATCCCGGTGGGTATTCATGTTTCAACCGATGCTTGGGATGTTATAATCGAGGGGTTGCGGAGGCACCTTTTTTTTTTGGTGGGATCTGGCTAAGCTATCTATGCACGGAAGGGTAGCAGGTTGCTAAGCATGTCTTAAGCAACACACATGTCTATATGGCTTACGCCATTCTTGCTTCCCACTCAAAAGTTTCAGGAGATTGTGGGTGTTGTTAGAAACTTTATCCGGGGTGGAAATGAAGGCGGGGCAGTGGTGAAGGTTGCATGGTCTAAGTGTATAAAACCTAAGTCTCTTTGGAGGTTTGGGCATGATGATTTCCATTTGCGAGTAAGGTTATGATCTCAAAAATTCATTTGGCGGCTTCGTAGGTAAGGATGATTCTCACGGGTTACGGCTTATTGCACGGGCTCTTACCCCTCTTGTATCCCTTTTGGTAAAGTCACACTCAAACCTGTTCTTCCATGGAGTTTATTTTATGAGTTGCGGCCTTATCATAATGCTTCTCCATTCTTAAAGGGATTGTTAGATTCGGCACACAGATCAAAACTTTATTTCACATCAGTCCAACCGCTGCTTGTATGCGATTGATCGCACCTTGTTGGTGGATCCCTCGGTAGACAATCAATCACTTTGCTTTTTCTGATTGCACCCATTGACTCAAAGGCGTTGGAAAAGTCTTTGGAATCTTAACTATTGCAAGCATGGTATGACTCGAGCCGATTCTGGCGACATGGGAGGCTTTTTGGTTAAAGTTTCTATTGGGGTGATGGGATAGAGTTCTTTGGCAAAAAGTTGCTGATTTTCTACTGAGCCTATTACGCCACACCAAGAAGATATTTTGGTATGGGTTTGTCATGAAGAAATTAAGGAGTGCAAACTTGTGAACTCTATGTATCGGTTGTTGCTTGATCTTGATATTCTTCCTCGGCCTAATAAGTGGTTTCTTCAACTTCCTCCTCTTCAATGGCGAAGGTGTGGTCTTGGGCATGGGACAAGCTACTTCATCCTAAAGTGGCGAGTTCTTTGGTGGCGATTCTTCATAGGTGTCTGCGGGTTAATGTGCTTGTCCATAAGTTTAACCCTAGAATATCAAATCGGTGTCCAAGTATGCAAGCGTGGATCCGAGACCATTGAGCATTGCTTTTTTCATGTGTGAACACCTTAGGCAGGTATGGACTGGTTGTTTTCCCTTTTCGGGTTTCACTAACAAGTCAACAAGCGCTTTTGGCAATTTACCCAAGTACACAGACGAGTTACAAGGCCGGGCTTTTCATCTAGCGGCCCGGGGATGGTTGCTTTGGACTATCTGGAAAAGACGAAGATTGGTAATCTTCAAAGGTCTGGATGTGGCAGATAATCGTGTTCTCCAAGAAGCTCAAGGTTACATTGTAAAGTCGTATCATTGTTCTTCACTTGCCCCTCGCAAGAGGCGATTGATTTTTGAGGAGTATTTGGATGTGCACTCTTATGCTTAGGCAGGTTGCTTCACTCGGTGGGTCTCTGCTTATCCGCTGAGATTTTATTCCTGTCTCTGCATTTATACTTGTATTTGACTCTTTGATTGAATAAAGTCTGACGTCCTTCAACAAAAAAAAAACAAGTATAGGAAATAATACTCACAGTAGCTCTTTTAAAGTGATGATCATGTCTTTGATGTTGTAGATAACTCCAGGAAATTGATCATTTTGCAGAGTTTGCAGTACAAGTCTCGTTAGATGTTGTTTGTTGAATCCGTTGTCGTGAAATGCTTCAATAAGTCCTGTAATATCAGCTGCTGCATTGTATTGGCATGAGTGTGCATATACATAGGGTAGTATTTGAGAAATGATAACTTTCATAGCATGTTTGTACGGTCTGCAACTATCTGCTTTGATAAATTTGTTGACTTGAAAGGGTAACTTCTCTCTTTTGTCATATCTTGTCACTGTGTATAAACCTCGGTCTTGATCATTGACCTGAATAGTGGTATTCATGTAGTTTATTCTGTTTCCAACCGGCTTCGGCATTCCAGGAAGATGTACATAAGATGTTTCATCTTTAATCCCAATGTAACTCATGTTATATACTGTTATGGCAGCATTTGTCTCAAAAAATTGTTGGATATCACCTCCGTTCACAATTTTTAAATCATCAATATATCTGGTTGCATGTTGGAATTGTATGATCTCATCATATCTGCCCATGTCAGCAAGCCTAAGTATGAATTTTAGTTCGTGCCAGGCTAGGTACAAATTGCACCAGGCTGGGCTGCATGCGAATCCCATTGGGATGCCTCTTTTTTGTCTCCAAATTTGTGGTCCCAACTGCAGAAAACAATTGGAGAGTAGCCATTCATTCATCTTTTTGAAATAGCTCTTGTCAATAGCCTTCCAGCATGTTTTATCTATATTTTTCTTCAAGCTCTTTTCCCATTTCACTATGTATTTATCCTCTTTTATCCTGTACATCATCACGAAGAGGTGTTTCTCTACTATCATGTATTCCCATATCAAATCAGTAATTTCATTATTAAGTATTTCAATGATACCGTCATCTCCCTCAAGTGGTATTGTTTCATAACACCTGGTAATATCAGCAGCAAATACATTATGTATTTTGGAAGGTAAGTTGAGTACCATGTCATATGTAGAATCAATTATCCATGATGCATTGATCTTGATTTTCCTGAACATCCTTATTCTAGCTGTATGTCTATGGCAGATATTTGGCCATACTTCCAAAAAGTTGTTAAGGACTGCAGTAATCCATTTGGCCAGCTCTGAAAACATACACTGATGTGCATTAATCAGCCATCGATACTCAGACTTATGTGCTTTGTAGCTTGCCATAAGGTATGGGAGTTTATTGTGTCCATCCATTTCACTAGACCAGAAGTCTGTAATATCCTTTGTGCATTTCTCCTTAATCATTGTCAGAGACAGTTCTGTATTTTCAAAATCAGGACTATTTAATCTTTCTTGAGCCATCTGGAAGATGTGTTTTTGGCAAATAAACACAGGGTTATTGCTTGCCTTATCTAACCCAAAAATATAGAAATTGTCAATCAGCCATTGCACATTTTTCTTGACCAATGTGTCATTCCATAGAAACCTTTTTCTTGGCAGGTTTTTCCTGAATTCTACAATTTCCATATGTGCATATTGTAATAGCATGTCTTTGATTTGCTGAATGTCTTCTTCCAGAATGTCAATTAGATCATATTTATGTACCACGAAGAATTGATTACACAAATCCTCAAATTCAGACATGAACATCTGTACGCTGAAACTGCAGTCAGGAATGTGGTTCATGCCTTTTTCAAAGGCTCTCCTCAGCTTAATGTTATGGACAATAGAAAGGTCTGTAGTTCTAACATGTCCGATTTTTGGATCAATGTAGGTGGACAAATTGGGATTTGTGCATGGGCACCTGTTATTCTTTGCTTCCGCGAATATTTTATATGGCTTATACATCACCTGTTTGATCTGATTCACATACCTCCACCCAAATGTGGTTTTTTCCAGAAGTTCCATTCCCTTTTCTTGTAGAGTCTCGAATAATACAATTTCGAAGATGTTCCTAATTTTGAAATTGTCAAGGCTTTTTGATAGAAACGTGAAGTGTATAATCCTTTCATCTTTTTTATCCATGTCCTTCACCAGATGTTTGATTTGGTTGACATCCTTGGATATGGTTCTTGAAATCCCAATGTTAACCTACAGACATATTTCAGCTTCAGTAACAGAGATATTTATGACTTTATTGCTTAAAAGTCAAAACAACATATTGTTTATGTATTTTCAAAAATCTCCATCAAGGAGTAAACAAGAAGAACATAGAAGTGTCAAAGGTATAACCCCTTTTTTTTATGCAAAAACACTCAGTAATTTCAACTATTCAGCTGAGAATCTTCCACGGATTCAATGTTATCAGGTGTACTTTCCACTAGAGAGATGACTTTATTCTCCTCCCGAGTAACAGAAATGTTTTCAGTGTCAGCTATTGCATCCGTTTCCACAGCCACATTAGGATCAAAAGTAACTCTTGGAGGCATCCTAGGATTTGCTTTTGGTGCTTTGGTCATTTGAACTTTCCTGAAACTTGCATTCTTCCTTCCAGTAGCTTTATAATTATTGCTACCTTGTGATTGCAGAAAACTTATGTTTTTGAGACTTTTTTCAGCAATATCTGCCATTTGGCAGTTACCATATGGAGTTTTAAGATTACCATCAGGGTTTGTTGCCATTGCTAAAGTCATATCAATCATGACTTTCCTTACATCCAAGTAAGAGATGAATGCTATTACTGCAGGTCTGAGTGTCTTGTTAAGCATCTTTGTGACTGATACCATTTTCATCATGGCAGTTGTGCCTGGGAATATTGTTTCTGCTTGGTTGAGTAAGAACCAGATTGCTTGGTCAAAGTAGACAATGCTGCAATTGCATTGAGAATTCTTGTTCTTCACACAATTGCATGTAAAGTATGGGCAGTGTGTACGAAAAACCCTTTTGAGATAATAGTCATCTCTGGTCTCATTTGGGTAGGCCATGTGGCCTTTTTGTCCCATCTGGATCCCATTCATTTTTATGCAGACCTGATCAAAAAAGGCCATATCAAATGGCAGCTGTAGCTCAGTGTTCTTGAATGTTTTTTCCAATTTTGTAGCAGCTAGTTTAGCTGCTCTTATCTCATCCTTGGTGATATCAGCTAATGCTATCCAGGTATCAAGGTTAATTGGGGCCAATGCACCAAAATTTTGGCTTTTCCAGATCGCATGATCATATGCTGCTCCCAGGCATTCCACTAGTTGCTCCATTATAATCGGGAAGCAGGATGAATTCCCAAGCGTGAGATTAGGTACCTCATCATATGTACCTGCCTGATCATTGGAGTTATCTTCATCATTTTTGATGATTTGCAAGTCAAAATCAGAAAGATCTTGATCTGAGAATAAGCATCCATTAAAGTCATCATGTTCATAAACTGGAGGCATAATCTTGTTGGCATCTTCAGTATCAAATGTACGATTAATGTCATTCACCTTTTCAAGAATGGATAGGCCTCCCACAAACTTTCTTGCTAAATCGTCCTCACAGCATGTTCTGTTGTAGAGGATGCTGGAAATATCATTATACATGGTGTCAATGATCGGCTTGCACTTTGCAAATTCAAAGTTGACTTTCTTCATCAGCCCAAATGTTTTGAACCATCCATTAAATCCGAGGCAATAAACCAGGGATCTATTTCTGTCAGCCATATTCTTCTCTTTGGAAATAATATAATGATGGATGTCTTTATTCCTTATACATCCGAGTAGGATCTGCACTGCAGTGTTAGACTGTTCAATCCCATTTTCTTTGTATTTGAAAGGTAACAAGTCTTTGATCCAGTCATTGTCCTCCAGATACTCATCCTTTGTGTCCACTTTTTCTTTTTCTTTTTCCTAGCAAAGTTCAATGTGTAAAGTTAGTATAACAGAAAGCACCTGATAAATTGTCACCATTATCATGGTTTCTGGTAAAACCAGAAAACTGAGTTATATGCAAAAAAACCTTTCCTAGTCTAATAGACCTTTTTACTCTTAGTACTTTTTCAAGTACTTTAGAGTACAATTTGCAGCCTTAGAAAAAATACAGGTGAACTTTTCTCTAAGCCATGATAATGTGACATTTCAGAAATTATTATTCATAGTCATAGTAAACAGTAATACATTCTTGGAATTCGGTATAATGTCAAATACAACCAACTAGTTTATATGCTGGTGAAATGAACAGCCAGCTTACAATTTTCAGTTTATAACAATTAGACAGATCTTACTTCATAGTTGCAGTAATATTCTTCTTAAAGCTCGTGCTGCTATCTTTTTATCCAAAAGAACATCATAGCAATAGAGCAAGAAACTTGGTTACCTGCAGTGAAACCAAGAAACAGTTAGCCAAAGAGGGTAAACAGTTCAAGTCACTAGCAGGTAAGCAGTAAGTTTCTTGGGTTATCCCCTTCACTTTTGCATGATGTATTTAATAATTAAGACATGTCAGGACTGAATTCCCAGTCTGCTAAAGCATTATGATCAGGGTGATAGCTCAGACATCATTCTTCCCTGCATGTGTGCATAGTTGCACGAAAATCATATTAAACAAGCAGGCTTACCATAATCCTGCAGTAATCTTTAGATCAGCCTTTAATTTTATAAGATCTAAGATCAGATCTGCTTCTAATTTTAAGATCTAGATCTGTCTACATATTTTATTACCTACTATACCTTACCAACATAAGCATCCCCTGATTCTTCAAATATAATAACCAGTTTCTTTTTCAGATTCATCATACTAGCTATTGCTCTTAATTGAGAATTTAGATCATTAGCCACTTATGTAGGAATTTTAATCTAAAAAACCTGATTGCTTGGAGGCAGAGCTACTTGGCTTTTCCTTTTGTGGATGTGTCCTCCTTATTCATAAGTTCATGTTGCTTGCCTGCAATTTCCTTCATCTTTGTGCTTGTTCCCATTGCAACTGCTTCATTCATACCCTTAGATCTCTCCATCTCTTTGCCAGCACTCATTTCCTTACCAAGATTGCTGTTACAAGCACTTACAGCAGGCCCTATGGTGGCCTTATGGAAGTCAAATAGTTTTTTCCTCTTGGTATTGCCCATCTTCTCTGCCTCAATCTTCCTTCTGGTGGCCATATTGAGGTCGCCCTTCTTCCTTCCCATAAGCAAGCTTAATACAGGCGGGACTGGGAGTAACAGCGTACCATGGGGCTGAGTATGCTGCTTCTTGTCTTTCTGAATGCATTGTTAAATAGTTCCAGGTAAGTCCCTGTCCCTAATACCATCTGTGCATGCCTTTCAGACTGGAGGTCCTATATCTCACTGCACTCAGTGATAGGTTGCATTTCTGTAATTTCTTTTTGCTAAAATCCATCTCCATCTTTTTGTGCCAGGTTATCCACGAGCCAGTCTGTCGCCCATAGGATGCCGTTTGCTGCATCATGCAATGGCCGGAACCCTAACTGCCAGTTTCGACATTCTTCTCTTGCCTTCTTTTTTATTTTTTATCAGTTATCCATACGAAAAAATGTTAAGTGTCACAAAATGTTTATGCTATTCTAGCTTTTTAATTGTTTATCTAACCCATATGGTTATACCATATTGGTTTAAGTGTTTCAGCTCCTGTATTGTTAATTGAGAATGGTCATGGTAAATGGTCTTAGTCCTTTAATGCTACTTACTTATACTATTGCATTATAAATAAATAAATAAAAAAAAAACCTTTTAAAATCTGATAACAGACTTTCATCCTTAGTACTCCTTGCAGGAATACCAAGTCTGCAATTTGCAGCCCTAGGACAACTTACAGGCATAGTTACCTAGGCCAAGACTAGATGCAGGAACATTAACTTCATCATTGTATTTCATACGAAAAAATTCCCTTACATTCTTTTACAGTGTCAAAGTGAACACAAAATTCAAATAAAACATCTTGAAATTATTTCCTGTTTATAATATTCAGCATACATGACATTTTCAGATTGCCATAATGGCTTAAATTAATCTAGACATTTGTATCCCACTGGATATCAATATTAAATGATTTTCCTTATTCAAAAACCATATGTTCAGCTAACTTTACTCAGTATTCCATTTGGAAAATGCTTACATTGAAGTTCCGTATTTCGAACCATAAGCTTAAAAGTAATTCACCAAAGCATGGAGCAAGAAACCTGGTTACCTGCAGTAGAACCAGAGGACAGTTAGCCTTAGATAGGGTAAAAGCCTAAGCTACTAACAGGTAAGCAGTAGGTATCTTGGGTTATCCCCTTCACCATGCATAAGGCAACATGAACATGCATATTTTATAGAGAACATAAATGCTAAGATATTAAGCCTTTTATAGATCTAGTATATAGAATTTCCATGGCTGAGCAAGAACCCTGCAACAGCAAATCTTGGATGTCTCTTAGATCTCCATTTCAGCAAGTAATCCTAGAAAAGAAGCTAAGGTTAACCTCATAATATCTAGAATTAGTACATCTAGGGCCATACTTCAGAAAATCAGCATATTAATCATAGGATATTAGGACCCTTATCTATATATCCAGTTATCAGGTTGCAGCATAAGCAGCATATAATCCTGCACATTATATTAGTTCAAGAGTAAACAAACATAAGATACTAAAACTCTTATGGATCTAGTTCTAAAAACTTTCTTAGCTAAGCAAAAAAATTTCAGAAGTATTAAATAATGGAAGTCCCTAACTCAAATGGATCCAAGGGCCATGTCAAAAATAAGAGCAAAGGCCAAGGCATTTTCCCAGCATATTATATCACAAACTTAATAATGTGGCTGAAACATATTTCTGCACACAATAAGAGCTTACTAACTAGTCACTTAATGGTCTGCCTAGTTAGATATACTTTTTCCATTGTTCTTTAATATTTTGCATATGCATAACTCTGAAGATGTGCAATGTCCAGCTCATGCACAACAAGTTCATGTACTCATGGACTCATGTAATCTGCAAGTTTTTGGCATAGTACTTATTATTAACAATCTCATATAAGCACACATATACAGAAAACTTATAGAAAACCTGAATGTTTTGCGCTCCCATGATAACTCCAGCATGTTGTTTTGCTAATGCAGCAGGTGCATCTCCAGCAATGGGATCCGGATTCCCCTTTGTTGCAATTATATTTTGCTCATTGTTCTTGTCTGCTTGAGCAGCTACTCCATCCCTAGATTTGCAGTTTTGCCCCACCTCATTGGGGTCTGGATTTTCCAAGTTACCATCATTCTTAGATTTGATTACACATCCTGCAGTAACTGAAGGCCCTTGAGCAGCCTTACGAAATTCAAATAGCTTCTTCCTCTTGGAAGCCTGACTCAAATTCAAGCCTCTTCCTGGTAGCCATGTTCAGATCCCCTTGCTTCCTACCCATGTTCATGAAGAAACTATTATGCAAGGGCGTTCCCCTTGCACAAAGGAGCTTCAAAGCTAATGCATCTGGGCATTTTAATCTCGGGCTCATGCCTATTTATCTGCTGGAATCCCTATCCTTACTACCGTTCCTTCAGATTGGTAGTGTCCTACGACCATTTCTTTTCTGCTATTTTCTCTTTTGTAGAAATTAAGAAGTTCAACAAATGCTTTACCAGTCTGTCTTCTTGACGGAATGCAGGTACATTTCCATCCGTTTCTGTTTCCATCCGTCTCTCTTCACGGTTAGAGGGTCACCCTAACTGTCCGAAAACCCTAAAATCAAACCCTTAGTCATTTTTTATCAAATGATGTTAGAAAAAAATAGATGCCATTTTCCTATGCATGAAAGTATTTCAACCATTAATATGAAAATACCATGGCAACTATTGCTTTGTCAAAGCCTCATGCAAACGTGCATATAATAACCACATGCAAATAATAACCCCATGCAAGAACTTTTTGTTCAAGCATGTGACAAGTGCCTTCCATGCACCGCATGCACCCAAAAGTTGCATGCATTTGCAATGCAATGTTTTCCAACGTAAAGCCATGTTTTAAAACCCATTATTTGCAAGACAAACCTTGTACTCATGCCCAAGTCCAAACCTTTAGGCAAGGAGACCTTGTTCATGCCAACCTGCAACATTTGCCCTTACAGTGTGTACAACTAAACAATAGGCATAAGATCTTGATTCAAAGATAAATCTTATTTTATCATTAAAAAAAAAAACCTTCCAAGTCAATAAAGACCTTTTATCTTACCATTCCGATGCCTTCGGAACTTAAAGATACAATTGGCAGCCCTAAAAGAAAACAGGTGCCTTTTTCTTTTAGGCCTAGACTTGATTACAAGTTATAGCAAAATTTATCATTAAGACAATTTGCTTTATTCTTGTGTAGCTAAAAAATAAGAGCACATGGACTTTCAAACAAATAGATATGTAAAACTATATGTCATATTAATAATAATAATAATTAAAAAAAAAAAAAAATGGGAAGCCTATCGTGCCTAAGGCTTGCCATTCGTCTCGGCGTAAGGAATGGCAATGTTCCCATTATCGCCATAACGAAGGCATCCTATTATGACTATATGCCCATCCCCATTCCTAGGATGTATCTAGCCCGATCCCCGCTGCATGAAGGCTGGCCGGCATGATCCCTGGCGGATCTAAGACTCACGATATATCGGCTGGTGGTAGCACGCGTCGCTTTCCGTTGAAGCTGCAGTTGATGGCGTCGTTGTTGGCGCATACGTGGCGTTGCCGTAGGAAATCCAGGTAAGCCTCAATAAAAATCCCACTTGAGGACTGATGTTGGACCTTCCTTTGGTAAGTGATTCCACTTAACGAAGTAGGACAGGCTATGGCCGTCCCTTGTCTGCTTGTACGCACGATCAAGAAGAGTGTGTGAAACTAGTTCCACTTGCTCGTCCAACTTATCAAAGAGCCTTTAGGATCCATATGTTACCTTAGGATCAATTGTGTAGTTCTCCAAAAGGCTAAGAATTAATGTTCAACCAGACGAAGTCTTATAACATATATATAATTATATTTTTCGATTCTATGATAGTTAACACTGCAGCCACTCTACCCTTTATTCTATCAACATTTTCTTTTCACTATGCTTTTAAATACCTTTCTCCTTTTGATTATCTTTCATGTTTTCATACTCACACTCTCTATCTTAACCATATGTTACATCCACAACCGTACACCATTTTATGTCATTATTTATATGTATGTATTCTCATTTACATACATTGGTCATATATACAGACACTCTTATATTTACATTTTATACTACCACTCTTCAATGTACTCCTCTGTTCGTCCTCACTGTTAGAATCCTCGGACTACCTGTGATGGCTAGATGTCCGGTGTGAAGGACACAGAGGTGTCATTCGTCCCACGCCTTCTAAGGGAATCCTATATAGCGAAAGCGTACATACATGTTAGCACCTGGCAACAATGCAAACGAATAATGTGCCACCACGAAGGGTGGCTCATCCATCATCAATACGAACAACAACATAATACCAACATAACATAGGAAATGCACCATAAATGAGGATTCTACACCAGGCTCAGACTCAAAGGGGTCAACTGGCAGTCAGGGCCTCCGCATAACAACAGACGGAATCATAACAATGGCATTGGCTGGCATAGAACAATGGCAAGGGTAGTCCATCCACTCCTCCTGTGCACACTTTGCAGATAGGCTGAAATATGCTATGACGTGATTGTAGCCTTCCGGAGGCGTAATCTCATGGAGTCACCCTATGAGACTACTCCAGGTTACATCTCCCCAATCCATTGAGGCAGAAAAAGGATGAATCCCCTCCAGAGCATGATGGTTACATGGGCATACTAGAGGATCGTGGCACCACTGGCACACACGCATCCGTACCTGACTTACCCCTTAAATCTAAAGGCCGGCTCACCGCGCCCGTTTGAGTTAAGGACACTCCAATGGATATATCCTATAACCCAGGGGGTGTCAAACTCATACCCGCCCCTTTAGTGATCGACTATAAGCCTAGCACATTATAGGAATCTTGTAGCCACGCTTGGCAAGATCCCACCTCCGTTTCACCATCATACCCGTTATCTAGTGCTGAATCACAACATAGCATCCACAGCCAGGTGGGCTCTTGTGCACATGCCGCATCTAATGGGATTTAAAGGATTCTAGCTAGGAGCATCACTAAATCTAGATAGCCTTTAGGTCTCGACCCCCCTTAATCCAATAGAACACAGGAGGAACAGAAAGAGAAACAGCAATCAGATACAAACATCCATCATCATCATAAATAGATCATAGAATAGAATCTAATCATCCATCTACTCAAACAAGGGTCAGAAGAATACAAGCTATGCTAAAACTAACCGATATCATAGCTATCTCTGTGGTTCTCCATCCCTCTGGCTGGAACCAAGGTTGAAAAGCAGCTCCTCCTCCACCAATCTCCCCCAATTCAAATTGGGGCAAACTGGGAGTGTCCCAAATTAGCAAGCATGTCTTGCCCAATCGATTTGGGCCAGGTGACAACTCTAGATTGGTTAAGTATTAACTAATTAAATATTTTAACCACTTTTAATATTAGGTTAAGCCCTAAATTCGAATTAGGGTTTAGGGTTAGGTTTCCACCTTAATAATTAATGATTAACATAGCTACTCTTAACTTATGAATAATTAATTCAGCATTAATTATTCATAGTGACGTGCCGTGTATTTATACCCAAAAGGCGTATAAATACATGGATCGTCACAATGGAGATTGATGAGCTTAAGCAGGGCTAAGAACAAAAATGGGAAATTTAAAGGTAAATGATAATGAAAAAGCAGTGTTGCTAAAGAAGATGCTGCACTCAAAGAACAGCTTGCAGGACTTAGAGGTGAATTATCTAAAATCAAACAAGGGGTATCTAAGCTGGGTCTAGATGTACCACAAGAAATTAAAGATTGGAAAGCACATATAGAGGAATTGGATAACAGGAAAGAGGAAGGGACTGCAGAAGCTACCAAAATTGCGGAAGAGATATGCGTATCTTCTCTTCTTATGGAAGAACAAGAGAGAACTCATAGACAATTAAATATTAAACTTACAGGTTTAGGAGAGTAAGAATCAGATGCCTAAAAAGCAATATCAAATTTCTTCAAAAGAAAAATGTTTTTAGAAGATCTTAGATTTGTGTTGGTCAGAAGAAAGGCTAAGAGCGATCATTATTCATTTCAAAGATGCATAAACTCGTGATCGAGTTATATATAATCATAAGGCACTCAAAAAACATCGAATTTATCTAAATGATGAGCTTACTCCTCTGCAGCAATTAGAATTGAAGCGCCAAGTAAATGAAGTAAGGCAATTGAAGCAAGAGGGAAAACATGCTTATGTACATAATTGCAAGATTTGGATTAAGAAAGTTAGAGAGAAAGTTGTTGCTTTATAGGGACTGGCAAGCCTCAAGTGTGGTTTGGAATGTAAATAGATTGAAGGACAGAAAACATGAATCTAGTCAGATGTTACGAAAAGTAGATGTCATAGTCTTTATTGAGACATGGGAATATGAATATGTAAGACTGGGAGATTTCAATGGGCTTACTAAATTGTTGACGCTCTAGAACAAGAAAGGTTTTGGAAGGGAGAGGGGTTTTGTGGGCATGGCATGCATCGGCAACACAGTGAACTGAATGATAAGCATTTAAAAGGTATGTGAATTTACACAATTTATGTTGTTAGAAGTTAAAGGGGCAATCCAATTTTTATTGCGCATTGTACCTTGTACCTTTAAATTGCAAATTATAGGAATAAGGGGACCTTGCAGCTGATGACACGTTTATACACTTGAACTTAGACAAAAAGGATCGGTGTTTTTAGTTGGTGAGTTTAATGATAGGCTGTCGCAGAGACAAGCTAGAATTTATGTTGGTGGAATGGATGATTTTTCACTGGAAGAGCTTTCAAAAAGTGATATGATAAGTGTTGGTTGGACCCGAGCATCAGAAGATGTGCATAATATAAACGATATGGGAAGACATTTGTTGCAGTTATGTGAGTCAATGAAATTAATAATTTATAATGGGATAAAGAAGTTTCTTCTCTCAGGTAAAATGACATGCATGAGACCATAAGGTTCCAATGCTATGGATTATTTGATATGAGCACCAATTGATTGAAAATTTTCATGTGATAGAATAGAATAGAATATGATTTTATCGTCCACGGAGACCAACTGGCCTATGGGACCCAAGTACAAAGAGAGAGCAGCAGGCGTATTACTACCAGGATTAAAAAACCCCCGCCCCGAAGGGTTTTCGGGGGAAAAACCTTAGTAGCAATAAGGATGCTGACATACAGCACAGGTATATACATAATCACAAGTACAGGTGAGGTTAATGTCGGACGGGGGGCATAAGCGAGTCAGCAGTATCCATTACCTCCGGAGGTAACGATCCCAACAAGCCTACTGGAGGCCGTGCTCGTAGCTCATGCAAGGCCCGATGGGGCACAACTAACCGAGCATACCGAGCCCGGATATGCTCATACGCCCGGACAGGCACGGAGGGCGTGACTTTCATCCTCAATGGCACGTTGACAAAGATCGGCGGACTCTGTCCTCACGCGGCTCCCCGAATCCATCTCCCTGTCTCAATGCAGAGGTGGTGTGCACCTATCGCGAATGGAAGCAATCACCCTGGCGCTTTTTTCATGGGTAGATGGGTGCGCGGTAGTGGTGTGGGCCCCTCGTGAGCATGGGATTAACTTTGTTGTCGATAATTTGCCACCTTGACATGTGACGGGGCCTCTGCATCCCAAAGCTTGGGCCATGAAGCAAGCATCCAAGTATCCGCTTCAAGGCGGTAGCGTTCCTTCGGTGTATGCACTGGTCCACATCGTGTGCCTGCACATTCCATAGCGAGAACCACGGGCTTGCTTGTCTTTCCAGCCAGAAGCTTTGAGTCGCCGGGCCCATCGCCACTTGCCAAAGCGAGGGGTTGGGCAGCCGGGGCTTCATCCATAGCCACCACCTTACGGAAGTAAATAATGTGACATTCAGTATAAGCAGCCCTCTGTAATGGAAGGAAGCCTGTCTCTTGGAGCAAGATCTCGATATGGGACCGTGGATTTCACTCCCGGTGCGGGGCCAAGAAATCATTCGACTGCTCTAGATCGTTCCAAGTGGTGAGGGATATCACCGGCCCCACATACGCCCCCATAGAGGAGGACCCGGTTCAACCAAGGCCTCGAACAAGTGTGCTGGTGACCCCATGCATCTGACTACGCCTTGATGTTGTTTTGCATTGCATCGGGGGCTTTCCGCCCTGCGGTGACCCGTAAACGATGGATGCATCCCGGTGTGTGGTAGTAGAAAACTCAATGCCCAAATACTTATAAGACCGAGCCACCTCCCACTACACTACGGTAAGTGAATGAGGGAAGACATGGGTGCCGGGATGATGGGACCAAAGACACCCTTGTCTTGGCCAAGTTAACTCTCATGTCGGTGAATTGGCGAGAAAATGTCCAAAGCATCCGGTGGCGTTGCATATCCTCAGGGTATATGCGGCAGGTCAACATCATCAAAGATATATGAGTTGCCGGATTATGTGGTGCATCAACCGGCGCCTCCCCGTGCTTTCGGCTAGCCATTCTTCTAGCCTGGTCAATGTACAAGCGAAGAGCGTCGGGGATAGAGGGCAGCCCGGCGCACCCCAATGCTACTAACAACGGGCTCCCAGAAGCGGTGTGAGACGGAGGAGCAAGCCCTCAGATAGTGCAGTATATAGCATTCTCGCGCAAGTCGACGGGGTCCCTAGGCTGTCTCAATCTGTCCCACAACTTATCCCGAGGCAACGTGTCAAAAGCCTTTGTGAAATCCATAAAGCAACAAAGGTCATTCTCAAGGCCGATTCCGGCTATCCTCTATGAGTGTTCGCAGAGTGAAGATATGGTCAATAGTAGAATGTCGGGGCGGAAGCATGCCACGCATGCGAGCCCAAGACTTCTCCATCCTCTGCCCAAAGTGTCAATCGCCGCTCAAGAATCCCGGCAAGCAACTTGGCAAAGACAGAACTGACCATAATGGTACGATAGTTGGCTGGGCTGTGGGGGTCCCCTGCTTTGTATATGGGCACAACTCTACTGGTAGTCCAGTGCGGGGGGAAGCCTTCTTGCAATGCCCTGTTGAAGAGTGCTGTGAGAACCGGCACCATTGGGGGCCCGGCCCACTTGAGAAGCTCTGCACCGCATACCATCCAAATCTGCTGCCTTCCCGTTAGCGAGGCGTTGCAGGCCCATTATGACATCCCCTTCAGTAATGACCGAGTGCTAGGCCTGTCTGCGGAGGTACTGGTGCCCGGCTTCCCATTGGGTCATACAGCTGCTGCAAGTATCTCACCCATTGTTCTGGGGTAATATTTCCTGTGGGCTGTGCAGGCTTACTCAAGACCTTTCTCCAGAAGGCCCTAGGGTGGCGGTCTAGAAGACCAAACATCTGTTCTTTGAGTTCCGCAAGGTACCACGGCTTTCTTGGTCTTGAGGAAGGGGCGGTATTGACGGACGGCCTGCGGCGAATGGTGGGGTCCGGCAATTGGCGGAGCCATCGTTTCAACTCCCGACATTAGGTCATCGAACCGATGATTGGGGGGAAGGTGGTTGCAGCCCCCGTGGATCGCCGAGAGCGGTCTCTCCCAAAGCATCCGTCCCCTACCCTCGGAGGAGCCGGTTCGGTGGCCGTCTATTTGTTGAAGTGTGGGGAGTTGCAGCACTCCCGGCAGCTCATGCTCAAGCATCCTCGCATAGACCGCCGCATGATCATAGTCCAGACGCAACCGTGGTACATGGGGTGTTGGGGCAATGGGTGCTTTCGGTTGGCCTGCCAATCTATCCGCAAGAACGGTGGGGCTGATGGTGAGAGTCTACTTCCCTCGTCCGGCCACTGCCCCGACACTCGGGGCGAGTGATCAAGTGTAGGCATTGCTCGTCTGCTAGCACGTAATCCACCACACTGGTGCCGCCCCCCTGGTTCTCCTGTCTACAAGTGAAGCGGCTGGAGGACGGCCACTGTGCCAGCCCATTGCAAATGACCAGGTCAAAGATACTGCCCAGCAACAGCAGCTGCCGGCCATACCGTGTCACCTGGCTGTCATCTGACGCCCTTGGCCAAACCATCTCTGCGGGGTCCATTTGCAACACATCCTCAGCTAGAGGTGCGAATTTTGGGATCTGCTCTGCCCCTGTGCGCGCATTGAAATCTCCAAGCAACATGACCTTGCCCAATTGTCTGTACTGCTGTATGTCATCATATAGATCGACATAGGGCTCCTGCCTGTCCACATCCAAGTGCGTGTGGTAAAAGTTGCTCTCAGCATGTGGGAAGTAGCAAGCCGCCACAAAGAGAGGGGCTGCCATTTTGTTCGCACTCATACCCACGGTATCTGTTGTGCCTATCGCCTTTGCCACAGGGGGAGACAGGATTGGGCCAAAGGCCATGCGGTAATAACACGCAATTCCTCCGTGTCCTCGTTTCCCGGTGCACTCATTGAAGACGGAGTAGCGCTGGTATCCTGGCAAATCAGGTAGCCTGTGACCAGCATGTTCCCATGTTTCCATGAGGAAGATAAGGTCCATGTCCATGGCGACGGAATTGAGACTGTCCCCCTTCTGCCATGGAAAGCCACGGCAATTCCAGGATACCACGCTGAGGCACGATCCCTATTTAGTGGCATGCATCGCCACTTCAGGTCCGGTGGTAGTGGTGGTCCCAGGGGGAGCGGAAGATGTGGATGCCTGTGCCGCTGGGGCCCCCTCAGAGGGGACTCGAGGGGCCGGAGTGCCTGCATCCCTGTTTGGCTGCCACGAATGGCGCATCCTTCCCGGACCAGCCCTTTGCCCCTCCATGTCTGCGGCCCCTCGACTTTGGCCGACTCACGCCGGGTCTCTTCTTTGTCTTTGGGGTCAAGTCCCGGTCAACATACAGAGCCGTCCCCTTCAACTTCCGGCCCTGACACAGGATGGCCACCCGCTCTGGCATGCTCTCAACTGTGAAGATGACCACCCGGGGGCCAAAATTAGATCATGTGGCACTAAAAGTTTTGCCTAAAACTTTCTTTTGACGCAGCACAAGAGACGAATAAAATTAAGTCCAAGCAAGGTTAGGGATTATGCATGCTAGGTAGGGATAGGGAGAATCTATTGCATGGCCTTTGAAATTACCAGTGCAAAAGCAAATTTTTCTGAATACTTTGTTGGATGTGGCAGCCAAAGTATTTGGGTACTCATGTGGCAGTCATAGAAAGCGTAAGAAAACACTTTGGTGGGATAATGAATGTCAAGAAGCTAAGAGGGATAAAGAGATACAAAGAGACCCTTCAAGAAGCTTATTATGAGTAAGATAGTTGCATGGGAGATGAAATGGCAAGAAGAATTGATGTTGGAGCTAAGGCAAAAACCCAAACAGTTTTGGTCTCACACAAAAAGAACATTAACTCCACTTGGTAATTTCAGCATACATGACGTGCTGGAATATGTCAGAACATTATACGCGGTCTCAAATGATACTCAAATAAAAATTTCGAAGAAAGAGATGCCTGATATATTCAGCCCAGACAACGTAGAACATTCACTTGTAAAAATGATAAATGGGAAGGCTTGTGATTCATAGGGTTTTGCAATATAATTGTTGAAATGGGGAGTGAGGCCAGTCTATGAAAGAGTGTCTCATAATTTTAATCTTGCAGCATGATATGGAATTTCTGATCAGTGGTGTCTCAACAGAATTGCAGTCATTTTCAAAACATGTAACCTAGACTGTGTGAGGAACTGTTGCACCATCATGTTGAGTAGTATTATGGCAAAGCTTTTTGGATCATTATTGGAGTAGTCTGAGCGGAAAACCAAGGTATTAGAGCTTTAGGGGAGGCAGGTTTTCGTCATGACCATTCCATAGTTGACCACCTTGTAACATTGAAAATAATGGTTGAGGGAGTAAAAGGGTTGGTAAGGCATTTTACTGTTGCTTTGTTGATTTTAAAAAAGCATTCGAAAAATTGGGTAAAAGGATTGTTACAATTGGTATACCTCTTGCTTTGCGTAAAGGAGTTGCAGGGTTGTATGAACAAGTGCTAGCTGAGCTTTCTTTCCCCATGGATGGTCCAGAAAAAGTAGTTAGTAGTGTTGGGATGAAACAAGGAGATCCTCTCTCACCAACGCTATTTGGATTATTTATTGATGAATTAGAGGAGTGGTTACCCAATGCCGGAGATAAAGGGGTATGTTTGAGATGTTATGTGATAAAACTATTACTCTACGCTGATGATGTGTTGCTCGTGACATGTTCTGCTAAGGGGCTTTAGAGACACTTGCAAGAATGTAAATAAGAAGAACACAAAGATAATGGTGATTGGTTGCCGAGACAATGTGAGCATTGAGTTAGATGATGTGTCGTTGGAATTAGTAAGTCAATATAAGTATTTGAGCATTGAATTTACTGATAATTATAAGTGGAAGAAAGGAGCAAGTAAATGAGTGATAAGTGGCCTTCGAACGTTATACGACACATTGAGTTTCTGGAAATAACATCACCTTTGGAAGTGGTCAGTGAGGAAATTGATGTATAAAATGCTTGTGCGGACTGAAATATTGTATGTATGTCCAGCATGGGAGTCAGGATTGGCTCGGATGCATTGGAAAAATATTGAGAATGTTCAAAAAAGATTTTTGTTGTAAGAACTTGGAGTGAAAACCCAAACCCCCTATGAGATGTTATTAATGGAAACACTAATGTTTCCTCTAGAAGCAGAGGCTCTATGTCAGACTCTAGAATACCTAAAGAGAGTACAGGGTATGAATGAGTCAAGGCTTCCTTTTCAAGCACTTATAGAATCTATGAATCGAGGTGGCAGTGGATGGTATTAATAGTTGATTGTTTGGACGTTGTTGGATAATTGAGGTGTCAAACCTTCCCGACTTAGAAATTGGTATCCGCCATTATGTGGCGCAACAAATAGTAAGGAGGTTGTAGCCCTCTGAAGATCTAGGGACTGAGAGGGAATTCTATAGAAGGGAGATAAACCCAATGTTTATATATGCAGAAGTTGACTATTTGAATGCTAGAAATGGGAGGAGACGGAGAAAGTCAATTTCTTAACTCCGTTTGAGCTCACATAGACTTGAAACTGAGATGGGAAGAGAGCAAAAACTACCACATGACTTGAGATTTTGTGATAGCTGCAGGAAGGTTGAACTAGGAGATGAATGTCATGCTTTACTTACATGCTCAGCTTACAGTCAGCTGCGAGAGTGTTATGAGGGTGAGTGCAATATCTCTACATGAGCTATTGGCAATGCAATTATCAGTTTTAAGGGCTTGACTTCAATAGTTTTGGAATTTCAAGAGAGAATTGCAAGAGAGAGGCTTTTGAGTTTAACAATTGGATAGATGTGTTTGAGCAACAAAAAAGACGTGAATTTTATGTACAATTGTATTGATTTTGCCTATGGACCTGGAGGTCTAAATTGGAGCAATGAATAAATAAATGTATCTCATAAGTTATGTAGTTATACCCTCCAGCATCTTATATCAGAATATACGTGGATACAAAATACGAAGAAGTAAATGAGAATAACTCAGAAGAAAGCGTCTCAGATTATCCAAGTTAAGCCAGGCTGCTGATGGAAACTATCTGAAACCTATGCTTTTCCAAAAGGAAGGATAATGGCCACAACAGTAAATGCATTTTCAAAGAGAAGGTTAAAGTGGCCCTGTTGAACTTTAATCCTGAATATATTAAAGCAAAATTACTTGAAGTGCAAAATGGCAAAACATTCTCGAAGATTAGTTTAATCCCCATGTCTCATTCTTCTAGAGCCGCCTATGCAAACTTCTTGCACTGTATCTTTAGTTATGCATAGTCACATTCTTTACAACAAAATTCCACCTCCAGGAGGCGCCGTTTTCGCAAGTGAGTACGGTACAACTGTTTAGTGTAGTTATCTAATGACACTGCCTGTAATGTCTCTTAATCATGTAACGAGATTTTGTATCTCTAACATTCCAACAGGACCCATTATTCATCTTCTCGTGTAAGCCCAGCTTATGACTATGTACAGCATGCAGCATCGCTACTGTCAACAACCTTAGCGAGAAATTGGGTAACACTTTACTCCAAGCTCCAACTCTGTTCAGGTTTAATCACTCATCATCAAAGATTACAAACTGTCTTTTCTTTCTGGCATGAGAGAGCCGAGCATCTGCATCAGGATGGGAATTCTGACCAATAAGTGTTAGATCAGCTTCACTCTCTGTTGTCCCCTTGTCATTGTCCATTAGCATTCCTTCTGCAGATATTGGACTCCCTTCACTTAACTCTGCTTCACGAGAATGAATAAGGCGTTTCTTTCGCTTTGATACAAATTGCTGAGAAGCGCCATACCCAGAAAGTGTACTAGTACTAGTTGAATTTGCATTTTCGAGGTCCCTGTTAACAATACCATCTCACTTAGTATAGTAATTCTTCCTCTTCATAAAACAAAATTTCTAGTAAGAAGAATTACTCACTCATGCTTCTGGATAACATTCTCGTCTACATCACTTTCCATTTCCTTGGCCATGCTTTGTATTGCTGAGTCATTTGATCTGGACTCGATGCCGTCTTTCAACCTACAGCATAATTACTTTCCTAATTGTAAAACCATACGAGTAGACTGGAACAGGAGTTTTTTTATCATACACAAGGGACCTTTGCTGAGATAATTAGGTGCTCACCTTGATAGCGTTATTCCAAGTGGCTCATTATCATCTATATCAAGGAATTTTTCCTTCCTGCTGTCTGTGCTGCCAAATCTCCTCCTGAGCCATATATTCAATAAATGTCAAATAGAAATGGTAGAAAAATGTGTAATGGCACGTTGAATCATCACCTGTTAAGCAGCTCCCCCAAGGTAATACCATCCTCCATGTCATCATCGTGATCATCATTATCGTCACCATGAATAGAAGAATCACTATCGGCAGTAGACTCAGACTTGCCTTCATGATCATTGTCTGATCCGTCCAAGTCAATATTGGATTTTCTATTAGCTACAGCACGTTTCAGACCAAGCTGTTTGAGCTTCCGCGAAACCTGAGCAACTGTGTATTTCCCACTAGCATCCAAAGCCTGTGCAATGCGTCGAGAACACCTACGATTCTCCTTATGCCTGAACAATCACCAAAACAGTTGTTAAAAGAGCACTCTAGGAATGTAAATAATATGACAGCAATTATGGGTAAGTTCTAGCATACTAATGAATGTTACAAAAGAGTTGCGTCGCATTAAGTTTGGTGGATTTGGTGATAATAAATGTTATATAAGTAGAAATATCTGAAAGATCCTTACTGTTCAAAAAGCTCCCTTATCAATACTTCTTGCTCTTCAGAAAATAGACCAGCCTTTACTTTTGATTTCCTCTGATTGACTCTTTTCACCTTACCTGCAAGAAGCTCTGCACCAGTGACTTCACTATCCCTGTACACGCAGGCATTTTAGGAACTAGAATTCTTTTCAAATAGACTTAAAAAACCCTTCATTCCAATACCTTTGATCGTCACCTAGACTACATGGCTGACCAATATCATCCTCATCTTCTCCAAGAGCATCCGCAATACCTTGACGCTGCTTGCTACCTCTGTTAGAGGATCCTCTTATCTTTTGAATGGTATAATCTGCAGTAATTTCATGGCATTCTCTCCGGGTCTTCCAAAATAAGAGTTCTATAAAGAGTAGGCGATTTGACTGGATCTTTTTAAATAAATTCCGGATCAACTTTGTCAAAAAGGCAACAAGACCTTGATGTTCCTTAGATGTTGTTATCCTTTTATCAGAAAGAATTCCATGGAATATTTGAAGCAATGAAAGCTGCACAAAAAGAAATAGAATCAATAAATTGCCATATAAAGAGATTGCATTCCCTAATATCAACTACCTGGTAGAGCATTGGCTCCAGACCATAATCATCGCAGATGCGCTTGAGCATGCGAAGAATATAATAATTCGTAGCTGCAGAATTTGCTGTGCAGTACCTGAGCAGCCAACAGTAATTTGACACAATGGTGTTGTCAGCAAACATGCCTATGCACCTTTTGACATCTAGGCTAGTCTCCTGTGTCTCATTTCCTATTTCGTCATTGCTACTGTCATCATCGTCTTCTTCCCATCTATCATCCTCAAGCTCGTTATGCTTGTAAGTTTTCTCTCCTATTTCACTGCCAGGTTCATCAGTTACACTGTGGCTTTTCGGAACCTGCTCAGCCTGACCTACTTGTCCACCATTAGCTCCCACAATGTTTTGTGGGCAATTTGTCTTCTGCAGTTCCATATCCAAGGATAAATCATTTCCTTGATCGTCTGTTTGACTTCCTGTTCTTTCATTACCATCTAGAAGACCATTGGCAACAGATGATCCGGCCCCAGTATTAATATTTGCCTCATTGCCACTGGTGATAGGTTCTGCACCATGTTCAGTTTGTAAGCAATTGGTATTTTCCAGTTCTCTATCTAAGGATATGTCAGTTTCTTGATCATTTGTTTGACTTCCTCTTATTTCATTAGTATCCATATGACCATTGGCAAGAGATAATTCAGCCCCCATATTTGCCTCATTGCCACTGGCAATAGGCTGTGCATCATGTTCAATATCTTTTGCCTTTCTCCTTGACTTGGTTTTCCGTGCCTTCTTGCGCACCTGTCATCAGAGCATAATAAGGAAACCAAAACAAAATATGTACATCTTTTAACTACAAACTAAGGATAAAATTACCCGCAGAGCACCTTCTTGCTGTGTGACAGTTTCAAGAAGACGAAACACAATATGAGTTGTTTCCACCAAGCTAACCAAGTAACTGAGAATCAAATTACAACACAATTACAAATTAGTTAAGGCTATTCAGAACATATACCAGACAATACAAAGAGGAGCCATAGCCATGCATTACAGGGACACAAGACAAGTCGTGCATAAAAATAAGCAAAACAGAAATTGATATTATGATATACCATGATGCAACCTCAACAGAACATACGTGACCATGTCATTCTGAGCAATATGAAACTCTTGTTGATAAACAGAAAAGAAAACATACCTTCGTGGTAACATGTGAGTATCATATCCCTTGATTGAGTGCATGAGCAAATTAAGAATTCCATGCTCAGTCTGATCATAGAATATTTTGAGCAAAAGAATGCGCGCCACTCTTGTTTCTTGCTCACTAACACAGTCTGATTTTTTGAATACTAGATCAAGCATAAAAATCTGTCCACCGAGCAAAATAGCAGTCATTTCCAAGCATTATAATTCCTCTTTCGAAGGAAATAAAGAGCAATACCATATCCCTTAACAAAGTTCCAGCTGCTGTAAGAGATGTCCAATGATTTGTCTGTTTAGCAGATTCAAAATACTCGCTCCACTTTGAAATAACCAAAGTAAACATCGTGTCATCCATGGTGCAAGAGATGGGGCCACAAATTTTCCCTTGGAAAGAGCTTATAGACTCATTATTTCCGTTGATGTCATCAGAAGAGTGCACACTCTAGCAAAAGATCCTAGGCATGAGGCCTTTGAATAAAGTAAATATCCTGTGAAATGAGTTGCTGTTCTACTTACTTTGCCAGAACAAATTATGTGGCGTTGATATGATGTAATAAAGTGAGCAACTTCAAGAAACATAACAATCTCTGTATCCTGAATCCCAGACCTTTCCTTCTGAATATCTTCTTTGACAGTCTGCATGAGCACTGAAGGGAAGACCTTTAGAGAACCTTTATACAGTCGTCATCACAAAGTCAACCTCAGTTTAAAAGGACATCGGTATTTCTTAGCAAATAACCTGTATCCTCGTAGAGATTTCTTCTGTACAACTTGGCATGAGCATTCCACAGAAGATGGAGAATAAAAAGGGGTCTAATCTTATAAGAAGAGCTGGAAGACAATATTTTCTGGCATAAAATTTGACTCAAATGTAAATGCTGGCAGTCAGGACTTGAATGCTACTAATTTTATAACTTCACATTGTCTGCTTGATAAGACAACGAGTGACGCATGTAAAACTGGGAACGGGACAATCAAAGCAGCTTATTGGCAGGGTTTTCATTTCCCCTAATTGTGGAACCAAGAAAATTTCCCTGTATTCTAATAGTAATCTATCTAGGATATTAGTTAGAAAGCAGGAAACACTTAGTGAAGATAACTCACTGTTGTATCCAGCTTCCAAGAATTGTTCTGCAAAATTCTTCAGAAGCTTGCACACACTTTTCTCTGATGGTAAAGAAACATTACCATCTTGTGCCATGCGTTTCATGGGGCCTCGTTTAGCCGAAGGGTGTTTTGTCACATTATCCAGAGGTGACTGGAAAGGATTTCTAGTCAAAATAGTCTTAGAACCATCCTGCCAGCATGCCAGAAAAACTAAGGCAACTGAACATATCATGACTTACACAACAGGTTATTAATCAAGCACTACATACCTGGCCTATTCTGACAAACATTCCACTAAATCGTGAGTGACGAGGCAAGTCCTTAAACCGTAAGTTTTTAAGCTCCTTCTTCTCCTCATTGATTAGGTGCCGAAGTGATGATGAGTGTTGTTTGGACTCACTAGCCTGTTAGCAATTTATTAGAGACTATAGAAAAAATAATTATGAAGTGCATGAGGCAGCCATCCTCAAGTTAGAAAAACTAGTTATGCAGCACAGGAAGATACATAATATCATAAATTGTTTTTATAGTCTAAGATTCAACAAACTCAAATGCTAGACATTGTCATTTACATAATTTGTAAGAGAATGATAAATGAAGCCAACTTTACCAGTCTATTTCGGTCAATTTGAAATACATCACCTCTAAGCCATCTTCAGCTGTTTGAATTGTTGCTATCACATCAGGTTGCTGACCACGAAAAATGTGATAAAAGATTTCCAGGAAAAGAAAGTTGTCCCGTCGAGCCATTCCATATTTTCCTTCTACATGTTGCAGCAAAGCCAACAATAAATCCCCCACACTCTCCTGAAAAATACACTGAAGGAATCTGTCCTTTAAGTGCAGGAATAGAGCATCAATCGAAGTTGGTTCCTGTACGGATAGAAGATTCCGAAAGAGGGTGAGAATAAGTTGCATCATCTTCCAATCATCTTCAGCAATATTTCCACTACAGATAAGCCAATTCACAGGGTTAGTACTTTCAATATAAATTTAGAACACACAAGGCATTCCCTACCTTTCGAGATGTTCCAGCGGTTGTTCCAAATGAGCTAAGATCACGGCAATCACATCGTTATCAAGAAACGCTACTTTGAAATGACATAGGTATTCCAGCTGTTGCCACCGTTTCTGAGAAGCTGGGTCTATTGGCATTGTCAAAAAGACAATTACTTTCACTGCCATATTATTCCCCAGGTCATCAACGATGTTCAGTTAGAGATTTCCAGACAGAACTGGCTAAATGACATACAACACTCATATAGACTTTCTTTATGCCTAATGACATAACTAATTAACGTTATTAACAAGCCCAAAGCGCTTAACGTTCAGTCAAGAAACGATACGCTGCTTACATGCATTAAGAACTAACTCATAGTCTCCTCGATATTGTAACACCAACGGAATCAAATCATGTTTAACGGTATTCCATTGACCGAGCTGCATAAATACATCTCTAGTTTCCGGATTATCCCTCCTGAGAAAACGCTGCAGATCTTTCAAATTCTCTGCAGAAATATGAGCTAGAGTTAGCAAAATCGACGACAATATGGCTTCAAAAGACAATGCCGATGCTAGTCTGTACCTAAACAATTTTCGCCCTTTTCGTAATGTGAACCACCATCAATATCTTCGACAGTGCAGCCCAGGCCCGAGCAGACGATTGTGAGCTCCTGCAGATCCATTGCGCAACGCAGAGAAGAAAATAAATGGCGGGAAGTTCATGCGCCGGTTTTATTTTGTTTCGTTTAATCTATTATTATTACTAATTAATGTGTTTTTGCTGTTTCTGCTGTTTCTATTTTACTCTGTTTTGTGACATTTACGATTGTACAGTCACACCATTGAAATTGGTTCAGGATAGACTTACCCTGGTTTGGGTTGATCCTGCCCTCCGGGATCCCCAAATGGGATCCCCTCCTCCGGGATCCCCACGTGGGATCCCCTCCTCCGGGATCCCACAGTTAACTGCGCAGTTAACGCCTTACTGCGCAGTTTTTGCTGTTTTTTTTGCCGGATTGGAGCGAGGCCAGTGCAGCGGCGCTCGCCCTGCTTCCTCCTCCGCATCTACCTGATCCCCTTGCCCTCTCGATTCCGACCAGCTACGAACTGATCCCATGCGATTCGGTGCCGGATCGAGGGAGAAAATCCCACAACAAATTTGCCCCAAAAATCCCTATAAGGGCCAAGATTTTTGCGCAGTAACTTGGTGGTAACCGGGGATCCCGTCCTCCGGGATCACACCTCTTGGGGATCCCGTCCTCCAGTATCACCCCTCCGGGATCCCCGAAACCAGGGTAAGGATATCCCGCGCCATTGAAATTTATCACTACGTAAACCGCTGGTTTGTAGAAATTCCTCGAATGTTCCATGTTTCTTTACTTTAGGTATTTTTGGGTTTATGCGGTTTTGGTGGCTCCGCTTATAGCACCGCCATAGCAGAGTAAGGGCGGATCCCCATTAGGGTGGCACCTGAGTTTCCCACCTGTGCCACGTAACCGATTTACCAGCGCAGCAAAAGCCACCATTCCCGTTTGAAGCATGTGCCACATAAGCAAAAATAAGTGAAACCGAATTGAATGTTTCCATTGCTCCTGCATTTCTTTACCTGTTGGCTTTCGGTGACCGAGGCTTGAACGCTGAGGAGATTTTTTGAAAGATGGGGCTGTGAAGCTACCTTCAGGTTGTGAAGCGCCCCGATACCTTCAGGTCAGATTATATCTTTTTGCTATTTCGATGGATCCTCATACTCTTCTTTTAATTGCTTTATTATTACAAGCAATTACTATTGCAATGAGCATTTCTGATACTATTGACGAAGTTCTGGACGAGGAGCTTCGTGATAATGAAGAGAATGAAGGACAACCAGAAATCATGTCCACAGTGCTTTTTATGTCAATGTTAACTGAAGAATTTAGATTGCCAAGAGGAACTCTAACAGGTATAAGGTATGGGCAATGGTATATCAGACCCCGATCAATCCATTGGTGGTTCCATTATGAAGGTTTTGTCATGCAAGTAGATCCCACTCGTTTTAAAGATATGTTTAGGGTATCCCAAGACACTTTTCATTACATTTGCAGCCTAGTTACAGACGATCTACAATCCCAAACTCCGCCTTGTTTCAGTTCCATTCCAAATCGTGTAGTCTCAGTAGAGAAGCCAGTTGCCATTGCTTTGAGACGATTGGCATCTGGCGACAATTTCCTAACCTTGTCAGAATTATTTGGGGTTGGACCGTCCACTGCTGCACGCACGACATTGAAGTTTGTCGATGCCCTTGTGAAGAATGCACAACATCATTTACAGTGGCCTTCAGGAGAAGGAATGCTTGCAGTAAAGCATGGATTTCAGGCAATTCGTGGCTTTCCTAACTGTTGCGGAGCCATTGATGCAACACATATTGTAATGGAGCTTCCTGATTATGAAAGCGAGGTTGAATGGTTTGATAGAGAGAGCAATTTCTCCATGTTAGTGCAAGCTATAGTAGACAGTCGTACAAAGTTCTTTGATGTAGTTGCAGGATATCCTGGAAGTGTGAATGATGCACGTCAACTCAGGGTTTCAAACTTTGCACATATGGTTGAGCGAGGTGAGAGATTGAATGGACCACCTATTCAAGTTAACAATCACAGTGTTCGTGAATATATTATAGGTGATGCAGGATATCCATTGCTTCCGTGGTTGATTGTACCCTACCCTGGTACAAAATTGCCTCCAAAAATAGATAGGTATAATTACATGCATTCATCATCACGTATGGCTGTAGAGCGTGCATTTGGCTTGCTCAAACGTTCATGGCAAGTTCTATATAAGAAAATTTATAAGCCTAACAAGCATGCATTGTCGAGAGCAATAATAGCATGATGCATGCTCCACAACATCATGCTTGACAGGGGCGACCGCTACTCTCAAAATGTGATTGATAGTGTTCATAACTTCAATCATGCAGAGCCATACCAAGATGAGCCAATTGGGCGACAACCATCCAATACTGGACAAGAGCTGCGACAGGTCATTTGTGACCATCTATGGACATCCAGATAAACTTGGACAGGTACTTTTCTTTTTGCATATAATAGTAGTCAATAATAAGTGTATTAAATTTATGACCGTAATCTGTTTTTGTGTTGAGCAGTGTTCTATGAGTTTCTGTTCTGGGAGGTTGCAGATGCCAGGATCTTGTGTTGGGTTTGTCTTGGGAGTTTCTGGAAGTTGCTAGTTGGAGGCTTGGCAGGCACAGGCGCTCTTATGAATGTTGGACTTCCAGGGACATGATTAAGTCTTCTGTTGTTTTACCCGCATATGACATATTTCAGAGTCGTGCAGAGCTAGTGCAGCAGAACTCCTTATTCATTTCTTAGTCCAACAAATTGTACATTTTGATATGTCTGTTCTTGACGGCATGAAGCTATGCCAATAGCTGTTCTGTCACATTTTGTGCTGTCACATTTTGTTTGTTTAAGAATATTTAATACTTCGTTTACTTCCTTTCAAAATCTCTGGAATTGGGATTGGTTGCCTAAATTAACATTGGTATTGTCAAGCATCTCAACCATCTGTTGTCAAGCATATTCATGGAAGTAAAAGGTACACAAAACATGTTTTATATTTAAAAAACACTGAAACACTGATTATTCAAACACTGAAACACTGATTATCTAGCTACTTGTACACTAAACACACGTTGGGATAGAAAACCCTGAAGAAAATAGTAGTACAAATGCACCAATACATTCTTATACAGCCGGAGCTGGACAGAGAGTTCAATTACAGAGAATAATTTTCCCCTTATTGACGAAGAAAAAGCGTTGCAAGCAATCAGTAACGCAGTTCAGTCTATAAGTTCAGTCTTGTTCGCTTCTAAAAAATACCCCAATGATGCTGCCGTTTTCCTTGAAATGAGATATTGCTATTTCAACAATGTATTATTTTTCTCTCTCTCTCTGTCTTGTATAGAAATCTCTTGCTTTACGAAAGAAGCCCAAAAGATAATTCAAATCCTTCATCTTTGGAGTCGTGTATTGTTCTTGGCTCTAGATCAAGCTTGCTATGGAAACCTAAGCCTTATATCCTGATTGCATAAGCTTGTTTCTGAAGTATAGAAGTAATGTATCAAGGGGAAATTTATCTACCCAACCTGCTTGCGTTCATTGAGCTCTGCATTTAAGTTCATTGCGTTCCTTCTATAAGTTTAGAGCTTCACCCTTCACCCTTTAAATTCAGATTTTTCAAGTAGATATGCAAAATCAGTCAAATATCCTTATCCATATCATTGGCCGCTTACCAGAGCTTCGATCCTCAAGCTATAAGGAGCTCAATCACACAGTACAAAAGGTAATACAACTAACCATAATATTTGATAAGAAATGAAGGTAACATGGAAGCACGCTTTCATCCTTATGCTCCACAGCAAGGGTTAAACATAAATGTTTTAATTGAACCCCATGTCTGTCTTTTTCACAATAAACCAAGTGTTAATTTTTTCTAACCTTCATAGGTTTATTCTATATCTGTGAAGGAAACAGCCAAGCAACAGCCAGGAAAGCCAAGTAAGAGACATGGCAGATTTTAATACTATTTTGAGTGCTCTATAATTGCCCCACTTCCAAATTCCTGCACCAACGAAGTTAATGTTACAAAAATAGACTGAAGTTAATGTTTCAGAAACAACGAAGTTAAAACCAACTGAAACAGAAGCTGGTCTGTTTGCTGCCCGCTTTTGTGGCAACTTCACCTATTCGACAAGTTCAAAGAATTATATTGCAAAATGCAGTTCAAACAAAAAGTTTAGTTACTTCCAAATGCTGCCTGAGTGACTAAGCAATTAGGTGACAAGCGTAGTTGTAAAACAAGAGACCGTTAAGATTCTGCTGAGAGATGTTCTCCAAACACTAATTCTGCCTAGAAGTAGACTGGTTTTGGCAGAGTTGCACAAAACCTTCAGCCATAACCTTAAGAGCATTAGCAGCAGTAGCTGCAATGTCAAGACTTTGTTTCTTCAAAGCAATGTGCTCTGCATGCAAGTCCTTCTGCATGCTTTCTTGCCTTGCACGCCACTCAACCTTAGCTTCTTCGCTCCGTTGCATTAAGTTAATCCAACTGTCAACTCCACGAGGAATCCTTGCCCTCTTCTTTCCCGAACTATGATCTGGTATTAGTACTGCTGGCATTTGGAACATCACCATCAACTGGTGTGTCAGGGCTGTCAGTTGCATTGTTATCATCTTGAGTTAAATCTGGTTCATTCTCTAAAAAACAACCACAGAAATTAAGATCCAATGAATTAAAAACCTAAAGCATGATGAAGAGGTTGAAGGATGTTACCTGTAGTTGCATTCGTTGTCGTGAAGGAGGCTGGAATAGAAGATTCAGACACTAGTCCAGTGGGATTTACGGAGGTCTTTCTCCCATACCACTGGTCCATGGCATTGTAGACCTCGAAGTGGAAGTTGACTGGCAAATTGCAGTCCTTCCGTTCTGACTATTCATTTGCCAGTAACTATTGCGACCACTTGGAATTTCCCGCTCATAATCATTTATTTTCTTGAATTCCCTAGCCAAACTCTCCCACTTGGCCAAGCAAGCTTTTGCAGACCTCTTAACATCGTACTTCCAACAGAAGTCTTCAATGTCAATCCATCTCTCCTCTCTTCTCCTCGTTTTTTCTCTACTGCCACCAAACAAGCGTTTCTCGTCATCATCTTTTTTGGCAGCTTGAAGAATCATTAACTCATTTACAGTCCAATGAGTGCTGACATATTGTCTTGGTTTAGCTTGATTGGCAGAATGAGTGGCATCACTAGATATTGGATTGGCAGAAGGAAACATGGCAGAATGTGCATGGCCTTCAATAGGATTGCGAATATGGTTTGGAAAAGGAAAGAAAGGATAATGCTCCTCCATGCTTTGAGTCTCTTGCACATAATCTTCTTCAGAACCATCAAGGAGGTCTGAGAAAGATCTCTGTAAAGAGTGAAGAACAGTAAAAACATCCATTCCAATTTTACTTAAAAGAAGAATCAAAACAAGATATAATAAAGAAGATAGAATTTCGGGCAGATTAGACATGCATAGAATAAATTTTTTGAACAAAAAACCTACCTGGTTCTGGTTCTGGCTCTGGCTCTGTGCATATGAGTAAATTCTGAAGCTCGAATTTTGGCCATTGAATTGGTGCCTGTTGTTTCCCCTCATGCTGGATGTGAAGACGCAGCGGAACTCCTGTTAGTCCTGTGCCTCATGGTACAGGACTATTTATGCATACGACGGACCAAGTCAAGTCCAAGGATCCACAGACAGGCACGGGTCAGTCGTCCAAGGCCCAGCAGAAGACCAAGCAGCAGACCACGCAGTCCAAGCCTGGGTCTGCTACCAAGAGGCGCCGCGACAAGTGATGACCCGTCACCGCCTGCGTCAGCGTCAGCGGGTTTCTAGGCATTTCAAGAGGCACCGTCAGCATTCCTGCAAATCAGGCCTCCTTCCAGGAGTCGGCACCGAGATCAGTCAGAGTGTCTATATTGGGCCAAAGGCCATTGTACTATATATATGAGTAGAGCTAGCACATGAGTTTTAGATGAGTTTTGAGTCTTGTCTCTCTTCAGTCTTCTCTCGATTGCGAGAGCTCATGTATGTTCATCATTGATATCAAGGAAGCTTATCATTTTCCTCTCATTGTTCTCTTTTGTTCTGTTTTCTTCCTCTTGTTCTCTTCTTGCAAATCCCGCGTGACGTAGTCCCCCCGGATTCTCCTGTTAGATCCACGGGTCCTCACAGAGGGCTGTCTTGCAGGAGTTCCCGAACCCAGACCCCAAACAACTCCAATTCGCGAATGAAGAATTGTAGACCAAAGGGCAAATTCGTGGCATTCATTTCTGGAACTATTAGATGGCGGGAAGTTCTGTTAGTACAGTAGTGACAAAGCCGGTTATGAACCGGAGAAGCCAGTTTTGATACGCTATAATGACAAACTCCAGGATCACTTCAGTTTTTCAGATGCAGTGATGGTGCATCTGAAAAAAGTCCCCACCATCTGAAAAAAGTCCCAAATGCGGTGCCATGTCAATCGAAATCAGTTGGGGTGGAAGTAATGGGAACCGCAAAACGTGCCGGTGGAAGTGCCATGTGGCACTGAATTTCCGGTAAAATACCCTAATGGAGATGGGCCCTAATCTTGCGCTTGTCTTTACAATCGGCAGAGTAATGCAGCATTCACATGGAGAACTAATTTTACCGTTGCTGCAACACCAAACTGCAACGAAATCGGCTTATTTGCCTTTTACGCTCATATGGGCTTTTGTTCTTCTTTGGTTCCTGCTGCATCGCTGCTTTAAAAGACCCTAAATGTAAGAACCATTTCAACGACCGCCAAATTAGCAGCTAGGTCATAAACGCAACGGCCAAATATGCGTGGAGGGTTCAGCGTGGCGGTGGAAAATCTTGAAGCAGCGTTGAAGCCTGCTTCAATCGGTTCCAGCTGCTTCAAAAAGAATCATCCATGTGAATGCACCGTAATCTTGCACTTGTGTTTGCAGCGGGGGAATGATCTGGAAGATCCGAAATCACCGCTTGCAGATCCGGCAGAAACAAGGAAGATCTGGCAGAGCGAAACAAGGAAGTTCAAGTGGCGAAACAATGGTAATTTTTGAGACCCTATTCTTTAGATCCTGTTTTTGCGACCCTGTTCTTCAGATTCGGCAAAGCATCAAGGGCGGGTGGTAGAAACACGGTAAGAGCAAGAAGTTGAGATCCAGCAGTAGAACTGTGGACTTAAATGGGGATCCAGTAGTAGAAACGGCGATTTGAAGGGAAGAATTTCTGGTTGGCAAGAAGTTTGGTATGTTTCTTGCTCATCAGTCAGCAGAATTGGAACAAATTGGCAATTGCAAACACGCCGTAAATAAGCCCAAAATTTCTATAAACTGTCGGCTTACGTTTGGTAGCCAGCTTGAAACCCCTCAATCCGGCCGGTAACCTAGCACACATAGGTTGTGCTCTTTGCTAAGATTTTTCTGGAGAGTAATGTGTATATTGTGCTCTTTGCTTGAGTCATATACGGTAGGCTTATTGGTCTTCGTGGACAATAAAAACTCGTTTGATCCAATTCAATTCTCACACAGGTGATGCTTTTTTTGGCCGGTCACTAATGCCGAGTTTTTTTTTTTTTTTTTTTTTTTTAGTGCGGGAATTGCTTTCTGATTGTCGCTTTTTTTCAGCAATAGAAGGGATCGAAAGGGGCTTGAACTTTTTTTCTTCCCACTGGGATAAGCAAATAGCTTAGAGACACTGTTTTGTCCAAGGCGGCAAAGATTTAGGCTAATGACTTGGTGATTTAGGCTTTGATTAAGGAAACGGGTTTGGGAAAATGGATCAGGTAATTCCAATGCCTAATTAACAGAAGTAATGGCGTGCGATTCAATCCTAAATTGGAGTTTTGGGCCTTGGAATCACTAGCTTTTCTGTGCCTTGGGGATCGTTGTGGAAATCATCAGTTTGTTTCTATGCCTTAAAATCGCCAGATTTTAGCTCTGAATCTTCGGTACCTCGGTTTGCTTCACTTCAGATTTGAGGATTCGCTCCCTTCCAACAGATTAGTGGGTCTGGGGACTCCAAGTCAGCCCTGGAATCGCCTTGATCATTGAATCAACATACTAGGTAAACACTTCTACTTTATTTGTAGTTATGCATTAAAGTTTGTTTTCTTTTTATCAAAATGTGCAAATCCACCTACATTTTAAGAGAGGGTAAAAATTGACTTATTAGAGGAGTAGAAGGAGCTTTACATCTGGACAGGGGCAAAAAACAGCTAGAATCCCCAATATCTGTATTCAAGCCGATACAAGAAAGAACCATTCTTTGACCAAAACGTGATGATATTCTTCTAGCAAAATACAGAAAAGAGTTTGGCTGATTCATAGACATTAGATGGGAGGCTAAACCCGCTTTGTATACCATGACATCTGACATTTTAGGTTTGGTTCTATAGAATTCTTTGCCATTTTTTTATTTTTTTCCTTCTATTTTTTACTTAATCATGTAATTCATCCAAATTTTGAGAGATTGTGATTTTTCAAATTGCCCTCAAAATCTTGCCCTTATGTATATGATTGAGTATATGAGGTTCTTGCAAACTATAGAGACCGATTAGAATGCCAAATACGATTAATCATAAATGATAGCCCAGCTCAAGTAAGTGCCATATTAAGCTCTATAGCATTTTGATTGGTTATGGCAACTTTTAAGTAAGTATTAAGTTCCCATGGGGCTGCCAAGGCATCAAACTATTTTAGATTTGCAAAATAAGAGAAAGCATGACAACTAACTGGTGGCTATTTATTTGTCTAACTCATTGTCCGTAACTAACTGGTGGCCATGGCAATTCTATTCTAATTTTTGTTTGTTGCAATTTAAGATATAAAATCTGCAAGCCTTAACACCTTGGGCTGCATGTTGGTGAAAACTGTTTTTTCTTCAGCTTTGTAAGAGCGCTTAGAAAAGACTTTGTAACCCATATTTCTTCGGTATGCAAGTGTATACAACGTTTTGTTCCATCTAATAAGTTTATAGCTTTGATCTATTACGAAGGAAATAGTTAACAATGTTCAATGCAATGGCACAAATGATAATGCATTCAAGGAGAAAAATTTGGATACCATACATTCGATACTGTCTAAAAAGCCATTCAAATTGATCATCTTCAATCCACTCGCATTTGCAACAACATAGTTGAATAGTTCTGAAAGCTTCGTCAACATGGTTGAATAGTTAAAAAAAACTTCGTTGTTGGGAATTTAGGTGGTGTTGCACATTAGATCATTAAATATGGACAACACTTAATTGCTTGCTATTGGTTGTTGTATATACAAGCAGTAATTTGCTATGATGTAACACTACATTTATAAACTAAATCTTTTAGGAAGGAGATTTTGTTAGCACAAAAATAAAAAGGTATTATAAGCTATACCTTTAAGAAGTTTTTTCACTACGCACTTTTAATCACCAAATGGCCTGTAACTAAGTTCAAAGCTCTTGCTGCATTGACTTGCATCCTCTAGTGCTATTAGTTCCTATTATATGCGGCCTGTGCATAGAACCCACCAGGCTACGGGGGCTATGATATGACTCAGCACTACATAACGGACGGAGGAAGGGTCCCTGCTGAGCGCGACTACTGGGGACCCCATAGCGGACTAGGCTTATGGCCGGTCACTTCGAGTGGGCCTAGCATAGATCTGACACCTCCTGGGGCAATGGTGTCACCTTGCCTCTCAAGAGCTGCAGGTGACGGCCTGGCTCTTGTTTTGGGGGGTTAAGTCGGGGAAGAATCGTGTATCGCCACGATTCTCTAGCCGCCCGAGGAATCTCTAGACCCCGCGAAGGGGAGATGGAACCCTTCCTGCCTCGTCGGACCGGGGAGATGCAACCCGGAGCAGTCTCAATGGGTGATACCATGAGATTGCGTATCTGGAAGGCTAGAGTCATACCAGAGCCCGAACTAGCCCATCTGCAAAGTATGTATAGGAGGGGCGGATGGAGTGGTCAACCCTAGCCATTGTATATAGACAGCCCCGCCATTGTTATGACTCGGTCTGCTCTATCTTGTGGCCTAGCCATCAGTCTACCACCTTATGAGTCTGAGCCTTGGGTAGGAGCTCTCATGTTTTACGGCATGTGTTTATCTCTATTGTATCTATGGATATGTGGATGCGCTACCCTTCGAGGTAGTTCGATGTATTGTTATTGCTAGTTCTGACGTTGTTTATGCTTCCGCTGTTATAGGAGACCATAAGGGAAGGGCGCATAAGACACCTTCGTGTCCCCTTCCCGCCCTAGGCATACCCTGGAGTGCGGGATAGACGGAGGGCCCGTGCGATCGAAGGACCGGATGGGGGATTTTCTACGGAGTGTATGGCCGGGTGCCGTATATTTTGTAGGGAGCGTCACAATGGTATCAGAGCAATGTTCTTGGTTGATCAAGAGCTAGCACTTACCATATCCCTGAATAGGTAGACTAACTGGCCTAGCTAAGGAATAGAATGAGAATTCCAGTCTTGAACCGCGAAATGTGGGAGAAATTTTTTTTTTCCCATTAGTAGGGTCATAATTAGATTAAGTATAGTCTAAGTGGTAGAAATAACATAGTCAAAAGAAACCTTCTAGTAAATTTGAGCTCAAGTTGTTCATGAACCGCACCTTTCAAGCGAAAGGTGAACGAGAAATCGCTCAAAAGAAAGCTTGAAAGAAAATGGCGTGAAATGACCAATATTTGGCCCAAAAGAAATAGAAAATTTCGTGAAATAGTTAAGTGATTAGGGAAAGTACCTTAATTAATAACCCATAGTTGTAATAAATTTACTCTTAAGAAAAGTAGCCACTAAATCTATGGGAGCTCCTCTACTCCTTAGAAGTTCCCAAATAGTAGCTTGAACCTCCCCTTTATCCTTGTAAGGTGAATTATAAGCTAATCTTCGAAGCTGCCACCACCGAATGAATAGTCTGCGAGATCAACCCAAAGGAGCCGTGAATAGACATAGTCGACCATTGATAGAGGCAAGATCACTCGAAGAGGCCACCATCAAGGAAGCTAAGTTGCCCGGAGGACCAAACAAAGGTGGGGTTTTGAATTCTATGGATTCGATTGAGGCTTGCATAGGCTGCTAAGGATCAAATTGCATATGATTTTGTAAGCGTCTGTGATTGAAAGGTTTTTATCCGAAGTAATTGAGAGATACGGTAGATCAGATATGAGAGGGCCTAAGATAGGCCAGAATTGATCCAGGGTGGATCAATTTACGAGCTGCAGCAAGTGTTTGGATCTGCAATAAAATTCGTCACAGCAGGTCCTGGATCTGTAGAAAATACTTAGGGACGACCTGGAACAGGTCGATTTGAGTTGCAAAAAGGCTAAATCACTTGTTAAGGGCTGCACTAGAAGGCAGAGTTGGCATACGTTCTATCAAAATTATAAAAAAGAATACGCTCTATTCTACCAAGCGTTCTTCAACTTGAACGCTGAACGCATGAACTACAAAAATTCACTATGTTGGCAAGAACGACCGTTTGGAACGGCGTTCTGCCCCAATTTTGCGGTTCAGAACGGCATTCTGTGCCAAGCTCTACCGAAATATATAAACAACTAGAATCAGAACGAAAAAAAAAGAGGGAAATCCTCCGCCATCATATTTCTGGCAGCCCAAAAGCACCATAGACCTTAGACATAGAGTTTTTTGGCATTTTGTTGACTGATTTGGATGAGTTAAAATGACCGAAAACTTGAATCTGGAATAGCTGTTCTTTTCTTTATGGATTGCTCTGTACTTTGGAGGGATCGGATCATACAGTACCACAGCATGGAGAAGAGGACTTGAAATTTTTTTAATCTTAACAGGGCCTTCTAATTCTTACAGGGAGCAGAGGGTCTTCAATTCCATGATTGTTCATCAAATTATTTGGTGATATTTCAGGAATTTTCAGGTTAATATGATTATTCTGAATTTGTACATTCATGTTGCATGCAATTGATTTGCTTCATAATTTGAATCTTCCTAAATTCTACCTGTTTGTTTACTGAGAGCTTGGCTTGATTTCATGTCATTAATTCTTAAGTTATTTCTGGATTTTAAAGCTTTATTCATATGAATTATCATATTTGGAGGCCATATTCTGATAGATTATGATCTTTCTGATAATTGTAAGTGGTTTTTCAAAAAATATCGTTCCGTTCCATACTAAGACCTATCGAGGTCATCGTTCGTAAAAACGTTCCGTTCTATCCCAAGTATGCTAGAAGGCGATCCAACTGTCTAAAACAGACCGGAATCCATCAGAATCAGGCCGAAATTGGATATGGAGGGCTTTTTGGACTTCAAGATGGTCGATTTGCACCTAGCCTCTCCAGATCATTCAGATCGATGCTAGGAAAAAGTTCTGCCTTGAGTGTTTTTCAGACTTTGTCCTTTTTGTGATGTATTTGTTTCTTTGATTCAATTGTTACTTTTTATTTCTCTTGTAACAAGAAAGAAACTTAGAAAGGTATTAACGAGATGTCTAGATGTATTACTTTTGGGAATGAGCATAGATTATCAGCAGAGTAAGCGGGTGTAACCACAAGAGATTATAAAGTCGGAATATATGGATAAAACTCGCATTGCATGAAAATAAATGTTAAGCAGGAATAAATATCTCTTTTATAATTAAATAACTAAGATACTTATATGGGCTTGCTCCTGGAGATGGGGCTAGCCTAGGAATCAATTGACAGGTGCTATAGGCAGCTGCAGTTAGGAAGCATATGGATTTTTAAACTAGAAAGGTGTAATTTTAAGAATTCACATTAGTGGTGCCAATAAATCCCTTAGCTACGAAAAGTGGAATTTACCTTAGCTAAGAGGGCCTAAGATAAAGAATGTTGGGAAGGTAGCCACCTTGTGCTATGAGGCAATGGCACATCATCAAGGTGATGTAGAGTGAGCTATTTCAACTGGGATGGGTTGTGAACCTGTGCAACATCGACAAGGAAATTACATGAAGAAAATTGGTAAGCTATAATATCTAATGCTTCCATGAGCTAGTATACAAGGTTGTACTCCTTGAGGGGGGAGGGGAGGGGGATTGCCTTAGAGAAAGCTTTGAGTCGAGAGAAAATGTGAAGTAGAGAATCTACATCGATGTCATTGCAAGGAGAATTGGAATGGCTGCTTCAACTTGTATGGGCAACCTCAGCAAGGGGCAAAGTATGATGTAGGCACATGTTTAGTAAATAATATAATAAACGTTACATGTCTCAGTCTTTGCAATGTTCCACTGTTGTGTTGGCATTGTATTATGTATCTGAATCCTCCGGGGCCGGGCTTCTAAGTTCGGTGGCCTAGGTTGCTCTAGCATTCTGATGTCTGACATTCTGATGTGCTCTAGCATTGTGATATGTGACACCGGGCGTGGCTTCTTCACAGGCGTAGCTTCCTGGTGTGGATGCACGTCAACTTTTGGACTCCATGGTAAGACGTCCTCTAGTGCCAGAGGTGGGTTGGGAAGGGTATTCACATACGAGGTTCACCCCACCACTCCCGATACAGGGCTCAGAATGTGAGCTGGTTGGGCATGTTTCTGCTAACAGGGCCTGCATGTAGGCTGGCTGAGCTTCCCATTGTCTCGGTGCTATGTTATGTTGTTTTGGCACTTTGACTATGTTTCTTGCTTCTGATGCTCATGTTTGGTATTCCTTGAATTATGTTGTCATTGTCTAGTACTGTACTCACATATGTCTTTGCTTGTGCTTATGTTCTTGTGTGCAAGATTTCCAGAGTATTTTCATGCATGCAGTGGCAGCCATGGATCCCCACTTAGTCATGAAGACTAACCCAATTGAGTGCATGTGCAGTAAATCCACAAGGCAGTGCCCAAGTCGATGGCTGCAATGTAGCCGGGGACTGGGGTTGAGTTCTAGAGCTAGAAGCTCCTAACTGATTTGATCAATTGTTGTAATCTATGTATTGAGAATATTATGGATAGTAAATCTTTAGATTGTTGTAGTCTTGATGGATAAGAATGGACATTCCTCAATTGCTAAATGGAAGACTAAATTCTTCACCAATACTGTAACTTTTGCAAAGTTTTTTAGACCAATTTAGATCTAGAAAAGGTTGTACGAAGATTAAGGCCTTATAATGCTGGTGTCTTAGACAAAATAAAATTAGCAAGCTCGGAGCATAGGGTTGGTCAAAGTGTTATGCACTAGCACCTCTAGGGATAATCAACACACCAAAAAGGTGGATCCTTTATGATTCCCAACCTCTATGAGGCTTTATCCCCTACCCCACAAACCATATCACCCCTTCCTTGAGATGCTTGCCATCAAGCAAGTGGAACACACCAATGCTAACAGGGGGGAATTGACCCTTGGGACCTGATACCAAATGTTATGCACTAGCACCTCTAGTGATAACCAACACATCAAAAAGATGAATCCTTCAAGAAAATTGTTATCTAATGGGACCCAACCTTTCCAAGGTTTTATCCCATGCCCCACAAACCATATCAATTCCTCCCCTTCCTTGAGATGCTTCCATGTGGAGCACATCAATGTTGCCACGAGGGATTGAGCCTTGGCTATGATACTAAATGTTATACACTAACACCTCTAGGGATAACCAACACACCAAAAAAGCGAATCCTTCATGAGCCCCAACCTCTATGGGGCTTTATCCCATACCCCACAAACCATATCACAAAGGAAGGATTTTATATTTATACCTATGATCTAATAGCAGAAGGCCGATTTATCTTGCTTTTCAATATAGGGACCTAATGGCATGTCCATGGGCCATATTAACAAGTGGAGCTAGTAGATGGATGAGGAGGTAGTATAGTCAAAACTATAAGGTTGCTATTCAAATGGTGTATTGAATATTCACTTCACTTTTTGCACGACGGAATTGAATTTAAGGTTACAAGAAACTTATCGCGGCGGCCTAGCGGCCGCCGCGAACGTTTCTCTTCCCCTTGGCCGCTGCGAAAATGACATGGTCGCAAAGCTTCGGTTGCAGCTAAATCAAATCAGAGAAATCGTTGCACAGAGTTTTCAGACAAAACAACAAAATCTTTCTCTTGAAACATTAGATGACTGTTGCATGCGTTATTGATCATGATATGCCTTATGGCTTGCAGCTTTTGCATACGACATTGGGCATGGTGGTATATTCTTCATTTCTGGAGCTAGACCCAGAACCAGAACCAGAACCAGAACCAGAAGCCTCTCCTTGGTAATCAGATCCACTCTTGCCTTCTTCCAGAGAATATGGTGCAACAGAATTTGTTCTGCATCAAAAACTCCTCATTTAACAACCATTCCCTATTTTTTTTGCTTGAAGAATGTAAAGCACCATTTTTTCATTGTCATCGTAAAAAAAACACATACCTTTCTCTTCGTTTGTCCAAAAATCGTCTTAGTGATGCTCTTCTGGCCTGGTTTCCTGTTAGATTTCATGTAGGAGGTCATTCATTTTTGGGCCCTACTGAAGAAATGAACCTGTAAAACTGAAAAATAAGCACTTACCACAAGGCACCACGTTTCCAGGAGGGATAGTTGTATGGATAACTCTAGGTTTGACATCCTTGTTTTCTTCGCGCGGATGGGCGGCAGAGGGGTTTTTTCAACATTAGCGATGAGATCCGGCTGACTTTTAATTCCGTACTCTCTTCCTTTGCCAAGCTTAGCCGTTGTTGTTGACTTCTTTTTGGGCAAAACAGAACCACCCAGAAGCGAGAGGATTTTTTAAGAAAAAGCTTGTTTGCAAGAAACATTCTGACTTTTGCCTGTATAAACAACAATCTAGCTCTTTAGACCCTAAATATTACCCTCTCAAATCTCAAATCCACTCACCACATCCTCGGAATATCATCGTGTATATGTTTGCCGGAGCCTTTGTAGAAAATTGTGAGTGGAGCTTTTTGTTTTCTTGGCTTTAAAATCCTTTGTAGAGAGTCGCATTTGTTAGAATATTCCCTTGAAAGCTTAGATTATGTGGCAAATCTGTGAGTATGACACCTTCTTTTGGTTCTTCTTTTAGAGTTCTTTTAGACTTCATATTAAGATCACGAGAGGACAAAACCGGGCAAATGTGACCCAAAGGAAGCCATCATTTGGACGAAATGAAGCATATTACAAAAAAAGCCGTTGTGCCTTTACTTTGGAAGGAAATCGCCCGAGAGAGGACATGGGCCGCAGATCGGTATGCAAAATTTCTTTGCTTCATCCCTAATCTACACATGCCATCAAGCGGAGGAGACTGCATTCGCCAAGCGTCGCCCAGTTCCATGCAAATAAAGATCCAAGAATCCAGACTTTGCTTCCAAGCAAGCAAAGTAATCCTGCATTCTATTGCACCGCCATAGCGGCGATGTGTGAGAGCGAAGTTCGCCGGAATGGAGCAGAGGAAGTGGAGATCAGGGAGCGGAGCGGATTCTTTGAACAGAAACGTGGCATCCCTTGATGTTTTTTCTTTTTTTGAATTTGGAAATGCAAAAGGAGCATACGTGTCGACCCCACGGCTATCCTCAGCCCAGAAAAAATACTTCCTATTTTTTAAGAACAGAAATGTTACTGCTTTATATATGGTATGAAAGTGGTACCAACAATGTTGAGGAAGTTTCTTGGAAGAATAAAATCTCACACTTGTGATAAGACAATGTAGATGTATGTGTGGTCTTTGACTAAACCTACAAGAAATAAGCTAATCTAAACTGTTTTTTTGGCACATATGATTTTGCATACATAGTCTTTGACTTACTTACACGGAACGAGCTAATCCATGTATTAAAATAATATAAAAGCAGACGCACTCGCACAACACATAGAAAATGCATATTTATTGACTTGATCTATGTACTTCGCCTACGTGTGCACACGCAAAAACCAGGGGGAGGCCGTGTGAAATAAGCTAATTTATATATGCATGTTTACTTTCCTTCTTGCATACGTGGGTCTTTGTGGTCATGTATCGAAAAAAAAACTTTGATATGCAAAATATGCGGGGAAAAAAAAAGAAAAAAGAAAAAAGATAAAAAAAAGAAGATGTTCAGATGCGGACCTTCTGGCCTTGCATATGCAAAATATATGTTTTTGCTTATGTGTTAAAAAAATATTTCAAAAAGGCTTTGAAATCTTGTACAAAACATATCCTTGGCTTAAAATACGACCTTTAGCCTCTAGTGGTCCCCGTTAGCCTAAATGTGAACAACATGGAAAGGGGGTCGCCAAAATTGTCTGAATGTCATTCAGGTGCTGACACCTGGCACCTCCCTACAACTCGGAATGGAAAGGGGGAGAACAATTCCGAGAACATCAAATTTTACAGGCTATAACAGGTAAACATCTCTTTGCGTTCCCTCTTCTTCTGTGTTTCCTGTTTCACCCTAAACCGGCCATACTTTTACACGGATTTTGATCACCTACTGGCTGCACTAAAGAGTAACTTCTGGTTCTCAAAACAGAGGAAGCCTCTTTTTCCCTGCCAACACAGAACCGAAATGCATGAAGATTCAGACATTCATTTTGCCAAAAAGAAAAGAAAGAAAGAAAGAAAAGCATGTAAAGAAAGAAAGAAAGGGATTTAAGCCTTAGCGGTTGCATAATATGGTACCTTTCATAAAAATCTTCTGCGGGCAAAGATGCTTGATTAGGTCTTCAATACCGCATCTCGAATCCATAACTAGAGCAAGAACAATATTTCCGACCTGCATGCAGACTATAGTTAGCATCTACAAAATAAAATTACAAAAATAACCTACTATACCTGCATTAGACGTCGAATCTGAGCCAAGAAATGCCTCAACAGTAACATTACCAGCTCCATTACGACCTGCAAACCGTTAGTTAGCATCTGCATGTCATCAAAACCAGTAATATCATCTGCAAAAGATCAAAAGAAGAAAAAAGATCAAATGCGCGCCTTGCATTACAACTGCTGAAGAAACAGCCAAGAAAAGAAACTACTGAACAACTCCTTGCGCTCTCCGAAGACAAAATGAACAACGCCTTGGCTCTACGAAGAAAAAATGATGGAGCAGGACCTCCTTCGGCGCCATAGCCGGAGCTCCGCCTTCGACGAAAACAGGGGAGGACCAAAAAGGGGGTAAATTTTGGCTTCCCCCTTCCATGTTGTGCCACCGGAATGTGGTCCCGGTGGCCATGCCGCCATACATCATCCTACCTTTTCATATTTGACACCTCTCTATTCTATTCTATTCTTGGTATGACACTTGATTTAAGGTAGTCAAGATGAACACGATCATAGAATAGAATACAAGAGCACGAAAGGACAAAACCAAGTATAAAAGTAGGCAATATCTCTGTATGTGGTCACACACAAGAGAGGGATATAGAGGGAGGGAGGGAGGGAGAGAAATATGGCAACAAAGAGCTTTTTGTTAATAGTGGGACTCATTCTGATGCAAATTATATTGATCCAAGGCTTTGGCTTTACAAAAAGAAACTTAGGCATGTACTTTCATGCTAAGCTTTCAACACCTAATGCCACTTCCATCAGGGCTGCAGGCCCAAATGGCGACACAAACACTACACAATTTGGCACAGTGTTCGTCATAGATGACTATCTTAGAGAAGGCAGATCAAATGTATCTACAATTTTGGGTCGTGCTAAAGGCACAGTCCTTGTTGCATCTGCAGATGCATCAAATGCAGAATTCATCTTCAGTGCAGTTATGGAAAACTCTCAATACAATGGTACCATTGCTTTTCAAGGCACTGATCAGGCTGTTAAAGATGGTAAAATAGAATTTGCTATCGTTGGTGGTACTGGTGATTTTCGATTGGCATCTGGCTTTGCTGGTCTTACTAGTGTTGAGTTAGACATCCCCGACTCAATTATATATCTAAACTGTACTTTATTCCTTCCTTATCACATGCATTTCTAGATTTATGAAGTGGATTCTATTGCTGCTTCACTATATCCCTATATCCTTGTATAGATTATTCAAATAAGCATGTTAGTATTTGTGTAATAGGTTTAGGAATATTTATTTTGGATATTGCACCAATTAAACAATCTAATATCTTTAGTTTTGTTAATCGGATGTTCTTGTATGACTAGTTGGTCTCAGTTGATTTCACATTTCTTTTTATTGTGGACCTATAACGTCATTTGAAGATAAAGATAAGATAAGATGAATTTTTACGTCCACGGGAACCCAACGGGTTATGGGACGGCACATGCAAGGGCAACAAACTACATGTTGAGGTCATGAAAACACTCTTTTCATAAACATAAATATCAATTCAATATATTGTCCATTTATATGTGATTCATTGACATGTATGTCATGTTTGAATAAGTAAAATATTGATGTAATAAAATCTTTAGGAAGGTTAATGTCAAACTAGGATGTTAGGAATGACGAATATTGTTTCATCACCAACTAATAATGAATGCCTATGACATACAATTATAGACTCCTATTCTTCCCCATATGTGTCATTATTTGCCATTTAGTTTATATATAAAACCCCAACATTCTAACTACAAGAATGAGATAATTTGGGTTATTATGCACTTTGTTTAGGAGGTTTGTCTTTTTTGCCTGCAATTCTAACCTATCCATGTTTTTTTTTCTAAAGATCACAAGCTTTATTCACTAATAAAAAACTATGACAACATAAAATACAAAGACAGAATTGTAACCCCGGCAGATAAACTGATCCACCTGAGCACAACCACCTGTTTATACCTAAGAATGAATCTGATGGTAAGTATGCCAAATCAGTGCTTTCTTTTCTTGATCAAGAGAACAACGATTATAAGTCATAGGAATTTTATTCTGTGTCCAATGAAGAAGAATCTCATCAGCAATATCCATGCCCTTAAATATAAATAGCCTCATTCTCTTCCAGATCGACCATAAAAGCTAGCCACACAAGAAGAAAAGATCAATTTTGCAGTTTGTGCCATGCATCAGGGTAAATAGTGAGCAGAATTTGCTGGCTAAATCGAGGCACACCAAATAGGATTAACAATCAAGATCATGTGTGCCGAAGCTGGTCACACAAGAAAAAACAATGCTCAATAACTCTCAACCCTTTGCTTATGTGAAGGAGAGAGCTTTGAAATTCGATTATCATTTTATGCATCAGCCTCTTGACTTTGAGGCATATATGGATCACTTACCAACCCAAAATTGCCACTTTGGGATGAAGCAACCTTGATGGCAGCCCCATATAATTACTTCAATTTGCGGGCTAGAATCCTGTGCCAACAATGCAGTAATACGAGTTCAAATTACTCTATCCCATCCATACAACAAGAATTTTGTTCTAAATGCTCTCATGACATGAGATGACCAAAATCATTCTTTTTTTTTTTTTTTTTTTTTGAGGGTAAGAATATGTATTAATATATAAAAAATTACATAAGATATCCCCAAATGGGATTGATAGAAATAATTATCACTAGGCAGATATAGCTCATAAGTACCAAGGCTTGTACTAAGACTACCACTCCAATCTTCCCTACCCCTGGATTACTATAGGCAAACCATCTTCATCCAGGCTTAGATACTATATGGAGTTAGTAGCCGATTCCAAGCAACAAGGACTTAGGATACAACCCATCTGCAGACGAAGATCCACCATCCAACAACCTAACAGGTGTCGGACAGCTCATAAGCCCTTACTGCACATTGTTTAAATCCTGATCCCAGTTACATTTAAAAAAGGAATAGAATCCCCTTATACTGGCAATTCTATCCAAGTTCTTGTTGTAATTGCGGCCAAACTTCCTATGGTGAGCTAAGGCCATGAGGGCTACCTCCATGTTGAAGCTGTTCTGAATCCTTATTACTGAAGCAGTCATTCCACCAAGAGCTACACTACATCGGTGTTTCCAAATACACCACAATGATATATTAGTTAGAGTAAGCTGGATAACGTCTGCACCTAAACTGGCTAGAATGGCCGGCCACGATAGCTGACACATCTGTAACCCAATAATTGGACAAACCCACCTCCAAAAGTCTCCTATGATCGGACAAAAGAAAAGGTGATCCATTGTCTCTGACGCTCCACATCCTAGAGGGCAGAGATCATATTGAACAACACCTTTGTTCAACAACCATGTCATAGTGTATACTCCTTCTTGTAGACTGATCCAACGAAAGAATTGTATCTTTCTGGAACATAGGGAGCCCCAAGACTTAGTCAATAGACCCATGGTTTCTGCTTGATCTAATCCCAATCTGTCTGCAGCCTTTAATGGGGATTGTGGCATTAACAATTCATACAATTTCTTGACTTTATATTCCGCCTCATCCCCACACAACCACCTATCCTCTTCCCCTAAAATACCAGAGACAGTACTGACATTCACCATAATCTTCCTAAAGACCTTCCTATCACCTTCCCCAACACCTGGAACCAGAGCTTTAAATCTTGTCCAAGTAATCCACCTATCATTTTCCCACAACTGCCCAACCTGACGAATTCCTGCCACACGCCATTTAGTAAACACTCGAGGGTGTACAAGTGCAAGAGGGAGCGCATCCCTCTCCCAAATCCTAGTATTCCAAAATATACTCAGCCCCCCTGCCTCCCAATGAACATCAGCTATACTGAAGAGATTCTGCATATCTTGCCAAGCGTCTAATATCTTCCTCATTACTGGGGAAGTACCTCGACCCATTGAGAATTTATAGAAATAGGAGCTAGTCTCATCTCTGGGGGTCGAAGGTTTCCCCTTTATCTTACCTTGCTGTAGCCAGTAACCCACAAAGGAGATAGCTGGGGATGCATCCCCTTGGATAGCCCTCCAGACAAACTTGGCTGCCAAAACCTTTCCCTGGACCATTGGGTCTTTACATCCTAATCCCCCATCCTTCCTGCTTCTGCACATTTCTGACCATGCAACCCCAGCTATCTTCCCTCCCCAGATGAATTTACGAATGATTACTAATAACTGGTCATACACATATTTCCGTGCCACAATAGCTGAAGAATAGTAAATATGAGTCGCATTAAGGATTGCATTGGCCACTGTCACTCTCCCCATGGTGGACAGGGACTTGCAGGACCAGAGGTTAACCTTCTTTCGAATCCTTTCTATAATTGGCGCCCAAAGACCTTTTAGATTTTCTCCAAGGTTAAGTGGCATACCCAACAGCTTAGTCGTCTCTGTAGCTGCCACCGTATGATAGTTCCATGCCCTGACCCTTGTATCAATGTCTTCTTCAAAAGGCCATATTACATCACATTTAGCGTGGTTCAGCCCAATCCCCGATATGGAGTAGAAAGATTTTAAAACTTGTTGAAAGGCAGGGAAACTCCCATCATCGTACCTTAAGAAAAGAAAGGTATCGTCTGCATATTGCATAATAGTCATAGTTTTATTAGAACCAGGAAGAATTAACCCATTCAACAATCCTCTCGTCATCAAGCTTTTCACCATACAAGTTAAGAGATATGCCACGATTATAAAAAGGTAAGGAGCAAGGGGACACCCCTGCCTAATTCCTTTTCTGAGCTCAAAGAGACCAGTCGGCTGCCCATTAACCAGAACAGATGCTGATGCCATCTTGTTCAAGCCCATTATTAACTCTATAAAGTTAACTTCAAAGCCCATATGAACCATTACATTTTTTAGCCCACTCCACCTAATAGAGTCATAGGCTCTACGAAAATCCAGCTTCAGCAATACACAATTCTGGCGAGAGGACTTACACCAATGGAGCCCCTCTCTTGCTGCCAGATAGTTGTCCAAAATGTTCCTGCCTGGGAGAAAGGCTGATTGTTCACGTCCAATCAAACGGGTTAAGATTGGCTTCAAACGATTAGCAATGATCTTCATGATTACTTTGTACAGCACATTAGTTAGAGCTATTGGTCTCCATTCATTTAGTACCTGAGGCTTATGGACTTTTGGGATCAAGGAGATAAAGCCAGTTGCTAGGGCCGGGTGAAGGTATTTAGCTGCCCAAGCTCCCCTGATTGCAGCAGTAAAGAATGGCCCCAGAATGTCCCAAAATTCTACATAGAACTCTGGCGGGAACCCATCTGGTCCCGGAGACTTACCAGAGGCCAAGGAACACAGAGTCTTATAGATTTCTACATCTCCAGGCTCTTGGAGTAAAATCCTATTATCATTTTCGGCCACTACCTGGCCTTGCCCCAGAGAGGGAAGCCATTGAGAGCATTGACTGTTAAAGTCGTTTGGAAGAGGATCCTCCTTAAAAAATTCCTCGTAATTATCTCTGAAGTAGGATTTAATTTCTGCCTCATCTCTAAGGACTTCATTCTGGTCATTAGTAACTGAAGTAATACTATTCTCCGCCAATCTAGCTCCTGCCAGTCTAAAAAAACACTTGGAGCTCTCATGGTCAACTTCTGCATACCATTTGGTCTTTGATCTAATCGCAGCCCCTCGAGCCTCTTCCTCCTCTATAGCTTTAATTCGGACCTCTAGCTCCTCTTGAGGGGCCTGATTGGCATCATTGAATGGGTCTAGAATCGGACCTTGCTTAACATGCGAATTTGGTTATACAACTCTACCTTAGTTTCCCGAAATTCACTAGCTCATGAGTTTCCCCACTTTTTTATCCAATCCTTCATAATGGCATTTTTCCTGATCCATGATTTCATACTGGGAAGTCCCTCTTCCCTTGGCTGAGCTAACACATATTCCCTAAATGGGGTGCAGAAAGCATCCTTCCCTAAGAGTCCTGTATTAAATTTAAAAGGAACATTTTCCCTCCGTCTAGCGGAAGGGAGATCTTCAAATATTAGTTTTTGCGGAACATGATCTGACTGGGAGAAGGCAAGATCACCTTCCACATAACACCGATCCATGAAGGGGGCAGACTTGTTAGCCACATAAAATCTATCTAGTAGGCAGTAAACTCTGTCCCTTCCTTTTTGCTTATTCGACCATGAATACGGGGTGTTTGATGGTGGGAGAAGAACAAAACCACAATTATTGAGAAGGGAATCCCATGCCCGTCGCTCCTCACCCAAGAGATTCCTATGCAATCCAATCTTCTGATCCCAAATATCTGTCATATTAAGGTCGCCACCTAGTACCTAATTTGTCGTCGGCTGACTGATCACCCAATCCATAATCTCCTTCCATAGAGTAGCTCTCTCTGCCGGCTTATTTGTTGCATATATGTTAATCACCCCCCATTGGATACCATCTGTATCAAATTGTACTGCTTGCCACCTACCGTCAGTTCCAGCATATTGTAGGGTACTAGTTAAACCCTTCCATAACGTTCCCGTGCCCCCTTTGGTGCCTCTAGCAGCACAGGTAAAAGAGGAATATTGGCTGCCTACCCAGGTACCTAAGGAGCTGGCCTCAAAGTCAGGAAGTCTATGCTCCTGAATGAGCAACATATCAGCATTCATTGATCTCATTGCCGCTAGAACTCTAGCCCTCTTAAGAGGACCCTTAATACCCCGAAGATTCCATGAAATAATCTTCATTTCGTATTTATTTACTCGTCAAAACCCCTTACCATTTCCTTCTGACCATAGAGGGTTATTCCCCCATTTGGAGCCATAGGGGGCCAGGCCATGCCACACCAACCCACTAAGGGGTTAAAAGGAGAGAATCGGTAGCTAGTAATAGATATTTGATAACCCCCTAACCTTTTAATAGAGCAATCTAAGGCGAGTGAAATTTCGCCCAATTTTACATATCCATCAGTCATTGCACCCCAAGTCACCATGTTCCTTGCACCCCAAGTCATTGCACCCCAAGTCACCATGTTCATTGCACCCCAAGTCACCATGTTCCTTTCTGGCAAATTTCCAAACACATGACACTCCTCATAGATGCACCCACATTTGGCATATGCTTCAACAAGGGCATTCCCAACAATGACCTTAGCTTGAACACCAACTATAATCCAAGGGACGCTCCACTCAATGTCTCTTTTATTAGCGCTTAAAAGGTTTGAATGTGTCAACTTATTTGGTTTGCCTCTTGCATACATATTTCCCATAATAAGGTCAAAATGAAGCCCGTATCCAATTACATACATATCAACTAAGGGATTTCCCGAAATAAGGTCAAAATGAAGCCCATATCCAATAGTATCTTCATGGATGAACCCAAGCTTTAGTGTCATAAGATGGCCTCCAAGGACCACAACACAAATGTCTTTGTCATTAATTGAGCCTGATAGCAGCAACATTTTCAAATATAAGTGCGGTACGACCTTGTTACTCACCAATTTTGCATGAGAGTCAACAATTACATTCCGTGTATACCCATTTGGGTTTTCAATTTTTGTAAAAGCTTGATTTGCCTTAATCGGACTTTTGTAAGGAACAAACAACCGACTGAGGTAGTCGACTAAAAGAACAATACCAAGTTCATTAAGACCTATCCGAATCAGAACCTGCCTGCCACGTTCTACTTTTTGATGGTTCAAGCATTCCTCGAGCAAGCAATAAGCCAGATTATTAGACAGATGTGTGCTATGCAAAGCCATAACAGAATCTTCTTCACATGTTAGAGATCCAGACCACCCGAAGTTATCATAGACTGCAATGATACAGGGATGAACAGCAAATCCAACATTTTTTAAAGAGCAGGACATCCAATCATGTTGCGCCCATACTAAAGCATCAATTAACGAACCCAAAAGTATTTTTTTAACTGTCTGCATAACTTATATTGACATATCCAATTTCAGTACATGAGAAAATATCCCTGCTTGGTTACAGTTTCATTCTTAGTTGAGGTCTAACCAAAGCCAGATCTTGTCAACCTAGTACACCTCCTTATGAGACACATTTTAGATCACTTCGACTTCCATTTTTATGCACCACACTTGGAGCATTCATGCAGTTTACAGACTTACATAACAGCCATAATTGTGCTACACCTTCCTGCTTATATTGTATATAGGTCACTGAATTCCCCTTATATAGCAGCCATACTTGTGCAGCTTGTTTAATATACCATTCTTCACCATACATCGAATGATTCCGCACATATGCACAGCCAAATTCTCCACATATTTTGCTTATCATAATTAGCATCACAGAGCAGCATACACATTGTTCCTTTAAACCACAAACTTCTTTTTCCAACCACAAAATCTGATAACACCAATTAACTAGTGCAGACAGAAGAAAGTAACAAGAGTAGCAGTGATAGAAAAACTCAAAATACTTGCCTCGTTCTTGGGATAAACTTGCTCCACTAATCCTGACTTTAAGTAGCCGCATAAGGGATATGTCTCCCCCTATATGTAGTAGACAAAACATTGCTTCATACAAACTTTTTCCCCTTACGAACACCTTCAGATATAGAGTGCTCATGAAGAACTTTAGCAATGGCACCTGGAGCAAAAGAGACCTTTTTCTGCTGCTTGCCCTTCTTCTTCTTTGCATTATTAAGGTTTTCCTCCGGGTTACAAACATCCAACTCAAGTTCCTGATCACATGATTCTTCACTAACCTTCAGAGCTGCCTCAACACTAGAAATAGCAGCTTCATCATTGAAGATGACCAGAGAGCCTTTATTGATCACCTCCTCCAGCTGGGGAGGAGCTAAATTGGTAATAGCAGTGGCTTCTTCACAAGCCTTTGCTGCCTCATCACCAGGGATGACGGTTTTTTTACTGCAGGAACCTTGGTTACTCACCTCTGCCAGCTGGATGGGGACTGAACTTGTACCATCTGAAGGATTGAAATCCACCTCAGCACTGGTCAAGACTTGCTGGCTGGTCAACTGCTCGGGGATACATGTCGCTGCCACATTTGGTAGAGGGTCAGCATCTTGACCAGGGGGAATCCAACTTGAAGATTTAATCCCCAGCTCTGACGCTTGAATCTCCAGCTCATTATCACTACTCTTTTCATTTTCAAGTCCCTTTCCAAAGGATCTAGTAGGATCCGTCACCATCAGGCTTACAACTTGAGTAGAGTCAATATTGGGACCCTGGACCAAACAACCAAAGTGATCATTAGCCTTTGCCTTTTCTTGTAGACTGTTCTGTTCCTGCAGGCTGCTCCCAAGATTGGAACATTCTCCAACAAAATAATTGGGGCCAGAGGTCTTTATACTGGAAGTGTAACTACCTCGACCTCTCCGAGCATTAAGGAAACCTTTTCCTCTGTTTTTGCCAGCTCTTGCAACCAGAGTAAAACCATCCTCGTCATCAACTACCTTATCTTTGCCTCTGGATTTATCCTGCAACTGTTGGGACTGCTGTAACTGTTCATTTGTATTAGTACATATGGCAGATGCATGGATCAGAGCACCGCACATATGACAAGGAGGAGGCAATCCCGAGGTGACAAGCTTAAACATAATTCTTTTTCCTTTGTAGCCTGCAAAGGGAACTTGGTCTGGAATAGGCTTAAGAATATCCATAGAAATGCAAATCTTTGGCGCCTCACTGTTGCTAGTACCCATAGCTATGAACTCGCCAAGAGAGGAAGCTATAGATTTAAAAGCCTTTTCTGTCCAGTACTCAGACCTTAGGCTGCTCAAGGAAACCCAAACAGGGTAGAAAAGTGCTTTTGGATTATAAGGGTCAAAGTCTTCACGCCACCTTTGGAGCAAAAACTGGCCATTCAATGACGAAACAATGCCCTTTTTAAACAGAAGATTTGCCTCTTTTTCAGTAGCAGCCGTGACCAGAAAGTATAAATTTCCCAACCAATGCACCCTTGGCGGAATTTTAGCTCTGCAAACCCGCTCCAAGACCTTAGCAATCTCCACTAAGTTGGGGTCACCTCTAGTAACTTTACCGATCAGCCCAATCTGACTCAGCCGACGAATACGATCTGCAACTTCGGGGATGTGTAAAGAAACACATACATCATGTTCATTTGGATTTGAGGGAGGGTCAAGGAGATCAGAGAGGCATGGGATGGTCTTGGAACTACCATCCGTCACAACATGATCCGTCAACATTTCTAGTATACCTCTAGCCAGTACTGGCCACCTAACCAAACTGGACAAACTACAAAAGCTTGTGAAGGTAGGATTGCTGGATCAGCAAAAACAAGGAACCTGATAGTTCGCCTAACAAAGGCAGGATCCCCTTGAATAAGTAGACCACCTAGGCAGTGAAATTGATCAGGAAAAAGAGACCTATTGTCGATCAAGGTAGACCAAAGCTCATCAACCGGGCCTTCAATCCACCCCCACCATAGGTGAATGCCGTTAGTTAAGATTACAGAGCGGAAGACAGATCTCCTTGGGGAAGAGGCAGAAGAGAGATACGAAAGCTCAGAACTAGATGCAGCAGAGATGGAGTTGCTATGGGCATCCATGCAGCTTATGACACTCGGTAAAGCTCCACAGAAACCATTTCAACTAGAGGATGACAATAGCAGGAAAAGAGAGATGTAACTGGACGATCTTCCCCAAGATATGCAATCTTGAATTCAGTGGCCGTGGCTTGCTGATTTAAGGTGATAGAAGACTGGACACCAGTGAAGAATGAGTCAGGGAAGATATGTTGATCAACAAGCATACACCACAAATCTGCAGAGAACCCCTCAATCCAACCACAGCAGACCTCGTTTGTTGCAAAGATTACTGCAAAATATCTACTGAAATCTGGTGGAGAAGAAGGAGAAGAGACCACGTATTGAGAGGAAAACTGGGCAGAGGAGGAGCAAATCACATCCAAAGGCAAGGGAAGACCCATGAACCAGATGGAGAAGATGGGCCAGAAGACTCAGGTTCAGGATATTTATATCCAGCCATGGAATGATTAAGGGAGACCAGAACTAGATTTGCAAGAAAAAAGAGGATCGTAGGCAATCAGTGACAAATCTAGAGTAAGAAGGGAGAAAAAATAGGCGAAAGAGAAACAATCCAAGGAAGAGCAAGAAGCCCTTTGCAGAGGAGATTTGGCGTGTCAGAATCTCAGAGATAAAATTAAAGGGTTCAGTGAGTCAAGATAGGCCTGCAAATTAAGGGAGGGCCAGAGCAGAGCAGCTAGAGCAACTGCAGCACGTAACAGATCCTGATAGCAAATCTATCACTACCAATAAAACCTCAGATGCATCCATCAAATCTTGGAGTAGCCAACTAATTCCGACTATAATTCCATCTGCTAAAGAAAAACCAGATAGGCCATTCCTGGCAGAACGTGGCCCAACAATCCCCCCCCGGGGGGGATCTACGTTGAAAGATTTTTGAAGTAGCAATCAGCAAATCGATTGAATCACATAAAAGGGTGCAAACATTAGAAGAACATTAGAGGAAAAGTTCGCCTTCTCTCTCATCTCACTAGCGCCTCACTATATTCCGTCCTTCCTCCCGTATCATAAACTTCAGTACACCTTCTCGACCAAAATCATTCTAGCTACAATAATGCTTATACTAGCTGCTATCCATCATCGTTGTGTCTTTAGATGAACAGCACTTAGAGGCACATTCTTTGGAGTATCCCTCAAAGGAATCCACCAGCACGAGGAAAAAATTGAAGACGCACCTCAGGATTGATGTGAAAAAGAGACCTGACAGTGTCCCAAGCAACAAGCAACCCCTTTAGAAAGGGAGAAGCGTTAGGATAGGGATGTATATGATAAAGTAAAGCCCAAGGAAGGAGGGACTTAATGGTGGCCTTATGAAATGGAAGACAGTGATGAATCGACTGCATCAACGACATGATCTTGATTCCAAAATACAATTATAAGTCATAAGAATTTTATTTTGTGTCCAATGAAGAAGAATCTCATCAGCAATATCCATGCCCTTAAATATAAATAGCCTCCTTCTCTTCCAGATCGACCATAAAAGCTAGCCACACACAAGAAGAAAAGATCAATTTTGCAGTTTGTGCCATGCATCAGGGTAAATAGTGAGCAGAATTTGCTGGCTAAATCGAGACACACCAAATAGGATTAACAACCAAGATCATGCGTGCCGAAGCTGGTCACACAAGAAAAAACAATGCTCAATAACTTTCAACCCTTTGCTTACGTGAAGGAGAGAGCTTTGAAATTCAATTATCATTTTATGCATCAGCCTGTTGACTTTGAGGCATCCATGGATCACTTACCAACCCAAAATTGCCACTTTGAGATGAAGCAACTTATCCCATACCCATGCCCAAACGCTTCTCCATTGTGGCTAAGGGACCTAAAGATGCCATCTATAGAGGCAAGATTTCAGAGTGCAGGAGCAATTTATACACAGGAGAAAGAAAGCGTCCTGGCTTGGTACCTTGATGGCAGCCCCATATAATTACTTCAATTTGCGGGCCAGAATCATGTGGCAACAATGCAGTAATACGAGTTCAAACTACTCTATCCCATCCGTACAACAAGAATTTTGTTCTAAATGCTCCCATGACATGAGATGACCAAAATCATACCAGCTACAATAATGCTTATACTAGCTGCTATCCATCATCGTTGTGTCTTTGGATGAACAACACTTAGAGGCACATTCTTTGGAGTATCCCTAAAAGGAATCCACCAGCACGAGGAAAAAATTGAAGACGCACCTCAGTATTGATGTGAAAAAGAGACCTGACAGTGTCCCAAGCAACAAGCAACCCCTTTAGAAAGGGAGAAGCGTTAGGATAGGGATATATATGATAAACTAAAGCCCAAGGAAGGAGAAACTTAATGGTTGCCTTATGAAATGGAAGACAATGATAAATCGACTGCATCAACGACCTCAGTCTAGGAGAATCATCCTTACCATGAGAACCCCCCAAATAAACTTCAATATCATCACCTTACTTTGGAGGTGAAAATCCAATATTCCAAGACCATAGTTGCCTTAGCTTTAATGCACTTTGTCCCAAGCTATCTTGACAACAGCTCCTACTTCATTTCCACATAAATAAATGTTTTTGCAACCCTCTAATAATTTCATTCCAAGCATATGAAGCAGAGATGTGAATTCCAAGGGATACTAAGTAACTTTGTGGTATTTCCATGCAGAAGAATCTTCCATGAATAGTCCAAAATACAGAGAGGGAATCTAAGGTCCATAAAGCAATACATTCTTACCAACCCATAAGAACTTTTGATGCTAAAGAGAATGTGTCTAACAATAGCTTAACATTATGAAGATTTTTAGCCTTGGCAATTAGGAACAAAAAGATATTCCCAGCATATTCTTGGGAAGACTCTTATAGCAAAACAAACTACAACATTTGAAGTAAAGTGGCTTTCTTATTGAGCGTTCAAAAACAAAGTACAATAGTATAGTAGTAGAAATGTTTGGCTAAGAAGTATAAAGTTAAATAAACCCCGGCAATCACCGAGAGTTTTAATAAGAAAGAGATAAGCCACAATGAAACTCAAGGTCAGAGATTTATCAACTGGAATAAAAACTACGCCCTTTGGGTTTTCAAGGAAAACCATGGAGATAAATAACGGACTAGGAGTAATTGTATTCTCCTCTATTGCAAGAACTCCTTTGTCAATGCTTTCAAGCTTTTTTGTGTCTTAGGGACATAATCCATCCTTAGTCTTAGATTTGATCCCAATAAGTTTGTGAATTTTTCAATTGTCTGCCCGGTTTTTTTGCCACCTCTACACTCACCTTCTTTTTCATCAAATCAGTTTGCGCTACAGCTAGCGCTCAATTCATGTCCTCAATCCATTGGTTTAATTTGTATTTTTATTTTTACAATTGTTCATTCTCATTTTTGTGGCTTGTTTTTTATATTTGCATTTTTTTTACCGTTCATTGTTATGTTTCATCTTGATAGTTCTTATGGTCTTCGGCCCAACTAGGTAATGGTTGGTTTTTACCTTCTCCTTTACGATGATTATCTAATGCTTTAATTCCCCATTGACAATAGCCCCATGCCATGGTTTTTTTTTAGGCAACCTTCCCAAGTTCAATAGGTATGTTTGTATTATTCTTGTTGGCTACAATCTTTTGGCGGCGGTTTTTTCCTATGGACTCCTCTCTTTCCTGATAGATTTCTTGCCTAGTTGCCTTAGATTTCATAGGTACCTGCTCTTTCCTGATAGTTTTCTTGCCTAGTTGCCTTATATTATATAGGTACCTGCTTCAATCTTTTTGCATCAAACGCCCTTTGGCTCCTTTGTTTTGGTAATTCGATGTTTAGCCTGTTGTTTACATTGATTTTCTCTCTAAGGTATCTGTCACCCTAAGGTACCTGTCATTCTGGCTCTGACTCTGCCACCTTGATGCCACATTATCATCCTTATCTCTATTCTTTTCAAGCCTTATAACTTATTTGTTTATTACCTCAAGTCGCCGTAATTATTCTTGACTCATAACTTGTTTGTTCATAACCTCAATTTAAAAATATCACTCTCATCTCACATCTTCCAATTTTCGTTTTCATGGTAATCTAGATTTTATAACATATTAAGCTCCTTTCGGTCGGACCATAGCTAAGCTGGTATTTGAATTTAGAGACTGGATATTTTCTTGCTCTTTCTGTTATTCTACAATCTTTAGATTTGTTCCTCCTTTCACTTCGTCCACTCCAATAGGCAATATTCTTCTATCTTTATTTTATCTTTATTTTATTGTATGGATCCCAAGACCTATTGGTATCCGTGGACGTTAAAAAATCTATTCTATTCTATTCTTAGACATCTTTACATGGGTCATGTAAATTTAGGATTGTTCTTATACTATTATTTATTTAATTGGTAGGATGTAAAAGTGCTTGGTCTCGAAAGTTATTTGTGATTGTACATTCAAGACCTTATACTATTATTTAATTGGTAGGATGTAAAAGTGCTTGGTCTCCAAAGTTATTTGTGATTGTACATTCAAGACCAAATCGGCCCCTCTGCTTGCTCCAGCATTTAGGACCTCAAAATCCGGTTGTGCCAGAATTTCTTAAGAGCACATTATTCTTTTGAACTCTTACATGCTTCACTTTTCAAACCCAATTTTTGGGTTGCCCCTAGGGGGGCAAACCCTTGTTTATGTGGGTTTATAGGATATTCTCAGTATATACCAGTATATACCTCGAATGTGCCAATGACTGCTAAAAACCTATTGCTGGCTGTAAATGCACGGTCATTTCAATTGTTGGGCAACCCTCAGTGGAAACCGGTTAACTGGTCTGTAGCTCCAAGGCCATAAATCTTTTTGAAGCGGTTCTGAAGTCCCATGCCCAGTACCAGCAGTAGATTCATTATGCTGAGAAGCTGAGACCGCTAGGAGAGGAGTGCGGCTTTATTTTCTAAAGTGTCGTCATATTATTCGGCTGTTTCTGGCAAGATATTTGGGGATTTCCATGGTAAGCACCATCGCATACTCCATTGTATTTTGTTGATGCAATTTTCAAACAAGGTATTCGTTTGATAAGCTTCACCATTGCAAGGAAAATCCCTAAAGTTGTCGACTATGCCTTGCGAATAAATCGGTTATACAGTTGCCTTTATCTTTATCCCGTTGCTAACTACATCATCTTACAGATTTATGTTGGCCGTCCTGCTGCACCGGATATGGTGAGACATTGTTGCCCAGGTGCAATCTGGAACAGGAAAGATGTCTGTGATTGCTTTAACTGTAAGTAAACTGGGACAAGCAAAAAAGGCCCTCCGCATCTTCAATAGATTGACCAGTCAAGAATTGCAGACCAGTATATATGTTTGTAATGCCATTCTTAGCACTCCTATACATAATGGAAGGCAAGGAAGAGCTCTTGAACTCTTCTATAAGCTTCAAAAGGATGGACTTGAACCAGATATGTAACATATTCAACAGTAAGCTTTATTATTCCAAGCTTTTGTTATCGGTTTGCCACCTGAAAAATAGTCAGGTCCGAAATTAGAATGTAAGATCATTAGACAGAAACTCAAGAAAAAAAAGGAAAATATTCTCTGCAGAACATGATACGAAATATAAATAATGCTATGGAGATAAAACTTGTGTGCATGGCCTATGGATCTCCCATATGTGTTCAGCAAACAGCAAGGGAGTTTGAACAGGAAAATAATCACATTAGCTTTTATGTGTTCAGGAAATGAATCACATCAGCTCATACCATTTATTTTGCGAATTATTTTATGTCTGGGGCCATTACTTTTCTGATAATAAAACAACAACAACAAGGCACGGCAACTTTATGAAGAAATGAAGGCAAGCGGACTTCAGCCTGAGGAATATGTGTTTGGAGCTTTGTTAAATGTGTACACATGTCATGGTCAGGAAACAGATGCACTAGCCTTGTTTGATGAGATGAGGAGTGAAGGAATAATGCCTAACTTATTCCATTACAGTTATCTTATCAATATGTATGCTATGAAAAGGTGTCCTGCAGAGGCTGAACAGATATTCTTGGACTTAAAAAATTCTGGGCTAGAGCCAAATATGGTACATTTCCTCTTTTAGCCATCTATATATTTTGCATATGCATATGCCTCTTGAAAGATGTAATTGTCAATTCCAGGTTTTATATAATGCGATGGTCAATGTTTACATGAACAATAGGTTATTCGATAAGGGAATGATGATCTTTTACGAGATGCAAGCTTCTGATCTACAACCTGACTTAGTAAGTTCTTTTAGCTTTTAGGTACATTTTGCTCAAGTTGTTCTCTATTTAATACTTGCTTGGAAGCTGAAGGCCAGAGTTGCTGTATTTCCTCCGTAGATGCACGCGCGCACCACAAGGTTCTTAGAAATGAGCCATGTCACATAAAGAATCACGCGCTCTCATTCATGCATCTTGCTAGTATGTATTTTAAAATTTGATTCGTGAATTTTACAGTATACACTTTTTAAGGTCAAGATTTTTATTGTCCAACTTTTTCTGCAGCCAATGTATTCATCCGTAATGGTTCACTTTTTGACACAAATGTACAGTGGGTTGATCTAAAGTGCTGCAAATGATAATTGCGTTACAAACACATAAGCTGGAGTGTTGCAATCACCTGCGGTCTTCATGGAGGGAAGAAGAAGAGCTCTATAAAACCAAGACAACGATATTCTAGCTATGAAGAAGGGGAGATAGAGTTGCCTATCAGTTATATAGAGGACAACAAATTGTCTTCAGATAGATATGCACCCTCAGAGTTTAAGCAACAAAAGAATATGGAAGATGCAAGTAATTATGTTAGATTATGAAAACATGCAGCTTGCCCTTGTCAATATCAATCAACTATCCAAGCATAATAACTCAAGTTTAATCATCAAGAATTGTTATAGAAAGTTTTGATAAACTTTTGTCCTCTTGCAGGATGTTTACCTGTTTTCGTATTTTAAAAAAGGATATCAACTCATATTCATATCATTCATCATTGCTAAGCATGCTTCAGAAGGTATTATAAAATTTTATTTTGCTCACATGCTACCATAAAAGAAGACTAATACCTTCATATCCTCCACAAAGGATGGGAAACCTCCAATTGACATAAATATTAAGAACCCAGCAACATAAGCCATGTATGCAGCTCTTGCCTACAAACATGAAGAGATTTGGAGTCAATGATTCAGTTGTGACTAAGCAATGGCAGCAAATCAATCTGTTGTACTGACAAAAGAAAGCTTACTGTGATAGATGCATATGTGGTGCCAACTCTGTAATATATGCTCCCGATACAAATGGTGAGCATGGCATAAATACCAAGACGGAGCCAGTAATAGCCCATATCTCTTCTCATGTTCACAAATGATCTGCATGTTAGTAAGAATGAAAAAGAATAGTCTTTTTAGGAATAGTTCAAAGTGTACACACACTTAAGACTTCTATGCTTACCATATTTGAAATCTCCTGAATTTTGGCGTCAGCTATGGCTGCTGCGGTAGATGTCTGGTAAAATCTCCCTAGAGTCTTTACTACTAGAGCAATTGCTCATCTTGCTCGAGGAGGATCTGCAGATTCAATATCTTGCCGGGTAATACCATGAACTTGAATTAGTTTGTATGAAATTTTGGTTTACGTCATTGTATAGCAAGTAAAAATCTTTACGAACAAAGGAACCTTTCATGGATTCTTTGATGGTGTCAAAATCTGAGTTAATTGCCCCTTAAAATGGTCCGAAGGATTGCATAAAGGTGGGCAGGGAAATCCAGCTTCAGCAAAATACTGTATGTTTAATAAACAAAGCAATGTCAGATCGAATCTTTTAAGCAAACAGATTAAGAAAGCTTGAAATTGCACCTCGATTCCGAAAGTGACTTTCACCAAAGTAGAGCCGGTTTTGCCATCGGCCGGATGCCCGCAGTCTGTACCTTGAAAAAGGGGCTTCGCATAGGGTAATTCCGGTATCAAAATAACGGACTCAAGTCGTTATTCTCAAATGCAAACATCGGCTCAAATGCCAACACCGATCCATTAAGAGTTCCATCGTCCCAATCCACGCCATTCTGTGCATATATAGTTAAAACCAAAGCAATTAACAAAGAAAAAGCAAAAACATATTGATTTGCAACCTGGAAATTGACGTGCCACTTATTTTTTACAATAAGAATGAGGTAGTAACAGGCTTGAGAAGATTAAGCAAGGCGTATTTGCAGAGTAAATGTCGAGCAATGCGGGGCAACTAGAATCGGTGGAAAGGCTATGAGAAGTCCAACAAGCTCAAAAGGAACGATTCAGATTCAAGACCTTCAAAGCAAGGCTTTTCGCAGACATTATGTGCCTAGGTCACATACTAGCAGGCAGATCCAGCAGTTCTATAGATTGAACCAGGGTACATTGTCAGTTGCAAAGTATACAGAGGAATTTATGCGACTCAGACTCCATGTTCCTGGAGTGTCGGAAAGGCAAGCGGTCGAAACTTACATTGAGGGATTGAACAGCAATATCAAAAGGCTAGTCCGAGCAATCAACCCTAAGTCAGTGGCAGAAGCCGAGGATAAAGCCATAAGTTTGGAAGAAGCTCCAGATCTACAAATATATCTACTTTACAGCAACAATAAGATCTCTCGGATTCTATCTACAAAATATGACTTTGTTCAGTGATGACAGTGAAATGTAGTATTAAATGCTCATCTGGTTGTCTATATGACTTCTTGATGTTATCATAATTGTTCAATTCCTCTTAGCAGACAAGGGTTGGGCATGACTTAAACAATGCAGCAGGGAAAGTATCAAGACCTCTCTCCAGCAAAAATTTGAGTATCATGTGTGAAATACTAAAGATAACTCGGCAAATCAAATATTCTGGCATACATGGCAAGTAATTGGGTGAGAGTCATTTCGGCTCCAAATACTATGCACAGTATTAAAAGCTAGAGTGCGCCAAAAGGGTTTTTACGGGAGTCAGCTTTGCTAAAAACATTACAGGAAAGCTATATTTTTGACAAAATTGTTCATTTCCTCCTCTTATTCATAATATATTGATACTTGGTTGGGATGATGATGGCTATCTCTATCAATGTATAACTTCAGTTGTGTTGTTAGAACATAGTGTTAAAACTTCTAATCATAAGCAGTACTTGATTGGGATGTTCATAAGCAGTACTTGATTGGGATGCCGCTGGCTGTCTCTATCAATGTATAACTTCAATTGTTGTTACAACATAGTGTTAAAACTTACTTTCTAATTAAAGGACCGCTACTTATTCGTTGTGTAATAGTTTATCAACTCCAATAGAAAACCTTATTTTCAATCCACATATTCAAAGGAATAGGGTTTACACATGCAACAAGTGCAAGATTTAGATGCATGAAGTTAGTACAAGCAATGCCTCATATTGCTAGAAATAAGGCGGACTTAAGGTGCTCTTTTAGGTAAAGTTTTGCCATGCGTTGTTTGAAATCAACATGCCCTCATGGCAATGGAAGGAAAATGGTTGTGTGTTGCTAGAAGACGTTGAAACTTCATGCGAGTAGGCCTAATCAACTTGAAGCTTAAAGTAAGAACCATATATAGATAGAAAAATCAAACTAAACATATTAAACAATGTCTAATATAAATAGTATATATGCCCTTATTGACTCATTAATTCAAAGGAATATGATTTACCCATACAACATGTGCAAGAATAAAATGCATGAAGTTAGTACAAGCAATGCCTCATACTTTAGGGGAGATAAGATGTTCTCATAGGTGTGAGAAGCTTTCTGCCAGTCGTCTTGGTGAAACTGTGTGTTTGATTATGTGTATGGTTCAGCCACTTATGTGATCGTTACAACTCAGGTCAGTTGTCTTTTACCCCGGTAGACTATTACGATTTGAGCTAGAATCTATGAAAGATCCAGCAATCGTAGCCGCTTGGGGAGGGCTCCTTGAGCATAGCCCATAAAGGCCTAAAAGAATGTAGACCTTATATGCCAAGTCACCTTTTGGAAAGGTCTTGGGAGGAAAGGTAAGAGCTCAACATCTAAGGAGCAGATTTAAGCCACTTCACCCTCCGGCCATGGAGGGCAACCCTCCGTGCGCAGCACCTTGTTTGGTTTTCCTTGCCATCTTCCTATTGTTTTCCTTGGTGCCTTTATGCGATGGTTCCTTTTTTGCCTTTTCTTTCTTTGCAAACGATTTACAAGCAATCTATAGTTTCCAACTCAACATATGTCACCTTGTGACTAGTTCCACAGTACTCCTCCTTTACATTTGTACATGAACCCTCCTCAAGATCTTGCCATAAGCATATCGTAATTCATGCTTGACCTCGTTAGACCTTCTTTACCAACATGTTCCATAATCCACTTGTTAGATGTTCCATTTTACAACCTTTCATGTTTCTCATGCCTTTTCTTTTTACATAGAATAGAATTCTATTCTATTCTATTCTCTCTTTAAAGAATTCTTTAGAATGTTCCTTCTTTTTTTCGGAAAGTTCTTTTGGGCTACTTCTATATGGGGAATCTAGATTGGATGCCAATGGATTGCTTATGTAATGTAATAGGTTTGTTTGATATTGGCTTTAATATTTCCGCTTTAAAAATCGTTTTTGTCAATAGGGTTTGGGTTGAAGTTGTTTTCAGTTCTTCTGCAAAGTCCATAGTTTGTTTTTGGATTTCTTTGCCAAACTGTTTTTTCGAACATTGTTTTCTGTTTTTGAAGCCGCCCGCGTCTTTACATTTGGGTGATTGATTTGCGATTGCCTCTCCATTTCCCAGCGCAGATTGTTCAATATTTGTAGCTTATAAGATTTGCCCAAAATTCTGCCTAATAGATTTCCAACCTTCTTAATGTTTTTCTAACCCTTCTCTTGTAAAAACATGTCTCGATGACGTTTTTTCCTTTGTTTGCTTATGATGAATATCCTAGATGGTTTGCCTTTTTGTTTTGATTGACGAGGTCCTACGAAAAGCTCTTTTTATTTGTTGGATTAACGTTTTTCTTTCTCTAAATGTCCTAGGTAGTTACCATTCTATGTTTTACTATCTCATGCGCCTTTTTTGTTTGGCTAGGATAATATCCCTTTTTGTGACATCTCCCTAATAATAATCGTTTTGTTTTTCCTCAATTTATATTTCCCTCTTACCATCGTTCTTATATCTGTTCTATTCCCTTCTCTTTATCATTACTTGGATTTGTTTGCAAGCATATTTGCCATCTTTCACAAGAGTGCTTGTTTTTTATTTTTCCTTCACCCCCTCGTATTGACTTCATTGTTTAGACTTGATTGATATGGCATGTCTAGTTGCTTTACGAAAGATGCCAACTTATTGGGCATTAGAACTTCTTGTTTTTTTTTCATTATTGTCATAATTTCATTGTTGGGTTTACCTCTATTTGAGATCAATTCCTTGCATCAGTCTTGCTAACTTTCTTCGCATTTGTCTATGTACTATAATTTTTTTCGCTATGTCCATTGGCCTTTTTTTATAAAAGGGTGCTTCAAAACTTTTTCTCATTAGTTTAGCACTATGTATATTTTCGCCTATGTCTATTGGCATGTACAATACGGAGGTGCTTCGTTGCTTTGCTCTAGATATAATGTAACTTATGTCCTTAGATTTTCTCAGCTATAGTATGTGTATGTTGGCTAGTATTTTTGTTGCGATGGTTCAATTACCGGAAACCAAATAGTCACGCCTTACCATTCCATATCGAACCCGTTGTTTGGTTTTAAGCTTCTAGATTCCATTGTTTATATCTCTTTTCATAAAGTATTGACCTTGGCCTTGCTCATGTGTATTGTAATTTCATTTTTTCTATATTTTTATGTGTCTTGTTAGCCTTTCTTTGCTCCATTTTACCTAGATTCAAAGTAATGTAATGGACCTGTATAAGTATTCTCTATTGAGGTATAGGTCTGACTTGTTTCCATCCTTTTTTGCTTGTATTCACGCTTCCAATAAGCTTTTATTTTTCATACCTTTTTCAATGGTCTTCTTTGTGCACTAACTCCATTTATTGACATCGATCCGAGCTCTCGGATCGTTATTCTGGGATGGGACGAGCAGCTATATATGTGCTCGTCGTATTAACACTTCCAATAAGCTTTTATTTTTCATATTGGTTGAAACTAGGTAATTGTTCTTCCTTACACAACGTTCATGATTGCCCCTGTGTTCGTGGCTACAAGTGGGGTGCGATTCCCCAATTGCATTCCTTGGTTGTTTTTCATTTTCTTTCCTTTTCTTTCTTGATGTTTGTTGACTTCTTTCTCTCGATTTATCTTGCATTGCATCTTATCTTTTCTCTTCTTGCTAATTTTTCTTTCTGCCACCTACCATTGCATATAGGGTTTATAAGGTGGAGTGTTCCGCTTCTTTCGACCAAATGTTCTAGTTTGTTTTGCTATAAAGGTCTTCCCAATGGTTCTATAACAACATAGAACCATTATTCTTGGAGAAGACGGGCCTTTTTTGAAACGTCTATTTTATTCTCATGGGGCCTTTTTTACAACTTATATATTTCGTCTATTCTAGCTTTCCTGCTCCTTCACTTTATCAAGCTATCATGATCTAATTCAAGCCGCATTTGAATTGGAACCTTGTCCTTTACGACTATGGAAGAATTGTTTCGATATTATTTCTGACTTCTTCACTCTATCAAGCTTCATGGTCATTGAGAGTTTACACCTGTTATGTGAGACGATGGACGCATAAAGATTAATGTCAAATGTTGGATGGATGATGGGCTTGCATTAAATTTGATGGTGTATGAGACATGCATTTAAGAGCTATGCCATAAAATAAGGGCTCCATAAAGTGAGGGCTCCCATAAAGTGAGGGCTCCAGCTAGGCTTACTGTAAATACGTAAATACAGGCTGGGATGAGAGGCTCAAAGACTTGAGATTGTACAAAATGGTAAGTATAAATTGTAACTAATTTTAATGGCTTGATATAGAAAAACCGAGATGGGATTTTATAAACTTTTAAAGGTCGTAAGGGTTCTTCAAAATGCCTTATTCTATGCATGTTTATATGTTTAGGGTAACATCTCTTTGTATCATGATAGTTCCCATTGGTGGTTGTACGTCCTCGCTCGAGACCTTGGCGATTACTCCACCCTTGGGGACATCGAGGATGTGCAAACATCCTGGTTGTGTTTTGATTCTCAGGGCGTGGAGAAATGTGGTGAGCATTGTACCATTGTCCAGCTGAACAGGTATATAAATTGCTTGTAGAATGAGTGGAATGGATGTTTGCTAATGCTAGATCCATATACAGGATGTTTAGGATTTACCTACAGATTAGAGGTGCATCTGAGGAGGTACGGGATGGGCTTACACCTCTCGTTATCGAAGACATGGACGTGCCTAGCCAGGTTGATGCAACCAGTTGCGGCGTCCACGTGGCTTTGACCATGCGCTTGTTGGCAAATAGTTTCTTCATTAAGGATTACATTGATGGAGCCTCGTCTAGTGCTGCTCAGGTACATCACAATAAACCCTTGAATTTTTCTTCTTTTTGCACATGACTTGGAAAACCACTTCATATGATTTTCTTTTATAGGTTGGATGGAATTGGTTTAACCCTTCCTCGCAGATCCGAGGAGAGCGACAAGTCTTCTCCTCTGCTATTGCGTTATTGTAAGCATTGTGGCTTTCTCATAACAAGGTCAAGGGTTTATGACTCATATGTATCAAAACACTTGTCACATTTATCAAGTACTTGAGTTTGCATCATTTACTTAAGTTTGTTTCTTTTTTTCTTTTGGTCTCTTGCATGTACGACGGAAGAATATTTAACAAAGACAAAGGTTATGCAATAGAGATTATGTAGAGCATAGTGCCATGATGCAACATAGTAGAGTGCAACTTCACACGTACGCACTATCGAGTTTCTAACTGCATGTGGAAACCTAACCTATTTTCCTCCTCATATGGAAACCTAACCTGTTTTCCTCATCCTGTGGAAACCCTTCCTCCTATGGAAACCCTTCCCAATTTCCATCATGCAAGGAAATCGGGAAGGGTTTCCACTCAAAATTTGAATTTTGATCAAATTTTGAGTGACGTGCGCTCGATGGACGTGCGCCTTAATGTCGGGCGTCCGTGTGGAAAGGCATGAGCCATAAAGGCTCACGTGTGTAAATATTAAAAAAAAAAAATAATTTTGTGGAAACCCTTCCGGCTTTCCATGGAAACCCTTCCGGCTTTCCAATATGGAAACCCTTCTGGCTTTCCATGGAAACCCTTCCGAGTTTTAGTGGAAACCCTTCCGGGTTTTCAATTTCTGGAAAACCGGAAGGGTTTCCGACATGGAATAAAATAACGGCTAAGGTTAGCCAAATGGCTATCTTTTAGCAGTTTTGCCAAGAAAAATGGCTAAAGTAAATGGAAAAAATGCCCAAAAAAAAGAAAATTTTAGCCCAATTTTTTTTCTTCCCGAGTGAGTTTTTAGGTTGAATAGCCAAACCTTTACCTCCAGATATATCCATCAAGACATCGATTAGCTAAACCTAAGATAGAGTAGGCTTGGAAAAATGGATAGATTAGCCCAAAATTCAACACCAATGTATGTACTAACTTTAAGAAATTTCAAATAGGGTTTATATTTTTCTTTTTTTTCCACTTTCTTTCTTGTTCCAAGTACAAAATTGAAGCATTAGAGGAAAAGGAACTACGTAGTCCCCTTTTGACATGTTCATGTATGTTTGCATCTTGATTTATGTATCTAAAATAAATTCAATGTCTTTGCCAAAATGCTTAGAATTTTTTAAATTACTATAGCGTGATGGCTAATATACGCCTTTCTATTTTGCGAAAGTTTAGCCAAAAGCAAGAAACTATGATGGAGAAAAACCATTTAGTTTAGCCAAGTGTTAGAAACTTCTAGCCCCAATTTGAAGGTAGTTTAGCTAAACCTACTTTGGCTACACTAAAATATAGGAGTAGTAATTTATTCCATGGTTTCCGAAACCCTTCCGGGTTTTATTGAAAACCGGAAGGGTTTCCACTAAAACCCGGAAGGGTTTCCATGGAAAGCCGGAAGGGTTTCCATTAAAACCCGGAAGGGTTTCCATGGGAGGCCAACCCAAATCGGGCGTACTTAGAACCATCGAATGTATTACCGTAAAAGCCAATGAAGTTCACGAGAACCTTTATTGTAAAGGTTCTTCAATAATTGAGATAGGGTAATTTTAAGAATCCATATTAGTGGCACCAATAAATCCCTTAGCTACGAAAAGTGGTATCCTATCCTATTGTTTAAATTTGGATTTTCCGGTTTGGAGGAAAAACTTTTGGATTTTTCTTTAGCCACATTTACTAAGATTTTGAGATTTTATTGGGGAATTTAGATGCCTGAAAAAAATCCCGATTTCCGAAAATCGAAGATGCATTTTTTGCTATGATTTCTAAATTCGTTTTGAGGCTTCAGAGTTGCAGCTGTCGAAGCCTGCATGTTAGCCATATGGATTGGCATGTTTTTGGGTTGCCCCTAAGGGGGCAAACCCTTGTTTATGTGGGTTTGTGGCATATTATAGGTATATGCCAGTATATGCTTGAAATATGCCTATGACTGCTAAAAACCCCTTATTGGCTGTAAATGCTCGGTCGTTTTCGTTGTTGGGCAGCCACTCTTGAAACTGGCTAACCGGAATAGTCCAAAATACAGAGAGGGACGGGACTATCTAAGGTCCATAAAGCAATATATTCTTACCAACCCACAAGAACTTTTGATGCTAAGGAGAAAGTGTCTAACAATAGCTTAACATTATGAAGATTTTTAGCCTTGGCAATTAGGAACAAAAAGATATTCCTAGCATATTCTTGGGTAGACTCTTATAGCAAACCAAACTACAACATTTGAAGTGAAGTGGCTTTCTTATTGGGCGTTCAAAAACAAAGTACAGTAGTATAGTAGTAGAAATGTTTGGCTAAGAAATATAAAGTCAAATAAACCCCGGAACTAGACAATCACCGAGAATTTTAATAAGAAAGAGATAACCCACAATGAAACTCAGGGTCAGAGATTTATCAACTGGAATAAAAACTATGCCCTTTGGGTTTTCAAGGAAAACCATGGAGATAAATAACAGACTAGGAGCAATGCAAGCCCATCATCCATCCAACATTTGACACTAATCTTTATGCGTCCATCGTCTCACACATAACAGGTGTAAACTCTCAATGACCATGAAGCTTGATAGAGTGAAGAAGTCAGAAATAATATCGAAACAATTCTTCCATAGTTGTAAGGACAAGGTCCCAATTCGAATGCGGCTTGAATTATATCACGATAGCTTGATAAAATGAAGAAGCATCGTCCATAGTCATGAAGCCACAACCCAACTCAAATGCATCTTGAGTTAGATCTAAAGGAACAAAAAACTTTATAATGAAATACGTTAAGAAATCATTAGTCACGTCAAAATCAACAAACAAGCATATACAAGAGCATATGAGTCCAATATGAATAAGAAATAAGCAAACCACCTATATAAAATTAGCACAAGCCAAGAAACAAATGACCATGATAGTTTGATAGACTGCAAAAGCAAGAAAAATTTTAAAAAAAATTCCATAGTCATGAAGCCACGTTCCAATTCGAATGCAGCTTGGATTAACTCTAAAAGAACAAAGAAAATGAGATGCAATAAGGAACTGTCAATCATGTCCAAAATCAACAAACAAGCATACACAAGAACGAATCGAGTAAGAAATAAGCAAACTGCTTCTATAAAAATGTGGACAAGCGACGGGACAGGGAAGAACATCCGCCTAGCCAGGATAGTGCGGGGAAGAGCATCCATCCAATCAACACAATGAAGCAAATAGGACGGGGAAGAACATCTGCCTAGTTAGAAAATATCAAATGCAACTAAGGCAGGGAAGAACATCGACCTATAAACTATAAATGAAGGAAAAGTAGACAAGCAAGATGAGGACAAAACGCCAACCACAAATTCCAAGTACCTTGCAAAAGGGCATGGGAGGGTGAGAAAATAGGAAGATAAAACACAAAAGAATGAATGCTCAAGAGGAAGTCCGATGATGAAAACCTAGAATAGACAAAATATATAAGTTGTAAAAAAGGCCCCATGAGAATAAAATAGACGTTTCAAAAAAGGCCCATCTTCTCCAAGAATGATGGTTCTATGTTGTCATAGAACCATCGCATTCTTGGGAAGATTTTTATAGCAAAACAAACTAGAACATTTGGCCGAAAGAAGAGGAACACTCCACCTTATAAACCCTATATGCAATGGTAGGTGGCAGAAAGAAAAATTAGCAAGAAGAGAAAAGATAAGATGCAATGCAAGATAAAATCGAGAGAAAGAAGTCAACAAACATCAAGAAAGAAAAGAAAAGAAAATGAAAAACAACCAAGGAATGCAATTGGGGAATGGCACCCCACTTGTAGCCACGAACACAGGGGCAATCGTGAACGTTCTGTAAGGAAGAACAAGTACCCAATTTCAACCAAAAATACTTAAATGGCAATCGACATATCACTTAAGAAGTTCATGTAAGCACTGCCTTAGCCATAGGGTATAAGGAACGTAACATTCTGGGAAGGGACTCACAATGGACAAGGAAAGAGATGCTGCTGTGAGAAGACGCCGATAACGAGCCACCAGAACGACGAGCACATATATAGCTGCTCGTCCCATCCCAAAATAACGACCCGAGAGCTCGGATCGATGTCAATAAATGGAGTTAGTACACAAAGAAGACCATTGAAAAAGGTATGAAAAATAAAAGCTTATTGGAAGTGTGAATACAAGCAAAAAAAGGATGGAAACAAGTCAGACCTATACCTCAATAGAGAATACTTATACAGGTCCATTACATTACTTTGAATCTAGGTAAAATGGAGCAAAGAAAGGCTAACAAGACACATAAAAATATAGAAAAAATGAAATCACAATAAACATGAGCAAGGCCAAGGTCAATATTTTATGAAAAGAGATATAAACAATGGAATCTAGAAGCTTAAAACCAAACAACGGCTTCGATATGGAATGGTAAGGCGTGATTATTTGGTTTTCGGTAATTGAACCATCGCAACAAAAATACTAGCAGACATATACATACTATAGCTGAGACATAAGTTACATTATATCTAGAGCAAAGCAATGAAGCACCTCCGTATTGTACAGTCCAATAGACATAGGCAAAAATATAAATATTTCTAAACTAATGAGAAGAAGTTTTGAAGCATCCTTTTATCAAAAAAGGCCAATGGACATAGCGAAAAAATTTATAGTACATAGACAAATGCGAAGAAAGTTAGCAATATTGATGCAAGGAATTGATCTCAAATAGAGGTAAACCCAACAATGAAATTCTAATGACGATAATGAAAAAAGACAAGAAGTTCTAATGCCCAATAAGTTGGCATCTTTCATAAAGCAACTAGACATGCCATATCAATCAAGTCTAAACAATGAAGTCAATACGAGGGGGTGAAGGAAAAATAAAAAACAAGCACCCTTGTGAAAGATGGCAAATATGCTTGCAAACAAATCCAAGTAATGATAAAGAGAAGGGAATAGAACAGATCTAAGAACAATGGTGAGAGGGAAATATAAATTGAGGAAAAACAAAACGACTATTATTAGGAAGACGTCACAAAAAGGGATATTATTCTAGCCAAACAAAAAAGGCGCACGAGATAATGAAACATAGAATGGTAACTACCTAGGACATTTAGAGAAAGAAAAACATTAATCCAACAAAGTATAAAAAGAGCTTTTCGTAGGACCTCGTCAATCAAAACGAAAAGGCAAACCATCTAGGATATTCATCCTAAGCAAACAAAGGAAAAAACGTCATCGTCATCGAGACATGTTTTTACAAAAGAAAGGTTAGAAAAACATTAAGAAGGTTGGAAATCTATTAGGCAGAATTTTGGGCAAATCTTATAAGCTACAAATTTTGAACAATCTGGGTTGGAAAATGGAGAATAGAAGGTAAAGATGCGGGCGGCTTCCAAAACAGAAAACAACGTTCGAAAAAAATGTTTGGCAAAGAAATCCAAAAACAAACTAAGAACTTTGCAGAAGAACCGAGAACAACTTCAACCCAAACCCTATTGACAAAAATGATTTTTAGAGCGGAAATATTAGGGTAAAAGCATGTTAGGGTGTACCACTTTTGGAACCTGCAAAAGTACATACACTAGGTACTTCAGAACTGGGTACTTTCTCATTTTTCTTTTCATTGAAACAAATACAAAAATTCAAAATAAAAGTCAAGGACGTGTTAATATTCAAAGTTAAGATAAAGATAATGCTATCGGAGACCAATATATGTATAAAAAGTTCTAAAACATACTTTATATTGAGATATTACACAGGTACCCAGTACCCAGCTCTGGCTACCTTTTTAGGTACTTTTTTTGTCACTAAATAATACTTTTTAAGGGACACCCTAACATGCTTTTACCCATTAAAGCCAATATCGAACAAACCTATTACATTACATAAGTAATCCATTGGCATCCAATCTAGATTCTCCATATAGAAGTAGCCCAAAAGAACTTTCCGAAAAAAAGAAGGAACATTCTAAAGAATTCTTTAAAGAGAATAGAATAGAATAGAATATGATTTTATCGTCCACGGAGACCAACTGGCCTATGGGACCCAAGTACAAAGAGAGAGCAGCAGGTGTATTACTACCAGGATTAAAAAACCCCCGCCCCGAAGGGTTTTCGGGGGAAAAACCTTAGTAGCAATAAGGATCTTTGACATACATGCACTGATTATATACATAATCACAAGAAATGGTGAGGTTAATGTGGACGGGGGGGCATAAGCGAAGTCCACGTATCCATTACCTCCGGAGGTACGATCCCAACAAGCCCTACGAGAGGCCCGTGCTTTCGGTAGCTCATGCAAGGCCCGATGGGGCACAACTAACCGAGAGCATACCGAGCCCGGATATGCTCAAATGCGGCCGGACAGGCACGGAGGGCGTGACTTTCATCCTCAATGGCGGTTGGCTGACAAAGGCGGACTCTGTCGCCCTCACGCGGCTCGAATCCATCTCCCCGTCTCAATGCGGAGGTGGTGTGCACTGTCGCGAATGGAAGCAATCACCCTGCGCTTTTTCATGGGTAGATGGGTGCGCAGGTAGTGGTGTGGGCCCCCCGAGCATGGGATTAACTCATTGCCGTCGATAATTTGCCACCTTGACATGTAGCGGGGCCTCTGCATCCCAAAGCTTGGCCATGAAGCAAGCATCCAAATCTTGCTTCAAAGGCGGTAGCGTTCCGCCGGTGTATGCCTTTGGTCCACATCGCGGTGCTGCACATTCCATAGCGAGAACCACTAGGCTTGCTTGTCTTTCCGGTGAAGCTTTGAGTCGCATTTTGCGGGCCCATCGCCCTTGCCAAAGCAAGGTTGGGCAGTAGGGCTTCATCCATAGCCACCACCTTCGGAAGTAAATAATGTGGCGTTCAGTAGCAGCCCTACGTAATGGAAGGAAGCACGTCTCTTGGAGCAAGATCGATATGGGGCGAGTGGATTTCACTCCCGGTGCGGGCCAAGAAAGCGTGCATGCACTGCTCTAGATCGTTCAAGTGGTGAGGGATATCAGCGGCCCCCACATACGCCCCATAGAGGAGGACGGTTCAACCAAGGCCACGAACAAGTGTGCACTGGTGACCCCATGCATCTGACTACGCCTTGTATTTGTTGTTTTGCATTGCATCTGAGGGCTTTCCGACTGCGGTGACCCGTAACGATGGATGCATCCCGGTGTGTGGTAGTAGAAAACTCAATGCCCAAATACTTATAAGGCTGAGCCACCTCCACTACACCTTACGGTAAGTGAATGAGGGAAGACATGGGTCTTAGGGATGATGGGACCGAGTGACACCCTTGTCTTGGCCAAGTTAACTCTCATGTCGGTGAATTGGCGAAAGTGTCCAAAGCATCCGGTGGCGTTGCATGTCCTGCTGGGGGTATATGCGGCAGTCAACATCATCGGCATATATGAGTTGCGGATTATGTGGTGCATCAACCGGCGCCTCCCGTGCTTTCGGCTAGCCATTCTTCTAGGCGGTCAATGTACAAGTTTAAGAGCGTCGGGGATAGAGGGCAGCCTGGCGCACCCCAATGCTACTAACAACGGGCTCCCGACGGTGTGAGACGGCCGGAGCAAGCCTCATTATAGTTACGTATATAGCATGCGCGCAAGTCGACGGGGGTCCCTAGTCGTCTCAATCGTCCCACAACTTATCCCAGAGGCAGCGTGTCAAAAGCCTTTGCGAAATCCACAAAACAACAGTCTGCATTCGGCGTCGATTCGGCTATCCTCTATGAGTGTTCGCAGAGTGAAGATATGGTCAATAGTAGAATGCCGGGGGGAAGCCTGCCGCGCATCTTGAGCCCGCACTTCTCCATCCTCGCCCAAAGTGTCAATGCGCCGCTCAAGAATCGGACAAACAACTTGGCAAAGGCGAGGCCCGACCATAATGGTGCGATAGTTGGTCACCGTGGGGTCCCCTGCTTTGTATATGGGCACAACTCTCTTGGTAGTCGGTCGGGGGGAAGCCTTCTTACAATGCCGTTGAAGAGTCTTTGTGGAGAACCGGCACCATTGGGGGCCCGCCCACTTGAGAAGCTCACCCGCATACCATCCAAATCTGGCCGCCTTCCGTTAGCGAGGCATTGCGGCCCATTATGACATCCCCTTCAAGAATGACCGATTAGGCTCTGTCAAGGAGGAGAATGGGTGCCGGCTTCCCATTGGGTCATACAGTGGCGCAAGTATCTCACCCATTGTTCGGGGTAATATTTCACGTGGGTCATGCGGGCTTACTCAAGACCTTTCTCCATAAGGCCCTAGGGTGGCGGTCTAGAAGACCAAACATCATTCTTTGGTGCTCATAAAGGTACCGGGCTTTCTTGGTCTTGAGGAAGGGCGGTATTGACGGACGACGGCAAGCGGGTGAATGGTGGGGTCCGGCAATTGGCGGAACCATCGTTTCAACTCGACATTAGTCATCGAACCCGATGATTGCGGGGAAGGTGGTTGCAGCCCCCGTGGATCGTCGAGGCGGTCTCTCCCAAAGCATCATCCCCTACCCTCGGAAGAGCTGGTTCATTTGGGCCGTCTATTTGTTGAAGTGTGGGGAGTTGCAGCACTCCCGGCAGCTCATGCTCAAGCATCCTCGCATAGACCGCCGCATGATCATAGTCCAGACGCAACCGTGGTACATGGGGTGTTGGGGCAATGGGTGCTCGGTTGGCCTGCCAATCTATCTGCAAGAGGTGGGTGATGGTGGAGTCTACTTCCTCGTCCGGCCACCTGTCCGGGCGACGGGCGAAGCAGTGATCAAGTGTAGGCATTGCTCGATGCCGCTAGCACGTAATCCACCACCTTTGGTGCCGCCCCACTGGTTCTCCCGTCTACAAGTGAAGCGGGCCGGAGGGCGGCCATTGTGCCGACCCATTGCAAATGACCCGGTCAAAGATCTTGCCCGACAGCGGCCGGGCTGGCCATACCGTGTCACCTGGCTGTCATCTGACGCCCTTGGCCAAACCATCTCTGCGGGGTCCATTTGCAACACATCCTCAGCTAGAGGTGCGAATTTTGGGATCTGCTTTGCCCCTGTGCGCGCACTGAAATCTCCAAGCAACATGACCTTGCCCAATTGTCTGTACTGCTGTATGTCATCATATAGATCAACATAGGGCTCCTGCCTGTCCACATCCAAGTGCGTGTGGTAAAAGTTGCTCTCAGCATGTGGGAAGTAGCAAGCCGCCACAAAGAGAGGGCTGCCATCTATTCTATTTAAAAAGAAAAGGCATGAGAAACATGAAAGGTTGTAAAATGGAACATCTAACAAGTGGATTATGGAACATATTGGCAAAGAAGAGGAGGTTAACCCTCCTCTTGAGCAGATTATGGGAAATAAACCCTCGAGGCCGGCAGGCCGAGAGGGTTTATTTTCCATGATCTGCGAAAGGGGAGGGTTGACCTCCCTTAAACCACAGGCCGAGCAATTTTTCAGATGTGAGCAGTTTATCCAAGCTTGGTGTAGATTGATAAGCTTGCTGTAGATTGATAAGCTCCCCAAATCAACATATCTATTACTCTGGCAAAAGACTCGTTGTTCTGAATCTATTACTGGTTTTAAACACAGATGGAAATTTGCTGCTTGAAGAAAGGGTAGAAAAATGCTCTGGAGTTCTGGCGCAGCAAACAGAATTTCCCAACCTTTTTAGATTCTGCAACCTTGTTTAAGAAAGCTAAATTTTATACTGAGCAAGCTGAAAAATAACAGTTCCGACAGAAGTTTAGGCTTCCAATCTCCAAGAGGCAATAAAAGCAGAGCAAGGCCCATTAAACAACCTAGTGGGCTATAAGCATGGTCGAGTTCGGAGGATTTGGTAGGCAATGCATTCGCAGATCATTGCTGCAGATGGGATAGCCCATGATCAAACTCGCTTTAAGAGGCAGAGATCCATTACAGAATCGTCGGAACTGCCACAAAATACAGTTTTCCCCACTCTCACAAGAATTATCTGCCTTAACTGAGCCGGCTTCTTCCCTTGCAACACCTCAGGATATGGATAATGCCATCCGCTCAACATATTTGGTTCAGCAAGTACCTTGCTTCCTAGAAATGAAGATAGATCCCAAATAATACAAGCAACACAGCACAGATGGAATACAGAAAAATATGAAGACGCATTGCCACACCCACTCATTCTGCGAAGCTCCATCGCCACTCGATCTGTGGGAGCTTCATCTGCAGAGGAGCCGTCATGCATCGAAACAGAGCAAACAGGGAGAAAATGGACGGAGGTAGCGATGAAAGCGCCACGTGGCAAAGTGGCAACTGTTAGATTCGAATATTATAATATTCGAAAGATTATCGTGATAATCTCTAGGAGATTATCATGATAATCTTCTGCTACCCCAAGTTCTATGATATAATCATTTTTGATCCAACGGCTAAGGACGGTCAGATTGCGATAAATTGCGAGACCTGTGGTTTAAGGTCTAACGAGGTCAAGCATGAATTACGATATGCTTATGGCAAGATCTTGAGGAAGGTTCATGTACAAATGTAAAGGAGGGGTATTGTGGAACTAGTCACAAGGTGACATATGTTGAGTTGGAAACTATAGATTGCTTGTAAATCGTTTGCAAAGAAAGAAAAGGCAAAAAAGGAACCATCACGTAATAAAGGCACCAAGGAAAACAATAGGAAGATGGCAAGGAAAACCAAAAAATTGGGTTTGAAAAGTGAAGCATGTAAGAGTTCAAAAGAATAATGTGCTCTTAATCTGGCACAACCGGATTTTGAGGTCCTAAATGCTGGAGCAAGCAGAGGGGCCGATTTGGTCTTGAATGTACAATCACAAATAACTTTGGAGACCAAGCACTTTTACATCCTACCAATTAATAGTACAAGAAATTTATCGCGGTGGCCAAGGCCGCCGCGAACATTTCTCTTCTTCCAAATCCATTAAGGGGGATCTGTGTCAACTTGGATGCTTTGCCCTCATATTGAAGAAAATAATGTTATTTCAAGGCTCTCAAAATGAGGTTCAAATTTTGAGATTCACTTTTGCTCGCATTAGTTAGAAGTGTGCTTAAAAGCAAACGTTTAAATAAAACCTCATTAACCAAGGGAAAAATGCCATTTTAATAGTTAAGTATTGAACCTAAGTGATTATGATCTAAAAGGCTCTTATCCAAAGCCCTATGTGATCATGAATTGCATTAAGAGGAGGAGGCTATTTCTAGAGAATAATCCATGCCTATTCACTAATCCATTTAATAAGATCTTGCTAAGGCCATTCTTGATGAATCTGCACTATTAGAGTTCCAGAATTTTCATGATGGGTATTTTTGCATTTCTGACTCCAGAATTTTCATGATGGATATTTTCCCATTTTCGACATGTGTTGGTCCAATATTGGGGTCGAATTGGTCAATTTACAATAAAAACCCATGTTCCCTTCAGAATCAAACCACTTAATTGATTCTTGAGAAAGCTCTTAATTCTGCATTGGTAAAGGATTTTACATTTCATGCTAGATCCAGACGATAAATGCAAAAATGTTTGTCGTTTCAGGCACCACAGGCCTGTTGCATCTCCATTTCTTCCCATCAGTTCTCCTGCACCTGGCAGGATCAATTTCTGGTGCACCGCCACCGGTAGGCATTCCCAAGCCAAAGCCTCCCCATCCTCCTTTTTAGAAACCTCCATCAATAAACAGAAAAATGGACAAACAACTATACACACCAATGTGAATGCACAAAACTTCATGATTTAAGTTCCATTAGGCTTACCATGCTGTATTAGGCTTCCTGTCAAGGCTGAAACACTCTTTCGGATAGGGAGTATAAGCTCTGGAGGGATTGAAACTCTCGCCATCATGTATTTGAAGATTAGAGCTTGGTGTTCTAGTTCAACCGATTGAGCAGCTGTAAAAGGATAACCACCTCCAAAGAAGGATTCATGCAATCCTAGATAACCACTATTCATAACTGATGATTCCCTTGACAATGGAAGAGTACCTGCACAGAGCATCTATTTATCAACATTATTCAACACCTATTACGAAAAATCTATTGTGTCACCAACATGAGGCAACAATTAATCAGCATTTCTCAAAGTTTGGAGTAAAAAATAGAAGCTTCAATTACTATGGATTCAAACCAATGAACTAAAAAAAGTTAAAAGTAAAACATGGCTCTATGAATAAGAATTAAGTCTACTTGGATTTTATGTATACAAGAATGCCCCTCTGCCTTGGATTTCGGCGAGGAAGGCTGGCCGACGCGCGGCAGCGCGGAGGCCTGCCCCGGGGGATTCACCTCTATTATAGGTATATATGCCATGTGCGTTCCTTAGGTTGCCAAAAAACCCATTGTATACGACAGTTCCATATGAAAAACCCTTTGTATACGACTACATTATTTGTAAAAGAATGCAGCCCATATCATATAATTACTTGCCCAAAACACTTTTACTTGACAACCCCTTCCATACATATACGATATCTCTATTATTTTATATATATACAAGTCTTTGTACTATGTAGGGCCTGTACGAGTTAGGGATTGTACAAATCCAACTAGAAGCCAAATACAGAGATATATCTCTTAGATTCTACTGGATTCTCTAAGATTCTCTTGAGATTTCCATAAATTCCTTAAGATTCTCTTCAGATTTTTCCATTATTCCTTAAGATCTTGAGATCCCAAGATTTCTCTAGATTCTTCAAGTTTCTATGTAGATCCTCCTATAGTCTAGTGGTAATACACTAGGTCTAGCAACTATAGGTCTCGAGTTCGAGACCGTCCAGAATCGCACTCTGAACTGTTGGGTGTCAAAACCCACAGACGCAATGTAAAGTGGTTGGGGGCAGGGCCCAACAAAGCAATGTAGTGTGGTGTGTGGTGTGTGGTCACATGTCCAGTTGGATGCTGCTTAGTGGCGTGACGTTAAAATACTATCTATCTATCTATCTATATTATTCAAGATTCCATCAATATTCCCCTAGATTCTCAAAGATTCTCTTGTGATTCCTAAAGATTCTCCAAGATTACTATGAACTAAACGGGCTTTGATACTAGTACTATAGGCTACCAAAACGGATGGCCCGTAGCTGCAACTGCAAAAGAGCCAAGCCCAAATCCTCTAAAGAAACATGTGCTCAAGATCTTCGCCTAAATAAATGTATGCTCAAAGACTCCCATCAAAAAAGTTAGGTATATTCAGTCATGTGGATAATAAATGTAGTGAAGTGGTTATATTTATACAGGGATATATATTATATACAATGTTAATTACATGTCTTTCAAGATGCACAACAAAGAAGGCATCAAAATGTACAGAGGACATATACAACATTAATTATATGTCTTTCAAGATGCACAACAAAGAAGGCATCAAAATGCTTTAACCATTTGAATCGCCGTTAAATTGCCAGCTGCTTGCTCATGGCCAATCTTTAATAACATCAAGGTATTTACCATGTTTTCCCTTGACAATGCCACATCGACTTTAACCCTACCTTTATAGTTGATCAGTACCCGTACAAGTGATCTATGATCACTGCTTCCAGGTCCAGCTTAAAGTTTTAAAAAATGGGGATTCCTTGCCATGCATTGATTTTTTATGCCAAGTTAGCCCCCTGCTTTGATTTTCATAGTCACATCATATCCACTGCTTTGATTTTCTATGCCCATTAGTGGCGCATGGGAACGTAGTCGTATTTCTTAAAAGTAGAACTAAACCTACCCAAACCAAAATGGGACGTTTTATCTTTAGTGATGGGAGACCATTTCTTTCTTTTTGCGCGTGTTGCCCAATTGTTATAAAATTAACCTAAGCTATTGTAGTTCTTTTCTCCACAGAAGTGAATTTAATTTAGTTTACATTATGGGTTCCATGGGATAGTCCTATGTCACAATTTTGAACTGAAAGAAATTATAGATTCATATAAGAGTTCATCAACATTAAGCTACAGCATTCTAAAGCGGGAAACTAAGTTGTTCTCCTCACTTAGTTGCCTCACTTGGTTGCCTTTTAAGAACCTTTTCCTTTGCTATCACACTATGAGCGCAATGAGGTTGTTTCACACTTTGCTTTTAATCTATGATGTAAAAACGGCAAAAAAAAGGTCCTTTTTTCATGTGCCTTGATCCTCTCCAATTTCTACACGAATTTGCTCCAACTCGTTAAACACTATGATTTAGAGTCTAGTTTAGAATAAAAAGATTTCTTATGGTCGTTAAACATTATGATTTAGAGTCCAGCTTAGAATAAAAAGATGGATTATTCATGCAATTGGACTCTCTTATGCATAAAAAATTAAGAGGCTTACATTTCTAAAACATTTCATAGGGCTGTTCAAACATGCTGCATGGGAACGTTATTAACCATACTAGATATGAATGGACACCATAATGACCAATTTTAGATTCTGTTTCTAACATGTGCAGAATGTGCAGATATATTCTTGCCTTGATTTTTGCCCCGAATGCATTTTTGCTTTGTTTGTATTTTTATAGAATGCATTTTAACCCTGCAGTTGCTTGGCTTTAGCCGGTTGCTTTGGTATGAACAATGCTTCAGCAACATGCGCTGATATGTTTGCTTTCCTAGGATGTTGCTTCACTCCTCCAGTAATCTAAATTCTGAATAGTTTGGCTCAAGATTATGCTTGCAGGAGTCACTTCATTCGATTCCTTCGCAAGATGAGCTCTTACCTGAAGAAGCATGCATCATTAGAAAAATACATGAGATGCATATACTTGCAAAAACATGCATACCCCAACAAAAATAATGCATACCCAGCAACGCGTAATGTCCCATAGCACACTCATTGGAGCATCACTCTTTAAACTGAGTGGATTGTTATCCGTTCTTGAAACCCGCTAACTAGCATTAATAACAACAGATCAAAATATAACAGAAGGGGGAGTGCATTTAGAAGTTGCACTCATTCCATGCAAGCTCAAATGCATAGGTACATCAGGATGCTCCTGCAAAAGAGGAAAGAGGAACGTTAACATTTGAAACGATCAAATCAACCTACTTTGCATCATGAATTGGAGCTTAAAATGCTTTTCACATTGTTTGCATTGAGGAAGAATTATGGGTCCAGTCCCAGGCACATATCTTGCACTGTCATTCTTGAGATCCAACATACCACATATCAAACTACTGATGCATGCAAGCTTCCATTTGGAGCGTTTGCCTTTTATAAAAACAGTGATAATACTGCCAGAGATCAAGCTTCAATATCTCATACCATAACAGAAGCCGCATTGTTAAATCCCTCAAAAGCCGCATTCTGGATTTAAAGTCCTGAGAAACTGCAACTGAAAAATTCTGCATACCCTTTGAATAACACGGTCTCCAGGTTGCGAATGGAAAGAATCACAACCAGCACATTGATAAACAGAGCCCAATCTACTTGAAGTCTCCTTTACTTGGAGTCTTGCATTTGCTTATCTGTAAGTTAAAGGATGCAGCAAAACCTATCATCAGATACAACATTAGAGAGATCACGCAAGACCCCTTTCCAAAAGATGAAATGCACAGTAAACTCAAGTATAAATGCATACAAAAACTTGGATATAGAAATCAACAAAAAGTGAAAGTACAACCACAATATGATGCTTATACCGGTTTGCATGGCTCGATCTCAGAACATAAAGTGTCTGGCAAAAGTAATATGCATAAATCAACGCACCATCAAGCTGGGATCTTTTATGTTGTGCCACGCCTCTAGGATCTATGTTCAAAGTTTTCCCTGTTGATATCCATGGCAATAACCTGCAGCAGACCGGTATTTAAGATTCTACTCAAAGCAACTTAAGCATCAATAAAGGCATCAAGACCCTCGCCCTGTAAGACTTTCTCAATTGAATGTTGTGTCATGCCCACACGGTGATCTGTGACACGTCCTTGTGCAAAATTATATGTCCGGATCCGTTCAGATCTGTCACAGCTACCAATCTTCCATACGAAATGCATGCCAGAATGCATTATTAGTAAATGAGAATAATGGCGAGTTCAAGACTAGTCCTTTGGATTAAACCTTACCTGCTCTTGCCTTAAATCCGACCTGCTGGATGCCTTGCTTCTTGCTTCTGGTACCCAAACTCCAGAGTTTTCACAATCCGACAAAGAGTTTGTAAGAGTTAAACAGGAATTCTCTCCTTCCCTTTGATGCAGACGCCTTCCTTTTCAACTTCTATTCGTAACCAAGTAGACCAGCAGAAAAGACAAATACAGAATTTTATAAGCAGAGACAAAGTGCTTTGGCATGCACAGCATTCATTCCGAACACCATAGCTTAGCTCCATCATATGGTCCGTCCGAATCCAGGTTAGAAGCAGATCTCGTCTACCAGTGAAGCTCAGAGTAGACTTATTTGCTCAGAGACGCTGGATATCTTCATTTTACAGAGCAAAACGTGAAAACAAAAAGGAAAAGCCTGGCTCTATATTTTCTGGTAATATGCGGTCAGGAGATCAATCAAACGCAAAGGAATGGAGAAGGCAAAATGATACGCATTTTTGCCAAACCAGAAGGGGGAAAGCCTTGTCACCCGATTGCCCGTGCGCCTGTGTTCCACCTGGTGCCCATCGCCTTTTGCCGTGCTTGCTTCACATTAGGGGCTTTTCACACGACTAGTGTGTCTTATATTTTAAGGCATACTATTGGTCCATGTCAACATTTAAGAACAATTGGTTTTCACACGGAACCATATAAGACATGTCTTATTTAGGTTCGGGTAGGTTTGGATAGGTTCGGTAAAGGCAATGGAGTCTTATTTTATACCGGGGGATTTCCCCCGCCATAAAATAAGACACCACTTATTATATTCTATTTTATTCTATTGACCAATCATATTCAAAATAAAAGGTGGTCTTATTTTGTGATGGTTTTCACACTAGTATTTGTTAGTGTCTCATTTACATAAGACACCCTGTAGTGTGAAAACAACTTATATTTGTGTGTCTTATTTTTTGCTTTGGAGTCACAAATGATGTCTTATATGAAATGGGACAGCCATATTATAAGACATCGTGTGAAAAGGCCCTTAGTTCGATATTCTTCTGGAATGCCATCGCCAAACCAAGAAAAAGAAATCGTGAAAAAAAATGTGAGGCTTTCTCTTTTCCTCAATGTGTGACACGTACTCACATGGCAATAATGCGCTTGTTAGAATTTTATTATGAGTGAGCTTGCCACCTCACACAAGACATAAATTATCCATTATTTTGGGTGGCTATGCATTAATGCTTTGAATACCATTTGCAAATGTCGCATCATAGTTTGCATTATAAAATTAATAATAATGGCCACACTTTCTAAACGGTCTAGATTAGATCCCCTAGTTTGAAGGGCAAAGATTAAATGCCCCAAAAAATGCACCTTCTAAGCAGTTTCCCTAAAACAATTGACGGCTCGGATTTCTCCTTCCCCCTTTGATCCGAGGGTCCAGAGGAATGGTGCATGCCCTATGCATGCCCATGCATGCACCCATGAAGATCCAATGGCTATAAGTTTGCCACCTCACCTTCTTTCAAACAAACGGACGAGATCGATTTGAATATATAGATATCTATTTCATGGGGGCATCCAAAGTAATTTTATATATATTATGATAAACACTTTTACTTGACAACCCCTTCCATACATATACGATATCTCTATTATTTTATATATATACAAGTGGTTGTACTATGAAGGACTGCATGATGTCGACCCTGCAAAATACACTGGTGTGGAAGATTCCCTACATTGTCCCAAGATTCGCCTAAAGATTTCCCTTAGATTATACGAAGACTCCTTTAGGTTATCATAGATTCTACTGAGATTCTCCTAGATTCTCAAAATTTCTCTCACGATTCAGATAAATTTTTCAAGACGATATCATATTAAAATTCCCGTAGATTCTCAGATATTCTATGAAGATTCTCTAGATTAACTAAGATTTTCTTTAGATTCCTTTGGATTCCCGAAGATCATCCCAAGATTCATCTAGATTCGCCATGATTCTATGTAGGTTCTCTTGGATTCCCTTATTTTATATGAAGATTCTTCTAGATTTTCCAAAATCCCATCAAAAAACCTAGATTTGAAAAGGTTTTATGAAACTTCCTTTAAATTTTGTCAGATTCTTTGAGGATCCCCTTAGATTCTTCAAGGTTACATCAAGATTCCCCTAGATTCTCGATTCTATCAAGATTTGTCTAGTTCCACAAAAATTCTATCAAGATCCACATAGGCTCCCCAAGATCCTATGTAGATTCTATTAGATTATATAAGATCCTATCAAGACTCCTCTAGCTTCTCAAATATCCTATGAAGGTTCCATGGGTTCCTATAAATTATCTCGAGATTCTTCTATATTCCCAAAAATTGATGCAGATCTCCTTAGATTTCATGACGATTCCTCTAGATTCTCTAACATTCCATCAAGATTCTCAAAGCATTTTATAAACATTCTTTTAGATTCACTTAGATCCTACAAAGATTCTCTTAGATTCTCTAAGATTCCACGGACATTCTCCTAGATTCTCGAAGATTCCATAAAGATCGTCTAGATTCCCCTGAAGATTCTATATAAATTCTCTAAGATTTTATCAAGATTTTCTTAGATCCTCAAATATTTTATGAAGATTCCCATAGATCCTATTGAGACTCCTAAAGTGCCTAAGGTCCTCTTCAGATTCCCCAGAATTCTCCTAGGTTCTATTGAGATTCCTCTAGATTCTTAAACATGCCATGCAAATTCCCCTAGATTCTCTCGAATCACTATAGGTTTTATAAGATTATAAGATTCTAGGAAGCCTCATAGAATTTGATCACATTGGCTTCAACAGCGCCAGTTCAAGGTTTATCTAGTCCTAGATTCATTCATTTTTTGTGAACATTAATCTAGAATTTCTCTAGATTCTCATAGACTACCATAGAATTTGCGAGGCTATGATTCTAAGAAGACTCCTGGTATTGAACTCATTGGCTACAACTGATGTGGTTATCTGCGATTGCCTGTTACCATCAAACCAGAGCTGGCATCTAGTCCTATCATCCATATTTGTTTGTAATACAGCTCCATCGGATCAAAAGCCTAATCATTTTTGCTCAGCGTGTGCAATCGGGAAGCTCGCTTGGTAGCTAGTCTTCGCTTCATGATCACTTCAGGCCAATATGGTCACGAAAGTTTGGCAACAACATGGTCACGAAAAAAATTGTTAGCCGATTGAAAAAAACGGATGAGTTACCACTAAAAGGCCTAGCTTTGTAGGCATATGCTGCATTACTTGTATATGGATGCAATTATGGCAATGGTTTGTTATTCGTGGCTGAGAGAACATAGATCTCAAAAAGCATACATATTAAGTTTAGTACAACACAAACTTTAGGCGCCTTATTCGTCAACTTCCCCTGGATATAGTAGTTAGTTTAAATCGGTCAGTCAATAATTCATTTAGATAGGCATGTACTTCCAAACCCTATAAATTTAATCACCAAGCATAAACCGTTATTTCTAGGGAAAGTCATGGGTCTAGGGAAAGTCATGGGTCCAGGGCCACAGCTTAATAATCCCCAAGGGGTTTAACCATCTGAGTTTACACCCACAAATAAAGTTCAAATGCCCAAAGGGACAACTTGATGTTAAATTATCATGACCACTGTCGTTATTCATTTGCAGTATATTGATCACCATAGCCCACCTTTATTCTTTTGAAGTCCATTGTCATGGGCTCTCATTAACACAACAAAGAAAATTGCTTCACCAACTATTATAGGGTTGCTCAAGCAAGTGAATTTACGCAAAAATATTATATTTATGACCTCTTCTTTTATTGTTTCAATTCATATTGCGCATATCACAGATCTTTATTTTTATCACAAGCATAGGGTAAGAACCAAAGTTACATAAAATTGTCATGGCTTAGGGAAAGTTAATTGAATATGGTCCATTGAATATGGATACGGTTCCAAATTGCATAGATATGCATTGTCGAAGCCTATTAATATAACTATTTAAACCACAATCTCCAGCCACTAGATCATTGTTGACAAATTGAACATTATTTATTATTTGTACATTGGATTGATAGGTAAAAAATCTCCAGCCACTAGATCATTGTTGACAAATTGAACACTATTTATTATTTGTCCATTGGATTGATCGACTTATTTAGAGACCTCAAATAGGTAACAAAAGCTTTCTGAGCCATATGTTTCAAATCTGGAAATTTCGATAGAAGACCAGCAACAGCATTGGACATGTGCTGAACTTTGTTTAGGTTGGGCTGCATAAATAGGAATTGTAATGAGTCCCCTTCTTGAAGCTACATTTCCAAATAAGTAAAGAAATTCACCTTTATAACTTTGATAGGAATTTCAGCTGTTTCTAAAGCCGTAAGCATAATCTTCCCAGATGGCATTAGAAACAATAAAGATCGGCCTGCTGCAGTATACCGAGCAGTTCTACCAACACGATGAATGTAAGAAGCCACATCGTCTGGGCAATCAACCTGCAAGAGATACCACGTCAATATATTACCTAAGAGCATGGCAATAAAAAGTAATAAAGCATGATGATCCACAACACCTGAACTACCCAATCTATAATCGGAAAGTCCAATCCTCTTGCTGCTACGTCAGTAACAAACATAATGGAATGCTTAGACTGACAAAACTTGAAAAAAGATTCTAATCTTTGAGTTTGCTTCATTCTGCCATGTAAGCACATGACTGGAACACCAGGTCGCAGATGTTTAAACACCTCATGCATAAATTTTACCCATACAGTACTGTTTGGTTTAGACGCAAATCAAGTGTTCCCATGAAACAGACATAGAGCACAGACCTGCTTGCAACTTGTTAATCTTATATGCGTTTTGATCTTATATGCGTTTTCACAAAGCTCCAAAGCATGTCCAACTTCTCATGTAGTGCGACAAACACGGCTGTCTGCTTGCCTGCTGTAGACGTGTTGGAGTTGCAACAGTAGATTCTGCATGCACCGCAAGGTACTCAGGATCTTGCAAACTAAGCCTTGCACGATCCTGTACAGAACGGGTCTGGGTAGCAGAAAACAGAAAAGTCTGGCGCTCCTTTGGAATCTGTGCGAGGATGCTATTCAACGTGCCTGAAAAGCCCATGTCCAGTATATGATCTGCTTCATGCAATACCAGTACCTTAAAATGAAGCAAAATCTCAGTTTTTCATGAATCAAAATCTCAGATTTTCATCAACTTATCTATGAAGTTCTGATCTTCAACCATGCAGAATTTCCTCACCAGGACTTTTTTAATGACTACAACGTTTCAATCATGAGATTGCAATGTGTTATAATAAAGGAAAATTTTATTCAAAGAAAGAGCAATACCAGATGTGAGAGCAATCAAAATTTGGTGTCTCATCCATGTGCTGCAATAAACGTCCAGAAGGAGAAACCACAGCTGTAGTTTCCAGAGAATCTAACACATGGTCTGTAGAGGTATGCCACAGTGAATTTGATGGGCATTGACTAGGAGATTGGCCTGCTCTGTGTGAATCAGACAAATTGGACATAAGAACCATATTATTCATTTCAAGGCATGTCAGAAACGTGGTGAGGCTACCCACAGTTCAACGATTGCCTCTGATATATGGCAGATGAGATGCTTACCTAATGTTTGCATAACTCCGCCATAGCCGGAAGACATTTGAAAAGAAACTCTGGAATAGCAAAAAAGAATCCAGCCACACAAAACCTCCTCCCTAGACGCCTGCCATAGCTAGAAAACTCCAAGCTCTGTCAGAATCCAAGGATCCACAATGCAATAAACCAAGAACTATGAAATATAAAAAGGGGCAAACATGTCTGGTTAAGCTTAAATGCTAGTGTAAATTGCAGAACTTTATTCATGCTTCAGAGGATAACACAATATTTAGTGTTATGAAAACTAACAATATATGTTTGTGGAATAGTCGCAAGGACTGGAAGTGAGAGCATGCATTGATTAATTGTGCTTGCATGAACTATGAATCACGTAAAAATAGCTTACTTCAAATCAAGAACAGCACATTTAATGTTTTAACAAATGACTTAGGTGGGAAACATGCAGCCATTCACCATGCTGATATGCAACGCTGAGAGGGCAGTACACATACTGTTTCACCATCCTCCAGGAAAAGTGTTGCAGTCTCTATGCCAGCCTACGAAAGAAAAGTTCATGTTAAAAGGAATTATGTAATGCAAACTCAAGTGTGTAATTCGAAATAATGCAAACAATATAAATCTGGACATAGCATTGGACATTGATTGTCACCAGTTTGCCATCTATCAGCAGCCGCACAAGCAAACGCATGAGGAATAAAGTTCTGCAAGAAAGTGAATACCTGAAGGGCATCATGCCACCTAGATAATTCTTTAAGTCTAGCAATTGCACAGACGTAAGATTCCTTGGAACTTTGATTTCCCTCTGCAATCCACTCGTTGACAACATCAAGAATTTTGTCCCTTTCATCCAACCTCCTCATTAGACAAAGTGTAGACTCAGAATAACAGACGTTAGGCATGGAAATAAAGGAGTGTAAGGGAAATACCACAGGGAAAAATCCACTTCCATCCTTCATTCTTCATTGTAGATCAACATAGCCATAAAAATATTTCGCCACTTCATTCGCCCGCATTAATATAAAAATACAGATCGAAAACTTGACAGCAAGCTTGACAGCAATGCTCTGAGCGCCATAGCTCACACCTCAAAGTGCAGGGCTCGAAAAGAACACTGTGCAACGCAGCTCTCCCCCCATCGAGTTTCGTAAGAAGTCGCCCGGATTGCCACGTCAACAATGTAAAAAATACAAAATATTATAATAAAAAAGCAAAATATGTGGTAGCGCCACCTCATAAGCTCACAATTAAATTTCTTATCAATCTTTATAATAAATGCGGTGCCACCTCACCAACGTATTAATTGTGGTGCAATTCCTTTGCACTTTCCTTAAGCTTAAATCAATGGCCAAGTTTTAACTTCCCCCATATCCGACGGTTCAGGGATGTGGTGCATGCCCCCATGCATGCCCATGCATGCCCCTATCAGATCTGAGGGCCACAATTGCGCCACCTACTTTACCCAAGGGTGAACGGTCGAGATCAACACCAATATATAACATGTTCATGATGCGCCAGCATGTGATATACGTTTATAATATATATCTATATATAATAATAAAGGCGTTTTATGATAGTCTGTGCGCAGTTTTGACCGTTGATTTTTTTATTTTATTTTAGTTCGTTAGATTTACAGTTTTGTTTCGCGGGCGGTTCCACTCAAACCTGAAGACGATCTCTCCGTTTGATTCTGGCGCAGGCATTTGTGGGCCGCCTTCTAAATTTGTAGGCATTGATCTGGCACATAATACAATAAGATAAGTCAAGGTAACTTTCTTTTGCTTGCTTTCATTCTTCTAAAATTACGGATTTCATTAGATATTTTTTTCTTCATTCCTTGCATGAAATGGGAGGCAGTTCCTTGCCAGTCTCGAATGCTGGATTGGCATGGAGTTTTTTTAGGCTTGATGATATCTTCTCCGATCTCTCCATTCACATGCAACCGGGGTCGTGAGATCAAAAATAAGCGTTTGCTATGGTACTCACTGTAGCTGGTTTCTCTCCTTCCGTCTTTCTCATTCTCAAATTTGTGGATGCAGCATGGGCAAGACAAAGAAGCAATACATCTTTTCTCTTTGCAATTGGTTCATACATTTACGATGCATTTAATCCCGGATTGAAGAGTATATGAGGCTTGCCATGGAACTCCGCCGAATACCTACATCATGTGCTATTTGTGGTGAATACCTACTTAAATTTGTTTGTGGTGAATTCAGCTTGCTTCTTTTCTGTGTTTCTTTTCGCAAACAAATCCTAGATATGCGGCTTCTCTATATGCATCACAACTGATTTCTCTCTCTTTTATCCACGATTGCTTCTTCTCTAGACCGCAATTAAGCTTTGGGCTTTAGCTCTAATCCCGTTTGTTGCTAAAAATTGCATAACTCTAGATTATGTGAGAAGTTTAATTTCGGATTCAATCATTTTCTTCTCATCGTACTCTATTTTTTGTTGTATGGCACTTCTCATTTTGTTGTAGAAAACACCCAAAGGCGTCTCTGATTTTTTTGAAACAAGGGGTTAGTTTTCTTGGTATAGGCTTTTGGTTTAATCTCATGTTAGTTATCAAAACTGGTGATGGCACACTTTGTTATTTGGAAGAGTCATGATAACTCACAAGGGGTGGACATATTAGTGGGATAAACCGTAACTACAACTGGTCTAGGTTTTTGTACTATTTGATTCTTTGTGCGACCTTCCGGGATCTTGTGGTGAATATGGTGTTTGGAGAAATGTCTCACTAGGTCTTACTAGGTCGAGGCGCCAGGATAAGCGGGGATAAGCTTACAACTTTCCAACAAAGGACCTAATAAGGATCCTACAAGTATTGTAAAGGAATAGTCTTTGGAATAGTCATTGCAAATTTTTGCTATTAAATTAAATCAAACCGATGGTATGTTATATTTGTTGCCTATTGATGCAATGTGAACAATTTTGCAAGTACTCCTTTACCGCTTACGTGATTCCAAGTCGGATCCGTAAGATGCTTAACCGGAGTTGATTGCTTTTCTCGAGACATAAACACGTGAAATGACATGCATTTTATTGGCGTGTCAAAATTGATGGACAGGATGTCAAGGATGTTACTTTTTAGAAAGCCGGCGATGCGGCTATAGGTGTGGTTCCACAAGATACGGTATGCTAAATTTATCTTTCTGCAAAACTTTAGATGCATTCCGAATTGTGATCGTAGATAAAATAGAGTCTTGTAGGTCAACTACAAGACTCTATTTTGATACTACAAGGCACGTTAGCAAGTCTTTTTGAGGACAAGGATGAGATATATAGCATAAGATTAAGTTGCCTCTTGCAGGTTCTGTTCAATGACACCAAGATGGACGCATGTCGGAATCGAGGAGGATGTTAGTGTTTGGCAGATTTGGAAATCACATTAGAGTGTCGTCTCTCTCATCCTTCATTATAATGGTAGCAGACAAATTTCCAGACATGATATGGGCATAGGGTGACAGTATTTTTCATATATGATAACTAGATCAATGTTGCTATCGTTATAAGGATGTTTATGCTCACATGATGCAGGTTTATGAAGCGACCAAGCAAGCATTTGTACATGAGGTCATATTGAATTTTCCGGATAAATATCGGACACCGTTGGTGAGAGAGGCTTAAAGGTTTGACATCCTCTCTTTATTCAAATTCTTATCATTTATTGTTCATTTTTCAAGCGTTATTAGTACTTTTGGCAGTAAAAGTGCAAAGACACACTTGTTTGCAGTTAAGCAGAGGAGAAAAACAAAGAGTTGCACTTGCACGATGTTCTTGAAGTCATCTCCAATAATGTGGGTGGTTGTGCGATGAGGCAACCAGTTCTCACGGACAAAGACAACCGAAGCAAAATTTTTGGATCTTTGAAGTCTCTTGCAAGGAACAGAATCTGCGATTTTTATTGCCCAATCGCTCTCTACAAAGAATGCAATGTGATGGGGTAATCATTATAATCCGGCAAGTTTAGTTGAATGTCGGAAAATCTTTTAATCTTTTTGGTATCATATCATCTAGATTATCGTGTTGGAGAATGGGAAGATTGTGGAGCGAGGTACACATGAATATCTTCTAGTCAGCCGGAGGGAGATATCGCCCAACTATGGGCACAAACAGAAGTACACGGGATATCGTAGAGGAACCCGAGCTTAAAGAGCTAATGGCGACATCGAGAAGGCAAGAGTTGAAGACTTATACCTTGAGCGACTCTCAATTATAATGAGCAACGCTGTTCTCTTAGCAACTACATACAACATTGCAACATGCCAATTTTGTCTCACTCTCGGCATGAGAAGATGTCCGCAAACTTCAATCGGACCAAAGGTATCTATGAAGGTTAATTTTGTCCTTGGAGTCGTTCTACAGATACCAAACAAAGTGTATTTCTTAGTCCTGGTAATTTGGGTGAAGAACTCCCTTCTACATTGGTGTATAGCGGGGAAAGATGCTATGGCGGATCCTTCATTGCGAGGTCAAGAGGAATTTCCCTTAGAAATTGGAACTTAAGATTGCTCCTCTGAAAGAGGTTTTCAAGCAAATTATTTAACAAAGATTATTCTTTGTTTACCAATTTCATTGCTTCAAGGCAGCTACCAAAAATGTCCCTGCAGTCAGGGCTATTGGCAAAAAGTCCTAATAAGTTAAAAAATTTACCAGAAATCCCATTGTAAACAGTAATACAATTAAGTGTATATAGTAAGTATATATGAATGTCTTAAACGTCTTCAAGGATTTTAGCATTTCTCACAAAGCCTCTACAAGTTAAAAGTCTAGAATAAAATGCCCCTACAAAATTTTACTTGCAGAATAAGAGCATCTGTTGTATTTTAACAGTATTTGGCTTTTTTATTTACATAGACAATGTGGTATGCAATTCATGTTGCGACATATCTCTTGGGCTAGAAGATTGATAGAAGGTCAAACGTTCATTTATATGACATGTTGAAATTGTGCCCCTTACGACTATTTGAAATGTGGAAGAAATCTCAATAAGCAATATGTACCTACAATGATGTGATTATTACATTAATTTGGAGGCACTAGCCGTAACACACAAGGCTTTTATGCCCGGCAACGCGGCTTTCACATTCCTAGACATTTGAGGCGCTAGCCATAACACACAAAATCCATTCATTGTAAATTAAATTTGATGGGGAGGCGAGATATGCTTGCTCTGGAGATGGTCACAAAATCAAACACGTTTACTAAATGTCTTTTTTTTTTTGTACTTGGAGAAGCTATTTTTCTAAGGCTACAGGTACTCAACATAGTAAGGATGCAACCATTAATTCATGTTTTTCTTTCATGTCAGCATGGCTTTGCAGATGGAGGTTAAAGTCGCAACAGAGATGGCACCCTTGTGTTGCATCGTCTAAGATATCCTTAGATGCAGTGGCGATAGCTATCATCCCTTTTTATTTCAATTTAGTACTTTTGCATTTTTATTTTTTTATTTTGTTTTTGACAACAGGATGGATTCTAAAGCAGAGCAAAGGACGGAGCACACAAAGTTATTTTACATTTTTTTATTTGGGTTTTACTTTTTTCGTATCCATGTAACGTAACCTAATGTTTGCAAATAAGGGGTTTACATGTTGTTTGAATGCGACTTGCATGGTCTAAAGTTCTACAACAAAAACAATTCCAAGATTCCAATGTTAATATTTGTTCCCTACTGAAGCATAATTTTTTCGCCTTAGTACATCTTTACATTAATACCCTTTAGATGTTCTCTAACTTAATTCACTATCTTTATTAATTTTTGAATTTATGCCTGATGGAAAGCCCAATAAGGATGACTGAAAATTCTACTCTTTAAATATTCTCAAAATCCATTATCTCTATTAGTTTTTATGCCCGCCAATTTGAATGAAGCCGCTTTTAATACAATTCCAACATTTTATACCTGACTAAAAGCCCAGCAACGCTGGGCACTTTTTCTAGTATTATATAATGATAATATATATTATCATAGTCATATCATATTATCGCAGAATCCACAACAGTAGAAGCTCACCAAAAATGACGGACCCTTATAGTATAAATATGAATCGAACACTGGCGCCACCACACTCCCTCTGGTATCCGTACGACATTCAAACTATAAAAACCTTATATTTTTCTTACGTATACGGTACCAGAGAGGCAATAAAAAAACCCATTTGATGCACTCACATGTTTCATACCCCATAATCTAGGTGAACCCCCCGGGAGGCCTGCCTGACTCGCCGGAATCCAAGGCAGAGGGGCATTCGTGTAACGTGAAGTCACGGGTGCCCTAGATTCAGTGCCACATGGCGGCCATCCAACGGTTGGAGACAAGAATAGCAGGTGGAAATCCAGAATGTCATGCAGAATGTCAGCTAGAATTCAGGGCAACATTCAGGAAAAGAATGGTTGCCACGTGGCGCGACGCCATTGGATGCGAGGGCTGAATCTAGGGCACCCTGACTTTATGTTTGTGGATTAGCTACTTTCCCAGAAGGAAGAACAATCATCCATTTTGTGGATTAGCAGGCTCTATTCATAAAGTAAAGTAGCGATGATGGCCCAAAAATCAAGTAACAACACAAAAGAAAAAAATCCAAACAAGGAAAAAATGCGCGAAGGAAATGAATAACAAAAAGAAGAAAAAATAAGTGATCGATCTGATAAGAATAATGCCGAGGAGGAGCGGGAAGAATAGGGGGCTGGGGCTGATGGGCTGCAAGGTATAAAGGGCTGTAAAGCATTCTAGATTCGGCACCCAAGTTGGAATCTAAGCCAGCATTAAGAAGGGCTTCACCGGAAGCACATGACTCATTGGGCGACCAGGGGAGCCGGAGTTGTCCATTTGTTCGGATGGGCATTGTACCCAATTGACTGGTAGGGCTTGAATCCATTCGGGCAAGTCTTAGAGGAGCTCCTTTTGCCTCATCAAGGTCTAGCTCTCGGCCATGCTTGCCGTGGGGCCGGTTGGTTTAAAAGCATTGTCGGAGTTGGAGCTCCAGAAGTCGTGTTTGGAGTTGTATTATCTTGCAGATCAGTTGTTATGCTCGAAATCAGTCGATCTGAAAAACTCAGACTCCTGCTACTTCCATTTCCTGCCTCTGTTGCCGATCCTAGTGTAAAATCCATCTCCTTTGTATTTTTCTCTGATGGGCTTATCCTCGGGCTTAGAAACTTGATCCAGATGAATAATGCAGCTTTTAGGAGCCTGATTCAGCTCCAAATAGTGCTTGTGATTTTTTTTCCAATGTTTTGAGCTGCAAGAAAGTGGATAAGCTTGATAACTGAAGAATGCAAGACAAATCCGACAGACTGGTTAGCACTTCTATGCTCTTTGCAGCTTCGGAGGTTAGCAAACACTACAACCAAAATGTGTAAACGCTGTAAAGATTATAACCCAAAGGTGTTATTTGCGAAAGCTCTCGAGCACAAAATTTTCCGAGCACATAATCTCCAACATGATGTCACTGCATTTATTAGGTTCTAATAGTGTTTGCACACACGTGTCACTACCAAAATGCTTCAAATAAAATAGAACCAAATAAATAGCTTCAAACAAAAAATGATAACTGAATTATATATGAGTGATAGAATAGAATAGAATAGTGAATGATAAGAACAATCCTAAATTTACGTGACCCATGTAAAGATGTCTAAGAGAAAATAAAGATAGAAGAATATTGCCTAGGATGTTGGAGTGGACGAAGTGAGAGAAGGAACAAATCTATAGATTGTAGAATAACAGAAAGAGCAAGAAAATATCCAGTCTCTAAGTTCAAATACCAGCTTAGCTATGGTCCGATCGAAAGGAGCTTAATATGTAATAAAATCTAGATTACCATGAAAACGAAAATTGGAAGATGTGAGACGAGAGTGATATTTTTAAATTGTGGTTATGAACAAACAAGTTATGAGTCAAGAATAATTACGGCCACTTGAGGTAATAAACAAATAAGTTATAAGGCTTGAAAAAAATAGAGCTAGGGATGATAATATGGCATCAAGATGGCAAAGTCAGAGCCAGAATGATAGGTACCTTAGGGTGACAGATACCGTAAAAAGAAAATCAATGTAAACAACAGGCTAAACATCGGATTACCAAAACAAAGGAGTCAAAGGGCGTTTGATGCAAAAAGATTGAAGCAGGTACCTATATAATATAAGGCAACTAGGCAAGAAAACTATCAGGAAAGAGCAGGTACCTATGAAATCTAATGTAACAAGGCAAGAAAGCTATCAGGAAAGAGAGGAGTCCATAGGAAGAATACTTTGATTCAAGCAACTGCGGCCAAAAGATTGTAGCCAACAAGAATAATACAAACATACCTATTGAACTTGGGAAGGTTGCCTAGAAAAACCACGGCATGGGGCTATTGTCAATGGGGAATTAAAGCATTAGATAATCATCGTAAAGGAGAAGGTAAAAACCAACCATTACCTAGTTGGGCCAAAGACCATAAGAACTTCCAACAATGAATAAAAAATGCAAATATAAAAAACAAGCCACAAAAATGAGAATGAACAATTGTAAAAATAAAAAATACAAATTAAACCAATGGATTGAGGACATGAATTGATGAAACATAACAATGAACGGTAAAAAATGCAAATATAAAAAACAAGCCACAAAAATGAGAATGAACAATTGTAAAAATAAAAAATACAAATTAAACCAATGGATTGAGGACATGAATTGAGCGCTAGCTGTAGCGCAAACTGATTTGATGAAAAAGAAGGTGAGTGTAGAGGTGGCAAAAAAACCGGGCAGACAATTGAAAAATGCACAAACTTATTGGGATCAAATCTAAGACTAAGGATGGATTATGTCCCTACGACACTTGAAAGCATTGACAAAGGAGTTCTTGCAATATAGGAGAATACAATTAAATTTGATGGTGTACGAGACATACTGTAAAATAAGGGCTCCATAAAGTGAGGGCTCCAGTCAGGGTTACTGTAAATACGTAAATACAGGCTGGGATGAGAGGCTCAAAGACTCGAGCAAGCACTTGAAAGAGATTGTACAAAATGGCAAGTATAAATTGTAACTAATTTTTTTTTTGAAGAACTGTGTCATCAATATATTAAAAGAATGGTAATGTTACAAAGCAAGTGAGGAGGAAGGAGAACTGCCCCAAAGAGACAGCGATACCTCGACACTCCACAACAAACTCACAGGAAAACTGCAACTCTACTGCTGTACAAACCGACCATCACCATCTACAACACCCAAGAAGTCCCGCCAAATGGCAAACTTCCGCTCTACTACTCCCCTAAACATCAGAAAGCTTTGAAAAAACTTGTACCTGAGTCGAGGAATCAGAGAGGCTGCAGGCTGCTGAATCAATGCATCTTGGATTCTGGAGCACCATCGACTATCTCAGCATGGGTTACCAAAGAACTCGAGAAAGAATGGTGCAGAGGTGGCCTATGTTCAGAATGCAATACAGCAACCAGAATGGATGATTGAGGCTATTGCAGATGTGACAAGAGCATATACACAAGATTTACCCACGCTTAAGAAGACCGGTGGCCAAGCGCAGTTGGCCTGAAGGCTGTGGCCCGAAAAAGAAGAAGACTGTTACTGCCAGAGGTTGTCCTTTCTTGAAAAATTGAAATAAATACTTGAAATATGACATGTATTCTGAAGCCCCATTATGCAATACTGCTCCCCCTGCTTCACAACTATCTGCCTGCTGCCTGAAACAATTAAGGAAACTCTGCATCTGCTTCACATCCTGCCATACATCAGTGTCTTCTATTGCCCACTTCCACAGCCACTGTATTTGTTCATGAATTTTCATTATTGGGTCTTGAATTACGACCCCATCAGTTAGTTGCACTGCATCAACAAATTCTGCTACAATTTGTGATGTTGGGTCTTGAACCCCATCAATCTGCTGCCCTGGATCTGGCTTCTCGATCCCATCAGCCGTCAATTGAAGCACTTGGTGAAGAAATTCAACCTCTTTGGGAAATTGTTCTTTAAGGATAATTCTTACTGCAACATCCTCCTCCAAAGAGAATTTTTCAACGACAATGGGTTGTTGCTGCTGTCTGTCTGCAATGGAAATAACCGCTTCTTGAATTTCGTCAATTTGCTGAACTGGGTCCTGTATCTCAACCCCATCAACCTGCTGCTCTGAGTCTTCTATCTGGACCCCATCAGCCTTCAACGGAAGCACTTGATCTCCATTGATTTTCTTCCTTTTCTTCATCTTCTTGGCATGTAGATAACCCTCAAGAATATCTGAAAGATCTAATCCTGATGGCTTGATATGGAAAAATATGCTGTTGAACCAGAAACGGCCGGAATTATCTGAGCCAGTTTTGTGCTGTGAAAGCAGAGGAGAAAGCTGATTGCCTTAATGCTGATTAACACATCCCTCAACCTTGTTGCCGATTCATCCTTGAAGCTTGGATACAAGATAAATTCCTACACGAATAGTTCCACAAAGATGCATCAGGCAGATATCCCGGAAGCTTGGCCTTTTTGCCAAAAATGCTCCTATTATTCTATGAACGCCCAAAAATTGTTGGATTATTGGACCTTTAACAGATTATCAGCATGGTGCATGCCATCAAGATATCTCATTTGGAAAATTTGTTGGGTTGGAAGTGCTGCTTGAAGCAAGAGCAAGACAGATAGAGGAAGCAGCATGATAGAGGACAAAGGAAAAATAGAAATCCAATGCATAAATTTCGGATCTACAGGCCGAATCTGCTAAAATATGGTTCGGATCTACAGGTCGAATCTGCTAAAAGTGCTCTTAGGCTAAATATGGCAGAGGAAAAATAGAAACTAGTCGTCTAAAATATGCTCTAAGGCTAAACATGGCAAAGGAAAAATAGGAACTAGCAGACAGCTATTTAGAAGACTAGAACTAGAGGCCAAAATTGAGGCCAAAATCTGTTATTGTTGTAGCACAGGGCTCAGCAAAAGAAATTGGACTGTACAAAGCCAGGAGACAGTTAATCAAAAAATATGTCAATGATCATGCAACAAAACAGCCACAGGATCTGGCAAGACATCATGTTTCGGGGATTTTGAATGAGCACGAAAAAATAATGTCCAGGAACCACAAACATTAGCATCACAATGGATAAATGGATCTAAGTAAAATTCTTGATGCTTATGAGAAAGTTTCGTGAGCAGTAGATGATAACAATGAGGGAAAACGAAATGGTACAAGAAGAAACAAAAACCTAGAGAGAAGCAAAGAACGACACCAAGAGCAAAAAGAGAACAATATTTTACAACAAACATGAAAAAACAAAGGACCATCTTCTAGAAGCAGAATGAAAAAGCAACCCATTTACAAACTACAAACTGCTAGATGAAAAGAAGCATACGATTTAAGCAACCCATCTACAAACTACAAACTATTAGATGAAAACAAGCCTATAATTTAAGCAACCCTTCTACTTAGAAAATCAAGTAAGTAACTACTTAGAAACACAAGAAAGTAGGAAGACAAAACAGAAAAGAAGGAACGCTCAAGAGGAAGGCCGATGATGAAAACCTAGAATTGATGAAATATATAAGCTGTAAAAAAGGTCTCATAAGTATAAAATAGACGTTCCAAAAAAGGCCCGTCTTCTCCAAGAACGATGGTTCTATATTGTCATAGAACCATTGCATTGCTCACTCTTGAGGACCATCATCCATTGGCAGACCTTGAATAATGCCATCCTGGATGATGTTAGTAAAAGAAGTATTATAAAGATGTCATTTCCATCAGACACACAATTCTCTTCTCTAAAGCTTGGTAATAATTATCCTATGTGCAGCCCTCTCAAGGCACAGTGCTATAATTTTAATATACCTATGGCATCCCTGCAATTGCCTTATATAATAATTTTAGCTTTGAAAAATGCATGTGCGTGCATTTATTAACCATATTGTGAGCCTCTAATTTCTATACATGTCCCGTAACTTTTCTTGAGGCACAGTATGAAAAGCCTTTGTAAAGTTAACAAAACAGCAGTAGAGGTCTGCAGCATGAAAATGTGGTCAATGGTGGGATGTTTGGGCCTAAAGCGTATGAGGGCTCACACTTCTGTCTCCTCTATCGTCAATTGTTGCTCGAGAATGTTGGGCCATCAATTTTGCAAAAAGTGAACTGACCATGATCGTTTTGTAATTGATTCGGCTGCATGGGTTGCATGTCTTATATAATGGGGCTACGGCTACTGGTCCACTATTGGGAGAATCCTTTTTGCAATGCCCTATTAAATAATGAAGTGAGGATGGGCACTATTGATGCTCCTGCCCATTTGAGCAGCTCTGTTTGCAGCCATCCAAGTCTGCTTTTTTTGCCACGAGACACTGTAGGCTCTGAGTGACATCTGCCTCTGTGATTTCTAGTGGCGGATCCATCTATGGGGGGTACTCCGCTTAAACTCCAGAGGATCGTAGAACTATCGTCGGTATTGTACCTCGTGGTTAGAACTAATGTTTCCTTTAGGCTGCAGAGGTTTGTTCAGGATTTTTCTCCAGAATGACTTGGGGTGCCGGTCCAGGAGGTAGAACATTTCTCTTTGGTGCTCTGCATGTAGTTGGCCTTCTTTCCCCTTTTAAAAAGACGGTACTGTCGGATCACAAGTGAGGATCAGTGACCTCTCGAAGCCAGTGTTTGAGCTCCATACATTCATCATCAAACCATGTAGTTATATGCCTTTTTGAGTATAAATACATGACATATCTCTATGAATAATTAATGGCATATTAATTATTCATAAGCTAAGGTTAGCTATGTTAGCTCATCAATTATTTAGGTGGAAACCTAACCCTAAACCCTAATTCGAGTTTAAGGCTTAACCTAATATTAAAAGGGGTTAAAATATTAAATTAGTTATGTGTGTTGACCTAGTTATAAGAGGATTAAACTAGTTAGGTATGAAGGTGTAAGTTGTTATGGTAAGTACGCTAAGTTTATAGAGAAAGGACGTCTCTTGATTTCAAGGGCCATAACTTTTTCTAGATAACTAGGATGGAGGTGATTTTTGCACCAACGTGTTGGGCACGATCAAATTACCCCAGAGGCATCAGCATCCGGCGTCAAGACGACATCAAACATGCACGGGAGCATGGAGTGCTTGTCTGGCAAAACAACGTGTTAGAATCTCTGGGCAGAGGCCAAACGGATTATGGGGCTCGCCCGAGGTGGTGATGCACAAGAGACGGAGAGGGGAGGCCCGAGTGGCCGTGGTAGAGAGTACGTCTACCTGGGAGACGGGCAAGCCATTAGAGCGACAAACTTTTACGCTGAGCGATGGGGGGAAACTTCTCTGAGTAAGATGGAGACTTCTAAGTTGGATTCTAATCCACTATCACCTTTGATATCTTTTTTAGGCGACGGTAATAATGTCAAGTTATCAACATTCCTACCCCAGAGCTTTAAATATTTTTTTTCCTAGCACTTGTCTTGGTAGTAAATTTCTCTCAGCCCTGCCATGACTTAATCTATATTACATTCATGTGCTTTATCTTATATCTTACACGACTTAGTGGAACTGAAGCAACAGTTGTACCTCAGTAGGGAGCTCAGCCGGTGTAAAATCGATGAAATCATCCATATAAGACTCGGGGAGCTCGTACAATACATGTGCGCCATATTGATTGATCTGACCTTATGTTTCACCGCCTCCTAGATGAACTTGAACATATTCGAAAACAACCACACATAGATGTTTTGGCTATGGATGCACACTTCCAGAATATTATCGACTATTGCTTGCCACCAGACGACCCTAGCATCCCCTCTAGACATTAGTCTAGCACTTCTTCTTCCAATGCCTCTCGCCAAACAAATTTGCAGATTATCGTCAGTGCCATGAAAGGCATACTTCTTGATCAACAACATATTCTTCAACAGACTGCACACAAGGAGGAAATCCCATGCTCTCCTTCCCCACATAACCCAATGCCTCAATCTCTGCCTAAAGACATTGATGTGATTCAACTTTCATCTAATATAGTAAAACGTGTGGTGCTACTACTCAGCCTTCGTCTTCCCACACATCCGAAGTTAAGGCAGATCAACCTGCTCCACCAAAACATCCTCGTCAGATTCTATATGAATACTAGTAAGATGTTTAGAGTTATAGTCTTTTATAGGATCTGTAGGAGAAACTCATGGTTGTTGTCATCATCAACTTGATTCATTTGATGCACTTCAAAGACACAATTAGCAACTTCACGCTATATATTCTGATCTACAAACATCATTTCAGAATGTTCATAGTACTCTTCTTGAACTTTGAGAGCAACTATAGAAAGAAACTACAGAGAAGATCACCTTGCAAAATTTCCACCCACCCTTCTGTCCAAAATCCCATGACCATGAACACAGGCAAAATCCAATTGTTGATCAATGCTAATGAGCACATTCATGCTCTCAATCAAACACATGCAAACGTCATGCCACATTGCGCATTTGGAAGCTATGCAGGTGGAAGCTCATGCTTGTGTCATGGCCCTTGAGGCCCAATTTCAGGAAGCTGCCACCCAAAAAATCAACGTGGATACAAAACTGGCCACATTTAAGCTGCAGATTGCCACTTTTGGTGCCTCACTGCCATCTCACCCCAGTCTGACATCACGCGGAACAAACTCCATGGCACCAGAGGTTTTCAAAATTTTATTTGATATTTTCTAAGTTCTATTCATATTTTTTCAGATATGTTCATATTTTTGTTCGCGCAACAAGTGCGACCAGCCCTTCCTTATTATAGAGGTTTTTGTTCAGGTGGCGGACCAACCCCTTTGGAGGTTTTCGAAGTTCTTTCATTTATGTTCATATTTTCTCAGTTGTATTCATATTTTTGTTGGCGTGGCCACGTGACTAGCCCCTCCATATTATAGAGTTATTTTGCTCGTGTGGCACGTGCGACCAGCCCCTTTGGAAGTTTTTAAGTTCTTATGTGATATATTTCTAAGTTATGTTCATATTTTTGTTCGTGTGGCACGCGCCACCAGCCCCTCTGGATGTTTTCACATTCTTTCATTACGTTTTGTATTTTATGTTCACATCTTTTGTTGGCATTGATTTGCACAGTGGACTCCACAAGCCTCGTTGCAGATTTTCAGACATCTATATGTTGTTATTACTAATGAATTTTGCGGGCGCTTGTGTTTGTAATTCTTATTCTTTTATGTCTTAGGCTCATCAAATAACTGCAAATTTTTTCTTTGATTAACCAGTCATCTACCTTCCTATCCGAGGCTCCACAGCTGTATTGGCGACTGTTTCTCATTAGGGTTTCCTCGGAAACCTGTAAGGGATAGGTTTTTCATCCCAATGAAAAGTTGTCACTACTTTTCTCGTCTTTGCCTTGCCCTATCATGCTACTATTGTCATTTATCTTATAGGGGTCTGTCTGACAATGTACATATACTGGTGTTTGTGGTGCGTATATCGCGAGTCCTCATCACAAGAATGATACATTTTTTTTAGGTGTGATTAAGGTACATATAGAATAGAATAGTTTTTTTAACGTCCAGGAAGACCGAAAAGCCTTGGAACCCATGGGAATTTAGATGAATACAAAATATTTTTGTCAGAATTAATTTGAAGCTTTAATGTATTAGAATAACTAAGAATCTATATATGGAGCTACACTATAGTAAGTACCTTGAGAAAAATAGTGGATGTTGTTGAAGTTAATCTTATTTGTGGCTACCTCAGAAAATTAGTTTTTTGCTTTTGGGTTCTAAAAACAATTTAAATTATATTGAGTTAACCTTTCCTTCTTCTGAATCTTGTCTTCAAACAAGCCAAAAACAAATTCTAAACTTTTGTGTTCAATTTGCCTCAGGTAATTCTAGGGTGTCCTTTTTTAATTCCTTTCATATAGCTGTAAGCCAAAGACATGTTATGAATTGTTTTATACCTTTGATCCCTTAGACCTTTGTGTTAAGTTTGCTAAAAAGAACATTTTGAGACAGCTATTATGCCTGCAACATAAGAGTTGGTCTTGGTAATTGGGCTTGACTTAATTATTTTTAGTTGTGGACTCAACTAGGGTTGTAATCATGGACTTGACTATCTTAATTTGCCATATAATTCTTTGGTGGAGGACAATCAATCTTGAGAAAGGGAAGAATTGATATGGTCGTGCTCGGAGGAGCGGCTACGGGAGCAAAAGAAAGAGAAAGAAAGATACATTGTCTAGGGTTAAATTATCTAAGTTTAGTTGATGACTATTAATAAAGTATGGGATCTTTAGGAAAAGGAAAAAACAGAAAAAGGCCATTTTTTTACAATAAATGAAGGGGGAACTACACAATAATGACCATGTAGGAGCAACTACTAAACGGCATCGACAACTCAACAACCTGACTTTAGATTCCGACATGGCCCCTTCAATCGGCATCATTCAGTTTAGACCTAGCCAACTCAGATCTTAAACAAGTTCCTTTGTGTCACAAGTTCCCATAATCACCAGCTTTCAGACAAATTCTATTCTATCCATGCCAAATCCTGACTATTCTCTTTAGCCTAATTACTGAATTTGTGGGTTTGCTGGAGTGGGTTCTCCAAAGGTTCCCTCGAATTGATTCTTTTCCTTTGCCTTTCTTAGATTTGGTTCTTGTGAAAGTGGAATCTCTACTGTTACTATTGAATTACACTTTACCTTGCCCACGTTCCAAAAAATCAGTTTTTTGGTATTTCTCTTGCTCGAATAGGCCGTTTAGGTGGTGAATTTTGACCCTAAAGGTTGGTATCGTGTTAAATCCCTTTATTCTCTAACATTCGTTTTTGCAGATACAATCTTGAGCATACACCTTGTATCAATAGGTAAGTTCTTGATTTGCCTTGATTCTGTCTTATTTCTGTCAATTGATTGGATTCACAAATTGTGTCCGCAAATTTGAGTTGGGTTGTAATTAGGTCGACTTTGATTGGGTCTGCTATTCCGGCTAAGCTTGTCCTTCATAATTCGACCATTGCATCTTTGATTAAAAAATGAATCTAGTTGCATTGCAGATGCATGTATTCCATTCATCCATTCATTTTTCTGATGGTTTGGAATTGGCCTCCACAACTTCCTTTTCTACATCATACAGCTTCTTGATTTACATTTGCTTGTGGCTATGATGGTTTTGGGAAATATTAAGAGGCATGCAATTGGTCATTGAGGCAAATATATGTAACCACAGTCCAATTTTGACATATATAGTATAATTATAACATGGTGTAGAAACCATACAGAAGGCTCGCCTTATATAAATGGGGCACACAATGTTATACAAAAAATGTGTTGTCGCATTGTGGGTTGCCCGATATTTACATGTTGTAGTGGGCTGTTTAATGTTTTCCATGGTTTGCCTCATCTATTGACGTTGTTCAAATGATTGAAGAAGCTATCGAATGACGACATGAAGAAACTATCAAATGAGAAGCCAATGGAGAAGCACAAAGGTCGGTTGGATGATGCCCTAACGGTGTCGCACGGGAATCGACGTGAAAGGAGCCCCTCACTAACGCCACATAATGCAACATAGATTTTCACTTTGGGCCTTCAAAATAATACATCTATCGACATCATACATATTTTATCAACCCACCTTCCAATGGTTTGCTCCATGCATATCAAAAATTAGTTTCATATTTCATCGACCCACCTTCCAATGGTTTGCTCTTCATGCAGAGCATTACTAGTAATGGTGCCCAACGTTGTTGGGCATAAGTTGGAAACCTGTGTTGACAAAACATGTTCAGCTCAGACTCCTTCTCATAGATCTAATATAATAGAAACCAAGCCCAGCTTTACTGGGCTATAAGAGGTTTTTGTGCATTCGATACCGTTTCCCTATCCCTTTGTCTGTTGCTCTATTTTGCGTTTCCCTTCTTTTTTCCATTTTTCCTCTTTTTCCTACACGTTTCTTTTTCCTTTTCTTTTTTTTTTCTCATTTTTCCTACACGTTCACGTTCTCTTTTTCTCATCCCCCCTTCTATTTTTAACACCCTTTCCCCTCGCCTTCCCTTCCCTTTTCCCTTCTCTTTTTTCCCGTTTTCTATTTCTGACGAACTTTCGCTTTCCCTTTCCTTCCTTCCCTTGCCCTTCCTTTTTTTCTCATGCCTTTTTGCCTTTCCTTTTCCCCTTCCCTTTTCTTTTCTCTTTGTCTTTCCCTTTCCCATGCTCTCTTTCTGTTCCCCTTTCCCCACCTTTTTCACGTCCTCATTTTCCTCTTTTCCCCATGCTCTGTCGCTTTTGCCTGTGCATGTTCCCTCACTTTTTTTTGTTTCTTTCTTTCCCCTTTCCCATGCTCTTTTTCCCTTTATTTTTCCTCTCTTCCCTTTTATCCTTGTCCTTTTTCCCTTTTCTTTTCCAGTTTTCCTCTCTTCTTTTCTTCGGTGACGAAAATACGAAGATGAGCGTCACAGTGCCCTTTTTCCCTTCCCTTTCTCCCTTTTCGCCTCCTTTTTTTTTTCCCTCTTCCTTCCATTTTCATCATTTGTCTGCCCTTTCTCTTTTCTCCGTACCCTTTTTTTCCTTTACTTTTCTGCTTCGTTTTACTTTTCTCTTTCCCTTTCGTTTTCCCTTCTGCGATGCCTTTTTCCGTTCCTTTTTTTCCATCTTTTTCATGTGCCCCTTTTCCTCCTTTCCACACCCTCTTCCCCTTTCTCTATGCCTTCCTTTTTCTTTTGTCTTTTCCCTTTTTCCCATTTTGTTTTCCCTTTTCTCACCCCGCAGGAAGTTGGAATTCTATCATGAGGTGAGGAGAAGATGTGCTTAGAAAATGCTCTCTATACTCCTGGTATGTTGTTCAATTTAGTTTCAGTAGTAGACCTGCTAGACGCAGGTTATAAATTCAATTTTGACGCTTCACATTGTGAGATGGTGCGTAATGGAAAAAGAATTTATGCAAGCAGAAAGGACAAGTTATATTATTTGAATGCCTTTCTGCGTGTTGGAAAGGCCAGTTTATTAGAATTGTGGCAAAATCCCCCTTCAAACCCCCTTTGGTTTGGGTGCATATTCACACGGGGGGTGACTCCGGGCAACGAGAGCTGTTGGATAGGCATATTCACCCCTTATTCCTTAATCTACACCGTACACAAAGTTCCTCGTTTGTGGGGTATGGAAGTATGGAATTTGCTATACTGTATAACAAGACTTGCAAAATACTATAAGATTTGAGGTAATATACTATATGGTGTTGATTTTTATGCATTACAAAACATAATTATAGGGGCTCTCGCTGCCCTACGTCACCCCCCGTGTGAATATGCACCCAAACCAAAGGGGGTTTGAAGGGGGATTTAATTTAAAGGTAATGTAATGGTTTAATGTAATGGTTTAATTTAATTTAATGTAATGGTTTTGTTATAGGTTGTTTTTTTTTTGCCTTTGGGGCTAATTAATGTTAATAGTAATTATATGTTGGGGCTAATTAATGTTAATAGTCATTATATGTTGGTTGTTATATGTAGGTAAACATTTGGGGGATGTTAGAGTGATAAAAAAAACGAGAGCTTAAAGTCCAAAAGTATCTTTATTTAGTGCATTTTCAATGCAAAGTTTGAATCTTGCTTTGCAATTGAAATTGTCATTTCGGTGTGTGTCTCGTTACGAAATACAAGTAGAAAACAATGTGTTAAGTAAAAAGGAGAATGCAAGTAAACTTAATGAATATTCCTAGAGAAGAGCTATCTGCAACACAACTCAAAAAGATGGACATATAGAAGAAACAAAAGAAGATTGTTAAACCGCTATTTTCATGCAGCTAGACTGAAAGAAATAATAATAATTTGCTAGAGATCATGTGTAAGCCATAACTGTTGCATCAACCAGGGGAGCTCGTTGAGGACTAAGTCCCACATTTATCGAATTGAATTGTTCTTGTCCATGTCATACCATACAGGTTTAACTTGATCAGCTCATTAAAAAAACACATCATTTCAATGCAACAGCATTTCAATGCAATCCACAGTAGGCATCTTTAAGTCACCAAGTATAACGTCATATGTGCTGCAGTATATGTGCTGCAGTAAGATGAGGTAAAATTAGTGAGCATTTGAAAGAAGGAATTCAGTGTGCTAGCAGTACCACATGTAATATCAACACCAGAATAGTAGGGATATCAAAAGTAATATCTATACCGGAAGAAGTTTGAGTGCACCCGAATGGAACCCGATATACTACATGTCGCCGCCACCGCGAACTACATTAGAAATCGGAATAAAAACAATAGCTCAATCGCATTATGGAGCTGCTGATCGATTGGGCGTAAGCAACAATTGCAAGACATTCCTTGAAACAATATCTTTCAATGGCGTTTTCAAAAACAAGTTAATTGCATTAGAGGGCGTCCATCTTTGAATATACGCATTAACCATAATATTCCATGAAAAACATTACGACAATCCATGCTTTCAAAAATCTTCTTTGCATCCTCCAAAGCTCCACATTTTCCATACACTTGGATTAGAACGTTTGCCACATATCCACCTATTTGATGGCCATTTTTAGTGATGAGATGGTCAATGCGCTTACCTTCAGTCAGATCTTTACGATCTGCACATCTCTGCAATAAGGATGCAATGAATGGGACATCTAGAGGACCTTGTTCATTTGCTTCCATGTCCCTGGTTTTAAGATTGCGGATGTACATCTTTGAATGCACGCATTGCAATGATCTATTAGGTGTATTGTAATGGCTCAAGCGTCATCTCACAAGACTTGCAATTACAAAATGCAACAAATCCTAATCAATAACCAATGAAAAATTCCAGAGCAGAGCTCCAAATCCAGCCATATCAATCTCGATGCAAGGGATGCGATGCGCACAAAAATAGGGGAGCCCACATGGCCATATGGTAAGCAGTGGTCTGTCCCATGCTCGCTAAAGCTGCGCCCCTGCATCACCCCGGCCTCTGCATCGACCCTTGCCCCTGCATAACACAGCCATTCATGCATGCAACCCTAGTTTTTGCCATAACAAGGCATCAGAAAACAATGATGTCTTTGCTTGAGCGAGCTTTACTTACTCGGTTTCTTTCTTCCTTAAGACGAAATTGCTCTCGGTGTAAGCACCGCCCGCCACTCCTCTTCATTTTTGGCCTTTGAGAGGGGATTTTGTTTAGGCGCCATTGGAAACCACGATCATCTTTCTTGGCCGACGCAACTATGGCTAGGGTTTCTATTTGTTTCCACAAACCAATCACAAGAATACCAACGAGCTTTACTTTCGGTTCCTTTCTTCCTTAAGTTGCGAAATTGCTCGGGTGTAAGCACTGCCCGCCACTCCTCTTAAAAGCTTCAGATATGGCTGAATATATTTGATATATCCCTGCCAGACCTATAACTCTTATAATGCTTCCCCAGACTGAAGCCAAAGATTGGAGATCCAATCACCAAACAACACACATACAGTATGGCAACAAACAACACAGATCCAAATCTGTTTCCACAACACAGATCCAAATCTGTTTCCACTCTGATCACAAGAACATTAATTTGGCTTGCATGTTCAGCCCCTAAAATAAAAAGAGGGCTTTTGTTGTGAGCCCTTGGATGTTGGACCATTGAAAAAAAAAAACTAAATCAACGACTAAGAAATGGTGCACTCTAGATGTACGCATTAGTACATCCATTCGAATACGCCATGAAATCTTAGGAAAACCTTTGTGAAAAGCGTACAAAAACACAAAAAAAAACCCCTGTTATTATGCTACATATTAGATGTGGACATGCGAGTGATGCAACTATTAAAATAATGAGTAGACATAAGTTGGTAGAGGGTTTGCCTACCAACATAGATGAAACAAAACACAAAATATGCCATGGATGTATGCTTGGAAAGCAAGCTAGACATGCCTTCAGTCCTCGTTTCTCTAAAACCTTAGGCATTTTGAATTTGGTACATTCAGATTTGTGTGGCCCAATGCGTGTGGAGAGTATGAGCGGCAAAACATATTTCATTATATTTATTGATGATTTTTCTCGAAGGGCGAAGTATTATTTTTTAAAATGTAAAGATAAAGCATTCCAGGCATTTCAATTATACCTAGCAGAAGCTGAACATGAGACGTCCAGGCAGTTGAAGCGTCCGCGTTCTGATTCAGGGGGAGAGTATCTATCAGGTGCATTCATGCAGTTTTGTCAAGAAAAGGGAATTCGGCAGCAGTTCACTTGCAGGTATACTAGTGCAGGCCGCGTGTTACATTCAGAATAAGCTACCATCTGCAGGCATTAGAGGAAGAATTCCAGAGGAGGTGTGGTCTGGTAGGAAACAATTTAGAGAAAGGTTACGTGCATATGGTTGTTTAGCATACATGCATATACCGAAAGAACTGCGTTCCAAGCCAGATGATCGAAGTGTAGAAACATATTTAGTTGGTTATGAGGACCAAGGGTACAAATTGTATGACCCCAAGACCAGAAAAATTTATGTAAATCGAGATGTGGTGTTTGACAGGATGGTGAAGCAAAATGTGCCGCATAAGGAGGAGGGAAACTTGGCAAACCAGCCTTCGACCCCAGTAGCTTGATTTGATGATGATGATGATGACAATGACAATGACGATAATAAAAGGAAGGAAGAATATCAAACAGAGGTTGTACATGCACAGGAGGTGGAAGATAGTGTCGTAGAGAAGAATTTAGAAGATGAAGCTACAGAAATGGAAGATCGGAGTATAGAAGTAAGTTTGGAAGAACAGACTGAAGAGCGAGCAGTAGAATTAGGAGATGTAAATGTAGAAGAGCCGTTGGTGGAAGAAACTCGTACACAAAAAAGCTATGTAGAGAGATTGAAGGAGGAGGTGTCTTTTGACACATCAAGATATGGAAGAGATGAGCATGGTAGAAGCATTCGTGAACATAGGCTACCAACAAGCTTTAGGGAATATGAATTATGGGTTAATACACGTGAGAGCCGGCCGCCATCAATGTTATGTATTGCAGAGCCCAAATCATATGAGGAGGCTGTTAACTCACCAAATGCAAGTAAATGGCAGAAATCAATGAAGGAGGAGCTAGACTCGTTCAAATTGACAGGTACCTATGATCTTGTATCCCAAGACAGAGCACTATCACGCTCAGATTAATCCCAGCCTTGAGCATGGACCCCATCGGTACTTGAAAGCACACATCTCTGTGAAGAAACGGAGAGCTATTGCCGCCATAAGGACGGGTTCCCATTACCTCAGAATTGAGACAGGTCGCTGGGGGGTGAATGGCGGGCACGGGATCCCCAGGGAGGAGAGGATATGTCAGTGTTGTGAGATGCACGTGATAGAGGATGAGCACCATGCTCTCCAGCGGTGCCCAGCATATGCCCATGTCCGAGCAGTGCACACTGATCTTAGATGCTCTGACACACCGCTACATCAGTTACTCGCATCACCTATGGTAGCGCGACTGGGAGCTTACATCCTGCAGATTTCGGCCGTCAGACTTGCTCTTCTGGGGCATGGTATTTGAGAGCCTACTGTTAGGGTTTTTCCTCCCAAGTGGGGGTTTTTTCATCCCGGTAGTAGGGTTCTACTGTACAGTTACATTGTTTGTTTTTGGTGTTGGGGTTTTTGGCTTTTTTGCCTGTTCTGTGCCGTCTCATAGGCCTCTGGCCTCCGTGGACGTTAAAATAAACTTCCTTCCTTCCTTCTTTCCTTCCCATCCGATAATGAAAAATGTGGTTGAGTGTGTGTAAGTGGATCTTTAAATTAAAAAAGGGACCTGATGGTGAAATTGAAAGATACAAGGTGAGGTTGGTCGCACAAGATTTTACTCAGAAAGAAGGTATATTATCATGATACATTCTCACCGATTGTTAAACTAACAAGTTTGAGAGCCCCTCGCAGTGGAGCATGATCTTGATCTTGATCATATGGATGTTAAAACAACATTTTTGAATTGAGACTTAGAAACATCCAATTGGGTTTGAGGTGCAAGGGAATAAAGTTTGCAAGTTGAAGAAGGTGACAAGCGGCTCAACAATGGTATGTATATATGATTTTATTGTCTCAAGGGTTTGAAAAGGTAGAAAGTGAAGGAAATTTATGAAAAAGAAAGGTAGGCGATGATTTCTGCATTATTGCTTTATATATTGATGACTACGTAATGAGTGCAAGCAATAGAAAGTTTTTGGATGAATGCAAGGCCATCCTGAAAGCCAGATTCCAGATGAGTGATCTTGGTTGTTTGAAGAAACTTTTGGGCATGGAGGTTACTAAGAATAAGGAAATTGGAACACTTATGTTAACTCAGAAACAATATATTAGAAAGATGCTTGATAGGTTTTTTTATAATGGAGTGTAAACCAGTTCCAACACCTCTAGTGGTCAATAATAAGATCTATTTGCCCATGGAGTTGGGAGTTTGTTGCATTAAAAATAATAGAAAGCCTAAAATAGCTGATTTCACAGAACTGTATCATTATGCAGATGCAGATTAGGCCGGAGATTTGGATGAGCGGAAATCGACAACAGGATATCTTTGTAAACTTAATGGGACAGTGGTTTCATGGTGTAGTAAGAAACAGAATTGTATAGCAATGTCGAGTGCCGAATCAGAGTATGTATCAGCATCATCAGCATGTAGAGAAATAATAGCTAAGGAGATTGTTAAACGAACTTGGGGAGAAACAAACAGGCCCAACTGTGCTTTATTGTGATAATAAGAGTTGCATAGCCATAGCCAAAAATCCAGTGCTGCATTCAAGGACAAAACACATTGACCTTCATTGTCATTTCATTAGAAAGAGGTAGCTGAAGAAGAAATAGATTTACAGTACATTCCCACTAGTAAACAAGAGGCAGCTATTTTAACAAAACCACTGGGTGAAAGTAAACATGCACAATTTAGAAAGGCTATTGGCATTGAAAATATGGCATGAAGGGAGATGGTCATGCTACATTTCAAAAGAAGAGACATTTGGTATAAGTAATAATTGGACACATGTTGCCAATAGAGGGGGAGATAACAGATAGTGACATCGGGAAACGAGGGCAGCTTTGAATTCGATCCAGGTGCTGAGTTTATTTGATGCAGGTGCATCCGTAAATAGCCGGATAGAAGCCGAAGCCTGAAGCAACAGGAAGAGTTGCAGTTGGCTTTGCTAGAGATCGAAGCTGTGCATATCGTGAGTCGTGGTTGTTGGAAGAAGCTTTGGCTGTAGAAGCCGAGTTGTGAAGAGCAGGCCGTCAGCCGATTCAGAGACTGGTGGACAGATTGTGTATCATACAGCTTGTGTTGGATCGGAAGTGCAAGGAGTTGGATTTATTTGCCTGAAGTAATCTAGACTGTTGTCTAGTGGTGATTGTTGAGTAGGCAGAGACCGAGTTTCTCGGGTTCAAATCCCAGGCTCTAATTTCTGTCATTCCTCACCCTTTTCCTCTTTCCCTCTTTCCCTTCTTTTTCCCCTTTCACTCTTTCTTTTTTCCTCTTGCCTCTTTGCCCTTCACTTTTCTCGTTCCTTTTCTCTTCTCCCTTAAGAGATCAATGCATGACTAATCACACGGGTGGAAAGTCATGCGATAAATTTCAGATTTCGGATGCAATCTGATGATCTTAGCTGTTCAAATTAGAGCGTGGTTCATTGCATACTTATTATTCTATAGCATTACTAGTAATGGTGCCCAGCGTTGCTGGGCATAAGTTGGGAACCTGTGTGGACGTAAACATGTTCATTTCAGACTTCTTTTTATAAATCTAATATAATAGAAATCAAATCCAGCATTGCTAGGCTATAATAGATTTTTGTGTATTCGATACCCTTCCCCTTTCCTTTGTCTGCTCTATCCCGTGTTTTCTTTTTTCTTATACACTTTCTTTTTCCCTTTTTCTTTTTTCATATTTTCCCTGCACGTCTTCTTTTTCCCTTTTTTCTTTTTTTAACCCCCTTCTCCCCCCCTTTCATTCTCTTCCCTTTCCGCTTTTCCTTTTTCCCTTTTCCTTTTTCTGATGGACTTTTTTCCTTCCCTTTTCAGTCTTTCCCCTTTCTTCCTAATTTTCTCGTGCCCTCTTTCCATTTCCTTTTCCTTTTCTCTTTCCCTTTCCCCTTTTCCATGCCCCTTTTTTGTTTCCTTTTCCGCGTCTTTTTCGTGTCCCTTTTCTTCCTTTCCCCATCCTCTTTCTCTTTATCCCATGCCCTCCGTTTTCCCATTTCTCTCTCCCCTTTTTGTTGTACCATCCCCCCCACACATCTCCCTTTTTCTTTTCCTTCCTTTTTTATCCTTTCTCCACCCTTTCCCTTTTTCCCGTGTCTTTTTTCTCTTTTCTCTTCCCCTTTCCTTTTCATATTCTCTTTCCATTTTTATTTTTTCCATACTTTTTTCTATTCCTTTCTCCTCATCTTTTTACGCGCTCCTTTTCCTCCTTATCCACCCTCTTCCCTTTTTCCATTTTTTCATTTCCCTATCCCCCTCTCTTTTTTCTTTCCCCTTTCCCATGCTCTTTTTCCCTTTCTTTTTTTCTTTTCCTCACCCTTTTCCTTTTCAAATTTTTCCCGTGCCTTCCTCTTTTCCATTTTCCTCTCCCGTTTTCTCGTGCCCCCTTTCCCTTCCATTTTCCCCTTTTCGCCTCCTTTTTCATTTTTCCTTTCCCTTTTTATTTTCCCATGCCTTTTTCTTCTCTCTACCATTTTTTTCTTCCCCTTTTTTCCTTTCCTTTTCCTCCTTTCCTCACCCTTCCCCTTTTCCCGTTGCCCTTTTTCCCTTCCTTTTCCTCCCTCTCCCCTTTTCTTTTACCTTATTTTTTCCTTTTTCCCATGCTATTTTTCCCTCTCCTCACCTTTTTCCTCTTCCCCTTTTTCCTATGCCTTTTTTCCCTTCCCTTTTCCCCTTTTCCCCTTTTCCTCGTGCCTTTTTATCCTTCATTTTTCCCTTTTGTCCTCCCTTTTCCTCTTCCTCTTAAGAGATCCAAGCGATAACCAATCACAGTGATCGGAAGTCATGGGATAAATTTTGGCCTTCGGATGCAATCTGATAATCTGAGCCATCTAAATTAGGGCGCGATCTAACACTTACGGTAAAACTTTATAATATAAGAAGATAATATAAGATGACACAGCGTATGTATGGTATATGTATGACATGGAGCCTAAAATACTGTGGAAACAGCCATATAAATGCTCAGGGCCTAACCAAGGCAATATTTCTTTATGCGGACAACTAAGCTCACGTGGAAAAAGGCTGATATTGGGAATATATATATATCCTCTTTGAAAAACGACAGGCAGGAAGCTCTGTGCTGTGCTACAAACGGCATCGGCAGCCGCCCCTTGGGAGCCCTCTGGTCTCGGCGCCTTCCTCAAACAAGGGCTCCAAATCGCCTTTCTAGCCGGCCAGCTTGATCTTGGCATGGTTTCCTCGCGATTTTGTAGCACAAAATCGGTCTTTTTATTGCATCCAGGTACCTTTCCGCCATTTCAATGAAATTTTATGCTCTGTTCTTTGTCGAATGTGATTAAATCGAGCAGTTATTCAAGAGCGGCCTGCTGGGGTTTCCATGTTTTGAATGGATCATTTTTTTATTATATTAGGGCTTCTTAATTTGCCCTAGCAAATATGGCAGAAGTCGAAGAGAACGGAATTCCCTTGAGAATTGATTTGGATTTAAATCTTGCACCACCACCTAATTCTGATTTTATGGATTTGGACTTGGCTTCTGAGGAACCAAGGTCAGATCAGGCTTTAAGACATTCACCAAGAACAATCTGGCCACGTTTTGGCCCTGGTCATTCTTTCTGGGATCCTAATTTTGACAACCACTCATCATCATCTCTTTCTCATGAAAGAGTGGAAGGTGTCCATACAATGCGCAGGCCGCATCATTCTGAAAGCAGGATAGGTAGTAATGAGTTTAGAAACAGGCAGCGAATCAGAGGTTATTCCCGTCCTTCATTGCCAACGGGAAGATCTTCTTATCTAGGACCACTAATGCAAACAGCAAGGCCAGAGGACAGACCAAGTAGGGTGGCTGACCTTGAGCCTCGTGATCACATCAGAACAAGGGGGGAAATGAGCTCCCCTTTTAGCCGCTTGGATGGATCCTGTGATAAAATTCAAGCAAATGCTGTAAAGGAAGAAGCTGGTAACAATCCCAGTGATAACTTTGATTGTAATATATGTCTAGATATTTCAGTTGAACCTGTGCTTACGTCGTGTGGGCATCTCTTCTGTTGGCCTTGCTTGTACAGATGGCTTTATGTTCACTCTGATGTAAAGGAATGCCCAGTGTGCAAGAGCCTTGTGTCTGAGATGGACATAATTCCTATATATGGTCGGGGAAGCACATCCGGTACTGTCTCAAGACAATTGGGAGAGGATAGTTTGATTATTCCCCCACGTCCACATGCACGTCAGGTTGAAAGATCAAGGCAAAGAAGAGAAAGGAACACGCCACAACACCATCAAAGAGAAAGGGACATACGGAGAGATGCTCAACGAGAAATTGATGCAGAAATGTGGCATTTAAATGAGGATCGGTCAATGCAAAGGGCGTTCAGATTTCTACAGGATAACATAGGGACTATAGAGAACCTGCAGGAAAATGCAGTGAACATGATGATGGGAATGAGTTTGCCTGAAGTCAGAGAAAGGTTTAGATCCTTCGAGAGTACTGTTCAAGATGTTACACGCCAAAGGTCTGCTACTATGCCTCAGAATCTTGAATCAAACCCTAGAATTGTAGAAGGGTCTGCTGCAATACATACAAGGCTAGCTCGCCTAGTGGAAACTATTGACTTGCATAGACGGAATGCACCATCAGCTGGAATGTCCTTAGAAATTACTCTTCCGGTTGCAGAACGCAGTTTGGTGCACATGGGCATATCTCAGGATTTGTCCAGCAGCCATAATGTGCAGGGGGCAAGTACAAGGAACCTTTCATCTTTAGGAGATCCTTCGGCACGCCTGGGGGATACTAGGAGCAATGGCATGCATGCAGCTATGTCATATAGAAGGCAGAGGCGGAGGCGTGTGTTATCTGATGCTAGTGCATCTGGATCTGCAGAGATTGATTATGAATTCTTCCATGGCAGGAAGCGCAGACGTCTAAATCCAGAAGGTGATATGTAGGGATGCTCAACACTCTGTTTCATGAGAATTGCTACACTTCAAGGGATCATTAATTGGATTAACAAGCTTTCGGACAAGAAAAGCAGCTAGAATATTGGGAAATGTGTATTACCTGATATAAGCTCAGTTGCTTTTGTTTAAGAAAGTATGAGATATAGATTTCTGTCTTCTGCAATTGCCATCAGATGAAGCTGGGAAATGCATTATATTACAAATAGACTTTGTGAAGACGGAAAAATAATTTGTATTCAATTTCCCTTTCATATATATTTTCTATTTTGCATTTCTTATTTGAGACCCCACTTCTGCAGATATTAAAATTCTCATTATGTATTTCTTATTTGTACTAATGGTAAAATTGCTATAAGGAATATAGAATTGGTGCTATATTAGCAAAATTGAAGACCTGCGACATTATCTTCTGCAAAGGGCAACACAGGTGCAGATAGGGCAGCAGGTTGGGCCACAGCTATAGCTGTTTCATGTGGCTTTGTTTCATGCAGTTTTCTGCAGGGCAGAGGACAATTTATGCGGTTTTACTATGCTTATGGATGCATGTTCCTCTAGATGTTGCTATGGGTGTTTCCTGTGGCCGATTCATGCAGGGCAGAACTGTTTCATCCAGGGCAGAGGGCTTTTTGATGCGGAATGTCGACTCGTTTTTTCCACATATAGTAATAAATGCTTCTAAGGCTGCAATGTTGGTACAAAATCTAAGTTTTTTATTCGGCTTTTATCAGACCCTATGGCTCACAAGGTATTTTTAGGGACGCCTTGGAAATTTTATGCCAGGATTGTATTCCTTAATACTTATTTGAGTGAAATTGTAGACAAGAATGGGTGGATGAGTTGGAGTATTGATCAAAACAGTACTAATTTTTCTAGCACAGTATAACAGTTAATCACACACATGTTTCGCCATTCTCAGTGTGTAATTCTCGATGTTTGGCAGGCTGACCAACTTCTCAGGAACTGACACTTCGACTAACATTGTCGATGCATGCGTTGCCTCCTTCATTGGGTCAATTTTCCTTCCATGCACTTGCACTATTGTAAATCTGTTCGCAAAGTTGGCTATTGCATCTTCAATTCTAGTTTGTTGCATGTTATGCCCTGACGTTCCTCTTCGTGGGCTTCATCTATGCTAAATAAATTCTGTAGCACAGCTGGGTATTGATGTTTCAATACCATCTTGTAACGCTGTTCTAAGTTCTATGAGAGCTTCTGTTCAACATATATGTTTTCTTAATTTCAATATATACTGCTGGGATACATACACTGCAGTAAATTGTAGCATGTTCACTAAATTGTAGCATGCTCACTGTTCATGGATTTTCACTTGTATTGAACCATGTTCAATGAGGCTCTATAAAAGGAATAAAAGCAGCTCATGGAAATCTCTCATCTTTTATGAATGGAGCTGCACAAGTTTGTTCATTAGTAGTTTTCTTTTGGATCTTGTGTTATGTATTTGACTATATCATTGACTTCTATACCATCTATGAAATCTTAGGGTGACGTGGAAATGGGTGTTTGATCCTATCTTATTTTAGGTGAAGGGTAGGCTTGCAGGACATGGAATATCATGTGGTAGATTCTTTAAATACAATGATTAGGTTGGACAATCATGTGGTAGATTCGTTAAAGCAATGATAAGGTTGGACAATCTGAGGCATAAGGTTTTGGTAATGGTGGACTGAAAGAAAGGGGTTAGGGTTGTGGGATTTTTTTTTTTTTTTTTTTTTTTGTAAAGCATGAAGTTGCTTGTATGAAATTAGGAAAGAAATATTTCTCAAAATAATAAACAAGGTTTGCTCATACTTTATGGTGATATTTGTTAGTTACCATTATACATAATTGACCACTTGGTCTTGTAAGAAATTACATAGTTTCTATTATTCTCGTTCTTTTTTAGAACTTGATAGATACACCAGCTTCCAATTTAATAAGGGGGCTTGAACTATTACCCTATACCTTGGCTTTATAGAGTTAAGCCCGGAAATGTAAAACATTCTTTTAACTTTTGCTTAACCTAAATGCCAAATATCTCTTTGGAGTTATGAACGATGGCGGAGCGGGATTCCCTACCCGGAATGGATTTGGCTGGACTCTGCCCCAAATATATCTGACAGGTTCGTCTTAAAACCCCAGCTGGTGCATGAACTTTGTTTTCCCGGGCTTTTTCTAGCAAGTTCAGTGGGACCTCATTCTGGAAGACGACCTCCCTTTTTCTGAAGCGACAAATCAGCGCCTAAATGAGCAGGCCCTTAACAGGGAATTTGATTTTTGCATGCAAGATCTAGATCTGAGTCAAAATATGGATAACTAGCCTCCAAACAGAAGATTCCAGAACTCCCATAGACAGAGCTATGGGAATGCTTCTCCTTATGTTCCTGAAACACAGTATATGGCTGAGCAGGACTCAGACACAGAAGATAACCATGTATTTATCACTGTAAAATCATGGTAAAGGAGTGATATACTTACCTTTAATAGTAACAGATCTATGGCTAAGCAAATGGGGAGCTTAGTAGACTTTGAATTCTCCCAACTATACTTTTATAAAGAATGTCCTTAGACAATGATGTTACAGCCTTTCATGGCTTAGAAAATCTTAATTAGTATTGCTTTTTGTCATTGCATCTTTTCTGTGCTCTTTTTGTATTATTGGGCAAAAGGATTACATTAGGCGATCGGTGATAAACCGAGAAGCCCAATGTACCTTTTGGCCCTTGCACTGTTACCATTATCATGCTAACAGTGTATTGTTTGGCTGCAGGTACGGGCTTCTCTTCCTAATGTTCTACTTTTGTCCAGTTTATATTAGGAGCTTTCGGGATGTGGATTGCAACAGGGACGGGTTCTAAATGACAAAGATTATGTTTTCTTAAGTAAAGCTAAAGTAAGAAAGGACATAGATGGGTTAAATATGGGAACGAGAAACACTTGCACATGATACGTGCCTCTTTTACTACTGTTCCTTAAGCAAAGGTACTCTGTTTAATTGAAATTTTGCTGGTGATCTATATCATCTTTTGCTGGCTGGTATCTATAGCCTATCACCATTTTGAAACTTCTGAATGTTTTGTATCCTAAACTGGAAATATGGGATGTTATTGATGCTAAAACTTGGGCATTCTAGCCACCTTACCTTATTATTTGCTTTTATGATTAAGCATGATTTCTGAAATCTAGATATAACCTATGAAGGTTTTGTATCCTAAACTGAGAATATGAGATCATTACATAAATAATGTGGTGGGGATCTATGCCAGACATGTAGAAGCTCAAGATCATTTCTTGTGTAAGGATAATGCTCCAAGTTCAAAGATTAAATCATGTTCTTCATTAGGGTTAGACAAGTTACAAGAGTTTAACTTCGAACCATTGAAAAATAATAGTCAATGGTCAACAAGCTTATTTTTAATAATCTGCCTGTGGGATAATGTGTGTGACGAAAATTCTGGAAAGGAAAGTTTATCTAGCCCGGATCTACAGGCTTGTCGGTCGATTCCTCATGATATAACACTGTACAATGGGTAGCTGAGGACATAGGGAAGCAGACGGATCTATTCACAGCCGATTTGTTCCGGAATAGCTTGAGATCTCATTGATCCAAGTTGTGTTGATATTGACTGCAGTGATTTTCTTATTATTGTCATTTTAAACTTGCTTCGTGCTCAAATATCGTTTTCTCCTATTGAATATTTGAATAAGAACTTCTCTAGTTCTAAAAGCTAGTTTGTGGCAATATCCTTGATATAAATTGTGTTGCACCAAGTGAATTGTTGATTGTAACAAGTTGAAAACTCACAACTGGTATCAGAGCTCATCTATTGGCAAGGAGGATGTCTAGTCGATTTGGTGCTGGACTTTTAGCAACTGTGGAAGTGTACAAAGGTGGACCTGGTTTTCAGATTTGGAAGGATGCTGTAAAGCATATATTGGAGGTCGAGGATTTGTGGGATCTAGTTGATCCTGGCCGGTGTTAATACTAGTGCGGGTGCAGGTGCTATTGTAAGCACTAGTGTTGTTGCTGCTACTTACATTGCGGGGAGGCTCAGAGGAGGAGATGCAGATCTTTGCTAGTGTGGAAGAAGTTACCTCCTGGTGAGAGCAAAGTGGAGCAAGGACTCGTTCGGTCGGGGCCAAACTCAAAGAAGCACAAGGAATCATTGCTTCAAAGGTTAGTCCTACAATTAGGCTAAAGCTAAGGAATAAGAGTCCTAGAGAGATGTGGATGTTTATGCTTAAACATCTTGAGGAGAAAACTTCTTCACGAGATAGATCCGTTGGACAAAGAACTCGGGAATCTTAAATTACATGAAGAGGATGATGTGTCGATTTCTTTAATAAATTTGACAATATAGTGGCTGATTTAGAGGGGCTGGAGTAGATCTCTCCGAGAGATACCAAGTTTTAGCAATTGCAAAGAGCCATTATAGATAATGAACAATTGGGTCTGTTTATAAGAAATGTTGCAAAGAATGAGAGAGGAAAGTGAAACCATTATTAGGACGAGTTGTTGAGCGTAAAAAGTGAGTAAAGGAATCAAGAAGAAACTGAAATTTTATACACTGGTAAAGCTGGAAAAAGGCAAGATAAAATCATTTGTTATTTCTGCCATGAGCCTGGCCATGTCAAAAATAACTGTCCTAAGCTTAAGAAGGAAGAATTTGTTTGTTACACATGTGGTGGCCAAGGGCATTTAGCATCCAAGTGCCCTACACCTAAAGAATTTGGAAAAGGAAGGGGTGGTCATAACAGGGGAAGAAATGTGGGAAGAGGTCGAGGAGGAGGAAGAAGACTTTGGTACATTTATCACACAAGAGCATGAAGAAAAGAAGGAAATTGTAGATTTAAGATGAGTAAGCTTGTTAAATTCTGTCCTTGAGAATCAAACAAATTCTAACAAGTTATCTCATGCTCTTGTAGTTGATAGTGGAGCTGAAAGATCAGTAGTTCATACTACTAAATTGCTCAAGAATGTAGAACAAGGAGAAGCCAGAAATGTTCAAGTGGGAAATGGAGCTTTACAAAGGATTGAAGGGAGAGGGCTTCTGCAATTGTGGGATTTGCATGGGAATATAGTAGACATTAAAAATGTTTTTGTGTGTGCACTGGGATTATCAAAAATCTCATATCATTAGTCGGTTGGTTGACTTAGGCTACAGAGTTGTTTTTGATGATGATGGTTGTAACATTTGGTTTGATAATAAAATCAAGTTTCATGCCAAACGTGTTGGGAAATTATTTCAATTGGAACACACCAATAATTCACCTTGCAAAGTATTGATGGTTTCTGAATTTGAGCTTTGGCATAATCGGTTGGCTCATACTCACTCCAATAACCTCAAGTTGTTGGCAAAGAAAGGTCACATTAAATATGAAAGTGAAGAAAAAGGGCATGTCTGTGAAGGTTGTATGCTTGGAAAAATAAATAGGTTGCCTTTTGCCAGATCAAAGAAGAAAAGTAAAGAGGTTTTAGAATTGGTTCATACTGATCTATGTGGGCCTTTAAACATTAGAGGCAGAACTGGAAAAAGGTATTTCATCACTTTTATTGATGATTATACCAGAAAATGCAAATGTTATTTGCTAGCCAACAAAGCTCAAGCTTTAATTGCATTCAAGCAATTTGTTGCGTAATCGTAAAAGGCAAGCGGTGTATGAAACTAAAATGTGTAAGGTCTGATCGAGGGGGAGAATATCTGTCAACCAAATTCAGGAGTTTTTGCATTGCCAATGGCATTAGAAGACAATTGACCTGTAGATACAGTCCTCAACAAAATGGTATAGCAGAAAGAAGAAACAGAACATTAATGAATGCTGTTAGATCAATGATCAAAAATAGTGGATTACCAAATTATTTATGGGAAGAAGCCCTGCTGACTGCCAATCTTATACAAAATAAACTCCCTTCCTCAAGCTTGCAAGGGAATATTCCTGACTTAATGTGGTATGGAGAAAACTCAGAAATTGATTATGGAAAATTCAAAGTGTATGGATGTTTGGCCTATGTACATAAACCAGATGAGCTCAGAAAGAAACTTGATGACAAAGCTGAAATTGGTTTTCTTGTAGGCTATGATAGCCATTCAAAGGGCTACAGAATCTTTACACCTGAAAATAAAAATATTGTGATTAGCAGAGATGTAGTTTTTTGTGAGGATGTCTTATACAAAAATAGACATCAAGTTACAAAAGAAGACTCTTTAGTCAAAATGTCTCAAGTGTCAAACAATCAAATTGATTATGAAGAAGAGGAGGAGGAGACCAATGAAACAAAAATTGATAATCAGGCTCAAGGGACTCAAACTGAACCTGTTGAACCTGAAATGGTGGAACCTGAAAAATTACCAGAAAGAAAAAACAGAAAGAGAAGAACAGAAGCTCAAAGGTTATTAGAAGAAATTAATTTTGATAAGGAAGCATATGGGAGAAACATCTCAGGTGGAAGCAAAAGGCTAGAACAAGAACCAGAAGTTGATGAGGCTGAACAAATCATGGCTATACTAGAGGATGTTGAAATACCTAGAACAGTTGAGCAGGCTATGAAAAGTGCTCAAGAAGAACAATGGAAAAATGCAATACATGAAGAATTAAGCTCTTTTGTGGATACCCATACTTATGATGTTGTAAAGGAACCTACTGGGCAAAATATTGTTGGCAGTAAATGGATTTTCAGAATTAAAACTAATGCAGATGGCTCAAAAAAATATAAAGCTCGGTTGATTGCACAAGGCTTTACTCAGAAACAAGGTCAAGACTATGATGAGACCTATTCTCCCATAGTCAAGCTCACAAGCATAAGAGTTCTATTGAGCATAGCAAATGCTCTTGACTTAGAAATACATCATATGGATGTGAAGACTGCATTTCTAAATGCCACATTGGAAGAAGATATTTTTATGAAACAGGCTCCTGGTTTTGAGAAAGGCAAAAATCTTGTTTGGAAATTAAACAGGGCAGTATATGGCTTAAAACAAGCTCCAAGAGAGTGGTACATTTGCATGGATACATTCTTGAGAGATCAAGGGTTTGAAAAATTTCAAAATGATGGCAATTTGTATAGATACAAAATAGGAGAAGAATTTTGCATTATAGCCTTATATGTGGATGATTGCATCATGATTGCAAATTCCACTAAAATTCTGAATGTGAGCAAAGATATTCTGAAACATAGGTTCAAAATGTCTGATCTAGGGCCTTTGCAAAAAGTTTAAGGAATTGAAGTTGTAAGGGACAGGAAAAATAAAATATTGAAATTGAAGCAAAGAGGACATATAGAAAACATGCTCAAAAGATTCAATATGGAACATGCTTGTTCTGTCAAAACACCTATTGTGCCAGGACATCAATTGACTGCTGAAGTTGAAGCAAATATAGAAGAACTGGAATATATGAAACAGGTCCCATATCGTGCTCTAGTTGGTTGCTTATTGTTCTTAAGTAATAGTACTAGACCAGATATAACATATGCAGTCAATATTTTAAGTAGAAGGTGCAGCAATCCTGGAAAAATACATTGGCTAGCAGCTAAAAGAGTCTTGAAATATTTAAAAGGGACACAAGATTATGGAATAACTTATGATGACAGCAATTTGCAAATGCATGCCTATGCAGATGCTGACTGGGCAGGTGATCAAACTGAAAGAAAATCCACTACAAAGTTATGTTATTTTTTTCTTGCGGTGGCACTATAAGTTGGAGGACAAAAAGCAATCTGCAATTGCATTATCATCAGCAGAAGCTGAGTATGCTGCCTCATCTCTTCTATCTAGAGAAATAGTTTGGCTCAGAAGGTTACTGGAAGAGTTAAGAGTCAAACAGGTAAATCCTACTACTATATTTTCAGATAGTCAGAGATGTATTGCAATTGTTAAAAATCCTGTAGAACATGAGAGGACAAAGCATATAGAGTTAAGCATGCATTATATCAGAGATCAGGCTAGCAAAGGTAACATTCAAATGACATATGTCAGCACTGACAAACAAGTAGCTGATATCTTCACAAAGGGGCTTGCAGAAAGTAAGTTTACAGGTCTCCAAAGACAACTTAAAGTGCATTATTTATGCAATGAAGGAGGAGTGTTAGAATATGAGATCATTACATAAATAATGTGGTGGGGATCTGTGCCAGACATGTAGAAGCTCAAGATCATTTCTTGTGTAAGGATAATGCTCCAAGTTCAAAGATTAAATCATGTTCTTCATTAGGGTTAGACAAGTTACAAGAGTTTAACTTCGAACCATTGAAAAATAATAGTCAATGGTCAACAAGCTTATTTTTAATAATCTGCCTGTGGGATAATGTGTGTGACGAAAATTCTGGAAAGGAAAGTTTATCTAGCCCGGATCTACAGGCTTGTCGGTCGATTCCTCATGATATAACACTGTACAATGGGTAGCTGAGGACATAGGGAAGCAGACGGATCTATTCACAGCCGATTTGGTCCAGAATAGCTTGAGATCTCATTGATCCAAGTTGTGTTGATATTGACTGCAGTGATTTTCTTATTATTGTCATTTTAAACTTGCTTCGTGCTCAAATATCGTTTTCTCCTATTGAATATTTGAATAAGAACTTCTCTAGTTCTAAAAGCTAGTTTGTGGCAATATCCTTGATATAAATTGTGTTGCACCAAGTGAATTGTTGATTGTAACAAGTTGAAAACTCACAACAGTGTATTGTTTGGCTGCAGGTACAGGCTTCTCTTCCTAATGTTCTACTTTTGTCCAGTTTATATTAGGAGCTTTCGGGATGTGGATTGCAACAGGGACGGGTTCTAAATGACAAAGATTATGTTTTCTTAAGTAAAGCTAAAGTAAGAAAGGACATAGATGGGTTAAATATGGGAACGAGAAACACTTGCACATGATACGTGCCTCTTTTACTACTGTTCCTTAAGCAAAGGTACTCTGTTTAATTGAAATTTTGCTGGTGATCTATATCATCTTTTGCTGGCTGGTATCTATAGCCTATCACCATTTTGAAACTTCTGAATGTTTTGTATCCTAAACTGGAAATATGGGATGTTATTGATGCTAAAACTTGGGCATTCTAGCCACCTTACCTTATTATTTGCTTTTATGATTAAGCATGATTTCTGAAATCTAGATATAACCTATGAAGGTTTTGTATCCTAAACTGGAATTATGCTGCTGTTATAGATGCTAAAACTTGGGCATTCTAGCCACCTTATTTTTAAATTGCTTCTATTGTCCAGATTAGTGTATAAATCTAAAACAGTTGTTGACAGTTGTTGACTACCTATGGTTAATTTGTAACAAGCTTAGAAGCAAATTTATATTGATTATACAAGTTCACCTACTGTTTGCTGATACACTTGTAGTCCATATTCAAATCAAAGGTCTCTATTTGCTGTGACAGACTGTAATAAACGGTAAAGCAGCATGAGTAGCTAAGTCTGCTTTTTACATAACAGAAGTATTATGTTCATGTAGCATGTTACTTTCGAATTAAATATGAAACTGGAAGTGACATTTAGTGCATTCTTCTCTGGGTAATCCATAGTATAACTGATGTTACAATAAACAGAAAGATGGTCACATCAGTAATATGATGCCTTATGGCTAAATATAATAAAACTTGTTGCTAGGTCTACCTTTCTATTTGCTTTTATGATTAAGCATGATAACTTAAATCTAGACATAACCTATGAAAAGGTATTGTCATAGGTCTTAAAGTATTGATAAGGAATAAAGTATTGACATAATATGCCTCAGTTTGCTAGGCATAACAAGTTATATTAGAACATAGGATAGTATGTTCTGACTTGATGATAGTAATTATACTTTGGAAAAATGGTACCATCTGGAACTATGTTCTTGTATGGCCAGATAAGACAGCGGAGGGATTGACCAATGCTGATGTTTGTGCTAGTTTTTACTAGTTCAAGCCGGCTTTTTTTTTTTTTTTTTTTTTTTTTTTGCACAAACACAAGTTGACACTTTGAAGCAATTTTAGAGTGTCCACGTTGCCGCCAAGTGGGATTTTTGTGCAAGTGGAAGCCATTTCAACCGTTTGATTTCATCTACGGTGAAGAAAATACATGAAAATTCCAACGTGTTCAGGGGCGTTGGAAGTTATGCTAGATCTGGAATTTTTGTCATCTACGAAGAAAAATAGGGTTTGAAGCAACGGAGATAGACGAGCATATTGTGCTCGACGCGTCCTTTTGTTTTGGTTTACGAACTCCTTACTTGCATCCCACTCAATTCAAGGCCATTTCTTCGAATCTGGCCTCCTGGCATGTTCTGTCACATTTTATTCCAGCCCTCTTACAATGCATGAGCATTTAATTCCGGCATTGTCCAATCTATGTGTTGCAAAATCCAGAAGCTGATCTGGTTCCATCTTGGCTTTCAAACCCGCTTGAATTGACCCATTAATCTGTTTTTCATGCGCAGAATCGATCAGAACGTGAAGAAATCCCCGTGAAGAAATCCCTGGTTCTCTACCGAGTATTTTCTGGGTGTTTTTTACCACTGCGGAAAGAGACAAATTTAATGCAGTTAAACTGCTATATTTTGCAGCATTCTAGATGGGCGGGTTTGAATTGGTTGCATAGTTCTATGAAATTTCTTTTGCAAGCACCGCCAGATTCTTGATTATTTGCCCTGGAACTGCTGTTTGAGATGGGCAAAGCAAGGAGATCTTTACTCCATCATTTTTCTTTGTGACAGTAGAACTGTCTGTTAGATGTGAAATGGCAGGTGGACACGTTTTTGATATGAAGTATGCGGCAGAACCTTTGCAAAGCACAATGCTTCCTTTTTCCCAGATGGGCAGATCCATGTTTGGCTGTTTTCCTTTCTGGGTTAAACTTGAGTTCGCCATCTACCCCATTTGGTTGGACTGAACGTGTTATATTTGGGCTAACATGCTGTGCCACAGGTTCGTCTATTCTAGGAGTTCCTAGACCTAATGATTTTAGACCAACCTTTGGTCTTTAGCATTTTTTATGCCGAAGAACGTGGGCAAGCTAAAGCTAGTATCACTCCTCCAGTTGGGGCTGCTGGTATTTCTCGTGTTGGATATGCTGGTAAACCATTTCAGGCTCATCATCTTTCACAGTACAAGGTACATATTTGAATTTGCTTATCATTGTTTGCATGGAATGGTTTATGATCTACCTTGGGATGGTTTGCTGGAAAGAACTGCAGAGCTGAGGCATTTGTAGAAAATGTACAATCCGGGGTAGCTTTGTATAGTGAGGATAACAAAAATAATATTCTGAAGCTTTCTATGATCACATTTTTAAAGCACATGTGTATAAAATCACATAACGAAAGTAGACATCAGCGGACAAAAGAAAAAGACCTTTCTACTCAGTGTTAATGGTCAGATAATTTTCGATTTTGTCAAATAGATATCTTATCTATTTATCTCCACATAACATCTGAGTTAAATTTTTGTAGTATGTAAGGGGCTCTGGATTTCCACTAGTATTGGACCATCCAGTACATGCTAATTATTGGATCATGCAGTACATACGAATTATTGGATCATGCAGAACATGCTATTTTGGTGTTGTGTTTTACGGTCATTTTCTTAATAGGCTTGCTTTTCGTCGTTTTCTATAGTCCAGTACCAAAAATGAAGCTTTAGATTAATTGTTTGCACTTTGTTCTTAGTGTATGATGAATGCAATCTAACCTGGTTTGTATTGTCTTATGGCAGGCCGCGTACTTTATGGGTCCAATTCCTTATGCGTACTTTACGGGAGCAAAAGTGGTGGTTACGGTGAGAGAATTGCAAACAGTGCCAATGGGTCCTCCTTTAACTGCAGCAGATTTAATTGTGTGGCCTGCATCATCAACATGGATGAGCTTCTCCTTGATGTATTTCGCACCACCTTTTCCTACAATATCTGCTCCAAGTTTGTTGTGGATCAGCCTTCTTTTACTTAAAAGGTATACCTCACATTACAAAGTTTCAAGTTTATAACATGTTCTAGACGTTTAAACTGCTACAGCAAATTCTAAAGATGAAGTCTGTGAGAGAGAGCAAAATTAAAGGAAAGGAAAAGACCGCAAACACACAAGTTGAGTTGATGGAACCTGTTTGGATTTGAAAAATACAAATTTGTTTGTGCAATGCTTGCAATGTTCCCTGCTCTAGCACATTCAAAAGGGCGGCATGCTATATAGAGCTGCTGGTCAGGCACAGACTTGGAATATGCCCATAATTTTTGTAATGAGGATGCTGAAATTTGCATACATGTTTTGGCTATTGCATGTGGCATCCTTCGTCCCAGCTGCACATTATAGGGTCATTATAGTGCACATGCAGTGCTGAATTATGATTCTGCTCATGGATTCCATTCTATTTGTTTCTGAAACATTTCACTAATGGCTTTTACCACACAGGTTAACATGCACCTTGTGCATACTGGAACAATCTTTTGTTTTAAATCACCTGGCGAGAAAATGTTCCAATTTATATTGGCATATGCTATGCTGAAAGAATTGATGGCACAGTCTTGCAGTACAATGAGAGTTAAAAAGATATTTATCCTTGTCAGAATTGCAGGCATATTTTGTTCTTCAAAGGCTTGAAAGCCATCACGGCATTTTTTGCAATCTTCAGACTTTGTAATGGCCTTTCCGTTCCATGATAGCAATAACGATTGCATTTGGATTTAGTTTAGCGGTCCATTTGGTATGTAGACACATTATTTGACACAATCATATATGCTCAACTGGTTGAAATAAACGCTCATGCTTAATGATTTGTAGGGCACATTATTTGACACAATCATATATGCTCAAGTGTTGAAATAAACACTCATGCTTAATGATTTCTAGATAAATTGGCACAAAAACTTAACATCCTCTAAGTGTCAACAAAAAAAAATGTACTATAATAATGACCTTTCAAAAAGGCCTATAATAATGACCTTTCAAAAAGACCTTTCTGCATAACATACTCTTTTCTTTATGATGCATTTCAAAATATTTAAAAACCCTAGACCAAGTTGTAATCAAAAGCATTGTCAAACTCATCGAATTTATACAATTTATAAGATTCATAAGGCAACCATATGGGTGTTACCACCTTGTTATATTCCACTTGTGCCTCTAGGTGCAAAGAAATAATCTAGGTGTTTTATGTTGTAATTCAATGCCATCGAAACTTGGGCTTCAAGGGTATGTCTAGTTTACTATATATCCCTTAGTGCTTGCACAGCACAAGGTTAAACCATGTTGGTAGTCAGAAGAGAAAAAGATGAAAAAACTTCTTAGGCTGTTAGTGCTTGCGCAATTGCTATTGAGCGCTTACGCCTTTATGATGCAAGCCTAGATTTGGCACAATGCATGAGATGTAATATGATGTAGCATCTTAATCATCTTGTTGTACCAAGAGAATATCTTTGGAAATAGTTTCATTATGTCCAGACTAAGGCACTTGCTGGAACAACTCAAAAACACCACCCAAAACATATCATACAATTTTTTATGCAAAGTAATCAAACGTGCTTTTGACTAGTTTTTTTTTTTTTTTTTGTTTGTGAACATCACGTTGCCTACCTGATGCATTGAACATCATCATGTTGCTCTAAACATAACATAAAATAGCCTCCGTCGATCCCCGTGTTCAGCGCAGGTGGGCGCAGTGTGGGGTGTTGACGGTGGCGGAGTGGTATATTGATGGGCAGCTGGCACCTTGGTAGCTCTTTCGCCACAGATTTCGGCTTCAAGAGCGGGATTTTGCTATTTGGGCGCGGGTGGCTAATGCTCTGCCGCTGGACCCTCCGCAGGCGTGAGGACGTGTGTGGAAGTGTCACCCGAAGGTAGACCCCTCAAATTTCGTGAGATCCTGTTATGGGCTTCTGGCAATTCAGGATGAGCTGCCTCCGTCGGATGGTTGGAGTCTTCAGGTACCGGGAGATGATTGGGCCTACATCTGGAGATGGGTGTGGAACCCAATCTCGCCCCCCAAGATTCGGGTATTGCTGTGGCAGATTGTGCTCCCTGAGGGTGAACACGTGGGTTCACAGGATCAACCCGCGGATCAGTGACCTCTGTCCTATGTGTGGTACCTGTGTGGAGACCCTGGAACACTGCATGTTTCTTTGCTCATATATCCAGCCGGCATGGCGGTGGGTCCAGCGCCTCTTCCATACCTCGCTCTGTAGTCAAGAGGTTCTTTTGGGGGTGTACCCTAGTGGGTGGTCCCAGCCTCAGAGTCTGGCCTTTCATTTGTGTAAAGCATGGTTGTTGTGGCTCATTTGGAAGCGACGACGCATGAAGGTGTTCAGGAATGCGGAGACGCAGCCTGAGGCTTTGGTCCCACAGTTGAGGTACAAGCTATATCTCTCTTACCTGGCGTCTCCTCGGAAAGAACAGTTCAAAGCAGCGGTCTGGGAAAGAACCCTCCACATTGTAGACAGTCTCGGTAGATTTGTGGCATGAGTCATAGATAGGTACACATGTCTGGTGGGTACTTGCCCTAGTGTGGGCAGGAGTACCCTAACATCGCTCATCTTTGTATTTATTCTGGTTTAATATTAGTTAATTTGATCCTTCAAAAAAAAAAACATAAAATAACCAATGGGGCACCTAGTTTACTATACAAGAAATTTATCGCGGCGGCCAAGACGCCACGAACAAGTAAGAAATTTTCGTGTCAGTCAAAGCCCAAGTAATACGAGGGCCATTAAAAATAAAATAAAATCAATTAAACAATTCGTTGACTAGTCATGTTAACTCGTGCAATAGCTAAAAGGCAAGAACATTTAAATCCCTGAAATCTATTCCCTTGATAATGTGATACCAAAATGACGTGAAGGATTTACATTTCAAATGAATGTTTCTATTTTATAATGTCTTTGGTTCCTAGCCTGCTTGTCTGGGTTTATTATAACATTCCTAACACTGTCTAATTAAATGCACTATAAAGCCCAACGGTGGAAAATTTCTTAATTAGAAAACTAACTTCTGGACCATTTCCTTTAGTTTACACTCGTGCAGTTAGGCTCATTACTTAGCGTCCTACTTCTTTCGCTTTGTTTAGAATTGCTATGACTACTTGATGTATCAATTTTAGCAACTAGCTGGAAAACATGCAGGAGTTGAACCCGCACTATTACCGTGTGTTTTGTGCCCGTAGAATAGATAGGTGCTATAGTCGACCACCATGGGATCCCCACTATTGTTTGTTCCATCCTTTCTTTGTTTCCACCATCCGATGACAGTCAGTGGGTTTTGGGCCTGGGTGGGGATTGCCCATTACCAATGGCTTTATCACTATAATATCACCGCGATGGATGTTCTTTTTACTATCCTCCACCCTTTTTTTTAGAACCCACAATAAAATAATAGAACACTGGACTAAAGAAATTTTATTCATGCACAATTGATATGGCAGCACCATTAACCACCCACGCTAGTCCATCAAGACTAACATACCACTCCCCCGAGCTACCATATTCATATCAATTCCTCCCTTTCTGGAAAGCAACTGACCTCAGTTGTACTCGTCAACTACAATGAACACCAACTCAATTGTATAGGTGGGTACCAACACTCCTTTTCTTGTTTAGATATGAGCAACAACCCATCCCATTCACTTGGATATGAGCAACAATCCATTCCATTCACTTGGACAAAAGCATCAACTTTTTCCATTCTTGAGGCACCAACCTCAGCCAATAGCATCAACTACTGCTCAAAATTTTCCATTGAGGCACCAACCTCAACTCAGTAGCTCCAACTACTGCTCATAATTTTAGACAACAATCTAAAATTATCTGTTGAGGTTGGTGCCTCAATGGAAAATTTTGAGCAGTAGTTGATGCTACTGGCCGAGGTTGGTGCCTCAAGAATGGAAAGAGTTGGTGCTCTTGTCCAATGGAAAGAGTTGGTGCTTGGTGCTCTCGTCCAAGAAAATGGAAAGAGTTGTTGCTCTTGTCCAAGTGAATGGAATGGGTTGTTGCTTATATCCAAGTGAATGGGATGGGTTATTGCTCATATCTAAACAAGAAAAGGAGTGTTGGTACTCACCTATACAATGAGTTGGTGCTCAACTTGTAGTTGACGAGTACAACTGAGGTCAGTTGCTTTCCAGAAAGGGAGGAATTGATACGAATACGGTAGCTCAGGGGAGTGGTCTTGGATGTTAGTCTTGGTGGACTAGCGTGGGTAGTTAATGGTGCTGCCATATCAATTCTGCATGAATAAATTTTCTTTAGTCTAGTGTTCTAGTACTTTATTGTGGGTTCTATGATTATGTGTTGTAAGTACAATAACATATATATATATATTTCTTGAGTTCGCAGGTTTGAGAAATTTCTAGGTTCATGTTGATAGTGGAATAACCACCTTGAGAAGAGATGGACCAAATTGGAGCGTAATTGGACGATCACGGACGACCTTTTGGAGAAGGATGGATTGATATGGAGCAAGCACGGGGGAGTGGTCCATGGTGAATGAATTATTGGAATATGGCAAAAATTATGGCAAATATTATGTAAGTGTTACTCCTAAGATCACCTAATAATATAAAGGGGCTGAGCTATAACATTAAAATCAAGGGAAACGTCTAATACAGTTTTAAGAACCATCTCGAGGCACTATCATTGGGATAATTATTAGTTGAGGGAGCAGCCCATAGATAATATCCGATATGATAAGTCATGTAATCTAATTAAAGGCAACGAGCTATTTTGATATAAAAGGCAACTGCCTGCTAAAAAAGGCTAAAGTCGTGGAGAGATCTATAAGTAGAACCTAAAATTTAGTTAGAGATATCTCTGCAACCAGATCTCCGATTGAGGGGATATTTACGTTGCTGAAACTGGCTCGGAGTCTAGTTTCCGAATTGGGATGATAGTTTCTATGGTTCATCTGAATAAAAGAGATATAGCCGGAAGAGTGATAGGGGGGATCAAAGAAGACTGCTCTACTTATTCGCTCTTGAATCTTATTCTAAGAAAGCCATTACTTTTTCCTAGAGCTTCTGCTGTTCTTGTTCAATAACTTGTTACTATTCCTAGAGCCTAACTCTTGGTGTCTTATGTTGAGGACTGCTAGCTCGAGGGAGGAGCTACTAGTGGAAGTTGATTGTCAGGCCATGCCATAATTCTGCCAGTTCTTAGCACCGAATGACCCGGTTGGGCGGTGAACTATCATACATTGGTTACTGTATCTTGGCTTAGCTCTGGTTTTGGTGAACTAGAGCTTGGCCAAACTGAGTTATCCATGTAACTCATATTCTGTGTTTATTTCAAATAGAGATTTTTTTGTCATTGCTAACAATTTGATTGTGGATTATGTAGCAATTTTCGATGGATTACAGATTGGGAGACTATGAATAGACTGAGAAGTCTTAAGTAAGGTTTCAGGGATATAAAAGGTATGGTTCATTGGTGTGATCCATAACACAGTGGGTTTTAAGACTGGGTGGAGATTGCCCATTACCAATGGCTTTATCACTAGGCTGTGACCGCGATGAATACTCTTTTATTACCCCCTTCTTTATTTTTTTTACTGCATCCAATGATAGTCAGTGGGTTTTGGGCCTAGATGGGGGTCGCCCATTACCAATAGCTTGAGCACTAGGCTATCATCATGATACCTTAGAAAGATGGATGAGGGAATTCCATGGTAATTGAATAATGCGTCATCTATCATACAGGCTGGAAAGGGAGTTTTTTTCTTTTTTCTTTTTTCTTTTTTCTTTTTTCTTTTTTCTTTTTTCTTTTTTCTTTTTTTTTCTTTTTTCTTTTTTCTTTTTTCTTTTTTCTTTTTTCTTTTTTCTTTTTTCTTTTTTCTTTTTTCTTTTTTCTTTTTTCTTTTTTCTTTTTTCTTTTTTCTTTTTTCTTTTACGAATTATCTTCACCTAGACTACTAACTATTACATGCAACTGAATTACATGAACAGAATTTGTTCTAGATAAAGACAATGACACTCACATATCCACCCTAGATTTTACACTAGGCCACAACCAATGTCACAAGTTCTGTTTTTATCGTTTTGACTACCTCAAAATCTTGTCTTGCATAAACCTAAAGAGTACAAGTATAATATATCCTTTCAAGTTTTTGTGTATAGTAAAACAGTACACGTATTCCTTATATGTAAAAATCAGCATGTAGACACTTAGGCAAATGAATATTAAGTATTAAATCCTGTTTTTCCCCTTACAAGTAATAGCATAATATGCAACCAACTGTAACTTACTTTCAATACTGCATTAACAATGTTTTTTATACTGAAATACTGCTATTAAATGTAAAGCCATGTTTCATATGTAAGACCCATGTGTCCCTCTCTTGATTTCATTCCAAAATCACTTAAACTTGGATAGATCTCACCATTGGTTCTCCCTTTATGCAGTAATCTTCACTATAATAAGAATGATTTGTATCATCCAATCGTTTGACCAAACAACCAGGAGATGTGATCGTGGTTACCTGCACCCAAACAGACCAACATTAGCAAATATTTGGTAATGAGGAAAGGAGTGACAGGTAAGCTATACAATCACATGGCTCTTCGCCCTTCACATACTGTTGGGTCAGGAAATAATCAAGCATATTCATAAGCAACACTGGAGCTGCCCATAAGCAGCATTCTTACATCATCTAGACTGCTTACCTCAGTCCCGAATCTAGTAACATAAATCTGCCTGCTATAATTATCAAGTGTACCCATACTGCCTTATCTGGCTCTATCATTTGTGTCTCTATTCAACCACTATTTTTACATTTCTAGAATAAATGCCATGCATTTATGGCTGGCCTCTTATGTTATGCATCTGTTATGGCCCTGCAAGACCTGTTAGAATGCAACTAAAACCTTGTCTATATGGTCATTTCCTCACAAAGCAGCTAAAACCAGGACATTTTCGTACCTATGCCAGGTCAGAGATTGAACAAGTTTCTATCTCATATCCGACCAAAATCTCTTATAAAGTAATCTATTTTTCACTTTTCAGAACTTGGAATAAACCGATTTTGCAGACTGTAATGCACAATCGGAATGCACAAGCAATTTTTTAAGGAATGAACAACACCAAACATCCATTCAAACCTGATATTTGTCGCTCCATTAGTCATAGCTTGAGCATTCGATCGTCTTAGACCGTCTTGTACTCGGATCTTCTGTGCAAAACGTCACAGGGCTAAGTAACATGCATCGCTCCTTTTGCCTTAGGGAAGAAATAGTTTTCCATATGCATCCCTGGTAAAAGCTTAGAAGTCTGCCCCATAGCAACCAGAAGCGCCACAAATCCTTCCCATGGCGCCAAATATTTTGTGATGAGAGCAAATACATAAGAGTCCAACTTGGATAACATATACTGTAAAATCCACCAAAATTTAGCCGTCAATATTAATGCATTGTACTCACCACACTTAGGAATCTGTCATATTGCACTATGGCCTTGAGCCATGCGTCCAATAAATTAACCATACCTTTCCGCATCCAAAAATAAAGCTTAGGTTAGGAATGCGGTCTTCAATGCTAGATGCTCCTCCATCTATTTTTCAACCCTTTATAGAGTATAAATTATTCAAGGGGTCATAATACCTTTTTCTAGAAAAGAACAAACCTTTATTACGAACCCATCTTCCCACACAATATCAAATTGTCTTGAATCATTTTATGCCTTTATATGAACCAAAATAATCACCTACAATACAAATTTTTAGAAACATATAAATAGCATCTCAAACTTCTCAATATGTCCATAAATATTCAAGCATCTCTGTATGTCCAGAACCAACTTATCTTCTTCTTCGAATATGTTCTTCTAATTTCACTCATAACCACTCTCCATTTTCTTCTTCTTCTTCTTTCTTCTTTCTTCTTTCTTTTTTTTTTCTTTTCTTTTTTCTTTTTTCTTTTAACACAACAGCCTATCAAGTTATCTCAAAGCCTAGGCTATCCACGTGTAAAAAAAAAAATGACCTGGACCTATTTTAAACCATTCGATCTTGATCAGGGCTAGGGAAATTAGCCTTCTCGTTGCTATATGGAACCATCGCCTTGCCCGGAAGAAAGGTAGTGGGTCGCCTGCCATTTTTGTTCTTCATATATCCGGAACTAGAGTTGCAGGTGCAATCCCTTTCTCTGTTAGACTTCTAAAGATTTGGCATGTATAATAAGTTTGAGCTCTCTTTCGGAATCGGGCTTGTTGGCAATTATATGTTTGGTGAACAAGTATCAATGCTTGGAATAAGGAACAGCTATGAAGCCCTCCATGAGAGAACCGGTGAAACTATTTTAATTTCAGTTCATGCTTCTGCTATTCAGCCTGATCTAACGATAATTTAAACCTGATTCCAAATAGGGCACGTGGTTTGAGAATGTCAACGAACCAGTCTAAATGGGCATGGCATTTTATCTTTGGCTTTGAATGGGCTTGTGGTTGAAGAGTATAATTATGCGATTGATCGCATGACAACAATAGAAGAGATGGCAGCCCTGTGTGGCAGTATGTAAACTGTTCTTTGGTTCAAAGTTAAAGATTGAATGGCTAACTTGTGGATTATTTTTTGTTGATTAATGGCAGATTTGCAGGGATCCAAGATGGGGAAGATGCCATGAGAGCTATGGCGAGGACACGAACCTGGTTCGGAATATAACCTCTTTGATTGACGGTCTGCAAGGAACAGCTTCTTCTGATTACCAATCTGCGGCGCCTTATGTTGCAAAGTAAGCAAAGACGTTTTCTTCTTGAGCCTTTATTTGTTTAAAACCCTATTATGATCTTGATAAGGACCTTCTGTTATCTTGATCAGTAAAATGCCTTTGTTGAGCTAATCCGTTTCTTAGTCTATTTGTATCCTAGTTGTAATATTCCTATGTGTAATGGTCCGTTGATCTCGTTTAAACCCTAAACCCTAGCTACTTTTTTTTTAATCCTAAATTCTTTTACGGCATTGATTAGAGGAAAGATAGCAGCCTGTGCCAAGCATTACGTTGGAGATGGGAGGCACGACTTGGGGAATTGATGACTTCTTATGATGACTTGATGCGCATTCATATGCCTCCATATTATGATGGTCTTAACAAGGGTGTTGGCACTATCATGATCTCTTATTCTTCTTGGAATGGAATCAAAATGCATGCCAACAGGCAGCTCATTACTTTCTTAAGAGCATGCTTGGTTTCAGAGATCTTACTATTTCAGATTGGCAGGATATTGAGAAAATTATCAATCCTCCTGATTCTAACTACTCCTATTCGGTCCAAGCCTCTATTAATGCTGGCATTGATAAGATAGGACTATGATTCTTTCAGCCTTTGCAGTAAATCATACTTGCTATATTGTCATATATCCTGGAATGATTTTATTATGCAGATCATGGTTCTTTTTTATTACAAAAAATTTATGAACACTCTCACGGACTTGTTCCAAAGGGACATTGTCTCGATGGACAGAATAAATGATGCTGTGACTAGAATATTGAGAGTGAAATTTACATTGAGTCTCTTTGAAAACCCTAGACCTCAATACAACCTTACTTACCTAGGGGGAAGGCAGGTAAAATTCTTTAATTTTCTTCCATTGCTGATGTTTATGGAAGGACCTAGAAAATAACAAGTTGCGTCCATGATCAGGAGCATAGAGAAATTGCAAGAGAAGCGCAAGTCTTTGGGTTTGCTCAAGAATGGCAAGGACAGACCTTTGTTCCTCTCAGCAAGGATGCAAACAAGATTTTAGTTGCAGGAAGCCGTGCAAATGATATTGGTCTGCAGTGTGGAGGGTGGACCATAACCTGGCAGGGAGGCAACGCGCCAATCGTTGCAGGGAAAAACAGAATATTTATTTTTGTGACTTAAGAAGAACATAAGGCATGAAGTTCTTATTTACATGCACGAACAACCATTTTAGAAGGAATCAACAAAGCTGTTGGATCTGACAAGATGGTGTACAACAGTAATCCTGATTCTTGTCAAGTCGCACAACTTCGCCTATGGCACTGTGGTAGTGGGGGATCCTTATGCTGAATATGATGGAGATAATAGAGTCCTAACACTTTCTAAAAAAGCATTCAGACCATTGAAAATGTGTGTGGATCTCTGAAATGCTTGGTCATACTTATTAGTGGAAGGCCTTTGGTCCTTCAACAACATTTGAATCTGATAGATGCCTTTGTTGCTGCTTGGTTGCCTGGTTCGGAAGTTGAAGGCATTGCAGATGTGATCTTTGGAGATCAAGAATTTTTGGGCAAGCTCCCACGTACTTTTAAGAGTGTGAACCAGCTGCCTATGAATGTAGGAGACCACATTTGCCAAATTCGTTTATTTGTTCTCTCATCTTGGCTTACTTCATTGATAATCTCAATACCATAATTGCTTGTCCCCTTGGGATGCATTGCAATGTATAAACATTATTCTACTTGAGGCACATTTGCCTAAGTCCCAGCTTCGACCTCTCAAAGAAAGTGGAATCTGAGTTTTATTAGATAGTTGCTTGTTGTCCCATCTATCCCAACAGCAGTTATTAAATTAGTAATTTCCATGAGTTAATGATTTTATGAACATCGACAGGGGGATCACCTTAGTGCAATTTACCCAATAAGAGGAGTTCTACTACAAATCCGCATGAGTTGGAGGTCCCAACAGAAACCAAAGCTTTAGAAAGAAAAGAGTAGCCATCAAAAACTATTTCACGTGCTTTTGAACAAAATTGTTTGTTCAACCTGCTTCCTCACAGCCTCATTTATTGAATGTTGTATATTGATTAACCAATGAGCTTAAAAACTGAGATCATGGGGTCAACATCCCAAAAAAAGCCTTGTCAGCAATCTGCATTCCCATAAACAGATGAAAGTACGCTTATATGTTCAAAACTTGGAAGGAATGCAATGATGCACCATGGCATTCCGTTTTGGTCCATCTGTACAATTATGGCTCTTTGGATTCTGCTTTCTTTTAGTCATGCTAGCTCGTGAATTCAAACTTATTACAGTTTCTATAGAGTAGCATTATATAAGAAATGGATTTGTTTGCAGCTTCATGGACAGTGGACAATAAGGATAGCGGAACTGCCCCGCAGATTAATGTTGCACGCTGGTTTTTTCTTGCCGAGATCAGAAAAATTACAAGTAAATTTAGTGAAGAAAATCTGATTGGTGTTGGGGGCTATGGAAAGGTACGCAAATCTCCTTACATTCTCCACCATGGGATATGCGCCATTTTTAAAATGCCTTGGTAAATTGCTGTAATTTATAAGAATGATGCAGATTGATATTATGCACATCCCATTTCGGGGGGAGCTGAAATAGTATAGTCAGCATGGTCGTCTGGGAAGATAGACACAAGTTAAGATATAAAATAGGCATATCACTTGGGCGAGCATCACGAGGCAAACAAATTTATATCACTTGATATGAGCTCGTATTGAAATATTCTATATTGATATCATCAAGAATATTGGATTTACATGATCATGTTTTATTTGTCTTTTACATACTTCGTTTCTAATTGTAATTTACTGGGCAGGTGTATAAAGGGCAGTTGCCTACAGGCCAACTAGTTGCAATAAAAAGAGCACAAAAGGGGTCTATGCAGGGCGCAGAGGAATTTAAAACTGAGATAGAACTTCTATTTCGCCTTCATCATTTAAACCTCGTAGGATTCTCGTACGAAGAGGGAGAGCAAATACTGGTCTATGAATTTATGAGTAATGGGACCTTAAGGGACATTCTTGGAGGTTGGAACATAACTATAATAAATTTTCTATGATTTTTTGATGACTTCAACCATGTTCTTTTTTTAGATCGTTGGCATAGATTGAGTTGGGGTATTGCTTATTTGCACGAGCTGGCAAATCCTCCAGTGCTACATAGGGATATTAAATCAATTAACATTTTCCTGGATGGAAACTTTGTAGCCAATGTTGCTGATTTTGGGCTTTCGAAAGCGATAACGTGATGGGCCATGTCTTGACAACACAAGTGAAAGGGACCATGGTAGATTTTTACAATTGTAAAATTTTTAGAGTATGCTTATGGTAATCTATGGCATTACAGGGGTACTTGGATCTAAAGTACTTTGCAATGACTAAATTACCCTAGAGACCAAGTTACACGGTCAGTTTTGCATGAGAAAAGAATGCGTACGCCCATACATGGCAGTATTCAGCATCCACCTCCCATGCGAATTGACTACGAGGGTGCTGGACATGAGCTACTTTAGCGCTTCTGGAAGAAGGGGTGGTCTTCTGGCCACGAAACTTGGTTTCAAAGCAATGTCGACGCTCTGAGCCCAATGGAAGAGCCAAATCACGGTTTCAGGTAGGGGAGGTTTCCTGTCTGTCACCAGGGCCTTCGGGAGAAGACTTTTGGGGCAAGCCGCCCGGGGGTTTAGGGCCCGTGCTCTGGCCTCGATAACCCCCCTCTACTTCAAGATGCGGCGCATGGTCCTGGTCGAATCTGACAAGGATAGGGCCTCCGAAACGTAAACCCTGTGAGTTGCCAGGTTCTTGGAGGGTTTGCATTTTGGGGGCCATGTTTTGGTCTTTTGCACTTGGGACGTGGCCGAGAAGCTGCACTTGGGAATGCGAAGCAAGCGGAACTGATAGAATGGAGTTTGGATCTGCCCTCCTCCAATATTGCAATTAGAAGTCGAGGGCCGCTTTTGCAGTAGCAAGGCATTCATAAATTCGTAATTAATGCTGCACGGAATTAAATTCTGATTTTTTGCCAGCTGGCTTCCTAAGTCATCACCAGCATATAGGCCAATTTTTCTAATTTTTGGACAAGGTTTCGATCAATAGCATTAGAATGGTTCGGGCAGACCATTGTTGGGCAGCCGAGCTGAGACGCTTCCCCAAGTCAAATAAAGCCAGGACCTTGGAAGGTCGCCTCACAAGAGGGGAGAGTAAGGACCCCAGGAGACGGGACCCAAAAAAGTTGCCGAGGTAGCCTTTCCTGGCAACGCTCTCCTGGGGGGTCGTATACTAATGACCACCCTCCCGGAGCTCGATTTTTCTATCTGACTGTTGAATCCTCCATTCAGGGGCCCTGCTTCGGGCAGGTCCAAAATACCAAGATCGGTCCAGGGGAACTTATCAAACCGCAGAGTGTCCTGCGGACGACCACGTAGAAACCGAAGTGTTTTATCGTTTGGGCACTGCAGAGGCCCTGGCATGGAGATTCGACTTCGCCACGTCGTCTGGAATGGCGAAATTACCCCAGGGACCATGTCACTGGTCAATTTTGCATGAGAAAAGAACCCGTACATTCTACATAGCAGTATTCAGCATCCACCTCCCGTGCCAATTGACTACGAGAGTGCTAGACATGAGCTACTTTGGCGTTTCTGGGAGAAGGGATGGTCTTTTTGTGACGCTCCCTGAACATATACGGCGCTCCGGACGTATACATACAGGGACTTCCCCCTCCCATGGCAATCAGCTCACCATGAGCAGGGCCCTCCGTCTAATTCGGACCATCCGTAGAGAGATGCCCGAGTGAAGGACACGGAGATGTCATTCGGCCCACGCCTTCAATGGGACTCCTAAGTTGCGGAAGCGTGAATACATGTTAGCGCACAGCATAAATCATATATAAATAACCACCACGAAGGGTGGCACATCCATCCAAGTACTAACGGCAAAGAATATGCATCTAATCCTAAGGAAAACACCCCAAACCCCAGGTTCTACCCCAGTTCAGACTCCCTGAAGATGGACTGACGGCTCGGTCTCAAGAGATCAACAGACAGAGGTATAACCTGGCGTTGGTTGGCATAGAACAGTGGCTAGGTCCTGTGCACACTTTGCAGATGAGTCGAATCATGCTATGGATCACTATAGCCTTCCGGAGACGCAGACTCAAGGTGTCACCCTTCGAGCGTACTCCAGGTTTCATGAAGACATGTCCGATGAGGCAGGTCGGGGAAGCGTCCCCTTCCAGGATCACAGCGGTTCCATGGGTGAGCTAGAGAATACGTGCCGCATCAGCGACCCCCGCATCCGTACCCGACTTACTCCCCTAAATCTACACAAAGTACAGGGTGCCCCATACGGGTCACACCTCTGCACCCAGGGAGTGTCCGACCCATACCCGGCCCTCTACGTGACCGACTATCAGGCCTAGCCCACTGTAGGAGTCCCAGGAGCCTTGTATGTTCGTGCAAGACCCCACCCCCACTTCACCACTGCGTCCCTTCTCTGGTGCTAAGCAATTCCATAGCATCCACGACTCGGTGGTCTCTTGTGCACAGGCCGCAAATAATGGGAAATACAGGGATCCACCTAGGAGCATACTAATAAACATGGCTCAGAGGTACCCCCCTTAATTCCCCCATTTCAAGAGTAATACTATGCAAATAACTATCAATCCTACAGGTAAAGCATAGAGAACACAGAGAAACAGAAGAAATACACACAACAAGTGCCCAACAGGGGCGCTACCCTACTAACCGTCGAATCGGGCTTGGGATGGCTCCATCTCGATTTGCTGAAGGGTGCCTGGCTGCTGCTCCTCCTCCTCCATCTCCAATTGCTCCTAATTCGAATTGGGGCCCCAAAGCCCTAATTTGGGTGTCCAAAATGGAAACCTTGCCTTGCCTAATCGATTTGGGCCAGGTGGCATGTCATTAATTAACTAATTTGGTATTTTAGCCCTTTTTAATATTAGGATAAGCCCTAAATTCGAATTAGGGTTTTGGGTTAGGTTTCCACCTTTATAATTTAATTATTAACATAGCTAACCTTAGCTTATGAATAATTAATGTGCCATTAATTATTCATAGTGACGTGTCATGTATTTATACTCAAAAAGGCGTATAAATATGTGGAACGCCATTAATTATTCATAGTGACGTGTCATGTATTTATACTCAAAAAGACGTATAAATATATGGAACGTCACATTCTCCCCACCTTAAAAATGATGCTGTCCTCAGCATCAAGACTGCTCTTGTTGCAGGGCAACACATCGTACATTGGAAAAAAGACTCCCCTCCTTAAAGAGATAGCGTGAGAGTATAAGTCACACAGACGTTGTCATGTTCAAAGTGATTAAGTTTGAAATGACTTGTAATGTGGAATTTGTAACTCTGGAATATAAAAGGTAGAGGTATAGATCAGAGATGATCATGGCTTAGGACTGTGAAAAGTCAACAGTCAAGGTTTGTGGAAGTCTCACTGTTTCATTCGTGGTGACAAGTTCACAGTCTATCTATTTTAGAAATCATTCTTTCTATACATACAGGTAACTGATTATATATTAAAGACATGTATAGATATAAAGAACTTCTATTTGTTGTTATATTATAATACAGAGTTATTAACCTCGCACTGTTTAGTAGAAAGTCATTCTAATGATATTAACTTCTGTGTATATGTGTATTATATTCCCGTTTGACTTTGTAATTCATTTTATTACAGCCAGCCCTAATTTAATTTTGTAGCAAAATTTTGTCTTCCTATTTTGTTACAGTTTTAAGAACCCATATGTTCCTATCCTCAGTGTTTAACAGGCCCTTCACCATTATAGGTACCCTTTAATACAATTATATATTGTACTGTATCGGACAGTTTTACCTATATACTTTAATATTAAGTACAGGCAGACGTTCTTCATGATTTATTATTCATAACCTTGTTATAACCTAATCTAAGTCTCGTTATTCCCTCAGAAATTTGTGTAAGACATACATACTTATCTCCCTCTATTATATTTGATTATGTGTTTTAAATAGCTTGCTCCTTCCGATTATTTTTAACGTTTCCACACTCACACTCCCTATCTTTCGCATAGATTACAGTCTCATGAGGACACATATTAATTCATTGGTTATGTTTATACATTTACCAGACGTCCCGATATTCTTACATTTGAATTACTTTTTTTTTTTTTTAATCGCTATTTTCGTAAATTTATCACACATACAGACACTCTTGTAATTACAGGGCACAGGTACAGCTGGGATATACATTCGACGTAATTGGTACCGCCCCGGGCGCTATCCGGCAGTGCTATGGCTATGCAATCGTCCGGTATCACAGAAGGCCAGTTGTGACTATGGTGTCCACGGCGGAAGCCTGTTATATGGTGATGACTGAGTAGGTTCTGGGCTCTTACTTGAAGTAGAAGTGCTGAATGTTGGGAATAAGGAGTGTCAAGGTATATCCCTATTTTGGATAGATACCCGAGAAAAGTTGGTATGACGATGTTTGGTATCTGATTGAAATACTGGACCTAAGAATTACGAAGTGGTTTATGATTATCTACCATAGACGTTAGAGAGGTACTATATACTAAGGTGGAAACTGGATTATGAGTACCCAGCTCCTGAGAGGGAAACCACTTTAGAAGTGTAGGTTTCGACCATTATAGTGCAGGCATAGAATGTCGGGCCAACATTTTATAGCTATTGCCACTTGAATAGAGGGATGATTCGCGGAAAGGTAGAGAATAATGTTAGTGGGTGCATGATTAAGATGACGACATAGTCACTTGGATACGTTTATAAATTAAGGAAATGGACACATCTGATGTCTGCTGGGAGCATGTGGATGCCAAATAAAAGACTGGACAATAATGTGGAATGTACCCCATACAAGATCAAGAGAAGACGGGAATTGGTAAGACCAGGCGCAAGCATCTAAAGGCTGCAAGGCATGTTGGAGCTTTGGTGAAGCTAGACTATGAAGGAAAGTTGACCTTCACTTATGATACATTAGGAAGGCAGGTATGTATCCATACGACAAGTGGGAGACAAGAGATGGTTGAAAGTTGTTGTAAACAACATTTCAAATATAGAGAATCTGGAGAAACACTTTGAGTAGACCAAAGTGTGGAGTATGAACAAGGTAGGTGCCCAATGAACATCCTAGCAAAGAGAATGTGCTCTGGACTTGGTATCATGTGCGTATCCCGAGGAGTGACTCCGCGTTGGTATATGTGTACTAGGACGATATATACTAGAACATTTAGTTCACATTCCATATGAACACGGAAGTAATGAAGATAAGAGTTCTTATACTAGACATCAAACATGTCCACTAGGAACTTAGGTTGGCATTTGCCCCTGTGGAAGTTATGACTAGAGCTTGAGGACGAAGGCAAAGTAAGGTTAGTGGTGTCGAAACCACAACATTGTTGAGGAAATAAGTTGGCTGGAAGTATGAATATAGCTAGATGGGTATGTCAAATAATCACTATGAATCTAGACTTAGAGTTGGTGCACACGTGTTACTATATCACATAATTACATGATAGGAATGGTGGATGTTGGAAGGACGTAGTAGTATGAAATACTACACTCATGAGGATATCAAGGATGTCGATTGTGAGATTCAGATGTATGTCATATTGGAAGATGGTAGAATATTCGTATAAGGCGAGTGAAATATTACTTAGGTATGCTTATAGAATAAGCATAATGATAGGCATATACTCAAAGATATTGGATTAAGTATGATCCAGGAGAGATAAGCATTCAAGTTACCCGAATGGTTGGAGTTGCCTATCCTAGGCTCATCGTACTAAGGAATATGGAAAGAATTTAAATCAGTGAAAATAGCTAGAGTAAGTCTAGCATATACGGTGATGTTACATTCAAAAACATCCCGAGGATGGTTGAAACGGTGTTGGAATAACTGATAATGAGAGCTTAACTACTCAAAGGTTGTAGATACCAATGAATTCCTTCAGCGTTATAAGCTGAGAGCATTTGGGAATAAGAAGATGTGTAAAATATCGCATCCCCTGATGGAAGAAAAGAAGGAGTATGACGACTTTGGCGATCATACCTTTAGGGATAACCGAGAAGAGGGCCATATAGAGCAATTTCAAGTCCCGATAAGAATCAAGACGAGGGGTATAGATTAGAGGGGGTGAGATTATATAGACCAATAGTCCATATATCCTAAGAGTTACCCTTCTCGCGAGAAACAATTCTAGATGCTGAAGTAGAAGCTGGAGGATCCATTGCCTTGAGGCATAGACCCGTTAGAGATTATGACTTTGAAAGCCTTAAGAGGGTAAGGAAATTGGATAATCATATGGCGGTTACTAACGAAGGTTGAAATATTGGGTTTCCTATTAAAACACCAGGAGGTTTCAGTACCTCCACTTCATTATGAGGGAGCCAAAGACGGCAGCATTTGAAGCTGATCAAAAGCTGAAATCCATATGATAACTTAAGAAAAAAAATAGGTTAATTGTAACTAAGCATGGGTGGTATGGAACACAAAGGATCCTTAGGGAAAGAAGCCTTTAGAAAAGCTCCTCATCTGGGGTAGTAAAGCTTCGGAATTATGGCATAATCCCATGGGTGGTATCATAGTGTATGTACACGACTGGAATACCATAAGGCACTACAAGGGATGGTTGAAGTAGCTGGGGATTCTATCCAAAAATGTAGGCAGCATATACAAGTCCAACATAAAGTTGGCCCTTGTGAAGTAGGTGGTGGAGCCGCACCATAGAGGTACATAGGCAATGGGTTTTGTTTCAAGGAACTACCAAGCTTACACTTTAGCTAAGTTAGAGCATAGCTCTAGCATGGTGGGATGTGGAGATATGTTTATTATGCACATACCATGTACAGATACGATAAACATCTTAGGGAGGTAATTTAGGTGGCGACGCAAGGAGAGAAAGACGAGGGTATCCTAAAGTTACTGATGAAGGATCTGGAGATACGTTTGAAATGTGCAAAGGACCGTCAATCCGTTGCATGCTAGGGTATGATGTGGTAGTTGGCACTTGAAATAAATGTCAACGGCCAATAGAATAAAGCTTAAGGTAGTGGGGTTGAGTAGTACAATAGTACAATTTCAGGATAAGTAGCGAATAGCATGTGTCTTGTATAGACACCTAAGACTAGCTTTCCCACATGATCCATACCTGGATCACACAGAGGTGAATGCCATGGGATACATGGAGGTGTAAGTTAGGATATATAGGACTCGAACATGAATACAAGTCCGTTATCTCAACATAGGTAATTGTAGAAAGGCTCACAAAATACCAGGCAGGCACCTTGATGAGTCCAGGTAATTCATGATTTATACGAAGGCTCACCCGCTCTTAGGCCATGACTATGGCTTAAATGAGAATGTCAAGTCATTTAGAATGCCAGAACAGCAGCATAACATTATGACGGAGGAATGTAATGACTAGCATTTCTAGGATGTAGGACAACGTTGAATCATAACCCCCAATGATAGGTGGGTTAACAATATAGGGAACATATAATAGCAGCTTAGAAGCCACAAGACGATTAATGAATACGTAAAGGAGTGAATGGATTAGTGACTCTATTGAATAAAGGTCACAGCCAAAGGGTGAAATGTGTACGTTGTGGCAGGCATATCATAGACGTAGAAAACATATTGAAGAAGAGAAGGGTAGTCTTTGCTAACATGCAGAGCTATACCTGTGGCTTGAAAGGCAGCAAGAGCTGGAAACTCTTTTAAGATTTGGTGCATGGCTTAGGGAAGAAGACTTGCATGTCTTAGGACAACATGGTGAATTGAATTCACCAAGGACATTTTTTAATAATTAGATAGATAGATAGATAGCATTTATACGTCATGCCATATTGGCAGCGTCTATGAGGACATATGACGGACCCCCAGAGACTTTATTCACATAATCCCCTGGGATATGTAGATTCATTTGCGGACTTAAAGACATCTAGGCATTAAAATAATGGTTGGAAATACTTTGCCCAGACCATATCTAGATACCCTAAAATGAGGTGACTAGCCAATAATGGTTGGAGACCATTGGAATGTACGGAAGAACAACTCCAAAAGAGGGTAGACCGCTGTCACTCTGACAAGCGTGTGGCGTAGATAATTAATCACAGTTGTATATGCAGTGAAGCTTGGCACAAAAGAATACTAAAGTTTGTACCCGGGATTGATTGGAATAAGTGGTGACATTGTTGTGGGGGTTCTAACACAAGCGTTCACTACGTATTACAGGGTTTGTATCGTGGTCTGGGAAAATGGTCCATAAAAAGAACACGACCGTTGAGGAGAAGTAGTGAAGGGTGGTAGGATTAAAGCTACCCATGGTCTAGAGGGGTGCTGCATGGCAGTCCCTAGTTGGTTGGGCGAAAAGAGATCCTTTCTCTGGGAAATAAGACGAGTCAAGGTTTAGATGTCGAGTAAGGTCTAATATAAAGCATATGAATATAGTATGGATTGAATCATGGCAAGGCCCGAAGAAATTGTGTTATCACGGCATCTACCAAAGGAAAAAAATAATTAAAGTTATAGGTCGAGGAACGCCGATAACTGGACATTATTATCGTCGCCTAAAGAATATCCAAGGATATAACACATGCTGCTATTCTAGAGAGTTACCCTGTCGTTAATTAAATTCTTGAATTAGTCCCACCAAGTGAGTTGATGTTATCATAACAAGTTGGCCGGACTTGCGAGATTACGACGTTTCATTTGGTCGGTTTATTCCTAGGGGATACTAGCTTTAAATATGGTTAACAGTTATCCGATCGACTATGGCAGAGAGAGGTCGACTCCCGTGGCTATGGCAAGACTGCTTACTCCGGCAGCTATGGCGAGAGAGCTTGCTCCGGCGGCTATGGCGAGAGAGCTTGTTCCGGCGGCTATGGCGAGAGAGCTTGCTCCGGTGGAGTTGTTGCCTCCACAACGTGGGTTTACCAAAGGCACGGCTCTAATTTAAATATGGAGCGCTACAAATATTAGGGTTATATCTGTTCAAGAAAGAAGTTGGCTCATTGGTAAAGGTGTTGGCTTGGGTGCAGAAGGTCAAGGATTCAATCCCATGATGTACCTTTTGCTGAAAAGTCTGTTTAACTAGACAAAACAGAATATTCGATGTGTATAGATAAGGATAGAACATATATATATACTACATAAAGAGAGTTGGCAAAATGGAAAGAGTGTTGGGTTGGAAGTGGGATGTCACAGGTTCAAAACGCGGGCGGAAAAAGAAAACTTTAAAAAAAAAAAACGCGTATTTCTATACGGCGGACCGTATATGGGGCGCTGTTAGCGTTATACGCTAATAACTTTCGAAAAGAAACATCTCATTCGCTAGCAGCACCCCTTTTGACTTTTCGCCTTCGGGTTGCCATTTCGACCTCGGGAGAGGGTATTTGGGAGGTGCCCGATCCATTGGAACCATTTTCGCCTCCATCTGAGCTACCTACAAAAAGTTATGGCCCATCTAAACTTGGGTCCTCCAGTCACAACTTTTTCCCTCCAAAATCGCCCTAAACTTTCTAAAACTCAACATTTTCTTACATCAACCTAGCACAAGACTAAATCACCGAAAAGTTAGGCAGTCCAACTAGCTTAACTCCCACTTAACTACCGAACTAACGGGTTAGAGATTTGGTCAGTGCTATGATTCCGGTCAACCAGAATCATGGCTCTGATACCACTGTGATGCTCCCTGAACATATACGGCGCTCCGGACGTATACATACAGGGACTTCCCCCTCCCATGGCAATCAGCTCACCATGAGCAGGGCCCTCCGTCTAACTCGGACCATCCGTAGAGAGATGCCCGAGTGAAGGACACGGAGGTGTCATTCGGCCCACGCCTTCAACGGGACTTCTAAGTTGCGGAAGCGTGAATACATGTTAGCACACAGCATAAATCATATAAATAACCACCACGAAGAGTGGCACATCCACCCATCCATGCATCTAATCCTAAGGAAAACACCTCAAACCCCAGGTTCTACCCCGGTTCAGACTCCCGTGAAGATGGACTGACGGTTCGGTCTCAAGAGATCAATAGACAGAGGTATAACCTGGCGTTGGCTGGCATAGAACAGTGGCTAGGGTTGTCCACTCCATCCGCCCCTCCTGTGCACACTTTGCAGATGAGTCGAATCATGCTATGGGATCACTATAGCCTTCCGGAGATGCAGACTCAAGGTGTCACCCTTCGAGCCTACTCCAGGTTTCATGAAGACCTGTCCGATGAGGCAGGTCGGGGAAGCGTCCCCTTCCAGGATCACAGTGGTTCCATGGGTGAGCTAGAGAATACGTGCCGCATCAGCGACCCCCGCATCCGTACCCGACTTACTCCCCTAAATCTACACAAAGTACAGGGTGCCCCATACGGGTCACACCTCGCACCCGGGGAGTGTCCAGACCCATACCCGCCCCACGCGTGACCGACTATCGGGCCTAGCCCCATTGTAGGAGTCCGGGGAGCCTTGTATGTTCGGTGCAAGACCCCACCCCCACTTCACCCCGCTGCGTCCCTTCTCTGGTGCTAAGCAATTCCATAGCATCCACGACTCGGTGATCTCTTGTGCACAGGCCGCAAATAATGGGAAATACAGGGATCCACCTAGGAGCATACTAATAAACATGGCTCAGAGGTCTCTACCCCCCTTAATCCCCCCATTTCAAGAGTAATACTATGCAAAGAACTATCAATCCATCATTTAAGAGCAAGTACAGAATCAGAGATAAGGAGAACTCACCTTTGCAATCATGGGTTAGTTCCTACATGTAAAGCATAGAGAACACAGAGAAACAGCAGAAATACACACAACAAGTGCCCAACAGGGGCGCTACCCTACAGATAACACAGTTAAGCTACAGACTAACCGTCGAATCGGGCTTGGGATGGCTCCATCTCGATTTTTTTGAAGGGTGCCCGGTCACGCTCCTCCTCCTCCATCTCCAATTGCTCCTAATTCGAATTGGGGCCCCAAAGCCCTAATTTGGGTGTCCAAAATGGAAACCCTGCCTTGCCCAATCGATTTGGGCTAGGTGGCATGTCATTAATTAACTAATTTGATATTTTAGCCCTTTTTAATATTAGGATAAGCCCTAAATTCGAATTAGGGTTTTGGGTTAGGTTTCCACCTTTATAGTTTAATTATTAACATAGCTAACCTTCGCTTATGAATAATTAATGTGCCATTAATTATTCATAGTGACGTGTCATGTATTTATACTCAAAAAGGCGTATAAATATGTGGAACGCCATTAATTATTCATAGTGACGTGTCATGTATTTATACTCAAAAAGGCGTATAAATATGTGGAACGCCACACTTTTGGCAACGAAACTTGGTCTCCAGGGCAATGTCGAGGCTCTGAGCCCAATAGAAGAGCCAAATCATGGTTCCGGATAGGGGGAGAGGACTTTTCGGCGCAAGCTGCTTCCAAAGGGTTTTTAGGGCTCGTGCTCTTGCCTCGACAACCCCCCTCCCTCCCCCCCACTTACTTCAAGACGCAGTGCAAGGTCCTGGTTAAATCTGACAAGGATAGGGCCTTTGAAACGTCACCAACTGGCTTCCTAAGTCATCACCAGCATATAGGCCAATTTTTCGAATTTTTGGACAAGGTTTCGATCAAGGAGTTAGCACTAGAGCGGTTCGGGCAGACCATTGTTGGGCAGCCGAGCCGAGACCCTTCCCCAAGTCAAACAAAGCCAGAACCTTGGAAGGCCGCCTCACAAGAGGGGAGAGTAAGGACCCCAGGAGACGGGACCCAAAAAAGTTCCCGAGGCAGCCTTTCCTGGCAACGCTTCCCTGGGGGCCCGTACACTAATAACCACCCTCCCGGAGCTCAGTTCCTCTGGCATGCTAGACTAGAATAGCCTTGATGCTACATGAACTAAATGCTTTGTTGCAGAAACATGCAAGGTGGATAATCTACCAATGAAATTTACCATTAGTACATTATAAAGTACTTCAAGCAACCTGCAGTTAAAAAGAAATAAGCAATACCACAACGAGTTGCATGCATATGTATCTCCCAATCTATGGCTCCTACTAGATCTGCATCTGCGTTGCTGAAACATGCCAAGTAGGTAATCTACCAACGAATTTCAGTGCTCCAAGTAATGTACTTCTATTAAACAAAATGCAGATCTTCAAACCATATTTGTCATGATGAATATCTAGAATGACAACTTTATGCTTCTACCTTATTTGATGCACCATTGGACTGAGCATGTTGCAAGTAGATGGGTCAAGCTATTCCATGCTATTCTATACACCAATTAATGGGTGCAAATCAAACACACTCGATCATGGTTGTATGGTTCAGGTCTAGGACTCATTGCTGATACAAAGCACTCTATGGAAGAGGGCCTTTGATTGGGCTCCCTTTCTACTTACTAGTTGTGCCTGTAGCATTCTATGGATGTGAATTATGTTTGGAGGCAACATATATGTCATTGACATAGAACCTAGACTAACATTCTACCACTTATAAAGCACATATTTTGAGTTCAGATAATGAGTGTGCTTAATAGGCACTAGGTAATGGAAAGTACTCCAATGCCCACCACAAACGCAACATTCAAATAAACCAACAGCACAACACATGTGACATATTGTCGAGGCAACCCACAGGGAAACAATACCTTATTATTACAAGAAATTTATTGCTGCCGCGAACAATTCTCTTTGCCGACTCACTCTTGCAAGGGGGGATTTGTGTGACTTTAGAATGGTGTGAAAGATGATCTTGGAATGCAGGAGTTGCATCAAACTTCTTTGTTTAAACATTTACTCAAATTGCCCCGAAAGAAATTTTATATGCAATCCATAAAAGGATTCTACTTTGAATGAGGCGAACATGTGAGAGAACAGTTGTAAAGCTTCCGTCCCACTGTTGTTTGGCTTCTCCTGCAATAAGCATGGTCCGAATGTGATTTTCGTATGGTCATATTTTCAAAAAAAATTGTGTGGATCATTTGAACACGTACATGCCAAATATATGTTAATCAATGTATTGTACACAAACAACATTGGAACAAAAGTAAATATATATTACAATGTGAGCTTGAACCTTCTTTCCATTTCCAAGAGACATCTCATTTATTAGTACAATCTCTTTATTAGTACAATATTGTAAGGGAGATTCACCAAGTATCAAAGCAGGCCACCGGGTTATATCCCTCAGATCGACTTCCCTTACTATGTTGGTGTCCAGGCACATGCCCCCCTAGCATAGAAAGGCTCACCTATATCACACCATTTGTTTAGCAATCACTCCCATTGCACTTTCTCCTGTGGCTGAAAGGAAACTTCAAACCTTTCAAACCTCTATCTCAGAAGATTAGAGAATATAGTGATATAACATATAAATCTGTACTTGGATTGGAGTGAAATAGGGATTGGATTTGGTATTGCAAATACTTGCAAGCATCCAAGCTTTCCAAGACTGTTGTGGTGATAAGTGCAAAGCTAAGCAAAACCCAACACAAAATAACACTACGAGAGTTGATTCTTGAAATTTCTGTTCAAATCTTACCCTCATAAGATGCTTAGATAAGTAACAGTCCATATAGCTGACCTCCAGAGCCACAGTAAGAGACTGAAAATTATATACATTTCAAACCTGCAATCCATTGTACAGCATTAGAAAGAGCAGGAGATATATCATGTGATCGAAGAATAGAAATGTATTCTTCGTCCAGTGCTTGAGTTTTCTCTTTGACCAGAATACCCATCAAGGCAGAATTTTTTAGAGCATGGAGATCTGGAAAAAATGTACCAGTAGCATTTTCTTCAGAAACTTTCATTCGAGTCCACATTCCAAGGACTCCCAATAGCTTCTTCGGCGCAAAGCAGGAACTAGTTGTTGCTACAATTGCATTTTTTTTTTAACTCAAACATTGGCATTTTAGACGAAGAACGGATTTCAGCTTATCTTTGAATGCATACAGTTGTGAAAGAACTATAAATCCCGAGCTACTTCAAGCAAAATTAATAACCAACAGGGGCATGTGAAAAGAACAGAAGGCAGCGAATTAGCTTGGCTCAAGTTTGGGTTTGCCGAATCCTGCAGACAGGGATTTCGGTGTTAATTCAGCAGCAGACGGCATGCATGTGAACAGCGGGAGCGGAACTGCTTCTTCGGGCACCATACAAAATGATAAAAACGCAGCCGAACCTTGGTTAAACAAATGGAATCACCAAGGACCAGCTGGCTATATTTTGAGAGCGCTTGTCTTAGCTCGTTTAAATGGTATAATAAAAAATCCTTTGTTTAAAATCTTCAATCCCGTATATTATATACTTTTATTAGTGCCTTCAGTATTAAAGTTTAAGATTAATTCAATGGTGCATTCATGATTATCATATATTCGACAAGCCGCAATAAAGGACTGCCATATTTCAGTGGCCAGTCTGAATGGCATGGTATTGATAAAATCTTCAACCTCGTATAAAAACCCTGCTCGAGCAAGCAAGTCAATTATGCATGCATAATGTTGAAGGGTTGGAGTGATTCTGTGGTCCATGCTAATCATACTAAGGTAGTAACAACCTTCATCAACACATGCATCACATGTAGATAGGATACATGTAAAAGTGACTGCATTAGGTCTAAGACCCTGCAGTTGCATTTGCCTCAAAAGATAGGAGGCTTCCTTTCCATTACCATGTTGGGCATATCCACAGATCATAGAATTGTATGATACAATATCATGTGCAAACAACATGTCGAACACGTAACGGGCATCTCTTATCTTCCCACATTTGGCATACATATCAATAAGAGTGTTGTTGACTAAGATATCGTTGCCATATCCACGTTTCAGGATGATAGAGTGAAACCATTTGCCTTGTCCTAAAGTAGCTACAATAGAACAAGCACTCAGAACATAACCAAAGGTTACCTCATTTGGAAGCACATCCTCCTGCTCCATTTGTTCGATGAGACCGATTGCTCGGCCAGGATCATGAAGCATACATGCTCCAATAATAGCATTCCATGATATCGTATCTGCATAAAGAAGCTCGTCAAACACATGGAGTGCACCGCCTATATTCCCACACTTGGCATACATATCAATAAGAACACTAGCTGATACTGAATCCTGCTTATATTCATTGTTAAGCATGCTTGCGTGGATCCATTTTCCATATTCTAGAGCTTCTAATGCAGCACATGCCATGGTAACATTGATCAATGTTAACTGGCTCGGTCTTGCACGTGCCGCTTGCATTTCCTTATAAAGGTGAAGTGCAACTTTGCAGTCACCATGTTGCACATATATTCCTATCACCGCACTCCATGAGACTGCATCTTCTGTAATCAGTTTATTTAACACTTTTTGAGCATGCTCTATGTCGCCACATCTTGCATACATGTCAGCAAGAGTATTAGCAATGAGAGTATCCATTTCAGCTTCTCCTCTCAAGAAACAGGCATGCGCCTGTTTCCCCTGACCAAGGGCAGAAACTATAGCGCATGCATTCATGACAGTGGCAAAGGTAATGCCATCTGGTCTTACATTTCCCAACTGCATTTTCCTGAAAATATGAATAGCCTCCTTTTCATTTCCATATTGACCATATGCTGCAATTAATGGATTCCATGAAACGACGTCTAAGGTAGGCAGCCTACAAAATATTTTGCAGGCATCGTGTACGCTGTTGCACTTGGCATACAGGTCGATAAGAGCACTGCCAACAAACACATCTAGCTCGCAATCAGCTATGATGATAATTGTATGAACCAGTTTTCCCTCTGGTAATGATCCCAATCTAGCATAAGCATTTGTAAGATTAGTAAACGTTACCTTGTCTGCTTCTACTTTGTCGTGTTGCATTTGCTGGAAAAGCTCAAGGACACTCTTGCTATTCCAATTTTGAGCATAGGCTGCAAACATAATGCTCCATGATACTGCATCTTTTGAAGGCAGTTTTTCGAAAATGCACCTTGCCTCCTCTACAACTCCACATTTAGCATACATGTCAACAAGAGCACTACCTACAAAGACATCAAATGCATGCCCAGATTTCAGAAAATCAGCATGTATTAGCTTCCCTAGAATAAGTATTTTCAGTTCTCCACATGTACAGAAGACACTAACAAATGTCACCTTATCAGGTTTCATATTATCTGCTTGCATTTGTTCAAAAACACTGAGAGCTTGATCCACATACCCATGTTGAAGATAGCCTGCAATCATCACATTCCAAGACACCACACTACGTGATGGCATTGTGTGAAATACTTGATAGGCATCCCATGTGCTCCCGCATCGAACATACATAGAAACAAGATTACTTCCTATGAAGACATCTGCTTCATTCTGATCTTGCAAGAGGTTGCTGTGGATCCACTTTCCATGTTGCAAGGTTAAGCTAGTAACACTTAAAAGGTTGACAAAGGTGACTTTATTAGGCTTTATCCCGTCTTGTTGCATATCCTTGAAAAGCTGCATGGCCTGCAGACAACTTTTGTTCTGAGCATAACCTGCAATCATTGCACTCCATGAAACAACGTTCCTTTCGGGCAACCTATCAAACACCATGCAAGAACTACTTACCCTGCCATGTTTAGCATACATGTTAACCAGTGTACTGCCCACAACCACATCCGCTTCATAATTAGCTTGAAGTACATGAGCATGGCATTGTTTGCCATAAGCTAGAGTGGAATAGCATGAACATGCACTCAAGACAGTAACAAACGTTACTTTATCAGGTTTAACAGCATCCAAATGCATTTGCTTAAAACAATCCAAGGATGCTTGAATGAGTCCCTTTTCAGCATATCCTGCAATCATTCTAGTCCATGTGAACACATCTCGTATGGGCATTTTATCAAAAACTTCTTGGGCATTGTTTAAGCTATCAAATTTAACATAAAAATCAATGACTTTATTCCAAGCAAAGACACTGGGGACCACAGCAGATTTAAGAAAATTGGCATGCACCTGCTTTCCTTGGGCAAAAGCCTTCTTGCTGATGCAGCTTTCCAATATGTAGATGCAAGCCTCGAAGTAGGCATTACTATTTCCATTCATAAGTTTCAGAATCCAAACTGCCTCTTTAAGTCGACCACTCCTACAGATTACTCTCACATGTTGGAGACTATTACAAAATCCTGTGGATTTTGCAATTTGCACCTGGGTAATAGTTATCGTCATGCCCACAGATTAGATGATACTGGAAATGCACTAACCAGCAGATTCATGCTCTCGTAACTGAGTTGAAAAAACAAGCGAGCCCATAACGTTAAGTGGGGCTCGCAACTGAGAAAATAGGGCAGCCCTAGCACCTTATTTTTGATGAACACAACACTGCACAGGATCCCAGGCAATGCCGAGCTTAAATTCCTACTTCAAAAGGAGTTTCTGTCATACGATTTTGAACTAATGATGGTACTAGTAGGGGAATGCCAACGATTTGATTAGTTAATCGAGGATTAACTGGTTTTGCGTAGATTGGGCTCGCGTTTGAAGAAATTCCGAAGCAAGATGCTTTGCACTGGTCATTGCCGATTTGTTATGTTTTGGCGCCTTTATTCAGATTACTTAACCCAAAAAGGGCAGACCCTAGGCGAACTTGTGATGTTTTAGGAATATGCCTATTCCATGGTTTGGGGTGCACTACAGCAGCATACCAAATACTGCCAGGAGGTTTCGTGCCTGCCAAGAAAACAGATCTTGCCTTCTAATGAAAACAATCACAAAAACTCCTGCAAGCACCGCACTACAAGTCCAGCAACTCTGATGGCACCTATACATTACCTAAAACCAGATTCCAGCCTGATGGAACCATATAGTATTCCGCTTGAAATCTTATAGTATTTTGCGAATCTTGTTATACAGTATAGCAAATTTTGTACTTGCATACCCCACAAACGAGGAACTTTACGTACGGTGTAGATTAAGGAATAAGGGGTGAATATGCCTATCCAACAGCTCTCGTTGCCCGGAGTCACCCCCGTGTGAATATGCACCCAAACCAAAGGGGGTTTTTGTGGTGAGAAACCAAAGTGGGAAACTTTTCTGCTTATTAGCACAAGGATCTAGAAGCCTTGGAATTTGCTTAATAACTGCCTCAAAATCTAAAAATGCATGGTAATTTTTTGCAAGCTTCATTCGGAATAAGCCATAAAACAATATCCAATAGCGCAATCCTGTATTAATCAGCTGGTAGGATGTGAAAGCCTATCAAACCCGGCCGAAAATTTGATGTTTTAGCATAGATAACTTAACCAAACATATCCATATCATACACTATCAAAAAGATCTCGGAGAGAGCTTTCCAACGCAATAAAAATCATCTCAAACAGAGCTATGGATCAAAAGTTATGATAAGAAATGTGTTGCCGACGGGGAAACTGCACTACATGCGCCCTTCAAGCCCTTCATGTGCCCATTATGCACCACACACAAAAAAAAAGAGGGCTTTTGTTGTGAGCCATTGGTTATTGACCATTATACACCACACGCACAAAAAAAAGGGCTTTTTGTTGTGAGCCATTGGTTGTTGACCATTGGAAAAAAAAAGGCTAAAATCAATGGCTAAGAAATGGTGCACTCTAGATGTACGCATTAGTACATCCATTTGAATACATCACGAAATCATAGGAAAACCTTAGTGAAAAGCGTACAAAAACACAAAGAAAACCCCCTGTTATTATGCTACATATATTATGCTACATATTCACAGAAGAACAGGCGCTCATGCTTGTTTTAGCTCGACAGGATCTTGACGGCAACCAGAGACAAGGTAAAAAAAATAACACAGCATGCTCCATGGCTCAGCAGCAAATCTGCCGGAATTAACAAGGCCGTGCCTTAACAGAGCTTTTTTGAAAACCCCAGCATGCAACTGCGGCAGACGCCTAGCGACCTCCACGAGACCCCTTTGTGGCCTTTGCGGACGATTTCTCCCTTTGCAGACTCACACACCCCTGTGGCCGCTATGCCCTTGGAGCGTGGCTTCCGCCGTCACAAAAAACTCAAGAATAGGCTGAAACTGAAGCTGGAGCCATGGCTTTCGGCAGCCATCTGGTTCCAACACCTGCATATGCCGAAAATAGAACAAAATAAAATATGCTTCCATTTCAAATCCAGCATGCCAGCGTCAGCATTATACGTATTCGAATACGATCATGCTGAAAAATCTTCATAAATCATAGGGTATAAATATACCCTTTCTGATTTCGGGCACATTATGCCGTGAATATATGGTATGAATGGCATAGATTAATGTGTTGAAACGAATAAGAGGAGAATATTTTAGATGGAGGGCGAGAGATAGTAGGAAAAAAAATAAAAAATAAAAAAGATTCTGACATCGTAGTTTCTTGCCTAATCGGGCTCGATCAAATATGCGTCGGAACTTGCAGAGTGCATGAACTCTCGACGTCATGGAATGGGAAGAATGAGTTTCAGCCTGAAAAGAAAGCAACAGCTAGTTATCTGTCATCAATGAAAAGGTAAGCTTTCGCTCATTTCTCAGATTGCATGCTTACAGTGCGATGGATCACTCTTCTTCGTTCTTGTGCTCTTCTACTTCGTTTGCTCATTCTTATGCTGACGCATCTGGGGATGCTTGTTCTTGGAGGACCTTATTACTTGTGCCGACAACTCTTGCTATATTATACAAAGCTTTTACCCAACAAACTGACTACGGTTCTAGAAAATTTTCAGATCCTTCGAAGTCAAGGTTCAACGGAAGGAATGGAAAATGCTCAAATAACAGGCAAAAGTCCAAACACTGGATGTTATATTTGTGGAGGAGCACATTATCAATCTAATTGCCCGAAGAATACGAATTCAGCAGAGAAGAATGAGAAAAAAATGCAGTTTAATGAGCTTGCATGTGACGAGCCTGCCGAGTTGATCTTCTTGGCAACTCGGGAACTTGTCAAAACTTAAGGCTAGATTTTAGTTGGTGTGAATTTAGGTGAAGAATTAAATCTTCCTTTGCAATTGAAATTCCCATAGTCTAACCTCAACAGACAACCCCGCTCATGCATTCAACATATTCATAAGCTTACTATATTCAAATCTCTAATTGAGCAAATCAAACAACTCAAATATTTACAATGTGTTATCTATATATATGTATAACAGCATTGAGCAATCGACAGAAACTTCTAGCTTTAGAACTCAGGCATGATTCCCGGCTACATTGCCACCATCAACTTGACCACGGCCTTGCGTGACTACGTGGGCATTCCATAGCTGCTGCTGCATATATGGGAACACTGTGGCATCTTGGATAACATGAACAATTCCAAAACACAAAATACCATGATGCAGTGCTAGACAATGACAACAAAAGAAACATCATAAGAGTCAGGAGCAAAGCCCACAAAGCCAAAGTGCCAAAACAACATAGACAAAGCTTCGGGACAATGGGAAGCTCAGCCAGCCTACATGCAGGCCCTGTTAGCAGAGAAATGCCCAGCCAGCTCACATTCTGAGCCCCGTTGGCAGAGTTGGTGGGGTGAACCTCGTATGCACATACCCTTCCCAGCCCACATCTAGCGCTGGAGGACCTCTTACCATGGAGTCACAGGAGTTGACGTACAACCTCACCCGGAAGCTACGCCCGTGAGGAGGCCATGCCCGGTGTCACAGAGCATAGATACAAAGAACACAGATGACATATGCCGGAACTACCCAGGCCACCGAACCTGGAAGTCCGACCCCGGAGGATCCAATAGATATCAAGTTACCAAAACAACATGCAAAGACCATTACATGTGTGTTCATTAGAATATTTACTACAATTGTGCCTAGATCATACTCTTGGCCCTTGTCGAGGTTGCCCATACCACCTAACCATGTCGAAGTAGCCAGATCAATGATGAAAATCATGATAACCATCCAAATGTTGATGTAGCGTGCTCAACAACCACTATAAGGACGATGCAGGACTCACTCCACGACATTATTTATTTAAGCTCCCTTAGATATGGTTTCAAAGCTTTTAATATGAAAATTCCATTTCCATAGTTATTCATTATTTAACACATGCAAAGTGGAACCTCCAATTACACTTTTCCAGTTTAAAAAATCTATAAGGTCTTCTAATGCAACTGCTTGTATCACCTTCAACTGACTCTTAGGCTAGCCCCATCTCCAGGAGCAAGCCCATATAATTACCTGAGTTATTTACTTATAAAAGAGTTTTATTCTTTTTTAGCATGTTATATTCAAGCAATGCAAAGTTCACACATTATTCCGTCATGTTTCATCTAAATCTCTTGCAGCAGGACCTGGCGTACTCTGCGGATAGTCGGGCCTCAATCCAGGCCCTTGAACTTCCGATTATTTTCCTTTGAACTACTAATATACTTATTTGCAATTAAATATGAGTTAATTAACAAGCAATGCAATGGACAAAAGTAACAATTAGGACAAAATTGTAACAACCAAAAAGGCAAGCAACGTTCCACATCCGGCATTGTGGCAGTTCCCAAATGCATCGATTCTTCTGATTGAAGACTCCATAAGGCAAATCGGCCTTTCTAAGCCCAAATCGGCCCTTCCCAGCACATGGATTGATCCCTTCCAGCCAGCTTCTTGGATGCCCGAATCTGCATACTTTTCAGCCCTTATTCACTCAATTCTAGATGTTAGAACCAAATTCGGCCCTTGCTAGACCTAAATCAATGTTCTCCAAGCAATTTCGACATGTTTCCTGATGATTCAAGTGTAGCCCAATGACTCCAAAAATTGTTTCCTAGATCTTTGATTCAGCTAAAATCCCCCTTTTTTCCTTCAAATTCGGCTCTTCTACATACAATTTCATCATATCTTTGTCTGCTTTTCTTCAAACCCAACCAATCTTGGCCTCACAACTCTCTACAAAAGCTTTCTAACCACCTCTGAGGTAGCCAATCTGCACTTTTTCCCGTCTACTTACAACTATTTTCGTTTCTTTGATGTACGCAGCCATCTGGAATAAATTTTTTTTTTTTTTTTTTGAGGGAACGGGGTTGTTTTTTATATTATATATAAATCAAGAGTACAATGTTTGATGTTAATAGAGAATTACTACAGGAGTAATCTCGACATCTTCATTCTCTACAAACACAAACTTATTTGTTTGCTCCAAAAGCTGATATACATGAAGCCCATATACTGCTCTGAAAGCTGATAGTCATGAATATTTCTCATAAATCTCCTCACCTAGTAACCAGAGAGTGGCTGATGATGCAAGGAAAAAGCCCAAGAGGCCCCTGAATGAATCAAATCATGTAGCAAAATCCCATGAAAGTTTACGTAATATTGAATAGAAGAGGGATACCCATCGCATAAGGTCTAGCAACATATCACCGCCAAGTAGCAACATAACGAAGCTCAAGTTTAAACTTGAACAAGCTCTCACTCATGCATAATAGTGCGGGGAGCATAACCAAATCAAGCATATCGAAGACTCGAATTTGGCTATGAGGTTCTTGGCATAGCATTACCAAAGTTAATCAAGCGAGGAAACTTGAAAAACTACTACTCAAGGCATAGCAAGCACGGAGTAGGAACCAAAGTGCTTAAGAAATCATTATGCTTGCTACCAAAGCATACAACCTGGTTTACGTATTTTCCATTCCAAATCAATAAACATGTACTAACACAAACCATTACGCTAACGACAAGAATCTTTTCGATCACCCAATGCACAAAGCGTACCTTTCGCTAGAAAGAAAGAGTGGGAAGAGCGAGTTTGGCCCAAAGTAAAAGAACCTTGATAAGGAAAGAAATAGAACCAAGAACACGAAGGCGCATCTCTTTTCTAGCACCGCCTAGAATTTGCTCCATCTTATGGGCATCCACGCCGTTTCAATGTGCATTTTGCAAGAAAGCCACATCTGCAACTCCAGCTTTGAAGAAATGCAGGCCCGACTTACAAGCAAGCATGCATCCTGCTCCATTAGAAGCAAGAGAACAAAAAAGCCACGTTAGAGGCATTACCGACAGATTGCTAGGAAAACCGCCCTGATGCCGCTTCAAGAACCTGTCTTGTGAACCAAAAGGTTCTTTCCACAGCAGCCGAATCTCTTGCTAGCACCGAAATTGAGTTAGAGAGCCTTGGATTTGTAGCAGCAGTGCCAGATTAGGGAGAGAGGGGCGGTCCCTCTCTCACGGCCGCCCTAGCCGCAGGCGGAGAAGCGAGCGCCAAGAAACGGCATTAACTTCCAATTTCAATGCATTTAGATATCTGGAATAAATCCACTCATCTGAGAACAATACAATCATGTCTCACACTTATCTCATAGGTGACTCTGACTATTCTCCAGTTGCCCGACTCAATCCACTCTAGAATACATGCAACTTCAAATTTGCTCTACCAAAGCATGTATAATTCAGAGCAGCATATGTAAATCTCAAATTAATCCAACAAAACCCCACCTGATAAGAGAAATTGATGAAGTACTAGGCTCTGGCATCTCCAACTGATCTCTCCGGTGCAATCCAGCCTCCTCTGGCTCCTCAGCAACTCAAGATTCCTTCTGGTGCTCCTCTCTTGCAAAATTTCTCACGTACCACAAAAGCCCTCTTCTAAAATTTTTCTTTTTATATCTTTGCTTATGTGGATATATGCCATGCATGTATCTTCATGTATTTATGTATAAATACTTGTATAATACTGATCCCTAACTTCCCAGGACCACACTGCACCCAAAGAGTAGCTTGTTGCGCAATCCCACAACGTGGTAGACAGACCAGAAACTTCTCAAGATGGGGAGGAACGAAATAAGGCAAAACTTCCGCCCATTGAGAAAGAGAAAGGGAGACTGCAAATCGCATATTTAAAGGATTTATCTAGAGAGAATAATGAGTCTTCAAAAACGTGGTTGTTCAAAATAAAGGGCTTGGTAAAAGATGCACTTTGATTCAGTCCTCTGCCACAGGTGCCTTCTGAATTATACAACTTCCTTCGGCAATTTGATGATCTTTTCAAAGATGAGGAAACCCTAGATTTACCTCCTCATCGCCCTGAAGATCACACAATACAATTGCAAGAACATGCAAAGCCTCCAAATAGGGCGCCTTACTGAGTCAGTCACTTTGAAAAATTGGAGCTTGAAAAGCAAATAACAGAGATGTTAGACCATCAGTTAATATAACCTACTTGCTCTCTTTTTGATGCACTGGTCATTCTGATTAAGAAGAAGGATAAAGGGCAACGAATATGTGTAGACTGCCGAGCTCTCAATAAGCTGACTATTAAAGATAAGTTCCCGGTACCCAGATCTGACGACTTATTTGATGAATTACGAGGTGCTTGCATCTTTAGCAAGGTTGATTTGAAATCATGATATCATCAAATTCGAATAAAAAATGAAGACATCAGTAAGACAACATTCAGAACAAGTTTTGGTCACTATGAGTTTCATGTAATGCCATTCAGATTGACCAATGCTCCGGCAACATTTTGTTGCCTTATGGGAAGGGTTTTGGCACCAATATTGGGGAAGTGTGTTGTCATATTCTTTGATGACATAGCAAATTGATAGAAAAAACACAAACAGCACCTCCAACAGGTTTTTGACCTTCTTAGGCGGAACAAATTGTTTATCAATGAATTGAAGAGTCGATTCTTTATGCAAGAAGTTGAATATTTAGATCATATTATTTTCAAAGAGGGCATAAGGATGGATCCAGCAAAATTAGAATTATTCTTGACTGGCCCCGGCGCCAAAACCTTAAGGTTCTTTTGTGCAACTATGCAGCCACTACCGGCGATTTGTGAAGGTTTTTTCAAAAATAACTCTCCCTCTTAACAGGTTCTTAAAGAAGGATATACCTTTTGTTTGCAATATGGAAGCTAAGGAATCTTTTCAACTTTTGAAAAAGAAGATGACAGTTGAACCAATATTAGTTTTGCCAGATTGGGATCAGCCTTTTGTAGTATCTTCTAACGCAAGTGGGAACGCTATTCGTATTGTACTTATGCAGAAAGAGCATCTATTACCTTATGTTAGCTGCATGCTTAGACCAGTGGAGCAAGGGTACAACACTTATGAAAAAGAATTGATTGCCTTGGTTCATGTGTTGAAGAAACGGAGACATTATTTCGTGGGATCAAAGTTTGTTACCCATTTTGACCAGAGGGTTTGAAGCATATATAAACTCAGGATATTATCAATGCGCGTCAATTAAAGCTCATTGACATATTAAGGATTTTGAGGGATTACAACAGTAATGCTTTTAGTGGCAAATATTTGCAAGAGACGAATTTCTAAGATTTTCAAAAATTTCCCACGAATGTTTAGTAGGTTACATGTCACATTTTCTATTAGAATATTTGCCCTGAATTGATACAAAGCTGTCCTTCCAAGAAGACATTCGCCATGTAATCGAACCTAGAATAAGGGCGCATTCGCCCCCAATTCTATAGCTTCTTACGACTAAAAATCTCGTATTCATCCTGATTTGTACAAACACTGGCATTTGAGCATCACAAGATTGTCTGCAAGTTATTCCTTGAGATTTGTGTGACTTGATAGAGTTTTCCTTGTTGCATTTGTAGGTAATGTATTTCATGGGATTAATTTGGTTTCAGAATGGAATAATGACTTAGAAATGCTAGATTTCCACCATAAAGACTTCCATTTTTATGCCTTGAGTTCAAACCCATTTCACCTCTGAGCATAAATTATAAATGTACTTGCTTATAATTTTGAATTATAAAGCTTCAACAAAATAATGATGAAAAGAAATGGATTATTTAACTTATTCACCATTAAAACTAGTCTTATTCTTCTTTACATTCGCCAAGCATTCTATATAAATTGCATTGAAAAGATAAATAAAGGTATCCCTGAATTACATCTTGAGTATAAAACCAAGTTGCCGACACACTAAGCAAAGTAAATATTCAGGCCGTATCTAATTCATATTGGTCTACTCTTATATCGGAATTGTACATGTGTTACACAAGCATACAGGTTAAGAGTGTTACAAGAATGTCATGAACCTCTATACTGCGGGCATAAGTGTACCCAAGCTACTTTGGCAACTGTAAAAAAATGTTTTTATTAGCCTTAAGCTGGAAAGGGATATTAAGAGATATGTAGAAGCATGTGTTGTTTGTCATCAAATGAAAGTTTTTACTAGTAAGCCTACCGGGTTGCTACAATCGTTGCCAATTCTTGAAAAACCTTGGGAGCATATTACCATGGATTTTATCCAAGGATTGCCAAAGACCACTCACAAGAATGATCAGATTTGGATACTTGTAGACAGGTTATCTAAACATGTTCATTTTATTCTGTGCAAGTCAAATGTGACTGCACCACAGGCGAACAAGATCTTCTTGAAGGAGATATTTAGGATCCATGGAATGTTAGATGCAATAATAACGGACCGGAATCCATTATTTTGCAGTTGATTTTGGTCAGGACTCATGAAAAATTTAGGCACAACCTTGAAGTTTTCCAGGCTTATCATCCTCAAACGGATGGCCAAACTGAAGTGGTAAATTGAGTTATTGAAGACATGCTTCGAGCTTATGTTGCAGAAAGGCAAAGTCAATGGGAAGAATACCTTTACCTTTTGGAGTTTGCCTACAGTAACATTGTCCATTCAGTTACCCAGAGAACTCCCTTTGAAGTAGTGTACACATACTCTCTGGAACCTCTAGTTATTCTGGACAGTTTTGGAGCCTGAACTTTGGAGCACCATATCTCGCCGACCACAGATCCTTTTTAGCTGATTTTTCTTTTAATAGAAAGATTTTTTAGCAAGCTTTCGAAATTGGGTCTGATAAAGCCCAAATTCATTCGTATGCGAACGTTATGACATAAACGGTCAGAATCGACTACACTATGTATGTTCTTCTACAGTTTGACTTTTGGAGCTACAAGACATCTTTGGAGGCGCAGGCAATTGCAAGGGGTCCAGAGGTCCATGCATGAAGAAATTTTAGGTGGGGGTTTTGGCTGTTGCTATGAGTAAATTTCTTCAGGATTACATCATTGGTGCTATGAGTAAAATGGTTCATGCTTTGTAATAATGGAATTGGTGCTTATGTATTGACATGGATATACTAAGTCAACCTGCTGCTGGATATACTAAGTCAACCTGCTGCTCTGGGTGCTACACAAAAAGAGAAATTTATGCCATATGCAACATATAAGAATTTGAGGGAAGCCATGCCGAAATTGATTGGAAAGAGTCGGATTTGACCTAGGCAAGGTCTGTGTTGATAATAAATTGTAGATCTGAGCTTGTTTGATGCCTTTTAAGTGTTCTGGATATAATCGAAAATTAGCCAGAAACATGAAAAACAATGGATTATCTTCAGAATCAAAACTGGGTTCAAGAAAAGGTGCCAATTTGCCTTAAAGAGGCTTAGATTTGAAAAATCAGTGGCTTAGGAACTTCTACAATGAGAGGACTTTGGACGTTTGTGTTTCTGTTATTTATAGTTGCTTTGTTATCAGTGGCTTAGGAACTTCTACGTTGAGAGGACTTTGGACGTTTGTGTTTCTGTTATTTATAGTTGCTTTGTATTATTATTTCCTGGTTATGAAGTTCAATCCTCCACAACAATGCAAGTTCTCACATATTTTCGTCCCCTGTTTTTAACCAAATCACTTGCCGTTTACTTGGACTTATTTGGCGGACTTCTGTGCTAAACCCACCATCTTATACCTCCTTGTTCTGTGCTAAACCCACCATCTTATACCTCCTTGTTCCCCTTCTATTTAGAACAAATTGTTAGCAACATAGGTAGCACATAAAACAACATAAACTTATTAATTCAGTTCTTTCTCAGCCTCCGCTTACATGCCACCCTTGCTGGCCAGAAATTTTCTGGTGGCGATACTTCTTGAATATTTTTCGATTTGCTGACCTGCAGGTTGATTCAGCACTGTCTCAGCCAAAAAAAATTGTGCCTCAGCTCCCGCATCATGGTTGGCGCGCGTTGCAGAGAAAGAAAGGCCTAGCAGCTGAGATAGGCCCCGCTGCTTTTTGGCGCAGGGCCAAAACGGTCTAATGTGAATCGCCAAAAGAATGTGACAATACAATCTGCCACTGCTAAACCTAGAGCATGACCTAATTTAAGTCCAACATACCTGTTAGCTTTGCCAGGCTATACAATACCAAAAGCATGACTTATTGAAATCGGTTAGCACCAACTCCTGCTGCAACTTCTGGACATAGTTAACAAGTAAACCAAGCCTATGCCAAGCTTATACAATCCAGATGCAGAGACAGTCTGCCATGCTTATGAACAGGTTCTGAAGCATGTCAATCTAAAATATATACTGAGCAGGGTTCTGTCTGTTTCTCTTGGATTCGGTTATTACTTATGCATGTCCATGTCTACATCACTATCCAACACGATCATATTCTTAAACTATCTGTCTAAATTCTTGGTTCATTGAACAAATGTAGACAAATTAAGGCTATCTCAAGATAGGTTTCAACTTAACTCCTAGCCTTTGTACTGGGCAGAACCATCCATTAATTTGATATATATGTTAGCAGTAAACTATGTCTCTCCACCCTGTGAATTACAACTTGCAAGTCTGGAAACAAAACTCGAGCCATGGACCTGGACTGGCTGTTTTGTGGCTCTGACATAAACAGCCAAAAGAAAACGAACAAAACTCAAGCAATTTTTGCACGAGAAAAGTCCATTTCGGGGTGCTGCAATGCATAGAAAATAATAATCAATATACAACTGTATATCCACCCAAACCTCACAAACATGCATCAAATGTTTACCTGTGCCATAAACTTCTTCAACACATCCTGTTTCTGCTGTTCCTCGGATGTTGGTAGACCCATAGACTTCTGCCTTTGATCGTACTGCATATCATGCACCAAATTCATATAAATACATAAAAGAAAGTAAATGCTTATGTTACAAAAGGCATGTACAACAGAAAGTACCATCATCTTCTCCACCGTTTGGCGTGTCTCGGGATCCAAATCAGAGAGCTTACTATTTTCAGGCTCAACCTTCTGCGTATTTATCTCGGGTTCACCTTTCACAACACATTTCCACCATTCCATCTGATCAACCTTAGTAAGAAGAACGGACAGCACTTTTCCATCCTCTGCGGAATACAATATCAAAATTCGTATTATTACATCATGCAAATGAGAATTCTATCTTTTGCAGAATACAAGGACAAGTTCATGTTACTACAATTCCTGTCTCTTACCTAAACTCCAAAAACAATCATCAACTTTCACTGGTTTGTAAAGGGCACCCTGTTCAAAACAAACTTACTTTTTAATAAAATGTCTAAACTCGCATGCATATTTTTATCAATAATAATATATATATAATAATAATAATCACAATTACCTGGAGTATAGGAGCCTGACCTTTAAGGCCAGCTTTTAAATGATTTTTCTTGATTTCACAATTCACAAATCTTGATTTAGTTCCCTCAGGGATTGGAATGTGAATAGTAACCTCTGATAATGTTTGAGTCCATGAATATTTCTCATGATCAGCACCATTTCCTACATTTGGTTCTGCACATAGACGTAAATTGACAAGGCCCATTGGAATATCAGATGCAGCTAGCAATATTTCTTAGAAGCTAAAAATCATACCCATGTAAAACAACTAGTCTGTTCCACTTCACATATGGAACATGAATCCAGAAACAACGTAGGAAACTTTTCTCATTACGCTGAAAAACATGCTGGAAACAACACAGGAAACTTTTCTCCTTATGCTAAAAGACACGTTACTCCTCAATCCCCACACGTTTTTGCAAGGCAAGTAATCCTAACTAGCAAACATAATTATTAAGATGATATCAAAGACTATTCGGGACTGTAAATACGTACTTATTCCTTTCCCTTCATCTTCCTGTGCTGAACTTGTTTGAGCGCCATCAGCTTTTTCTGGAACATTAATTGTCTCTGGGCCATTAACTGGCTGGGACTTGGATACTTCTGCAGCAAAGCCCTTTTCAGCACCCTTGCTAGCATCGGTTGTAACTGGTTTTACACTTTTGCTATCTCCAGATGGAACGGCTGTAGCAATACTAGGTTTAGGTTTAGCCTCAGCAGGTTTTGTCTGCGGAGTCCTCTTCTTTACTTCAGCAATCAGATCAGTGATTCTAGAATTCAAAGATTGGTGTGAAAGCAAGTCCGTCCTTCTTGCTAGAAAAGTAAGAACAGTCCTCAGAACATCAAAAGGTTGGCCACCATGATCAAGCAACAAAGTCTCCAAAATAAGGTCATGAGGACCACTTTCTTCTATTTCCATTGCACTGTGTACTGCCGCTGTTGAAGCCGCTGGCTGTTTCTCCTCTGGTTCTTCATACTCTGAAATGACTGCCATTATGCAATCTGTACAACACTAATACGCTATTCAATTTTGAAGCTTAACGATGGTCTGATTTGTAAATCAAGAAAGAGCGCTTACCTCCGTCGACCTAAAACCGGTATGCTGTTGTTTGCACGAAGGGAAGGAATAAAAAGAGTTCGGTAGATCATTCCAGAAAGGAAACCTAAAAGATTTGGTCACAGCATACATACCGAATATTCCGGAAATGGGGTACCCGCTATTAGGTAGTCGTCGAGGCATAGGCGTTGTTGTGGACATGGTAGCAATGCACTTAGGCCAAAATCACATTTACGGCCGCCCAGGATCTGAAATAATAATCCACCAATCAAATCGCGTTTTGGATTCCTGAGCGCCCCCTCTATCACACTCAGGGTGCCCAGACGCAATATTTCCTAGGCAAGGTGCGTATTCTTGGTCGGGTTACCCACTGACCAAGATCTTGGCCACTGCCACGTTGAAGCCACGTTGCAGAAAATCATCGAACGTGCTTCAACGAATGCTCGGTTTAGAACGATTCATCAACAGATTCACGCAGGATGGAGCCGGATTTGCGAAAAGCACTTGCAATGATACATGGACAGTCAGAACCGAAATATAACAACCTAAAAGTCGAACTAAAGTGGCCCAAAATCCTCGGTTGAAGAGGGAACACAGATGATTTAGAGGCAGAAAGCTTATCCGTGGTGATTTTCAGGAATTTGGGCAATTCTACAAGAGAGGAATTCCTCGTATTTGTAGGATGGGAATATCGTATAGATTCTAGGAGCATCACAGTGGTATCAGAGCATGAATTTGGTAGACCAAATCATTGCACTGGCCATAGTCTAACTCATTTGATTGGTTAGTTATAGGGTACATTAACTTAAGCTAAACTATCCCAACTCCATAGCTAGTATTTGTATTGGCCTAGTTATGAGAGAATTTAGCCAGTTAGAGGTTAAGCTCTACCACTATGATGAGGCAACTTAGAGTTTTATTTGGGACAACATTCCAGAGTACCTTGAACCGGACTATATGATAGCCATTCAGTTAGACATGCAGGCAAAGCCGAACGGATATAAGACTGAGCTGCTGAGAAGGGTCAACGCCCATCGCCTCGTCCAGATGGAAGTTTGCATGGCAGCTGCTCACGCTGCACAATAAGAAGCTGAACAGGCAAAGCAACGACGACAAGCTGAGCAGCATGCTAAGAAAGGTGCTGAGCGAGAGACTCACCATCAGACTCAGCAGGATGAGGAGCATAACATGCAGCTGGCCCTGGAACAGACTGAGAGCCCTGTTCCCAAACGAAGGCAGAAGTACACAACATGGAAGTCGGGAAGCGCCTATAAGGAGAAGCTGGAGGCGGTGGCAGCAGTATAGACAAGACCACGAGTTATGCCCATCGATATAACCGTGTAGATGCCGCTCGCCTTCGCCCCGTATCGGGGTGCAAGACCCTTCCTAAGAGGCCGGTTTAGCAGCGGAAGCCCCATAGTTATAAGCCCGGTACTGTAGCACTACGAGAAATCCAGAAATATAAGAAGACAACCAAGCTTCTATTACGAAAGCTTCCCTTCCAGCGCCTGGACCGGGAGATAGCATAGGAGTATCAGACGGATCTTTGGTTCCAAACCTTTACTATGCTCGCTCTTCAAGAGGCCGACGAAGAGTACCTAGTGGTACTTTTTAGGGATGCTAACCTCTATGCGATCCACACTACGAGGGTTACCATCATGCCAAAGGACGTGGCCTTGGCATTGCAGATTCGGTACAGTTCTATATTCCATTAAAACCTTAGACGAACTCGTATTTTATATTTCAAAATCATAGGCGCCCCCAATCATAAATGACCATAAGTGAAATGAGAGGCACCCAGAGGCCTCAACTTACAGTTTGGGCCATAGGATGGACGAATCTGACGATCGAGGTAGTCCAAGATGCACCTCGATTACAATATGTAGCACAATAATAACGGGTTCCAAGGGGATATGTAGCACAATAATAGGGGGTTCCAAGGGGATTTGATATGGAAGTGAAAATAACAGTTCCTAAAAACCATAGACCATATCCCTAAAACAATTGAATGGGTTGTTATATATATAAAAAAAAAAAAAAAAAAAAAAAAAACAAAGATTTAAGATAAAAAATAATCACGTAGTTATATCGGTCAAAGCAGTCTTATAAGGACATTGAATTATTTTGGTGGAGGTTCGAGCCATCGTATTTCATATTCTAAAACCTTAGGCGAAGTCGTATAGAGTTTTATATTCCATCAAAACCTTAGGCGAACTCGTATTTCATATTTCAAAATCATAGGCACCCCCAATCATAAATGAAACGAGAGGCCGCAGAGGCCTCAACATACAGTCTGGGCCATAGGATGGACGGATCCGACGACCGAGGTAGTCCAGGTAGTCCAGGGTTCATCTTATTTAGAATTGATGTAGCAAGCACAAAACTGTCCACAAAGAAAAAGTTCATCTAAATTTTGAAGGAAGAGATTATGCATCCAGCATCAGTACATACCATGTCAAGCTCCAAGAATTTATTCAGAGTATACATAAAGCGCATAACAAACCCTAATTGCTCCCGATATGGATTCTTTATATCATTCACAAAGACAACTCTAACCCCATGAGGACCACAATTCCTAGACGTGTGCTTCCTAAGTAAGCTTTGGGATGTTAAGGCTTTAGACGGACGACACAACTGAGTCCATCAATGTAGAAACTTTTGGAAGCTATGACTACCAGATCGACATCGACCCAATGTGGAAAGCTTCCGAAGCTATGACTACCAGATCGACATCAATCTTCAAGCGAATCAAGGACTACATCATAACTCGAGCTGCAACATAAAAATCACAGTTGATCCAACAACATCATTTTCCATGTGCGGTTCAGCCTTCAAGCAAATCAGGGACTACATCATAACTCAAGCTGCAACATAAAAATCATAGTTGATCCAACGACACCGTTTTCCATGTGCGGTTCGGAAAAACCATATCAACCATATCGGATACAAAAAGTTGAAGGTTAAACATCGGGGGTTCATGTGCGGTTCAGAAAAACCATATCAACCATATCGGATACAAAAAGTTGAAGGTTAAACATCGGGAGAAAAAATAACTGTACATGAATTGTACAAAAAGAATAAACTCATGGATATTTGCAAAAAATATTTTGAATTATTAACCCAACATACAAAACAGGGTTTGCTTGAACGGCTGAACCTAAAAATTTAAACAGCGCAATCAAATTTCTCTTCCCCAAAGTGCCTAACCTAACTAGCAAAAAGGCGCAACAGGAGGCTTGGGCAGTTTCAGGCTTGGATTTAGTTTTGCATTTGATTAGGTTAGGTTGTCGAGGAAAACATTTAATAAACAAATTTTTAATAACGAAATATTCAAAGTAGGCATCTACATGGACCTTTGTTGGAGGAAATCAAGTAAAGAGTGAAGGATTTGGTTGCCCACAAGGAAGATCGTGAAACTCCCACTCTCATATAGTTCTAGCTATTCTATTTAAAAAGGGCAAGTTGCATCCATCCTTTATAGTTCGAAAATCATCCATCCGAATAACGACGAGCCCCAATGTTTTCTCTGAGCTTCAAAAGCTTGTTGAACAGGAAAGGTTTCGCATCAGAAGAGGGGCGTAAATTGCCCTCTTGCAGAGCATAAGTCGAAGAAATATGGTGGGGCTCATATACTTCTAAAACAATGTCATCGCAATGGAAACTAAATTAGAACCGCAATTCCGCCTCATGGACGCTTATTGGCTGCCGGAGCTCTATTTTGAGCATTTTCGAGGATGGAGTAATCTTAAGAAGGATTCACTTGTGTTGTGCGTATAAACCATCTGAGTTTATGCTAGGGGGTCTTTTATTGCTTATTTCATACTTATAATAAGGAATACTTACCATTTATTTCACTTGTCTAGTTGTATTTTAAGGGGTATAAGGGTATATCAAGCTAGTTTTCTGTGTATGATGAGGGGGTTTTGTCTAACCCTAGGAACGCAGATGCCATATCCAAAATATGTATAGGTGAATCCCCTGGAAGTAATATGCCGGAAGATATAATTTGCAGTATTTTTTTTGTCTAACACAAATTCCCCTGTTCTTCATGACATTCGAAATTTTTGTCTAGCGTTGTACTAACACCTTCATATCTTTCAAGCATAAAAAAAGGTCTATAAGCAAATGAAGATTTTGTCTGTGACGTTCTCCAACAGGCACCAAACACGTTCTCCAAGAAGCAGTTAGCGCTAGAGAAACAAATCTGGGAATGTACCAGAGGAAGAAAAATAGAAAATAGACTCAACAATGCTACAACTTTATGGAAGATTTGAATTATGATCAATTGCATTTGTACTTGGCAGAGCCAATTTGTGAAGCAGGCATCTCACCAAATGTTAGGAAAGAATTCATCAACCAGTAAATATGATTCGAGACAAATTTGTTCTAGCTTACAAAGCCACAAAGAATCAATATTAGATAAATGAACCAGAATGACTACAATCTACCTCTCTTACAACTTTTCAATTAGAATATTATAGGAAATATGAACTCGTCAATTCTCCAATCCATGCCTTCCTGCCATGAAAACGCAATAAAGCTTATTTCAGTATAGTGCCTTTTCTTACTGTAATCATTTGCCCACATTAGCTATAGCATGCCAAATATTTTATCCATCTTTGGCATACGAATCTATATAGGAAAGGGTTACTAATAACGTTGTTCGGGATATTTCACACGGTCTGAGCCTTGGGTCCCTTGTTCACAATTTCATTTGAAACACATAATACTTGTTGAATTATTAACATTTATCATTAAAACTAACCGAAGAACATTATAAGAATCATATTGCATGGGCTAGAATAAGTTAATAGATAATACAAGAATCTGAAATTAGAAACTTGTAAAATTTTACAGTTTACAAGATGACAAAACTGATATAACCAAGGCGAAAGTGCGACCCGCTCTTTAACATGCAAACTGTGAAGCTTTTGAGGATGCTTGCAAGGTTCTTAGTAGAATTAAAAAAATGCAATGTTTCTACATAGACTATGATGCTTGCAAAATCAGTCAGATCTGATTTGATGAGTATGGCAATTAGGTTTTTTGAAATGATCTGGCTTGAAGGTGTAAAGCCAGATAAGGCTGTTGTTATTGCATGTTGTGGTTTCAAATCATTGGCATTAGGCAGGCTGATTCATATGTATGTCTTGTTTATGTCTGGATTAGATGTACTATTATGTACCACTCTCCTGCAGCTTATGCCCTTCATGAATATAGAAAAGGATGCATTAAAAATCTCTTGGAGTATGAAATATGAAGGCTATAAACCAATATGATGCATCTACATTCCTATCTTAGGGCAAGAGTTCGATGGGATAGCAGAGCTTGACATTTTAGTGGGAAGTTGAGAGCCTTGAGGACGCGCACATTGCATTTAACAACATTTCCAAAAGGAATGTTATTTCAAGGGCTGCTATGATATCAACACATTCTAAGCTTGGTAGAAAGGCAATGACTTTGGAGAGCTAGATAAGGTTATTTTATTTGCCATGCTGAATGCATGTAGAAATGACTAGATTTCGCACCATTAATCTCAATCTAAAAGGCAGAGGAAGTCAAACTTGTCTTAGCAATTTCAGCAGCTAACCTAATGCTTGAGCTATTTTAGAGAGGATGTGAAAAACAGCTGCGATGTCCAACAGGCATGCAAATCGAGAGCTCCAACAAGCTTTGACCTGTAGACTTGAATAGAGCTTTGATAATCCATTAACATATTTAAGATCAACAAAACTTTCCCCTCATATTGGAATAGACCCATGAAATAAGCTTGAGAAGGTGTGGCTTACCTTACCTTTCAAAGATAGATCATTTGTGGCTCACTTTTCCTGAGTTTTAAGACATTTTGAGCACTATAGAACCAATACGATGGGTTTCTTAAGCAATTATAATTTGCTCACATTAAAAGCTCATCTTTGTCACAGCTATGTTTTGTACAGGCCTGCATATTCATTCCTAGTCCTTAAACAACAAAATTTAGATAATTGATTGGAGACGGTGCAAGAAAAAAGCAGCTAAAGGAAATAGCAGAAGAATAAATACATACTGGATCGAAAACAAAAACTAATCTCTTTACTTTATTATTGCAGATGGAAAGAGATAGATTCATATTGATTTTCAAGAAGGCATGAATTTAGAGTAAGGGCAGCGTATTTGAGACATGAGATGTTCTAGCTGATTTACATACCAATCACTTTTGTAGAAGAAACCTAACGAACATTCAAGTAGAAAGTCCTCCGAATTCCAACATTACTTAGGAGATTGAAACAAGCCATATAAAGGTCGCTTCCAGTAAGGCCACGCTGCTTACTTGAGCATGCATTATTTCTCATAAAGCCAGTCCTGTTTCGGTTGTAAAGAATTCATGTAACAAATGGGGGTCACATCCCATCATGGCCTGGACCCATGGTCCCAAGATGGTTGGAAGAATAGACCACGAAAAACAAGGAGAAAATGCAGTCAGGTTGTGCTTCACTGTTCTTGTGCATTATTTATGGGAAACTGAGGGGATGCCTGAGCTGGACTTTTGCGCCTGCGAATGAGATAACCAAATAATATGCTGAGGAAAGCAATGATAAAAACAACTCGAAGAGAAAAACTGCATCTTGGTTTCAAAGCCACAGTAGATCTAGACTGTACATTGCAAACAATTAAGTTGTGATATGCGATTTCTACAGTGTCATAAGAGAAAACATAATCAGAAAACAGATGAAATATGTATTAACATTACAATGTTCTGTCGAAGCTGTTGATTGTTTCGGGAAGATATATCACATTTTTCACCCAGTCTTGCTAATGCTTTTCTTGCCTGACATCCATTAAGATTCAGATATTACATACTAACTTAATTCTCAAAAAAAAAACAAGTTGCAGTAAATAATCAAACCTCAGTAAGCTTATCTTGTAATTTATCCACATCTTTTGAGGTATGTAATAGAAGAATGTGCTCGGCCTCTAAATGCAATGCCCTTTACAATTGTTCACCTCAAAGCTCCCAAAAACATGTTCAATACTTGATGCCTAGTTTGTTGTAGGCGAGGAGTCATCCTCAGATGCTTCTGGAACAGGTGAAGGTGGATGATGGTGTGGAACAAAAACTACCTTTAGCTTTGACTTATATACCTTTTGACCATTGTCTCTATTGAACTGCAGAGAAGATGTGAAAGTTATGTACTCTTGCAATCCTTTGTAACAAAAATTTATGAGAAGTAGATGACTGAATGAAAAATAAACATTCAGATACCATGTCTTGTGTAATGTCTTTGGCAGCTGTACAAGCGTAGCTACAACACTTTGCACAAGAAACTTGTTTTTTATCTGTAAATCTGTTGGGGCTTCTCGTTGTGCTTGCACTGTGACTGGCAAAGAACAAGGCTCCTAATTAGAGAAAACTTTAATCACGTAAAAATGGCGACTTCCGAAGACTTCATTAGTAAGTGGTCCTAGTGCGTACATATGACCTCACAACTGCTTCTTGTTAATACAAGTCCAGTGTTTGAATGAACACAATATTTTTTTGGTGATGTAGTCTTGACCTGTTTCCACATCACTCCAAAACGATTAATTTCATGGATCAGAAGAACTTAAAACACTAGACCTTCATATCAAAGCCTCAAAAGAAACCATCTGAATCTAATCATCCTTGGTGCTTAAACTAGTCTTGATAAAATCCCTAAACTAGCCTTTAAGGACAAAGAAGTCTATCATGGTTTAACAAAAAGCCACATCTCTTGTAAGCTAAGCAAAATATGAAAAATCACATGAGTACATTCTGGATTATAGACATGCATGGAATGTATCTTTTGACAATAAAGAGAATATAAGTAAGAAAATATATCCTGGACCGGCAAAAAGAGCTTGAATCTCGAGCAAATAATCCAGAAAATGGGTCAGATCATGACAAAAAGGGCCTTGAGGATGAAAAATTGGGCCCGGATCATGAAAAAACTGCTCCCGATCCAGAAAAACTTGTTCCTGATCTAGAAAAAGGTTCTGAAACGACCAAATCACCCATTTTGGAAGCTTCACAACAGGAAAATTTGAAGAATCAGATAGTCTTTGCAGATAATTTTTCTTTAAGAAAGGGGCTTTCCGAGAAATTGAATAAAGGCAACAAGCTTAAGCAAATGATCTATGTCACCTATGACAACATGTGCACTTGAATACTGCACCATAAACAACAAAAAATTGATGCCATGTTAATAATGCAGGCATGAAAGGGAAGCCAGAATAAAGAGAAGGAGCGCAACATAACATCAAACATAATTTTCAATAGCTTTAAGCAAACAACATGCTCTATCCTCAGACTTGAACAATGGGCAGATGACAATCATGACAAGCTTAATGACCACGAAGGACAAAACCAATCTGAGATATTTTGTAAAAAAACATCTGGATAGACAAGCTCATACATGGATAGCATGCACGCTAAGAATGGATAGAATGCGGGAGAAATGGTAAGGCCTTTCCCTTTATAGGCGCACAAAATCTCACAGAATCTGATATCGAAGATCGTCCAGAAGCTATACTCTTCAATCGGGGCATTACAGGCACCAAAGGATGTGCCTCAAGCCTATATTAACCAGGGAAACAGATCTTCCTGACTCCCAAACTCTAGGGTTGAATCCATAACAAAACACCAGCCAGATGGGTTTGATGCAAGAAGTACCAAAAAAGCATCAAAATGCGGGGAGAAAAAGAAAGGAAAGGGCCGAAAGAGCTGGCTATAGCTTGTTGGGCAGGGCCGGATCTGCAGTGGAGAAAAAAATCGCCGGAGTTGGAGCTCTAGGGCGGGACGTTTCCAACCGGCATCGACCTCTTTATTTTTCTCAACCCTCCATTTTTTTAGATCAAAATCCAACGGCATGTTGCATGTCCATGTCATATTTTTAGACACGTGGATAGGCTAGGCTTCAAAGATAACGCGCCACTCGAGGTTAGGCTGTTGCGCTAAAAATTTAAACAATTTCCCAAAGGAAGAAAAAAATATTGAAAAATTGTATAGAAAACTTTTGAGGCTTTATTCAACAGCAAGATAACACAACTTTAACCATTTTTAGAACTGCAGAATTAGGGTAACATGCATCGCATCTCGACTGTCCAGACGTCATTGTTTTAGGACGAATTATGGACACCGGCGCCTTCTTTGCTTTTCAAAGCTGCGCGCCTTCGGTCTATTTGTTATGGGCATTGCAAGACGAATTGGTGCCTGGTGCGGCTCTTTTTTAGTCTTTTCTTATCCTGAAATAGGCCTGAATGGGTATTTTTAGTCCCGTGTTTCTTCAAATGGGACCGTACCTTTAGCGTATGGTAATTTTTGGCAGCAGTTGGAGCACAAATCTGGCAAAGGAAAGGTGTTTCTAGTATCAAAATTCTTTTTTGGGGTTGAATCTGCAAGTAGAAGCTTTTAAATAAAAAGTATGGATAGGTCACATAATGAGCAGGATACCACAACTTCACATTCTACAACGGCAACTTCTGGCACTCCTTTGCAAGTGGAACCTATTGCATCTGCCAGGCCATCTTCTACTAAAAGAAGAGGCAGTAGAGCTGATAATATGGATGATCAAGTTCACCATACAAAGCGTTTAGGTTCAAAGCCATCTTCTAACGGGGATTTACGGGATGATAATGTCAGAGGTAGTTATAGGGTTTCAACATCAACCATGAAGGGCAAGGGAACTGGCCCATCAGGTGAGGCTGGATATGCAAGGCGCAGATCACACCTGAGTGGTCCTGTTATTTCACATCCCTTATTTGCCGCTGCTTTGGTGATTATTATTGGAGCTGCAGTTTGGAATTGGCAGCCTAATAAACCATCCCTAGCCGAGCTTTCTACTTCTGAGCAGGTCAAGGAGCTGGAGCAGTTCTCGAAAAAGACCACAAAGTGGATGCAAGTGCAGCTAGAAATTGTTGATATGAAATTAGGGCAGGAGATTGAAGGTTTAAGGAAGGAGATGAATGGGAAACTGGATGATCATGCATTGCAGATTGAAACCAATGTGAAGAATCTTAAAGTAGAAGTGGATGATCTAGGAAAGTCTGTACAAAGTCTCTTTAATGGTGGGTTTTTGACTCGGAGAGAAGGGATGGAGCTCGTACAATCTGTGATTGCAAAGCGGGCTGCTGAGGCAAAGGGTAATGCTCTCAGTTTGGATGAGATGCGTGTCGCTGCACGGCAGATTGTTGAGGAAGAGCTCACCAAGCATTCTGCAGATGGAATTGGGAGAGCAGATTATGCATTGGGAACTGCAGGAGCCAAGGTTATGCACCATTCTCCAGGTTATTTCTCTACATATGAATCAGCAGTTCCATGGGCACAACGACTCGGTAAAGGGCTCTGGGGAGGTTCCTTTATTAAGCATCCAATGGCGCATGTTGTTTTGGAGCCTAGCTTTGGTGAACCAGGGAGATGTTTGCCCTTAGCTGGAAGTGACGTCTTTATCGATATTGGTCTGCGTACTGCAATATATCCAGAAGCAATTACTTTGGAGCATGTGCATGAGGTGCATAAAATTTGTTTCCTGAGTACATTAGCGTGTAGCAGTTTTATTTTGTCTCTATAATCTAGTAATTTCATAGGTCTTTTGTTGATGATACTGATGCTTTGTCTTTCTTGTATACAGAGCGTGGCGTATGATCTTAGAAGTGCACCAAAAGAATTCCTGGTTTTTGGATGGTTTGACAAAGGGCTAGTGGATCGAACAGGCCTTACTCATCCTGAAACAAAGATTCTCCTTGGTGAGTTCACTTATGAGATTGACAAGCCAAATAATGTTCGTACTTATGAGCTTCCAGAAGAGGCTAAAAGGGAACTCATTAATATGGTAAGGCTTCATGTTGTTTCAAACTATGGAAGCCCAACCCATACATGCATATATCGTTTTCGTGTCCATGGTTCAGAGCAAACAAAAGTAATTCCAGCTTTGCCATAAAAATCAGTCTTTTGGAAGATGAACTGACATTTCAGATGGGGCAGAATATGACAACCTTGAATTAGGTTTTAGTATTTAATTTGACAGCTGACGGATGAAGGGTACCATGCAAAAATTCATGAATCATGGCCTCATGTTCTTTTAGAACTTTTCATTATTTGACTCAATTCTAACATCATGTTCAAGGAGATTGCAATTATACATTGCAAGCATTTCATCTACATGATCGCTTTTTGAAAGATTGTAATGTTCAAAATTCGTTCTTTCAATTAACCAGCTTTTTATATAAGGTACAAGTGTGAGAAATCTGTTGCAGGAGAACTTTTAATCAACATGACGTATCTGATTGAAGAACTTTATATCTAGCCTTACAAGAGATATTTTTAAATTTACCTTCCAGAGAGATGCACTTTTATGCCAATGCTGTATCTGGGTTTGTATAGGAATTAGATGAAGAATTTATAATTTACTTGTGATCTCCCCAACAAGAAAGAACTGGAATTTCTGGCTAAGGTTTCTGTCTTGCACAATGGAAACAGACTGTGAGTCTGTACAGGAAGCTGCAAAATTTTCATATGCTAAAATGGGTAATTGTAATCATCTAAATTTGCATTTGCTTGACTTTTTTTAAAGGGCCAAACAGTTGCCTATGGAATAACAGGCATTTTACTATTGACAATGATAGTCTGTTTTGCACAGCTGAAATGTATTTTAGAAATATGGTGAACTGAGTATGCATTTATTAAAGATTAGAGACTGAAGTGTAGACATTGAACATCAGTGGCAACTTTCTTTTGGTCCGTCGAGCTTTATGCCAGGGAATTGCAAATGCTTTTCCATCTTTGATGGAACTGGCGTCTATGGTGAACACACACCATTATTGCAGCATTTCTCCATCCAACGAATCCTACAACCGCGAGATTCCACTTCCTCCACCACACTAGTGGGGAGATATAATCTTAGATAAGCGGAAAGCTTGATTTTTCTCAGGCTTCCACAGGCAAGAAGCATTGTGATAAGGCCCTCTCCAGACACATTTAATGTGTGCACCAATTTTAAATTTTGAATGTATAGTAGCTTTGAAATATTTAGTAAAGCTACTTCTGTTACCGGGCAATGTGATAGATTGATCTACGAGAAAAAAGAAGTAAAAAGCATAATTAGCATGTAATAACCTGTGATGCTCTATCTTGTTATATGTTCTAGGACTAGGACATACCACTTGAAGGCTTGGACAATGATGTACAAGTGCCAGTACTGCTAGATCGCCAACATGGCAGCAACGCTTCACATCCAACTCAATCAAGTGCTTACAGCCTCTTGCCATCTCTACAATGCCAGCCGAAGTAACATTGGAACAACCCCTTAAATCTAGCTGTTGAAGCTCTGTCAATTGTGCCATAGAATTCAAAGATGCATCTGTGATCCTGCTACAATATGACAGGTCCATGGCTTTGAGTCTTCTACAACCACTAGAAATAGCAGCAAGTCCACAATCACCTATCCCTGTGGACCTGCCCATCCAGCCATTAGAAATGCATCCAGTTATTTTCTCTAGTGAAGGACAGAACAGATACCTGTAAAGGTCAAGTTCCCTTAAGTTTTTGCAATTAGCTCCCACGTGCACAAGTCCTTTATCAGTTATACTGACACAGAATCCCAGTTTTAAGATTCTCAAAGCTACGCATCTGGATAAATATCTAAGGCCTGTGTTGAAAGTACTCGTGTTACAGTGAGAAAGGAAGGTACAATAAAAAATACAAGCTTTTAGTTACCTTCATCATTTATGCTGCAATCTGTTAAATCCAGCTCCTCCAGGTAAGGGCAGCTCTTGCCAAGGTATGCTATGCCTTTGTCAGTGATAAAGTTACAACTTTCAATCTTGAGGCTAAGAAGGCCTTTGCAGGAATTCGAAATGGCTAAAAGAGCATTATCTGTCAGCTCTCGACAACAAGTAAGGTTAACCTTTTGAAGGAAAGAACAGCCACAAACGAGAGCTTCTATCCCTGCATCTGTTACTCCCCTGGATTTACTCAGACTAAGTTCTTTCACTTGTTTGCAGCATTTTCCAATGAAGTACAGTCCATCGGCAGCCATTTCACAGCCATCCAAGATAATAGATTGTAGGCTTGCTAGGTTGTGGAAGCTGCTTAGTAATCCAGGTGTGACCTGTCAGACAATTTGTTAATAACAATTGCACAAGAAACATGTAGAACAAGGAAGATAAGTTGGGATAGATAAGTTAGCTCACAAGTGAGAAGTAAGAGAGGCAAAGTTGCTGAAGGGCCATTGGACTATTTGCCAAGGCAGTAATTCCCACAGTGCTCATATTCTGACATCGGGATACATCTAAACTCTGCAGAACTCACGTGTAAGATCAGATCTGGATATCAAGCGTCAAACCTAATAGAGAAGTTTACCAGCAGAGAGTGACTGTTATTTTGTAGATAAGCTAGTCCGGCATCATCAACATTGTTGCAAGAGACAAGGTTCAGAGTAGTTAAAGTATTAAGTTGAGTTATACATGCAAGGCCCTTATCCGTGATCTGCATGGAAAATAAGTTTGTAAAAGAGGGGAAACGAAATGAACATGAATGTGAACGTACCTCTGTGTAAGAGAGATCAAGTGTATGAAGCTCTTTACAATTCGCCACTATAAAAGAAACACCAACATCTGTAATACCTAAGCATCCCTTGAAATTAAGAGTTTTAAGCTTCTTGCAGCCAGCAGCAAGACAACCTAATGCAGCATCTGTTATAGAGTGACAACCCATCAATTTGAGTACTTTAAGATTTCGAAGCTGTGCAACAGCAATAATTCCCGAATCACCCAAATTGGAACAATAGCTCAGGTCCAGATCTTCCAAATGGGGGCACTGACGAGCCATTGCAAAAAGGCCGACCTCTGTAAATCCCACGGTCCGGGCCATACTAACAGAAATCAAGCGATTGCCTGCAAATTTCCCCACCGCAGAAAGAACTCTATCATTTAGGCGGCTGCAGCAGGTCAAATCCAAATGTTTAACATTGCTGCATTTTAAAAGGACCTTCTGTAAAACCTCTGATCTCAAAACTTTAATGGATTTCCTTGCATCTGCTTCCAGGTACATGAAATGCTTACAGACTAAGCTCCAAGCATGCCGGTCATATCGATCTTGAAGCTTTTCTAGGATATGGAGCAAAATATTATCATCAAGAGAATCCATGGAAAAACGGGATCGTTTAGCCATGGATTTACAAGGCAAGAATCCGAATTGAAGAAACTAAAATTATCAATCAAGGCATTGAGAATAAAGCTTTGAAAGCCAAATCTGGATTGTAAATCTAATCCGGCGCCATGGAAGAATCCTCCCCTGTTACGCCCTGCCGTCGTATACGAATATACGTATAAGGAGGCGGCCGTGCGTATAGAGGTGGGCAGGGGGGAGGTAAGGCTACGTGGAAAGAGCAGGACTTCATCGTAACCGTTAGTACAGAATCGTACGCTCGTGGAATGTGGGTACAAAACGTACACAAATATTGTTAGTAAAATATGCGGATGTTGATCTTTGACTATGCTTTTAATACACTTCATCAGTTTCCCCACTTGTCCTTTTTTCTGTACATGCATAAATCCTTCCCCTAGTAATCCTACCTCATGTATATTTGGCTCCTACCCAAAGCAAACTAGATGCACCTTCCCAATTCCAAGACATTGCTTTGGCATTCTTCCTACTAGTATAGTCTCCGACGCTGTCAATGTTGCATGACGTAAATATTATTTTTTTTTTCTAGCATAGCTAGTACCTTATTGAGCCTAAATAACTCCCAGGCTGAAACTCACTTCATACGTAACCAACTGATACTTGTGATGCTGAACACGCCTTCAGTAGGAGCACCGGCATCTAATATTCAGGAGGTGCTAGACATGCATGTTTAATTGTGCCCGGACATGTACAAATGTAAAATTCATCGATAAGCTTATTACTGTTCAGGTTTTTCCCTCAAAAACCCTTCAGGGCGGAGTTTTTTAATCCTAAACTATAATAAGCTAACTGTTCTTTGTTTGCTTGTTTGGGTCCCCTCGGCCATTTTGTCTCCATGGATGAAAAAAGCTAATTCACCTCATTTGTAAGAGTTCTTGTCAATAACAAAATTTCTTCTTAACCCTCCGAAATTTAATGACTTTTAAATTGTATGAATCAAGTACTATTATCCAAAGTATCCGTAGGCTATCAGCTTTGCTACTGATGTTAGTTGCACCTTCTGTCAATTTACATTGATAATTATCGCTAGTCAAGGTATATAACGTTCGTATAGCTCACTGGTGATGAGAGGTAACTAGCTCACTGGTTTGGTTAGCTAGCAATAATCAATTGGTCATTAAATAGGAAAGAAAATGAGTTTCATCATGTAAGCTTATTGACATGATACATGCACCTAGGCCGAGGCCAGAACATTGACACAAAGTACAAATGTACATTGTATGATGTCATGTGGATTGTGTCATGTTATATGGTCATTATCTCACAAGAAACATTATACGAATTAAGCGTAATATATATGGGTGAAAGTTTAATGTGAATGTAGTGTAGTGGCAATAGCATCCTTCTCAGATTTTGCTGGATGGAATCACTAACTATTAGGATTGTGCCACATCACTACATTAAGGGTGAATTTAATTTTACCCTGCCTATATCATGGTATATCATGGCATGGCACACTTTGGTCCATTCAAAGATAAAAAATGTGGCAAAATGACCTCCTTGAATAATTGCATGGATGTACCGGCTTCGTACTTAGGAATTTGTCGTTTATTTAATGACATCAACCTTTCCATGTATATATTATTACAAATATATGAACTTGTCATTTGATGCACTTGATTCAAAGACAAAAAGCTTTGGCCCCACTAATATTATAAAAATGACAAGTATTATATCTAACCACCCTCCACCTTAGAGTGATAAGGACACATTGTGGCATTATCTTGGGACGTTTGCAACTAGAATGATAAAATATAGGCCATTGTTTCTTTGAACATCTTGGTACGGTGGCAACTAGAACGACTTCTTCTAGACCCTAGTGTATTACACATTGTAAAGTCAACTAAATTTGGATTATAAATTGCTCAATGGAAAATTATATTGCACTCGGAATCTTTATATTCTAATAGTCAAGCATAAACTTAAGGATACATGCTATTGGTAGATATGTCACCACCTTAGTGCCATAAATTTCCCCACATGTCATTGGATATCAAAAAATATCTATTGTTTCAAGAATAAGAGCCCTTGAACCCACTTTTATAATTTGGTGTATTAAGATTGAGAGATCTTTACAACTATTTTAATTATATTATTATTTACATAGGTGTTATTTATTGCTAGTACAATAATAGTTTAACCATAGCTGCAAAACACATACTCTTCCACGTATTATAATGGGTACACATCTCAAAGGATTAGTTTTTTCAATGAGCAAATATCTCGGATGGTAGGCGCTAGTACCACAAGATACAAAAGCCCATTTATAGTAAAGACTAAGAGTATTCAAGTGTGGACAACTCCTCATTTAAGACCATTGTTAACCACCTAGTGGTTAACACTAGACCTGTCCCATGATGGACCATTAAAGGGCGTTTTGAAGGTTCACAAAAAAATCATATAAAATCAAGAACACAAAAACTAGCCAAACCCTTTTTAGAAGTTCATATATGGCAGTCATGCTTCACAGAAAAATACACAAAAATGTACAGCTCCCATTCTTGTGAGTTATGCTCTAGCAAACCCAAGGGGGTCAAGTACCAAAAGCTTCATGTTCATACAAAGTAAAACTGTCTTGATGAAAAGATTTTTTTGATTTTTTTGGTTATAATGTTATTTTTCTACACGAGATATAGAGCAGGGAAAAAATTAAGCATGCTATATATTTTTCCATAAAAAATGGTTTGGCTATTTTTCAAAATTTTACAGTACTTTATGATATACATTTGGCTAAAGTTATTATTACCATTACATTTATATGTACTTGGACTTGGCGAAACTTTTGAATTAAGTACTATAAACTTTCACTTAGCTATTTTTTCTAACCGAAAAAAGCAAAAAATGTAAATTCTGTATCTTTAGATATCTGTACTATAATTACAAATAATAATCAACAATCAAGAAATATACAATAATATTAAAAAACTTTTAACAAAAGCTCATAACATAGCTTATAGTATCCATGATCTGAACATCATTCAATGCAATGACACCTTCTAGATATGCTGATCAAATTGTGCTTCTCTCTAACCCTTGAGGGAAGATATTATGCAACCAACTTGGGCATCTTGAGAGATATTGACCATCTCTTACAATTCTTTTTTGAAGATGCATATATGGTATATGTAATAGAAATGGATAGTTTGGAAAACTACTATCACTGATGATGTCAGTGGGGATGTGTAAAATCCTTTAATAGAAATTTATTTTTGTTTGGCTATTAATGATTTAATATATAATTATTGTAATATAAAGATAGGCTAATCCCTTTTTCTTTGAGGAAAAGGGGGAAAATAGTTTGGCTAATCCTAAAAAAATAATGGAGTATTTGTTTTAGCTATGGCTATTTTTCATTTTTTTTAAAGAAATCTCCCTTCATAAAATTCGCCGCAAAAATTGTCTAGACCCCTTAAAAAATCGCCATTTGGCTATTAATAGCCACTAATTTTTTCCATGATATAGAGCAAGGCACAAAAAGCCACATCTCAATTCGAAGTCTGTGAAGGAAGATAGAGCAATTCAAACATGACAGGGTCAAAACTGTCCTCTGCCTTCTGAGAGCAGTTGTGATATAAAAACAACAACTTTCAGAAGGAGATTAATTTTGAGTTCAAATTTGGCATATAAGTAGTTTACGAAGTCCTCCATCCTATAAAAATCTTTGTTGAGTTTAAATTTGATGTTTTGACTTTTACTTCTATTTTTAATTTTAGGTAATTTATACAAATGGATAGCATTGCTATATACGACTCTAGGTTGTCCTCCAAAAAATCACATTATGATAGTTTATAAGGATATGAAACCAATGCAAAATGAAGCTTGTGGAAAGAGCAAAAGACATGGTAAAAAAAAATCAAAAAGGATATCTGTACCTGCCCACTACTGGTCCATAGTTCATTCAAAAATTGATAATATTCTTATATTAGTCCATTTCAAGTTGAGTTTTGGGACACAAGTAGCTCTTGGACCACTTTGTTTGCAAAAAAATATTTTCTGTTCATTATCTTGAAGATTGTACTAGAATAGATAGCATCAATTATATTATATCTTTAATGTTTATTCTAGATTTGTGCCCTAAGGTGTGACTTTACAAAATCACATCCTCAAAATATCTCATGTCAAGAAACCAATGCAAAAAGAACCAAGGAAAAATATGAAAAACTTTTACTATAAAAAATCAAGTTAGACTGCTAGCTGCAGTCCAATTGCAGACCATCATTGGTCCAAATGATTGAAAGTTTAAAAATCATTAATGGTGCACCTTAATCAATTTTGATCTCAACTTTCACATATAGTTTACTTGTATGATTCTCTATAGGACAAAATCAATTGATTAGGTTAGCTTGCATAATTTAAGGGTAAGGTTGAAGCACAAAAATTTGAGAATTTATATGGTATTTATGATCAATTAAACCTACATGGACTTTCACTTACACCTTTCAAAAATCATATGATCGAAGCTAAAAAGCCATAGTATCATTCTATGGGGGAAAATGGATAAGGCTAGTGAGAGATATATGCTCTATACAATTGGTCTCATGGACCATAAATGGTGATGCGTGCTTATATAAATTAAAACCTTAGAAATAACATGTTACTTTAACACACAACTAGATATTTCTATTGCCAAGAAAGGTTTGCGTCCATTAAAAATATAATATACATGAAAGATAACTTACATATAATATTATTCTACTTGAATAACAATGCTTTATAGCAGTAACACAGATATGAAGTTTATGCTAGTAAGAAATGAGCAGATTTCATGGTATTTTTTTTCAATAAGACCATACAACCTATATAAGAGATTTCTATATATATCATTTCTCACATTTTGAACTATTTTAAAGGCATATTTGGGGAAAAGTAGTGTCTCTTTCTATGAACCAAAGAAGCATATATGAAATGTTATGTGGTCTATTTATATATTGTCATGGCTAAACTTCACAACATCCACTTGAATTCATCAATAAACATCACTAACTTAATCATTGTGGAGTTTTGGACCTATAATTATGGAGTTGACCCGACTTTTTATGCTCTAATGTGTTAATTCAGCTGTTGTACATCATGTTTGAATTCCAAAAATTGCATAGTTACACTCTAGTTACACTATATATCAGTTGATAAGAGTTATGTTCTATGTAGATATAAATAGAACGCATCATTTATTACCCACATGGCATTATGGATGGTTGTTATTGGAGCATTTTAACATATATTTTTGTCCAGGATTCTGTATAGTAGATTCTTTAGGTAAATATTGAGGTTAACATGACTTATAAACACTCCAAAAAATTATGAAACTATAGCTCATATAGTTAGCAACTCATGGCCACAAGAATTAAACCAAAACTTGTTATAATGAGAGAGAGACAATTCTTGAACCTCAAGCAACTTTTCTGACCAAAATAGGATTTGGCGGCTTCCACCGATGTCAGATGATAGCAAGAAAACATGGGAACATAAAATTCAATGTGTTCTATGATAAACAGGCAAATACCTCCAATTTTAGCAAGGTTTAGGTCGCTTTATGCTAAAAATATCAAAGAAAGCAGTTCTGGACTGGTGCAGAAACTGCCAAATTCTCCAATGTTTGAGCAATCACCACAAGGTATAGGTGACCCCATTGGTCTTGAAATTCTCAGAGGTCATTAAGAAACAAGTGAAGACTCAAATGATGGTAGTATATTATAAAATTGAAATTTCTTTCGTGAGTTACATGAATTTAAGTGGCAGAGGTCATGTGGGCCAGTTCTGGTCCATGGATCAGGAGTGGTCCCAGGGACAGGTCTAGTGTTAACATTGTGCACATGCTAGGTGTCAGTGGTGGCAGATTACACTTGGCATGTTTAGGTTAGCATAAGTGTAGGGCTTAGATTTAGCTGGATGTAGAGCTCAGAAGTCTACACTATATTAGGCCATAGCCTCTTCAAATGTTCCCAGGTTTTATCTCAAGTTTGGAGAGCCTCATTTGGCGCACGTTCCCTTCACTCTTTGTACATATTTGCTTTCCTTGTTCTTATTTTGTGGTCATGAGCATGGCAGCTTTGTAGCATCTGGCAGTCATAGAGCTGCTACATGGTGTATGCCAAGAACTCACAATTAACAGTGGCGCCGTTATGCCGGGTTTGCTCATAATCACTTTCTTTACTCTTGCCGTCTGCTATTGTCTTGCTGCTCCCATGCTTCTTCGTTTTGAAAACTTCCTGTATACTACTTTCCCTTAGCTGCCCAACCAGTCGTTGATATGTCCGCCTGGAAGCCTTTTTTTCATGTTTTAGTTGTCCAACCAGCTGATAAATTTCTGTCTGGAGGCCCTCTCTTATAAATCAATCTTGTTATTCTGTTCTCAAGATTCTGTTTTAAGGTGCAGCAAGTCCAATTTGCAGTAAAGGATTTTTGGAGTGGTGACAGCGCTCCACCATGCAAGATCATCAAAAAATCAAAATTTGGATCCTTTTTGGTCATCCACATTCTCGTTCTTATTCCTGCTTACAAGTCTTTCAGCAAAATCCAAAAATAATTTGATTGTTTTTTTATCAATATTTTTCAGAAAATTTGTGCAGTACACTCTGTTCTGCACATCAAAAATATCCAATCTGATTTGATGCAGCTCTGTGCAAGTATACTTCAGCTTTTGGAGCAGCTTTGTGCAGGAATGCTCCATTTGTTGGCATCTGGACTGGAACACATTTTTAGAGCTTTCTTGTTTTATTTGTATGGAGGGCCAGCACTCTGGCTAGCCCTCATACTATTACAAGAAATGTCGTAGTATGCTTTATGAAGCCCACCTCAGTCCCTGCATCACAGTTCCATTCTGATCAGTTCATTTGGAGCGCATAGCATTAGGCTTTACAGGGGTTAAGAATTGGTGCAACACTTTTTCACTTGTTCTTCTCAGCTCGATATATGTACTAAATATACAGGAAAAATAGATAAGCATTGGAGTCAAAGCCCTTCATCACTTCACAGTTCCACCTGCATGATATCTGCACAAACTGAAGAGGGAGCTCAAAATTCATGAGTTGGGGCAAATTTTGCCATTTGGTTGTCCTGCACGTATCTGCACACAATAAACAGAGCAATTCATATATCTTTATTCAAGCTTTCACCAACCAATGTTTATATACAAATCTGTCTTCGTCGACAATCCTGTACAAATTGTTCTTGGGAATAAGCTAATAAGCTTGCTTACTTAGTGTTGTAAAGAGTCCAAAGCTGTTGCAGAGAAATCTGGCCACCATTACCTGGCTTTTTAGATGTGCAAATCTTCTATTTTCTGAAACCCCAACTCTAAATCACATCCGACCCTTCACCGACCTGTTGCAGCGGCACCACATCCGAATTCACTTTTCTGCAGATTCTATCTTTAGCATGCCACATTGAAGGGAGGTATTTGGCTCCATTCGCCACCATATCATCTGCAAATAGAAAGATGGAGCACCACCATAGCCGGCTGTCCATGCTCTGTTAAGCTTCTTGCCTATTTTTGGCCTCACGCTCCGTTTTGATAACTATTACATGTTGATCACGGGCCACAGTAATACCAGAGGCAATTGCAATTTTTATGGCCACGCCTATGGGCCATGGCCACGGCCACGCTTTCTGAACCATGCCACGCCCACAGCCATGCCCACAGGCCCAACCAAATTCACGTCAAAGCCACGCTCCTCACGCTCCTTGTTCCCACGCTCACGCGCACCCACGCCGTGACCCATTTGAGGGAAAAAAAAAAACCCACGCCCATGGTCACGCTCATAGCTCACGATCCACACCATGCAAAAATAGTCATGCATATTCATGTTGAGTCACGCTCTTCCAGATTTTGTGCACGCGGCTGATCACTGGGGACAATTTTATGGTTCTATAATAATTGTTTTGAAGTGAAATTTTGGGCACTATTTGTTAAAATGGACTTACCCATGATATAAGGGGATGGTCATCATATTTTGCTTGCCCCAGTTTCTATGATCCCCATGCTGCATCGACATTCCTTTGGATCTTCTTCGTCATCAACACATTTATAATGATCTTTTTATGGCGACACAACCCAACCATTACCATCATTTACACCCTAAAATTTTCGCACCCTGTTGTAATTGTCGGACTTGTCTTATAAAAGTCTATATATGTTTTTGTGCTAAAAACTTTTAGGGGGAGGCAGTGTTAACCACCTAGTGGTTAATATTATGTACATGCTAGGTGTCAGTGGTGGCAGATTACACTTGACATATTTAGGTTAGCATAAGTGTAGGGCTTAGATTTAGCTAGATGTAGGGCTCAGATTTGCAGTCTACACTATATTAGACCAGAGCCACTCCCAGATGTACTCAGGTTTTTATCTCAAGTTTGGAGAGCCTCATTTGGCGCACGTTCCCTTCACTCTTTGTACATATTTGTTTTCCTTGTTCTTATTTTGTGGTCATGAGCATTGCAGCTTTGTAGCATCCGGCAGTCATAGACTGCTGCTGCATGGTGTTTGCCAAGAACTCACAATTAACAACCATCGTTAATTGTGGTGCTAATTCTGATTCTGATTTTGGCAATAGGAAATTGACATGAATGCACATTGGTGCTAATTCTATAATGAGGCTAGCATGTTACCATGCACTGTAAATGTAAGTATGCCATTATTTTCTAGTTCTTGAACAAAAACATTGTGAGCAAGACCATTAAACTAATCCTTAAATTGAATATATATATACATATTATGTACAAGGTCTTCTATAAAGGAGGTACGTATATTCTAAAATGTGGAGAGATTGAAGTTTTTAGAATAATTCTTGGGGAGGACCTTGCTATGAAGGAGTTTGGAGCTTTGAGTAAGCACACATATCAAAAAGGTGGATGGTCTTGAAGATTATACCAAGGGGTGCTAGATTGCTTAGCTTTTAATGATTTGAATTACAAGTATCATAGGCATCTTAGTGATCTTGAAATAGTATGTGGACATTAAATGATGTATTCATGTTATGACGGAATACAAGAAACAAAATGAATTGAATTGAATTAGGATGAGATTATTATAGCCAGCTAGGGATAGCTTTTAGAGTTAGGGATACCTTCCCAATTCCAAGACATTGCTTTGGCATTCTTCCTACTAGTATAGTCTTCAGACGCTGTCAATGTTGCATGACGTAAAAATTATTATTTTTTTCCTAGCATAGCTAGTACCTTATTGAGCTTAAATAACTCTCAGGCTGAAACTCACTTCACACCTAACCAACCGATACATGTGATGCTGAACACGCCTTCAATAGGAGCATTGGCATCTAATATTCAGGAGCTGCTAGACATGCATGTTTAATTCATCACTCCACTGACATGTACGAATGTACAATTCATCGATAAACTTATTACTGTTTAGTTTTTTCCCTCGAAAACCCTTTAGGGCGGAGTTTTTTAATCCTACGATGTAATAAACTAACTGTTCTTTGTTTGTTTGTTTGGGTCCCCTAGGCCATTTTGTCTTCGTGAATGAAAAAAACTAATTCGCTTCATTTGTAAGAGTTCTTGTCAATAATAAAATTTCTCCTTAACCCATTGAAATTCAATGACTTCAAAATTGTATGAATCAAGTACTATTTTTTTTTGAAGAATATAGGAATATATTAAACCACTAGAATGCGATCAAGTACAATGATAAGTGTGGTGCTAAGAAATGAAGTGCCCATCATGATTCACAATCTGTAGGAATGTCGACCAAATTTCACGCTTAACTGTGCCAGACAAGCTTGAGACTTGGTAAGCCTGCCACAACTTATGCCTCAAGATCGGAACCAACCGAAAAGGGCTAAGCACTGCATTCTGAAAGACCTTCGCTCTCCGTCTTTTCCAAATCAACTACAGAAGCCAAGCTCTGCATAAATGGAATGCCTGTTGCTTGGCCACTGGCCAACTGCTAGGAAAGACTCCCAAGATAATCCTCTGACTGACAGTGAAGACCCAAAGAGGGCTCTCACCCTGGACCAAGCTGCCCCTACCTCTGTGCATAGGACAAAGCAGTGCTCAATGGTCTCTCGATGCCTCCCACATAAAGGGCATGTTTCCGCTACCTGAGGCTTGAACCTGTGGGCTCGGACATTCATCCTGAGGCTACGGTGCAAGATCTGCCACAAAAGGGTATGGATTTTAGGAGGAGGCAATGTATTCCACGTCCACTTCCACATGGCGGGCCACTTACTCCCTGGAAGCTTAAGTGACCACTTAGCCGAAGGCGGCAACGTGTTCTGAAGCGCTAGAAGCCCATACGCCGATGCTACAAACTGAGATGCATCAAGTCCACTATGCGACTTCCAAACGCGATTCACTTGAGAAGACCAATTCTGGCCCAAGTCCGTATGTCCCACCGCCGAAGGCCAAATCGTTCCCTAAAAAACTCCCACGGCGCCAGATGACCCTCCCAATACCAGTCACGGGTGGATGTTACCCCTGTAGCAATCCATCGGCGCTGAGTACGTGGGTGTAGGGAAGAGGCCAAGGGAGATGCAGAATCCAAGGATACCTAGAGAAAGGGCGATGAGGCTACCATACACTTGCTAGGGTCCAATGAAAAGAGAACCTTGACCACCTTCCAGGCCTTCAGAAGACCCTTAAGAAAAGGCGAAGCATGAGGGAATGGCCGCAAATCCTCAAACAGAGCCCACGGCAACTGAGCCAAAATTGCTGGCTTCCTAAACACAATAGAGTGGCGAAGCGACTGTGCCAACAGAGCCAAACCTGGGGATTGTTGCTCCTGCAACAACTGCCAGATGAATTTCGACACCAGAACCTACGTGTGCAACGATACACCAAGCATACCTAAGCCCCCCGCCTTTCTGGGACGCACACACTTCCACCATGCGACCTTCACAGTAGCCCCCTCCTCATTTCCTCCCCAAACAAAATTGCGAATGTTGTCATCCAACTCCTTAACCACACTTTATGGCACAAGTATGCAAGAGGCTGCGTAAACATGAGCGCTACAGAGCACTGACTTGGCTACCAGAATCCTACCAGCCATGGTGAGTTTACTTCCCCTCCACCAGTTCAAATCTTCGCTTAAAAATTCTCAGAATGTCTCGCCCAAATTGCCCTAGCATTAATGTCCAAGCCAAATGGTATGCCTAACAGGTTTGGCGGTTGTGTGTGGCGGTGTAAGAGCCAGTGGAAACCGACTCAACCACGGGGAGGAGGTTCCTCCAGTACCCACATGGCCGAGCACGCCGACCCGGTTAAGCAAGCACCCGAAGCTAAAGAAAAGGCATCCAAAATATTCTTGGTCGCACGGAGATTGGACTCATCGCATGAAGGAAGAGGAATGTATCATCCGCAAATTAAGCGCAAAACATTTGCGACCCATCACCCATATTGTCAAGAAGCGCCACACGAAAAAGTCTGCTTGAAAGAGCTTACGCCACTATAGTGAAACGTAAAGGGGGCCAAGGACATCCGCCTAATGCCTCGGCCCACGAGAGAAGATTGAAGAGGTCTCACCACGACACCACACCGCCGCCCTAGCGACCGCGTGCGGCTTCATAAGTTTCCACGAAACTAGGTCCACACCCAAAGGCCTGCAGATCATATCGCGCTAAGCGCCCGGACATTGTCATAAGCCTTGGCAAAGTCCAGCTTAAGAAAAACAAGGGGCTGCCTCATCCTACGAGCCCAATGCACTCCCTCAAAAGCAGCAGCCACATTATGAAGAATATTCTGCTGAGGGAGAAAACCAGACTGCTCTTAGGGTATCAACTCTGTTATTGATGTTAATTGCACCTTCTGTTGATTTACATTGATAATTATCGCTAGTTAAGGTAGATAACGCTCGTATAGCTCACTGGTGATGGGAGGTAACTAGCTCACTAGTTTGGTTACGGCTAGCAATAATCAGCTGTGCATTAAATAGGAAAAAAAATGAGTTTCATCATGTAAGCTTATTGACATGATACATGCACCTAGGCCACAACGTTGACACAAAGTACGAATGTACATTGTATGATGTCATGTGGATTGTGTCACGTTATATGGTCATTATCTCACACGTAACATTATACGAATTAAGCATAAAATATATGGGTGAAATTAAAAATTAATGCTGATGTAGTGTCGTGGCAAAATCATCCTTCACACTTCGCAGATTTTGCTGGATGGAATTACCAACGGTTAGGATTGTGCCACATCACTGCATTAAGAGTAAATTTAGTTTTACCCTACATATATCATGGCATGGCACACCTTGGTCCATTCAAAGGTACAAATGTGGCAAAATGAACTCCTTGAATAATTGCGTGGATGTACCAGCTTCGTACTTACGAATTTGTCGTTTATTTAATGACATCAACCTACTAACAATAGGTCGCTTTGGCCCCACTAACAATATAAAAATGACAAGTATTATATCTAACTACCCTCCACCTTAGAGTGATAAGGATACATTGTGGCATTATCTTGGGACGTTTGCAACTAGAACGATAATTGTTGCTTTGAACATCTTAGTACGGTGACAAGTAGAACGACGTCTTCTAGACCCTAGTGTATTACACATTGTAAAGTCAACTAAATTTGAATTATAAATTACTAAATGGAAAATTATATTGCATTGGGAATCTTTATATTCTAATAGTCAAGCATAAGCTTAAGGATACATGCTATTGGTAGATATGTGAGCACTTGTAGTGAAGTGCCATAAAATTTCCCACATGTCATTGGATATTAAAAAATATCTCTCGTTTCAGGAGTAAGAGCCCTTGACCCCACTTTTATAATTTAGTGTATTGGGAGATCTTAACTATTGTGTGTTATTTATTGCTAGTACAATAATAGTTTAACCATAGCTGCAAAACACATATTCTCTCGAGTATTATAATGGGTAAACATCTCAAAGGATTAGTTTTTTCAATGAGCCAATATCTCAGATGGTAGGTGCCAGTACCACGAGATACAAATTTAAAGCCCATATCTAGTAAAGGTTAAGAGTATTCAAATGTGGACAACTCCTCATTTAAGACCATCGTTAATTGTGGTGCTAATTCTGATTCTGATTTTGGCAATAATTAATATGAATGCAAATTGGTGCTATTTCTATAATGAGGCTAGCATGTTAGCAGGCATTGTAAATGTAAGTATGTCATTATTTTCTAGTTCTTGAACAAAAACATTGTGAGTGACACCATTAAACTAATTCTTGAATTGAATATACATATATAGTATGTACAAGGTTGTCTATACAGGAGGTCTATAAATGCTAAAATGTGGGGAGATTGAAGTTTTTAGAATAATTCTTGGGGAGGAGCTTGCTGTAAAGGAGTTTGGAGCTCTAAGTAAGCACACATATCAATAAGTTGGATGATTTTGAAGATTATACTAGGGGATGCTAAATTGCTTAGCTTGTTCTTGTTGTTGAAGGAAAGGATCAGCTTTTAATGATTTGAGTTACGAGCATCATACAATGATCTTGAAATAGTATGTGGGCATTAAATGATATCGTGTTACGGCAGAATATAAGAATCGAAATGAATTGAATTGATTCAAACAAAAAACGAAAAATTGAATTAAGCTGATATTATTATGGCCAGCCTAAGGATAGCTTTTAGAGTTGAAGAGTGTAAGGCAAACCTTGTATATCAGAGAAATTGTAAGGCTCGAGAAGAGCCAGAACTCTAACTGAACATGGGGATACTCAGAGCTGGTCTGAAACAAGTCAAAATTAGGCTAGAAGGGCCGGAAATTGGGCAGACCTGTTGTCAAATCGAATCCATGCCGAACGGATTGATGTGCAAGCCTTAGAAACAGCTTAGATCAGGTCCGATTCAGTCAAAGGGTCCGATTTGGTCTGAAAAGACAATTTTAGGGATGGATCTATGCGATGGAAGCAAGACGAGATGGCTTCCATGTGCTACAAAAAGTTCTAGATGTCCACACTTTTTTTGGGCAGAGGCCTATTGTTAACAATAAAACCAAGTAATAAATTCGTGGCTAGAATTGAATTAAATGAGTGAAGATGTGTCATTTCCAATGGTTGAATTTGTGAGAAGATGTGGTTAGGGCCATTGTAGTTAGCCTCAAGAGAATGATAGCAGTATCGAGTTTATGGGGAAGCTACCTGAATTAATAAAAGTTAAGGAAGGGATGTAATAAAATAAAGGGAAGGGATATTATTATTATAGATAGCCATAATAATAATAGGATAAATCAATGTGGGCTCCTCCATAGAGAATGATATGAAGAAGCTCATGGGGTCTTTTAAGGCCCCAACAAGTATGAAGCCATTACATGCTTAGTAAAATGCATAAGCATGACCAACGAGGAAAACAAGTCAACTTAGCTAGTGGATTTAATGGTCACACTTAGACGAGATGTTTCATTCCTTATGAACTTGATAGAATTGAATTTCTTTTTTTCCAAAGAGGAAAATGGGACCCAAACAAAGAACGCAAGAGGCCTAGTACTGTATAGGATTAAAAAAACCCCTACCCAGAAGAGTTTTCAAGGGAAAAACTATAGTGGTATAGGCTTGCCGATAAACTGTACATTTATGCATTCCAATGTAGTGACAAAGGACAGAACTGAGTTCGCATATCCATTACCTCCTGGAGATATGATGCTAGTACTCTCTCTGAAGTGGTTGGTACGTGTACCAAACCCGATATAACGTGCTTTGATAGGCCCAAATACTGGGCAGTTCTGTGAAGAGTGTGGAACTCATCTTCAATAACTCTTTGTTGGTAACATTGGTAGATCGTATCTCCTCATTCTTCCCAAGCCCATCCGCCTGCCTCAATTCTGAAGCGGTGCGTTCTTGTGCAAATGCATGCAACCATTCTATGCTTCTTCATGGGCATATGCGCTAACATGTACCATTGTGAACCCAAAATGACAAGTGCAAAATTAATCTGGGTTTTGTAGTGTGCTACCTTTACCAATTCGCTCAGGCGGTGCACTCTTATGCAAATGGATGCATTCATTCTGCTCTTCTTCATGGGCAAATGCGCTAATAGATAGCGTGAAACATCCCTAGTAGACTGATCTTTGGAAGCTAATTTAACCCCTAAAGTATGTATTTTGCCCCAGATAATGGTGAAAGAACCCCCTAATTGTAAGTATAAAAATACGAAATGGTAAAAAACCCCCTTTATTGCACGCACATGTCCCATACTGCAAACAATACTGAATCCCCCGGGCTCCGAGCAAGACTAGTTTGAGATGTTGCAAATATAAGAAATGCTTACCAAATGGCTCCAACAATTTAAGCAGAGTAAGTAAGACGGTTCTGACTCCTGAATGCACCCATGACAACTATGGCAATAACAAAACTACCCAACAATTGGTATAGCGCCATTGAGATTCAACATGTCCTAAGCTGCATATCCTCATCAATGAGAGCAGAAGATGCCCATTCCAACTAGATCCTAATATAATGCAAGTAACCACCTTTTATAAGCCAATGCCTGTAAAGATCAATAAAAGAAAAGTAGTTTCCAAATGGGAAAGTGTGCGAGAAATTGGCCGATAACCAAACAACAAAATGAAGAGGACACCAACGACATAGTGGAAAAATCCCTTCGTGAGAGAAAGAAAACAACACCAAATGACATAATTATAAAATCTATTGCCACAGAACAAGGACTGGTATGATAGTGGAATCAACGGGTATAAACTAGCAATAGTAAGGGACAATATCCGAATGTGCTACCGACCGATAACCAAGCAACAAAATGAAGAAGACAACAATGACATAGTAGGAAAATTCCTTCGCTAGAGAAAGAACAAGACATCAAATGACGTAATTACAAAAATCTATTGCTACAAAACTGGATTGGCATAATAATGGAAACGACAGACATAATGCTATCATGCATATACAGACAAAAAATATCAAGTTGCAATAAAAAGAAAATGTAGCTGAAAAGGAAACAAGGAAACAAAATATGTCAATACAAGGATCACAACCGTTACCAAAAGGATAAAAAGTTACATACTAACCATAAAGCCAACATACGTGGTACAATGAAAGTCATCTTCACATTTTATTTGAACACAAAGAAGGATGCACAAGAGGAGGCCACGCAGAGGTCTACATGTTGCAAAACTCGGAAGAAAAAATAGGAACAGAAGAATCTGAGATAAAAATGATGGAGGACCAAGAGTCAAACGTTGCTTAGAGGAAGAAGGTTGATAGAAAGCAAGCCCTACGAACTGTGGAATGTAAAGGGGAAAGAGATGGATCAAGCCAAATCGACTTAAAAATAGACCCACAAGCAATTAGGACATCTAGAGATGCTATAGTTACAGGAAACAAAGGAGATTTGTATTGATGGTCTGACCAAACCATTTGGGTTTAGATTCACAGTAGTACAGAGAGACATGGTGTTAGCAAATCCAAATAAGACCATTATCAAATTTGAACAAATAGGGAAAGAAAAAAAAAAACCTATCATAACAATTATGAAGGAAGGAAGGAAGGAAGGAAGTATATTTTAACGTCCACGGAGGCCAACTGGCCTATGAGACGGTGATACAATGTAGCGGAAAATTTCCAAACACAAAAGAAAACAACAGAAACCCTGTACAATGTGTCTCTACCACTGGGATGAAAAAACCCCCCATGTGGGAGGAAAAACCCTTGTAGTAGGCGTTGAGAGGCCCTATCTGGGCGCTCAAATTCCCTGTGCTGTGAGGGACTCCCCGACGGTGGAGACTTGCAGAATGTAGGATGCGAGACGTGCCACCATTGGCGAAGCCAGCAGTTGATGAATTGCTATCTCAGAGCATCTAAGATCGGCATGAGCTGCTCGGATGTGTGCATATGCTGGGCATTCCTGTAGAGCATGGTGTTCATCTTCTACTATCTGCATGTGACAGCACTGGCATAATCTCTCATGCTGGGGGATTCCCTGCCCTCCATCTGTACCCCAGCGGCCTGTCTCAATTCTGAGATGGTGGGACCCTGTCCTTATTGCAGCTATAGCTCTCCGTTTCTTGGTAGAGATGTGTGCCTTCAGATACTGGTGGGAGCCGTGTTCAAGCGACGGATTGACCTGCGTGTGGTAGTGCTCTGTTTTGGGCTTTGCAAGAGTGGGCGCATCCCACAGAGAGGCAACAAAGCGCTCATTGGCTCATTCAAATGCAGCTCCTGCTCTGCGATATCCGATATATACATAATGTGTTGATAGTCTATGGACCATCTTGCGAACCATCCCCTACAATGCTCCTGCCACACTCTCTTCAGACGTTGTGGCCCTTTTGTCAATCACAGAGCCCGGGGAGGGAGACGTTGTGCATCCATTCTGTCAACCTTATGGAAATACGCAAGGTGCCTGCGCATAACATAATGCTGCAGGGGCCAAAAGCCGCCTCATACAAACAAAATCCGGATAAGGCACCGTGTCCCTGGACGCCTAGGTCGTATGTCGAAAGCCTTTTTGTACCCTCTCTAGCTTATCCCAAGTACTTTTGCTAACCACGGCCCTAGACCTCTATCCCATACAAAGAACACCGGTTCCACGAGTGTGCTCGAAGCAGTGTGCTTTTCACTACCACCCCACGGGTCCACACTTAAAAACAACAAGAAAAGAAAACCACATGTTGTTGTTCAAAAACTCTACATGTGGTTATGTGGAGGTGTGGTTTATTAAGAAGACGGTGTTTTTTTTTTTTTTTTTTTAAGGAGCTATAGCTTTTTTTTTTTTTTGAAGGTGTAGTTTTTTAGGTGTGGTTTCATTTTTATGAAAGTGTAGTTTTTTTTTTTTAAAGATGAGTTGTTTTTAAGAGGATGTTGTTTTCTGAGGTGTGGTTTATAATAAGGTGTTGTTTTTAAGTATCTATTTTTTAAGGAAATATGGTTTTTAAGGTGTCGTTTATAAGTAGGTGTAGTTTTTAAGTAAGTTGTTTTTCTAAGGAAGTATAGTTTTCCAAGTGGTATGATTTTTAAGTCTAGGTGTTGTTTTTGAGGTGTGGTTTATAAGTGAGTGTAGTTTTTAAGCAGCTGTTTTGGAAAGAAGTATGGGTTTTTGAGGTGTGGTTTATAAGTGGGTGTAGTTCTTAAGTGGTTGTTTTTTATGGAAGTATGGTTTTCTGAAGTGGTGTGATTTTTTAAGTTGAAGTGTTGATTTTGAGGTGTAGTTTATAAGTGGGTGTAGTTTTTAAGTAGTTGTTTTTGAAAGAAGTATGGTTTTTGAGGTGTAGTTTATAAGTGGGTGTAGTTTTTAAGTGGTTGTTTTTTAATAAAGTATGGTTTTTCTGAAGTGGTGTAGTTTATAACTAGGTACAGTTTTTAAGAAGCTATTTTTTAAGAATAGAATAGAATAGAATAGCTTTTTTATCGTCCACTGAGACCAATCGGCCTATGGTTTTTTTGAGGTATGGTTTATATAATTAGGTGTAATTTTTAAGTAGTTGTTTGTTAATAGAGTATAGTTTTTTAAGGTGTGGTTCATAAGTAGGTGTAGTTTTTAAGTGGTTGTTTTTTAAGGAAGTATAGTTTTTTGTGTGATTTATAATTATGCGTAGTTTTTAAACACTTATTTCTTGAGGAAGTATGGCTTTTTCAGGTGTGATTTATAACTACGTGTAGTTTCTAAGTAGATGTTTTTTTTTAAGGAAGCATGGTTTTTTGAGACGCAACAATGCCAAGGTAGATCAAAGATGCCACGTGGGCTCCAACATGCCACCTAGGCTTCAACATGCCATCTGGGCTCCAACATGCCAAGGTGGCTCAAACATGCCATGCGGGCTCCAACATGCCACCTAGGCTGCAACATGCCAAGGTGGCTCAAACATGCCACGATGTTTTTCAAAACACACCACCTAGGATCCAACATGCCAAGGTGGCTCAAATATGCCAACGTGGCTGAAACATGCCACCTAGGGCTCCAACATGCCAAGGTGGCTCAAACATGATAAGGTGGCTCAAACATGCCACATGGGCTCCAACACGCCATCTAGGCTCCAACATGCCAAGGTGACTCAAACATGCCAAGGTGGCTCAAACATGCCACGCTGGCTCCAACATGCCATCTAGGCTCCAACATGCCAAGGTGGCTCAAACATGCCATCTAGGCTCCAACATGCCACCTAGACTCAAACATGCCAAGATGGCTCCAACATGCCACCTAGGCTCCAACATGATAAAGGTGGTGGGTCAAACATGCCAAGGAAACTCAAACCGCCATCTAGGGTCCAACATGCCACATAGGCTCTAACATGCCAAGGTGGCTCAAACATGCCACGTGGATTCCAACATGCCACCTAGGCTCCAACATGCCAAGGTGGCTCAAACATGCCACCTAGGCTCCAACATGCACCTAGGCTCAAACATGCCAAGGTGGCTCAAACATGCCACGTGGCTCCAACATGCCACCTAGGCTCAAGCCTGCCAAGGAGGCTCAAACATCCCAAGGTGGCTCAAATATGCCACACAAGCTCCTACATGCCACCTAGGCTCCAACATGCCAAGGTGGCTCAAACATGCCAAAGTGGCTCAAGCCACGTGGGCTCAAACATGCCACACGGGCTCCAACATGCCACCTAGGCTCCAACATGCCAAGGTGGCTCAAACATGCCACACATGCTCCAACATGCCACCTAGGCAAGGTGGCTCAAACATGCCACAGGTTCCAACATGCCACCTAGGCTCAAACATGCCAAGGTGGCTCAAACATTCCACGTGGGCTCCAACATGCCAATGTGGCTCAAACATGCCACCTTGGCTCCAACATGCCACCTAGTCTCAAACATGCCAAGGTGGCTCAAACATGCCACGTGGGCTCCAACATGCCAAGATGGCTTAAACGTGCCGTGGGCTCCAACATGCCACCTAGGCTCAAACATGCCAAGGTGGCTCAAACATGCCATGCGGGTTCCAACATGCCACCTAGGCCCCAACATGCCAAGGTGGCTCAAACATGCCATCTAGGCTCCAAAATGCCACGCAGGTTCCAACATGCTACCTAGGGTCCAACATGCCAAGGTGGCTCAAACATGCCACCTAGGCTTCGGAATGCCACCAGGCTCCAACATGCCAAGGTGGTCCAAACATGCCACCTAGGCTCCAACATGCTCTCCCTTCCTCCCTCATTCCCTCCCTTCCTCTCTCTACGTCTCTCTCTGATTGGATCTGACAGAAGCGTTGGCACCTTCCCTAAGTCAAACAAGGGCAGGACTTTGTGCGGCTGCGGTGAGAGGCCAGACCCCAGGAGATGGAATGGGGTTTGGATGTATCCTCCCCCCAGTGTGGCAATTAGAAGTCAAAAGTGCCTTCTGTAGTAGCAAGATTGTTGGGATCGTTCGGGATGGCCGATAGATACAAACTCTGTTATTTCTATCGCCATAGCTCTGCATGCATGTTCAAAAATCATGCACCTAGTTATCTATAAAACAACTGCGTTTCGCCCCAAAACACGTAAACCCCGGTGATGTTGCTAGGTTATTGTAGGGTTTACGTTATGGAGATTGAGTTTTGATCGGTTGCACTTGGGACATAGTCGAGAAGTTGCAGTTGAAGATGTGAAGCAATAGGAACTGACGGACATGAGTTTGGATCTATTTTCCTCCCACTATGGCAATTAGAATTCAAGAGCTGATTGTATACAGATTGTTTTGAATAGAAGCGCTTAAAAAAGTTGGAATTATTGACATTGTCATAGATTCTAATGCACTCTGGAAAATCTGATCATATGGCTTGTCTTCCTCTCCCATGCCCAACGAATCATTTGGGGATACGTGTATACAAGTGTGTTAGTTCATTCACATGCTTTGATATGCATATGGTGTGTTAGAATCTCCAGGTTGTTTAAGGCAACCAATCTTTGCGCAAAATTATGCAAAAGGCATCAATTGCATTAGGATCCCTAAAGCAAAATGAGGTAGTTGCACTTAGATCTGAATATCTCGAGTTATACTGATTTTATTCAAATGGTTTTTGGAGTAGCAACCAGTGAAAATTCGTCGCGAGATGTGGGAAAATTTTTTGCTCAATTTGGATCTGGGATGTCTGAGAAAATCGGGTTCAAAGTTGGACAAAAATTTGGCCAATGCACTTCCCCGAGACAAAACAAGGTCTACACACTCAAATGATGATATCTCGAGTTCTACTAAACAATTTTGCATGGTTTTTGAAATGACTACCAGAGAAAAGTTTTAGCAACATGTGGAAAAAAATTTGGCATGATTTGGAACTGGAATGATGGAGAAAAACGAGTCCAAATTGGATAAACAATTCTGCAAGTGAATGGTCACAGAAGACCAGCGAGCAATTTTTTGGATCTCGAGCTTGATAAGGGTTTTTTTGCATGATTTCAACTAACACAAGTCTAAATAGAGCCTAATATTATGTGCAAAATATGCCCAAGGTGGCTCAAACATGCCACCCAGGCTCCGAAATGCCACCAGGCTCTAGATAGGTTGCCGAGGCAGCCTTTCGTAGCAATGCTCCTCCGGGAGGCTATATGCTAATGCCTCCCCTCCTAGAGCTCGGTTTTCTTATCCGTCTATTGAATCCTCCTTTCAAGGACCAAGCTTTGAGCAGGTTCAAAAAAATCCAAGGGCGGTCTTAGAGAACTTATCAAACCGCGAAGTCAAGAGCGCCTTTTGCAGTAGCAAGATTGTTTGGGATCGTTCTGGATGGCCGATAGATCCAAACTCTATTATTTCAGTTGTCGTAGCTTTGCATGCATGTTCAAAAATGGTGCACCTAGTTATCTGTAAAAGCAACCACATTTCGTCCTCCGAAACGTAAACCCTGTGTGTTTCTAGGTTATTGTAGGGTCTATGTTATTGAGGTCGAGTTTTGGTCGTTTGTACTTGGAACAAGGTCAAAAAGTTGCAGTTGAAGACGCAAAGCAATAGGAACTGAGGGACATGGGTTTGGATCTATTTTCCTTCCATTTGAAGTCAAGAGGTGGCATGCAGAGATAAACCGATTCTTGAGTATTGATTGCTCACACTAATAGAGAAAAGTTATTGGGAAGCAATGGCAAAAATCTTGGCCAATTATGAGCTCAGATCCTTGAGATATTCGAGTTCAAATTCGGGACAAAATTTGGTCAATGAAAGTCAAACTACAAACAATAATTAAAAATGAGGATTTTGAGTTCCCAATGGAGTTTTTGATAAATTTCAAAGCCGAGATGTGCCAAAAGGAGCTGTGATATGGGGAAAGTGGTCAAACTGCAATTTGGATCACAAGAAGTATTTTTTGCGCATTGATTTGCACAAAACAGTCAAGAACAATCTCAGACAACATGCAAAAGTCTACAATATGAGTTTGGAGAAGGGGGAAGAAATAGGGGCGAGCAATGGTAATAGACATACATCATACAAATGGAATTTATGGATCCTTGATGGAAATTGGAGACAATAAATAAGATATGGCCATATGAATGTTTTGACCAAGGATTAGGGTGTAAGACCTCGAGACAAGAAATATAAGGATAAGGGCTAGAAGTGGTGAAATTAAGTGACTCAAGGGGTTATATACGAAAAAATAGAGAATTGGTCTAGGCAAAAAGTGCTTCAAAGGTGGATTTATGGCATGATAAGAACAAAAGGGGTAAAATAGGATATGGAGGTAGAAATGAGGGAAATGGCTAGGAATGTGGAACCAAATACCATGAGGTCTTCCAAATTTGAAGTTGTTGACTTCTAAATTTGATGTTAGACCCTGCGTGGCATGTCAGAGCCCACGTGGCATGTTGGAGCATGTTGTAACATGGCAAATTGGTGATGTGGACATGATGACTTGGATTTGCAGTAAATATGACAACCTTTGGAATTTTTGGTAGAGGAGTTTGGCAAGGGATAGAATAGAAGGAACTTTCAGAACTTAAAGAGCTGATTACCAGGGCCTTGCTAAGCTACTATAAAGGGAGGGTATGGACGTCAGAAGAAGGATCCTTAAAACCTCCCCGGAAGCAACTTGCCCCAAAAGTCCTCTTTGAAGGTCCTAGCGACGGATGAGCATCTCACCTACTCTAAAACTATGAATTGGCTCTGCCTTGCTTACTTGGCATGATATGTCACCAATGGCATGCCACATCATCATGCACATGTCAACTTTTGCAAATTTCAATTTTCTCCACTCATTTGCTAGCAATGATATAGAAATGATGACGTGGCATCAAAAGAGCAAGCAAACTACTTTCTTTTTAAGAAGGTGAGCATTTGCAAAAATTATGGTAGATGCCATGGCATGATTATGGTGAGGTGGCAAAGATGAGACTTGAGGTGGCAAAATATGAAAAGGTGACTTTTGCGAAAATTATGGGTGATGACATGGCATGAACATGTGAGTTGGCATCAAAGGAGCAAGCAAACTACTTTCTTTTTAAGAAGGTGAGCATTTGCAAAAATTATGGAAGATGCCATGGCATGATTTTGGTGAGGTGGCAAAGATGAGACTCGACGTGAAAAAATGAAGAATTTGCATAGACAATTTTTCAACATTAACATATTTCTCCATGGTGACATGGCATTTCTTTGGATGGTGTGGCGTGTGATGTGATGACTAAGCATTTTATGCACTTTAGATAGAAAATGACTAGGCCAATGTAAAAAAAAAAAAAAAAGTGTTTTTGAGTGAGATAAGTAGGTAATAGTGGCAAGCAAGGTGATGTGGCCTTTGGAAATGAAGGTGATGTGGTAATTGGAAATGACGAGGTGTCATAAGAAAAAAAAAAGAACTTCATAATTTTTGAAAAGATGACTTTTTCAAAAATTATGGGTGATGACATGGCATGAACATGTGAGTTGGCACCTATGGTGATGACATGGCAAAACACGAAGGGATATAAAAATATAGAATTTGCCAAGCGAATTTAACTTCTTAGAAGAAGCATGTTCACCAGGATGCCCCTAGATTTCCTTGCTAATGCTAATGCATGAATGGCATGCAGGAATTTGTCATGTTATATTATATTGGATGCTGGAAGCGCGCAGAGAACATTGAATAGAGTTTAAAACTCTAGATGATCTGAGACATGGATAAGTCTGAGTATTTGCAAATTTATCTATGGTTTATATTCATAGACAATTACCTGAGACATTCATGAATTACAAAGGTGCATAGAGAGTTTATTATTTAGGTTGAAGTGATTACTTGCACCTGCATGAATTAACCTAGGGCTTATTATGATTAATTCCCAATAGCTAAGATTTTCAAATTTGAGTCGAGCTATGATTTTAGAATGTAGATGTACGTGGACCAACGACACATTGATATGAACAAAAAGCAATAAGGGAAATTCAAATAGTCAGTTCCCGGGATGATAAATGTGGGGCAGTCAATCGGAAACAAGAAATGAACAAGTCTGGAAGAGGTTGCAATGCCTGTGCTATCAGAGCTATTGGAATTGAAAACAACCTAGAAGATATTGAGTTACAAGTGACGATCAGCCATTGTCCATCGAAATATCATTTGCTAAATATTTATCTATTCACAAGGGGCTTTTTTTTATAAGTTCGAATTGGAAAAGAGTCTATTGAAAAGTTTGAATTCTAATATTATGTGAAACTTATAAGAGCCGTCGGATGAAAAATAAACCAAGGGCTTAGATCTCGATCCTTCTCTTCCTGTCTGATTGGTCGAACTTTTGGCGGTAGGCGGCGGGCTTTTTTGGCGGGCTCCAATCCCCTTCTTCTTTTCTAAATTCAGATTCCAGGCCATTCTCCGACCTCTGCTGGACCTCCTTTGTTTCTCTTCAAAGATCCGGATCTGCCTTTTCTGCCGGATTCATAGTTTGGAATAGATTTTCATTGCCGGATCTGTGTCATTTGCCCAGTATTTTATCAGTATTAGCCTCACTGATCCATGCATTTGTCCTGCAAAGAAGGCCAGATATGGCCTACCCTGAGATCCTGGCAGTTTGCTATTGATTTGTGCTTTTGGGTCGGCGTCTGAACCATGCGTGATGCTTTAGAATGGAACAGACTTTCGAACTATCAAAGCCAAGAGACGGCTTGGTCCTGGACAACAAGAAACTCATCGGAATCTGTTGATATGGACACTGGAGCTAAAGGCTTGGGGCTGGCCTGCGCTTTTGGCTTCACAGAGGCCATAAAAGGAACCGGCTATGCCTCTGTTAATCTGGAGCAAAATGATTTGGCATCAGCAATAACTACAGTTCGTCAAAATGGAGCTGTATTTGTCTTATTGGCCACTGGTTCCACAAAAGAAGCGCTGCCTTTTGGGCTCTCAGCGGAGAGACTTGTTTCCGACTATCTAAAATGCATGTCGGAGTATATTGTGAATCATTTGAAGGAAAAATATGGGAAGCATTTTGTGAAGCGGGATGTGCAATGGTGCATAACGGTGCCTGCAATTTGGGATGAGGGTGCTAAACAGAAAATGCAAGTGTGCTGTGAAATGGCCGGAATGGTAGAAGGCAAATAAGACTGCAAGGATTCATCTGCAAGCGCTCATAGTTTGCGAATAGTTTAGAGCTTGAAGCAGCATCCATGTACTGCCAGAGGCAGCTTCATCATATTTCTCTACAAGTTGGAGATGGATTCATGGTTGTAGATATTATGTTGATCGAAATCTGATCAGTTATGGTGGTTAGGATTGGGTGCATGCACTCCGAACATAGTGATGAATGTTGCAGTGTGTTGCAGTGACAAAATTTGGTGTTTTTGCTTAAGCACAAACACAAATATCATCACAATAGACTCCTGCGGTATACCCATTTGTCCAAGCCCTCGCTGCCTCTGTTTTGTGGGAACCCACATCCCAATTTGTGCTATCTGATGCAGACCCGATCTGGAAGGGTTTTTTATTCAATCTGTATTGGAGCGAATTTCTTGACTTTGGATTCAGGCCTGGCTTGGATTTGTAATGGCGAAGCTTGGTCTGAAACATAAACATTTTCTTTTTCTATGGATAACCATAGAAAATCAGTAAGAACAATGGTAGCTACAGCTTTTATTCTTGTAAAACAATGGAATTTGTGGATTTTATGGCTTTTATATACTGTTGTTTTGGAGCCCTCAAATCGAAGGGGAAATATGTTAGGAAATTGAGTATGAAATTGAGTTATTTCTAAGTTTTCCTCTTTCCAACATCATGTTGTTTTTACACCCACATCCTTTATAAAAAAAACAATTCATCATGTTGTTTTTAAAACGGCGTCATTTAGAACCGCGTCCTTTATTATGTTTCTAAAACCACGGCATATATTGTTGTGGAAAAACAACACCTAAAGGTCTTTACTTTTATAAAGAACTACATGTGATTTGTATGTAAAACTATATCAAAATTCCTTCTCATCAGAAAAACATTATTGGAAAACAACAGCTATTCTTGAGTAACCACATATCATTTTTCGTGAAAATCAACACTTGGAAACAATATAGCTAAGAAAAAAACCCAGAAACCTACGTGTAGTTTCTAGCAAAGTCGGACAAAATTTTTTACGTGGTTTTTCAGTGTTGTTTTTCTGCAAAACAACAGTTAAAAGCAACATGTGGACCTTTTAAGTTTATTGAGAACCGCATGTCTACTTTTTAGGAAAACAACACTTGAAAACTATAGCTACTTTTAAAAAACAACATGTAGAAACACATGTTAATTTCTACGCGTAGATAATTTTGACAAAATTCTACGTGTAGACTTTTTCTGAAAAAACTACATGTATAAAAATTTTGCTAAAAACTACACGTCATTTCTAGCAAATCCGGACAAAAAACAACACGTAGTTTTTTGGTGTTGTTTTTTTGCAAAAAAGACACTGAAAAACAACATGTGGACCCAGTTTTGGGGTGGTAGTGTTTCGTGCTCCAATCGCGCGAGATCTATTCTAGAATAATTTACTATTCTCGCATTGCATACGGGGTTTTCCATCTCTACCGACCCTTCTTTCTTTCTATCATCCCATAGCATGTTAGCAGAGAAATCGATTCCCAGATACTTAAAGGTCCTTACAACTTCCATCCTTTGTCCTCTGTAATAGAAGTCTGGGATATCATGCTGCGCAGACAGGATTGGCAACAGCTTAGTTTTCTGCTGGTTGACTGTCATTCCTTCTATGTCACAGAATTGACTGGGAGCATCCAAATGTTCCTGCATACTCCTAGCTATATGGGATAATAAGCCCAGATCGTCTGCATAGAGCAACTGATTTACTGTATATGCCTCTGGCAACTGTGGGCCACCACCTCCATGTTCTTGCATCCAGGTCTCCAACTTGTCAATATAGAGCGTTGGATATAATGGGCATCCCTGTTTAACACCTATGGTGTTGTTCACCCGGTGGTCTGACGCAGGCAAAGTAGCATATATTCCGTCATAGAGCCGGTAGATGGCATTTTGCAAATCCTATATATGGGACATGTAGCTCCTGCAAGCGTTGCCACAATAGGTCCCGAGGGACCGTATCATATGCCGTCTTAAAATCCCATTTAAACAAACAATACAAGTCACGCGTGCATTGCGGCTAGCTTCCATAAGGATTCCGAGAGTGAAAATATGATCACTGTGGAGTGGGCGGTATGAAAACCCGCTTGGCCAACGCCGCGTGCTCGGTTCCTCAGCCCATTCGTTAACTTCTTCTCCAAAGACACCCGCTAGAAGTTTTGGCGAAAGTAACGGGCTCACCATGATTATAGGGTAGTTGGTGGAGTCATCCCTGCTTCCCGTCTTATGAATAGGGGTGACCTTGCTAACCATCCATTCCTGCGGGATGCCCTCTCTGATGGCCTGATTGATTATCCCTGTCAAAGGCCCGAGCAAAGCTGGCCCACCCCATTTCAACGGCTTCGGCGAAGTCCCCGCAAGTCCCTTTGCTTTACCATTAGCAAGATGCCTAAGACCCGGTGGATGTCGCCTCAAAAGTAGTGTTTCTCCCGGTGATCCGCACGTCGGCGATTGCTCACGGGGGTCATACAACTCCTCCAACCATTGTCTCCACTGGTCTGGGGTAACATTGCCAGGTGGTTGATGCCTCTTATACAACACTCTACGCCAAAAGGCTTTTGGCTCAGTCACCAGTAGATCAAACATGCGTTGCTGATTTTCTGCAATGTAGCGATGCTTTTTGAATTTCAAGAATGCCTTATAGTCCCTAATGGCCTGTGGCTGGAGCTGTGGATCTAAGATGGTGCATAGCTGACTCTTTAGAGCCTTACATTCAGCGTCAAACCAGGGGTTTTGAGGGAATTGCGCAGCGTCCCTTCACGGGGGCTTTCTTGCTGCAAAGCATTCATTGGCTGCTGCAAGTACAAGGCCTTCACCAACCATTCACACTTATCATGCAATGTATAGAGGGCATCAATCCCCTGTAACTCACGTTCAAGCGCTACCTCATATCCTGCTTGCTTCCGATAGTTCGGGGTGTATCCCAAACCCGGGGCTTCTGTGTACGCCCCGAAAAAGTGCCTCCAATCCAAAGTGACATACAGTGGGTAGTGGTCTGACAAAGTCTCTTCATCTCTTGTTCCTGTGCCTGTTGCGAAATCTCGAATGATATCAAGTTCTGGCACTGGAGCTAGGAGATAATCCACCACGCTGGCTCCACCATCGCCCCCGTCTCTTCTGCAAGTGAAGCCCCCTGCTCGCGGCCACCTGAGCATACCATTGCAGATCACCATATCGAAGATCCGACATAGCTGGACCAACTCTCTTCCAAAGGCTCCGGAGACTGTATCCTGGGAGCGTCTTGCATGCTGGGATGCCTCCGTTTCTAGCCAAAGTGGGTTGGAGTCAGCATTTCCGAAAAGGTGACCGCCCGCCAGCGCGGATGCGTGCATTGAAATCTCCCAATAAAACACATGACCCTCCCCGGCGTCTTGCTCTATGTCATCATACGAGTTCCCTATAAGGCATATGCACATCTATATCGCGATGCACCACGTAGAACTTAGAAGTTTCATGGGGGATATAATATCCTGCGATAAACAGTGGGCGATGGTGAGGCTACAGCACTCGTATCCACAGGTAGCGGTTGAGTGTATCAGCCTTATGGAGCGAGACTGTGGATACCATAGCGTCTTCGTAGTAGCACGCGACCCTCCATACCCCGCCATGGCTCATTGGCCGGTGAGAAATGATGATACCCTGGGATGTCCGGTAACAGATGACCACTATATTCCCATGTCTCTTGCAAGAAGATGATGTCTATGCAGTAGCAATTTCAGCAATGCCCCTCGTAAGGCTTGGGAAATCCCTACAGGTCCCACGATACACCGGAAGGCACTCTTCCTATGCTGTCTGTGGTGATTGCCCTATCCCAGTTCCCATGGAGGCTGCAGGAGTTGGGTAATTGGCAGGTGCTGGGGTTCTCATGTCCTCTCTGGCTGGTGGGTGGTGCCGGTACTTGGTCACAAGGCCGTGTGTGATCCGCCATTCTAGAGGCAGGGGATCCGAAGTGCTTGGTCCCCCGACGCCGCTTACGCGCCATTGTTGGCGTGGAGGCACAAATACCTTCATTTTGCCATTCACCAGGCCTGCCGATCCCCCTGCCTGCCTGACCTGTCTAATCTTTGCAAGCTCCTCCTGCCTCTCCTTCTGTTGAGCCGGGGTCAGATCCATATCTAAGTACACCGATGTCCCCTTCAAGCGACTAGCGCGCTGCAGTATCAACGTCTTCGACGCCTGGTCGAGCACTGTGAGTTTAACTAGTCGGGGTCTCATGCTTGGGCCTCCGGACTGGGTCGGTTTCTTCTTTGTCAAGTCTTTCGCAATTGGAGCCTTGCCAATACCGGGGGCATGGAGCTTAGGCGGGAGATCTTCCCCCTGTTCTTCAGGCAAGCCCCGAACCACAATGTTCAGCCGACGAGCCTGGCGGTCCTTCTCCTCGCGAAGGACCCGTCTAATTCCCTGTGCAACCTCTGCCTCAGGTATTGGGCATGGTGATGGTGCTGCCCCTGTGGTGGTACTTGTCTGTTTCATCTGCATGCGCAGATCATACATCTCCCGCTGGAATTTTGCAGCTGTACCACGTCCTCCGACATTTGCCGTTGGAGCTGATCTAGACGTCGGATTGCATTGCTCATGGTGTGGGACATTGCTGTCAATTCACTTCTTAGCTGGGGGACAATATCGCGTCCTTGTCTGCGCTCAAAGTCACCCAGCCCAAAGCGGTCATCCAGTGGCCTGATGCATTCCTCCAGCGTCGAAATACGTTCTTTTTCTTTCGCCAAGCGTTTCTTGAGAATAGGCGCGGTTTGGTGTCCCTTTGCATCTCCACACTGCCACTTGTCCGAATGGCATTCGACTTTCCCTCCGGGACATGTATTGCCTCTCTCAGGTGATGTACTTTCGAGGGGAGGAGCCCCGCCATTACGTGGGCTTCTTTTAGCATGCAGATTTCCCTCCATCGTTTGTGAGGCCTACAACTTTCGAGCACTCTGGAGAGAATTAGAGATGCGCAGGAAGTATATAGAGATTCAAAGATTGAAAAGGAATCACAAAGAGTGCCCGCTCTTAGTGGTTGGCATGGGGGGGAGGGGGAGAGGAAGGGTTTGGGAGGGTTCAACCCTATGGGTGGGGGGCTCAATTCTGGTTGCTGCCGGAATTCTTTTGGAGTGGGAAGGAGTTGGAGGCTGGGCTATTAGATCTTTTGCTCTGTAGCTTGGTATCTAAACCGGCGTACTTGACGAAAAAGTGATTTAGTTTTTTATTTGGAGCATCAAAAACCCTAAGTGCGCCTGTTTTGACCAGGGCGCTAGAGAGAGAGTGAGGGCGCTATGCTGATGAACAAGAAACAGCAAGCGATACTGCACAGAACGGCCATAAAGTAGCATCGCACAATTATAGAGAAAAGAAACCTCAAACTAGATAAGAGGCATACTAGACATACTAGAAATCGGGAGAGAGAGAATGAGGGGGGTGAGGGCGCGTCGATGAACAAGAAACGCCAGATATTGCCGTAACGGCCATAAAGTAGCATCGCACAATTATAGAGAAAAGAAACCTCAAACTAGATAAGAGGCATACTAGACATACTAGAAATCAGGGCTTAGAGAGAGAGTGAGGGCGTTGAGGGCTTATGCCGATGAACAAGAAAAAAGAAGTTTACACCGCATTTAACGGCCATAAAGTAGCATCGCACAATTATAGAGAAAAGAAACCTCAAACTAGATAAGAGGCATACTAGACATACTAGAAATCAGGAAGAGAAAAAATGAACTTAAGAACTTGTATAACCATGCATCCAACTGTTCAATAAAAATAAACACTACCAGCACTCCAAGAAGATGCCGATAAGGGAGCAAGAGGGCAAATGATATATAAACCCTAACCCCTAAAATGGCGATCCTACAATGTCGAATGGCTGATATTCTTATTGAAACCTTGTCCAAATTTTTTATATTTAGATCCTTTGTTCTTGTTAGCTCCACTTTGTCATATCGCCAACCTCAGGATTTTTTTTTTATCATCCCCCCTTTTTTTCCTTTAATCAAGACAATATCTTCTATTCATTTGGACTATACATATGGAAGGGATGCTTAAAGTAACCATCACCAAAATGGACCTCTCTACATAGCAAAACTTGAGAGATCAAAATAGAAGACATATTAAAGATAGTTATTTTATGTCCAAATACTTAGACCTTTATGTCAGAGTATTGTGATTGAGATATTAGAAGCTTAAAGTAAAAAAATTCCAAGTGCGGCCTGAATCAAGTCTCTCAGATTGGACTCTTCTATGTCATTTCTGCCAAACATGTTAAGCCAATCATCGAGCTCCTCAATGTTGTGCAGTGTGTTATTCAGAAGCATTATGGATAAAGCTTCACGCTGCTTCTGCTGCTTTTGAATCAGTTTTCTAAAATCTTCAAGGAGTTATGCAACCATAGATCTTCTTCCTTTAAAACACGTTTGCGTGCCTTCGCCCTAATGATGTGTGCCTTCAAAGAGATGAGTGCATCTGCAATCTCAGCCTGGGCCATTTAAGCCTCCTGATTGTAAATTCGATAGGAGCCGTGTTCCCTCAGCTTGTTAAACTGGGCTGCAAAAGATACAGAAACAAAGTGTGTGTTGTGATTGATCAAGGCCCACTATCTAGGCCAAGTATTCCTGGATCTAGAATCCCTTCTTGCTCCTGCAAAACTAGAGTAAAGAAGTTAAACAAACCCCTAAAGGAGCCAACTTTATCTTACATTTTATTATATTCCAAACCTTTTTCGCTCTTATAGGCAATTGTTGCTTCAATAAGTTTAGCTAAGAATTGTCCTTTTAGCCAATTTAGATTCCAATGAAGATGCTGCAAAGTACCCATGTTCCTATGAATCCAAATACATCAGATTGCTATTGTCCTCATAGTTGCTATAAAGAGGTGGTTTCATAAAAACTTCCAAGAAACTGTTGCTTGAGTTCCCTGGATCTTTAATGACCAAGTCTTTTACCCATTTCAAAAGGAGAGTAACCAAGGGTATTGGAAAATACGAAGGGGAGTTTTATCCTGTCCGCATCTAAGTCTAGATGTTTCATCTATGATATCATTATATTTAACTGCCAATGTGTTACAGGCTAAGTGATATGATGGTTTTTCCCTAGTAGCTCGGGGGTGTGGTCCATTGTTATGCACTCAAAATAACCTTATTATGGAGTCTTAATCTTTATTTGATACCCTAAGATAATTATCCTTGTATTAAGCCAAGCTAATCTCCTTGATAATATCCCAGTCCAAAAATAGCAGTTTCTAAAAGGATAACTTCAAAACGTTATATCTCAGCTAATATAAGTCAGATTATTGCGATCCAGGGCTCATTGGAAAGCTCTCAGAGTCTAGTTTCCGGATTGGGGTCGTTCATCTCCTAACTCCTTGTGGATCGTGAGTTATCGCCAAAAGAATGGCCGTGGGTCAGACTGGACTGCACAGCCAAGATTTCTGTCCTTGCCTCCTGAACCCTTGTTGCTTTCACAAACCTTGCCTTCATCTTTAAACCCTACTTTGGAGTGCATATCAGGCTGAGATAACGATTTCTCAGGCTCAGGATAACGGTTTCCTGAAGGACCCGGTTGGGTGGTGAGCTACCTTCTCTAATCTCTATTGCTCTAATGAGTTTATTATGATGCAGGGTTGAAGAGATCGAATTCTTTGAGGTAACTAATCTGAATTTGTGTTCTTTTGTGCATTCCATATCAATTGGTATCAGAGCTAGTGATTCTGCCACACCTGTGAGTATGGGAAACCCAAGCTTTGATGCCCAGTATACCAATCTGAGCCAGCAACCGCCACTTCATGATACCTCAGAGCCCTTTGATCATGCTCTCTTCTGGAATAGCATTGCCGTAGCTGCTGGAGTAGCACAACAACTAGGGTTGCAGATGCCGATTGGTCCAGCTGAATCTATCCAGAGACTGGCAACTCTTGCTGAAGGCCTTGGTTACACTATTCCATCTTCAGCAAAACAGGCTATAGCTTCTTGGAATCATGTTGCAGGGCAGATGCAGATGCCTCCCTTGCCTACTGAGCCTTATCCAGAGCCGCCGCCGGAAGAAGCATTACCTGTAACTCTTGTGCAAGATGCCGCAGAGAGATACCCTAGGCTGGCAAAGTGGTTGGAGAAGGCGGATTTGCCTTTCTTTAGGGTGAAAGCATGCTAGGGTGTACCATCTAAAGTACTTTTTAGGGAGTGCGAAACTACCCAGAAAAGTACCCAGCACTGGGTACTGGGAACTTGCATAAATGCTGCAATAAATAATAAGTTTGCGAGTTAATCCATTTATATTAGTCTCTAATAGTATTGTTATCCTCTAATACTATAGATTGACATGTTATTGACCTTCAATTCAAAAAATTTCGATTGATTTTAATGGAAAGAAAAAACAGAAAGTTCCAGTTTTAAAAGTACCCAGTGTAAGTACTTTTGAGGGTTCCAAAAGTGGTACACCGTAGCATGCTTTTACCCTTTAAGGGAGGTGTGAATGTGAAACCTTCCAAGGTCACCAGTTTTCTTAGCATCTTTGAAAGGCACTTTGAACGAGTTAATGCGACAGAGCAGGAAAAGATGCATGCCATGGATGTATGGTTGGATGAGGAAGCCCAGAATTGGTGGCATGGAAGAAGAGCTATGGCGCCGAGGATAGACACTTGGTCTGCTTTCAGACGAGCTTTTGAAGCCAAATATTTACCTTCTAACTATCATCAGGTACTTAGGAGAGAATGGGATATTTTGAAGCAATCTGACCAAGAGACTGTAAGTCAGTACACTACGAAGTTCAATTTCTTGGCATCACAAGTCACTAACTTGGGAGTTCAGACTGTGGATGAGAAAGAGTTGCTTCGAAAGTATATTAGTGGCTTGAAAGAAGACATCTTTGCAGAGTTGGATTTTGTAGAACCTGCAGATCTGGAGGAAGCAGTTCGCAAGGCCAATGCAGCAGAGCGAAGATTAAATCCTAAGCTTCGCAAGTACAATATATGGGATAGTTTGTATGCATCCAGGGATGAAGAAAGTAAATCATTTCGGAAGAGATTCAAGCCTGATGACAGGGAGCGCAAGTTTGGAAAAAGGGGAAAATCGAATTGGAAGAAAAATGATAAATCAGGTCAACAAAGAAGCAGAAACCCTAGAAGACCATGGAAGTCTGATGAGAAGAATGTGAAGTCAGAAGGGCCTCAACAAGGTTGCTTTATTTGTGGAGGACCTCATTTTAAATCTCAATGCCCACAGGTTGACAGGTCAAGAGAGCAATCTAACGCGAAGCCTGCAATTAAGAGTACTCCTTCTAAACCAAACCCAAGGGCACATGTTGCTTTTGTTGATGAACAACCAGAATGTTCTAAGGCCAGTGAGGAACGAGCTAAGAAGACAGCTGAAGAAAAGGGGAAATTGCAAATTTCCTATATGCAGCATCTTAGCAGTGGAACTCCAATAGTTCAGAGTTTTTGGTTGTTCAAGGTGAATGGCTATGTTTTGAACAGGGAAGCTGTTATACTTCTTGACGATGGTTCCACACATGATTTCATTTCTAGCAGTTTGGTGGAGAAGTTGAAGCTTCCTATGTTTGATTTACCTAATACTGTCACAGTGGTACATGGAATGAATGGATCACATGAATCTTGTCATAAATTTGTTTGTGCACCAATCCAGATAGGAGAGTACAAAGAGACAAGAGCTATGATGGTAGCACCTTTGGGTTCAGTGGATATCATACTTGGCATGGGATGGAGGATTCAGTATGGAGCAATACCAGATTACAGGAATAAGTGTATGACTATCTTTGTTGATGGGAAGTCAATTAAAATTCATGCCAATGTACTTGAACGATGTACTCCTTTATTATCTCACACTGAGATAAAGAAATTAATGAAATCAGCTGTTCAAGCTTACTTTGTTTATTTGAGAGAGTCACCGCCTCCAAATAATGTGCCTTCTGAATTATATAATTTTCTAAGACAGTATGATAATATTTTTAAAGATGAAGAGACATTAGATCTTCCTCCTGCACGGCCAGAAGATCATGCAATTAATTTGGTACCTGATGCCAAGCCTCCAAGCAGAGCTCCTTACAGAGTAAGTCACTTTGAAAAAGAGGAACTAGAAAGACAAATCAATGAGATGTTGGATAGGCAACTTATTCAACCTAGTTGTTCACCTTTCGGAGCTCCAGTAATTCTTATTAAGAAGAAAGATAAGGGATACAGAATGTGTGTAGACTATAGAGCTCTCAACAAACTCACTGTGAAAGATAAATTCCCAGTACCCAGAGCTGATGATCTTTTTGATGAGTTAAGAGGAGCTTGTGTTTTCAGTAAGATTGATTTAAAATCAGGATACCATCAAATAAGGGTGCGAACAGAGGATATCAGCAAAACTGCATTTCGCACTACCTTTGGGCATTATGAATTTCGTGTTATGCCATTTGGATTGACTAATGCTCCTGCTACTTTTTGCAGACTCATGCAGAGAATATTGGCTCCTCTAATAGGGAAATGTGTGGTTGTGTTCTCTGATGATATTCTCGTGTATAGCATGAATATTGAAGAGCATAAGCAGCATTTAGAAGCAGTGTTTGAATTATTGAGAGAGAATCACTTGTATGTTAATGAATCCAAAAGCAGGTTTTTCATGAATGAAGTGGTTTATCTTGGACATGTAATTTCCAAGGATGGTATTCGGATGGATCCTGAAAAGGTCAAAGCAGTTCTCCAGTGGCTTAGACCAACTAATCTTAAAGGCTTAAGATCCTTTGTACAGTTGTGTAGTTATTACAGAAGATTTGTAGAGCACTTTGCAAGGATTACGTTGCCATTAAATAGGTTCTTGAGGAAAAATGTTACATTTGTTTGGGATGAACAAGCGGAAAAAGCTTTTCAAGATTTGAAGGCCATAATGGCTAGTGAGCCAATTCTAGCTTTGCCTGATTGGAATAAACCTTTTGTTGTATGTTCTGATGCAAGTGGAGATGCTATAGGTGCTGTGCTTATGCAAGATGGTCATCCTATTGCTTATGTTAGTAGAATGTTGAAGGATAATGAAAGGAAGTACAGTGTTTATGAAAAAGAGCTTATTGCTCTAGTGCATGCGTTGAAGCGCTGGAGACATTATCTTATGGGCACAAAGTTCATTGCCAGGTTTGATCAGCAAAGTTTGAAATATATTGAGACCCAGGATATCATAAATGCTTGGCAGTTGAAGTTAATTGATACAATTAAAGATTTTGAAGGTATTCAGCTTGAATATAGGCCTGGAAAGGAGAACAGAGTAGCTGATGCTCTTAGTAGAGCCTTTGTGAATGCAATCTCCATTGCTCGTACAGCTGATTTGGATCCAATGAAGGAGCAGTATTTTGCCGATAATACTTTTAGAGCACCTTATGCAACTCTTATGCATGGAGATAACTATCAATTTCCTGATTATCAGTTGGTAGCTGGCTTCCTTTATTATAAGCATCGCCTATGTGTGACTCAGGGATTTAGGCAGCAGATGCTTCAAGAATCTCATGAGCCTCCCTATAGTGGACATAAAGGGGTGCAAGCTACACTAGCCAATATAAAAAGAAGATTCTTTTGGCCTAAGTTGGATAGAGATGTTCGAAAGTTTGTGGAGCAATGTACAGTTTGTCAACAGGTTAAGTCATCAACAGGTAAACGTGCAGGAGTGCCTCAGCCATTGCCCATACCATTGGAACCATGGAAGCATATTACTATGGATTTTATACAGGGCTTGCCTACTTCCACTCAGAAGAATAATCAGATTTGGACAGTTGTTGGTAGACTTTCTAAGCAAGCACATTTCATTCCTTGTAGAGCAACAATGACAGCTCCACAAGCTGCTAAGATATTTCTTAAAGAGATATTTAGGTTGCATGGACTTCCTGATGTTATTATTTCTGATAGAGATAAACTGTTTTGTAGTAAATTCTGGTCAGCATTGATGAAGAATTTGGGAACCACTCTCAAGTTCTCTACTGCTTACCATCCTCAGACAGATGGCTAATCAGAAGTTGTGAATAGGACTATTGAGGATATGCTGAGAGCATATGTGGCCGATCGGAAGACACAGTGGGAAGATTATCTTTATTTGTTGGAATTTGCTTATAATAATACTGTGCATTCAGTTACACAGAAAACCCCTTTTGAGATTGTTTATCGTGGGTCTTTGGAAACCCCAATTGCAAAGCTTACTAATCAAGTTCCTGCCTCAGATGCATTGACACAGGACATGTCTACAATGCTTGAACAGGTAAAGGAAAGAATTCAAAGAAGTCATCTGGCTTTAAAGTCAAGATTAAGCAAGCGCATGAGAAAAGTTGAATTTAAACCTGGAGATTGGGTGTGGATACATTTGCATAAGAAGAGATTGAGAAAAATGGGACTTAAGTATCTCAAATTGGCTTTAAGATACTATGGACCATTCCAAGTGGAAACTAAAGTTGGAGAGAATGCTTATAAATTGCGCTTATATGGGAAATGGACTTCTTTGCATCCTGTTTTTAATGTGGTTTTGCTTAAACCTTATAAGGGCAAGGAAATTGCACCTGAAGTACTGCAACAAATGGAGAATTCTGATCCTCCAATTATTAAGGGGGAGGAAGAAATTTTAGAGCCAGAGAAAATACTAGCTCACCAGGATCATCAGACAAGAAGGTCAACATACCGCAGGTATCTAGTGAAGTTTAAGTTTCACCCAGCCAGTGATGCAGTTTGTCATGAACCTACTCGAAAAACAAGGAAAATACGTGGAAAATACGCAAGAAATACGGAAGAAATACGTCAAGATCGGCAAAGAATCTGATATATGAACAGGAATCAATAATACAATAGTCCGAAGGCAAGCAGGAATACAAGACAGATGCCTAGAAGGCTCAAGACTGGCGTTGAACCGGAATGGTTTGACAAGAAAGAGATGCCTCCTTATATATCTAAACCAACGGTCAGGATCGCGCTAAGTGTCGCGCATGCATTTAGGTTCTAGAACATTCTAGAACCTTCTGGAGATAGTCCCACATATGAGGAAGACGTGAAGGAATGTCTTCAACAAATATTGGTAGTGCACTTGGCAAGAGTGTATGACTCGCAACTGGAAGGTTGCGAGTTCAAACCCTGTCTTGTGCAACTACCCTTTTGCATCTGTGTGACGACCATCTTTTGTACATACGAGTATAATGATCGTATGATACTTAATATCCAGATGGTCGTCACACCATCCCCCTCCTACGACGGCGACGAGTCCTCGAAGCTGGAGCCGGAGTACTCAAACTTGGCTTGTTCGGGTAACGGTGGTGAAACTCCGCAATTTTGTCAGGCGCATTAGTCAGATTCTCGGCAGGCTCCCAGGTTCTATCACTTGGCGAGTAACCTTCCCAATCAACAAAGTAATACAATCGTCGACGGAGAAACTTGGAGTCCAGAATCTCTCGAACCTCGAACTCCTCATGATCATCAATCTCGACTGGTGGTGGAGGTGGAGGTACTCGATCCGGAAATGGATTCGCCATATAGGGTTCTAACAAAGACACATGGAACACTGGGTGAAGCGAACTGATGGCGGAAGTTCCAGACGAAAAGCAGCATCACCAACTCGGGCAATGATCCGATAGGGACCCAAGCGCCGGTAGTCGAGCTTGTTACAAGGGCGAGCTGTCGGCAAATCCCGACGCAAGAGCCAAACAAGATCACCAACTGCAAAATGAGGAGCGTTCTGACGATGCTGATCTGCATGATAACGATAACGTGCTTGGGCCTGGAGAAGATGATGTCAAGATCATCCGGAGCATCGCGAGCTTCTCGGCGTGTCCTCGACCGGGATTGGATCGAATCATATCCAGGAGCAATCAAAGACCACCGGGGATGCATGCCGAAATTAATAAAGAACGGCGTCTGGCCTGTGGAGGCATGGACAAAATTATTATAAGCAAATTCTGCCAATGGTAGCCAATCAACCCAGTCATCCTGCTGATAATTGATGAAGCATCGCAAATACTGCTCAAGGGTTTGATTAGTGCGCTCCACCTGTCCATTGGTCTCTGGGTGATGTCGGAAGAGAGCGAACGTTCCACATGCAAGAGTTGCAATAGACGCTTCCAAAAAGCGGCAACAAATTGAGGGCCGCGGTCACGCGACAATGTTATCCGGTAAGCCATGGAGTCGAACCACTCGAAGCAAGAGAACCGGCTGTGGCTTCACTAGAGATAGAAGTGCCGCAAGGAATGAAATGTGCCATCTTGGAAAACGGTCAACAACAACAAGGATGGCATTATGGCCCCGGTGGAGGATGGAAGCTCGACAATAAAATCCATGAAATACTCTTCCAAGGACCGTTTGGAACCGGTAAAGGCTGAAGCGGGACCATGAGGAAGATGCCTTGGAACCTTGGCTCGACGGCCAGATGTCACGGGGATCGAATAAAAGCTTCGACAGAGCGGCGAAGACCGGCCACCAATACTCTCGACTAATAAGTTCAAGAGTCTTGGCTACTCCAAAGTGTCCGACCATAGGTGAATCATGGCAAGCCCGAAGAACCCGAAGCCCTGAGCACCATCCGCACATATAGAAGCCCATCATGGAGCGAAGTCCATCAAGACCTCAAAACGATCATAGTCCGATCCCATCCTGGCCGAGAAGATGATGCGGCGCCAATGTGTGAGAATACATCTTGAGCCAATGGATGGAGGGGCGAGAGGCTCGAAGCGAGACTCCAACAAGGCTGTATCGTGAGGCCTCTCGAACAAAGTGAGAGCCATAAGATGGAACCGATCAGGCCCTAAAATAACCTGTGATTGCTGATCATATGCAGGATCACCTAGTTTGGGCTCAAGATAGGAGCGTCGAGACAAGGCATCAGGCTTTCCTTGGAGGGCTCCAGGACGGTACTTGATCACGAAATCAATCCGGGATAATACTTGAGTATGCCACCGGGCCTGGCGACGGTTGAGCACTCGAGCAGACTGAAAATATTCGAGATTTCGGTGATCTGTGTAGACTATGACTTTATAAGGAGATCCCTCCAGGAAACGTCTCCACTCCTCAAAAGAATCCACTATCGCCAACAACTCCTTATCATAAATGGGATAGTTGATTTCAGCAGCCTGAAACTTTCGTGAGTGATAGGCGATTGGATGCAATTCATGGTCATCCCCCTCCTGGGACAGGATCCCACCAAGCGCAAAATCAGAAGCATCTGCTTCGACAACATATGGGCGCAAAGGATCTGCATGAGCAAGAACTGGCGCCGTGGTGAAAGCATGCTTCAGGGTAACAAAAGCAGATTCCGCTTCCACAGTCCATTCAAATGGCACATCCTTGACCGTGAGGCGTGTCAAAGGAAGAGCAATCTCTGAATAATCCCGGATGAAACGCCAATAGAAATTGGCAAACCCGAGGAAACACTGAACATCGCGAACGGATGAAGGTGTTTGCCACTCCAGAACAGTGATAACCTTTTCGGGGTCCATAGAGACTCCATGTGGAGTGATGCGATAGCCAAGGAACTCCACATTATCCTGCTCGAACTGACACTTCTCAAGTTTGGCATATAACCCATGCTCACGAAGCACCTGTCGAACATGCCTCTCATGTTCGTCGAGAGTCTTAGAATAAACAAGAATATCATCCAGATAGATGATAACAAAAGTGTCTAAGAACTCTCGAAAAACATCATTGGCCATATCTTTGGAATCTTGCCGGGGCATTGGTAAGTCCAAATGGCATATAACCGGTACTCGAAATGGCCATACCGAAAACGAAAAGCCGTTTTCCACTCATCACCCTCCGGATCCGAATAAGATTGTAGGCACCCAAGATCAATCTTCGTAAAATAATGCGCACCTTGAAGTCGCCTCCAACAACTCGGGATCGGAGGGAAGCGGATACCGATTCGTACCGTGATTTTGTTGAGGCCGCGATAATCAACGACCACCAGTAGCGAATCATCCTTCTTTTTGACAAAGAAGATGGGCGCCCAAATAGGGACCGAGAATGTCGAATGAAGCGGTGGCTAGATTCTCCTCAATATAATCCCGCAAAACCTTCAACTCGGCGGGGAGATAGACCATATATCGGACCATATGGCGGGCGTCGCCCCCGCTGCAAATCAATAGGACAATCATATGGACGATGCTCGGGAGTTTACCGGCCTTGACTCATCAAACACATCGAGAAATCGCCATATTTATCCGGGAGCATTGAGCGAGCCGATGGTGTCGAAGCTAGCCGACGGGTGAACTGGATTGCAAATCGAACTTGGATCTTGCCTTCTAGATTTATCGAACTCGCGAAGAGAAATCTTCGAGATACGTAAACCGAGGGCATGAAGAAGCCTCTACAAAAGCGTGAGCAGGAACATGAGCAGAATGTGAACGTGAGCAGGAGCAATTGGAACATAAACCGGAGCATGAACCGGATCAAGAACCGGAGCGTAAAATGTGGACCGGATCAAGAGCCGGAGCAAGAACAGACCGGAGCAAGAGCTGGAGCAGGAACGCAGACCGGAGCAAGAACCGGAGCAGAACAGAACCGAACCGAGCGTAAACCGGAGCCGAGCCGACATCATGAAGAATATGATCAGAATCTAGGGCATGAACTAGAGCAGAGGCAAGGACGGCGTCAGGGGCCCACAATACTACACGGATCGAAGTCGATGTTGGTGTAGAGACCTGACCGGCAGAGGAACCGAACTAGAGCTAGAACCAACAAATCGAAATGATCTAGTACGCCAATCAACTGCGGGTTATGTAGCTCGAGCCAGGGCACTCCAAGACTATTGGCGCATGAGGGCTAGCAATGAGATTGAAGGAAATACTACAAGAAACTCCCTCGAACAAAACCGAAGAGGCGCTAAAGACATTCTGCGGATCGCACACGAGGAGATCTCCGCCCATCAATCACTTCAACAGAGGCGGGATGCTCAACCTTGCTCCTAGGGATGGCGTGCTTAACGGGCGGCGCGACTATCCATAAAGCAAGCATTTGCACCACAATCAACGCGGCGCCAACACTTGTAATTCTCCAACTTCGATTTCAATGATATAGGGATGAAGAATGCCTTGTCGACCTTATCCGATGGAATAAACATGTCGAAATGTGGAAGGAGTTCGAGAAAAGGCGCCACCGACGAGAGACTCCTACTACCGGACCGCCGAAGTTTTCCGGACCGATTTAGGGCGCTTCACGTGGCATCCACGAGCGATATGACCAGCTCCTCCACAAGAGAGGCAAAGATTAGCCTCTCCGGACGCCGCTGCTACGCGCGTGATAAGGGTCTCGAACCGCCGATCACCTGCATAAGATCCGCTAGATTCTACGAGATGAGACCGGGAATATGAAGCTACAGCGCTTGTGTAATTGGAAAGACCGACCACGTCTCTCTTGCCTACGCTCAAGAGCCGATTATCACATCGAACCGCAAATCTGATGGCTTCTTCCAAACTCGGGGATCCTCCATAGACAACAACATATCTTTGACATCCTCTCGTAACCCCCTTCGGAAACAATCTCGAAGTGCAATATCATCCCAGGCAGTATCTACTGCAATTTGACGAAATTCTGATGCATATACTGAAGCTGGGCGAGAGCCTTGCCTTAAGTTGCAAAGTTTTGTGGATTGGCTGTGGCGCCGACGACGGTGTCTCCAAAGCATGCTTCGAAGTTCTCGCAGTTGAAAGCAAGCAAAATCTTGCAACTCGGGGCTCCTTTCTCCAATAAAGGAGCAAACCAACTTAGAGCTGGCCCCCGTGGAGAAGAGAACCAATCAGCCCCACTTGTTCTTGAGTCGTGGGATATCTATGAGGATGGAGTGAATCACAAGCGTCGACCGATTCAAAAACCCGAGCTTGGACCGAGTGCCGTCAAACTTCTCTGGCAGGCTGATCTTAGGCTCTGATAGCCTCAATCCCGAGCTAGAAGCAGATTCATGTGAAGCAATACGTTCCTTAAGCTCTTTATTGTCCAACCAAAGCCGCCGGGCATACTTGAACAAGCTGCTTTGGACTCTTTGTAATAAAGTCGGAACCTCCTCCATAGATATAAAATCACCAAATACGAAAGCAAAACAATGCTTAGGATCGGAAGCGTGCAAGAACCGGTAAGGGATTCCGGTTCAAACTGTCATGAACCTACTCGAAAAACAAGGAAAATACGTGGAAAATACGTAAGAAATACGGAAGAAATACGCCAAGATCGGCAAAGAATCTGATATATGAACAGGAATCAATAATACAATAGCCCGAAGGCAAGCGGGGAATACAAGGCGGATGCCTAGAAGGCTCAAGATCGGCGTTGAACCGGAATGGTTTGACAAGAAAGAGATGCCTCCTTATATATCTAAACCAAGCGGATCGGGGATCGCTAAGTGTCACAAGATGCATTTAGGTTCTAGAACATTCTAGAACCTTCTGGAGATAGTCCCACATATGAGGAAGACGTGAAGGAATGTCTTCAACAAATATTGGTAGTGCACTTGGCAAGAGTGTATGACTCGCAACTGGAAGGTTGCGAGTTCAAACCCTGTCTTGTGCAACTACCCTTTTGCATCTGTGTGATGACCATCTTTTGTACATACGAGTATAATGATCGTATGATACGAATATCCGTATGGTCGTCACACAGTTTGGTTCAGCGCACAGTAGCTTCTTGAGTATCCAGATATTTTACAGAGTTATGAAACTTCTCTTCACCAGGAAGAGCAAGTTAACAACAGTTAATTCTCCATTGCTTGCCTTACCTTATAATTGAAATTCTTTTGAGATAAACTTTAATACCTTCTTTATACCTTAAGCTTAAAAAAACCTAACCTTTACCTTACCTGTATACCTAATGACTGAGATCACTTATACCTAATGACTGAGATCACTTATCTAATGATTGATAAGTGTATGGTGTAAAATGGTCCTCTAACGATTGAGGTTGCCAGGCGTAAAATGGTCCTCTGACAAACCGAGGTTGCCAACACTAATGCTTGAGGTCAAGCATCTTTAAAAGGGGAGGACCTTGATATGATGGTTTTTCCCTAGTAGCTCGGGGGTGTGGTCCATTGTTATGCACTCAAAATAACCTTATTATGGAGTCTTAATCTTTATTTGATACCCTAAGATAATTATCCTTGTATTAAGCCAAGCTAATCTCCTTGATAATATCCCAGTCCAAAAATAGCAGTTTCTAAAAGGATAACTTCAAAACGTCATATCTCAGCTAATATAAGTCAGATTATTGCGATCCAGGGCTCATTGGAAAGCTCTCAGAGTCTAGTTTCCGGATTGGGGTTCATCTCCTAACTCCTTGTGGATCGTGAGTTATCGCCAAAAGAGTGGCCGTGGGTCAGACTGGACTGCACAGCCAAGATTTCTGTCCTTGCCTCCTGAACCCTTGTTGCTTTCACAAACCTTGCCTTCATCTTTAAACCCTACTTTGGAGTGCATATCAGGCTGAGATAACGATTTCTCAGGCTCAGGATAACGGTTTCCTGAAGGACCCGGTTGGGTGGTGAGCTACCTTCTCTAATCTCTATTGCTCTAATGAGTTTATTATGATGCAGGGTTGAAGAGATCGAATTCTTTGAGGTAACTAATCTGAATTTGTGTTCTTTTGTGTTTTCCATATCATTAAGCTTTGATACAACCACCACCACCTGATGCATTCCGCCGTCTGGTCTGAATGACACCATAAGTGCTCTCCGAATCGAGCCAGGTAGTCTCCTATCACTTGGCTCATCAACATTATATCCGCCCTTATTAGAGAGACTCTGGCTAGACATTCTTAGGCGCCTTCTCTGAAATAGAGCTTATTTGAGAATTGATGGTCGTCTGGCCATACTATGTTTTTTTGTTCGTTGATACAGCACGTAACCGATGGATCTATACACCCTCAATGAATTCATGGAATTACAGCCAAGTGGAACAGCATAGGTTTTTGATACCGACACGCAAAGGTTTGAATCTCTCACCCCAGCAGTTGTTCCATCCGATCTGTCAGGCAGGTAAACGTAACTACGCTACGCCCCTATCCTATCCGACCGAGTTCAAGTTCCTTACTGCGTCCACCCCTTTTTTAGGAATTCCACTCCAACCTTCACACTCTCGCCCGATCCCTATATCCCTAACCATAACCTTACGTCGCCTTATATAGATTCTGATTTCGGCCACTTTCGATAGCCTGGTTCACATTTTTGCCCTCATACATTGGCATATAGCCCTCTTAGCATTCTACCACATTTACTCTCCTTTTTGCTAGATCAGCGGTGTTTTTTGGTTAATCATCTTAAACTCTTCTTGGCACCTATTCTTCGCTGTCGTGCATCGGTTGCGGCCAGACATGAGGTTCCATATGATACGCAATTCTACCCAACATCTTCTTTTTCTCGTCGTTTAGAGTGCGGTGGTCGTCTTCTCACTCTCGCTACGTGATTCATAACTCTCCTCAATGCCTTGCTGTTTCTCGTCGACTTGGTTTATAAAATAGAAGTTCTCTGGTAGTTGGCCAATTTTTGTGTTCTTTATGAGGCTACCGGATCAGCATTCTAGGAAGGGACGAGCCACCTATATAAGTAACATTCATTCTTGTGATCGGTTATTGGCATCTTCCCTTAACAACTCTATGCAAGAAACTCATAGCAAAATAAGGGTAAACAACATTTCTTTTCCCAATTCTTCCCATGTAGGGTGCAAAAATAGATGATAATCTGGATTTTTTTGCTTGAAATATTATTTTTTGCACTAGATTTGAAATGCCGAGATTTGCTGCACTGGTTGCCTCTTTCATTTGGAAGAAAAGATGAAATGAAAAGCTCCTTGGGACTTTGATTCTGCATAAGCCCATGTCAGGCCATTGTGGAACTATGCTTTGCAAATGGGATTCGAATCTCTAGGTCTATCATATTTACTTGCAGGTTTGGTGGAGATCTTCTGCACTTCTGTCTCTTGTATGGACATAAATTCCCTGGCTTGTGTAGTTAGTTTGGTTTTCATTTCATTTGGAATTAGGCTTCATATGCAATGAGAATTGCTTGCTTCTACATAAGAGGTCCAGAAAGATTAGATGATGTGCTGGTGCCATGGAATTAGAACGGGCACAGGTTGATCGATGCTAATATAGCATCCTTATCCTCCCATTGCATTCTATTAGGGATGACTCTTTTTTAAGCTAACTTCTATTCTAGAGTCAACCTAGAATTGGAGTTCTTTTCAATGCTTGTCAAATCCCTTAAAAAATAGTGCCACCTAAGCATTTGACCCCATCCACGCTTAGGTGTAAGGTTCTGATGCTCCTAGAGGGTACATCCATGGGAATACTTCTAGATCCTAATGTTGGAAATCCACTAGAGCATTCATCAGCGATAATAAGAGAGAGCACCTCCATGGTGATGCTTTATTCCACCTGCTAAGTAGTGATATTATGATTTCTCCACCCGCTGGGTGATGCTGTTCATTTCCACCGAGACGGTGATGGTATTTCTTCCTCCACCACTTGGTGATGCTTTTCCAATTCTTTTTCTTTCTCAAATGAGTTGAAACAACACTGCAGGAACAAAGGCATCAAGAGACAATTAATCTACAGATTCTCATCTCAGCAAAATGGGATTGTAGAGAGAAAGAACCATACCATTCTAAATATTGTCAATTCTTTTTCTCAATTCTTTATCTTTCTCAATTCTTTTTCTTTCTCAAATGAGTTGAAACAACACTGCAGGAACAAAGGCATCAAGAGACAACTAACCTATAGATTCTCATCTCAGCAAAATGGGATTGTAGATTCTAAATATTGTAAGGAACATGCTTAATTACACTGGCCTACCTAACTTTCCCCTGAGAGGAGGTAGTCAAAACCTCTGTCTATGTACAAAATTTATTGCCCTAAACTAATACTAATGGTACTCTGCTTGAGATGCTCTGGAATGCAAAAATACCCAGTTATAACAGTTTAAAAGCTTATGGATATTTGGCCTTTGTTCATGTACCTAAGGAGCTAAAGAGAAAGGTTGATGACAGAGCATACATCTCTTATTTGATTGGATATGATGAGCAATCTAATGCCTATAAAATTTATGACCCAAAGGAAAAAGGAATACTGGTAAGTAGAGATATTGTGTTTGATGAAGCACAATATCATAAGGCTATTCCCAAAATAAATATGCAGGATGAAATTACAGAAGATAAAGGGAAGTCAAAGCTTGATACACAAGAAGTAAATTGCTTTGAACCAAGATTGGCTAATACTAATGCTGATAATGAGATTGTGCAGGCACAACTAGAAACTCTTTAACAAGATGAAGTGTATATTGAGCAGCCTACAAGCAGAAGGAGGACTAAAGCCCAAATCATGCAAAAACAAATGGTGTTATAATTGATGAGTTGTATGGACATGACATACATAGAAGAAGCAAAAGACTAGCAGAACAAAAATGTGAGTTACATGACCAATTTGAAGTCTTCATGCTTTCAGATTTGAGCATGGCAAAGAATTATTCAGAGATACTGAATGCACCTAACAAGGACAACTGGCTCAATTTAATACAAGATGAAATGGTTTCAAAAGGATTGAAACATATAAGCTCATAGACATGGCAAAGGATAAGAACATTATTGGTAGTAAATGGCTTGTTAAGATCAAAACAAGGCCAGATGGTATAACACCAAAATATAAAGCTCATCTTGTGACTCAAGGTTTTTCCCAAAGGAAAGGACAAGATTATGAGGAGACTTTTTCACCTCTAGTTAAAATGAATAGCATTAGAATGCTTTTATCTATTGCAAATGCCTGTGACTTAGGAATTCATCACATGAATGTGACCACATCAATTTTAAATGCAAAATTAGAAAAAATATATATGAATAGGCACCAAGGTTTAGGGAAGGAGATAACAAGGTCTGGAAGCTAAACAGGGCAGTCTGTGGCCGTAAACAATCACCAAGGGAGTGGTATGAGTGTGTGGACAATTATGTTAAAGAGCAAGACTTCATTAAACTTAAAACTGGTGGCAAACTTTACAAATACAAAACTTAAAATGAGTGGCACGTATGTTGATGATAACATTATAGTGTCAAAGGGGATGAAGGTTCTGGAGCACTGCAAACAAATACTCAACCAAAGATTTCAAGTGACTAACTTAGAAAAATTAACAAAATTCTTGGGAGTTGAAAATAGGGACAAGAAAAATAAGAGGCGGACATCAACAGTAGAGTGGCCCCGGGGACCATTCCTGGTCCATGGATCAGAATTGGTCCAGTTGACCCACTACCACTTAAACCAGTATACCTGAGAATAGAAGTTTTAATTTCGCGATATATCGCCACCATATCAATCTTTATTTGATTCTTAATGACTTTTGAGAATTTCAAGATCAATGAACTTCCCTATATGTTGTAGTGATTGTTCAAATATTAGAGAATCTGACAGTTTCTGCAACAAAGCATGATTTCATTAATTGGATAAAATAACGCAATTTTGAGAATTTTAAGCACACCTAATTTGCTCAAGCACCAATACTTTTACCTAGTTCTCGAGCCCAAGATACATGAGGTCACTAACATACACTTAGCCATACAAATTATGTGTTATACTTGTACGTGTACGTGATACTTGTACAAGCTCAATAATGGCGTTACAATCTACACCAATAATTCACATCAATAATTTTACTTCACTATAAAAGCAGCTCCATTCGTAGCTAGAGGTCATTCATTTTCCATGGCTTCCTTGCCTCCTCGTCCGGAGCACATCCGGTCCTTCAAGTGCTACCTGAGCTACAACGATCTGTGTGAATGCTACAGAAATGATATTAATCTTGATCCATGGCTCCAGTCCAAAGCAGATGGTCCTGCGAGTGGTTGCAGGAAGCTCACTCGTGTTGTGGTCCACCTCTATTGGCTTCCTGATCAGGAGATCTATGAGCTAAATGGCATCACCTTAGCAGGTGTTGATGATGAGTGAATCGTTGAAGACTGTACCTGTCAAGGATATAATAATGATATATGAGCACTTCTATAGAATGTAAGGATATAATAAGCATAATCAATGTTATTTGATGAATCGAACCTGAGTGATTCGTATGGGTGTGCTCTTCGACCTCCACTTAATCTGCAAGCAGTTCCTAATTTAAATCACACCTAAAGAATTTACTCAAGCACAAATACTTTTACCTTAGTAAAATCCACAAAGCATGTTTTCACTTGATACACATATCCATACAAAATATGCATTATACTTGTACGTATACATGAGTCTTATATACGCTCAATAATGGCGCTACAATCTACCCCAATAATTAACATCAATAATTTTACTTCACTATAAAAGCAGCTCACTTCGGGGCTAGAGGTCATTCATCTCCCATGGATTTTTCGCCTTTTTCTGTTCACCACATCGAGGCGATCAAGTGCTCAATGAGCTACAATGATCTTGTCGGTTGCCTAGATAGGGGTATTCTTCTTGATCCCTACCTGTGATCCAAAGCTATGGGCGCTGAGATTCGCTGCCCTGGGCTAATTCGTGTTATGATCCACCTCATTTGGCTTCCTGAGCGCAATAGCTATGAGATATCAGGGATCAGTCCTGCAGCTGTTGATGATGAATGAATCACCTGTTCAGCATTGTATAGTGTAAGAGCTCTTGTGTTAAGATGAAAAATGCAGAGCGTAATGAATAATAATTAGCCTATTGTACCTTGCATGTTATATATGATATAGTAATTATGTAAAAGAGCATTGCATACCTCAAGAGTTCTCATCATCGTCGTTAGCTTCTTTAGCCACTAATTCTTGCAACTGAGCCCCCACACTACTGGGGATCACCACTGACAATGGCCTGGTCTCTACGGCCCAACCGTAGTCTATTATTTTCAAATGTTGGTAGCGTGGCGGGTCATTAGGATTGGGTCTCCAATTCTTGCTCCAGCAATCCCTATACTGCATTGCATATGAGGTTCCCTTTCTGGCAACAGGCTCAAACCAAGAGACAAACACCTCTTCGTAATGTGGGAGATTAGGGTCCTAAAGCCATCCACGTCGGGTAGTTATCATGTGGCCTGATTAGCAAGAGCATTCCTTTCTTGACATCTTGGTAGGGATCGAATATTTCAACTGGGTTCTTGGGTCTAGCCGAGAAAGGCCCTACATAATGAGATGCTTCAATGTGCTCATCCACAAACACGTTTTCGGGTTCTTCCAATGCATTTTGCCTGGTGCTGGGCCAGAAATCCTGAATGACAGCTCTACCGGGCTGAACGTCCCCAAGCACTCGCAACAAGGTGGACCAGTAGTCAACAACTTCATTCATATAGGTGTTGGACCATGAGTTATCGCCAGCTCTAGAAATAGCTGCCCAGTGCATCATGTACTTGGCAATAGAAGCTCTCAATGCACCTATATCTTTCAAGCTCCCATATGGCTGCACGACCTTAGGTGACCCTCTCGGAATCATAGGTAAACCTTGGGCATCCTCCTTCCACATTCTGATTCCCTTTTCAGGGAGCCACTCCCTATGCCCTGGCCTCATCTTGTAGAACATTAGTGGCCATCCATCCTTCATGCAGAACTTGAAGAGTAGAGGTTCCAAATGACCACATAAACGGTCCTTCTTATCAGGGATAAAACCTTTCACGAATTCCTTCCAATTAGGAACCTCTGACACAAGGTAAGGTGAAGGAGACTTTGAACTACACTGCCTGAAGAGTTGCATAAACTCTGGAATAGTCAATGCATCTGATCTTCTCATTAGAGTAGAGTAGTTTCCAAAGAGGGCATCTATGTCATCGTGGGTGTGTCCAACCATCATGAATCCCAGCTGCACTTGATCAAAGACACCTAACCAAACCAAGTATGACGTAAGAGAAAAGATATCTATTCTTATTTTGACCTGAGCAATTATCTAGCTGCAAGTAAAGCCTCCTAGGTAACTTGTTCGGTACCATAGGGCCCTTGATAGGAGGCATAAAATCATTACTGCCATTTACCATTTTTGTCCTAAGGGCATCTGTGTTTAAAATTGCTCCACCCCAGCAGCTTTCAGGACGATCTGTATCTCTCAAATGGCCCCAATTATCCTCAGATTTATTCTCCAGTGTCTTCAAGGTATGATTCAAGTATCCCACATGAAAATTAGAATCATCAGGCCAGAGGTCCAGTGAGAAGTGGCCCAAGGCACCTATACCATGCCCGTGCATGGAGCACCTGTAACACTCACCTTCAGTCGTTCACCCCTCCACACAGACTTTGCTAGCTTTTCTAGACGAGGGACCATGGTCTTATTCTGATCCATCTTGTCATGTATAATGGTTAAAGCGTGCTCATGAGATCTATGAGACAAAGCTCTCCAGGACCAGTAAAGGCTCCTACATGAAATCTGGGCCGTCATATGTGATTTTCTCTCCATTGCAAGTTGCCTTCTTTCATTTGGACCTCTGGTCTTAGCAAGCTTTTCCTTTATGACAATACAGGTGTTACACTTAGAAAATGCTATCCTCTTAGCTATTGCCACCTCTGAATGATTCTCTTTCCAAGCAGACAGAAAGGACGAAGGAGAAATATGCTTGCCTGTCATCTCTGTAACGGTAATATCTACTTCTTGGTGTATATCCTTCTTAGTCAAGACTGAAGGTAGCCTCTTAACATTTTGTCTGCTACCCTCGCTTGTAATTTACGAGCGGTGTGGCATCGTCTCTGCGTTTTCATCTATGAAGATAGATAGCACAGCATTGCCAGCCAAAGTATGAGATCTTGGCTTCTTAGAACCACTATTTTCGTGCTCAGCAATTCTGTGGCCATCATTGAAGAGCTTCTTCCACTTGTAAAAAGTGGAAATGGGTATGCCATAGGCTTTATGCCATGCTTTCACGCACACCTGTTTGTTCTTCAACATCAGGTTGCGGACTACACCATTTTCAGAGCAAAGATCTAGCATGTTATATGCAAAGGTTGTGCGCTCTGAGGACTTCATGTTCCAGTAAAAGGTTCTCATGCAAGCTATCTCCTTGGATGTAAAATTTGCACAACATCTTTTCATGCAGCACAATGATGACCTGAAGTCTAAAATAGCCTCAGCACTAGTCTTTCTTTCACATTTGGTCTGTGCTGGACGTGTCCTGGGTCTCCGATTGACCATGCGGTAAGGTCTCTTTTTTGTGACGCCAATTTCTGATCTAATGGAATAAGGTTCATTCTCCACATCCTTCTCCTTCACTGCAACCACGAGAGTAGAAACTGGAATGTTATCAACGAGCACGAAGGCTATGGGCCATCTTACAAGGTCATGCAGTTGGGGCATTTCTGCACAGGCTTGGCAGCGCATAGAGATCTTTTCAGGCATTGGAAATAGGCTCATGATAGTAGCAGCTATCGAGCCTTCCCCTAACTTCACGTCAGCAACAGCATGGTTTGGATCGGCAAAAACGATAACACCACACCCGTAAGCCATGTGGCAGCATTCATGCATGATTGTGCATGCCTTCTCAATTAAATCATCTCTAGAAAGCCCTTGCACATGATTCGTCTCATTATTGCCTAATCTCTCATTGCCTTCGACCTGCCAGTTTATGCGTTTAATCTGTCCTGGTGGCGTGCAAACTTCTTCCTCTCTCACAAGCTGACCAGCAATGTCCTTCTTGTACCACAACACAAAACTCCCCACAGCTTCACCAATTTTTTCTATTTCCAGCTCGGGAATTGGTAGTGGCAGCTGTCCATCCAAAACATTCACAACCGAAACAACCACCATACACTCCGGGACAATCGAATTGTGATGGCGCTCGAAATTGTGGACTCTTCCTTCTGCCACCTGTTTCCCCAGTAGATAAAGTGAGATCACATCCGCCATCCTACAAACAAGAGATCGTGAACATCGCGGCCGCAATGTTTGTAAGCAAATAGAGCTCTGTTTTAAAAGTTCTAGTACAAAACGACAATTGAGAACTAAAAGAATGCTAAGGACTTTCGCCACCGCGATCTTATCGAGCATTGGCAAGAACGCGATCGCGCTTTCTGCAAGCATCCACACTAGCTGTTTAGCTAAGAACTCGGATATATCTTTCTCTCGGAGTCGAAAACACATGTCGAGATTAGCATGTGGTTTCGACTCATACTGATAAATATATCGGAGTTCTTAACTAAATAGCAAGTGTAGATGGTTGCAAAAATCGTGACCGCGATCTCGTCGAGCACAAGAGTTAAAGCAGTGACTTCTACACTAAAGCATTACTCTTACCTCACAGGTCTCGAAATGGTGGCGTCAACGTCTCCTTGTAGCCAATGACCCGTCAGAAACTGCAGTGCCACCAAACCATGTTTTGGATCATCCACAAGCAGAAAGAAAGCATATATTTGAAACACGTGAACATTGTATAATAAACACAGCAGAGTGCACAGGTTTGTTGAGAACGTCTATTTTTAAATATTCTAATCCAAAATATCAGCAGGTATCTTATCAATCCATATATTAAATAGTATTCTTTCAGTAGAATCAATTCAATGTCGAGAACCCTGTAAGGAAACATTCTTTAAGGATGAATTATGTATTATTGATCATCAACTATCAGCACATTCTTAACAGGTAGTAGTTATCAATGAAATTTATTGGAACATTAACTTTCAGTTCACTTCACTGAGAGATAGGCATCAGGATAGCCCTTTTACCTTGCCCAAAAGACAAAATTCGATGCAGTGGAAGAAATCGAAATATATAGTGGCGCAGTGCAAGCGGATTATCAGTGCCCTTGTCAGCGCCTTCAATTGATGCGGGATTCTGCAGCAAAACCTTGGGAGAACGTGGCATAGCTTAGGCGCAGCTCGAGCGTCTCCGAGATCTTGCAAAACAAACAAATTTGAATTGGCTTTTCCCGCTTTCACCCAAATGTTTGTTACCGAATTCAAATTTTCTTGTCGCTGTCCGCTTTTTTCAGGCCTTTATGGCCGCTTAACATGTGAGGTTCATTTAATTAACTGACTGTACGCGAGAAATTTGAACGCGGACGTCCAAGTCGATAAAGAGCTCTAGTACGGATTGCGTGCTTTTTGTGTTGGGTATTTTCGCACGGACGCATTTATGGCCGTTAATCAATACAGCCGGCCGGCCGGCCGGTAATTAATACAGCCGGCATGTAATTAATGCGCCCGCCCGTACGGCGTCATTACGGCTAGCACGACAATCTTGGCATCATTATGCTTGGCGGGCATTTAATTTCCGTGACCGCGTTTCTATATAAATTTACGGCCAGCCATAGCATCTCAGAGAATTTCCAGCGCCCGCGAATTCTGCAAGCGCCTAGCGCCTTCGAGCTTTCAGCGGCTTAAAGAACCTCCCTTAAACAACCCGATTTTCGTACTCAGCCAGCGTCTGCGATCCCATGGCACCTAAGGACTCCCTCAGAGAAGGTAAATCCTAACATTTCAGCTCAGCAAGATCGCGGACGCGATCTTGCTTATTAGATTTTGTTATGTTTTGATTGCTGTAGCTGCTCAGCAAGATCGCGGCCGCGGTCTTGCTGAGCATAGGTTTTCTTTTCTTGCCCTGCTTAACTGCCACACAACAACGCGGTCGCGATGGTGTCGAGTAGTAGTATAGTAGCTCGGCAGGATCGCGACCGCGGTGTTCTGAGCTCTTTGTTATTTTTTTGCCTTGCTTAGCTGCTACACAACATCGCGGCCGCGATAGTGTGGAGTAGTAGTATAGTTGCTTGGAAGGATCGCGGTCGCGGTCTTGCTGAGCAGAGTTTTTCTTGCGTTCATTGTATAACATTATGCAGCCTATCAGGCACTCACCAAAGGCTTTTGTTTACAGCCCTCGCTCTGTTTCGTGGACTGGATGTCGAATCCATCCGTATTATAACCCCCTCTAACGAAAGGAAATGGTGTATAGAGATTGCACAAGCAATACCACACATTAAAGGCGACCGCAGAAAGCACCTGTGCCTGTTCCTGCGCACTGGAAAGAAAGCTGAGGACGTTGAACAAGTTGGCATAGTGGTGGCAATGTGGGAAGGCAGGAAGAACAATGTGCAAGATGCTATCATATTCAGCATCGAGGACACACACCAATTGCAGTTCCTTGAATACATACTAAAATGGCGCAATTATGACCCATCTATGATGATAGCCAGCAAAATGAACAAGCCAGCCACAGGGAAAAACGTCCCAACATCAGCTAAGGGTTATGGCTGGGTGCTGCCATCTTACGAATCTCTGTCTTTGTCAGGTATAAAGGGAAACAGAGACATCTTGGTAGGGTTCTCGGCATGCAGAAATGGTTTGTCCACAGACAAGAAGCCTCCGAGCTGTGCTTTGAAAGCAGTTCGGGACGAGAAAATGCCCTTGGTGATGGACACCAATTGGCTCAGAGCCGTGGCCAAGAAAAAAAGTGTGAAGCCAATTGCTACTTTGGGAGAGCCTTCAGCATCAAAAAAAGTTGTTGAAGAACCACAATCCACCATAAACCCCTCCGGTATTATTAACCCTACTCTTCCTCTTGCTTTAAAGGCCCCAGATAGCTCTACCTGTGGTGGATTTATTCCAAACAAAATTACTACTTTCAAAATAAACCTTCGAAATCTGAACACTGACGATAGCCCGCAGCCCAGCAATTCTCAAACCCCCCCTTCTGTTACGGAAGCCTCTTCTACTAAGTTGTTGACATGGCCACACGCACCTGCCATTCCAATCGAGTTGAAGTTCAATCCGGAAGAGGAACGCAAGATGGCAGAGCAGACCACTCAAAAGCTTGAACAGTTTAAACGGTTTCACCCCTTAGGGTTAACTGGTTTACCAAGATTTCTATTTTTGATTGTGAACCTGCACCAGCAAACCTGACACACCGAATGCGCTCAAATGACCATGTTCAAACTCTGGTTAAAAGCTTCAAGACATACCCAACAGAGGTCCTCACGCCTGCTGACGTCGTGCCATTTGACCCCATTACCAGGTAACTGATTCTTTATCTTTTGGACATTCGTTGTTTAGATTCGACTTGATGGTTGTCCATTTTTTCAGGAGGAGGGTGACATGGAGCAATCCAGAGGATTGAAAGGGCAAGAAATTTTACATTATTTCTGGCAACCACAGTATTTGCGCGGCACAACTCCTTTGTTCGGTCGTCGGCCAGTTGGAGCAGCAACTAGAATTTGCTAAAGTATATGCTAGAAGAAGATCGAAGAAGAAGAAGAAGAAGAGATTTTAACGTCACGCCACAAGGCAGCGTCCTATCGGAGAGTGCTCAACGGAAATCTTACAGACAAGGAATATATAGAGTTGAGCATTCAATGCAACGAAGTAATTGCAAATACCGTCTACAGAGAGCCTCTAATTGAAAAGCTGTAACAACTTCGTCATCAGCACAAGGCTTATGGCTGTCCTCCACAAGGACCGATAGGGACTGCTACGAGTTTAGCTTGGAAGGTATTTCTTCATTTTCTATTCACCAACATCGCGGCCGCGATCTTGATGACCTTTGCTTCTGCAGGATTTCCATGAAATTGCAACCACCACTTTGAAAGTGGGTGTGTTTTTTTTTAAGGTACTCAACTTTTTATGTGGGCGACGCTTGTGCTGGTCGGGTGCTGGACCCGTCAAGTGAAATTTTTTTCGCTCGTCATAGCACTTCACCCGCCATTTCCTCCCGAAGCCAAATTACGTTGGTCGATCGAAGCCCGAAATTGCCACTTCAAAGCAATCCGTGCGGGTTGTTGATCCGTCTTCTGATGATCGTAGGTGATGACGCCATGTTGGCAAGCAATTTGAAAGTAAATTTGGCGGTTTTGAAGTTCTTCAGAGTATAAATACCATGAATTTCTTTGCTGCTAGATTTCTCCAATTCTGTCTATGGCGGAATGGAGAGAAGCTTTTCGTGCATCTGTGTGCAAGAATCAAGTTAATTTTGATGTTGCAAAACTGCTATCTAGCCTCCAAGTTTTCCAGAGTCAGACTGAAAATTTTTTTGGCGGTTGTTCCCGAATTGCTAATGCAATTTGTCGAGCAATCCATAAGTGCTGATTCAAGAACATAGCCAACAAGTTTCAGGGCGAATGCGAATTTAATTTGTGCTAGATATTTACCATGGTAATTGAGGATCATGATGCATTTCATTTTCATGTATGCTGAAATGCATATTAATCTATGAGTTTGCTTTGAACTGAAAGAATTTGGACAAGATCGGGTTACATATGGCTACATCAATTCCTATAGATTCAGGTAATTTTGAACTTACATATTTGTTGTTGATTTCTTTCCTTATTTGTTGATGTTTGCTTTAATTCTAGAAAATGTTTACTGTCACAATCCCGAACCTTATGGAGACAATGAAGAGTCTGCATTTCATGAAGCTTTGCAACCTTCTTACCATGAAGGTGATTTCCAAGAGTCCGAAGGGTGGCGCCAGCAGGGAACTCAAGATGTCCAAAGTGAAGAAGGTGTGCAACCTTCTTTAAGTCGATTTCAAGGAATTGGATTCCTTGAATTTACTTTGAACTTTTCTTTTGCTAATCTTTGTTGTCTTTCTTGTTATGAAGGGTGTCACCAAGATAATACACAAGGAACCCAATGTCATGATCAATCTCATTTTCAAGGTAAGCAAGGTTTGCATGATTTAACAACTCTACAAAGGTTTCTTTGACTTTTTTTTCACTTTGATTTTTTTCTAGCAGATTGTCATGCTTTTAGAAGGTATAGAGCTGAGTTAAGGAGAAAAAGAGAGAGCTTAAGAGGGAAAGGGAAATTGCAGCAGATGAAGAAGCATTGCTCCAAGGTGATCTAAGCACATGGAAGAAGAGAATGCTATCAAAAAAGGTTGCAAGATGAAGGTGAAAAAGGTTCTTGGTAATGCAAGTTGTAGGGATAGGAAAGAGATAATTAAGTCTGGCTGCAAAGTGGCTACCGAACTTGTTGTTCCTAACTCCAAGGATGAATCAGAATGAAGAAAATTGTGGAGAATTTAAAGAACTCTTTTTGCAGATCATAAGAATGAGAAGAAAACAGATATTAAGAGGGCAAGAATTGCTGCCATGGTTTATCTTTGTCAATACCAATATTAACAAATCAGCTTTCTCGTAACTCTATGCCCGAACGAAAAGATTGTCAACAATTTGTAAGAAAGAAGAGTAGATGCTGAACTTGGTGAGGGTCCATGGTCCATGTTCAAAAATAAGATTAGATGTGACAAACTCTCTTATGACGAGAGAAAACTAGTGGTGGATTTTTGGAGACACAATACAAGAGTTTCCCCATGTAAGAAACATGTCATCAAGATAAAAGCAACTTCTGGAAAGAAGATATTGCATGCACTACACTTTCTTGAAGAGACACAGGTAATTTTAAAGCAATTTGTTTTCAAATTGTTAAGGTTTAAGATTTTCAACTTAAGGTTGTTGATATGTTGTTGCTGTTTCTGCAGCAAGTTTTCTTCCAACGATTTGAAAGGCAATATCCATACTTTCAAATATCATTTCTGACATTCCATGCTCTAAAGCCTCCATATGTCAGGAAGGTAAAAGATAGAGAGACTTGCTGCTGTATCTACCATTTGAGAGTTGACTTTGTGAGACATGCCATAAACAAAGTAAGATTAGATCAGGACCTCCATGGTCCAAATTGCACATGCAATTGTGATGTATGTGGTATAGGACCAACCTGCAATGCATCTAAAGCTACATATGCTTCAACCTCTGAGCTTTGGAGATCTTTGGTATGTCCTAAGGATGAATCAGAAGAGTGGCATCAACATAATTGTCTGCTGCTTAAATGCAAGGCTTGTGGAAAAAATAAAGTGCCAACTTGTCCAAAAGAAAGAGATTACAAGTTGAACCATCAAGTAGATTGGAAGACATTTGATAAGGTAATTCAAATTGTTATTCTTAAATGAGATATTCTTTTCAGCTCAAACTCTTCTTTTGAACATAACAGGTTTATGAGGAGGACAAGGTAACATTCTGCTTTCTAATGATGAAATAATGTTAATAGAGTTTGGTATTGCCAATTGCCATTCTTATAGCAATAGTTAAAATGGGACAGAGCATAGTTGAAGAGCATCTTAATAAGGTTCTTTGAGAAGGAAAAACTTGTTAAGAAGAAAGGAGCTGGCGAGAAGACCGCAGGGAAGAACAATCTTTGGTCGGAAAGAAAGGTGGTCTTTGGCAAGGCTAGCTGCTTGAGAATTGGGATGAAAGAAAGGTGGTCTTTGGTAAGATGTTGATGAGAATTCAGTCGGAAAAGAAGATCAGAAGGCTAAGAAGAAGGTATTACAAGTAACTTGAAATGTTAAATCCAAAAGGTGGTACTTGATATATGTTTTTGCTTCTTTTGTAGGAAGCTCCCAAACTGTCAACAAGCTTGTTTACAAGGCGACACCCGATGCTTGAGTTGTTCCAATTTGCTGATACCTTCCTCATTCCATTCATCCCTCATAATTATGAAGCCGGATGGCAAGCAAAACAGTTTAGGGAGTGTTTGGCGGCTTTTCCAAAGGACACTATAGTTTGATGATTGACTTTGCAGAGAACTACACCTTCAAAATCCAACAAGAAATACAAAGCTTGCATTGGAGGAATGACCAATGCACCATTTTGGTGCACATCACATATAGGCATGCTCCACCTTCTACGTAATCGGAATAGAAAGATCATTAAGGAAACACATTTTTACATAAGTGATGATAGAGAACATGATGTACTCTTTCGTTCAACATTGTTTGCAAAACATGTTTTTCCTTGCTGACAAGGGTGTCCATTACAAGAATCATGTCATGTGGTACGATGGATGTTCCCATCAATTTAAAGAAGCAAGGATGTTCTACTTCCTAGGCGGGTTCTTTCAAAAGCTTTGGAAAACCAATACACTAGAATTTCTTTGCATCATATCATGGCAAAGGTAATTACTTTTATTTTAGTCTATTGGTTCTTTTTTAATTGGCATTTCTTTAAAATTCTGTAATCAATCCTTGCAGGTGAGCATGATGGTGCTGGTCTTTGTAATAAAAGAGCCCTCACACATGAGATGTTGAAGAGGAATTCAGTACCACTAAGGAATCACATGATGCAGTTGTGTTTTGCAGAGCACATTTTAAGTCAGATTGTGACAATGAAGGAGATCATCCTTGCAGGTACACAGTAGTTCAGGTTTTACATGTTGTTTGCATTGCATGTTATTTTACATGATTCCTTTTGCAGATATTTTTGGGAGATAGCTATCAATGAGGTTGATAGAAGTGACAATCATGATTGTAAGACATTAACAGGTTCCAGAAAGTTGCATTGTATCAGACCTGTGCATTCCAATGACCCTACTCAGGTTGCTCATATGGATTTCAGTTGCTTCTGTAATTACTGTTGGGCAGGAAAGTTTGGGAAGTGCATAAACAAAAGCAGAATAGGATCTTGGGTTTATTCGAACTAATTCCAGTCTTGAAGAAGTGGAAACATTCTGTGGTCCTATCTATGAAGGGGATCATGAATGGGTTTCGATGTAGTTGATGTTGGGGATAATTTTGCAAATTACCATCCGAGGCCAACAACAAGGAACAGGTAGACTTCTACATCATCAAATGCACTAAGCCTAAACACATTGTAGAGAGGGCCTTTAAAGATGCATGGGGTGCTAAATTTGCTAGAAGAGAAGTGGTCCTCTCAGGTAAGTATTATAAGTTTTAGGAGGTAGTGAATTTGAATTGCTTGAAGATGCACCGGAGTGCAATGCATACTGACCACTTGGTCATGTCGTGTTGCTTTGATATGGTGGTCGTGAAGTGAAAACATATACAAACTTCCAAAGGATGTTCATGATCATCTTTTAGATCGAGTTTTGGAGCACAAGAGTAGTCTTTATGCAGATAGCTTAGTAGATGAGGATGAGCCTGCACCGAGTTCTTCAATGAGAAATGGAACCAAATGAATTCTTTACTATCATACAAGCATTGCTAGTGCTAACCAAATTGTATTCAATTGTAACATTCATATTCAAGTAATAAAGAAAAGTTTCATTCTTTTTTTGCTATTGCAGAATCTAGTTTGAATAGTACACTTTGCACTGATTTCCCAATTCCAGAAAAAGACTGTGTACTTCAAATGCCAAATGCTAGCAGGCCTTAATGTATTTCGTGTTGAATCCAGCTGGTTTATATGCTTGAGAGATGTACTTAAGTAGATATAAAACTTTCTCTCAAGTCAGATGCACTTAGCTATTTCAAAAGATCGTCATTGACCAGGTCAAAAATTGGTCAATGACCCGGGCAGTGAGCTAAGATTTGCAACAGAGTGTGCAAGCCATAAACCATGGGAAAGGGCAAATAGAATTTGAGCTGTATGCATGTTTGAATTGTATTGCAGAATACTTCTGTGGTATTGCAGAATATCAATTGAATTGTTTGAATATCATTTGAATTGTTTTAATTCTTCTGTGGTATTGCAGAATATCGTTTGAATTGTAAGAATTGGTTACAGGTACAAAACACTTTGCATAAACAAGAGAACTGAACCAATGAAGAAAAAAAATATACAAAAATTTTAAAGAAGCACAAAGTTCATATATTCAAGTGGTTACAGACATGGTCACATTCAAAAAATTGCAGACCTGTCACATATTCAACATGTAGTTTACATATTCAATAACTTAGAGACCTGTCATATATTCACAAAATTGCAGATCATACTCAAAATTTACCTGACAGAGCAGTTAACATTGAAAACTTAAGACACTACAAGGGATAGTCGTCCTTCAACGACGTCGAGACGTCGACGAACGACGGGTCGTCGTCGAAAAATGACGACATCGTCGTTCAACGACGACAACGTCGTTTTGACGTCGTTCAACGACGTGTATCAGGGCTGACGTGTCAGATTTGCCTGCGTGGCATGGTGCTGGTGCCTAGCTGGCCTGCCTGCGTGTCAATACACGTCAGCTGGACGTCGTTCAACGATGTTTCACATAGCTGACGTCGCGCCGCGTCCTGCGTGGAAATGGGATGTTGCCAACCTGGCAGCCTGCGTGTCAAGACGCGCCAGCTGGACGTCGTTCAACGACGTCTCACAGAGCTGACGTTTCATGTTGGCATCCGTGGCATGGTGCTGGTGCCAAGCTGGCCTGCCTGCGTGCCAGGACACGTCAGCCTCGACGTCGTTAAACGACATTACACAGGAAATTTTTCTCTTTTTTTTTGCCAAATAAAAACCCTAACCCTAACCCTAACCCTGAATCCACGTTATAAGTGGATCCATCAGTAGCTGCTGTTATTCTTATCTTTTGAGTGTTCTTCCCTATCTTGCTATAATGGTCCCAAGCGGTTGAAGACCACCTTCGGCGATATGTTCCTTCTAGCGGTAATCCTCCTCCTCAAGGGAAGACAACTCCAAAGAACCCCCGGCTTCTCATTGAGAACCCTCCCTTCACCATCGTGGCAAAGATGAGTGAAAAGGAGCTTCTGATTGCACTAACATCTGGCGTTCCATGCGGGGAACGACTGGTAGAATGGCTCACCGAGCCAAACAAAGAGAAAATGACATTAATGGTGCAGATAATGATGCAAATGGTTGCATCAAACTGTCACGTCCTCAGGATGGACATAAGTAATGTATAAGCTTTTTTTTTTTTGAATGGAAACAATAAGTTTTTTTATCTATTTGTGTTGTCGTTGTATAAGCTTATTTTATGAATGGGAACAAATCAGTTTTTTTATTTATTTGTGTTATTTGTATTGTATGTTGTTTCTGTTATATTAAACAATCACAGTTGGTCGTTTAACGACGTTATGATCATTTGACGTCGTTAAACGACGTTATGATCATCTGACGTGGCATATGAGGGGCATCGACGCCCGGCCCACGCTGGGGCATGCCTAGGTGTCGGGGCGATCCGGCTTCATTTGACGTCGTTAAACGACGTTATGATCATCTGACGTGGCATATGAGGGGGCATCAGACGGCCCAAGCTGACGTGGCATGCCTAGGTGTCAGGACAGTCAGCTTGGCGTCGTTAAACGACGTCACCGCATTTGGCGGTGGTCGATTTGCCATTCCGAGCCTCCCGGTGCCCGAGCGACAAAGCAAAGGCGGTTTCTACAAGGCCGACATCCCGGGGCCGCGGTTTGACAAGTTCTCCTGCCATCGACGGAATCTTTGGGCCTTCCGAAGAGGGGCCCATAAGGCGGAGGATCCAACTGCCGGATAGGGGAACCGGCCCGGGAGGGTGGTCATTAAGCGTGCAGCCCAGGGGAGCTGCGCGGGGAAGGGCTGCCTCGGGAACTTTTTTTTTGGATCCCGCCTCCGGGGTCCAGGACTCTCCCCTCTTGTGGGATCCCTGCAAGGTCCCGGCCTCGTCGACTTGGGGAAGGGTGGCATTTCGGTTGCCACGCGGGCTCCCCGACCGTTCTAATGCTAACCCTTTGACCTAGACCTTCTCCGAAAATTCGAAAATTGGGCCGTGTCTTTGGAGATGAATTAGGGATCCAGGCAAAAATCGAATTTATTTTCGTGCAATGCATTAATTGCGAATTCTGAATGTCTTGCCAGCGCAAAAAGCCCCGACTTCTACTTGCCACATCGGGAGGAGGACAGGCCCAAACTCCGCTCCGTCAGTTCCCCTTGCTCCGTATTCTCGGCTGCCGCTTCCGGCCAGGTCCCAAGTGCAACAGGACCGGGACTCGGCCCCAAAACGCAAACCCTTCTAGAGCACGGCAGCCCACGGGGTTTCGTTTGGAGGCCCTCTCCTTGTCGGTCGGCGGGACCTTGCGCCGTGTCTTGAAGTGGAGTTGGGGTGTTGGCCTTGAGGCGGACCCTAAAATCCCTCCGAAAGCTGCTTGCCCCAAATTTCCTCTCCCCAAGGCCACAGGGACGGGGCCGAGGCGACCTCCCCTCCGAATCGCTGATGATGGCTCGCCAATGGACTCGGAATGTCGACATTGCCACAGGGACCAAGTTCCGCGGGCCGAAGACCACCGAACTCCAAGAAGCGCCAAAGTAGCTCACTTCCATCACACTCCTAGTCAATTGGCCTAGGATGTGGATGCGGGATCTTGTCGTGGAGGGCGTGAGTGTTTCTTTCTTTTTGCAAAACCGGCCAGGTGTAACTTGCTCCCTAGGGTAATTTCGCCATTAGGACGATTTGGCGTGGGTCGATTTGCCATTCGGAGCCTCCCGGTGCGAACGACAAAGCAGTCGGTTTCTACAAGGCCGACATCGGGGGCCCATGGTTTGACAAGTTCTCGGGACCGGGACGGAATCTTTTGGGCCTTCAGAAGAGGGCCCATGAGCGGAGGATCAGCGGCCGGATAGGGGAACAGGGCTCGGGAGGGTGGTCATTAGCGTGCAGCCCTGGGGGAGCTGCCGCCAGGAAGGGCTGCCTCGGGAACTTTTTGGATCCGCCTCACGGGGTCAGGACTCTCCCCTCTTGTGAGGATCCCCTGCAGGTCCCGGCCTCGTTTGACTTGGGGAAGGGTGCCGGCTCGGTTGCCACCCAGCGGGCTCCCCGACCGTTCTAATGCTAACCCTTTGACCTAGACCTTCTCGAAAATTCGAAAATTGGGCGTGTCTTTGGAGATGAATTAGGGATCCGCCGGCAAAAAATCGGGAATTTATTTTAAATGCAATGCATTAATTGCGAATTCGAATGTCTTGCCATCGCAAAAGCCGCCCCAGACTTCTACTTGCCACATCGGGAGGAGGACGGACTCAAACTCCGCTCCGCCGGTTCCCCTTGCTTCGTATTCTCATTGGCCGCTTCTCGGCCGGGTCCCAAGTGCAACAGACCGGGGACTCGGCCCCAAAAGCATAAACCCTTCTAGAGCACGGCAACCCACAGGGGTTTACGTTTGGGAGAGCCCTCTCCTTGTCGATTCGGCTGGGACCTTGCGCCGTGTCTTGAAGTGGAGTTGGGGTGTTGGCCTTGAGCCAGCGGACCTAAAATCCCTCCGGGTCGCTTTGCCCCAAATTTCCTCTCCCCAAGGCCACAGGGGCCGGACGGGCGACCTCCCTCTCGGAATGTCTGACGGCTCTGCCAATGGAGTCAGAACATCGACATTGCCACGAAGACCAAGTTCCGTGGCGAAGACCACCCGAACTCCAAGAAGCGCCAAAGTAGCTCACTTCCATCACACTCCTAGTCAATTGGCCTGGGATGTGGATCGCGGAGATCTTGTCGTGGAGGGCGTGAGTGTTTCTTTCTTTTGCAAAACCCGACCGTGTAACTTGCTCCTAGGGTAATTTCGCCATTAGGACGATTTGGCGGGGTCGATTTGCCATTCCGAGCCCTCCCGGTGCGAGCGACAAAGCAAGGCGATTTCTACAAGGCCGACATCCGGGGCGCCCTTGGTTTGACAAGTTCTCGGGACCGATCTGGAATCTTTTGGGCCTTCGAAGAGGGGCCCATGAATGGAGGATCCAGCGGTCGGATAGGGGAACCGGGCTCGGGGAGGGTGGTCATTAGCGTGCAGCCGGGGGAGCCGCCGGAAGGGCTACCTCGGGGAACTTTTGGATCCGCCTCACGGGGTCCGGACTCTCCCCTCTTGTGAGGGATCCCTGCAAGGTCCTGGCCTCGTTTGACTTGGGGAAGGGTGCCAGCTCGGTTGCCCTGCAACGGGCTCCCCCGACCGTTCTAATGCTAACCCTTTGACCTAGACCTTCTCGAAAATTCGAAAAATTGGGCGTGTGCTGGAGATGAATTAGGGATCCGGCCGGCAAAAAAAAATCGAATTTATTTTTCGTGCAATGCATTAATTGCGAATTTCTGAATGTCTTGCCCCTTTGCCAAAAGCCCCCGACTTCTACTTGCCACATCGGAGGAGGACAGGCCCAAACTCCGCTCCGTTAGTTCCCCTTGCTCCGTATTCTCATTTCTTTGCTTCTCGGCAGGTCCCAAGTGCTTGGACGGGACTTCGCCCCCCAAAGCATAAACCCTTCTAGAGCACGGCAACCCACCCGGGGTTTCGTTTGAGGCCCTCTCCTTGTCGGTTCGACGGGACCTTCTTGCCCAGGTGTCTTGAAGTGGAGTTGGGGTGTTGGCCTTGGGCCTTGGACCCTAAAATCCCTCAGGAAGCTGCTTGCCCCAAATTTCCTCTCCTCAAGGCCACAGGGGCCCGGATGGGCGACCTCCCCTCCAGGAATCGCGATCGGGCTCTGCCAATGGACTCGAGAGCGTCGACATTGCCCGGGGACCAAGTTCGTGGCGGAAGACCACCCGAACTCCAAGAAGCGCCAAAGTAGCTCACTTCCATCACACTCCTAGTCAATTGGCCTAGGATGTGGATGCGGGATCTTTGTCGTGGGCGTGAGTGTTTCTTTCTTTTTGCAAAACCGACCAGGTGTAACTTGCTCCCTAGGGTAATTTCGCCATTAGGACGATTTGGCAGGTCGATTTGCCATTAGAGAGCCTCCCGGTGCCCGAGCGACAAAGCAAAGGCGGTTTCTACAAGGCCGACATCGGGGCGCCCAGCGGTTTGACAAGTTCTCCGGACCCGATCGGAATCTTTTGGGCCTTCGAAGAGGGGCCCATGAGCGGAGGATCAGCGGTCGGATAGGGGAACCGGGCTCCGGGAGGGTGGTGGTTGGCGTCATTTGGGGGGGCGCCGCGGGGGAAGGGCTGCCTCGGGAACTTTTGGATCCGCCTCACGGGGTCAGGACTCTCCCCCTCTTGTGAGGGATCCCCGCAAGGTCCGGCCTCGTTTGACTTGGGGAAGGGTGCCGGCTCGGTTGCCCACGCAATGGGCTCCCCGACCGTTCTAATGCTAACCCTTTGACCTAGACCTTCTCCGAAAATTCTGAAAATTGGGCGTGTGTGCTGGAGATGAATTAGGGATCGGTAGGCAAAAAATCGGAATTTATTTTCGTGCAATGCATTAATTGCGAATTCTGAATGTCTTGCCCTTTGCAAAAGCCCCCGACTTCTACTTGCCACATCGGGAGGAGGACAGGCCCAAACTCCGCTCGTCAGTTCCCCTTGCTCCGTATTCTCGGCGAGCTGCTTCTCGGGCGGGTCCCAAGTGCAACAGACCCGGGACTCGGCCCCCAAAGCATAAACCCTTCTAGAGCACGGCAACCCACGGGGTTTACGTTTTGGAGGCCCTCTCCTTGTCGGTCGGCGGGACCTTGCGAGTGTCTTGAAGTGGAGTTGGGGTGTTGGCCTTGAGGCCTTGACCCTAAAATCCCTCAGGAAGCTGCTTGCCCCAAATTTCCTCTCCCCAAGGCCCGGGGGCCGGGCCAGGCGACCTCCCCTCTCGGAATCGCGATCTGGCTCTGCCAATGGACTCGAAGCGTCGACATTGCCCAGGGACCAAGTTCGCGTGGCGGAAGACCACCCAAACTCCAAGAAGCCAAAGTAGCACACTTCCATCACACTCCTAGTCAATTGGCCAAGGATGTGGATGCGGGATCTTGTCGTGGAGGCGTGAGTGTTTCTTTCTTTTGCAAAACCGACCAGGTGTAACTTGCTCCCTAGGGTAATTAAGCCATTCGGACGATTTGGCGGGTGGTCGTTTTGCCATTCCGAGCCTCCCGGTGCCCGAGCGACAAAGCAGTGCGATTTCTACAAAGGCCGACATCGGGGCGCCCGTGGTTTTGACAAGTTCTCGGGACCGATCTGGAATCTTTTGGGCCTTCCGAAGAGGGGGCCCATGAGCGGAGGATCAGCGGTGGGATAGGGGAACGGGCTCGGGAGGGTGGTCATTAGCGTGCAGCCCGGGGGCTTATTTGCCGGGGAAGGGCTGCCCGGGGAACTTTTGGATCCCGCCTCACGGGGTGGGACTCTCCCCTTCTTGTGAGGGATCCCTGCAAGGTCCGGCCTCGTTTGACTTGGGGAAGGGTGCCAGCTCGGTTGCCACAGCGGGCTCCCCCCGACCGTTCTAATGCTAACCCTTTGACCTAGACCTTCTCAGAAAATTCGAAAATTGGGCGTGTCTTTGGAGATGAATTAGGGATCGGTAGGCAAAAATCGAATTTATTTTCCGTGCAATGCATTATTTTGCGAATTCTGAATGTCTTGCCAGCGCAAAGCCCCCGACTTCTACTTGCCACACATCGGAGGAGGAGGGGGCCCAAACTCCGCTCCGTCGGTTCCCTTGCTCCGTATTCTCCATTGCTGCTTCTCGGCCAGGTCCCAAGTTAAGCAGACTAGGACTTCGGCCCCCAAAGCGCAAACCCTTCTAGAGCCTAGCAACCCACGGGGTTTACGTTTGGAGGCCCTCTCCTTGTCAGATTCGGCGGGACCTTGCCGTGTCTTGAAGTGGAGTTGGGGTGTTGGCCTTGAGCCAGCGGACCCTAAAATCCCCCTCAGGAAGGCTTGCCCCAAATTTCCTCTCCCCAAGGCCACGGGGGCCGGGCCAGGCGACCTCCCTCTCCGGAATCGCGATCTGGCTCGCCAATGGACTCGAGCGTCGACATTGCCACAGGGACCAAGTTCCGTGGCAGAAGACCACCCGAACTCCAAGAAGCGCCAAAGTAGCTCACTTCCATCACACTTTCCTAGTCAATTGGCCTAGGATGTGGATGCGGGATCTTGTCGTGGAGGCGTGAGTGTTTCTTTCTTTTGCAAAACCCATTAGTGTAACTTGCTCCCTAGGGTAATTTCGCCATTCGACAATTTGGCGGGGGTCGATTTGTCATTCGAGCCTCCCGGTGCCGAGCGACAAAGCAGTGCGGTTTCTACAAGGCCGACATCAAGGCGCCTTGTGGTTTGACAAGTTCTCGGACCCGATCACGGAATCTTTTGGGCCTTCGAAGAGGGGCCCATGAGCGGAGGATCAACGGTCCGGATAGGGGGAACAAGGGCTCCGGGAGGGTGGTCATTAGCGTGCAGCCCGGGGGGCCTTTGCCGAGGAAGGGCTGCCTCGAGAACTTTTGGATCCCGCCTCACGGGGTCCAGGACTCTCCCCTCTTGTGAGGGATCCCTGCAAGGTCTGGCCTCGTTTGACTTGGGAAGGGTGCCCTTTCGGTTGCCGCAGCGGGCTCCCCGACCGTTCTAATGCTAACCCTTTGACCTAGACCTTCTCGAAAATTCTGAAAAATTGGGCGTGTCTTTGGAGATGAATTAGGGATCCAGGCAAAAATCGGAATTTATTTTCGTGCAATGCATTAATTGCGAATTTCTGAATGTCTTGCCTTTGCAAAAAGCCCCCGACTTCTACTTGCCACATCGGGAGGAGGACAGGCCCAAACTCCGCTCCGTCAGTTCCCCTTGCTCCGTATTCTCTGCCGCTTCTCGGCAGGTCCCAAGTGCAACAGACCGGGACTCGGCCCCAAACGCATAAACCCTTCTAGAGCACGGCAGCCCACGGGGTTTACGTTTGGATGCCCTCTCCTTGTCGGTCGGCGGGACCTTGCGCCGTGTCTTGAAGTGGAGTTGGGGTTGTTGGCCTTGGCCTTGGACCCTAAAATCCCTCCAGGCTGCTTGCCCCAAATTTCCTCTCCCCAAGGCCACAGGGGCCGGCCGGGCGACCTCCCCTCCGGGAATCGCGATCCGGCTCGCCAATGGACTCGAAGCGTCGACATTGCCACGGGGACCAAGTTCCGTGGCAGAAGACCACCCGAACTCCAAGAAGCGCCAAAGTAGCTCACTTCCATCACACTCCTAGTCAATTGGCCTAGGATGTGGATGCGGGATCTTGTCGTGGTGGGCGTGAGTGTTTCTTTCTTTTGCAAAACCGGCCAGTGTAACTTGCTCCCTAGGGTAATTTCGCCATTCGGACGATTTGGCAGGGGTCGATTTGCCATTAGGAGCCTCCCGGTGCCCGAGCGACAAAGCAGTCACCCCGATTTCTACAAGGTAGACATCGGGGCGCCCGCGGTTTGACAAGTTCTCCGGGACCGTCTGGAATCTTTTGGGCCTTCCCAAAGAGGGGCCCATGAGCGGAGGATCAGCGGTCGGATAGGGGAACCGGGCTCGGGAGGGTGGTCATTAGCGTGCAGCCCGGGCTTGGCTGCCGGGGAAGGGCTGCCTCGGGAACTTTTTGGATCCCTCCTCACGGGGTCCGGACTCTCCCCTCTTGTGAGGGATCCCTGCAAGGTCCCGGCCTCGTTTGACTTGGGGAAGGGTGCGGCATTTCGGTTGCCACACAGCGGGCTCCCCGACCCGTTCTAATGCTAACCCTTTGACCTAGACCTTCTCAGAAAAATTCTGAAAATTGGGCGTGTCTTTGGAGATGAATTAGGGATCAGTAGGCAAAAATCGGAAATTATTTTTCGTGCAATGCATTAATTGCGAATTCACGAATGTCTTGCCATTGCAAAGTGCCCCCGACTTCTACTTGCCACATCGGGAGGAGGACAGGCCCAAACTCCGCTCCGTCAGTTCCCCTTGCTCCGTATTCTCATTTTTGCTGCTTCTCGGCGGGTCCCAAGTGCAGCAGGACCGGGACTTCGGCCCCAAAGCATAAACCCTTCTAGAGCACGGCAGCCCACGGGGTTTACGTTTGGAGGCCCTCTCCTTGTCGGTCGGTAGGGACCTTGCTTGCCCGTGTCTTGAAGTGGAGTTGGGGTGTTGGCCTTGAGCCGGACCCTAAAATCCCTCAGAAGCTGCTTGCCCCAAATTTCCTCTCCCAAGGCCACAGGGGCCGGACAGGCGACCTCCCTCTAGGAATCGCGATCTGGCTCTGCCAATGGACTCAGAAGCGTCGACATTGCCTGGGGACCAAGTTCCGTGGGCGAAGACCACCCGAACTCCAAGAAGCGCCAAAGTAGCTCACTTCCATCACACTCCTAGTCAATTGGCCAAGGATGTGGATGCGGGGATCTTGTCGTGGAGGCGTGAGTGTTTCTTTCTTTTGCAAAACCGGCCCAGGTGTAACTTGCTCCCTAGGGTAATTTCGTCATTAGGACGATTTGGCGGGGTCGATTTGCCATTCAGGAGCCTCCCCGGTGCCGAGCGACAAAGCGGTCTTGCGGTTTCTACAAAGGCGACATCGGGGCGCCCAGCGGTTTGACAAGTTCTCGGGACCGATCACGGAATCTTTTGGGCCTTCGAAGAGGGGCCCATGAGCGGAGGATCAGCGGTGGGATAGGGAACAGGGCTCGGGAGGGTGGTCATTAGCGTGCGACCCGGGGGCCGGCGCCGGGGGAAGGGCTGCCTCGGGAACTTTTTGGATCCGCCTCACGGGGTCCGGACTCTCCCCTCTTGTGAGGGATCTTGCAAGGTCCGGCCTCGTTTGACTTGGGGAAGGGTGCCATTTCGGTTGCCATACCTTGGGCTCCCCGACCCGTTCTAATGCTAACCCTTTGACCTAGACCTTCTCAGAAAATTCTGAAAATTGGGCCGTGTCTTTGGAGATGAATTAGGGATCAGTAGGCAAAAATCGGAATTTATTTTCGTGCAATGCATTAATTGCGAATTCTGAATGTCTTGCCATGCACCAAAAGCGCCCCGACTTCTACTTGCCACATCGGGAGGAGGACAGGCCCAAACTCCGCTCCGTCGGTTCCCCTTGCTCCGTATTCTCGGCTGCTTTGCTTCTCGGCGGGGTCCCAAGTGCAGCAGACCGGGACTCGGCCCCCAAAGCGCAAACCCTTCTAGAGCACGGCAGCCCACGGGGGTTTACGTTTGAGGCCCTCTCCTTGTCGGTCGGTGGGACCTTGCGCCGTGTCTTGAAAGTGGAGTTGGGGTGTTGGCCTTGGCCTTGGACCCTAAAATCCCTCCAGGCTGCTTGCCCCAAATTTCCTCTCCCCAAGGCCACGGGGCCGGGCCGGGCGACCTCCCTCTCAGGAATCGCTGATCTGGCTCGCCAATGGACTCGAGCGTCGACATTGCCACGGGGACCAAGTTCCGTGGCCAGAAGACCACCCGAACTCCAAGCGCCAAAGTAGCTCACTTCCATCACACTCCTAGTCAATTGGCCAAGGATGTGGATGCGGGGGGATCTTGTCGTGGAGGGCGTGAGTGTTTCTTTCTTTTGCAAAACCGGCCAGGTGTAACTTGCTCCCTAGGGTAATTTCGCCATTAGGACGATTTGGCGGGGTCGATTTGCCATTAGGAACCTCCCGGTGCCCGAACGACAAAAGCAGTGCGATTTCTACAAAGTGACATCGGGGGCCCAGCGGTTTGACAAGTTCTCGGGCCGATCTGGAATCTTTTGGGCCTTCGAAGGGGCCCATGAGCGGAGGATCAGCGGTGGGATAGGGGGCGGGCTCGGGAGGGTGGTCATTAAGCGTGCGGCCGGGGAGGGCTATTTGCCGGGGAAGGGCTGCCTGGGGAACTTTTGGATCCGCCTCACGGGGTGGGACTCTCCCCTCTTGTGAGGGATCCCCGCAGGTCCTGGCCTCGTTTGACTTGGGAAGGGTGCGGCTTCGGTTGCCACTGCAGCGGGCTCCCCGGCCGTTCTAATGCTAACCCTTTGACCTAGACCTTCTCAGAAAATTCCGAAAAATTGGGCGTGTCTTTGGAGATGAATTAGGGATCCGGCAAAAATCGGAATTTATTTTCGTGCAATGCATTAATTGCGAATTCACGAATGTCTTGCCCCTGCAAAAGCGCCCCGACTTCTACTTGCCACATGGGAGGAGGGACAGGCCCAAACTCGCTCCGTCGGTTCCCCTTGCTCGCGTATTCACCGGCTGCTGCTTCTACCGGCCGGGTCCCAAGTGCAACAGAGACTAGGACTTCGGCCCCAAAAGCATAAACCCTTCTAGAGCACGGCAGCCCACGGGGTTTACGTTTGGAGCCCTCTCCTTGTCGGTCGGTAGGGACCTTGCGCCCGTGTCTTGAAGTGGAGTTGGGGTGTTGGCCTTGAGGCCTTGGACCCTAAATCCCCCAGGAGGCTGCTTGCCCCAAATTTCCTCTCCCAAGGCCACAGGGGCCGGACGGGCGACCTCCCCCTCTCGGAATCGCGATCTGGCTCTGCCAATGGACTCGAAGCGTCGACATTGCCACAGGGACCAAGTTAAAGTGGCGAGGAAGACCACCCGAACTCCAAGAAGCGCCAAAGTAGCTCACTTCCATCACACTCTAGTCAATTGGCCAAGGATGTGGATGCGGGATCTTGTCGTGGAGGCGTGAGTGTTTCTTTTCTTTTGCAAAAACCGGCCAGGTGTAACTTGCTCCCTAGGGTAATTTCGCCATTCAGGGACGATTTGGCGAGGGTCGATTTGCCATTAGGAACCTCCCGATGCCCGAGCGACAAAGCAGTGCGGTTTCTACAAAGGCCCGGACATCCCAGGGGCCCTTGGTTTGACAAGTTCTCAGGACCCGATCTGGAATCTTTTGGGCCTTCGAAGAGGGGCCCATGAGCGGAGGATCAGCGGTCGGATAGGGCAGGGCTCGGGAGGGTGGTCATTAGCGTCGGCCCGGGGGGAGCGCGGGGAAGGGCTGCCTCGGGGAACTTTTGGATCCCGCCTCACGGGGTGGGACTCTCCCCTCTTGTGAGGGATCCCTGCAAGGTCTTGGCCTCGTTTGACTTGGGGAAGGGTGCCAGCTCGGTTGCCACTGCTTGGGCTCCCCGGCCGTTCTAATGCTAACCCTTTGACCTAGACCTTCTCGAAAATTCGAAAAATTGGGCGTGTCTTTGGAGATGAATTAGGGATCAGCCCGGCAAAAATCGGAATTTATTTTCGTGCAATGCATTATTTGCGAATTTCGAATGTCTTGCCAGCAAAGCGCCCCCGACTTCTACTTGCCACATCGGGAGGAGGACAGGCCCAAACTCCGCTCCGTCGGTTCCCCTTGCTCCCGTATTCTCGGCTGCTGCTTCTCGGCCAGGTCCCAAGTGCAACAGACCCGGGACTCGGCCCCAAAGCGCCAAACCCTTCTAGAGCACGGCAGCCCACGGGGTTTACGTTTGAGGAGGCCCTCTCCTTGTCGGTCGGCCGGGACCTTGCGCCGTGTCTTGAAGTGGAGTTGGGGTGTTGGCCTTGGCCTTCGGACCCTAAAATCCCCTCGGGCTGCTTGCCCCAAATTTCCTCTCCCCAAGGCCACGGGGCCGGACAGGCGACCTCCCTCTCAGGAATCGCTTGATCTGGCTCGCCAATGGACTCGAAGCGTCGACATTGCCACAGGGACCAAGTTCAGGTGGCAGAAGACCACCCGAACTCAAGAAGCGCCAAAGTAGCTCACTTCCATCACCTCCTAGTCAATTGGCCAAGGATGTGGATGCGGGATCTTGTCGTGGGAGGCGTGAGTGTTTCTTTCTTTTGCAAAACCGGCCGTGTAACTTGCTCCCTAGGGTAATTTTCGCCATTAGGACGATTTGGCGGGGTCGATTTGCCATTAGGAACCTCCCGGTGCCGAACGACAAAGCAGTGCGGTTTCTACAAAGGCCGGAGACATCCGGGGCCAGCGGTTTGACAAGTTCTCGAACGATCTGGAATCTTTTGGGCCTTCGAAGAGGGGCCCATGAGCGGAGGATCAGCGGTGGGATAGGGGAGGCGGGCTCGGGAGGGTGGTCATTAGCGTGCGTGGCCAGGGGGCTGGCCCGGGGAAGGGGCTGCCTCGGGGAACTTTTGGATCCGCCTCACGGGGTGGGACTCTCCCCTCTTGTGAGGGATCCCTGCAAGGTCGGCCTCGTTTGACTTGGGGAAGGGTGCCATTTCGGTTTGCCTGCTTGGGCTCCCCGGCCGTTCTAATGCTAACCCTTTGACCTAGACCTTCTCGAAAATTCCGAAAATTGGGCCGTGTCTTGGAGATGAATTAGGGATCAGTAGGCAAAAATCGGAATTTATTTTCGTGCAATGCATTATTTGCGAATTCACGAATGTCTTGCAGCTGCAAAGCCCCAGACTTCTACTTGCCACATCGGAGGAGGACAGGCCCAAACTCCGCTCCGTCAGTTCCCCTTGCTCTCGTATTCTCGGCTCTTTGCTTCGGCCAGGTCCCAAGTGCAGCAGAACCGGGACTCGGCCCCAAAAGCATAAACCCTTCTAGAGCACGGCAGCCCACAAGGTTTCGTTTGGAGGCCCTCTCCTTGTCCGGTAGGGACCTTGCGCCGTGTCTTGAAGTGGAGTTGGGGTGTTGGCCTTGAGGCGGACCCTAAAATCCCTCTCAGGAAGCTGCTTGCCCCAAATTTCCTCTCCCCAAGGCCACAGGGGCCGGGCCAGGCGACCTCCCTCTCAGGAATCGCGATCTGGGCTCGCCAATGGACTCGAAGCGTCGACATTGCCACGGGGACCAAGTTAGTGGCAGAAGACCACCCGAACTCCAAGCGCCAAAGTAGCTCACTTCCATCACACTCCTAGTCAATTGGCCTAGGATGTGGATGCGGGGATCTTGTCGTGGAGGGCGTGAGTGTTTCTTTCTTTTGCAAAACGGCCGTGTAACTTACTCCCTAGGGTAATTTCGCCATTCGGACGATTTGGCAGGGTCGATTTGCCATTCGGAACCTCCCGGTGCGAGCGACAAAGCAGTGCGGTTTCTACAAGGCAGACATCAAAGGCGCCCAGCGGTTTGACAAGTTCTCCGGACCCGATCTGGAATCTTTTGGGCCTTCCGAAGAGGGGCCCATGAGCGGAGGGATCAGCGGTCGGATAGGGGAGGCCGGGCTCAGGGAGGGTGGTCATTAGCGTGCGGCCAGGGGGGCGGCTGCCGGGGAAGGGCTGCCCGGGGAACTTTTGGATCCGCCTCACGGGGTCGGGACTCTCCCCTCTTGTGAGGATCCCCGCAAGGTCTGGCCTCGTTTGACTTGGGGAAGGGTGCGGCTCGGTTGCCACCAGCGGGCTCCCCGACCGTTCTAATGCTAACCCTTTGACCTAGACCTTCTCAGAAAATTCCGAAAATTGGGCGTGTCTTTGGAGATGAATTAGGGATCCCCGGCAAAAATCGGAATTTATTTTCGTGCAATGCATTAATTGCGAATTCTGAATGTCTTGCCCTTTGCAAAAGCGCCCCGACTTCTACTTGCCACATCGGAGGAGGACAGGCCCAAACTCCGCTCTGTCGGTTCCCCTTGCTCCGTATTCTCGGCTGCTACTTCGGCCAGGTCCCAAGTGCAGCAGACCGGGACTCGGCCCCAAAAGCATAAACCCTTCTAGAGCACGGCAGCCCACGGGTTTTACGTTTTGGAGGCCCTTTCCTTGTCGATTCGGTAGGGACCTTGGGGGTGTCTTGAAGTGGAGTTGGGGTGTTGGCCTTGAGCGGACCCTAAAATCCCTCAGGAAGCTGCTTGCCCCAAATTTCCTCTCCCCAAGGCCACAGGGGCCGGACGAGGCGACCTCCCTCTCGGAATCGCGATCTGGCTCGCCAATGGACTCGAAGCGTCGACATTGCCACAGGGGACCAAGTTAGTGGCCAGAAGACCACCCGAACTCCAAGAAGCCAAAGTAGCTCACTTCCATCACACTCCTAGTCAATTGGCCTAGGATGTGGATGCGAGGATCTTGTCGTGTGGGCGTGAGTGTTTCTTTCTTTTGCAAAACCGGCCAGGTGTAACTTGCTCCCTAGGGTAATTTAAGCCATTCAGGACGATTTGGCGGGGTCGATTTGCCATTAAGGAGCCTCCCGGTGCTTGGCAACCCACGGGGGTTTTACGTTTGGAGGCCCTCTCCTTGTCCGTTCGGTAGGGACCTTGCGGCAGGGTGTCTTGAAGTGGAGTTGGGGTGTTGGCCTTGAGGCCTTGGACCCTAAAATCCCTCCGGAAGCTGGTATTTATAGTTCATACTTTGGTCTCTATTGTGTTTACCGTGTTATTATGTTCTCTAAATATTCATGTATGTATGATACAGTCTTGCTGCGTGTATACAACCCCTGCATAAGGTCTATGATACAGGGTACTGTACACGTGTATACAACCCCTGCATAAGGTCTATGATACAGGGTACTGTAAACGTGCATTACTTATGAATTAAGTGCCAACAAATATTGGTAATGAGTATACTTGTTCATTCTGTTATAAACTTGCGGATCTTATATGAATTTGAGACTACGAAGGCGTGTCCAAAACCCTTAGCGATAATCTATGAAGAGGCTGCAGCCATATATGAAGTTGTATGTGATCATGCGAGAGAATATGGCAAATCAAAAGCTCTTCTTGCAGTTTTGCATGGTGTATTTGGGCATGCCTTGTGTAGATTGTATCTTGGAGGAGCAACACAGTGAGCCATATGTTTGCCTTTACTTCTGATCATATTTGAAGTGGCTGGCAAGCTTGATTTAGTATGAAAGTATGCAAGTGAAGCTCAATGGTGCACAAGTCTGGTTTATTAAAGTGGATAGATAAACAAGGATGGAGAGAAATCTAAGTGGATAGATAAACAAGGATAGATAAAATACATAAGTAATGAAACAAATCTAAGTTGCTAATAATATTAACTAAAAAAAGGACACGTCGTTTGGGCGAAACATCGTTATAAACCTCGTTCAACGAAAATTCTGAGGCGTCGTATAAAAAAAGATTGCTAATAATAATAACTTAATTAAAAAAAAAGGACACGTCGTTATAAACCAAAACGTCGTCAAATGAAAGCATAGGGCGGGCTCTAGAATAGGTATAACTTAACTGTCCAAATCCGTGCGACAACAAATTAATTGCCGTGGCGGTCACATTCGTATGGACTCATTATGGGTGTCTGAAATTGAATATCTCGAACTTCGAAATTCAAGGTGAGTAGGATATGTTATATTAAGGTGATTTATTTCTTTGAAGGATCTATCTTGTGCCACCACAATATAGATAAAAACATAAGTAATAAAACAAATAGATCTAAGTTGGTAACTTAATAAAAAAAAAAAAAACACACGTCGGTATACACATTGGCGTCGTTATAAGCGTCGTTTTGCGACTATTCTGAGAATGCTCATTCGTCATTCCATAAATCTGACCCACCTCTTTTTCTGCTTTCTGTTTATGCGGATCGAATATTGTAGCTCAGATCCATCGGTGAAAAAACATTTTTAATCATCTAAGTTCGTCGAAAGATAAAAAATTTGAGTTTGATTTCTACATTTTCTATCACAAAAATATGCGGAGGTGGAGGCAAAGCAGGACTTTCAACATCTGTTCAAGAAGCGACTTCGAGTTAGATTCTTGTATAAATGGCAGACCCTCCTTGGGTAACAATCCTTCTTTGTATAATAATTATAATTATAATAATAACTTATAATTATAACTTAATAAAAAACAAGGCGTCGTTTAACACAAAAGGCGTCGTTATGGGCGTCGGTCAGCGACTATAATGAGACTATAACGGACTATAACAAATAGATCTAAGTTGCTAACTTAATTAAAAAAAAAAGGACACGTCGGTATACACATTGGCGTCGTTATGGGCGTCGTTTAACGACTATTACGGGGCGTCGTTAAGCGGCGTTACGGCGTCGTTAAGCGGCGTGCGTAACTTCTACGAGCGGGGGCGGCTTTTCCGCCGCCTAGTTTTTGTTCTAAGCGGCTGAAGGGCGTTTTTAAGTGGCGATTTTTGGCGCGGATCATCCTTTGCGGTCCTTTCAAGCTTCAAGCAAGCATCAAAGGTATTTCAATGGATCAATCAACTCTATTTTTGAATTAGGCTTGTTGTTTGATAGATTTAGGGCTTCTTGTTTTTTCTTGTTTGTTTTCAATCCATCCCATTTCTATCCTCCTCTTCTTTCCATCCTTGTTTTTCTTCAATCCATTTCGCCTCTTCTTAGTATGAATCGAATCCTCCTCCTTCTTCTTCCAATCTTATTCCAATCATTGGTTTTCCTTCTAATCTTCCGTTCTTCCAATCTTCTATTCATTTTCTTCTTCTTCTTCTTCATCACTTTCTCATTCTATTCAATCTTTCTTTCCTATCTCCCCTTTCTTCTTCTTCTTCTATTTCTTCTTCTTCTTCCTCTTCTATTTTTTTTTCCATGGAAGAAGAGGGGCGTCGTTGAAGAGCGAGGCCCATTCTTCCTCTATTTTTATTACAAGAAGGGGCGTCGTTGAAAGGCGAGGCCCCTTCTTTTTTATGTTCTTCCTTTTTTTATTTTTTTTTTTTTTTTTTTTTTTATATGTCAATATATAGTTCTTTTTAATTAACAATGTAAATAGTTTTAATGTCAATGATCTTTTTAGCGTGAATGGTCTTTTTTTTTTTTTTTTTTAATTTCTTTATTTATGTAAGTTTTCTAATTATTGAATGCCTTTTTTTTTTGCATGTACACTAATAACAAAATCATTCGCTCTTGGAAATCGTTTTTTGATTTCGAAGACATTCTAGGTAAAATTTGAGTTTAGTGGGAGAATAAAATTTTAATGTTTTATTTAGGTTAAAAAAACTTGGGGAGACTTGGACAAGGGCATGGTCGGCTCCGCCTTGAGTGGGAAGACTAGGTGTTCGGGTCCAAGCTCACAGATTTACTCTGTAATTTTATTGATTAATGTATTTAGATTAGAAAAAAATGGGGAGACTTGGACAAAGGCATGGTCGGCTCCGCCTTGAGTGGAGAAGACTAGGTGTTCCGGGTCCAAGCTCACCGTTTACTCTTGTAATTTTATTGATTAATGTATTTAGTTTAGAAAAAATTGGGGAGACTTGGACAAGGGCATGGTCGGCTCCGCCTTGAGTGGAGAAGACTAGGTGTTCCGGGTCCAAGCTCACCGCCTACTCTTGTTTATTTTTTTATTAATATATCAATAAATAGAAATCTTTACGGGATTGGACAAGGGCAGGGTTTTTGAAAAAAATTGCATTATTGATTTGAGAAATCAAAGGATGATGATCGTGTATGGGGACACGAAATTCATGATGTCTATGCATTGGGATATATTTATGAGATGCTTCTGGATTTCGTGCAAGCTATGCGACGAATGGAGTGGTTTAATAATAACAACAATGCCCAATGGATTAATCCAACCCATATATAAGCGGCGTCTTGACAAGTTGGAGGAGCAAAAACAAGAATGATGTGCCCTACGTGAAGGCGTATTCTCATCACGACCCAAAGCTTCGAAGTTGTTGAAGCCTTACAAAGTGTTGGAATATCTTCTACCATGGTTGTGAGACAAAGACGACACATGAAGTGCATGGATGCCTTGGAGATGTCAAAATTGTTGTTGTCACAACTCAAAGAATGAATACAATATTGTATATCTTGCCATGTTTAAGATTATTAAATTTTTTTAATTGTCTAATAACCAAATATATAGACACTTTTAATTATTCAAATCCCAATGTTTTGTAATGAACTTCCCATGTTGCTAACATTTACTATGTTATTCATCGCCTCCATATAAATAACTTGCAAGTTTTTTGCACATGTCCGGCAACCATGGGATGCGACACGATGGCATATCTATTGTTGCAACTTTACTTCTCGTGTGGCTTGGTAGCCTTAATGGCGACCCTAAACACGCAAAGGCCTTTAAAGGCGAGAAGTTGGTCGTTCGGGTTTAGCTTCGCCACCACCGCCACCTCCACGATTGTCTTGGATTTGGTATGGATTTTTTCTAGGATAAAATGTAAGTTAACCATTTATTTTTAACGTTCTAATGTTTTTAAATGTAGCGTGTAAAATGCGGTTCGTCCTTCTTTTCCTATGCATAATGTTCGTCGTCGTGGTTAGGCGGATCTTCTTCTCATGAAAGGCGAAAGTGGGAGGAAAAGGACCTCGATTCGAGGAGCAGACGAAAAGCTGGGAACTTTCAGAGATATCAGCGAGGTGATAACCACGAAGATAGGTGGAATGCCTTGCAACTTGGGATGTCGCCCGCGAGAAATGGATATTCTTGGCGGGAACATTGAACAAACAAAAGCGGCAGTGCGGTGCTGTGACCCTCCCGTCATAGCTCATACACTCCTTGAGAATTCAATCTTGGGCCCCTTCAGGGGCGAGGGGGATCAACCCGCGGCGAGCACCGGCCGTCGTTCACGTCGGAGTGGGCATAATTCCTCTTCAAAGAGAGGATCAAGGAGCTTTTAGAAGCGAGAATATATCGAGCTCAAGTCGGGAGAGATCTCATGGAGGGAGGTTTGTTCAAAGCGAGGGTAAACATGTTAAAGCCACCAGGTATTAGGCTCTTTTCGTTCTTCATTATAACCTCATTGTACTCATATTTTATTTACATTTTGCGGAGGTAATCGGAAGAAGCGGTGAAAGCTCTTGCCAAAGCTTCTGAGGAGTCTCGATAGGAGAGTGGCCAGACCCTATCACAGTTGACTAATGAGGCATTTCAAGTACATCATCTCTCCCATGAGTCGTATAATTAGATGGCGCCATGTGGACTAAGTCCTTGTATTGCATTGTAGTCGGGAGAGTCATTATAATTAGATGGCGCCATGTGGACTAAGTCCTTGTATTGCATTGTAGTGTTTGAAGGCCAACATATTATCAAAAAGAAAGGGAAGCTAGAACAAAGCGTATTTGGCGGGGCCTGAGAATGCAGCCGAAGCAAGTGGCGACCATAGTGCCAATAAAGGCTGGGATGCGGCGGTTATGGCTTTACGGATAAGCTATTTTTGTAAGTATAAATTTGGTTTATAATGTAGGTTCTCGAGTTGAACACTAACATTAGTTTTGGTGCTCATTCTCAATAGAAGTCATTTCTTTGGTCGCGGTTTTGCTAAAGATGAGCGAAAGGGCCTTCAAAAAGGCGGATCATGCGGCCATCGATCTGGCATCTTAGCGTGAGCGTGAGCGGGGGCGTGTGTATCATTCATTAGATAATTATTTGTGACTACAATGAACTAATTGTTGCGATACAATATAATGCGAGGGTAAATGAAAAGGCGAACCGCCAATGAAGAAGAAGAAGAAGAAGAAAGAGCAACAACTAAAGACTCAATATATTTTTGTAATGTGCAAATTACATTTGTGAAATATATTAAATTTTTATGCTTTGTTCTTATTATTTGTGATTTTTTTTTTTTGTTATGTTAATTTTATGCTCGATTCTATTTTTTTAGCTTCTTAGATTTATTAAACATTTAATTACATATTAAATAATAATGCTTATCTACCATGATACTGAATACTAATATAATTTAATCAATATTTGTTTCTATTTTTTGAATTTTTGAATTTTTTAATTTTTATTCTCGATTTATTTTGTTCATATTTAATATTTATTAATACTATTAATATTATTGTTAATATTAATATTATTTAATAATATTAATAAATATTACTAAATATTTATTTATATTAAATATTTGTTAATATTGAATATGAATATTAATTGTCCTTTAAATAATATTGAATAATATTAAATAAATATTTTTTTTTTCAAAATTCATTAATCGTCGTTTAACGGCGTTGAAGGCGTAAAAAATACGTGTATCGCCACCGCATCATTAAATTCGCCCGTCGGTAGCGGTATACGTCGGAACCGTCGTTGAGCGGCGTGGTGGCGTGGTTTGCGCCGCGCCGATGAGCGAATGGCGACCATGTCGCCGCCGTCGTTGAGCGGCGTTTCCGCGTAGCGGACCCGTCTATGTTGCAGCGGTGGCAGCGCCCGCGGCTGGGCTATACGACAGCGACATGATGGCGTGTATTATTAGATGCGTTGAGCGGCGTTGCTAGATCATCGCCCGCCCGGCCCACGGCTGGCGCGGTCCTCTGGCGGCGGTGCGGCGTGGGCGACCGCGATATGCATAGCGGCGTTGAGCGGCGTCAGTCGTCGCTTAAAAGGCGCCCGCGGTTGCGGCAGCGTATAGCGGCGCATAGCGTCGTTTATCGGCGCTTAAGCGTCGAAATAGGCGTCGTTTATCGGCGTTTTGGCGTCGATAAGCGGCGTGCAAGCGGCGTCACGGGCGTCGTAATAGGCGATAAATAGCGGGGCTTTAATCTTGGAGTGAGATTGTTTCAAAACCAAACTTCAACTTTAACACGCAAAGCTAGCAATGCACGCTTATCGGCTTCTTATAAACTTCTGCAAGAGTGAGGTCTTCCTCATCAGTTGGATATCTGTGAATGGTGACTTTGAAGGAGTAGGCTCTTCATGTGTTGGGTACATGGCGGGAAGCGAGGTGTAGCAGGGAGAAGCATGTGTAGCGGGGAGAAGCAAGTGGAGAACACGGTGTAACGGGAGTTGTTGGGATCTCCGTTCGGGACTAATTCTGATCTTAGGACTTGGTGACTTCACGATCTTGCTTTCTTGTTCTTTGCTCCTAAGAATCTTCTTCTTGCCTTTCATCTTAGCAACAAAATCTTTGGAAATAGGTTTGTCATACTTTCGGTTACTAGCGAGTTGGAATCCTCACCCATGTCTTTACCTTTTCCTTTCACCTTTGTGACCTTTGTCACCTTCACATCTTCATCAGAGAAGACTCTTCATACTCCTCGGTTACTTCATCTTCATACGCTTTAAAGTAACCAAGTTCTTGCTCAAGCTTGTCGGGCACTTCTCCCCACAACGCCCTTTGTACAATGCATAGTATCCAAAGCGAGAACCAAAGCGGCAAACATGAAATTTATGATCATATGATAACTTGATAAGAAAAGCATGTCGAGCTAAAACTCAAACCACAACCTTCACATCTTTGACAAATTGATAAACACCCATGTGAACTTTGAGTTCCTTCTTACCTTTGGCTGAAATGCATAGCGGATATGTGTTTGGACTTTGCATTCAAAACTCCATCCTATGGCCATATGCTTCAATATTCACTTCCAAGGATTTGATTTCTTCCTTCAACTTTTACGCATCGGCAACATTAGCACTCCCAATAGTTTGAGAAAGTAAATCCATTAAACTTGCTTCTTCTTTCTTCAAGTATGCAACCAAAGCTTGGTTGTTAGGCAAATCTACCTTTGTAAAGTTTGATAGATTCTCTCTTCTCACGAAATTTGCTTGTACAATAAAGTGCAAGTAGCATCGACACATTACCTTTGCACCTACCTTCTTCAACAAAGCTGCCTTTTTCCTTTAATTTCTTGACTTTCTTTTGCATGTCGACAAGCTTCTAATGTGATTGATAATCACATTGAGGTTAACTTCAAAACAATTTACTTCATGATCTTTACTCTTATGATCTGAGAAAAATCTGTGGGAGTCTGCTTTGCTAAAGATGCCCAATTTACCTTGTAATTTTTAGGGGTCGACCAAAGCCTTAGGGGTGTTACGCCATACAAATGCTCTTGCAAAGCGAGTCCTCACTTCATTGTTGGTAGGGCCATTACGGTATACTTTTGAAGGAGTTCATTGAACTTACGCTTTCGGTCGAGCTTGATTTCCTTGATGTTGATCTTCCGGACCTCAAAGGAACTTCAAAAGCGATAAAAATTCAGCATTTGATACTTCTTTTGCCTTGATTTGGCTTGGCTTTCTTCGGGCGACTCCACTTTTGAAACTTCGGCAAATTCATCTTGTGTTCTTTGGCGGCCGGTGAAATATAATAAAGCGATAAAAAACCACTTACATTTGAGTACTGCGTTATAAATTTCTTTGAAGCACAAACATTTTCTAAAAAGATAGCAAAAATCGATACCTCTGGCACGGGGAGAACTCATGGTATAGTTGCAAAAGAGCTGCCGGAATTGCAAAGGGAAAAAAGCAGTACAAATACACAAAGCTTGGGAGATAAGTTTGTTCAAGAGCTTTCGAATGCAAGGTAAGGTGGCTGCTTGCGAAAATTCTATGATGATGACCGTCGGAATTGGAAGCCGTCGGAACCCATCATGAGCCGTCAGGGCCCGTCGAGGCCCATCACGAGGCGATCCGAGCCCTTCATGAGCCCGTCAGGAGCCCGTCAGGTGTGCTCGTTAATTTAGGTCTGCGAGGATCTTAAAGATGAAAAACAATTCATCTTTATGGATGAGAAAGGTTTTCAAGAAGTTAATGGAAGTTCTTGATTTTGTGGGTGAGCCGTAAGCTTCGGTGGCGACCATGGTGAATTTCGGACAAGCCATCCAAAGACTTCTTTAACAAGACACGGCCGATTGCTCACGGTATGTCGAATGCGAGAGGTGTGTCATTTGCTAGATGAAATTATAGAAGGCAAGGCGTATTTAAAAGGTGCGGTCGAGGGGTATAGCGGAGATTTGATTGCAAACAGCAGCAAGCCCGACATGAGAACCCGACTTTTATGAGGCCGCGAAATTTTTATCTTATACCACAAATTTCTTTGCAAAGGATTTGATAGCCGAGGTGCTTGAGGCATTTCACGATTTGATGGAGCAGAGGATACTTGATATATCGGATCTTGTCACGAAATGCGTGAAGGCAAACTATAACAAGGATCATACACTAGGTAACCTACGTAGCCTTTACGGAGCCAATGAGGAAATATTTTAAAGCGAAGAGGCTAGAAAAAAAAAAAAGAAAAATATTGTCATAGCGGTGACAAAGGATGGCATCCTACTTCCTCCCGGTGTCGAGAGAATGCCACATTGATATTTATTGACATCAGGGATGAACAAGGTATGGGATTACAAGAAATACGGAGACCTTTTACAAGGATAGCTACCATGACTCTTTGCAAAAGTTTATCACTTGGTTATTATCATGCGCTCTGTGAATTTGCCCAATTGCTTGTACAGTCGGGGAAGCAAATTGGGGGGAGGTGGCCACTGTCTTTGGGTTCTTATGAAGAAATGGGTTGGGAGAGCAAGCGAAGGGTGAAAGTGTATCAGTATTATATTAGTCATATGTGCATTAACAAGAGTGGCGTTAGGTGCTTAGCTTTTGTGCAACTTTGAGCTGGAGCCGTCTATCTCCCACAACCAAGGCTCCTAAGCAAACACCATTGCCTCAATCGCTAGCGGGTAATGAGGATGCGATGACAAGATAAAAAAAAGTTTCAAACTCTTTTTGAGGGCAAACCAAGATACAAATGGGCAGCAATGGAAGGAGATCTTGTATTGAAATGCCGGTGAAAACATCATATGCCTATTATATTGTTGATCATTTGGTGCCAAACCGGTTCGTCTGGATTTCTTTCGGCTGGGACGACTTCACATTGTCGCTCTTATGCAAGGCAAAAGCGTGCCCTTTGAAAGTTCGGGTAAAGTGTGCCATTTCCTCGGGGTCCTTCTTGGAAGCGGCTTGAGAAAATGGCCGATCAAACTCTTGGGGATCACGAAGAAGAGGAGAAAGCGGAGAAAGTCGAGGCTAATCCTTTCTTTGCTGACATCGGTATTACCCAAAACGGATACATCGAGGGTTGGATGCCATTTTGGATAACCTCGATGCTAAAGGCTACGAGGAGAGAATGCAAGAAACAAAGCGCTTACTGGAATCGCGGAAAAAGGTATTGATGCCCTAGAACCTACTTTCCAAAAACTAGAGGCACTAAACCAGAAGCTTGATGTGTACATGCCATTCTTGACAGGCGAAGAACCACGGTTTGAATACATGGGCGTCTGCACATGGAAGCAGAACCAAGATAGTCTGTTGGGACACAAAACATCGGTACCACAGAAGCGAAGATCTTTCATCCACAAGAGATTGCTCTTGAGTCGGAGAAGGAATTTATAAGGCGTGTCGGTCGGGGGATAGTGAAAATGTGGAGCCTGATTCACATGTGGAGCGCATCGCAAAGGCCATGGGCGTTGAGATTCCAGAGGTCACATGTTATTCAGAGATGGACACAACACAAGCTATGGAATTGGGTAGAGCGCATGTCATCCGCATGGCCAATGATTTGGGTGTTATACCTGATAATTATATTTGAAACACAATCACAAGAATGATAATTGCATCCCTATTGTACATTACATCCTTCAATGGAAATTTTTGTTTCAGGAATATTTGTCTTTACTATTACATGGTGCATGTTTAATGTTGAAAATAATCGCGGCCGCGATCCTCTGTGGCAAATACATAGCTTTAAATAGTGAAATGTTTGTGCTATGCCTACTCCACTTCACCTTTCCAGTACGTAATGCTCTCATATGGTGTTAATAAAAAGCTCATTATTTTGTCTCTTTTCAGCTGCGAAAGATCGCGTTCGCGATTCTTGAGATAACATCGAGCATTCCATACTACGACATTCTACTCACGATGGACCTTTGCATGAGCAGTAAAAACTATATTTCTGAACAACGCCAAATCATTGGTAGAATTTGTACTAAAAAATGCCAACTTTTACTCAGTTGTTAGTAGTTTCTGCACTATATGGCTAACCAAGAACCTATTTCATGCTAAACGAGAATTCCAAATTTCTCTAATTAATTAATTCATGCTTAACAGTCCAGAACTGCATTCTTGGGTTTTCCTGGCATAAACAGGCCTAAATCTTGCTAAAATTGGAAGTATTTGTCTATTTATGATAGAACACATTGATTTGTATGTTTTCAGTATTAGTTGCTATCATCTAACATCCGTGGAAGCCGGCAAACCCTATTTTGTTCAAAAATGCTGCTTGCGGTTTATGAATTATTTCTCTCTTATTACAAGTTTTGGCTTAGTTCTTGTGGCCATGGGTTCTTAATGTTTCAGGAGAGATTTTGCTGACCGTGTATGTTACTGGTGCCACCCTAATGGACTAATGCTTGAAAAAGAAAGCAAAGCCAGCAATTGGTAGAAATACCTTGAATGCACATCTCACCCCACCTCTTTCTGTCAGTGTTCTAAGAACTTCTGCTCTAACACATTCTTGATACGTTGTTACAAGGCTCCTGTCATAAAAATCAGCACCAATTTGCTTCAAATCAGGCTCTTCAATCTCGTCCAGCTTATCAATGCATGCACGAGAGACCGTGTAATGATATTTGTGAAAGAAAATACCTCGGGCTCTCAAAGTAGATGCAGAATCATGAAATATCAATGCACCAAGCTTGTGATGATACACTTCAAGCACACTAGTAATGCTGTAGGCAGAAACTCTGTTAGTGTAAGAAGAATAAATTGTATTGGCTTCAAGGGTCCGGCTTCCAGAAACTTTCTTATTGGCCAAATCACTGCTAGTGTAGCCATGCTCCACAATCAACTCCTTCACCTTAGTACCTCTGTGCCAAAAACAAAACTTCTTACGGGCCTCTGGTGGGCATTCCGTCCATTAGCTTGGCTCTTTTCCTTTGCATGAGAGTGCACGTGGATGTAGGGCCGGAGGGTAACCTAGCGACCAGCGAAACATAGAAGTCTAGCCATTCCCCATTGAAATCCTTGACATTGTGAAGGACCCACGGTTCTTGCTTGGATCGATTGCCCATTTTACGCATGAATGTGAAGGACAAAAAGTTGGTTTCGAGGGGAAAAACTTCGAGCAAGTAGCATCAAAAATCTTACCACTGTGGCGCATCCATTTTGTCCTTGACCTCGGTTTGGTAGATCGGATGAAAACCTATTTCGAGTGTATCCTTGCTTGAGTTTGGCGACCACGTGCTCTGAGAATAGGGTTTCCCATCACGATTTTGAACCCCCTCGATTTCCCACCCAAGCTCGACACCGAAAGCAATCGAGGCAGCACCTAGAATTAGCTGCACGTGAGTAAATGGGGAGAAATCTCCATTGGGAAATGGCTCCATAGGAAAATGTAATGATTTGGGAGTCTCCTTTGGGAAAAGGGATCAATCTCGATTATGACATGTGGCAACCAAGGGCAAATGAACCATGGCGGGGATGTATGGATTAAGAACACTATAGCTATTCTCTCATTGGCTAAGGCCAAAAGCTGATGTGGATTTTCCCTATTTTCACATAGGGTCTTTTGGAATCCCATATTTTTCTCTAATGGGAGTGGCAAATACCTTCTTCCATCTGAGATATTTAGCATTTTCTTGGACTTGCCAACATCTATCGGCATTTTATTCAGGATTATTCGGATTGCCCTTCCTTTGACACGCCTCGCGCCGAAAGATATACCATTTGAATGGGCGTGGCGAAATTGCTTTTATTCTGTTGAAGCATGTGTTTACCACGGCACAGTTCTTGCTCATCACGGATGCTTCATGCCCATATATTGTCGAAGTAGATGCTTACATTTTCTATCACAGGGAGAGGGATGACTATGAGGTACATCAATGCTTTGTCATTTGCAAAAGTCCCAGGAATCAACTATCTAATTTACGATAAGGGGCTGTTGGCTATAGTTGATTCTTTTCAGGAGTGGAGGCATTTTCTGAAAGGATCTCCTCCCTTGTTCGGTTTAATGGCTAGTCCATTGGGTTAGCAATGAAGAGATCTTGTGTTCAAGTCTGCGGGGGTTAAAATCATATGTCCTCATGGATGCTGCCAATGTGGCATGGCGTAAAAATACTATCTATCTATCTATCTATCTATCTATCTATCTATCTATCTATCTATCTATCATAAGGTCATAGTCTATATGGATCATCAAAATCTGGAATATTTTCGATCTGCTCGAGCCTTTAACTATGCAGTGTCTGGTGGTATACTCAAGTATTATCCCCAGGGATGCGGTTATAAAAGGGGCTGGGGAAGGGTATGCCATGTGTGTGCGGAGGGTGACCAAAGCCCGCTGTATCACGATTTTGAAGGTAAATTCGACCCTTCCATATAAAATTTACCTAAGTAGTGGCAAAAAGCCCCCTAACTCATACTATAGACATGTGAAAATGGGTTTATGCTGAGTCACTTTCGGGCACATTGTATGGCACCCGCAGTGAATTCCCCTTGGTACTCGCATTGATTTTTTTTTGATCAAGTATCGTTACGGACTCTTTGCAAGTGGCCGGATGCCTTGTCTCGGCGCTCCTACCTTAAGCCCAAAGCGGGTGATCCGGCGTCGATCGGCAATCCGCGGTATAAAGGCCTGATCGGTTCCGGCTTATGACCACCATTTTGTTCAAGAGGCCTCATGATACAACTTTGTTGGAGCTGTTGGGCAACTCGCCCCCCTCGATCCATTGGCTCAATATGTACTTTTACATCTTGGATCATCATTATCTTCTTGGTAAATCTTGGCGGACTATGATTGTTTTGAGATTGAGATGGGCTTACGTTAAAGTGACATGTACGTATGTCTAGATGGTGCTTCTGATTTGGGTTCTTGGGCTTGTCATGACTCGGCTATGGTTGGACATTTTGAGTAGCAAGGCTCTTCAACTTATTAGTCGAGAGTATCGGGGTCACGAGTTTCATTGCTCTACTCGAAGCTTTGTTTGATCTTGTGATATCTCTTTTGTCGAGCAAAGTTCGGGACATATTCCTCATGGTCTTTTTCAACCATTTCTTGTTCGGATGGATCTTGGAAGAGTATTTATGTGGACTTTATTCTAGAAGCTGCCACTCTCTGGGGGAACATGATGTCATCATAAATGGTTGTTGATCACTTCTCTAATATGGCTTATTTAATTCCTATAACATCACCATCACCATCACCCGGTGAAAGAACAAGCGATATTTTCCCTTGTGAAGTATTCAAGCTTCATGAATTTTGCCAAACACTATCGTCGGTGATCGTGGACCCGGTTTTTGTCGCCAAGTTTTTTGAAGCGGCTTTTTGGAGTGTGCATATTGATCGCTCACTTACATCCGATCATCATCTAGAAAGTAATAGGAAGCGAGTGTACTAATAAGATTTTGGAACAATATTTAAGGTGCTTTATCAGTTATTAGTAGGATGATTGGGTGATTATTTTCCATTAGTGGAATTTGCACGTAATAACTTAGTACATTCCCGGCTAGACTCTATTTTTTTTTTTTTTTTTTTTTTTTTTTTTTTTACCTCTGGCCGGCATCCTCGTTGGTCCCTTGGTATTCTTGGCGGTGACTCTGTTAATCCTAGTGCCAAGTCCGGCTTGAGAAACTCTATGTACTTCAATCGGATATTGACACCATCTTCTTGAGTACGAGGGCGACATCGATATTATGCCGATTTACATGTGACGGCTCTACATTTCATGTTGGTGACTTTATCAGCTTCTTCTTAGGAGCCTTCTTACCTCATGTCTCTACAACAAGCTTGACACTGCGGCCCCAATTTTTGGACCACAGGTTGTTTTTACTTTATGCGGAAGTGTTGTTTTATGCCAAAACAACACCAAAATAGTCCCAAAAAGTCCCGTGGCGTTTATCGGATTTGCACAAAGAGGCGGTGGTTTTGGCGGAAAAAATTCCCGCAGCGTGAAAAATTAACATAGTTTTTGTGAATTTTTGTCAGCGTGTACTTTTCAACCGATGTTGTTTTTGTGGAACCATCGTTGTTTATCTTTAAAATCATGCGCATAGGTTTTAATTTTACTACACACGAAAAATTAAATTACAACACTAGAAATAAAGGACTACAAAGAAAAGAACACGTAGGAAATAGAAATATGATGTTTTCAATTTTGTTCTTTTCCTCATCTCTGTTTCGTCGTTTCAAGTGTTATTTTTGCAAAATTAAAAAAAAATCCGCATGGCCTTTTTTTTAATTTATAAAACACTACATATGTTATTGAAATTTAGCTATTGTTTTCCTAAAATAAGGACATGTAAAAGTAATATTATAACATGTAGAAAAAACGTAAATTTCTAATGTGGTTATTTAACTAATGAGATATTGACCGCGTGGCATACTTTTTAAATAATAAAACATTATTCTAGCTAATCAAATATGGACACATGGCATACTTTTAAATAATAAAGCATTATTATTACTACGTGGGAAAAATAAAAGTATTGTTTATAATATATCTTCTAACAAATCAAATGTTGACCGTGGCACACATTAAAAAAATTATTATAGACCACAATTTAAAAGTTAATATATTATGATTTAAAAGCTAATATGCATTTTAGCAAATAGAATATTAACACGTGGCATACTTTCAAAATTAAAAATGCACCATTACACAGCATAGAAAAAACACATTTCTAATATATCTCTATCCTAGCTATCTAGCTAATGATATATTAACACGTGGCATACATTGTTTAAAAGAAATAAATGTGCGGCTCGTTTATTAAACATTGGTTATTGCAAAAGCCTTGGTTTATTAAACATTGGTTATTGCGCGGGTTGCAAGAATAGGCCACTAAAACTCTGAGAAATCATGAAGGCTCATTTTAGAACAACTTTCGATCCATGTTATTGATTCATCAAGATAAACAAATGGCTACAAATGATTCATCAAAGATAAACAAGAATATTTAATAATAGAATGGCGAGCGGCTTGTTTGGGCTCTTGAAGACCCTTTACCTATATAATTTTGCCACAAAGAAAACCCTTGCTTTCTTTTTCGGATTTAACAAGCTTCATAATAGAATCCATACTGCTATAATAGAGATCCATCTGCTACAACAACATGATTGATTGGGCACATACCATCATCATATTTTCGTCTGCTACTACCTTATCTGAAATCTTATACGAAATGTGTTTTGCTTCATGAAGCTTCTATCATTGCCTTGAAACCTAGTTTCAAAATATTATCAACTGCACATCAGGAGAGGGTTTTTATTGCCATAGCACAAAATGTATCACAGATTACCCCGGCTTCCATATGCAGATCGAGAGAAAATTTATATGTTTGATAACTAAAACCCACGGGCCATATTTGAAAACTTTGCCATTCGTCACAATAGAACAAATTGACCATCTGCCAAGAAAAATTCGGCCATGCCAAGTTAGAACAATTATTTTTGTATCAGATTGTTGTTAGATGAGTTTTTCGGCCAAACCTGGTCATAGAAAGACCTTGCAAGCCAGGATCCGATCTGTCTTGGCTCTTTTAGGCTGGCTGTTCGGAATACAAGCGACTATCACAATCCACATTTCAAATAAATAGCAAGATCTTGTGATTGATTTGAAACAAAAAAAATCAAAAGCAACAAGAAAGGTAGAATGCGAGGAAGAGCTACCGATGATACTACGGCCATAGGCTGGAGAAAAGTCCGGCCCCGATGCGCCCTCGAGGAAGAGCTACCCGATTCTTTGCTGCCATGCGCCCGCCATAGCCATCGCGAAGGCGATCGTGTTTCTTCAAAATTGTAGTCGCGAGAGGCAAAAACTAGGTAAAAGGGCACAAAAGCACAAAACTTAGGGGGGGAAAATTACAAAGGGTTAAATGTGCCTTTACTCTAAGCCAATAAGATTAAAGGAGAGGATCAAGATCTGTGGCGTTGATCTCGGTTGCCTTTAATCGACCATTAATTATCGAGCCAATAAAATCATAGGATGTGGATCAAGATCCTTGCCGTTCATCTTTACCGATTGAATAAATGACAAATTACTATGCATGTATAAAAATAAGTTGTTTTCATCCTAAGGAAAATATAGCCCCCTATTAGTATTTTATTTTTATTTTTTTCCTAGACATTCTAACCAACTCTCCATTGGCTATAATGTATTTGCAATTCAAATGTTCCTTGCGGAATGGCCATGCTTGTGCGTAACTTGGCCCTTCTAGAGCCTAGGCAACTACGTGGTTTACGCTTCGAGAGGCGTCTCTCTTGTCGTATTCTACCGACCTTTGCGCCGTGTCTGAAGTGAGTTAGTGTTAATGCAGCTGCCGACCCTAAAATCTCCTCCGGCCGCTGTCTCCAAATTCTCCCTGCCCCTGACCTGTGACGCTTACCTCCCTCCCATCATCAAGGATTCGGTTTCACAATGACTCGTGAACGTCGACATTGCCCCGGGACCAAGTTCCGTGGGCCGTGGCGACCTCACCCTAACTCCAAGAAGCCAAAGAAGTTTACCCATCACACTCCTAGTCAATTGGCCTAGGATGTGGGATGCGGATACCGTCGTGGAGGGCGCGGAGTGTTTTTTTTTGCAAAACCGACCGTGTAACTTGCTCCCTAGGTAATTTCGCCATTCCCTCGGTTAATTTAACGGTGGTCGATTTGTCATTCTGAAAGCCTCCCTGCGTCTCTAACGACAAAACAACAAGGCGTTTCTACAAGGCCGACATCAAGACGCCGGTTTGACAAGCTTTCTCCTGACCGACGAATCTTTTGGGCCTTCCCCTAAGAGGGGCCCATGAACGGAGGATCCAACGGCTCTGATAGGGGAACCGGCCCGGGAGGGTGGTCATTAGCTGCAGCCCCGGGAGGCCACAGAAGGGCTGCCTCGAAACTTTTTTTTGATCCCGGGCCTGGGGTCCCTGGGATTCTCCTCTTGTGAGGGATCCCCGCAAGGTCCCCGGCCTCGCTTTGACTTGGGGAAGGGTGCCCGCATGGTTCTCGCAATCCGCCCCCGACCGCTCTAATGCTAACCCTTTGACCTAGACCTTCTCCTCCTGGGGTAATTCTGAAAATTGGGCCGTGTGCTGGAGATGAATTAGGGATCCGTACCGGCAAAAAATCGGACTTATTTTCGGCAATGCATTAATTGGCGCAATTATGAATGTCTTTGCCATTGCAAAAGCCCCTTCTACTTGCCACATCGGGAGGGAGGACAGGCCCAAACTCCTCGGCCCGCCGGGCCTCTTTGCTCCGTATTTCTTTCCACGCTTCGGCCAGTCCCAAGTGCAATAAATTATCGCCCCCAAAACATAAACCCTTCTAGAGCCTGCAATGAGGTTTACGCCGGATACCCTCTCTCAATATCTACCAAAACTTATCGGGGTTTCTTGAAGTGGAGTTGGGGTTTCCTCTCATACTTTGGAGCCTAAACTCCTCCCAAACATCTTTGCCCCAAATTTCCTCTCCCAGGCCAACGAGGCCGGGGCCAGGCGACCTCCCTCTCCTTGACCGCGATTGTTTCCTGCCAATGGACTCGTTTTTGTCGAAACATTGCCCCGGGACTAAATTTCGTGGGCTCTAAGACCAATTAACTCAAGAAGCGCCAAAGTAAACTCACTTCCATCATACACTTTTTATAATTGGCCTAGGATGTGGATGCTATCTTGTCTGGAGGGCTAAAGTGTTTCTTTCTTTGCAAAACCGGGCCCGTAACTTGCTCCCTAGGTAATTTTTTTTTCCGGACGATTTGGCAGGGTCGATTTTGCCATTCCCAAGCCTCCCGCGTCTGAACGACAAAAACAAGGCGATTTCTACAAAGCAAGTAGACATCCGGACGCCCCGCGGCTTGACAAACTTCCTCCTGACCGATCTGGAATCTTTGGGCCTTCCCAAAGAGGGGCCCATGAACCTGAGGATCCAACTGGCCGGATAGGGGAACCAGGCTCCCGAGGGTGGTCATTAGCGCAGCCCCTGGGAGCGCCGCCAGAAGGGCCCTCGAACTTTTTGGATCCCTCCTCCGGGTCCTGACTCTCCCCTTGTGAGGGATCCCCCCCAAGGTCCCCGCCTCGCTTGACTTGGGGAAGGGTGCCAGCTGCTGTTCCTCGGGACGGCTCCCCGGACCGCCTCTAATGCTAACCCTTTGACCTAGACCTTCTCCTCAAAATTCTGAAAATTGGCCGCAGGCCGGAGATGAATTAGGGATCCAGCCGGCAAAAATCGAAATTATTTTCGTTGCAATGCATTAATTGCGCAATTTGCTCCCTAATGTCTTGCCATTCCAGTGTGCCCCGACTTCTACTTGCTACATCGGGAGGAGGATTGTGCCCAAACTCCACTCCGGCCAGCCTCCTTGTTCAGATTCTGGTCCGGGCCGCCGCAGGTCCCAGTGCAACAGACAGACCTCCCCCAAAACGCAAACCCTTCTAGAGGGCCCGGTAACCCACGTGGGTTTACCAATGGTTTGAGGGGAACCCTCCTTGTCGATTCTTCGGGGACCTTAGCGCTTGTCTTGAAGTGGGAGTTGAAGTGTTGACGCCGCGGACCCTAAAATCCCTCCTAAGCGGCCCCTTAAATTTCCTCTCCCCCAAGGCCCCGAGGGGCCGGACGCGCGACCTCCCTCTGGGATCAAGGATCTCTCGCCAATGGACTCCTAACGCCGACATTGCCCCTCGGGGACCAAGTTCCCCTTTGAAGACCACCCGAACTCCAAGAAGCGCCCGGTAGATCACTTCCATCACACCTCCTAAAAATTGGCCAAGGATGTGGATGCGGATACCGCCGTCGAGGGCGCGGAGTGTTTTCTTTCTTTTGCAAAACCGGCCGTGTAACTTGCTCCCTAGGTAATTTCGCCATTCCTGACGATTTGGCGGGTCGATTTGCCATTCCGGAGCCTCCGGTGCAACGACAAAACAAGGCGATTTCTACAAGGCCGACATCGAGCCCACGCTGTTTGACAAGTTCTCCTGACCGATCTGGAATCTTTTGGGCCTTCCCAAGAGGGGCCCATGAACGGAGGATCCAACGGCCGGATAGGGGAACCGGCCCCGGGGGGGTGGTCATTAAAAATTTCGGGAGGCCGCCAGAAGGGTCAAAACTTTTTGATCCCTCCAAATTCCCGGTGACTCCCTCTTGTGAGGGATCTTGCAAGGTCCCGGCCTCGCTTGACTTAGGGGAAGGGTGCTAAAATAATGCTGTTAGCGCAATCCGCTCCCCACCGTTCTAATGCTAACCCTTTGACCTAGACCTTCTCCTAAAATTCTGAAAAACTGGGCCGCAGTTAGATGAATTAGGGGATCCAGCCGCAAAAAATCGAATTTATTTTTCAAAAATGCATTAATTAACTTCTATTATAATGTCTTCCCTCAAAAGCGCCCCCGACTTCTACTTTAGCCAAATTTCGGGAGGAGGATTGTGCCCAAACTCCGCCCGCTGGTTCCCGGTCCTCAGATTATTCCATGCCGCCGCCAGTCCCTTGGCAACAGACTGAGATCGCCCCAAAACGCAAAACCCTTCTAGAGCCCCCGCAACCCACGGTTTACGCTTTTGAGGCCCTCTCCTTGTCGATTCGGCCGGACCTTGCGCGCGTGTCTTGAAGTGGAGTTAGGTGTTGACGCCGAAGCGCCGACCCTAAAATCCTCCGGTCGTGCTGCCCCAAATTTCCTCTCCAAGGCCCCCGACTGATGGCCTCCCCTCTCCTTGAATCGCGATCGCTCCTTGGCCGGACTCGTGAACGCCGATTATTGCCCTGGGGACCAAGTTCCGCGGGCCGAAGACCACCCAACTCCAAGAAGCCAAAGTAGCTCACTTCCATCACACTCCTAGTCAATTGCCAAGGGATGTGGATGCGGGATACCGCCGCGGAGGGCGGAGAGTGTTTCTTTCTTTGCAAAACCCGACCGTGTAACTTGCTCCCTAGGGTAATTTCGCCTATGGACGCATTTGGCGGTCGTCGATTTGCCATTCGAGCCTCCCTGTGTCTCTCAACGACAAAACGGTCGCGATTTCTACAAGGTCGACATCGGGGCCGTGCTTGACAAGTTCTCCCTGACCGCCTGGAATCTTTGGGCCTTCCCAAGAGGGGCCCATGAACTGAGGATCCAACGGGGCCGGATAGGGGAACCGCCCCGGAGGGTGGTCATTAGCGCAGCCCCCGGGAGCCAGCCAGAAGGGCTGCCTCGGAACTTTTTGATCCTCCCCCGGGTCCCGGACTCTCCCCCTGTGAGGGATCCCCGCAAGGTCCCGGGCCTCGTTTGACTTGGGGAAGGGTGCCGCCTGGTTGCCCCAAAGAACGCTCCCCCGGACCGTTCTAATGCTAACCCTTGACCTAGACCTTCTCCTAAAAATTCAAAAATTGGGCCGTGTCCGGAGATGAATTAGGGATCCAGCCGGCAAAAAAATCGAATTTATTTTCGTGCAATGCATTAATTGCGAATTACTTAATGTCTTGCCACCGCAGCCCCGGCTTCTACTTGCCACATCGGGAGGAGGACAGGCCCAAACTCCGGCCCGCCGGGCCCCTTGCTCCGTATTCTCTACGCTTCGCCAGGTCCCAAGTGCAAATGCATCAGGGACTCGCCCCCAAAACGCAAACCCTTCTAGACCTGCAACCCATTGTGGTTTACGTTTGGAGGCCCTTGTCGATTTCCGCCGGGACCTTTGCGCCGCGGTCTTGAAGTGGAGTTGGGGTGTTGACGCCGTAAGCGCTGACCCTAAAAATCCTCCCAAGGTTGTCCAAATTTCCTCTCCCCAAGGCCCCGGGACGGACGGGCACCTCCCTCTCCGGAATCGCTGACCGGGCTCGCCAATGGACTCGAACGTCGACATTGCCCCTGGGACCAAGTTCCGCGGCCGTAAGACCACCAACTCCAAGAAGCCAAAGTAGCTCACTTCCATCACACTCCTAGTCAATTGGCCAAGGATGTGGATGCGGGATATCGTCGTGGAGGGCGGAGTGTTTCTTTCTTTTGCAAAACCGACCGCGTAACTTGCTCCTAGGGTAATTTCGCCATTCTAGACGATTTATAGGGTCGATTTTGCCATTCCGGAGCCTCCCCTGCGTCTCGAACGACAAAACAAGCGGTTTCTACAAGGCCGACATCGGACGCTTCAAGGTCGGTTTGACAAGTTCTCCTAACCGACCGAATCTTTTGGGCCTTCCCCGAAGAGGGGCCCATGAACCAGAGGATCCAACGGCCGGATAGGGGAACCTGGCTCCCGAGGGTGGTCATTAGCGCAGTACCCCGGGAGCGCCAGAAGAAGGGTGCCTGCCTGAACTTTTTTTGATCCCGCCCTGGGTCCTGGACTCTCCCCTGTTGTGAGGGATCCCCGCAAGGTCTTGGCCTCGCTTGACTTGGGAAGGGTGCCACTGGTTCCCTGCAACGGCTCCCCGATCGCTCTAATGCTAACCCTTTGACCTAGACCTTCTCCTAAAAATTCAAAATTGGGCCGTAGTGCTGGAGATGAATTAGGATCCAGCCGCAAAAATCGAATTTATTTTCGTGCAATGCATTATTTGCGAATTTACTTAATGTCTTGCCATCGCAAAAGCCCCTCGACTTCTACTTGCCACATCGGGAGGAGGACAGGCCCAAACCCCCCTCCCCGGCCAGTTCCCTTGTTCAGATCACCTTGCCGCCGCTTCTGGCCAGTCCCAGTGTAACAGACCAGACTCGCCCCCAAAACGCAAACCCTTCTAGAGCCCGGCAACCCACCGTGGTTTACGCTTCGAGGCCCTCTCCTGTCGATTCGGCCGGACCTGGCCGTGTCTTGAAGTGGAGTTGGGGTGTTGACGCTTTGTTAATGGACCCTAAAATCCCTCCTGAAGCCGCTTGCCCCAAATTTCCTCTCCCCAAGGCCCTGGGGATGGACGGGCGACCTCCCTCTCCCATCAAGCGACTGGCTCGCCAATGGACTCTAAACGCCGACATTGCCCTCGGACCAAGTTCCGCGGGCCAAGACCACCAACTCCAAGAAGCCAAAGTAGCTCACTTCCATCACACTCCTAGTCAATTGGCCAAGGATGTGGATGATACCGTCGTGGAGGGCGTGAGTGTTTCTTTCTTTGCAAAACCGCCGTCGTAACTTGCTCCCTAGGGTAATTTCGCCATTCCTGACGATTTGGCAGTGGTCGATTTGCCATTCCGAGCCTCCCTGCGTCTCAACGACAAAAAGGGCGGTTTCTACAAGGCCGACATCGACGCCTGCTGGCTTGACAAGTTCTCCTGAACGATCTGAATCTTTGGGCCTTCCCGGAGGGGCCCATGAACCAGGATCCAACTGGCCGGATAGGGGAACCCGCCCCGAGGGTGGTCATTAGCGCAGCCCGGGAGCCGCCAGAAGGGGCTGCCGAACTTTTTTGATCCCCGCCCCCGGGTCCTGGACTCTCTCCCTCTTGTGAGGGATCCCCGCAAGGTCCCCGCCTCGCTTGACTTGGGGAAGGGTGCCACTCTGTTGCCAATCCGCAACCCCCCCACTGCTCTAATGCTAACCCTTTGACCTAGACCTTCTCCTAAAATTCGAAAATTGGGCCGTAGGCCGGAGATGAATTAGGATCCAAAAGGGCAAAAAATCGAATTTATTTTCGCAATGCATTATTTATGACTTAATTAATGTCTTGCCATCGCAGTGCCCCCGACTTCTACTTTGCCACATCGGGAGGAGGACAGGCCCAAACTCCCCCCTCGCCTCCCCCGCTCTTGTTCCACAAGCCGCTTCTTGCCGCCAGTCCCAAATGCAATGAGACGGGACTCCCCAAAAACAAAACCCTTCTAGAGCCCGGCAACCCACAAGGTTTACGCTTTAGAGGCCCCTCCTTGTCGATTCTCAGGCCGACCTTTGGCCGCGTCTTGAAGTGGGAGTTGGGTGTTGACCACCGCAGCGCTGGAACCCTAAAATCCCTCCTCCTGATAGCTATGTTGCCCCAAATTCTCTCCCCCAAGGCCCCTGGGATTCCCGGACGCAGGACTCTCCCCTCTCCTGAATGCGAGCCTGGCTCTCGCCAATGGACTCCTCGAACGTCGACATTGCCCTCGGGGACCAAGTTCCCGGCCGCTGGAAGACCACCCGACTCCAAGAAGCCAAAGTAGCTCACTTCCATCACACCTCCTAGTCAATTGGCGTAGGATGTGGGATGCGGGATACCGCCTTGTCGAGGGCGTGTTTCTTTCTTTTGCAAAAACGATCGCGGTAACTTACTCCCTAGGGTAATTTCGCCATTCCTCGACGATTTGGGGTCGATTTGCCATTCCCGAGCCTCCCTGCGTCCGAACGACAAAACAAGGCGGTTTCTACAAGGCCGACATCAAGACGCCTGGCGGTTTGACAAGTTCTCCTGACCGACTGAATCTTTGGGCCTTCCCCGAGAGGGGCCCATGAACTGAGGATCCAACGGCCGGATAGGGGAACCTGCCCGGAGGGTGGTCATTAGCGCAGCCCGGGGGCCGCCAGAAGGGCTGCCTCGAACTTTTTTTTTGGATCCCGGCCCCGGGTCCGGACTCTCCCCCTCTTGTGAGGGATCCCCGCAAGGTCCCGCCTCGCTTGACTTGGGGAAGGGTGCCAGCTCTGTTCTCCAAACCGCTCCCCCGACCGCTCTAATGCTAACCCTTTGACCTAGACCTTCTCCCGGTGGGCCTCCCGTATTGGGCGAGATGAATTAGGGATCCAGCCGGCAAAAAAATCGAATTTATTTTTCGCGGCAATGCATTAATTGCGAATTTACTTAATGTCTTGCCACCGCAAAATACCGACTTCTACTTGCACATCGGGAGGAGGACAGGGCCCAAACTCCGCCTCCGCCGCCTCCCTTGTTCAGATTTCTCGGCTGCTACTTCTGGCCAGGTCCCAAATTACGGTGAACCAGGACTCGGCCCCCAAAACGCAAACCCTTCTAGAGCCCCGCAACCCACGGGGTTTACGCTTTTGAGGCCCTTTCCTTGTCGATCTCGGCCGGACCTTGCGCCGTCTTGAAGTGGAGTTGGGGTGTTGACGCCAGAGCGCGGACCCTAAAATCCTCCGAAGCTGCTTGCCCCAAATTTCTCTCCCCAAGGCCAAAATCGATCTGACGGGCGACCTCCCCTCCGAATCGCTGACCGGCTCTGCAATGGACTCAACGCCGACATTGCCCCGGGGACCAAGTTCCGTGGGACCAAGACTAACTCCAAGAAGCCAAAGTAGCTCACTTCCATCACACCCCAGTCAATTGGCCTAGGATGTGGATGCGATACCGGCTTTGGAGGGCGGAGTGTTTTTTCTTTGCAAAACCGACCGCGGTAACTTGCTCCCTAGGGTAATTTCGCCATTCCTGACGATTTTATGTGGTCGATTTGCCATTCCTGAGCCTCCCCGTGCTTGGCAACCCACGTGGTTTACGCTTCGGAGGCCCTCTCCTTGTCGATTCTACGATCGACCTGGCGCCGCGTCTTGAAGTGGAGTTGGGGTGTTGACGCCGTGAGCTGACCCTAAAAATCCTCCTAAGCCGGTATTTATAGTTCATACTTTGGTCTCTATTGTGTTTACCGTGTTATTATGTTCTCTAAATATTCATGTATGTATGATACAGGCACGCGACGACGGTATACAACCCCCTCGATAAGGTCTATGATATTGTGGTCGCAGACACGCGTATACAACCCCCGTGATAAGGTCTATGATACAGGTAATCAGAAACGGCATTACTTATGAATTAAGTGCCAACAAATATTGGTAATGAGTATACTTGTTCATTCTCGCTATAAACTTGCGCATCTTATATGAAGCCGAGACTCAAGTCAGGTCCAAAACCCTTAGCAAGCAATCTATGAAGAGGTCGCAGCCATATATGAAGTTGTATGTGATCATGCACGAGAATATGGCAAATCAAAGAAGCTCTTCTTGCGCTTTGCATGGATCAGAAGTGGGCATGCCTTGTGTAGATTGTATGCGTGAGGAGCAACCCGGTGAGCCATATGTTTGCACCGCTACAGCCATGATCGGGCCGGGTAAAGCTTGATTTAGTATGAAAGTATGCAAGTGAAGCTCAATGGTGCACAAGTCCGGTTTATTAAAGTGGATAGATAAACAAGGATGGAGAGAAATCTAAGTGGATAGATAAACAAGGATAGATAAAATACATAAGTAATGAAACAAATCTAAGTTGCTAATAATATTAACTTAAAAAAGGACACGCCGCTTGGAACCAAAACATCGCTATAAACCCTCGCTCAACCAAAATTACAAGACGCCAGATAAAAAAAAAGATTGCTAATAATAATAACTTAATTAAAAAGGACACGCCGTTATAAACCAAAACGCCGCCAAATGAAAGCATAGGGCGGGCTCTAGAATAGGTATAGCTTAACCGTCCAAATCCTGCATCGACAACAAATTAATTGTCGCGGGCGGCACATTCGTATGGACTCATTATGGAGGTGTACGAAATTGAATATCTCAACTCAAAATTCAAGGTGAGTAGGATATGTTATATTAAGGTGATTTATTTTGAAGAAGGATCTATCTTGTGCCACCACAATATAGATAAAAACATAAGTAATAAAACAAATAGATCTAAGTTGGTAACTTAATAAAAAAAAAAAAAAAAAAAAGACACGCCGGTATACACATTGGCGCCGTTATAAACGCCGCTTAACGACTATTATTACGTAATGCTCATTCGCCATTCCCGCAAATACGCCCACCTCTTTTCCGCGCTTCGCTTATGCAGATCGAATATTGTAGTCTCCGATCCATCGGTGAAAAGCTGTTTTTAATCATCTAAGTTCGTCCGAAAGATAAAAATTTGAGTTTGATTTCTACATTTTCTATCACAAAAATGTCCGAGGTGGAGGCAAACCGGACTTTCAACATCCTGCTCAAGAGCAAATGAAGTTAGATTATCAGATAAATGACAGCCTCCACCGGGTAACAATCCTTCTTGTATAATAATTATAATTATAATAATAACTTATAATTATAACTTAATAAAAACAAGGCACGCCGTTTAACACAAAGACGCCGTTATGGACGCTTGGCAATCCACTATAAATGCTATAAATGCATATAACAAATAGATCTAAGTTGCTAACTTAATTAAAAAAGGACACGCCGGTATACACATTGACGTTGTTATGGACGCCGCTTAACGACTATTACAGACGCCGTTAACGACGCTACGACGCCGTTAAACGACGCCTGAACTTTTTACGTAAAAACAGGGCGCGCTTTTCCGCCGCCAGTTTTTTGTTCTAAGCTTGTCAAGGAGCCGCTTTTCGTATGCGATTTTTGGCGCTGATCATCCTTAAGGTCCTTTCCAAGCTTCAAGCAAGCATCCAAAGGTATTTCAATGGATCAATCAACTCTATTTTTGAATTAGGCTTGTTGTTTGATAGATTTAGGGCTTTTGTTTTTCTTGTTTGTTTTCAATCCATCCCATTTCTATCCTCCTCTTCTTTCCATCCTTGTTTTTCTTCAATCCATTTCGCCTCTTCTTAGTATGAATCGAATCCTCCTCCTTCTTCTTCCAATCTTATTCCAATCATTGGTTTTTCCTTCTAATCTTCCGCTCTTCCAATCTTCTATTCATTTTCTTCTTCTTCTTCTTCATCACTTTCTCATTCTATTCAATCTTTTCTTTCCTATCTCCCTTTCTTCTTCTTCTTCTATTTCTTCTTCTTCTTCCTCTTCTATTTTTTTCCATGGAAGAAGAGGGACGCCGCTGAAAGACGAGGCCCATTCTTCCTCTATTTTTTATTACAAGAAGGGGACGCCGTTGAAAGATCGAGGCCCCTTCTTTTATGTTCTTCCTTTTTTTTTTTTTTTTTATTTTTTGTTTTTATATGTCAATATATAGTTCTTTTAATTAACAATGTAAATAGTTTTAATGTCAATGATCTTTTTAACGTGAATGGTCTTTTTGTTTTTTTTTTAATTTCTTTTATTTATGTAAGTTTTCTAATTATTGAATGCCTTTATTTTTTTGCATGTACACTAATAACAAAATGCGCCGCTTTGGAAATCGCTTTTGCAAATCGAAGACATTCTAGGTAAGAATTTGAGTTTGAGTAGGAGAATAAAATTTTAATGTTTTATTTAGGTTAAAAAAAAACTTGGGGAGACTTGGACAAGGGCATGGTCGGCTCCGCCTTGAGTGGAGAAGACTAGGTGTTCGGTCCAAGCTCACCGCTTACTCTTGTAATTTTATTGATTAATGTATTTAGATTAGAAAAAAAAATGGGGAGACTTGGACAAAGGCATGGTCGGCCCTACTTGAGTGGAGAAGACTAGGTGTTCCTAGTCCAAGCTCACCGCTTACTTTTGTAATTTTATTGATTAATGTATTTAGTTTAGAAAAATTGGGGGAGACTTGGACAAGGGCATGGTCGGCCCTCCTTTGAGTGGAGAAGACTAGGTGTTCCGGTCCAAGCTCACCACCTACTCTTTTGTTTATTTTTTATTAATATATCAATAAATAGAAATCTTTACTGATTGGACAAGGGCGTGGTTTTTTGAAAAAATGCATTATTGATTTGAGAAATCAAAGGATGATGATCGTGGTATGGGGACACGAAATTCATGATGTCTATGCATTGGGATATATTTATGAGATGCTTTCGATTTCGCGGCAAGCTTATGCGACGAATGGAGTGGTTTTAATAATAACAACAATGCCCAATGGATTAATCCAACCCATATATACCGACGACGCCTTGACAAGTTGGAGGAGCAAAAACAAGAATGATGTGCCTACGTGAAGACGTATTCTCATCACACCCAAAGCTTCCGGGTTGTTGAAGCCTTACAAAGTGTTGGAATATCTTCTACCATGGTTGTGAGACAAAGACGACACATGAAGTGCATGGATGCCTTGGAGATGTCAAAATTGTTGTTGTCACAACTCAAAGAATGAATACAATATTGTATATCTTGCCATGTTTAAGATTATTAAATTTTTTTAATTGTCTAATAACCAAATATATAGACACTTTTAATTATTCAAATCCCAATGTTTTGTAATGAACTTCCCATGTTGCTAACATTTACTATGTTATTCATCGCACTCCATATAAATAACTTGTAAGTTTTTGCACATGTCCAAAGAACCATGGATGCGCACGATGGCATATCTATTGTTCGCAACTTTACTTCGTGGTGGCTTGGTAGCCTTAATGACAGCCCTAAACCCGCAAAGGCCTTTAAGAGGCTTAAGTTGGTCGCTCGGGTTTAGCTTTCCACCACCGCCACCTCCACGACAGCGGATTTGGTATGGATTTTTTCTAGGATAAAATGTAAGTTAACCATTTATTTTTAACGCTCTAATGTTTTAAATGTAGCGGTAAATGCGGTTAGCCCTTTCTTTTCCTATGCATAATGTTCGCCGTCAGGGTTCTCGGGCGATCTTCTTCTCATGAAAGACTAAGAGTCTGGAGGAAAAAGGACCTCGATTCGAGGAGCCGACGAAGAGCCGGAACTCCGAGATATCAACGAGGTGATAACCCCCGAAGATAGGTGGAATGCCTTGCAACTTGGGATGTCGCCTGCTTTGAAATGGATATTGGCGCCACGGCCGCTGAACAAAGTAGGCGAGGTCCGTGCCCGCGGACCTCCACGCCATAGCTCATACACTCCTTCGCATTCAATCTTGGGCCCCTTCCCCGGGACGAGGGGATCCAACCCGCACGACGAGCACCGACCGCCGCTCACGCCGAGTGGGACGCAATTCCTCTTCAAAAGAGAGGATCAAGGAGCTTTTAGAAGCGAATATCCCGAGCTCAAGTCGAGAGATCTCATGGAGGGAGGTTTGTTCAAAGCGTGGTAAACATGTTAAAGCCACCGTGTATTAGGCTCTTTCGCTCTTCATTATAACCTCATTGTACTCATATTTTATTTACATTTTGCGTCTGAGGTAATCGAAGAAGTAAAATGAAAGCTCTTGCCAAAGCTACGGAGTCTCGATAGAGGGTGGCACATGTTCTATCCGGGTTGACTAATGAGGCATTTCAAGTACATCATCTCTCCCATGAGTCGATAATTAGATGACGCCATGTGGACTAAGTCCTTGTATTGCATTGTAGCTCTGGAGAGTCGTATAATTAGATGACGCCATGTGGACTAAGTCCTTGTATTGCATTGTAGTGTTTGAAGGCCAACATATTATCAAAGAAAGGGGAAGCTAGAACAAAGGCAGCCACCGGACGCCAGGTACGACGAAGCAAGTGGCGCCCATAGTGCCAATAAGACCGGTCCGCTGTTATGGCTTTCCTCGATAAGCTATTTGTAAGTATAAATTTGGTTTATAATGTAGGTTCTCGAAGTTGAACACTAACATTAGTTTTGGTGCTCATTCTCAATAGAAGTCATTTGTCGGTCGCCTCTACCGCTAAAGATGAACGCCGAAAGGGCCTTCAAAAAGGCAAATATGCGGCCATCCAAAGACGCTACCGGCATCCGGAATCCGGGACGGTGTATCATTCATTAGATAATTATTTGTGACTACAATGAACTAATTGTTGCGATACAATATAATGCAGGTAAATGAAGACGAACCCGCCAATGAAGAAGAAGAAGAAGAAGAAGAGAGCAACAACTAAAGACTCAATATATTTTGTAATGTGCAAATTACATTGTGAAATATATTAAATTTTTTATGCTTTGTTCTTATTATTTGTGATTTTTTTTGTTATGTTAATTTTATGCTCGATTCTATTTTTTTAGCTTCTTAGATTTATTAAACATTTAATTACATATTAAATAATAATGCTTATCTACCATGATACTGAATACTAATATAATTTAATCAATATTTGTTTCTATTTTTCGAATTTTTAAATTTTTTAATTTTTATTCTCGATTTATTTTGTTCATATTTAATATTTATTAATACTATTAATATTATTGTTAATATTAATATTATTTAATAATATTAATAAATATTACTAAATATTTATTTATATTAAATATTTGTTAATATTGAATATGAATATTAATTGTCCTTTAAATAATATTGAATAATATTAAATAAATATTTTTTTTTTCAAAATTCATTAATCGCCGCTTAACGACGCTTGAGGGCGTGGTCGCCACGTATCGCCACCGCGATCATTCGTCGCCACGCCAGCGCGCCGCCACGCCGACACGCCGCTGAACGACGTGGTGGCGTGGTCGCCACGCCGCCAGTACGTGATGATGCCATGTCGCGACCGCCGTTGAACCACGCTTTCACAATGTAGGCGCTTTAACGCCTATGTTACGCGGTGGTAACGCCACGCCGACGCACGACACGCCGACATGATGACGTATTATTCGCCGTTGAACGACGCTGTTAGGTCATCTGCCACGCCAGCCACCACGCCGGCGCTGTCCACTGGCAAAGAAGTGCCGCGGGTCAACCCACGCGGTACGCAACGACGCTGAACGACGCCGTCGCCGCTAAAGACGCCAGCGTTGCGACGCTGATAGCGACGATAAACGCCGCTTATCGACGCTTAAACGCCGAATAAATAGACGCCGCTTATCGACGCTTTGACGCCGATAAACGACGCGGTAACGACGCCCGACGCCGTGAATAGACGCCGTAATGTGGCTTTAATCTTGGAGTGAGATTGTTTCAAAACCAAACTTCAACTTTAACCTCGCAAAGCTAGCAACCGCTTATCCAAATCCTTATAAACTTCTCTCGCAAGAGTGAGGTCTTCCTCATCGATTGGATATCCGTGGAATGGTGACTTTGAAGGAGTAGGCTCTTCATGTGTTGGAGCCAGAATCGAGAAGCAGTGTAAGAGAGCATGTGTAACAGAGAAGCAAGTGGAGAACCCGTGTAACAGAGTTGTTGGGATCTCACGCTCAGACTAGTTACGCCTTTAGGACTTGACCGACTTCCCCGATCTTGCTTTCTTGTTGCCGCCCTAAGAATCTTCTTCTTGCCTTTCATCTTAGCAACAAAATCTTTGGAAATAGGTTTGTCATACTCGGGCTTGCAACAGAGTTGGAATCCTCACCCATGTCTTTACCTTTTTTTTCACCTTTGTGACCTTTTGTCACCTTCACATCTTCATCGAAGACTCTTCATACTCCTCGGTTACATTTCATCTTCATCCGCTTTAAAGTAACCAAGTTCTTGCTCAAGCTTGTCGCACTTCTCCCCACAACCCCGCCATCAGACAATGCATAGTATCCAAGATGTAACCAAAGCAAAGAAACATGAAATTTATGATCATATGATAACTTGATAAGAAAAACAGAATCGAGCTAAAACTCAAACCACAACCTTCACATCTTTCAAAGAAATTGATAAACACCCATGTGAACTTTGAGTTCCTTCTTACCTTTATGGCTGAAATCGATAGCAGATATGTGTTTGACTTTGCATTCCAAAACTCCATCCTATGGCCATATGCTTCAATATTCACTTCCAAGGATTTGATTTCTTCCTTCAACTTTTCTCATCATCGCAACATTAGCATCTCCCAATAGTTTCGTAAAGTAAATCCATTAAACTTGCTTCTTCTTTCTTCAAGTATGCAACCAAAGCTTGGTTGTTAGGCAACTGCGACCGTAAAGTTTGATAGATTCTCTTCTCTCCGAAATTTGCTTGTACAATAAAGTGCAAGTAGCATCAAGACATTGCAATCGCACCTACCTTCTTCAACAAAAAGTCGCTTTTTTCCTTTAATTTCTTCAAATTTCTTTTGCATGTCCGACAAGCTTCTAATGTGATTGATAATCACATTGAGGTTAGCTTCAAAACAATTTACTTCATGATCTTTACTCTTATGATACGTAAAATCGTGGGAGTCTCCACGCTAAAGATGCCCAATTTACCTTGTAATTTTCGGGTCACCAAAGCCTTAGGGGTGTTCTCGCCATACAAATGCTCTTGCAAAACGAGTCCTCACTTCATTGTTGGTAGGGCCATTCGTATACTTTTGAAGGAGTTCATTGAACTTCGCCGAATTCGTGCTTGATTTTTTGATGTTGATCTTCCCGACCTCAAAGGAACTTCAAAAACCGATAAAAATTCAGCATTTGATACTTTTTTGCCTTGATTTGGCTTTGGCTTTCTTCCGACGACTCCACTTTTCAAACTCAAAGAAATTCATACTCGGTTCTTTTGCCGGGCTTCAAATTGAAATATAATAAAACAAGAAAACCACTTACATTTGAGTACTTTATGCTATAAATTTGTCAAGCACAAACATTTTCTAAAAAAAAGATAGCAAAAATGCGATACCTCGGGCGCCTCGGGAGAACTCATGGTATAGTTGCAAAAGAGTCACGGAATTGCAAAGGAAGAAAAAGAGTACAAATACACAAAGCTTGGGAGATAAGTTTGTTCAAGAGCTCGAATGCAAGGTAAGGTGGTCGCTACAAAAATTCTATGATGATGACCGCCGAATTGAAGCCGCCGTAACCCATCATGAGCCCGTCCCGAAATTGCCGAGCCCATCACGAGCCCGCCACGAGCCCTTCATGAGCCCGGCCCGAGCCCGGGCCGCGCTCGTTAATTTAGGTGCAGATCTTAAAGATGAAAAACAATTCATCTTTATGGATGAGAAGGTTTTCAAGAAGTTAATGGAAGTTGCCGGACCGCAGTGAACCGTAAGCTCGCTGATCTACCATGGTGAATTTCCTGACAAGCCATCCAAAGACTTCTTTAACAAGACCTCGCTTCGATTGCTACGAGGTATGTCGAATGCGTAGGTGTCACAAACCGCTAGATGAAATTATAGAAGGCAAGACGATTTAAAGGTGCAAATGTGGTATAGCGGAGAGATTTGATTGCAAACAACGCAACCGACATCGTAACCCCCGACTTTTTATGAGGCACGAAATTTTATCTTATGCCACAAATTTGTCGCAAAAGGATTTCGATAGCTTCGAGGAATTGCTTCAGGCATTTCCTGATTTGATGGAACAGAGGATACTTGATATATCAGATACTGATACAGAGTAACGGAAGGCAAACTATAACAAGGATCATACACTAGGTAACCTACCCCAGTAGCCTTTCGAGCCAATCGTAAATATTTTAAAGCCGTAAGAGGCTAGAAAAAGAAAAGAAAAGAAAAAATATTGTCATAGCAAAGGACAAAGGATGGCATCCCTATTTCCTCCCCGTCGAGAATGCCACATTGATATTTATTGACATCCGAGGGATGAACAAGGTATGGGATTACAAGAAATACACGCACCTTTTACAAGGATAGCTACCATGACTACCGCAAAAGTTTATCACTTGGTTATTATCATGCGCTCTGTGAATTTGCCCAATTGCTTGTACAGTCAGAAGCAAATTCAGGGAGGTGGCCACCGCCTTTGGGTTCTTATGAAGAAATGGGTTGGGAGAGCAAACGAAGGGTGAAAGTGTATCAAGATATATTAGTCATATGTGCATTAACAAGAGTGACGCTCGTAGCACCTCAGGCAACCCGAAATGGAGCTTCGCCTATCTCCACACAAAGAAGGCTCCTAAGCAAACACCATTGCCTCCAATGCCGCTAACAGTAATGAGGATGCCGATGACAAGATAAAAAGAAGTTTCAAACTCTTTTACAGCAAAACCAAGATACAAATGGGCAAAGAATGGAAGGAGATCTTGTATTGAAATGCCAAATTTGAAAACATCATATGCCTATTATATTGTTGATCACCGGTGCCCACCGACGGTTAAGGCCCCCTCGATTTCTTCTCTACCGACAGCTTTTCGGTCGCCTTATGCAAGGCAAAAAGAGCGTGCCCTTTGAAAGTTCAGGGTAGTGTGCCATTTCCTCGTGTCCTTCTTGGAAACGCTTTGAGAAAATGGCCACCAAACCACCGGGGATCTGAAGAAGAGGAGAAAGCAGAGAATGCAGAGGCTAATCCTTTGTCGCCGACATCGGGATACCCAAAACACGATACATCGTGGTTGGATGCCATTTTGATAACCTCGATGCTAAAGGCTACGAGGAGAGAATGCAAGAAACAAAGCGCTTTGCCGAATCGACGAAAAAGGTATTGATGCCCTAGAACCTACTTTCCAAAAACTAGAGGCACTAAACCAGAAGCTTGATGTGTACATGCCATTCTTGACAGGCGAAGAACCACGGTTTGAATACATGGGCGTACAGCACATGGAAACAGACCAAGATGAGTCTGTTGGGACACAAGAGCATCAGGTACCCTGCAAGAAGCCGAAGATCTTTCATCCACAAGAGATTGCTACTGAGTCGGAGAAGGAATTTATAGGCGTGATCAGTGCAGGGGATAGTGAAAATGTGGAGCCTGATTCACATGTGGAGCGCATCGCAAAGGCCATGGGCGTTGAGATTCCAGAGGTCACATGTTATTCAGAGATGGACACAACACAAGCTATGGAATTGGGTAGAGCGCATGTCATCCGCATGGCCAATGATTTGGGTGTTATACCTGATAATTATATTTGAAACACAATCACAAGAATGATAATTGCATCCCTATTGTACATTACATCCTTCAATGGAAATTTTTGTTTCAGGAATATTTGTCTTTACTATTACATGGTGCATGTTTAATGTTGAAAATAATCGCGTCACATCCTCCTCAGGGCAAATACATAGCTTTAAATAGTGAAATGTTTGTGCTATGCCTACTCCACTTCACCTTTCCAAAGACGTAATGCTCTCATATGGTGTTAATAAAAGCTCATTATTTTGTCTCTTTTCAGTTGCATGAAAGATCGCTCGTCACATTCTTGAGATAACATCGAAAGCATTCCATACTACGACATTCTACTCACGATGGACCTTTGCATGAGCAGTAAAAACTATATTTCTGAACAACGCCAAATCATTGGTAGAATTTGTACTAAAAAATGCCAACTTTTACTCAGTTGTTAGTAGTTTCTGCACTATATGGCTAACCAAGAACCTATTTCATGCTAAACGAGAATTCCAAATTTCTCTAATTAATTAATTCATGCTTAACAAAATCCAATCGCATTCTTGGGTTTTCCTGGCATAAACAGGCCTAAATCTTGCTAAAATTGGAAGTATTTGTCTATTTATGATAGAACACATTGATTTGTATGTTTTCGTATTAGTTGCTATCATCTAACATCCGGTGGAAGCTTCCAAGAAACCCTATTTTGTTCAAAAATGCTGCTATGGGTTTATGAATTATTTCTCTCTTATTACAAGTTTTGGCTTAGTTCTTGTGGCCATGGGTTCTTAATGTTTCAGGAGAGATTTTGCTGACCGTGTATGTTACAACAAATGGTGCCACCCTAATGGACTAATGCTTGAAAAAGAAAGCAAAGCCAGCAATTGGTAGAAATACCTTGAATGCACATCTCACCCCACCTCTTTCTGTCAGTGTTCTAAGAACTTCTGCTCTAACACATTCTTGATACGTTGTTACAAGGCTCCTGTCATAAAAATCAGCACCAATTTGTTTCAAATCAGGCTCTTCAATCTCGGCCCAAATTTTATCATGCATGCACGAGACCGTAATGATATTTGTGAAAGAAAATACCTCGGGCTCTCAAAGTAGATGCAGAATCATGAAATATCAATGCACCAAGCTTGTGATGATACACTTCAAGCACACTAGTAATGCTGTAGGCAGAAACTCTGTTAGTGTAAGAAGAATAAATTGTATTGGCTTCAAGGGTCCGGCTTCCAGAAACTTTCTTATTGGCCAAATCACTGCTAGTGTAGCCATGCTCCACAATCAACTCCTTCACCTTAGTACCTCCTGTGCCAAAAACAAAACTTCTTACACGGGCCTACAGTGGGCATTCACGTCCATTAGCTTGGCTCTTTTCACTGCATGAGTGCCTGTGGATGTAGGACGGAGGGTAACCTAGCAGCCAACAGAAACATAGAAGTCTAGCCATTCCCCATTGAAATCCTTGACATTGTGAAGGACCACAGTTCTTGCTTCAGATCGATTGCCCATTTTCTGCATGAATGTGAAGGACAAAAAGTTGGTTTCAGGAAAAAACTCGAGCAAGTAGCATCAAAATCTTACCCTGTGAGCGCATCACAGCCCCTGTCCTTCAGCCTCGGTTTGGTAGATCAGATGAAAACCTATTTCGAGTGTATCCTTGCTTCGAGTTTGAGCGACTTCTGTGCTACAGAATAGGGTTTCCCATACGATTTTGAACCCCTCTGATTTCCCACCCAAGCTCGACACCCCGAAAACAGAAATCGAGAGCAGCACCTAGAATTAACTGCACGTGAGTAAATGGGGAGAAATCTCCATTGGGAAATGGCTCCATAGGAAAATGTGACAGATTTGGGAGTCTCCTTTGGGAAAAGGGATCCAATCTCAGTATGACATGTGGCAACCAAGGGCAAATGAACCATGGCAGGGATGTATGGATTAAGAACACTATAGCTATTCTCTCATTGGCTAAGGCCAAAAGCTGATGTGGATTTTCCCTATTTTCACATAGGGTCTTTTGGAGATCCCATATTTTCTCTAATGGGAGTGGCAAATACCTTCTTCCATCTGAGATATTTAGCATTTTCTTGGACTTGCCAACATCTATCGGCATTTTATTCAGGATTATTCGGATTGCCCTTCCTTTGACACGCCTCGCGCCGAAAGATATACCATTTGAATGGAGCGTGAAAGCAGAAATTGCTTTTGTTACGCTGAAGCATGTGTTTACCACGGCACCAGTTCTTGCTCATGCAGATGCTTCATGCCCATATATTGTCGAAGTAGATGCTTCTGTTTTCTATCACAGGAGAGGGATGACTATGAGGTACATCCAATCGCCTGTCATTTGCAAAAGTCCCAGGAATCAACTATCTAATTTACGATAAGGGGCTGTTGGCTATAGTTGATTCTTTTCAGGAGTGGAGGCATTTTCTGAAAGGATCTCCTCCCTTGTTCGGTTTAATGGCTAGTCCATTGGGTTAGCAATGAAGAGATCTTGTGTTCAAGTCTCTGGGGGTCCGTCATATGTCCTCATGGATGCTGCCAATGTGGCATGACGTAAAAATACTATCTATCTATCTATCTATCTATCTATCTATCTATCTATCTATCTATCTATCTATCATAAGGTCATAGTCTATATGGATCATCAAAATCTGGAATATTTTCAGTCTGCTCGAGCCTTTAACTATCGCCAGGTCTGGTGGTATACTCAAGTATTATCCCCGAGGGATGCAGTTATAAAAGGGGGGCTGGGGAGGGGGGAAGGGTATGCCATGTGTGTGCAGAGGGTGACCAAAGCCACGCCTGTATACGATTTTTGAAAGGTAAATTCGACCCCTTCCATATAAAATTTACCCTAAGTAGTGGCAAAAAAGCCCCCCTAACTCATACTATAGACATGTGAAAATGGGTTGTACGAGTCACTCAGGCACATTGTATGGCACCCACAGTGAATTCCCCTTGGTACTCGCATTGATTTTTTGATCAAGTATCGTTCTGGACTACTGCAAGTGAAGCCGGATGCCTTGTCTCGACGCTCCTACCTTAAGCCCAAGCCGGGTGATCCCGCGTCTGATCGGCAATCACAGTATAAGGCCTGATCGGTTCCAGCTTATGACCACCATTTTGTTCAAGAGGCCTCATGATACAACTTTGTTGGAGCCTGTTCGGGCAACTCTGCCCTCTGATCCATTGGCTCAATATGTACTTTTACATCTTGGATCATCATTATCTTCTTGGTAAATGCGGCCAGACTATGATTGTTTTGAGATTCGAGATGGGCTTCTGTTCCGTGACATGCTTCTGTATGTCCTAGATGGTGCTTCCTGATTTCGGGTTCTTCAGGCTTGTCATGACTCGGCTATGGTTGGACATTTTGGAGTAGCAAGGCTCTTCAACTTATTAGTCGAGAGTATCGGGGTCCTGAGTTTCATTGCTCTATCGAAGCTTCTGTTTGATCTTGTGATATCTACTGTCGAGCAAAGTTCCGAGACATATTCCTCATGGTCTTTTTCAACCATTTCTTGTTCCAGATGGATCTTGGAAGAGTATTTATGTGGACTTTATTCTAGAGCTGCCACTCTCTCGGGAACATGATGTCATCATCGTCGTTGTTGATCACTTCTCTAATATGGCTTATTTAATTCCCTATAACATCACCATCACCATCACCAGTGAAAGAACAACTGATATTTTCCCTTGTGAAGTATTCAAGCTTCATGGACTGCCAAACACTATCGTCAGTGATCGTGGACCCCAGTTTGTCGCAAGTTTTTCGAAGCGGCTTTTGGAGTTATTGCATATTGATCGCTCACTTACATCCGATCATCATCTAGAAAGTAATAGGAAAGCAGAGTGTACTAATAAGATTTTGGAACAATATTTAAGGTGCTTTATCAGTTATTAGTAGGATGATTGGGTCGATTATTTTCCATTAGTGGAATTTGCCTGTAATAACTTAGTACATTCCACTGGCTAGACTCTATTTTTTTTTTTTTTTTTTTTTTACCTCTGGCCAGCATCCTCGTTGGTCCCTTGGTATTGCTGGCAGTGACTCTGTTAATCCTAGTGCCAAGTCCCGACTTGAGAAACTCTATGTACTTCAATCAGATATTCAGCACCATCTTCTTCAGGCACAGGAACGACATCGATATTATGCCGATTTACATCGGCAGACAGCTCCTACATTTCATGTTGGTGACTTTGTCTGGCTTCTTCTTAGGAGCCTTCTTACCTCATGTCTCTACAACAAGCTTGACACACTGACCCCAATTTTTGGACCACAGTTGTTTTTTACTTGTACGGAAGTGTTGTTTTATGCCAAAAACAACACCAAAATGGTCCCAAAAGTCCACGTGGCCCGCTTATCCTGATTTGCACAAAGAGACAAGTGGTTTTTTTAAAAATCACGCGTAAAAAATTCCACGCCAGAGAAAAAATTAACATAGTTTTTGTGAATTTTTGTCAACGCGGTACTTTTTCCTTCGATGTTGTTTTTTGTGGAACCATGCGTTGTTTATCTTTAAAATCGCACGCATAGGTTTTAATTTTACTACACCTGAAAAATTAAATTACAACACTAGAAATAAAGGACTACAAAGAAAAGAACACGTAGGAAATAGAAATATGATGTTTTCAACTGTTCTTTTCCTCAATAACGACACGTCGTTTCAAGTGTTGTTTTTGCAAAATTAAAAAAATCACGCATGGCCTTTTTTTTAATTTATAAAACACTACATATGTTATTGAAATTTAGCTATTGTTTTCCTAAAATAAGGACATGTAAAAAGTAATATTATAACATGTAGAAAAAACGTAAATTTCTAATGTGGTTATTTAACTAATGAGATATTGACACGTGGCATACTTTTTAAATAATAAAACATTATTCTAGCTAATCAAATATGGACACATGGCATACTTTTTAAATAATAAAGCATTATTACTACACGTGAAAAATAAAAAGTATTGTTTATAATATATCTTCTAACAAATCAAATGTTGACACGTGGCACACATTAAAAAAAAATTATTATAGACCACAATTTAAAAGTTAATATATTATGATTTAAAAGCTAATATGCATTTTAGCAAATAGAATATTAACACGTGGCATACTTTCAAAATTAAAAATGCACCATTACAACGCATAGAAAAACACATTTCTAATATATCTCCTATCCTAGCTATCCTAGCTAATGATATATTAACACGTGGCATACATTGTTTAAGAAGAAATAAATGTGCGGCTCGCTTTTATTAAACATTGGTTATTGCAAAAGCGCAGCTTTATTAAACATTGGTTATTGCAGTTGCAAGAATAGGCCACTAAAACTACGTAAATCATGAAGGCTCATTTTAGAACAACTCGATCCATGTTATTGATTCATCAAAGATAAACAAATGGCTACAAATGATTCATCAAAGATAAACAAGAATATTTAATAATAGAATGGCAGAACAGCTTGTTTGGGCTCTTGAAGACCCTTTACCTATATAATTTTGCCACAAGAAAACCCTTGCTTTTTTTTTCCGTGATTTAACAAGCTTCATAATAGAGATCCATCCGCTATAATAGAGATCCATCTCGCTACAACAACATGATTGATTGGGCACATACCATCATCATATTTTCGTCTCCGCTACTACCTTATCCGAAATCTTATCCGAAATGTGTTTGCTTCATCGAAGCTTTATCATTGCCTTGAAACCTAGTTTCAAAATATTATCCCAACCGCACATCCGGAGAGGGTTTTATTGCCATAGCACAAAATGTATGCAGATTTTCGGCCATATGCGTATCCGTAAAATTTATATGTTTGATAACTAAAGCCACAGCCATATTTGAAGCCACCGCCATTCGTCACAATAGAACAAATTGACCATCCGCTAAGAAAAATTCGCCATGCCAAGTTAGAACAATTATTTTTGTATCGATTGTTGTTAGATGAGTTTTTCGCCAAACCCGTCATAGAAAGACCTTGCAAGCCGTGATCCGACCGCCTTGGCTCTTTTAGGGCGGCCGCTCAGCGCCACAACGACTATCACAATCCCTCGCTTTCAAATAAATAGCAAGATCTTGTGATTGATTTGAAACAAAAAAATCAAAAGCAACAAGAAAGGTAGAATCGAGGAAGAGCTACCGGATGCTTTTTTTTTTGCCATAGCCGGAGAAAAGTCCAAATACTAGGGATGTTTTGGGCACACCACCATACACGATTGCCGGAAGCGCCATCGCCATAGCCATCGCGGCCGATCGCCATAGCCATAAGTTTCTTCAAAATTGTAGTCGCAGAGGCAAAAACTAGGTAAAAGGGGGCACAAAAGCACAAAACTTAGGCGGAAAATTACAAGGGTTAAATGTGCCTTTACTCTAAGCCAATAAGATTAAAGGAGAGGGATCAAGATCCGTGGACGTTGATCTCGGTTGCCTTTAATCTCGACCATTAATTATCGAGCCAATAAAATCATAGGATGTGGATCAAGATCCTTGCCGTTCATCTTTACCGTTGAATAAATGACAAATTACTATGCATGTATAAAAATAAGTTGTTTTTCATCCTAAGGAAAATATAGCCCCCCTATTAGTATTTTTATTTTATTTTTTTCCTAGACATTCTAACTCCAACTCTCCATTTAGCTATAATGTACTTGCAATTCAAATGTTGCTCGCATCTAATGGCCATGTCGTCATGGGCATTCCCATGCTTACACTCTCAAGGGATGAAAATAATCTGGCCCTGGTTTTGGTGATTACATCGCATGGTATTCCTTTCGTGCCGTTTTTTTGCTCAAATCTTTGAGCATGAATATCTCGGTCGATTGAGCTCCAGGTTGGTTCGGATGACTTGTATGAGGGTCAGAATAAGATGGATTAGAGGAGGTCATCCATGCAAACCAAAAACCTGCTCGAGTGCCTATGGATTCATTCAGAGGGTAAGAAATTTCCCTCAAAATGCGTAATTACTGTGTTACTGCATAGTTTGGGCAAATGATTCCATCGGACAGAATTTCTTAATTGGTGATTCCGCTGGAAGGAATACCATGCGAAAGAATCATCAAAACTAGGGTACGATTATTTTCACCCATTTTCAATAGTTGAATTCCATCCACAAGGAGTTAAGAATCCCCCAATTGCCCTATCCCTTAGGACTTCGAGATTCTTAAGTCATGTAATGGAACGAAATTCCATTTCCCCTGTTTTGATTCACATGGACGACTCGTGAAGGGAGTTGTTAAATTTCTTGAGTTGTTGAATCTCGTGAGTCCAAATTGAGAGCTTCTAACTCTGTAACACTTCGAACAAACTAGGAGGAAAGGAAATGAATATGAGAAGGTTATATGCATGTCCAATAATACGGGCACCATATATAATACAAGGTAAACTTGTGGGCCATGATATGATCAATCCTTGGTCCTTTGTACTTCTAAAACGATTCTCCGGATAACCCTTGAAACATTGTTTATAAAGTCAGGCCTACAAACCCATAGGAAATAAATGCTAGAGGTATAATGGGATCTTGATGTCGTTACACTTGCAATACAAGCAAAGAGCATGGAAAAGATGATGTGACCCTCCAATTGGTGACATGGCATGCTAAGTAAGCAAGGTCAAGTTTTGACTAGGCCACTAATGAAACGATGTACATCTTTGGTTTTTCGTGGGGTGACGTTGGCAAATTTGGGTGACATGGCACGTAGGCTCCAACATGCCAAGGTGGCCCAAACATGCCACCTAGGCTCAAATATGCCACCTTGGCTCTAACACGCCAAGGTGGCTCAACCATGCCACGTGGCATCCAACATGCCAATATGGCTCAAACATGCCATTTAGGATCCAACATGCCAAGGTGGCTCAAACATGCCACCTAGGCTCCAATACGCCAGCTGGGCTCCAACATGCCAAGGTGGCTCAACCATGCCACGTGGGCTCCAATGTGCCAAGGTGGCTCAAACACGCCTAGGTGGCATGTTGGAGCCTAGGTGGCATGTTTGAGCTACCTTGGCATGTTTGGGCCTAGGTGGCATGTTGGAGCCTAAGTGAGCCTGCATGGCATGTTTGAGCCTAGGTGGCATGTTTGAGCCACCTAGGTATGTTGGAGCCTAGGTGGCATGTTGGAGCCCACGTGGCATATTTGAGCCACCTTGGCAAGTTGGAGCATAGGTGGCATGTTGGAGCCCGCATGGCATGTTTGAGCACGTTGGAGCCTAGGTGGCATGTTTGAGCCATTTTGTCACGTTGGAGCCTAGGTGGCATGTTTGAGCCACCTTGGCATGTTTGAGCCTAGGTGGCATGTTCGAGCCTAGGTGGCATGTTGGAGCCACCTTGGCATGTGGTAGCCACCTTGGCATGTTTGAGCTTAGGTGGCATGTTTGAGCCACCTTGGCATGTTGGAGCCCACATGGCATGTTGGAGCCCACGTGGCATGTTTGAGCCACCTTGGCATGTTTGAGCACGTTGGAGCCTAGGTGGCATGTTGGAGCCACCTTGGCATGTTGGAGCCTAGGTGGCATGTTGGAGCCTACGTGGCATGTTGAAGCCTTGGTGGCATGTTGGAGCCTAGGTGGCATATTTGAGCCACTTTGGCATGCTTGAGCCTAGGTGGCACGTTGGAGCCAACTTGGCATGTTGGAGCCTATGTGGCATGTTGGAGCTCACGTGGCATGTTGGAGCCCAGGTGGCATGTTGGAGCCCACGTGGCATGTTTGGAGCGTAGGTGGCATGTTGGAGCCTAGGTGGCATGTTGGAGCCACCTTGGCATGTTGGAGCCTAGGTGGCATGTTGGAGCCACCTTGACATGTTGGAGCCTAGGTGGCATGTTAGAGCTCACGTGGCATGTTGGAGCCTGTGTGGCATGCTAGGTCGCATGTTGGAGCCCATGTGGCATGTTGGGCGTAGGTGGCATGTTGGAGCCTAGGTGGCATGTGGGAGCTCACGTGGCATATTGGAGCCTGTGTGGCATGTTGGAGTCTAGGTGGCATGTTGGAGCCTAGGTGGCATGCTAGGTGGCATGTTGGAGCCTAGGTGGCACGTTGGAGCCAACTTGGCATGTTAGAGCCTATGTGGCATGTTGGAGCCCAGGTGGCATGTTGGAGCCTAGGTGGCATGCTAGGTGGCATGTTGGAGCCCACGTGGCATGCTGGAGCGTAGGTGGCATGTTGGAGCCTAGGTGGCATGTTGGAGCCACCTTGGCATGTTGGAGCCAAGCTCAAACATGTCAATGTGGCTCCATATGCCACGTAGGCTCCAACATGCCACCTAGGTTCCAACATGCAAAGGTGGCTCAGGCATGCCACCTAGGCTCAAGCATGCCACCTAGGCACTTCAAGTGGTGACATGGCATGTCAAGTAAGCAAGGCCAAGTTTTGACTAGGCCAAAAATGAAAAGATGTCCATCTTTGGTCTTTTCATTGGGTGATGTTGGCAAATTTTGGGTGACATGGCTAGATGGTGGTGACGTGACTAGGACTTTATGCAAGAAATATGATAACCTTTGAAATTTTTGTAGAGGAGTTTGGCAAGGGATAGAATAGAAGGATCTTGGAGAACTCACAAGCCCCTTTCCAGTGAAGGGGAGTCTGGATCATCATGTTGCGCAGGGGGATTCGACCCCATCTCCGGGCATGGTCCCCAGAGCATACACAGAGAACTCCATGCAAAGTTTCGGATGTGTGAGTCTCCGTCTTGACGCTCGAGATGTAAACCCTAGCAAACCCTAGGGTTTGATAGGGTTTACATTCAGGGATGTCCGGCGACCCGTGAGGGCCCGTGATCCGGCGTGGAATACCCGCTTTGGATTACCCTCATGGCACCGGGAGACAGAGCCAAATTTCCAGTCCTGGCAAAGATACCTTTCGGAGACTCCCCTTCACAAGCCCCTTTCCAGTGAAGGGGAGTCTGGAAAAGCATGCTGCGCAGGGGGATTCGACCCCATCTCCGGGCATGGTCCCCGTGAGCATACCACAGAGAACTCCATGCAAAGTTTCGATGTGTGAGTCTCCGCCTTGACGCCGAGATGTAAACCCTAGCAAACCCTAGGGTTTGATAGGGTTTACATTCGGGATGTCCGATGACCCGAGGGTCCGTGATCCGGACGTGGAATACCCGTGTTTGGATTACCCTCATGGCAATCGGAGACAGAGCCAAATTTCCCGATGCAAAGATACCTTTGGAGACTCCCTTCACAAGCCCCTTTCCAAAGGAAGGGGAGTTCGGAAAAGCATGCCAGCTTGCAGGGGATTTGACCCCATCTCCCGCATGGTCCCCGTGAGCATACACAGAGAACTCCATGCAAAGTTTCGGATGTGTTAGTCTCCTCGCCTTGACGCTGAGATGTAAACCCTAGCAAACCCTAGGGTTTGATAGGGTTTACATTCTGGGATGCTCCTCTCGATCAAGAGGGCCGTGGAACTTGTCCCCTAGGGTAATTTCTGGCGCCCGTGATGACATGGAGAGGTCGGATCGCCAACCGGGGCCTCCTCCATGCCCCAAAATCAAAAACGTGGTCTAAACCCCCTCGCCAATAACGGTGGCCATCCCAATCAAAAATCGAGGGTCTAAATCTCACCCGAAATACCGGGATTTTCCTCAGACGCCGGGGCCACTTGGCAAGCCAGCTGGTTGAAAACCATGATTTTTCCCGCCCCATGCATTAATCATGAATTTCTGGATCATAAACACAAAGAAAAGCACGATAAAAATCCGGGTCTCAAAAAGGTGAAATCTTGGCGGGATATGCAAAGATGACGCCGCACACGCAAGAGAAAATGCACCGGAAATAGAAGCACAAGCAGAGGCATGAGACGAAGCCCGAGCCAACCCCTTCCTGAGGCCACCGGCCCGGGGAACGCCCCATCGGGCGCTGGAGCTAGCTTTGCTTCTCCGTGGTCACATGTATACCACCTAGCAGTCCTAGTGCTGCTATTCTCACTTCGATCTTCTACCGGGCCTCGTGGTGACCCCAAGTATCTTGTTCTCGCAGGCTAGTCCAAGCCGGGGGGTGAGGACGGGCTGGACCCCCACTCGGGCGAATCGAACCGCTCGCCAATGGACCCGAACATCCCCATTACCTAGGAGACCAAGTTTAGGTAGGCGAAGACCACCCCTCCAAGAAACGCCAAAGTAGGTCGCTTACTACACACTTGTAGTCAATTGGCATGGAGGTGGATCTTTGAATACCTCCCTAGTGGGGGTAAGTGATTGATCCCCCGGAAAAACGGGTAGTGGAACTTGTCCTCTAGGGTAATTTTGGCGCCCGCACGATGTGGAGAGGTCGGATCGCCAATCCGGGCCTCCTCCATGCCCCAAAATCGAAAAACGTGGTCTAAACCACCCCGGAGGCCAACGGTGGCCATCCCAATCAAAAATCGAGGGTCTAAAGCTCGCCTCGAAAATACCGGGATTTGCCTCAGACGCCGCCACCACTTGGCAAGCCAGCTGGCTGAAAATCAGGATTTTTCCCCGCCCCATGCATTAATTATGAATTTCCGAGCATAAACACAAAAAAACACGATAAAAATCCGGGTCTCAAAAAGGTGAAATCTTGGCAGGATATGCAACATGACGCTGCACACGCAAGAGAAAATGCACCGGCAATAGAAGCACAAGCAGAGGCATGAGACGAAGCCCGAGCCAACCCCTTCGGAGGCCACCGGGTCAGAACGCCCCACTGAGAAGTGGAGCTAGCTTTTCTTCTCCGTGGGTCACATGTATACCACCTAGCAGTCCTAGTGCTCCTATTGTCACTTCAATCTTCTACCGTGGCCTCGGGGTGAACCCCAAGTATCTTGTTCTTGCAGGCTAATCCAAGCCGGGCTGAGGGCCTGGCTGGACCCCCACCTAAAGGAACCGCTCCTCGCCAATGGACCCTAACATCCCCATTACCTAGGGGACCAAGTTTCGGTGGCGAAGACCACCCTCTCCAAGAAACGCCAAAGTAGGTCGCTTACTACACACTTGTAGTCAATTGGCATGGAGGTGGATGCCAATACCTCCTAGTGAGGGGTAAGTGATTGATCCCCCAGGAAAACTTCGCCGTGGAACTTGTCCCCTAGGGTAATTTCATTGTTCCGGACGACGGGGCGAGGTCGGATCGCCAATCCGGGGCCTCCTCCATGCCCCAAAATCGAAAACGTGGTCTAAACCCCGTCAAGGCCAACGGTGGCCATCACAATAAAAAATCGAGGGTCTAAAACTCATCCGAAATACCGGGGATTTTCCTATACTCGGGGCCACTTGGCAAGCCACCTGGCTGAAAACCAGGATTTTTCCCCGCCCCATGCATTAATTATGAATTTCCGAGCATAAACACAAAGAAAAGCACGTATAAAAATTCGGTCTCGAAAAAGGTGAAATCTTGGCGGGGATGTGCGATGACGCCAAGACACGCAAGAGAAAATGCACCGCAATGGAAGCACAAGCAGAGGCATGAGACGAGCTTCCGAGCCAACCCCCTTCCGGAGACCACCGGGTCGGTAACGTCCTACTAGGTAGTGGAGCTAGCTTTGCTTCTCCGTGGTCACATGTATACCACCTAGCAGTCCTAGTGCTGCTATTCTCACTTCAATCTTCTACCGGGGCCTCGTGGTGAACCCCAAGTATCTTGTTCTCAGAGGCTAGTCCAAGCCGGGGCTAAGGGCGGGGCTGGACCCCCACTCCTAATCGAACTGGCTCCGCCAATGGACCCGGAACATCCCCATTACCTAGGGGACCAAGTTTCGTGGGTAGAAGACCACCCCCTCTCCAAGAAACGCCAAAGTAGGTCGTTTACTACACACTTGTAGTCAATTGGCATGGAGGTGGATGCTGAATACCTCCTAGTGAGGGGTAAGTGATTGATCCCCCGGGAAAACTCGCCCGTGGAACTTGTCCCATAGGGTAATTTCGCCGTTCCGACGACGCTTGCGAGGTCGGATCGCCAATCCGGGGCCTCCTCCATGCCCCAAAATCGAAAACGTGTCTAAACCTTGTCAGGGCCAACGTCGGCCATCCCAATAAAAAATCAAGGGTCTAAAACTCATCCGGAAATACCGGGGATTTTCCTATACTCTCGGGGCCACTTGGCAAGCCAGCTGGCTGAAAACCAGGATTTGTCCCTGCCCCATGCATTAATTATGAATTTCCTGAGCATAAACACAAAGAAAAGCACGGATAAAAATCCGGTCTCAAAAAAGGTGAAATCTTGGCGGGATGTGCAAAGATGACGCCATAATGCGAAAAGAAAATGCACCAGCATATATACCTTTCGGAGACTCCCTTCACAAGAAAGGGGCCAGCCGAGGAGGTGCCCGCCCCTGTTTTTGCAAAGACATCCAAGGTCCATGTCACCATCATCTAGCCATGTCACCTAAAACTTGCCAACATCACCCAATGAAAAGACCAAAGATGGACATCTTTGGTTTTTTGGCCTAGTCAAAACTTGACCTTGCTTACTTGGCATGCCATGTCACCACTTGGGGTGCCTAGGTGGCATGCTTGAGACTAGGTGGCATGCCTGAGCCACCTTGGCATGTTGGAGCCTGCATGGCATGTTGGAGCCACCTTGGCATGTTGGAGCCCACGTGGCATTATGGAGTCCACGTGGCATGTTTGAGCCACCTTGGCATGTTGGAGCCTAGGTGGCATGTTTGAGCCCACCTTGGCATGTTTGAGCCACCTGGCATGTTTGAGCCTAGGTGGCATGTTGGGAGCCTAGGTGGCATGTTTGAGCCACCTTGGCATGTTTGAGCCTAGGTGGCATGTTGGAGCCACCTTGGCATGTTGGAGTTTAAGTGAGCCTGCATGGCATGTTTGAGCCTAGGTGGCATGTTTGAGCCACCTAGGAATGTTGGAGCCTAGGTGGCATGTTGGAGCCCACGTGGCATATTTGAGCCACCTTGGCAAGTTGGAGCATAGGTGGCATGTTGGAGCTGCGCGTGGCATGTTTGAGCACGCTTGGAGCCTAGGTGGCATGTTTGAGCCATTTTGTCATGTTGGAGCCTAGGTGGCATGTTGGAGCCACCTTGGCATGTTTGAGCCTAGGTGGCATGTTAGAGCCACCTTGGCATGTTGGTGCCCACGTTATGCAAAAAATAGGTGTTAAGTAATTGAAGTAGTTGAAGTAACTTGTGTTACATGGAATACTAGTATAAGAACATGTGATCGTGCACGCATCACATGTAGCAAATCAAGTACTGGTCCTACCACTATAAAGACCCGTGATATGGAAGGATAGGACATGTAGAGAATCAAGTACTCTTTCCTACTTCTATAAAGACATGTGAGAATAGAAGTATTACACATGTCGTAATTCATGTATTCTTTCCTACAATGCCTTAGCAAATAAAGTACTCGTCCCTACTACTATAAAGACATGTGACATGGAAGCATATGACATGTAGAGAATCAAGTATTCTTTCCGACTTCTATAAAGACATGTGACAATAGAAGTATTACACATGTCGTAATTCATGTATTCTTTCCTACAATGCCTTAGCAAATAAAGTACTCTGTCCTACTACTATAAAGACATGTGAATGGAAGTATAGGACATGTAGAGAATCAAATATTCTTTCCTACATCTATAAAGACATGTGACAATAGAATTATTAGACATGTAGAAATTCAAGTACTCTTTCCTACAGTGGATTGTATTATAAAATGACATGTCACAATAGAAGAAACTACAAAACAACAGTGGATGTTTTAGTCCACTGAAAAAAGAACACCATTATCGAACAAAACCATACCTTCACAAATCCACATGTAGGATTCTTTGAAAATAGGACATGTAGACCTACCAAAACTGATGTTTTCAACAGTGGACCAAAAACCGGGGTGAGTGTGTGACTATTGTTGCGTTGGTCCTTACCGCATCATGGCCTAGATCAGCGATGTGGCTTTCTGGCTCGAGCTCCGTCCAGTTGTTCGTCTCCATCAAGCACAATTTCATTATTTTTAGACAATACCTGAATTTATGGACCATTTTTGAAATTCTATCATCAATGAATGTTTTCCATACACTAATTGCAATCCCTTGAGAGTGCTGCATATGCCTCAGCAGCATGCACAGGTATCTTGATAGCATTGGGTATCTTCTTCTTGTTTGACAGTTCCCAAGCATAATCTATAGTCTCTAGTTCTATGCGGTCATTAGCAGTTGTTGGCCTCCATCTTTTCTTCCAACAATTGGCATAATTGGCTGGCTACACGTGGCGCCATAATAAATACACCTTTCTTCAAATCTTTGTATGATTGAATTATGGTACAGGTTTGTCTTTCCACGGACCGACATAAGGAGGAGTGATGCTAGCAATGGGGTTCCACCACTACCGTTATATCAGGTAGAGCACGTTCTGCCTAGTGTGTGGCCAGAAGTCCTCGTAACTCCCTTCGTCACTGGTGATCCTCCCCAGCTCTTCCAAGAGTCTCATCTAATATTCAATTGTGGACGTAAATTGCATCGAGTACTTGGCTGTCTTTGGAGCACCCTTGTTACTGGTTGAGATTGCAATCCAATGCAATATATGCTTGTGGATATTGTTTCGCAGCTGGCCGACATCCTTCATCGGCTTCTTGGAAGGCAGTAGGATTTCCAACTGGCATCAAGGGCTTTCCGTCGTCTCCTTCTTTCCACATCTTTATTCCGCCAGCAGGCAACCACTCTAAGTAAGTGGGACGAGCTTTGTAGTACATGACGGGCCAATCACCATTCATAGCGAATCTGAAAGTCAAAGGGGTGGTGTGAGCAGTCAATCTATCATCCCTATCTGGTATGTACCTTTCTATGAAACCCTTCCAGTCCAGCACTTTGTCAACAATATAGGGCACATGTGTATTCAAGTTGCATGTGTAGAATTCATACAGCAGTTCAGGCATGGTCAGCACCTCGGCCTTCTTTAAAGATGAGGAGAAGTTACTAAATAAGACGTCAATATCCTCATATGTATGGCCAGCATCATGAACCCTAACTCAATCTCTTCAAACACACCAAAATATACTAGGTACGAAAGATAGGAGAACACATATCTATTCTTGTTTTGTCCAGATGCGTTGTCCAGCTACAAATATAATATTTGGGTGAGAGGATTCATTGACGGTCCCTCTGCCTGCGGCAAATTAGCGGGGATGCTGCTACTGGATAGTGACAACTTTAATTCCAAGGCCGTGGTGTCGCGCAAGGATGCACCCATTTTGGAGACGATGTTTCAGGCACTGACAGATTGCCTCCTACATACTCGTGGACCATCCCAAACCTCTTCAAGATGCTATTCAAAGAACCTACATGGAGTTCGAGTCATCTAACCATAGGTCCAGTGCAAAGTTCCCATAGCTCCCCTTTCCATGTCCATGAGTGAGTGCATCGGTCAATGATGTTTTCAGCTTGTCAAGTCTCCAAAGAGAGATTGTTGCAATTTTAAAATCATTGTTTCGCCTGATCCATCTTGTCGTGAATAATATTGGGCAGGATACCTGTGGCAGTATAATCTCCATGACCAGTACTGAGTGCGATATGAGGCCTGCTCTAGCCTATGTGCTCTTCTTTGATCATGCAATATCCTCCTCTCTGCCTCATCCTTGGTCTTCAACAACTTCGTACGGATAACCTCACGCATATCACATTTGGAGAATGCAATCTTCTTTGCGATACTGACATCCCTGAAGCTCCGCCACCACGTTCTATGAAACCCAGTCGGGGATACCTTCTTGCCGGTCAGTGCCATAACTTCTGTATTAATCTCCTATAGTATGCTGGACTTAGTAAACATTGCAGACAACTTCCTGATGTTCTCTCGTATCCCATCTTCATTCCTCCTGCTACGGTGGGGCAAAGATTCACAGTTCTCCCTGACAAACATGGAAAACGCAGCCTCACAGGCCAATGTCGACGAACGAGGCTTCATGGTCCCGCAGTTGCCGTGCTCGGCCTTGCGTGCACCTTCAAGGAACTGGGCCTTCCACTTGAGATATGCTGAATTTGAGATCCCGAGTTTAAGATACGAGGCACTCTCACAAAAGAGATTCCCTTGCAGTACTAGCCGTCCGACTCTTCTATCATTGTTGCCGAGCATATCATAAACAAAAGTAACCCTATCACTAGATTTCATGGCGAGGAATTCCTTTTGCATGTGAACAACTTGATTCCTAGAGAACTTGATGCAACACCTATTTTTGCAGCATAGGGTCCTGTAATTGAGGATAGCATTTTGAGTGGTGAGACAATCAATCTTGGGTGGCCGCAGAACCTTTCTGGGCTGTCGAGAATGAAAGGTGTACTTTCGTTTCTCATAGTTTGGGTGCTTCTGGTGCTCCGAGCTACCCTGGCTGGACACGATATCTGCTTCCTCTTGTGGTGCTACAGTCAATATCTCCTTGAACTAGAATTCAAAACAAAAAAGAAAATAATTGTCATTGGCATGTTTCGAGGCAGAACTATGTGCTCATTGGTTCTCCTTTCCTCTATCTATTTCTCGTATCATTTCGTTCAGCTTCATATATGCAAGAACCATTTCCTTAGCATCCATGCTATATCATTTCCTTCATCTTCATTTAGCGAAGAACCATTTTCTGAGTCCTATTTTGTTGAAAACCATTTGGTCCTTAGAATGCTTCATGGTATTTTAAAAATCAAATTTTCTGCTTCCTTGAGCACCTTGTCTACACCATTATAGTCCACATATTATATGATATATGTTAATTTTTCTGTTTATTCCTAGTGGATACACTTATAGTTGAGAGGGATATGCTACATGCGTGCACTTATAGTTGAGGGGAATATGTCATGTGCGTGCAGAGGGTGACAAAAACTACCCCTGTATATAGGTTTCTAAAGGCATGTTTGACCCCTTACAGCCAAAAAATGCCTCAACTATTACGCATGGTTTAAGGGGTAAGACACCCCCTAGGAGTCACTTAAGTGGTTTATACAGGTTCAAAATTTGAATCCCTAGTTTTGGAAATATTGATCATCATAATTTCTCTATAGATGTTATAGAAAACTTTTGCTGGTGTCATTACAATTTCACCATGCTCAGATCATATGGCATATCAATAAAACAGGATCCTGCTGCGAGTGAAGCGTCCCCTTCGCAATCTACAGGAGCCTAAAATTGTGTTGACATGACGGCAAAAAAAAAATGATGATGTGGTGACGGTGCTCCACATCCTTAAACGCCAATGTATCCTTAAGAAATTTTAAGGTATCGTAGGTTATGTAGGTGCTATCCAATGTGCCATGGTTTCGTGTATACATATGCATAAGTTGAATACATAAGCAAAGGTATTCATTCCAAGGGAGACGAAGGTTAGTTACATTTAAGGAAACAAAAAGAAGAGCTAAATAATAAATACTAAATAATTCCTCTTTGTTCTGCTTGCCCTACCATAACTGAGTCTTAGCAGTATGGTCTTCGTAATACCTTGTTGCCTTATACCATCCTGCAAACATCTAAAGAGAGCAATGTAAGCTTGTCGACTGATACCCACATTATCACATAATTCTTGCATGCTATCAGGAGTTTGACTCTTTTCCAATTCAGCAAGCACCTGTTTAACAACAACTTTTCTTAAGTGGTTTGCTCCAGGAAGCTTCAACATATCTATGACATCATCTTTAGTTACTAACTTTTTTAATATAGTAGCAATATTACAAGGTTTTCTCTTCTTCTTTTCAGCCATAGTAGGACCCACCAGATTTTTAATAGTCTGGATTCTTCTTCTAGAGCCCCCACTACCAGGAGCAAGTACATTTAGGACCTTCAGCTCCTTTTTCCTCTCCCTCATGCCCAATGGTGTCATTTTCAATCTCTTTAACTTCCTCTCCAGTTTGTCATTGTCCTCAGAGCACCTCTTCAATCCTTGTTTAAGGGACTCCACCTCCTTGAGCAACCTTCGATTGGAAGCTTGTAGATCATCTGCATTCTTAGACCTGTTGGTTAGGAAATAGTTACATTATTGGAGGTAGTTATAGTGTGCTACCATATTGCAATGCACTCCACACAATTGAGTATACATTATTCTTAAATGCGGATCAGAATGACTGGAAATATTATTGCAATATCCTCGCAGACTTTCTTTACCCTTACAAGCAAAATGAATAAGCCCCGATGTAGAATGAAATTCAGGATGTCTTCTGGTGATCGGGTCAATGGGATAGAGAGTTCCCCACACGCCCAAAGATCAATATTCATTGCACCAGAAAGTCGAAGAGCATTCTTGTCGACCTGTTCCTTCTGATTATATTGATTTTTGTAGGGCAAGCAGTTGGGCACCTCCACCAGGAATTGGCCTTTCGTTGTCTGTTATGAAGAAGAAATTAACTCATTGTCATTGGCTGAAATCTACAGAACTGTTACCTCTGCCATAGATCAGAAAATTTGACAGGCTTTGATTGCTTTGAGAGCTCCGTAGTCCGGCGACCAGAACTGATGCAATTCTTCACCAAAATACAAAGGAAGAAGTGATATTTCCTCCGGATTTAGGCGAGGATTGACATCAATCCAAAATTCGAAATGCCCTCCAAAGCTTTGGCGCCCAATTGAGGCATTGTTGTGGTATCTCGCTCGAAGTACTGGCTAAAGCTTTAGTTCGGTGGGAAGGTGGCGGGGAGGGGGGAATTAGGCTTAATGAGTAAAACATCAAGTAATAATGACATTTAACAGGTTCGGTTGCTCGAACCTGAGGTTCGGTTAAGGTTGGGAAGGCTTTTTGCCCATATCTGCAGGTTCGGGTAGCCATGTAAGCCCAAATTTGGAATGGGCTTACAAGGGCGTTAATAGACTCCACCAAACCTCTAATGACAAAAAGTCTGATAGATGCATTACATCCAATTATAGCAAATGAAAATTATAATACAAAATGAATCAACTGAGAATTGCATGGATAATCTTGAACTAGAATTCAAAACAAAAAGAATATAATTGGCTACGTGCTCAGTGGTTCTCCTTTCCTCTATCTATTTCTCGTATCATTTTTTTCAGCTTCATATATGCAAGAACCATTTCCTTAGCATCCATGCTGTATCATTTCCTTCATCTTCATACAGTGAAGAACCATTTTCTTGGAGTCCTGTTTTGTCAAAAACCATTTGGTCCTTAAAATGCTTCATGGTTCAATTTCTCTGCTTCCTTGAGCACCTTGTCTACACCATTGTATTCCACAAATTATGAGATATGTTAATTTTTCTGTTTAATCCTAGTAGATACACTTATAGTTATGAGGGGGATATGCCATGTGGGTGCACTTATAATTGAGGGGGATATGCTACATGCGTGCAATTATAGTTGAGGGGAATATGTCATGTGCGTGCAGAGGGTGACAAAAAATACCCCTGTATATAGGTTTCTAAAGGCATGTTTGACCCCTTACAGCAAGTGCCAAAAAATGCCTCAACTATACGTATGGTTTAAGGGGTAAGACACCCCTTAGGAGTCACTTAAGTGGTTTATACAGGTTCAAAATTTGAATCCCTAGGTTTTGGAAATATTGATCATCATAATTTCTCTATAGATGTTCTAGAATAGTTTTGTTGGTGTCATTACAATTTCACCATGCTCAGATCATATGGCTTATCAATAAAACAAGATGTAATGTATTGAGGGAGTCTTCATCAACAATGATGGCGTGAGCGGCAGCATTCACTAGAGGTTCCTTCCAGGATCCTGCTACCAGTGAAGCGTCCCCTTCACAATTTACAGGAGCCTAAAATTGTGTTGACAAGACGACGAATAATGATGATGTGGCGACGGTGCTCCACACCCTTAAACGCCAGTGTATCCTTAAGAAATATCGTAGGTTAAGTAGGTGCTATCCACTGTGCCATGGTTTCGTGTATACATATGCATAAGCTGAATACATAAGCAAAGGTATTCATTCCAAGGGAGTCGAAGGTTAGTTACATTTAAGGAAACAAAAAGAAGAGCTAAATAATAAATACTAAAAATGCGAAGTACTCTATAAAAAGAAGCGATATGCTTCACACCTTCCTCATGAACGAACCAACGGGCAAGATACGACGATGCTCGCAAAACCAAATCAGAACCGTTCAAGAACCGTGCTTCCGACTGCAGCTACTTGTGCATGCTGGGTGCGTGGTGCGGCTTGTTGCTCAGATCTTCTTCGGTTCAGTTGGGATCGACTTCATTCTGCGCTTGCATAATCCGCAGGTATTGTCCTGCGAAAAATTCCGGCACAATTTCTGTGCTTTCCGGCACTAATCCTTGATGCAATCGCACAAGGAAACCACTCTTCTATCCGCTGCAGTAAATCCGGCCTGGTATGAACGATCCTCATATTTTCTTCAGAATTCCATTTTTTATCATAATTTCTGCATCAAAATCGGTGTTGGGTGCGTCGGATTAATGCTTTAATGATGCAGGTATCAGCAGATGGCCAAAACCGTAGTTCCTGGGCTGCAGGAGAGGCTGAGATCCATCGTGGGTTCAAAGGGTTGGGATTATGTAGTCTATTGGAAACTGAACGACGATCAGAGGTAGAAAAATTCGCTTGTTTTGAAGAAAAAAATGGGTAATTGACGACTGTTTTGTGTTGGCAGGTCCATAGCTTGGGTGGGTTGTTGCTGCAGCGGCGTAGGGCTCCATTCTGGTCTAGGAGCTGATTATTTTACTCCCTCGCATTATCTGGAAGGAGGGAGCTGTCCCGATATCTCGATTCCTCACGCAGCCACGAAAATCTGTCTGCTATTATCAGAAATGGCATCTTCTATATCTTTAAATTCTGGGTAAGCAGCCTTTTACTTGCAAATCTGCTCTACTTTATTTCCTCCAACTCAGAGCTAAAACAAGGTTTTGAGGATGCCAGGGTGCATGGGCAGGTGCTGTTATCTGGGCAGCCGAGATGGGTGAATTTTCCAAATTCTGTAGAGTCGGTTTCTGAGCAGGTAAGATAGTAAAATAAGTACGTTGATCTTGATGGGATGGTTGTAACTTTAATTGATTTTTTGTTTTTTGTCTTTGCAGGATGGATTGCAGACTAGGGTCTACATTCCAATTCAAAACGGAATAGTAGAGCTGGGGGCATCTAACCATGTGAGATTTCGAACCCAAAAAGAAAGAAAGAAAAATTCCTCTGGAATAAGATTGATCTAAAGAACACTGAGTATTTGCAGGTGACAGAGAACGGTGGATTGATTCAATACGTGAAATCCAGATGTGGAGATTCATGGCAAGATTGCAACATAAGCGCACCAAAATCAAATCTGCAGCCATACGTCTACAATACGCGAAGCATGGGCAGATCATCACAGGAAGGAAGCGCAAGCGAAGTTCATAACGTATCAACTCTAGATGAAGCAGTGAGGTATCAGGGTTTTCAGGATTCGATCGATCAGGGTTATAAAAGTTTCTACACAAATTCTGGGGCAGATGCAGATCTTATGCAATCAGACGCTGTGCAGTGGCCTCTTCCTTCCGATCCCCATAGCTGGGGCCACGATTCTGAAACCCAATTTTTTCTCCAAATTGCTCCCTCTCAGATGAATTTTTTGGGCCAGCCTAAGCAGAATCATTCAAACCAAGCCCAGCGCCATGGCCAGATCCAAGAGCATTTCGAAGGCACCGGAGATTCTTCTCGATCTGACAAGGGTATTCCACCATTTGTTCAATGTTATCATGACATGGGATTGCCTGCAGCAACCAACAACCAATCTATTTTGTCTGAATCTCCTCATGGATCAGGGTTGTCCAAAGAGAACTCAGATCGTGAAGTGAAGCACGAAACCAGAGCCGATTCTTCAGATTGCAGTGATCAGATGGAAGATGATGAAGAAAAAGGTGTCTCCAGATCTGGCAGACGGCACTTGTCCAAAAATCTTGTTGCAGAAAGAAAAAGAAGGAAGAAATTGAACGAAAGACTGTATTCTCTCAGATCATTAGTACCCAAGATCACAAAGGTAAGAATAAAAACAAAATTTCTGTTTTTGTTTTTGGTTTCCGATTTCTAAACAACTTAAGTATGCTTAGAACAGACAGACAGACCTATTGATGAATGCTATCTTGCAGACGTACTTGCTAGAATTATTGGTTAGAAAATTGTTTTTTTTTTTTTTGTGAATCGCACAGTACAAAATGAAGCATGCAAGTCCAATTGTTAGGTCTGATCCGACAGAATTAGAGCTGGGAATGGCAGATCCGTAGAGAACAGATTGATGGGCAGTTGATTTGGCGATCAAATTGAAGCAAACTGACACAGATTTTAATCTGACAGATGGACAGGGCTTCAATACTTGGAGATGCGATCGAGTACGTTAAAGAGCTCCAGCAACAGGTTAAAGAGCTGCAGGAAGAATTGCTCGAGAACAAAGACGACGATCTGAGCCAACCAAAAGCGGCCACGTCGGACGATCCGAACCCTCCATTGGCTGACGAAGGGCTGATACGGGGAACGGATATCACCTCGAAGGCCGACCTAACCCTAGAAGACCGAAAAATCGAAGAGCTGACTCAGCCTATGCAGGTACTGTAAAGTAAACCTAACTCTGAAGGGTGGTGATATCGGGTGACGTAAGCCACAGAATCTGATCTGATATGGTGGACAGGTGGAGGTAAGCAAAATGGATACGCACCTTTTTACGTTGAGGATCTTCTGCGAAAAAAGACCGGGAGTATTTGTGAAGTTAATGCAGGCCTTGGATGTGCTCGGCCTCGATGTATTGCACGCCAATATCACAACCTTCCGGGGCCTGGTTCTAAACGTATTCAATGCTGAGGTAACCGCCCATCTCCGGTCAACCCCCTTCCCTTCACGGGCCTCCCCTTGCTTCTGTTACCTTTTCCATAACTAACTATCCCGACCTACCCTAACTATCCTGCCAGTTTGTTTGTAGCTATTTGTTCTCTCTGACGTGTCCTCGTCCTATTGGGGGCCACTTCATTATTGGGTTTCCTTTTTTACCCTCGGTTGTTATCTTTGTTTGGGACTTTGTTACCCTAACTTCTTACCACACATGTCTGTATTATTGTTACTTCTTACCTCATATTTTTATGTTTGTTGGTACCCATCTTATTCTTACTTCTTACCTCTGACGTGTCCTCGTCCTATTGGGAGTCACCTCATTATTGGGTTTCCCTTTTAACCCTTGGTTGTTACCTTTGTTTTGGGGCTTTGTTACTCTAACTTCTTACCACACCTCTATATTATTGTTACTTCTTACCTCATATGTCTTTATGCTTGTTGGTACCCGTCATATATTGTCTATGTTATTCTTCTTGCCACACACGCCTTCTCTCCTAGGCGTACTATCCCAACTTAACCTTGATTATTACTATCCCAACTTAACCTTCACTATTGTGTTTCCAGATTCGAGACAAGGAACTCATGCAAGCTGAACAAGTTAAGGAGACCCTGCTTGAAATGACCTCGCAGCCGGACCTTCATGCCACCACCCTTTCCAGAGATGGGAACTCAACACATGTCATCACTATTGACAACTAGCTTGATACAAATAGAATTCACATGTATATTTTGAAATTATACAAGTTTCATTGTCCTGATCACACTATTTTCCTTTCCAACAATTTTGTTGTTGTAGTTGTTTTTTATTTGAAAGAGAAGTATATTAAATGATCACCCCCTCACATAATAGTTGTGATTGCAAGTTGCTTTCAATTCAAGGTGCGCATATATTATAAAGCCTTTTTTTTTATAATTGTTCTGGCTTTAATCATTTTCTGCTTTATTAATATTATAAGACATTTTAGTATCGAAAGTATCGATAACGTAGTTGTTGCATGCTCATTCAAGGCGTTTCATTTCCCTCCTCCATGCATCATGTCATTTAAAAATAATAATCTTTCACTATAGGTATTAAGAGGCATGGAAAAGATCAAGAAATTTGTACCATCTCCAATCTTTTCCCACATTCTTAACATATATAGTTGTCACCCACATCCCCCCGACTTGAATGGTATTAGATTGGCCCTTAACCTTTGGCACCTCTAAAGACAATGTTCAATGATTCAACCCCCTCCCACCCCTCCAATAGGGGAATGTCTAAAATGATCCATCCATAGCTCAATTCCAAAATCCTGTTGAGGTCAAAGTCTTGTTCTGCATAGAACAAAGAATACATCTACATACACACCATGGGAATACTTCATGGTCCATTCACAGTCACATTCAATATATTTAATTATAAAATCTGACAAAATAATATCTCTATTAATTATTAATACGTTTTGGCCTTTTTATAGTCTCCAGAGGAGGATATATTATTTCCAATTATATGATCCAAAAAAACTTCGTGCAAAGCATTATGAACATGAGTTCCTGCTCTGCTAATTCCAAATTCCATTGCGAGCAAAAGCAATCACAAAAAGTGTTCTCAATGGTCTCAATAGGATTCAGATCTAGGGCGAGCATACAAAGCACTCATATTTAGCATATACATTTTACTCTTTGCGGCTATAGCTCTGTGCCAGAATTGCCAAAGAAAAGACTTAACCTTGGCGTATACTAGAGAGCTTCAAAGAAAATAGATTCTCCTCCATCCTTCCTTTTTCTATACCCCACTTAAGTTGAATAGTGGTCTCTTGGTTCCCACTAAAGGAACTAATCTTTCCTTGAAATTTTAAGTCAAACCATTAGGGTTAATATGATTTTGTTTAAGAAGATTACCAATGGCTATATGGAGACTTTTAAATAGATCAGACGTTTTGACTGCCAACTTTTGGCTTGATCAGAAAAATGCCTTGCCACAAGCGGTTGTTCCTATCTTCACAAACTGGATGGATTCCAAAAAATAATTTGATTCCTAGAGAGGCCATTCTTCCAACCATGTATACCTCTTATCCCAAGCCTCCAATCCACTTTTTACTGAGAAGAGTAGTTAGAAGGACAATGAAACCAAAGAAACCACTATTCTGGGAGGAGCCCCTACAACAAAAGGGGTGGCATAAATCCCAGTATGTAAGATTATATTAGAATTGAAATGGGATGCTAATGATACCATTGATTGCATTTAAAAAGTACTTTGTTGTCAATGCCAAACGCTGAGTTGGATATTGGTTACCTTAGATCACTCCTTTCTATAGACTTGTAAGACTCTTCCATAGAAACAAGATTCCAACATCCTTTATTGGTCCCCTTCTCCCTCCCCCTCTCCAGCACAATAAATATACTAATAAAGTGCCAATTGTATTAAATTTTTTTAGGGGTCAAAATGATGAGTTCAATTGAATTGAATTGAATTTTGTCATCCAAAAGGAACAAAGGGCCTATCAAACCCAAGCAAAGCACACAATAGACATATTAACTGGAGGATAAGAAAAACCCTCGCTTCGAAGGTTTTCGAAGAAAAGAAAACATCATCCAATTAAATTGGGATTATGTCAACTCCAAAATCACGCCAACCTGCTATTGTCTTCTAGGGGGTTTTTGTTTTTTTTAATCTTTTTTTTGGACTTCAAAAATAACATAAGGTTGCGATTCACGTGTGACGTTTCATATGCGAATTGAAATATGCAAAAATGAAGAGCAAGTTGCTAACATAGATGAGACCAAAATTGCTTGCTCGATAGATGATAATATTAGGTTTGATAATAACAGATTGCATTATTTGCGAGGCAATTCCAGACTCGAAATTATCGATACATGGCACAAATATCATACAAAAATATCATATATTCCAATAAAACATTAAGGGATCAATCCATGTTTTTCCACGTATTTAACAAGGTGTGGTTCCATGTCGGCCGTTCTATCCAGTTAAATGCGAATCTAACACTTCACCCAATCGTCATCCCCATAGCCAAATTATGCATAATAGACACAAACTTCACCGAAAAATCATCCGTCGCAAAGTTTTTGGATCGTAAAATGGTGGATTCAAGGCACTGTTTTGATTGTAGAAGCATTTGAGAGCATCATCATCCACTATGATTATATCATCCTTATTCTCGATACCAAGTTAGTCCATCATGTTACTCAAGTGTTTGATGAAGATAGGCTTGCTGTTGGATCCTTGGGATTAGTGAACTTCACACATTTGTTCTCGATCCCAAAAGGTCAACCAATGTCTACGCATTTCCCCAGTGCCTCCAAAGTATCCTTGATGTTCCTTAGTTCCATGGATGACCAAATACCAACTCGAAATAACCTGAATGCCTCATCTAGCATCTCCTTCAAGTCGCGGCCAGGATAGATTCACTTGGTGTTTGATTCTCTTGGTGTCCGATGAAACCGATCTCTAGCCACTTTATTTTTTTCGGAAAAGTCTTGCAAAGGACTCGTTTAGGTCGAACACCACAACCTTCTTAGAAACGCAATGGAAGTTTGAAACATCAAACATGTATCCGGTCAAGCAAGATCACGATAACACAAACAATACAAACGCGCAAAGCGTGATTTGAAATAGTCATAACCAAATCGCTTCGGCGTGATTTAGTTTGACAACGAAAAATAATCAAAGCACGCTGCACGATTTAATTCAAAGGTAATACAAATTAAATCACGCGGCGTGGCGGCGATTTAAATGGGCAAGGCCATACCTATCATCTTCGGTTTATTTTGCCGTCGGTGTCATTCTCCCCTTCGCCACCCTTAATCTTCGTCTTCTTCCCATTTGTTAGAATTGTTATTTTCTATTAGTTCCATTGCGTCCTTCACAAACCATTATTATTTTACTATTGATTTGGCAAACACAGCGTGGAATCACTAGAGCTGCCTTGGTTGCCTTCGGTTTAGGTTTCCACATCAATTATTTCATTGTTAACTTTTGAATCTACTCTATTGTTGCTTGCATCACCCGCAATGTGGGCAAGGATATTCCCTAAGTTAGCCGCCATCCACGATTACTTTGAGCAGCCGGTTTAGCGGCTATTTGTTCATTATTGCTTTCCTTATCGGTCACGCAGATTACTAGTTCCCTCACGAGAAGCAACGTCCACTTTCGAATTGGACAAGTCTACGAGACTTTTGATTGCTGATGATTTCAGGTTGCCATAAGGGCCTTTAGAAGATTTGGCAAGCACATGCATGAGGAATGGTTCAAGAAAGTCTTTGGCCTGCTCATCACTCACAAAGCAGTGACACCTTCTTGCACCCATAAGAGCCTCTCGGGCAATATAACCTCCAACATGAAGCTCCAAGCAGGTTGTATCAATTGGAGCAAATGCCTCGACAAGGTAAGCAGCCATAGACGGGGGAAATCCATTTTTATTTAAGGGGCCCTTCTCCTTAGTTTGTAGCTCGTACTTGATTTTCCCACTTAGGAGGGGGTCCCAATCCTCGTCCTCTTCTGACTGATCCTGATCCGTATGAAAGAATATAGTTCTTAAGTCTGGATCATCTAGAAGAAAACATTCTCATGCACTGCTATTGTCACCCTTGGCCTTAGCAATATCATATTCCTCGTCGGACAAAGATGGATATCATAATAAAGATCACATGTGCCATCTTCCGCTCGTTTACGACTCATTATCCTTAACATCATATATTAGGCATCCCTCCCTAATAACTTTGAGGCACTCGGATCATGAGCGCGGATAGTGCATGCAGATGTGACTCACACGAAGGACAAACGATGACAATAGTGAAGGACCTCTCGGTTGTCAATCCTATCTGTTGGTAAAGAAGTCAGTAGTCCTTCTAGTTCATGCCCATATCTCCTCTCCCACCCCGGCTGTCCAACACAAAGAGTGATATATTTTTAAGGCCGGTTGATTACGGCAAGAGACCTTTTGTACCCAATGGAGAATCTTTGGGCGATTAATGTCGTCTTCTCCAATAATCTTCTTCACAAGGGCCACTTTTCTTCTCAACTTCGGCCAAGGTTACCTTAGGGGTAGAGTCTCCTTATGTTTTGTATTTTTAGCCTTCCAATTCTTTAGGAAGTCCTTTGACCGAATACAAACTTCTTGATGTCATCATTCTTGACCTTGTATTTGTCCAAAAATCCAATTTCGGATAATGCCACATCCCCCGATAGCCTTTGTAACTTCGGCTCCTACAAACCGACTTCATTGTCGTACATCCTTCACATGGTCTGCGGCACTCAACGAAGGACATCCTATCCTTGGTGAAGCACCCTTCTTGTATAAGACTTCCTTCTTTAAGCAATGCTCTAAAACCCAAATGGTCCGCGGCGTCGTCTAGCCCCCGAGTCTTTCTCATCTCTCACATTCAAGTCAAAGATGCTTACATCAACGGGAGGCACCCTACCCATAGTATCCGGCAGCTTCCCTTGTGCATAAAAGCGTCCCCGAATTCATTCCACTTGAGCCATACTTGCCTCCTTACAAAACACAATCTTATACGAGTCCGTTGGTCCCGACCGCTAGATGAGCTTTCGGGAAAGGATCCGCAATGTCATCACCACCTTTTTTCTTTGATTTTCTTGCGGTCTTCTTCTTCTCTCAGATAATTGTTCTGCGACGAGTCCGCTCCAAAGCGTGAATGCCTCGGACTTTGACCCGCCTATATCGGTGGGCAATGGGCAGCCATATTCCACCCAATTGTTGATTGGGCGTGGCGCAGGTTGTTCCACATATGGACTGCAATAGTACGGACATTGAATCGATATCATAGAATAGAAACACGCCGGGCGATTTGAATAGAATTGATCAAGAGAAAATCACGCTGGCGTGAAATGAATTAAGTTACTAATGCAATTCCACGCCCGGTGCTTTTCAAAATCAAACCAATTCACGCCCGGTGTGTTTTCAAATCAATCGAATTCACGCCCGGTGTTTTCATGCCCGGGCGTGAATTCGATTGATTTGAAAACACGCCTGGCGTGAATTGGTTTGATTTGAAAGCACACTGGCCCAATTCAATTTATGAAACCACAATTGAATTGAAAGCACGACCGGGCGTGAATATTAAAATGCTAACATCCTAATGCGGTTAGTTACCTTTTGTATAGAAATGTCTTCCCCATTTCATTCAAAGTTGCACTAATCTCGACCAAATCTGCGGTGAAGTATTGGCATCCAAGATCGACACCTCCTATAATGCATAGTGATTGTAGAACACTTTTTGGTCTGCTTTTGTTCTCTTTTGCTGATGATGGCCTTTTGTGCCTCAACGGAATCTTTGCCCGTCGATGATGACATATTTAATATCATCACTTGATAATAGCTCCCGGGCGTTAGTCCCACCAAAGAAGCTTGTTCGAGATCATATCCCAAGGTAGCACATCCGGGGCATAGGCATTTGACCCGGATTACTAATCATGCTCTGAACAATCTCCATGGCATGTGCTGGATCATATCTTCTGCTAACATAAATGGAGCTTGGTGAACGGATGAGGGACTTCACATGGATCGCAAAAGTTTCCTTAAGACCCAATGGATAATGGTCAGAGTATTTATTCAGCTTGTTCGTGGCCTCTAGTCTGCGCCACTCACCGCTGTTCATTCTAAAAAACAGAAGCCTCCATGCCTTCGACAACTGCAGGTTGAACATCCTTCCCTAGATATAGGACCCTCTTAGAGGCTTTCAAGTCAGCTAATTCCCTAGCTTGCTGCAAATAGTGACTTGGTGTCGGTTTAGTGAACATGCCTCTATGCACAGCTGTAACCCCTTGGCAAATAGATATTGGCGTAACTGCTACATTGGTTGGCCAACCATACTTAAAACATGTCTCACCATTCACATCTGTCTTCATGAACGCATCCTTGTATGCAGTAGCTCTACAAAGAGTAAGTCCGGCGGATCTTTCTTTCTTCTGCTTACGTGTAATCTCCAAGAGCAATTTGCGTTTGGTGTCATCTTCTTCCTCACAAGAGATTAGGATCCCTTGTTTGGTCATCTTGTCTGCTTCCTTTTTCCTCGAGAAGAGAGTTAACTCGAGCTTGTCATTTGTCTTGGCAAGGTCAACGTACCACTCGGCACCCTCGTCCATTTCCTCTTCAGGGCAGGCAGGGTCAGTGGTTGCTATAAGAATCGGCTCTTCATCATCTAAGGTGAGATCATATGGTACTGCATCTGGGTCGTCTACCCTTGCTTTCTTGCCAGGATTAGAACCCGAATTATTAGGGGTTTTCTTCCTCTTGGGCACTGCAAAAGAAGATGAACATTTTTTAGAGTACTTTTCAGAACAAGAGATCACGCTTGGCGTGCATTTAAACCTAAATTAGTACAATTCACGCTTGGCGTGTTGGTAGCTCCTATTCTTGACCATGCTATGCGTGATTTTGAAACTAAATTAGTTTGCATCCACATTTTAAGCTACATACCCTTTATGAATCCATATTTCACACTATTTAACCTCATTGAACATTGCTATCTCCAACTGTCTAACATCACTTTATTCTATATATAAAACAGAGCAAAATTATGTTCTACAAAATGGACAATCAAAGCATTAACTGATGGTAATACTTAAAATTCATGCAAAGCATAATAACTCAAACTCATGCAAAGCATATTAACTGAAGGCAAGGAAATATCTCAAATTCATGCAAGCATAATACTCTCCACACGATTATGTATACGTGGCAAATTAAATACCTTGAATAGGGTTCTGTGTATTCTGTGTATTCTGATCAACGTCATCTGAAACTTGAGAAGAGCCGGGTTTAGAGATTCCTCTTCCACCGCTTCCTCTGCCCCGTCCGCCTCGACCTCGATTCGTTTTAGAAGACATCTCCGGAGTCGCCTAGTAACAGAGTCGGAAGGTCGCTTCGGATCTGGCCTTTCGGCTGAGTTCGAAGAAATAGCGTTTTCTACCTGCACGAGAGAAATTTGAATTTCAAGAAAACACAAAATGCAGTTTCGAAATATTCTTGACACATACAAATAATAATGACGAAGACCCGCCGCTGACTTCTTTCATTAAGTTTTTAAAAACCAATCTACCCAAAATGTATCCCGCCAAATTTATCCCGCCTAAACGTAGTTAACCTAATCTTTCTTCTAATTCGAATTTTTCCCGACCGCCAGAGTTTCCATAGCGCTGTGATTTGAGAACTCAAATCAGCTTCTCAAGAATGGCTCTGAGAATTACGGTACTCATCTCATTCCTATAGCTTGAACATTAATTTCCAATAGTAGGTGTCTCGAATAGCAATTTTTACGTAGTGTCGAAGATGAATGTTTCATGTTAACTACAAATCGAGAAAAGGAAAGTAGGATTATGCAAGATCGACTCCATCGATCCGATCATGCTTGTCATGGAATTCTGCTCGGGGATAAGTATGTCCGAGTTATAGTGATTAACTGCTGCGCTATGGATGAAGCTTTACCTCGCTGACACCCCGGTGGGTATACGGTTGGAGAAAGTGTTGGAACATTTGTTGCATGGCCAAGAAACCGCTTAAAAAAGGTATGTAACATGTATTACATTGTAGAAATATAGAAGTAGACAAAATTTGTTGTATTCATTGGAAAAAGTTTACAATTGTATATAATCTGGATAAACTGGATAAACCAGACAAAATCCCAGACTACTGTTTCAAGCCCAGTCTACTGAGTAGCTGGGCTATCGATACTCCCATTTCCATAGCTGGGCATAGTGAACTGATCAGGTAAAACCCCAGCAAAAACACCAGGCTCTAGCTCCACCTCCCCCGCCTGCTCCACCTCCACCTCCTGCTCCTCCTCCTGCTCCACCTCCTGCTCCATTGGTTGAACCTCCAATGCATCATATCTGCTTCGCGGTAGTGGTTCCATTGGTTGAGCCATCTCCATTGCATCGTATACCGCCTGTGGTAGTGGTTCGTGTTGGGGCATCCGGGCATAGAGGCTAACCACTAAGAAACGCAGCTCCTCATTTTGAATCTCGAGCTGACGGATGCGAGATTCACTCTCGATCAATGCATGTACTGCATTCTCGAAGTGATTAGATAAGAGGGCCAGCCTCCGATGCGTTGCAAGGGCCCCGAGCCCGATCTATCATTGCCCTGCGCTCTGCTGCCATCATCATTACTTGATCCAAGTACTCGGGGTTGCAAGATCGGTGCTCCAAATGGACCGGTGCTCTACCGCGGTTCAACCGGACCGAGATTGGAGCCGAAACCGGAGCTGGGTCGTGATTGCTGGCCCAAATGTAATTCCAATGCATCTTCGTCACCAACCGGGTGATTAATGTAACTTGGCATCTATCAATAGGAAGTGAGCGGAGTATCAGTATTCACGCCTGGCGTGTTATATTTATTTATTTATATAAACTTAGAAACTAAGAGACACGCCCGGCGTGTTTAGCGTAAAAGTTGAAACTAGGGATAAAATTGTTTGCACGCTCAGCATGTAAACTGCTATATAGGAAAAACTATACTGCCGGCATTGTGCATTCGGAGAGAGGGAAAAAAAAGCAGATAGATAAGTAAATAGATAAAGGCCTTATCTATTTACTTATCTATCTGTCTGATTTTTTTCCCCTCTCACGAATGCACGAAATGCAGTATTCATGTTGAAGGCTAAGGTTAGCATGAAACACGCTTAGCGTGTTTCAAATATTATCTTTCGCGTGTTTCAAATATTATCTTTCAGATTTTTCTAATGCTTTCTACTACACTTATTCATAATAGAAACTTGCATGCAATAGCATGATTAATTCAGGAAGAGAAACTCAAGAATTTACTCGAAACAAAAAGAAGCAGATGAAGTTTATAAAAACTATTCGGTTTTCATAAACATCATCTGCTTCCTCCCCTCGAAAGCAAATGCAAAAGCTTGTCTTCTTGGATTAAACCTGCCATTGAGATGCAACTTAAAACTAAATGAAAACTAACCTTGAGTTCTGTGGCTGGAAGGATTCGAAGAACGGAGGACTATGCTTGTGGTTTTAATTCCGAGGCTTTTCGATTCGCAGACCTTAGTCCTCTGCTTTTGGTTTTAATTCTGAGCCTCCGATGTCCTCTCCCACAGATGCTACAGATGCTACAAGAACAAAAGGCGGAGTCTTTTAGTAAGTTAGGAATTGCCGAAACCAAACATCTAACATTGCTGAATATAAATCTGCTCACCAAGATTTCAGGAGGGCGGATCCAAACACAGCAGAAGCGCAACAACCGGCAAATCGTATGAAGGAAGGAAGAAAATGTAGGAACTTTGAGAGCGTGAAATGGATTTATATAGGCATAATTAGAAATAAGTTAGCGTGAATAATTGATTGCTTGAATTAACACGCCTTTGGCGCATCTTCCTTCCCCGAGACATGACATGTATATGGTATATATGGAGAATATTGCATTTCATGCAATAAATTCTCCATGATTTTATTCCATTTATTGCATTCGAAAAAATAGAATTTAGAAATTTTATATAGGCTAAATTAAAAATGATTTTAAAGGCAAAATTATCAAGGCTAAAAAATGACTTGTAAGGTTGGGGAATTGTTTTAGGTCGTATAGGAAAATTTCCTATGGTGACTGTGATGAATCAGAGATTTCTCATGTGGTTGATTTATAGTGTTCCCGAGACTTTGTTGAGACAAAATTTGCAGATACAAAATTTTAGAGATAACAGCTTGGAGACAAAATAATTGGAGAAAACAGTTGGATTTAATTCAAATAATTTTATGTACAGAAAAACTGTTCGAAGAACACTGTTTGAAGAAAATTTTATGACGAAAACTGTTTGATTTCATTCATAGTGAATCATATGTACAGATGCCCGAAGGCTTGTAAGCAGCTGCCCGAAGGCTTTTCACAAAATTACAGGAAAAAAATGTCCGGAAGCGTGTCCAAAGCTAGGGGCTGCCCGGGATCTGCATCATTGATCTTCCACGTCTGCAACAAAGAAGAAAGAAAGGTGTTAGAAAAGAAAGAAAGGTGCCAAAAAAAAAAAAAAAAAACCAGACATGCAAGCCTGGTTCATCTCTCAACCATTCTAAGAATTGGTCGAATTGTCGACCCTCCTCCTCCTCCTCCTCCTCCTCCTCCTCCTCCTCCTCCTCCTCCTCCTCCTCCTCCTCCTCCTCCTCCTCCTCCTCCTCCTCCTCCTCCTCCTCCTCCTCCTCCTCCTCCTCCTCCTCCTCCTCCTCCTCCTCCTCCCTCCTCCTCCTCCTCCTCCTCCTCCTCCTCCTCCTCCTCCTCCATCATTTCATTCTCTGTTTTAGGGTCAAGCTAACCTCAAGGCAGAGCGGTCATGTCTCTTGAGAGCTCAACTCCTCCTCTTCCTCCAACTCCTCCTCTTCCTCCTCTTCATGGAGGAGGAATCGAGGAGAATTGGGCAAGAAAATCTATGGGGGAATAGAGGGGGGTTCTTCAACCCGACGTCTCTTTGAGGAGACCTCGGGTTCTTCATGAAGTTCGAAATGAGGCTGAACGCTTCATGTCGAGCGAGAAAAAAAATTTGGACAGAATGGAGGTCTTGAGAGCGTGAACCGGATTTATATAGGGTTAATTAGAAATTAGCGTGAATAATTTATTGCCTCAAATAACACGCCCGGTATCTGAGAAATTCCCCAGACTATATCATCTAGGGTATATTATTATGGATAATAAATTCTCGTCTATCGCCTATATGTCTTTTTTCAGTAATCATATATCCAAATTTTCGATAATTAAAATTAGGATGTATTTATATAAATGTCATTTCCTTGTTGTTGCCACGAAAATTCTTGTTTTAAATGATTTCGTTTATGCCCATTGTTATTATTATATTAAACCTATTTCCAAGGTTTTTCTTGCTTTTAAAAAAATTTGAACAGAATGGAGGTCTTGAGAGCGTGAACCGGATTTATATAGGGTTAATTAGAAATTAGCGTGAATAATTTATTGCCTCAAATAACACGCCAGGCGTACGAAATTCCCGCCAACTATATCATCTAGGGTATATTATTATGGATAATAAATTCTCACGTCTATCAGCTATATGTCTTTTCGTAATCATATATCCAAATTTTCGATAATTAAAATTAGGATATATTTATATAAATGTCATTTCCTTGTTGTTGCCACGAAAATTCTTGTTTTAAATGATTTCGTTTAATTTCATTGTTATTATTATATTAAACCTATTTCCAAGGAATTTCTTGCTTTTAAAAAATTTGATTTACCTCTACATATTCCATAAATGTAATGTACTTTTTATCTTATGGTGTAATAATTTTTTCCTACTCATTGACTAAAAAGGGTGCAATTTGCCTAGGTCAATGGTGCCTCTCCAACTCAAGATGGTGTGCAACATATTGAAAAGAGCAATATCAATGAAAAACCAACTCCTAGCAAGAATGTTGAAGAAACAATTAGTCCTCTATAGTAGGGTGCAATGGAGGAACAAGAAGGTGAGAATCATGCACAAGTGCAACAAGGAAATAGTAGGCCAAGGAGTCATTGTGCTAGCAGATCCTGGTCAAGCTGTTAATGATGAAAGACAAGGGGAAGACAATATTGGTATTGCAATTTCGATGTTGGAAGACAACTGGAAAGGTAAAGGTTTGGGTGACAAGGAATGTTTTGGTTGTGTCAAGCAATTGGAGGTTCCTTGCATCATGGCATGGCCTATAAGTAGTGTTCAATTTGTGGAGGATTATATTTTTCCAGAGCCTGAGGTTGTTGGGGACAATGATTGTCTTGATATTGATCCATTGGCAGTTGGAACTCTAAACCTAGGCAAAAGGGGAGAAGTATCAGTTGCCAGACATTATCCTAGCAAAAGAGCCAAGTTGAATAGTGACATCAAACGTGAGACAATGGTGAAGGTTAGGGGCTCAGATTGTTGTTGGAGTGCTTGTATGCAATTCTTTACAATAGAACAATTGGTGTAAGCAAGAGCCACTTTTCAAGAGTACACTATTGATGAGAGGAGGACCTACATGTACACAATCTTCGAGCATGCACTTCAAGATGAAAGAAACCCAAACAGAAAAAGATACCCTTTGCTAGGCAAATGGATATGTGCAAAAGCATGGCAGAGTATCCATGCAATTCCAACTTCTTCATGGCATAATTGGCAAAAAAAACAGGCAGAGGGAAACATGATTGCTTTACATGGAAATAATGGTTTGTTGAGACCAACAGCTAGGACCTTGGCTGCCAGGGAGATATTTGAAAAATATATTGATTTCAATGCAGAGTCTATGCCACACAAAAGTAGAAGGGATGAAAGGGGAAGAGCAGTTGTTGAGAAAAGGTTGCCATCACATTGTACTCAAAAGAGTATTTTGGAAGAAATGAATTCCCTACTTCGAGAATTGGGAATTCTTGCAATATCCCAACCTAGCTTTAGTAGGTTATGGAAGAAGCATTTCAATAATGTCACCATAGCAACTTCAAACAACTTTGCAAAGTGCAATTTATGTGCTAAGTTGAAGGAGACTCTTGATAAGACTGTGCAACCTAGTCAAAGGGCTAGGATAAGGGAGCATATGAAGGACCATATGACTGACCAACTATCATGTAGATCATGTTATTGGATGTGGAGGACTTTATCTGCATTGGAACCCAATAACTATTTATGTATTATACATGACAAGATGGACCAGCAAAAGACTTGTCTTCCACAATTCAAGTACATACCAAAGTCATGTGGAAGATCATACCCTTTACGCATCTCAATGATCAAGGCAATCTTGCATGGGCGTAATCAAACCTACTATGGCCATTTTAGTTTGGAGTTGTGGAGTGATGGTCCAGATTTTCATATTGGGAGTATCATGAGGTGTTTGAGAAACTATGAAAATGGATACAATGGTCACCTCCGTGACCTTCACAACTAGTCGGGCACTACATAGAGCATTGTTAGATGGAAACCCTAACAATATTGAAAAGTTCAGCAAGGCAAGGTTTAGGAAGCATGGGTCTAATGAACATGTTGGAGCTTCAACTTCACGTGCTAAACCTCAAGATCTACCCAAAAGGTTTCTCTTGCAACTTGATAATTGTGCCGCCAAAATAAGAACAGATGAATGTTTTCTTTCCTATCCTACTTAACAAATGGGGGATATTTGAAAGAGTTAATTTAGGGTTTCTTATGCCCGGGCATACCCATGAGGATGTGGATGCATTATTTGGCAAATATAGTTGTATACCTGGCAAAGAAAAAGGACCAACTTTCCTAGGCTAATGGAAATCTTGCATGAATGCACTACTCCAAACCCTATAGCTTCTCTCATAGAAGAAGTGCCCGATTGGAAGAGCTTTGTGGATGGTTATACATTGGATCTTGAAGGTCATTCCAGGCCTCTGCGAGTTCACTTTTTGGGTGAGAGATGGGATTCCAATCTTCCAATGGAAGATGAGACCTTCGAGAGGATGAGTGGAGAGGAGGGAGGAAATATGGCGAGAGATGAGAATGGCAAGCCTATGATACCTCTAGGTCAACCAAAAGCTTTAAAACCTATGAAGAAGTGAAGCAATTTGGATTGACTAAGGAAGGAATCCAAGACTATATAAAGCATTGGCAAACCAATCCGTGATGACACCAACCGTGCCTTGGTGGCTTACTTGAAGAAGGTGATTAACCCGTTGGGGAGATAGACACATCCTCGATGAATTGAAAGAAGGGTGGTTGCCTAAAACTAGGTGGAAGACCTTAGCAGGTCTTGAGGATTTTGATGACACCGTAAGTAGCATTCGCAAGCAATATGCTCCTCCTCCTTCCGACAAACACTATGTTGGTCCTAAGAACAATAGGCCAAAGTTTCTAGGCATGGATGCTTATGAACCTTCCAATCGACTTGGAATGCCACCAATTTGTGGTAGTAAAGCCGCCAGATTTAGATACATATCCAAAGTGTGGTTGGGGTTCACTATCTCTGATATTTGCAAAGAAGAAGGTAATATTAACTTCAACCATGTGCGGGTGGAATGGTGGTGTCCAAAGCATCGCTTGACCAACGTGTCGGATAAAGAAAGGTACTTTCGATTGTTGGACAAAGAGATGGAGGAGAACTCCGGCGATCCCGATCTTTGGCTAGACTATGAAAGTGTTTTGTACTCATGGACTCCAAACACTATTCCAAAATAGAAATGCGAGAATTACAATACCTCAGGATGTCAGGAAGAAGGCTATGATATCATTGGGGGTGCTTGAAGAAAGTTGAATAACTATGTAAATTTTTGTTATCACGTTTTTATGATATGGTGCTATATTGTGAAATATTGACTATTTTGTAAATAACATGATATTACGTTTTCATAGTTTTGAGGTGAAATGTGTGAATTTGAATATACTACTAAAAACATGCAATATGAAATTTGTCCCAAAATTAAGACATAAACCCAATTTAATTGAATGATGGTTAAGACCTTAGCAGTATTAGACTCGCTGACAAACTGTACTTTTTTGTACATGATAATGTAGTGATGGACACAACTGAGCTCACATGTCCAGTACCTCCTAAAGATATAAATAATAATATTATTATAATTAAATTTTAATTAGGCTTTATGAGATCCAAAAGGTCATGAATCTATCTGTATATTTGACAATCTATGTATTTTCAACAACAGTTAACGATGTTTCCAACTTTCAACATGAACTGCCCTCACCTTATAGGTTCCAATTGTAACAAAAAGAAGAAGTTAGTCTGATCAACCTTATGCTTTTCTCTAATATCACAGTATCTCGCACACGTCAAGAAGACATTATTCTCATCTTCAATTTGTCCACCTTCACAGAAACAACATGTCTGATCTTCACGCTGCCATCTTCTAGTTTCTATTCTCAGCCTATATGAGCTTATCCTGTACCTTGCTTCCTAGTCCATAGCTGCAGCACATTCAAAAAATCTTGTTTTACATAAACTGGCATAAAATTTACTTTCTTTGATAAAACTCCATCCTCAATTTCTTTGGTTGCCACGTCCTGTAACACCTCCTCCTCGTATACGATGCCTCGACAGTATATTAACAGGAGATACCCTGCTGTCAGCACAAGCTTGCCAACATGAAGTCCTCTATCTAATGTGAGACTCTTGATAGTGAGAAAGAATTCGAGGGGGGAGGAATAGGCGTGTCATTCATCCATCTCCCAGGACCGACCTAGCTGCGAAAGCACATAACATAAGCATATAACATCACATCAAATAATATAACCACCTCAAGGGTGGGATCATCATAACCAGATCACATCATAAAATATAATATCATCAACATGGAAAAAACCTATCCAGACTCAAACTCATGGGGATAGACTGATGGCTTGGTCCTCCAAAGATCAATGCAGACAAAATTCATGGCACTGGCTGGTAAAGGAAAATGCCCGTTGGGTAGTCTACTCCATCCACCCCTAATGTGCATACTTTGAAGATATGCTGAAAAGTATAAGGACTTGATTGTAGCATGCCGGAGGTATAGACGAGGGGACTAGTTTCAGGGTTGCATCTCCCCTGGCACAATGAGACAGGAGGAGACTAATCTCCTCCAGAAGGCTCATGTCAACTACAGGCAGATAGAGAGCCATGGTCATCGATGCTCGTACACAATTTAACACCACTAAGGCAGCGCACCACCTAGGGAGTGTCGAGCCCATAACTCGCCCACACGCAATCACAAGATATTAGGCCTAGGCCACAACGACCCCCCAGTAGACTCTACACGCCAAGGGGTCACTGCAGTCAGACAAGCCTTTCTTGTAAGCCAGTCTAGCCCCGCCACCCATAGCAAGGCCGACTCCTTTGCACAGACCGTATTTAATTAGAATTTAAGCAGGTCGTTCAAGAATCATTTTCTAAGCATGGCTTTTGGTCTCTACCCCTTCCCAATACATAAGATTTGTGCACAGAGCAATCCAGTAATATCACAATGAACTGAAATAACAAAGTAAATGTTTATTCTAACTATTCTGATCATATATGATTAGGTTCATTCATTAGTGGCTAAGGCTGTAAGGCTCTAGAGGTTGTCTATAGCTGAGAACAGACACAATTCCGGCCTAGTGCCCGTCGGGAAGCATGCACTGATTGATAGAATGTCCACTCATTGGATCCTTGGCTGGCTCCCATTTCTCTGAGTGCATCCATGTTGCTGGGATATTTGAGATTCAAAATGGGACTTTGGAATGTGAGCTTCTTTGCTATTATGAGGGCGAAATCTATCAGCCGCTGCTGACACTTCTAAGCCTAGAATTCGAAAAGGTCATTTCTGCCTTTATAAGCGTAGGCTTTTAAGATTAGGGTCTAATAGGCCATATGGCCCATATGAGGAATCCGTGTTGTCAGGTACGTTTAGTACGGTACCCGTATTATACGTACTTAAAGTATTAATACCGTATGCATACCTCTTTTTTAAAAAGTACTTTAAATACGTTTTTTGGAATTATAAAATACTTATTAAATACGTAAAATACGTACTTTTAGTATAGTACGTTAAGTACTTCTTGTAATTTTTTAGAACTATTATTTCTTGTTTTGCAGTTGAAATAGTTGCAATAACAACTAGTATGAAGAACTTCAAGTTTTAAATAATGATCCAAAATATATTACTCTAGAAAATTAAGTATTTCTCAAAGTTTTCAATCCAAAATATATCTATTTAAGAGTGATATATTCTATTTTGCAATCTACACCCACAGACAAATAAATTTAAGTAATTGTTGCTCATTTGTTGCATCTGAAGCTATTAATTGCCGCTGACCTCTGTATTTCTTTCTTGGCATGAATGTAAGCTACTGAAGTATTAAGGAGAAGATCTTCCTCCTGCCATGACAAAACAAGGAGAAAGGTGGGTCTGCATCTCCATCTCCATTCTGATTCGGCGACTAGGATAAGAAGAAAGAGGGGGAAAACGCAGAGGTTTTGAGTTATTATTTGCAAGAAGGCTTTTTTTTTTTTTTTTTTTTATTAATGGATTATAATGAAATTCCAGATGTGCAGGGTATGCTACATATGGAAGCAATGGAATTTATACATGTGCTATGTGCTGTGGCTACAAACTATGGAAATATAGCAAAATATTGAAGGCATGGTATTTTGTTAACATGCACAATTTATCTCTTTCGACAAACTTTAGGTTTTTGCCTATACTGGACGAAAATGGAAGATATTAAATTTTAGGGTTGTGTTTGGACGAAAATGGAGGACGCAATATCAACTCACGGCCATGAGGTTGTACTGGCGGCTAGAAGGGCTACACCCAAAATGCTTTTAGGCTGAAAGAAATAGAATGCAAGGATATATATGCTGATATCTGAGCCTGGATTTAGCTTGAAGCAGGTTTATTTTTAGTAGTTTGCAATCTGATCATATCCGGAAGGAAAGATGCAGAAGCAAAGCAAATGCAATGCATGGCACAAGGAAAAACGTGGAGGAAATTCCAATAGATGCATTGCACAAGAATCCGAACAAGGCAATAGAGTAGATCAAAATCTGAATCAAGAAAATTTGAAGATGAATCTCTTGGCAACAACAAAGGCAACAAGAAGCAGATGCTGGAATACTTCCTCAAAATCGACCACAACAGGTTACATTTCTTGATTTAATGCTCTTGTGAACTTATGTGCCAGATGTGAAATATAGAATCTGATACTGTCTACAAAATAATGAACAAATATAAGCTGAAAATTGTAACAGTCTACACATGTTATAACATGAACAAGTTTACGGATCTTTAGTTTAGGGGCTAGCCCAAATACCTAATTGGCATTTGCAGTATATTATATCACTCTATAGTGGTTATGACAAATCTAACAGAAATATTAAGCTACGTGGAAAATGTGTGCATTTTCTATTTTTGTTGGAATATAAACCGCAGATTTGGCGATGGGCTGCATTATCCAGACGCATTTAAATAAGCAGAATCCTTTGAGATACATGTGGTTAGCTTGAAAGTGGCTGCCATAAAGATTCTGATATTTAGCAGCAGATAAATGATGAAGGATTTAGCATATGCTTTCATCAAGTTATAATTTGTGTGGTTTTGTTTGCATAAGCTAGAGCTATGGTCTCTTGAATCTAGTCTCTATTATTTAGTCGTCTTCATGAAGATTGAAGGCAAGCATAACAATGGCTGCCATAGGACTGCTTACATTGGGCGGTGCATCCAGATCTTGGGCAGCAGTTTGCTTGCTTCAGTAAACATAACCCATGAAGCAACACAATAGATGGTAATTTAATGGTCATGATGCTTCACGATTGCAAGGTGAAGCTTTCATGCTATAAAGTAAGAAGGCAAAACAACAATAAGTTTGCATTTCTGATTGTGCTTTCTAACCAAATGTTTGACCTATTTAAGGAAACTTCTATCGAGGTGAAGGGTGATAAACCCAAGAAGTTCATTGCTTACCTGTTAGTAGCTTAGGCTTTTACCCATTCTTGGCTAACTGTCCTCTGGTTCTACTGCAGGTAACCGAACTTCTTGCTCTTTGTTTTGAAGTTGTGGGAAATGCAATATTTTATTCGTTTACACGACATGAAAGCTAAGAATGATTCAAGATCAACTTTCAACATGGCTTCAACAGCAGATATCACTTTGAACTTATACTTTTTTATTCTTAAATGGCAGTACAATTTGTGGTCTTGGGTATAAAGACCAAAAAATGATTAGTGTACTTCTTCTCAAAGTATGTAATGGAATTAATTTTTTGGTATTTTGTAACCAGATTAAGGCTTAGGTTAGATGGCACCTGTTCTAACCTAAGGCTGCCAATTGTATCTGAAAATGGTCTTTGCATGAAGTCCATTGAATGATAAAAGTCTGTGTAAACGGACTTAAAGGTTTTTTTTCTCTTCACCCAGTTCTCTAGTTTTACTAGAGACCTTAATTATGGTTACGACTGTATTTCAGGTGTGAACATTGAGTTATTAATGGCATTTACATAATTTTGTACTGATACTCATTGGATATTTATAGGAATTGGATGAAAATGACGATTCCGATACAAGTGAACTCAAGGACTATGATTGCAGAACTAACAGCCCGGCTCTGCAGTTCAAACTATTGTGGCATATATCAAGAATGAGGAAATGTATCTCAATGCATGCAGCATAAGACACCTGCTCTAATTGCAATATGGCAGGTGCACCTTTACTGTTCAAAATGACAAGGTCATTAAGCAACTATTGAGACTGTACCAGCATATCCGTGAGTTGAGAAGCGTATTACTGAGGAGTAATGGTCAATGTATCCACCATATAATAGTTTCTACTTTGTGAGATTGTAAATATTTTGTCAAGAAAACTGTCATATGAAATAAACTGCCATTGGGCCTATGAAAAATCTATGATTTCCCATTGGGCTTATGAAAAATCTATGAATTGCCATGGGGCTATTGCAGACTATATCCCAAGCTTTGAAGGGATTATAATCAGCTGTTGCTAAGACAGCGGCATTCTGGTGTTGTGCATTTCCTAATGAAGCAATTCCTGGAGTCCTCTGCAACTTCAATGACATGGTAAGATGTTTTACAAAGTAATTGAGTAAACAACTATGGGAAGGGTAGGGCCTTGTGGTACAACAAGGTCCTACTCTCCTTGTTGTTACCAAAGAATAATGATGGAACTGATCACACAAGGCCCCCTGACCTACGGTAGGGAGGCGTGGCTTTTTATTAATGGATTATAATGAAATTCCAGATGTGCAGGGTATGCTACATATGGAAGCAATGGAATTTATACATGTGCTATGTGCTGTGGCTACAAACTATGGAAATATAGCAAAATATTGAAGGCATGGTATTTTGTTAACATGCACAATTTATCTCTTTCGACAAACTTTAGGTTTTTGCCTATACTGGACGAAAATGGAAGATATTAAATTTTAGGGTTGTGTTTGGACGAAAATGGAGGACGCAATATCAACTCACGGCCATGAGGTTGTACTGGCGGCTAGAAGGGCTACACCCAAAATGCTTTTAGGCTGAAAGAAATAGAATGCAAGGATATATATGCTGATATCTGAGCCTGGATTTAGCTTGAAGCAGGTTTATTTTTAGTAGTTTGCAATCTGATCATATCCTGAAGGAAAGATGCAGAAGCAAAGCAAATGCAATGCATGGCACAAGGAAAGAGAAACGTGGAGGAAATTCCAATAGATGCATTGCACAAGAATCCGAACAAGGCAATAGAGTAGATCAAAATCTGAATCAAGAAAATTTGAAGATGAATCTCTTGGCAACAACAAAGGCAACAAGAAGCAGATTCTGGAATACTTCCTCAAAATCGACCACAACAGGTTACATTCTTGATTTAATGCTCTTGTGAACTTATGTGCCAGATGTGAAATATAGAATCTGATACTGTCTACAAAATAATGAACAAATATAAGCTGAAAATTGTAACAGTCTACACATGTTATAACATGAACAAGTTTACGGATCTTTAGTTTAGGGGCTAGCCCAAATACCTAATTGGCATTTGCAAAGATATTATATCACTCTATAGTGGTTATGACAAATCTAACGTAAATATTAAGCTACGTGGAAAATGTGTGCATTTTCTATTTTTGTTTGGAATATAAACTGCAGATTTGGCGATGGGCTGCATTATCCAGACGCATTTAAATAAGCAGAATCCTTTGAGATACATGTGGTTAGCTTGAAAGTGGCTGCCATAAAGATTCTGATATTTAGCAGCAGATAAATGATGAAGGATTTAGCATATGCTTTCATCAAGTTATAATTTGTGTGGTTTTGTTTGCATAAGCTAGAGCTATGGTCTCTTGAATCTAGTCTCTATTATTTAGTCGTCTTCATGAAGATTGAAGGCAAGCATAACAATGGCTGCCATAGGATTGCTTACATTGGGCGGTGCATCCAGATCTTGGGCAGCAGTTTGCTTGCTTCAGTAAACATAACCCATGAAGCAACACAATAGATGGTAATTTAATGGTCATGATGCTTCACGATTGCAAGGTGAAGCTTTCATGCTATAAAGTAAGAAGGCAAAACAACAATAAGTTTGCATTTCTGATTGTGCTTTCTAACCAAATGTTTGACCTATTTAAGGAAACTTCTATCGAGGTGAAGGGTGATAAACCCAAGAAGTTCATTGCTTACCTGTTAGTAGCTTAGGCTTTTACCCATTCTTGGCTAACTCGCCCTCTCTGGTTCTATCAAGCAGTAACCGAACTTCTTGCTCTTTGTTTTGAAGTTGTGGGAAATGCAATATTTTATTATTCTTTACACGACATGAAAGCTAAGAATGATTCAAGATCAACTTTCAACATGGCTTCAAATGTTGAGATATCACTTTGAACTTATACTTTTTTATTCTTAAATGGCGGTAAATTTGTGGTCTTGGGTATAAAGACCAAAAATGATTAGTGTACTTCTTCTCAAAGTATGTAATGGAATTAATTTTTGGTATTTTGTAACCAGATTAAGGCTTAGGTTAGATGGCACCTGTTCTAACCTAAAGGCTGCCAATTGTATCTGAAAATGGTCTTTGCATGAAGTCCATTGAATGATAAAAGTCCAGTAAACGGACTTAAAGGTTTTTTTTCTCTTCACCCAGTTCTCTAGTTTTACTAGAGACCTTAATTATGGTTACGACTGTATTTCAGGTGTGAACATTGAGTTATTAATGGCATTTACATAATTTTGTACTGATACTCATTGGATATTTATAGGAATTGGATGAAAATGACGATTCCGATACAAGTGAACTCAAGGACTATGATTGCGTAATCCAACAGCCCGCTCTGCAGCTTCAAACTATTGTGGCATATATCAAGAATGAGGAAATGTATCTCAATGCATGCAAAGATAAGACACCTGCTCTAATTGCAATATGGCAGGTGCACCTTTACTGTTCAAAATGACAAGGTCATTAAGCAACTATTGAGACTGTACCAGCATATCCGTGAGTTGAGAAGCGTATTACTGAGGAGTAATGGTCAATGTATCCACCATATAATAGTTTCTACTTTGTGAGATTGTAAATATTTTGTCAAGAAAACTGTCATATGAAATAAACTGCCATTGGGCCTATGAAAAATCTATGATTTCCCATTGGGCTTATGAAAAATCTATGAATTGCCATGGGGCTATTGCAGACTATATCCCAAGCTTTGAAGGGATTATAATCAGCTGTTGCTAAGACAACGGCATTCTGGTGTTGTGCATTTCCTAATGAAGCAATTCCTGGAGTCCTCTGCAACTTCAATGACATGGTAAGATGTTTTACAAAGTAATTGAGTAAACAACTATGGGAAGGGTAGGGCCTTGTGGTACAACAAGGTCCTACTCTCCTTGTTGTTACCAAAGAATAATGATGGAACTGATCACACAAGGCCCCCTGACCTACGGTAGGAGGCAGGCTTTTTTTATTAATGGATTATAATGAAATTCCAGATGTGCAGGGTATGCTACATATGGAAGCAATGGAATTTATACATGTGCTATGTGCTGTGGCTACAAACTATGGAAATATAGCAAAATATTGAAGGCATGGTATTTTGTTAACATGCACAATTTATCTCTTTCGACAAACTTTAGGTTTTTGCCTATACTGGACGAAAATGGAAGATATTAAATTTTAGGGTTGTGTTTGGACGAAAATGGAGGACGCAATATCAACTCACGGCCATGAGGTTGTACTGGCGGCTAGAAGGGCTACACCCAAAATGCTTTTAGGCTGAAAGAAATAGAATGCAAGGATATATATGCTGATATCTGAGCCTGGATTTAGCTTGAAGCAGGTTTATTTTTAGTAGTTTGCAATCTGATCATATCCGGAAGGAAAGATGCAGAAGCAAAGCAAATGCAATGCATGGCACAAGGAAAGAGAAACGTGGAGGAAATTCCAATAGATGCATTGCACAAGAATCCGAACAAGGCAATAGAGTAGATCAAAATCTGAATCAAGAAAATTTGAAGATGAATCTCTTGGCAACAACAAAGGCAACAAGAAGCAGATGCTGGAATACTTCCTCAAAATCGACCACAACAGGTTACATTCTTGATTTAATGCTCTTGTGAACTTATGTGCCAGATGTGAAATATAGAATCTGATACTGTCTACAAAATAATGAACAAATATAAGCTGAAAATTGTAACAGTCTACACATGTTATAACATGAACAAGTTTACGGATCTTTAGTTTAGGGGCTAGCCCAAATACCTAATTGGCATTTGCAGTATATTATATCACTCTATAGTGGTTATGACAAATCTAACAGAAATATTAAGCTACGTGGAAAATGTGTGCATTTTCTATTTTTGTTTGGAATATAAACTGCAGATTTGGCGATGGGCTGCATTATCCAGACGCATTTAAATAAGCAGAATCCTTTGAGATACATGTGGTTAGCTTGAAAGTGGCTGCCATAAAGATTCTGATATTTAGCAGCAGATAAATGATGAAGGATTTAGCATATGCTTTCATCAAGTTATAATTTGTGTGGTTTTGTTTGCATAAGCTAGAGCTATGGTCTCTTGAATCTAGTCTCTATTATTTAGTCGTCTTCATGAAGATTGAAGGCAAGCATAACAATGGCTGCCATAGGACTGCTTACATTGGGCGGTGCATCCAGATCTTGGGCAGCAGTTTGCTTGCTTCAGTAAACATAACCCATGAAGCAACACAATAGATGGTAATTTAATGGTCATGATGCTTCACGATTGCAAGGTGAAGCTTTCATGCTATAAAGTAAGAAGGCAAAACAACAATAAGTTTACATTTCTGATTGTGCTTTCTAACCAAATGTTTGACCTATTTAAGGAAACTTCTATCGAGGTGAAGGGTGATAAACCCAAGAAGTTCATTGCTTACCTGTTAGTAGCTTAGGCTTTTACCCATTCTTGGCTAACGTCCTCCTGTTCTATCAAGCAGTAACCGAACTTCTTGCTCTTTGTTTTGAAGTTGTGGGAAATGCAATATTTTATTCGTTTACACGACATGAAAGCTAAGAATGATTCAAGATCAACTTTCAACATGGCTTCAACAGCAGATATCACTTTGAACTTATACTTTTTTATTCTTAAATGGCAGTACAATTTGTGGTCTTGGGTATAAAGACCAAAAAATGATTAGTGTACTTCTTCTCAAAGTATGTAATGGAATTAATTTTTTGGTATTTTGTAACCAGATTAAGGCTTAGGTTAGATGGCACCTGTTCTAACCTAAGGCTGCCAATTGTATCTGAAAATGGTCTTTGCATGAAGTCCATTGAATGATAAAAGTCTGTGTAAACGGACTTAAAGGTTTTTTTTTTTTTTTTTTTTTAACTACAATTCCATAATTTCCCTAATGTCTAAAGTCTCATAATGCGTTTTTTACTCCTATTCTATAATACATAATAATGTATTTTTCCTATTGTATAATTTTACCAATTCTATTGATCTAATGTCATTTGGACGCTTTTTTTTTTTTTGAAAGTACGTATCATATGTACTGTACGTATTAATACGTTAAGTACGGTATTAATAAAACAAAAGCTCAATTTGACCTGTCAACTTATAGGTATAGTACATATAGTACTGTGAGGAAGGTACGGGACGTATGTAAACGTAAAATACGGGTACGTAAACAACATCATTACGAAACAGAAAGGTATTGCTGGAACCAGGTTGGGAAACTTGCTAATTCAATTATTGTTGTACGCAGATGACGTAATGCTTTTAACAGACACACCAGAAGGGTTGCAATCACATTTAGACAATCTTTCTTCATTCTGTGATGCTAAGAAAATGAAGGTAAATCTTGTGAAATCAAAGGTCATGATTCTTGGCACTGTGAAAAAACATACTTTCATATATAAAGGTGAGGCTTTGGAAGTTGTTGACACTTATAAATATCTTGCTTTGGAGATTTCTTCGAACTATAAATGGAAAGACTGTATTAAAAAGCGAGCAGCAGATGGAAAAGCTGCTTTGTACAGTATGCTTTTAAAATATTTCAAAGCCTCTTTGACAGATTGGGGCCTGAAAAAGGTATTGTTTAAAACATTGGTACAACCAGTACTTTTATATAGGGCTCCAATTTGGAGGCCTTCCTTATCATGTAGGCAGTGGTCCCAATTGGAGACTGTGATGAAGTCATTTATCAGAGAAGAATCGGGGGTGAAGAACCAAATACCTTATGCAATTCTCTTGGCAGAGACAGGCATGATCCCATTAGAAGCCGAAGCATTGTACCAGACTATTAATTTTGTGAACAGGATTTGCAGCCTGGAGGAGGACAGATTACCAAACTTGGCCAAGCATGATTTAGCCAAAAAGGGGTGGTACCATGACATTATCAAATGGGCTGAAAGGTGGGGCATATCAGAGGCCAATTGGCCGACTTCTGAGTTAGGCGTCCGTGACATGGTACAAATAGGTGCTATAAATAAGCTCTGGGAAAATAAGGGATCGAGAATGATGATCACTCATCCGACATCAATCCAATGCTTACATACTCGGATCAGAGCTATCTACATGCCTCTATTCCAAAAAACTTGAGACATTGGATAGCCAGATATAGGACCAGTTCGCACAAGTTGAAGGTAGAAACTGGAAGATGGTCTCAGGTGCCTAGGGATGAACGAGTATGCACTTTTTCTGATCTAAGACAGGTAGAAGATGAGAACCATGTCTTGCTAGTGTGCCCATCATATGATGATATTAGGCATCAATTCCACATAGAGGTATCCGACTTTCAGTCACTATGGGGTTTAGACTTCATGATATTAGGGAACTTCATTAAATCTATTCATTCACACAGAGAGTTCCTTTTGAAAACTCAGTAATTGTACATGTCGCTCCATGACCCTTGAGGTCCATTGTGGGCGTGATAAATATATTACATTACATTACATTACTTACGAAAAAATTGAGCATGTGCATAGATGTCCCATTAAGTAAGATTGTAGGATTTGATACTCTATCAAGTCATATTTGTGAGCTTTGTGAGATTTGAATCCATATGTGCATCCATGCAACAATGGCGAGGCTAGCTATAGACAATGGCTAGGGTTGACCACTCCATCCGCCCCTCCTGTGCATACTATCTAGACGGACTAAATCGGACTCTGGCATGACTATAGCCTGCCGGATACGCAATCTCATGGCACCACCCATCGAGACTACTCCGGGTTGCATCTCCCCAGTTCGATAAGGCAGGAAGAGTTGCATCTCCCCTTCTCGAAGTGTAGTGGCTCCACGGGCGGCTCGAGAATCGTGGCGACAAACCCGACTGAACCCCCCAAAACAAGATTCTGCCTGACACCTGCAATTGTTGAGAGGCACGGCGACACCATTGCCCCAAGAGGTATCAGACCCATACCTGGCCCACTCGAAGTGACCGACTATAGACCTAGCCCGCTACAGGTCTCCACTAGCCACGCTCAGTAGGGATCTCCCTCCACTTTGCCACTAGCCCCGTTGTATGGTGCTAAGCCACTTCATAGCCCCTGTAGTCGGGTGGGTTCCTATGCACAGGCCGTATCTAATAGGAACTAAGGGGTCTAAACTAGGAGCATCAACTAAATAATGGCTACTAAGTCTCTACCCCCCATTCCAATACAAGAGGAGCAAACATGATCAACCAACGTCATATATCCACATAACATGATAAATAATGAGAATAACATCTAATCCTAATCACATGCATCTAACTTACAGTTAGGATTCATTGATTAGGGTTCAAGATCTAGACTGAGGGTTCTAGAATGGCTCTACTAGAGATACGAAATGCTAACTCATCTGGAATCCTAACTTCCAGATGTTCTACAAAGGACTCTAACCCAAATACCTGCTCCTGAGGAACTCCCTTCTGCTCCCGGCGTCTCCGCGGCCTTCAAGGGGTTCGAAGTAGCTCCCACTCCTTCCGATGCGCGCACGCTTCGGGGGCTGTTGTGCTATGCTATGCCACAGCAGACGGTTCTCGAAATGGAGTTTCGAGCACAAACAAGGTTCCGACTATTGGAGCCAGAAAAATGGCCTAGGGTTAGGGTTTGGCCATTTATAGGTTAGGGTTCCATGTCACTGCAATGTGGCTCCAATGGGATGCTTCCATGTGGTGGGTGCCCAATAGGGTGAGGCCATGTGGAAATGACCTTATGCCTAAGGTTGGCTAAGTTATATGAATAACTTAGCCATGCTCCCCTTTCCACCTACTATGGTGTACAAGGCTACTAAAGTAGACTTGTACAGTGATGTGGCCCAGAAACATACATATTTATACCATATATTTCAAGGGAACGTCACATTCTTTCAGGGCAAGAAGATGTCTTCGACATCTCCCTGCTTCTTGGACTTGCTACAATTTCTTCCTAAAGCGATTTATGATGTTGATCCATGGATGTCGCATGCAGATGCTTCTCCCAATATCCAATATCGCATGCAAACGCTTCTCTGTCTTCTTTCTCCTCTTGGTTCTAACCAAAAAAGAAATGTCTTCTTTCCCCTCTGGGTTCTAATCAAAAAAGCAATTCAAAAAAACTTGCATGCAATTCAAAAAAGCAATTAAAAAAAGCGGTGGCTTTTTATTGAGAAAGACACTAAGATTAGTAAATTTTTGAAGGGCCAATTAGCAACTTGGCTGTATTACTTGCATAAAATCAAATTTAGCTTGTCTTGTTGATAAGCTCCTTTGCCAATAGCTCGGTCGAACAACTCAAGCATATTACCTTGTCTTGTCGATAAGCTCCTCTCCATGTAAATAGTGGCACCAAGAAAAAAACTTCAAGCAAAATTTGCCCATCTGCCTTTTTCTTGCTTTCTCGCTTTTATAAGCTCTTATCCAGATCCTCTTATAATCTCTAGCCACATCACTTTTAGGCACAACTTCAATCATGGTGCAATTATAAGGGATCTAACCACGATCTTGGTATTTTAAAATTATTCCATCATTTTGAAATTTACAAATAGTGACAACCTCAATTTCAACAATGTCGAATTGCATGTAAATATTTTTTATTATCAGCCTTAATTCTTACAGGTCTCAAATTACAAGTTAACACTTAGTTAATCGCAAGCCAGTATTCCACATTCAAGTAGATGTAACTTAGTTAATCACAAAGCTAGTATATTCCACATTCAAGTAGAGTAAGATACTCATATACTGAAAGTAAGATTACAATGAAAGCACGAATACAATGAAAAGTAGGATGCACTGAAAGTAGGATTACAATGAAAGTAACATTCATATCATAAGATACTCATGGACTCTCGTACTTTATTTTGCTTGTTCGGCTTTCTCTAGTGACTTCAGAACTTTATCCTTTACAGAGATGGAACCTTCATGTACCCCTTTCTTGGATCCACCTTGCCCTTTCTGGGGTTCCATGACATCAGCGTGGATTTTATTTCCACCCATTGGGGCGGATCACTTGCATCATACTTCCATTGCTTATTAAAACAATCTTTGTGGTGCTCTTTTTCAGTAATGACTCCTTTTCCACTTATTGGGCGACCCCATTCCACATGCACCTTGTTTCTGTTAGGGTTATTAGCTTCCCTACAAATGCTCGAGGCGGTATACCCTAACCAAATAGGATAAGTATCTTCATCTGATAGCCTGACAATCAAATATTAGCCATCCTTCAAATCCATCTTCAGATCATATGGAGCAAGTCCATAATACTTGGGATGCTCCTTTCTAGGTCCAACATAGTGCCCTTCTTCCTCTTCCACCTCCTCTTCAGACTCCTCTGTTATCAAGTGGATCAGCTGCTGATCAGGTTGGAATTGACCATGGTCGAGCCTCCGTTGACTTTGAGGTAGCCAACCCTCTCGAAGGACACTACTACTTGTGTCCAAACTCCTTAAAAGTATATGAACTTCATTCCAATAATTTACAAGTGCTTCATTGCACGCTCTTCTCTTTGGTTCCAGTACTTTATATACTCCATTATCCCTTCCATAGTCCGTTCACAGTCCTTCCCTTCTCCTAATGGTTTCATAGCCTTAGGCTCTCCTGTTGGCACCATTGGTTCACCTGCCCCATCCTCTTTCCAAATCAATATATATCTTCCAGTTTCCACATAGGATCTCTAGCTCTCATCTTGTATTCCATTATTGTAGGGATAGGTTCTGTACATACGAAATCTAAATTCCTGATGTATAAAGTTAAAAAATACGTATTTTTTTGGAAAAAAACATATTTTACGTATTTTTTAGTCGCGGGCGGTTTTTTTTTTTTTTTTTAGCGCAACAGCCTAACCTCGAGTGGCGCATTATCTCGAAGCCTAGCCTATCCACCTGTCTACAAATTTGACATGGACACGGAACACGCCGTTGGATTTTGATCTAAAAAAATGTAGGGTTGGAGAAAAATAAAAAAGTCGATGCCGGTTGGAAACGTCCCGTCCCGCCCTCAGATAGATGCTTGCAGTCGTGCTCAAGCCTTCATCAGGCAGAGATCTTTGAACCTCTTCAAGATATCTTTTTTTACAGAATGATCGAACCATAGCGTAGGTTTCCGCAAGCAAGCCATGACGGCAGAGTACCATGGCCTTCGCCGTAATGCGCCCACAATTTGACCTCGTCTTCCTTCCTTGTATTTATTAATAAATGTCTGGCCGCCATCAAGAACTAGTCTTCTATCTTCTCTGTTCTGTGCTTCGGACCTAACCTAGGAGCGTGGTTTTTTTGTTTGCCGATTTATTCCATTTCTTCATTGCCCCTTATCTTGATCCTTAGTTTCATGAGTTATCTGCTCTTATTTTTCATATCCAGTGCTTGGATGCAAAGGGTATTGATTGTTTTTTATTTGATTCCAACACAAAACAGGCCAGGTCTAGCTGGTTATCCATGGGATGAAGGTTTGATGCTTGTGGGTTTCGGTCTGAAGCTGGAACCATCGTAAGTTTCAAGATTGGTGTTATGCTTTTTGGAAATTAGAAAGATGGAATCCCAAGCTACTATTTTGACGGCTGCATCTGCAATGTCTCATGAAATGGAAAAAGCCAATAGTGCTCTGTCATTAACGGATAGCTTGCCAGTTTATGCCAAAGAACTTATTGCCGGGGGTGTTGCTGGGGAATTTGCTAAGACAGCAATAGCTCCTCTGGAACGCCTTAAGATTTTGTTTCAGGTAACCGAATAGTTGTTGCAGTTTACAAATTTTTGGTCTTGCAAACAATTCCATTGGTAAGAGATAATTTTGATGGATATTATTTTCAGACACGAGCTGGCAATTTTCAAACTTTAGGGATAAGTCATTCCTTCATTTCTATATTTTGAACAGAGGGCATCAGAGGCTTTTACAGGTATGTTAATTTTGGTCATCATAGTTATTTTGTTAATCTACAAATTTAGAAAATATTTAGGGGAATTCTGCGTGCATAAAACAATATGCCAATTTATCTACAACAGAAAAACTAGTTTGTTTACCTAGTGTTAGGACATAATGCTACAGGATAACATGCACCATTGTTTCCCATGTAAACACTGGTCATCAATGAATTGACTGGTATGTTCTGGCCTTCTATTTCTTTGATTCTATTTCTATTTTCTTGTTGGAAAACCTGCAAAACCGAAGCTAAAGAGGAATAGGTAGGAAACTTGATCTATCATATAGTTGGCATTAGCATCTATATTTGTGGCAGGGCTTCAAAACTTTACGTGTTGTGCTTTGATCTTTCTTCGTACTATACTTTAGACTTCTTAATTTTAGAATACATAAACGCCGTAGTTTTCCCTGAGACCTGTCTTTCCTGAACTAGGGCTTGCTGGCAAAACTGAGACATCTTGCCATTAATACCAAATTAACTCCACCTTTTCTTTGATCTTAGCATATATTCCCTTTTCGTTGAGACCATGTTTAATCATAAAATTGCTAGAAGGCATATATTTCCTTCATCTTTGTAACTTAACGCTTCGTGCTACAAGCTTCTCATCACCTTTGTATATCATATGGTTTTGGGCTGCCTTCTTTTGGTTGCTACCGATGTTTAATTGGCAAACAGAATGGTGTCTTTGATGAATTTCGCAACCATCCCAGAAGCTGGACATATTTTGATCTGACTGCCTGCAAATTTGCCAGTCTGATCTTTCTATAATACTGATGGGTTAAAAGTACACATTATAATAATTGCTAAAATTGATATTAATCTCTAAAAGCCAATGCTATTTCTTATGTTTGGAATGACTAATGCTTTTGATATCGTCCTGTGTTTGGATTGATGTTGCAAAGGTGGAGGAGCTTCTCAAACACTATGAATATGTTTGCACTCTTTGAGTACACATGCCAATATCCGCAGACCTGCAAAATTCCACACAATTTCATTACTAAGATATCCCAATATTCCAAGGTTGTCAACATTCCAAACAGCATGACAGTTCTGGATGAGCTGCTTCCCATTGCTGTTAAAATGGTGAAGCGCAACTGCACAGGAATCTGGAACTTACATTGATCTTAATTTTAGCTGGAGCAATTTCACACTTGAAGAACAGGCAAAAGTGCTAGTTGCACCCCGCAGCAACAATGAAATGGATGCCACAAAGTTTAAGAAGGGATTCCCCCACATGCTGTCTATAAGGGATTCCTTGATTAAGTTCGTGTTTGAACCCAACAGGAGCAAAGACTGAACAAACAAATTCGAGGGCTCCCTTTCTTCATTGGGGGCAGATGACAAGTCTAAAGATCTCAGAAAGACTGCTACATTCAGGAATTTCCAGCTTCTCATCCTTTCTGAATCAGCCACTCTCAGAGAGATTCTTATTTTTCAGAAAAGCATAATTGAGCGTATTCATTTAATTGTAGATGACATGCCTATTTGTTACAACAATCATTAAATTTTTGTAGTGAAAGTGCGATTTTCAATCATTCCTTCGTATTTTATGATTTTTGATGATGTTCAGACCCTGACATTAGAAGACGAAAACATACCTGGAAACTTAAAAATCTGGAGACAAAAAACCCTAAGTTCCAAATGCCTTCAAAGAAATTTTTTAGAAACCCTAATAATAATCTCCTTTCCTAATGCCCCCAACGTGTGTCGGAGTACTCATCTGGTTTTGAGCACTATTAATCTCGACCTTCATGTTTGATACGGCATATTAACATAACATGTGCTTGCTTGAAATTTGTAACTAATATCCTACTCCAATCCGACTTATTTATCTCAGATATCTGTGTCAGGAATGTCATAGAAAATAAACAAGGATGAGAAAAACAAGACCATCAATCGCCTCTTTATCCTTTACTCTTGCAACTTACATTGTCCTTCATCCTCAAAGCCATTTTCCCTTGAAGTTTTTCTTGAGATCATTAAGACTTTTCTCTTCCAGCATGTTTTCCTTATCGACTATGTTACATTTGTGATGCAGTTCTTCGGTTAACCTTGCACACTGAGAATCTGCATCTTTGATTCCTTGAGAATCTGCTTGAGAATCTGCTTTGTGATGCATTGGGGCTTGGGTGAATTAAGGTTCGTTAAGTTTATGTATATCATAAATTTTGCTTTGTGGTGCATTTCGGCTTGAGTAAATGACCTATGTGTATTCGTTTGTATGCTCATATGACATCAAACTATTTTTTATGGTGCATTGTTGCTCTAACATTTGAATGAAGGAAGTTAACGCATTAGCTCTTTGAGAGGACTCGCATCGCTTATTCTTGTACAATATGCCAACACATTAATAAACTTGCTTTGACACTTAAAAACAATGAAACCTGCTTCATATCCTATATTATAATGTTATTGTGTAAGTGTTGGACCCAGCCCTAATTTGGGCGGCCCAGATTTTACCTTCGATTTACGGTCGAGATCAAGCCCTCGATCGGGGGTTTTGCTTCCTCCCCAATTCATTCCAATCCGGCAGGACCAGCCAGCTTCGTCACGAATGGGAAGGAGCGGCCCGGTTGGGAATCCTAGGGGAGCTTCTGTGTGGGCGCCCAGAAGGAGACAATGCAGTTTGGTCTAAAACAATAAACAAACAAAGGGCTTTGGCGACTGTGGCACAGGCGACTGTGGCACAGATCCGGTAGGACTCATTCTGCTTGGTGATGGTGGCTCAGGCCCGAAGCTGATGAGAGAGTAATCAGGTGTGTGGTCGTTTATGCTCAGAGATCAAACAGATTTTTTTGACTGTAGAGCTTCCAGATGTTAAATTGCTACAATTTTTGCAGGTTTCGATGTTGCCTGCATTTGAAAGCTTGCCTTTGAATAGGGAGTCTATGGCATATTGGGATTGCTTTTGCTCCCAGACAGGCACATGCATCAAGAACTCCAACGAAAGTTATAGCATCAGACGTTATCCTTCTGATTGCATATGCTCAAAAACTAGCAGCGCTTCCTTCCCTTGATTATGGTTAGCATATGCAATGATCAAAGTGTTCCATGATATTACATCCCTCACTGTCATTCTGTCAAATATTCTATGTGAGTCATGCAGATAACCGCATTTTCCATACATATTAGAAAGAGCATTGCATAGAACGATGTCTTTCCCCAAACCATAACTCAAAATCAAGCAGTGAAGTTGTCGACCTTCACCTGGTGCTGAGATCTTAACACATGCCTCAAGAACCACTAAGAATGTGACCCTATTAGGGATCAAGCCTTGCAGATGCATTTCTCTAAATAAATGGAGGGATTCTCTGTTAAGGCCTTGCTGGGCATAAGCAGCAATCATGGTGTTCCATGATACCTTATCCCTTTGAGGCATGTCCTAGAAGAACTGCACTGCCTTTTCAAAATGCCCATTTTGTGCATATGCAGCAAGGATTGTATTCCATGAAATAGTATCTCTTTCAGGCATCACATGAAACATCTGTATTGCCTTCTCTGTATAACCGTACTGAATATATGCTGCCATGATTGTGTTCCAAGATGCTACATTTGGCAACGGCATTTGTTGAAACAATTGAAGGGCTTCCAAAACATACAGTATTATTTTATTATATAGGATGAACGTTTCGGTTCGCAACAACTACTATTCAAGGACAGTCTTTCGCTCTGAAATATCACCACAGGGTTATGGCAGATGTATAAAGCAGGAAAGCCCTCAAAGCCTGACATGGCTAGGATCACCAGAAAGCCGCTTTACATTTGATCATGTTGCCCGTGAAACTATTACTCAGGAATCCTACCTGCATGCTTACAGCAAAACAGGTGCACAAGCATACCGTTCTACTCTTAACATTGTATTATTTTCCAGAATTTTACACTTGATAAAGCAACTTATTGATGATTTCTTTTACAGAGGACATATGGTTTTGCTTGCGTTACCCTTGGACTTTTCTGCTCCATTTTGGTAAGTCTTGGTTCTCATAAAGCTGAAACTATTCTCTTGAAGTAGAATTCCCCTTTATTTGCAACATCTGGGTTTAAGAGGTTGTATCTCATAACTTCCAAAACATTTTATTTATTTAGGGCAATGTTGTGATAATTTTTGTAGCCTTTTGAAAGGTTGAAAAGTCTCTGCTTATGAATAAATCCTGAAATTTATTTGCCAAGTTAACTGTCATTACATTATGGAAGGTGTAATTTGTGTGAGCAGAAAATTTCAGCCTGAAATTTCCCTGCTCATACAAATTCACCAACGAAAAAAAAGGGAGCCTGAAATTTTGCAATTTTCTTACTTTTCCGGCGTCTCTCTGACGGAAATCTTGGCGGCGCCGGTTAGAAGGGGACGGCAGGGGCCGACCGAGGCAGGGGCCGACGGAGTTTCAATCGACTGTGTGCAGGGTTTCAATCGACTGTGTTTTTCGTTTTGAAAAAACCTGGTGTTTAGCCCTGTAATTTCAGGGTCCCGTTTTTTTCGTCATCTTTTGCAGCTAATGGTAGCTATACTATCATTTCTAAGATTATACCATTGTTATTAGTAAGCAACATTGGTCTTCTTGAGGCCTTTGAAGTTTGTTGTTACGTATACGGTGGGGAATGCTTTTTAATGTGGCTGATTTGCAATGGTGGAGAATTGCATGTCAGGATATAATAGTTGCATGTTTGCTTATGGTTCAGGTGAGCATCTATTATTATATTACCAACTACAAAATTACATGTGTTCAACTGATTGATCCATCACAGCTGTGCAGATTGTTAGTGGAAAAAATCCACACCATGCTTGGAAATATGGATGGCTTAGATAAAATGACAAACGGGGGATGGCACCACAAGTTTTCGAGTATTATTTTCAAGGATAAAGTAGGTGTGAGATGTATCAACAACTGTCAATCATTTTGCTCTCATCAATGAAATAGAATGAGGCTCACATCATTTACACCATTTATGTGCAAGAAGAAGTGCGAGCACAAGAACATCTGAAATATATTTTTAAATGTTCAGTTTTGGAAATCTACAATGAATAAATAACTGACCTTCTAGAATGATATTCCACTAATCCACATGTATGATTAGAAGAATAAGGTCTTAAAGCACCATCTAGGATGCCATGCTTGATCCCTTCCGCTGCCTTTCTTCTGCTGGCTACCGCCCGATCCCCCTGAAGCTAGCTATGGCTGGAAGAGCAGCATAACTCTTGCCAAGCATGTATGTCTCAGAGTTTTAGGGTGGTTTTGGATGTGTAACTTCTTCGGTAGCATTCTGGATGTGCCGAAACTGCAAGAAACTGCAAGTAACTCAGAGATCTTTGGCCTAATTTCTGCCTAATCCAGGCTTCCAGGCCAAACAAATTGATATTTAAGCAGAGCGACTTGCCATCACCATCAGGTATTTCAACTCCTCCAACACAAGCACAACAGATGTTCAGCACAGCTTTCTGTGCTTCAGAGCTGCATTGTAGAGACGTCTAAGTTCACTATTTAGAAAATAATACAAGCAGATGCAGATGCAGGTCTTAAACTCTTCTGAAAGCAGATATGATGACAAAGCAGGTTGTGGCTTTCTTTTCTCCATTCACTCAAGGTACATACTTGCATTCGGCCATTCTTAATCTCTACATTATTTCATACGTTGTAGGCCTTTTGCCAAATGAATTTTTGTAGTAGATACTTTATGGACTAAAGAGACAACTTGGTTCGTCCCACCAATGAAGCTCTGCTATTCGGAAGGATATTATATAGTGCTTTCCTAAAAAGGTAAGTCTGGTTTAATATAATGCAACAAGGTTCAATTTCAAGCAAGTACATGATGAGATAGCTTGGTTGCAGGTTCCCAAGTTTCTAAAGGGAATACATCCACTACGTAGATCGATCAGTACTGACCCAGGGCATGACAGGAAGGCAAACCAAAAGGGGACCTACAATTTTCAATTCCTGTTCAAAAATGCGAAAATTCTTATTCTCGATTTTCCATGACTGTAAGCGAAAGACTATAAGCCACAACTACAACTACAACTACAAGCCATGTTCTTTTCCAACTACAACTTTATACTTAAATAATTGTATTTCCATATCCTTTTTTAACAACTACAACGATAGTAAAGGATGTAACTACGTGTGACGTGGATAAAAAGACAGAACATTAAGTTACAACCACATGAACAAGGTCACACTAAATAATGCAATACGTGCAATAAATGCAATGCCTTCAAAGGCTTACATGGGTGTTGTGCACATTCATACACAAGCATAAAAAATGCAATAGACGTTTGTAGCCAGAAGACATCCATATTCATATACAAGTAGCAAGAAAGAACACAATAGAAGGAAAAGTGACTATACGAGATTAGATACACAACATCAACAACTCATAAACATAGCCACTTGCAATCTACAGCTTCCCCAAATGATCCAATGACTGAGAAATTATCATACGCAAATGCACGTTCTCAACATTTATAAGTTCCCAAATTATGCCCAGCAACGCTGGGCACCGTTACTAGTTTCATATGTAAGGATAGTGTGAGTCAGGTTCAATGGCATAGTGACATTTCTTGGATCGTTTATTTGATTCGTTACATAAGGATAAATGAATTTCCAGAGATGAGAGAGAGAGAGTTACTAGTTTCATATGTAAGGATAGTGTGAGTCAGGTTCAATGGCATAGTGACATTTCTTGGATCGTTTATTTGATTCGTTACATAAGGATAAATGAATTTTCAGAGATGAGAGAGAGAAAAAAAAAAAGTGATCTGTATTTATCAAAATAAAGTACAGCGTTTTAACACAATCGAAAAATCTTTCTCCCAACCACGAATTAAGTTCCAAAGGACTCCGATGTCAATTTTTCCTCAAGGAGATGCTAGACGGCTATGCAAGTAATGATGTAGGCAGTCTGCCATACATTACAGTTCCGGGATGATGTTGGGTTTATGTGTTGTTTCAGTTCAATTGTTTATTATCCAAGATCTTCAACTGGCAAATTCGCTAGAGTTATATCTGGACATGCCTTAATCTGCAATCTGCTCTATTTCTCCAACCTCCTTTGAAGCATATTTGCGGCTACTGTTGTATTTTAAAGCTTGTTGTATTCTTACAACTGAATCCCTCCATGTTCTTATTTATACAGGGTTTAAAACGTAGGCTGCAGATATTGTGAGGACAGGCATCACCATATGGCATGATAAGTTAGCCACAAACATGTAATGTTATTATTCTGCAAATAAATGTTATGTTCTATAACAGCTAGAAATAAAATCTAGATGTAGGGGAGGTGTTCATTGGTCATTGCACTTAAGCTCGAATTGTAATGCTAGCCATGACACCTCAATTTTGCTCCTTAATTTTATTTAGTCCGCTCCGTCCCTAGCTTTCTCTTCTTCTCTGGACTTAATCCAACCATCACTAGTGAGGGCCTAGCTCAGTCGTGCATTTCCGCTACAAAATTGATGCATCTTTAGCCATTGTTCATTTTTCTAGCCTATGCTTCATGACTGCGTTTGTTTGAATCGGTCTCAGATCCTTGATCGAGTTCTTGGTCAATGGCATTTTCTCGCATTCAAATTTTGTTTGTCCTATGAAGGGACATGAAGGTATTTTCCAAAGATTCTCTCGATTTTGCTAGCTGAGGTCTCTTTTCCATATCACTAAATTTTTTCTTTTTGCTTATATCTAACACAGTTGTTTAAATATGGACAACATATGATCTGGTCTGCCATTAAGATGGTGATTTTTTGTTCTAAAAGATCGCGGTAAGCTTCATCGTCCGAACTATTTGTTTTTATGAAAACATCTGTTTGTTTGGTAGCTTTTCAAGATCATTTTCATGTTAGATTGAAAATCCGTAGGCACCATAATGGACCAGCTTCTAAAAGAGATACCCAAGATCATCTTACAATCTTAAATTATGAAGACGGATTTAGAATGGAGGAGATTACCAAAGATTCAATGGCAGCACCATGGAGAATTACGTAAAAATGGGATTCGGTCTGCCCAAGGCTTGCCAAATGCCCTGTTGTGGTAAGACTTATCCCTTATTACATCAATTGTAGAAATGCAACTTAAGCTTTCCAATTCATGTCACGGATAGATAAACACACTTTAAATCATAGTTTTGGGTTTGAAGTTAGCTGTTGCTCGATCAAAGATTTAAAAATCCCGTTTTCATCGTCTTGAGGTAGACATTCTTTGGCTTAATTGTTCATCATTTTTCTGTCATGCCTTACTTTTACCATCAATGTAGTCTCTATGTAGCAACCGTTTTAATCATTAATAATAAGAATACCGCAAAATGCAACTCAACTTAATATATATTTTGCGGGCCTTCATCATACCTCCTCGAAGCCCAAGGCAGCTCTCGAGATTACGTGCATATTGAAAACGTAACATGGACAACGGTATTCTTTATTTGAGGGACAACGGTTTTTCATAAAGGATGATTGCATTTTCCATGCTTGCATCACGTTGGACTTACACTAGCAATCATTTGCTAAATTAATCAACGCATTTTGTAGGTGTTAGATTTTGTCAAGCTCCTTTTTAGCTGCAATCTGGCAGGTTTGTTTGTATTGGCTAAGAAATTTATGGTTCTTTAAAAGCAAGCCGCATTGGTCTCATCCCCTTTATTGGATGGGACCCCTACAAAGTCTGCCGTTCTCTATCCCGAAACCATGAGATTTTAATTCCATGAGATTTTAATTGTAAGTACATTAGCAATTAAATACATGTACTTTGTGGAGGCCCAAGTGCTAGGGGGTGGTTTAAGTTGAATTACGGCACATATTCCACAACAGGTCTTGGAGTTTCCGTCTATGAGTCAAATTGAACTTTAGAAAACTCTTTTCATGTGCTTATGGTGATATATCCAACATGGGGAAGACAAAAAGCTTTTCATTTCCTCCCGGAGTTGATCGGTTCTAGTAGACATGTTTACGCTCAACGTTGTTTTGACTTCATCTTTGCAATTTGGGATGCTTTGGGAAGGTAAATTATTCGATCGTCTTAGAAGCCGAAGTGTTGCAAGAGCTCCTTTGCAAGCCGTAATTCGCTTGTGGGTTAACTTTGGCCGTTGATATGGAATGGGCTTTGGGAAGCACTAGTTACAAAATCGGTTGTCGTGTCGGGGGGATAGACTACATGACTATCTCGTACATTGTTTCAATTCCATCTCATAGTGTTTTGTCTCTAGTTTTTATCAATACACGAGATTGTTGATCCAAACACGTAGCTTCCTAAACCCCCGAGAACAAAATCAATAACGGGACTTTCTTACTTTTGCGGGTTTGTGGAGATTTTGGTGCCGTATTTTTGCAAAAAGCCCGGCGTTGTGTTTGTCATTTGATACAAGTATTGATAGTAGGTAGATATCTTCCATTTTCAACAATGGATGTTTTGCGGAAATTTTGGCTAGTTATTTCTTCCTTTACAATTTGTATAACATCAAGTGTTGAGTATTTTTCAATATGTAAAAGTTACAAGATGATCAAATACTTACAGTTTGCTATTGCCATTGTCGTTTCTAGAACTATGTAGTCCATGGATGGGGGCTAGACTTCAGTTCACGAGAAATGCGCCAAGTACATAAGAAATCTATTTTATAAATGAGAAAATGGCAACAAATAGTGGACTGAAAATATGTTTTGTTGTTTATTTGGCGGTTTGCACTTGAGAAAATAGGTGGCATTGGTGCCTAAGTATATAGAACACAAGGGAGTACCTTATGCCTTCATTATCTTAACTCTGTCATTAGTTTGTTACTTTGGCCTACAATAAGGATGGTTTTCTCACGCGAAAATGGATTAAAGAGGCTTTGAATGATAAGCCTTCGATCTCCACATAATGGTTTGTTTACATAACCTAGCCATGCTGTACCCGAGATCTCTATATCCATCATAGAGTAGAAATTCTTCTTTTAGATCTCCTTGGCAACCTTCTTATGCAAAGACAAAAGTCTTAACAGACCTACCTCTACTTTTCTAGGTATCAACTTCCAATCTGTCTATGTCCCTCGTTTGCATGTCTATTTCCTATTTGCAATTTCAACTTTTTTTTTATCATGCTTTGGAAAGACGAAAAGGCAGCCAAACCGGATCATCGGTGATAACTTAATGCATGTACATGTTTTGAGCCCGTGTATGTTCTCAGAATAAAGAACAAGTGTGCAACAACGATGCAGAAAGTCAGCTTTGGAATTGTACGGTAAAGTTCGTCCGTTGTTTCTTGTTTCTTGTTTCCGTTGTTATTTTAGTGCAGCAAGAAAAAATGGTTGTAGCTACTTTTAGAGTAAATTATAGGTCCTAACAATCTCCAAGATTACTACTTGCAGTGGATCAATAAGATATAGAATGCATCTTCTGTAACCCGAGTTTACTGACTTGGTGATTTTATGTTCTATGCCGAACTCATTATTTAAAGGCAAGCTCCCCTGTAATGTGTTAATGAAGTACATGGATGGACAATAATATTGACTCCCTCACGCATTATTTACTAACGTTTGTCTAGAAACATTCCGATGACAAGATTGTCCAAGATGTGTGCAAACTATCTAACCAAAGTTAACATATGTTCAATTGCCCAATACATTATCGTGGAATTAATGTTCAACATATGTCCCAACAGTATGTGTTTTAACACGCATTTACTTTTAATATGTGTCCAATAATTGGCAGTCATGTGCAAAAGCAAACATTTAATGGCAGTTGGCACATGGTATGTAAGAATCTGAACAATTCTTCGTGGGTTAGTTCGATCCAAAATTGTTATTATTTTATGTTGTTTTGCTCTTCAAACAAGAGCTTGGATTGTGGCTTGCAATTCTAGAGCTTTCTGTATAATTATGATATGTGGCAGTGTCATTGATTGGCTAAATTCTTTGAGATTTCTTGATTAACAGAAGCGCCATTCAATGCATTTACAATGCGATAAGAACTAATGGCTAGGAATTTATGTTTTACCGCTACCCTTTTGCAATGATGGTGATTTGAAAATGGAGCTAAACCTTTCCTTATGTAGATAGTTGTTATGTTCTTGAAAGTTGTTCTAATGTTTTCTAATATACAGGCATGGAATATGACAGCTTCTGCACAACAAGGTGTGATGGACCTAAGGGACAAGTTTATGCTCTTGCGGTGCATGGGGACTTAGTATTTGCTGGATGTAATGCAAGGCTTTCTTTGTTTCGACCTAATTGCAGGTTTCATGGCAAGTTTTCATGAAATTGCAGGTTTCATGGCATGTTTACATGAAAATTGAATGGTTTCACATAATTGGATAATGAACCTCAGTCCTTTTCTGTGCTACGTAAGAACTTTTAGGACCCATGGTCATGGAATTCAAAATACGATGGCAGTCCTTTCATAATGTTAAAACATTGTCACTTCGGAAATTTCATCAATGCTTGAATTTTGCTTTTGTCTACACGTGCATGGGTGATCCTCACTTTAAATTATTCGGAGGCTTACATTAACATGTTTTAAGTTGCAAAGCATGCATTTTTTCAGGGCTTCAAACCAGTTTTGCTTATACACAAAGACATATTAAATTAGAGTTTGTGGTAGTTGTAGCATTTAGTGATTAGCAAAGATAGAGTTCATATTTTTGGGTTGCCCTTAGGGGGGCAAACCCTCGTTTATGTGGGTATGTGGGCATATTCAGGTATATGCTGGCACATACCTAGCATATGCTGATGACTGCTAAAAACTGGCTGCTGTCTGTAAATGCTCGGTCATCCAGCCCCACAGGCGTGGCTATGTCGGCAAATCGAAGCTCCAATCTGATGGAAATGCAGCGAAATAATGTAGGATTCGCTCCATAGCAGTATAGGGTCTGGACCCTCAGGATCTGCCATGAAAGAATAGCTTTGCAAGCATTTGGGATTTGGCTCTTGGTCCATTTGTAGATGAATTAGTTATACCAGATGCACGACATAGTTTTGCTTGTTGGAGGTGATTGGATTATTGCAGCTACCCTCAGCGACAGCTTCTTTCTTGCATTATCCAGTGGATGCATCATCTTATATACTCTTAGTATCAATGAGGCAATCCCCTTGGCTATGGAGGTTCTCAAGAAATTCAGCTGCCACACAATTCCTTTAAGAACCTTATTTGAAGATGTCATGTTCTTCGCATTGCAATCAGGTCAGTCCTATGTCTAAACTATGGCCTGGTTCCTCATTAGCTGACCTGGTTCTTGATTAGGCTTTCTTGTGTAGGATGGCACTGCCAGGAAAACAAGAACTACATTGCATGCCACAAGAAGTTTAAACTTCATCTTATGCCAAAAGTTTCAACTGGCTTGGCTGCTCTTTTAACTGCTACCTTTTTTTAGCTCCATCCATCCATCCATCCTGGAGACTGAGAGTTGATTGGCTTTGAGGTATAGCTTTCCTTGTGGTCTTACAGATCCTATGCCAGCTATATTATATTTACCCTCATCCATGTGGGTTTGTGGCATATTCCAAGTATATGTCAGTATATGCTCGAAAACATGACTTTGAAGTGTGATTTAAGCCATTTCACTCTCGGGTCACTGGAGGGCAACCCTCCGTGCGCAGCACCTTGTTTTTTGAAGAACGTGTTTTACTTCATATTATACACTCAAAATATTACAAAGTACTTCCAGAAGTAAGAAATGTCCCTGACGCATCAATCACTTTTAGATGATCACTCCATATTGGAAGTTTAATACGATCAGGCCAATTGGAGATCTAAAAGCAATTATACAACTTCTTACGAATTTCTTGAAGCACCACCTGAGAAGAAATACGCTTATCATAAAAGACCTTTCTTCGCCTTCGCTTCCATACACTCCATATTAGCCAAGACTTTGCCATGTGAAATGCAATCCTTTTAGAAGCAGTCCACTGATTTGGATAAATACCCAAAAGAAAGTGCTGACTATCCAAAGATACTCCAAAAAGAGAATGCAGCCAGCACCTAAGACTACTCAGCTCTGCACACAAATATAAATAGTGCTCCAATGTTTCAATGCACCGCTCACACATTGGGCAAAGTCTATTCCTTTTTTTTTGTGTTTGTAGTGGGACTATTTTAACACTATTATGGATGAGCCGTCGCTTTATCTTTCTTTATTGTTCATTCTGTCTTAAATGGGTCGGATACTTTGACAAGGCTTTTTTAGTATCTTTTTCTGGCTTTAGGTTATTGAATTTGGTGACCCAGTCTATTGGTTATCCTGGCATGTGAAGAAGAAGCACATTTCATAATTTTACTGTAAAGATCCTTGCAGGTAAGATTTATGAACCTTAGCAGCTTTATTTTTACTCGCAAATATGGCTTATGATTTGTTTGATATTTTGATTATGGAAACATTTTTACTGCAAAACACAATTTCATTATAATGGGAAAAAATTTAGAAAATTGGAATCTTCATTTTGTAGACCTTATGCAGGGGTTGTATACACGTGTACAGTACCCCTGTATCATACATATGTTGTGTACACCATGAAATATTTAGAAAACATATTTACACAGTATCATACACCTTCTGCAGGTGTTAGGTACACGGGTATGACACAACCCTAATTATTGGTACACAATGGATTTTAAGATAATAGTGTAAAGTATTTATATTGCACTAGGGTCAAAGTGACTTTTATATTTATCTCCACAAAATATCGTGATCAATGGTTTAGGGCAATGGCATGGAAACCATGGATAGGCTACACACGAGTATGGTCTGGTCCACGCCTATGGAGCCTGATTGAGCACCAAAGCAGTAGAGGCAGGGTGCTAAACGTCCATTCCGGGTTGCAACTCGAGGTAAGATACCCTGACATAAAGGTAGCAGCTGCTATAAACGGCTCTGAATTCATAGATATGGTATGCAGTCGGCAAGCTATAAGTTGGGTCCGAGATCTTGGATTGAATAGTTTACATGCTTGAATCTGAAGATTGGTATCATTATAGGACAGTTAATGGGCAGGAATAAATGCCCTATGAATCACCACTATAACTACAGAATGTTTGAGCAAATGGATGAATACGATTCTGATGGGTATCCTATTAGCCCTAACGCTGAAGAAGCTCTAGAAGAGGGGTGGCTGGCTGCCGAATTCAAGGCCCGTCTTGAGATAACAGATATGGAGGCTGATGCTCACTCTGGTGGTAAACGCCCATGGCAAAGCTATCAAGGATCTGGAGCTAATAAGCAGAAATACATGGGCAAGACAAATGGTAAAGGGAGCAAATTTGCAGCCTCCAACTTCAGGGATAATGTCCCAGACACACAAGATGATGGCAATAGTGGCTCTTCACGCTATCTTCATGCCTCTTAAATTAACCATTTCTGGACTATAGACAATTGTCAAGATGGGACTTACTGCTGTGGTATAACAGTTATGTTTTGTGAGTGGCTATACATGAATTTAATTGATAAATACTAACTTCATGCTTGAAGAGATTACAGTTTTATCGTGTTTAAGTTTTAACCTTTCTGGCCGGGTATTGAATTAAGGGTAAAAAGGGCTACAATAGGTGACCAGCTATAAGATGAGAAACCTAATGTACCTTTTGGCCCCCCACTCATTACCATTCTTATGCTAATGTTGTGTTGTTTGGCTGCAGGTACCGGTTTCTCTTCCTATTGTTGCTTTTTTTTACTTTCAAGTTCAAGTTCTGGCTGGAAACACGGATCACATTTATGGAGCTCTAAGATGTCTGAAGCACTGGCTAAGGGAAGAGTTACTTACCTCAGTTTGATTATTACAGTTGAAATCTGAGTTTTGAGACTATAGGAACATGAATCCACAATACGAACTCAATGAGATTGTGTTTTACTTTGCTGATTGTCTGATGGCACTACTGCAAGTCTGCATTAAATTTTTTCCCGTCTATTCTAATGCAGAACTTATGGCCAGTTAGTGGCAATACATAGAACCACTGAATGTATGGCCTATTTTCCTATCCAAACAATGTGAATGTGACATGTGGAAACATGAATTTTCATGAAAACACTGTATGAGAAGTGGTCATTTCATGTTGTATTTCTGATAGTAGCTATGTATATCTGCAGACTCCCTATTTTGTATACAGAACTCATGAGCACTTGATGGCTTTATATTACGGCTTTATGCCGGCTAGGGGGAGTGGCTCAGGCTCAACTCAGTAGAAAGAAAAAGATGTTTAAAACTAGAAGTAATGTTGTCAAGGGTTAAATTAGATTATGACTTAGTTAACCTTTTATAAGTTTTTAAGGAAACGTGGGCCAAGGCATTAAAAGGCCGTGGCTGATAATGGGTCGCGAGGCCCTAAACTTGAACGGACTGTTACAGGGTAGCATTTGTCCCGATCAACCAGGAAAAAGGTCGATCCACATCTATAACTGATCGGATCTGTATATTTGAGGCCGAAATACCTTTTCCCTAATTAACTCTAGCCTTTAATTAGACCTTCAGAGAAAAAGTCCCTGCAAAAAGGTCTAATTTTGTATTATAAAAGGAATGGAGTTTATTGAAAGAAGACCAGTCTGCTCGCTTCCGACCTTAGGCGTTCAAGCTTGCTATCAGTCTTAGTTTCCTGTCAGAGCCTTGATTGGCGAAGTCCAGAGTTAGTATTGAGTTGAGTTTAGCAGGATAACGATTTCTTGCGAAGCTTTTCTGAGCCCGGTTGGGTGGATTACTTTTCCTAAAGATTGGAGTGCAATTACTTAGTTTCAGTTGTTTGAAGTTGTTTAGATTCATTAGTTGTTTCAAAATTGGTATCAGAGCCAAGTTTCGAAGCCATTGGAAGCTGTGGGCAAAGCCTGTCGGATTAGATATGGGAGATTACTGGAAGCCGTTTGCAGTCTGAATCAATGCAATTCTTCATGGTCAACAATTTTTTGTTTGGATTGAAGAGTCGGATCTGCACTTGGGACAAGAATGTCTGGATTCTGTAAAGTTCAAAACAAGTTTTCAGTACCTAGAGCAGAAGACTTATTTGAGGGGCTTAAAGAAGCCTTGTGTATTAGCAGTGATTAGAATCTAGTGACCAGAAAAGATAGACGCTACGGATTTAGCTTCCAAGATGGGTAATCAGCAGCAGCTGCTACTGCTAGCATGTTTCATCTTCTTCCTTGTGTCAGTCATTGCATCAGATCCTACTTGTTCCTTTCCGCAATTCTCATATAATGACAAGCTTACGGAAGAATGGATTGCAAAAAGATCCCAATCCCCAAGACAAACAATGCCTATAAATTGGTCCAGATTTGGAAAGCCCATACCTTCATCCAACTACTCGGATGCCCACATATCACTGGCAATAGAAGAGAAAATGGTGCTTTCGGAAAGAAATTTGCAATGCTACCTGAGGGCATAACCAATGGGGTTGGAAATGGTCTCAGCCCCACACTCAAGTTGATTGCTCTCTCTGATTTGAAGGCTGGCGACATGCTTTTGCAGCTACCTTTGGCAGCTTGCCTCTCTGACAGTTTAGACAGTGAAGATCCTATCACATCGAAGCATGGGCCTTGGGAGTTACGTTTAGCAACAAAACCTCTAAGGGAGAGGTCAAAAGGCCTGGCATCAGTGTGGGCACCTTATATTAAGTTAATGCCAGAGTCCATTCCACTTCCTATGTTCTTCAACAAACTGGAGTTGAATAATATACAAGATGAATTTGCAAAGGATGAAGTGCAAATCCATGAGAAAGTTTGTTGTCTCTGCATTTCAATCATTGGAGAAAAATGAGACAGACGGAGCAAAGTTTTCTAGATTTGTTTGGGCGTTAAGTTATCCATTGTCTTTAGCTCAACTTGCAGGTTTGACTGGAATGATAGGACTTCTACCTCTCAGAAGCATATGCTTGTCCCATTCTTTGGTATGAGTAGAGGAACCAGAATGGAAGAGGTTCTAGACGTGCCAAATGCATCACTTAGACTGTTCGTAGAAAGTGAAGTTGGCAAGGGGACAAATATATTTGTGAATCCCAGGGGAAGTACAGAAAGGGATACATTTTTTTTTTCAGGCTTCTACTTTTGCAAACCAAACCAGCGATAGAGCAAGGTTTTTTCGGAACACTCAGATGGAGAAAGAAAGGCAGAAAATATGTTGAAGAAGTCGTGGTTCTTGAGAAGAAGCTGACAGATGGCGACAATGCCGTTTTGCATGTCAGAATTATAGAACTGTAGTAGTTCCATAACATTCTTGACTATGAGAGAGGAACCCACATATTTAGACAAGAATAGGTTTTGCAGAGCTAGAAATGGCAGTGCAACACCTTCAAATGCTATAGAACATTATGTATCTGATGTTAATGATTCATAGCAAAAGGGCATATATATGCACTATTTGATGCAGATGGCATACGAAAACAAGTTGCAGCTTTAAAAGTTGGTTCTTGGGGTCATTGATCTTATGAGATGCTATACATGGGACAAGCAATTTTGGAGTGTCACAAACCTTTTGGATGGGAGAGATAATAATTGGCTTGATAGAACAAAGTTGTTGAATCTTTTAAGGAGTCTTAAAACGGAAGGCCACTTACTATTATCCCTAAAGACTTGAACTCTATTCCAAGCAACGAAGTATGAGAGTGTTACTGGGGTTGTTGAAGGGACACAAATCAAGGAATCGAGCAGATCGACCTCTGCTGAAGAACTAACTATAGCAAAACGCTCAACTTGAGCCATGAGTTAGACACACAGACACACATACGTGTGATCCTGGACAAGCATATCTTGCAAAGTCTGATCCAGATATGTTCTTCTTTAGTTGGTTATGTTGTGAATCGTTGATGCATTTCCAAGGACGTCCACTTGGAATATCTGATGGAAACACTTGATTCTGCGGATCACCAGCATTAGCAAGTTTACTTCCGTATACAAGGACCTTGTTCATCATTTAATGGAGGCATGCCATAAATGATGAGACAATATTTGGTTTTATGTGGTAGACCAACATACATGCATTGCAACGGTTTACACAATCTTAAGGTTTGGTCTAATTATTATGGTCATCCAAGGTAGGTTTGACAAAGCTTTCAGGGTTACTAACTCTAGCTCTGGTGAGCCGATATTTGTTGGCTTCAACGCTACAATGAGGTCGAAAAATATCATTTGAATATATGTACAAGTGGAAAAAGGACGTGATAAAGTGCAAAGCTAGCCGCTGAAAATGGGAAATGGACTTTAACGTGCCGACACTAGGGTTATTTGAGAATAGCTACGATGGTGAATGGAACATTGACATAGGGAATTTTAGGAATTCAAGGTTCATGCTAGTTGCTACGACTAAGACTAAGATGCAGTCGATAAAGGGGAACCTTAAAGGTTGTTGTGTAAAAAGTCTAGACATAAATTGTCAATGTGGTACCAATGGGATGGTCCAAGAAATTCTAGGAAAAAAAAATCTAGCGGCATATACAAACAAGAACATTGGAAATTGACAAAGTCTAGAAAAGACAAATCTTTGCACGATTAACTAGGGAGAAGCTCAATAAAAGCATTTGATCAGGGATAACCTCACTATATAAAATTATGCTGAAGCAGTGACAAGTGATGGAGAGAATTCCATGAGGATATATATGATTGCATGCCTAAGGAAAGGAGCTGATGGCATTAGAGTTAAAATCCGAATGAAATAATGACTCTTCCTATCGATTCATACGATAGCCATGTAAAATATTTGGCAATGGTAGAGATAATAACTAATAATTTATCTCAATGGTATACTCATCGATAAGTGGTCGAGGACGATCCATTTTGAAAAGAGAAGAAAATGTTGCCATTTTCCACGCATGGATATAAAAGAATGTCAGAAGATCATCTTGCAGAGTGCGGAAGTCAGAATGGAACAGGAATTTTACATGAGTTACTCAGATATATAGGTCAAAAGGATACATGAACGCCATGATCTTCCACATTCTAGACATAGAGGCAATCAAACTACTTTGACCACTGCAAAGAGATGTTTTATTGGCATAAACTTGAAAGAAATGTTCAGAAGTATGTAGAAGCTTGTATTGTTGTCAACAAATCAAAGCCTCTACTAGCAAGCCCACCAGACTTATTCAGTTTTTGTCGATCCGTATCGAAGCTTGGAAGCACATCACAGAGTCAACTCAAAAGAATGACTAGATTTGGACAGTTGTGGGCAGGTTGTCTAAACAGGTTTACTTTCTCCAATGCAGATCGAGCATGATAGTTCCTCGAGCAAGCAAGTTTTTCATGAAGTAAAGGCCTGACACAATTATAATTGATAGGGATCCATTATTTTGCAGTAGATTGTGGTCTGGACTTATGAAGGATCTAGAAAGTTATTCTTTGGAATCTCTAATTACGGAACTAGGAGGAGAGCTGCCTTTGGCAGCTTGCCTCTCTGACAGTTTAGACAGTGAAGATCCTATCACATCGAAGCATGGGCCTTGGGAGTTACGTTTAGCAACAAAACCTCTAAGGGAGAGGTCAAAAGGTCTGGCATCAGTGTGGGCACCTTATATTAAGTTAATGCCAGAGTCCATTCCACTTCCTATGTTCTTCAACAAACTGGAGTTGAATAATATACAAGATGAATTTGCAAAGGATGAAGTGACAAGTGACTCTACAAACATTCTACAAAAAGCAAAGAAAATTTGTACCCAAAAGAGTCCAGAATTAGCGATTTCTATACTTGCGAGGAAACGAAGGAAAGTCGATTATGGAAAAGGTCAATGTGTCTAGAAACATATTCCCAAAAAAACGTACAGAAAAGAATGGGTAATAGGTACGTTAAATCGGCTCTTAGGTAATGTGGCCCATTTCAAATTGACGAGGGAAGTCACTGAGAAGGCATATCGTTTGCATTTCTATAGTAAATGGACTAACTTGCATCCAGTTTTAATGTAAGAATACTAATGCCCTATAAGGGAAGTGAAATTTTCCATGAGATTTTGCAGAAAATGGAACACGCAGAACCTCCTAACATTAAAGGAGACAAGGAGGAGCTAGAGCACAAAAAAAAGAAAAAAGGAGAGAGAGAGGTGCTCATCAAGATAAGGAGACACAAACTTCTTTTTATCAAAGAAATATCTAAAGATTGATATATGCTGGGGTGAGTTAGAATCTTTCTTAATGATTAAAAAGAGTCAAGACCTCTAAAATAATTGAGGCCATTCCTAAAAGAACTGGAATGAACGTCTCTAAAGGAATTGAGATGAAAGACCTCTAAAAGAACTGAGGCCATTCCTAAATGAACTGGAATGAACGTCTCTAAAAGAATTGAGATGAAAGACCTCTAAAGGAACTGAGGCCATTCCTAAAAGAACTGGAATGAATATCTCTAAAAGAAATGAGATATGAAAAAAATAAAAATAAATAAAAAAAAAGGGAAGTGAGCTGATTCCTAAATGAACTGGAATCAACTAAAATAATGAAGCAATTTTTCCTCAAGATTGACGCGGACGTTCAATCTCGCCGGCTAGGGGGAGTGGCTCAGGCTCAACTCAGTAGAAAGAAAAAGGTGTTTAAAACTAGAAGTAATGTTGTCAAGGGTTAAATTAGATTATGACTTAAATATCAAAGGTTAGTTAACCTTTTATAAGTTTTTAAGGAAACGTGGGCCAAGGCATTAAAAGGCCGTGGCTGATAACGGGTCGCGAGGCCCTAAACTTGAACGGACTGTTACATGGTAGCATTTGTCCCGATCAACCAGGAAAAAGGTCGATCCGCATCTATAACTGATCGGATCTGTATATTTGAGGCCGAAATACCTTTTCCCTAATTAACTCTAGCCTTTAATTAGACCTTCAGAGAAAAAGTCCCTGCAAAAAGGTCTCATTCTGTATTATAAAAGGAATGGAGTTTATTGAAAGACGACCAGTCTGCTCGCTTCCGACCTTAGGCGTTCAAGCTTGCTACCAGTCTTAGTTTCCTGTCAGAGCCTTGATTGGCGAAGTCCAGAGTTAGTATTGAGTTGAGTTTAACAGGATAACGATTTCTTGCGAAGCTTTTCTGAGCCCGGTTGGGTGGATTACTTTTCCTAAAGATTGGAGTGCAATTACTTAGTTTCAGTCGTTTGAAGTTGTTTAGATTCATTAGTTGTATCACTTTACATAGAACTATGGATGATTCTTTGTTTCTGATAGCAGCACTACAAGTCTGCAATTTTTTCCCCTGTTTTTATGCAGAACTTATAGCCAGTTTGTGGCAGTACATAAAACTATTGAATATATGGTTTGTTTTCCTATCCAAACATAGTGATGGTGACATGTGGAAACCTGTATTTTCATAAGAACAGCATATGAGAAGTTTTCATTTCATGATGTATTTCTGATAATAGTACTGTTTATCTGCATACTCCCTATTTCTTATACAAAATTCACGATCATTTAGTGACTCTACTTAGAAATATGAATGATCTTTGTTTTTTATACAAACAGGAAAAACAAGACAGTCTAAAACTTGAAATGGCACATGGTAATCTGATTAACATAAATACAATCCCATCGATCCGAGCCATCGGATCGCCATTCTGGGAAGGGACGAGTGCCTATATTAGGCCATTTTCATTTTGGTTTGTTTATCGGCGTCTTCTCACAGCAGCTCTTCTTCTCCTCTCGTGGCTTCCCGCCCTACTGACGGTGTCGCATGAGTCTTTTTCATTTGTATTTTTTGTTGTTCATGCCTCTTTGTTGTTCTCCACCTGTGAGTGTTGCTATTCTTATGTTTCTGTTCCATCGCCCTGCTATTCTTATGTTTCTGTTCCATTGCCCTCTTGTTGTGTTGTTCTCCCCCTACAGGTGATGCTAATGCATATTTTTACATAATGGTTCTCCACCCGCTGGGTGATGCTTTATGCTGTTTATTTCCACCTCGAGGGTGATGCATGTTTTTCCATAATGGTTCTCCACCTGCTGGGTGATGCTTTTTCCACCCTATGGGTGATGCTATCTTTTTCTGTTATGTTCTTTTTTCCTCTGTTTTCATTTTCGGGCCTTCTTGGTGCAGCTTGTGCTGTTTGTTTTCTCTGACCATTTACGGGTGTTCTTTTTGGGAGTTTTTTGGTATTGCTTGCAGGATTCCGCCGTTTTTCCGCCGTCTGCTGGGGTCCTGTTCTATTTCTGTTCGCCATCACCCCTCTCCATCGGTTCTCCATGGACACATTCGGGGGAGGCTTTCGCCGTTTGCTGGGGTCGTGCTCTATTTTGCGTTCGCCATCAACTCGTTTCTCTCCGTTCTCCAGGCAACACATTTAAGGTTGTTGGCGACAATTTCTCATTAGGGTTTTCCTCGAAAACCCGAAAGGGCGGGGTTTTTTATCCCGATGAGAAGTTGTCGCCATTACCCTTTTATTTTGCCTTGGCAAATTTCTTTTTAGGGTGTAGTCCGATATTGTTCCTATGGTCGGCTATCCCCTCTCTCTCTCCCTAGTTTTCCACACATTGTATACTGCTGCTGTGATGAATGACAAAGGCTAGAAAACCGAAAACTGAAAAGAACAATTGCAAGAACACAACGCCAAACGACAAGGTGCCAAATAGGACTCGGTAGCCCCTAGCAACGAGGGTCATAAGATCACTAAGGGACATCAACATTATCTCTACATTGTCTCTACATTGGCTCTACATTGTTTCTATCAGGGACATATGTACACAGTCCAAAGGAGTCGATTCATGATAAATAACCAATCCCCCTATAGAAATGGAAAATACCCACATTCATGTATCTAGATAAAATTGAGTAAGCCACCACGTGATGAAAAAGTGGCAGAGATATCAGTCCACCAACCTAAAGCCCATAAAGAACCAATAGAAGAAAAATCATCGAACACATAAAATGCATGTATCTAAGCAAAACGGAGGAGCCATAGCCCATACAAAAATCAATCGAATAAAAATCATCTAGCACATAGAAAAAATGCATGTATCTAAGCAAAATGAAGGAACCACCATATGATACAAAAAATGTTTCCATTGATCGTATTCTAAGACAAGAAACCGTCAAAGAGTAGGTCCCATTATGTCTAGCAATGTCAAAGGCAACTCTAGATGCATAAATGATGAGGCAATTAAATTGATGGCTTTGCGAAAACAAGAAGAGAACCCGGTATAGTACTCATAAGAACCATCAAAAATAAAAAATCGTGAAAGAATACTACAAAGGAACTTACCATAGTAAATATGTGAACAACAAGCATCGACATGACCCTAAGCAAAAAACCCCCAACATATGGAATACTTGGAACACAAGCCATGTAGCAATATTGAAAATAACTAAGATGGCATACACAAGTCAGGTAACAATATTTAAACAACTGGCAACAGACATAAAAAGACAAAGTGCAACCTGGCAAATGTGGTGAATAAATCTCGGGCAATAAAAAGAATGAAACCATGAGAATGCAGCATATAAAATAGAAAAACAACAGCACAGCCCGAGGAAACAACACATAGGCCACAAAAAGAAACTAAAGTAAAAATGCGGGCCAGAACATAAACAAGAAAATCAATCGAAATAACCCAGACAACTGTTGAAGAGTGCGGTGCATCCAAAAAACAAGATAAACCACAAGTGCAAAAAATAAAACCCAACAACTATGGAAAACCTAGAATGTAGAAGATAATACCACCCGAATAACGTATACCACCTGAGCCGAGTGTAGTGCATCACACATAAGATACAAACACAAGTGCAAAAGATAAAACCCAAACCACCACGGGGAAATCCTAAACACAGAAAGGAATGCCACATATAACCACATGGGAACCACAATATAAAAAATAACATACAAAAGAGATACATGTCGGAGAAATAACACGCAATTGAGGCCATACCGCAACCTACCATGGAAATGGAATGCATCAATGTGCTCTTGTCTGTGGTTATTTTCTTGTTGATTTGTTCATTGGCTTGCATTCCTCTCTTCTCGTATTTATCCTTGGGCTTAAAACATAACTTTATTGTCTTTTTTTGGGACTTCATTTGTAGCTCGCTATCATTATGCATTGTGCTACCCTTATACATCATATTTGCTATTTAGCTATATTTGGACACAAATTCCTGTTTATCATGTGTTTTCTTCCACCCGTTGGGTGATGCTTTTCTCCACCCCCGGGGTGATGCTATCCTCTCGTTTTTCATGAATTGTTGATTTTTTCTCATTTCTAATCGCTCACATCAATTTGGGTGCTTGTAGTTTTGCAGTTTGCTGCTTCACCATTATGCACATTCTTGTTCTCCTTAATCGTTAATGGGTGCCTTCTACATGTTCCCACTCTTCTCGCGCTCACGGTCGTTGGCACTCCTCTTCGTCTCACCCTCGCTACGCGCTTCATCACCTGACTCGACACCTGGCGGTTTCGCGGTGGCTGGGCTTATAGTTTATGAAGTTACGCCTCATTTTTTCTTTTACGTTGTGCTCCGAATTACCTTTAGTTTCCTTCTTGACCTTCCTTTTGCTCGGTGCTAGTATATCTACATTCTCTTCTTCGATCTCATCCCTCGTTTGCCAAAGTTTGTTTTCCTATTGGGGCCTTTATTCATGGCTTTTTGCATATGGTATTTGTCTTCTGACATCACTACACATTTCTCCTATGCTACCCTGAACCGGACCTTGGCATTTTCACTCTCCTCATTATGAACTTCTTTGCTTTACACTTCTTGTTGTCAACCTCTTTTTTCTTATTGACATTCCTCTGAGTTGGCTCATTCTGTTGGTGTTTGTCTTGTATTGGTAAGCTTTGAGACGTTGCTTTTTAGGTTCACCTTACCACTCTTGATATTCATCTTCCTTTATCTGGTTTATGGTTTGACCCCTTTTCCCGAATATTGACAGTCCGTGATCTGCATTCATATCATATGTGCATTGTACGCGTTAACGTGGTTTGTTTTTCATCGCCTTGTTGCCGGGGCGCTTCCTTAGATTCGTCATCATGGCGGCGTGCTTTTCTTTTCATTGTTTTTTCTCTAACGTCCTTTCCTTTTTCAGGTCATTGAGCTGATACCGTCCATAGCAGGCGCTTTCGGCTCTTCTTCTTCAGCTTCGTTTTCTCCCCCACGGCTCGCTCGCGCTGCTGGTTCTCGTCAACGTGTAGCTTCCAGACTTTTCAGACCCTGGTTTCCTTTCTCCTCCTGCCACTCCAAACGAGACCAATTTGCCCGTGGTCATACGATTTCTTTAGCTCCCTTGCCTTCATTCGTATGCCCCATCACTATCCTTCAGCGCCTAATTTCTACCGGTTCCTATCATCTCTTCGATCCTCCGTCCGGCGGCTCTCTTTTTCGCTCCTCTCCTTTCTCTCTGCGTCCTTTATCCTATCCGACTACTCGTGGGTGGTGGCAGGAGTATCTTCTTACTATCGGCTTCACCTGGAGGTTTCGCGACGGGGTAAAAGCACGAAAGGGTGTACGTACATCGTACTGAATTTGAAGGACGAATTTGTGCTTTTTTGGGGTACATTTTAGATGTACATCAAGATACTATGGTTTGTCGTTTTGTGTCAGATATGCAATGATTGCAAGATCATCCCTGACATTCCCCCCGAAATTCTTGGTTAACCACCGAACCACCGAACCAATTCGAATGGATCCGTCCCTCCCTTTCCGAAATTCCCCCCTTTCACAGGACGAACACCGAACGAATTCCAGAAGCAAACACATGCCAATTGAATCTACAAGAAATACAAATCAATTTCAATCTGTTCATGGAGGGTGAGAATTCCAATGGAAGTGATGGTTCTAAGCGTAAGTATGCCGACATTGGCCAGTGTTATGCCACAAAACAAATAAAGCGGCGTGTTGACAGATCGGTAGATTGCATCCTCGATTCTTTGTAAACGCCATCCCGATCAAAGATTAGTTTTTTGTGATCGTTTGTTGCAAGATGACAGGCTTTTTCCTATTTTCAACCTGTAATTGGAAATCCTTCCGGTTATTGTTATGAAATCAATGATCGAAAACTTGAAAGATGGGCTTCAAGAAGTAAAAGTCCGCTAATAGCAAAGATAAATTGGTCTGCAAAACATTCAATCGTTATCAATGATTGTTGGAAAAAAGGAGATATAAACAAGAATGTTTCTTCAAAATTGCTAAAGATACAGCCAAGAAATTTATCCAAAGCTGCAAAGAAGAAGGAAGATAATGTCATTAAGTGGAGCAAATGTATGGGCTTTGGCGCGAAAAGGATGCCAAGATCAAATAGAATCGATGATTCAATCAAATGTCGTTAAATTGATTTTGGCTTGACAATACCAAAGTTTCACCAAAGGTTAGAGATGTCATGAAGAGGAGAACACAAGCAATACAATACCTTGATATCTCACGGGTTTGCTCTTGTAATTGAATCAATTCAGTTTTGGAGATTATGTTTTCTTCCAAAATTCTTTCATGACTTTCTTCCGTACATTCTAGTTACGTTCGAAAGTGACCTTTGTTAATGAATACACATGGTTTTCATGAAATGTATTGCATTTTACATTGTTTACATTTATACATTGTTTACACAAGAGCGTAAATCTTGCAAAGTGATGTGCTATTAGGTACTTTTTTTAGATGTACATCCATTAACACTTACATGTCCATGCAGCTGCATTTACATGTACTTGAATATCAAAATTACATCATTTTACGGTTTAGTGTACTTTTCGTGTAATGAAGCCAAACAAATCGACATATGTACATTAGTTGTACTAATATTGTAACATTAATGTGATGTACTAATATTGGAACATTGATTAGATGTACAATGGATGTACATTGGATGTACATTGGATGTACAAGATATGATCGATGGAACTGTTATCGTACATTAGATGTACTTGATGTACATTAGATGTACATTAGATGTACGATAATGCATCGGTGAACCTGTTGGATGGACATTTTATGTACATAGACCATACATTAATTGTACAATAGTATAGTTCAATACTCTTTTGGCATCCGTTGCCGACATCATTTTGCTAACATGGTCTTTAATGGTTTTGTTATTGCATGCCGAGCTTTATCAACGGTTTGTATATCGTAATCCCGATACCAAAATTAGCCTTCGACGGTTCAGTATCCAAAACCTGATTGCATAAGGAAATTGAAGGAGAGAAACACATGTTGTTGTGTCAAACATGAGCAAGCGGATCTGTACGTAAAGGCCTTCAATGATATGAGGAGATCCCTACATGTTAATTGCACTTGCTACTGCAATGTGTCCGTGGCATCCCAAAAAACAATGGAGTATGTCAAGCAAACAAGAAGACTTTTGATAATGTTAGTATCTTGTGGAGGTCAACAGTTTATGAGAAATTTGTGAGAGGATGAATGGCATAAACTAAAATGCATCAAAGGCGAATGTGATGAATGTGGAGTGAAGAAATTCGGTATCCGTCCCAAACGAGGAAGATGGAATTGAGAATGTGGACTGGCAAGTATATGCATATGTCAATGAGCCATCCAAAAAGGTACATCCGTAAGGCTTAGATTAGCTGATCGAATGACAAAGCATCTGTTTTGTTAAAGAACATGAAAAATCAGCTTGCTAAGTTTACGATCATAACTTTACAAAGACACCGGGGCCCGAAAAAAACAGTTTTAAAAGATGTGTTGAGAAACTCCCGGATAATAGTGTGTTGTCCATTTGTTGACTTTGCAGAGAACTACACATTGAAACCGAGGGCGAAGTGCAATCCGAAAGCATTGGAATCCTCGATCAAATTAGTATTTTGGTCCATATTTCAATGATGAAAATAGAAGGTAAGCTTAAAAAAACAGTGCATTTCTATGTTTTGATGACGTAAAGCATGACACTCATTTTGTGCAACATGGTTTTAAATTACATTTGGGGTGGCTTAAGAATAATGGAGGTGGACACATAAACCTTCATTATGTGTGGTCGGATGGTTGTGCATCTCAATTCAAATCAAGACGGGCATGGTATGGAATCTGTAGATACCATGTTGAAAATAAAATTCGAAAGTGATATGGAATTTCTTTGGATCCGCCATGGGAAAGGCACATATGATGGCGAGGCTGGTATAGCAAAGTTGTGGCTTGAGAGCGGCGAGAGAAAACAAAATGGCATGCCGCTGATGGCGGTCTGAAAACGGCTTGTGCGCTTTTAAGGGCCAAGGAATCGGATTGTGAAAGGGTGTTTTGGGAGGTTGGAAAAACAGATGTGAACAGCAGCAAGCATTCAATTGCACGACTTTACCCGGTACTCGGCCGGATACATTCGTGTCAACTATAAACCCAAAGAGATCCAACAAAGTTGCTATCTGCACCACTCTCGTGCTTTTGTGATGCTTGCATTAACTTCAATTGGTTGAATTGTGAGAACATTAAACATTGTGGAGAATGGTCTCTAAAAGTTTGGAGCCCACGAGATCATATTGCCTCTTGTGGTGAAGCTGAAAATGATGTGGATGTTTTGTATGCGTAAGACGAGGCTGGTTTAGATGACAATTTGTAGGAGTTTCGGATGTATTTGTGTCTTTGCAAAGACTGCACAATGTGGAAGGTGTTTCATACTATGTTATCATGTGCACCGGGGAAAAGCATGCATTGGAAGAAGATTCAATTGATGACTATGGAAATGATTACTCTGGCCGGCACTAGTGTCATTGAAGGACAATATTATGAACTAATCCCAGGCTGCCACAATAAGTATAAACTGCTTCCTACTAAGAATGTTTTGGTACCTGCAGAATCTGTGATTGGGGTTCGAATCCCATTCAAGAAAGTAAAACACAAGCTTAAGGGGCAAGCCAAACATTTCACTTGCGGATGAAGTCCATGAGACATTGTTATCACAACTTCCAAAGAATTGTAGATGACTTGGACTAAGTCGATCTGTGGTACTTTCCAGAAATATTGTAATACTTTGTTCATATAAGAGATAAGAACTGAACAAAATTTCATTGTACATGACAAGGACTACTTCAATAGTGCATTAGGTACATCAATGTACATAATATGTACATCCTATGTACATCTGTTGTACATTCCAGAGATATTTGTTAAGTGTAAGTTGATTAGAATTGAACATAAGAAAGTTGAATTACATAAACATTAAAAATAGTTTCAGTCATGGCAAAGATAAGAAATGGACAGGTTTTCATGTACAAATGGTTCATATATTTATATTGTGGACATAAATACAACACACCTGAAAGTGAGCATGGCTCATAATTCATGGCCTAGCTTCAAAATGTCAGTAGGAGCCTGATATCTTATGACTATTGCATCATGTCTTCCAGCCCGCCTAGAGGTTGTAGAGATATCCTCTAACGCAGTAGTCCATGCGGTTTCTATAGCTCGTGCCACCGGCAAACCTTTCCATCCTACATGGCCTTCATCTTCCCGGACACGTGCCTTCCCCCAAGGGTTGTGCAACAAGTGAGTTGCTGCCAATATACATTTTGTGGTTGCTCGTTCCTCATAGTTTTCAATTTGGTCAACCTTTTCCCACAGTCCAGGAACAGCAGTATAGAGGCGATAATCGGTCCCCAACCCTATGTGCTTGCAAAAATGTTGGTTTCTATTACCTCACGGGTGCAAAGCAGAACTCTATCTCTTAGTTTCATAATAGTCTTTTGTGTTTCAGTCCATTCATCTACAAAGCAAATGAAGATTGACTTAATTATGTATACACACTCATAATTGTACCAATAAGAAAGACAGTAAAAACAGAGTACTCAAGTGCAATGAACAAAAACTTTCATACATATATTCATAACATTTGAATTTGTACATCAGTTTTAGTCTGTACCAACAATGGGCCACTCGAGAGGCCAATAACATGACGGCAGTTTCTCCATTGCTTGCTCCATATATTGACTAAATTTAGGCGTGAGCACCCAAGTTCTTTGCCATAGTTTGCCAGCAAAATATTTTCCACCTGCTCTGATATGCTATCTGCTGCATTAGTCATTGGATGCTCTTTTACATACACTATACCATCTTCAGCCATTTTCAATCCATTAAGCCATGGAATGAGCTCCATGACAAGCAAACTGTCGCCAGCTAATATTGGTGTCCAAGAGAAAGGACATATGTAGCTTCCTACGGGATTCAGAGTGGATTTGTATCTCTCGTCATCGATCAAAACTATATTTCCATAGTACTCTGGGTACTCTTTCCATACCACAGCTAATGGCTTCACAAACAACCCCTTTTGAGGTTCAGTAGGGTGTTTGTGTGGCAGAGTCCAACACTGCTCCTGGCTGTAAACAAACTTCAGCTTTATGGAAAAAGCATCACAAATTTGATCCACAATTGGCAGAAGATTTTTAGAAGTGAGTGAAGACCAGATGGCAACATCAAACCCTTCTCTTACAAATGCAAACAGTGATGCTAACCCTGGCCTGCAGTAAAAAAACCTGTTTCCTATATTGAATTGAAGCTCATCTTTCTGGATCTTTTGGTATCTTGAGTTAATATTTTCATTCTTGTGCACACTCTTGCCCAACACAGAATTTAAGTCAAAGATAATGAGCTTTCTCCCTGAATTAGATGATTCACCTGTCAGCAACAAAACACTTGAGAGTCTATTCACAATTTATAATTACATTTCAGATTACACAATTGAGAAAACACATTGATAATTACACAATTCTTATTTGCACAGGTTAAGTGAGCCAAATAAATTAATATTTTCATTACTTATTGAGTACAAAGAAGCTCGGAGCATGGCTCATACAAAAACCAGAATTCACAAACAAGTCAAAGGGACTATCTACCCCCCGTAGGAACAACCGCTTGTATATTCATCTCGCCTTCTACAATTAATGCCTCCATTAGATGATCCCTCCGTGACTTGGAATAGGCATCAGTGAACCAACTGGGTGTCATCTGCATGGTGCACAAGTATTAGAGGACTATACCAACAAATAACTAATAGGAAAATAACATGTTCTACTTACAAAAATGGAGCTTGGCATTGCATCAACCACGGCATCTATGAATTTGTGCATGTAAGCCACAATGTACATGCAAGGGTTCTTTGGTACTAGTTTACGGCATTTTAGGACGAGAACACGAGGGATCATCAAAGTTCTTCCTACCATGGTTTAAGCTGTTGGATCCGAGCATCATGTTATTGATCACAAGCTTATGAAAAACCCGCAAAATTGCAATGTGAGAATAAATCAAGCATAAGAAATTGCAATATGAGAATAATCAAATCATAAAACTAAAACGAAAAACTCATACTTACTTCGGACCACTTTAGCATCGGTACATAGCCTTTGACAGAGAGAGGATCTCAGATACTTGGGCTAGCTATAGATGGACAAGAGCTTTTCACCGGACCAGCAAGCACAAGTATTGCCAATGCCACATTTGGGCCTTGCGAATTGGAACAAATATGTATTGGCATCTTGCAATCAAAATGCCATCCATCCCTTCCTTTATGTTAGTGTTACGTGCATCCGCCCCCGTTCTTGAGGGAATTCACAAAATTCGGAAGGTGTCCTACGAACCAAGTAAAAACTTGTGTTTCCAATCGGATGGAAGATCTGCTACAAAGGTACCGCACACAAATCCGAATACATATTAATACATAAGATGAGTGACTTAGGGAATGAAATAACATAAATATGTTGAAATGCTAGCCTACCTCCCATAGACATCTACCATCTTAGAGGTCAAGTCCAGCTTCCAGCCAGAACTTCGTCAACATCACTTTGAAAGATAGAGGGTGCGAGCTTAGGAGGACAAATCCCTATAAAGGAGTGAATGGAACCAACCTTTTCGGTCGGTTCACTAAACTGCGTACAAGGAAACAACGGCATTAGCAAAAGAATATATCTATTGTAATCAATTGTATATTACTCACCTTGTAAATTCATCACCGCTTCAAAGATCTTACGTGGATGCTGCACCTTATTTGTTATCACATCAATATTTGCTTGTAGATCCTCATCCTCTTCCTCTTCCTGCCCGACTTAGAAGGATCGGGGATCGGCTTCCTTCACGACTTTTGTGATCGTGTCCTATGTACAAAAAAATGTGGTTAATTATCATAAATCTGAGATGTTTAACAAAATTAGTTCATCTTGGACATACCTCTTTCTAGGTGGTGGTGGCACTTTTTTGCTGGAGATTTTCTTTTTCGGAGGACATTTTTTTTTTTTCTTTGGAGATTTCGCTGTTTTTTTCCTCTTGGAGTGCCATCACCAGCATTCTTTTGCCTCCTCTTTGGAGTGGACTCAACTACCAACTCGGCTTCCTCTTCCCCGGTATCTCCCGATAAAATCGGATCTGATTCCTTTGTAGTAGCTTCTTCATAACGGGTCCGGCGGGACTGCAGATGATCTTGAGACGCAAGCCGAATCTTTCTTAGCTTCTCCAATTACTAATTTAGCACTTGGTGATGAAGGAGTTTCTGTTGCAGCAGTCATTGAAGGGTCTGCACCTGCAACTGCTTTAGCTTTCTCAAGTGCCATCCTCTCAATTTCCTCAACTTCACTTTGCCATGTTCGAGGGGGCACTGTTGCAGATTGTTCTATTACTGGCACTGTAAATGTCATTGGTGATTGTGACGTTCCATGTAGTTATACGGTCTCCGTCACGTATTTATACGGGACACGTACAAATACAAGCACGTCACCACGCTACCATGGGGGTAGGGGAACTTAATTGCAACCTAGGGGGTTACCTTAAAAAGGATTAAATTAGCTATGCTAATTTAACACATTAATAATAATAACCTATAACCTAGGAAATTAGACTAATTACCATTTGGGAAGGCGCCACCTGCCCCAATCGATTGGGCAGCATGGGGGATTGCCAAGTTTGGATGCCAACTTGACCCCTATCACTGGGATTGACTCCTGAAGATCGACCAAGGAAGGCCAGGAGCTGAGTGCCATCATACACCTGCAGAGAATCACCATAACAGTCGTCCCTGTGAAGCAACAGCTGAATTCTCAACTCCCAGGAGATGGAGGCGCCCCATGGAAATGAGTCCAGCCAGAATTCAGGTAGGTGGCTATGTGAATTCTAGATAACGCTTGGTTGTGTCCGTTTCTCTGTTCTCTTTGTGATTCAATCATAGAAACTAACCCTTGATTGTACAAACCTCTTTATATTCGATTCTGGTTTCTACTCTGAAAGGATGGATTGTTAGTTCTTTGTTTAAATCTGACTCTGAAACGGGGGGATTACGGGGGGTAGAGACCTCTGAGCCGTGTATTGTAGTATGCTCCTAGATAGCGCCCTGTAGAGTCCCATTAAATGCGGCCTGTGCACAAGAGCCCACCGGGTCCTAGATGCTATGGTCTGGCTTAGCACCAGACAAGGAACACAGTGGTGACATGAGGGGTGGGGTCTTGCACGAGCATACAAGGCTCCTGAGACTCCTACAGTGGGCTAGGCCTGATAGCCGGTCACGTAGAGGGCCGGGTATGGGTCTGACACTCCCTGGGTGTAGAGGTGTGATCCGTATGGAGCACCTTGCACTTTGAGTAGATTTAGGGTGAGTAAGTCGGGTACGGATGCGGGGGTCGCTGATGCGGCACGTATTCTCTAGCTCACCCATGGAACCACTGTGATTCTGGAAGGGGCGCTTCCCCCGCCTGCCTCATCGGACCAGCGCCATGAACACGAGTAGGCTCAAAAGGGTGATCCCTTGGACTGCGTCTCCGGGAAGGCTATAGCGAAGCCATAGCATGAATTGACCCATCGCAAAGTGTGCACGCACAGAGGGGCGGATGGAGTGGACAACCCTAGCCGATGTTCTATGCCAGCCAACGCCATGCCAAGACTCGGTCTGCTGATCTCTTGAGGCCCAGCCGTCAGTCGATCCTCACTGGAGTCTGAGCCGGGGTAGAACCTGGGTTTTGGGCGTTTTCTTAGGATTAGATGCATATTCTATGCCGTTGGTATTTTGGATGGATGCGCCACCCTTCGTGGTGGTTATTTATGTATATTATATTCTGTGTGTGCTAACCCTTGTATTCATGCTTCCGCGACGTAGGAGTCCCATTGAAGGCGTGGGCCGAATGACCCCTTCGTGTCCTTCTTCGGGCCTCATTTCATAGATGGCCCGAAACAGACGGAGGGCCCTGCTCATGGTGAGATGATCGCCATGGGAGGGGAAAGTCCCCGTATGTATACGTCCGAGGGTCGTATATATTCTGGGAGCGTCACAGTGATCTGGAGCTGGAAGGTAGAGGGTCTACAGATTCGGTCTGCTTATTATGCTCAGTCAAATCTGTAAAGAGAGTCGATGCAGATGGCTCAAGAAGATCAGCCATTAAAGCCGCTTCGATAGGAACGACCTCATCGCAAACAAACAAATGATCTAAATTTCAATAGACATAAAAGAACATGAAAACAGAACTAATGAGAAATATCTGGTACATTCTGCCAAGCATGTACATTTCATGTACATAAAATGTACCAAATGTAAGTAACTACATTTAACTATAGCCAAATGTACATGTACATGTTCCTCAATGTACATAAAGGTACATCAGTGTACCCAGATGTACACTGATGTACCCAGATGTACCCAGGTATCCAGTTAGGGAATGTAGATCTATGCCCAAAAAAAAGCACATATATGTAAAAAATGCACATACTTATGAATCCATCTACAGATGCACTCTAAAAATAAATGCATGTACATCTATTTGCAGATGTAGACTCCATTAGAGACATGTACAACTGATACAACTGCAGTCCAAGCTCAAAAATAAAAGCATCAATAAACAAGCAAATATATGCCTATGTACCTCTGCTTACAGATGTACACTAAAAGTTATACATGTACAAGGAATAGCAATGCACTGAAAGCCATACATGTAGAACTATGCAGATTACAATAACAAATATGAATTAAGTGAAATATAAGTTTAAATTAGTTGAGAGCAATGCATACCTTTCACAAAGCAGGGGAAACCAAGCTGAATTCAATGCCCTCATCCCGGATGCAACCTTTTATGTAATTACGTCTTTCATGGACCCGATAACACAAGCGAAAGGCAATAAGCATCTCTCGCATGGAGCTAGCAACAACAAACCAGGTTTGCCAAAGCCTTGGCCACAACAGTACATGAACCTAATGTGATGAACTGCTCTATAGAAGTAGCTCCTATAGGGTAGGGCCTCGGTGCGAAACAATAGGTCCCCTCTCCCCATGAAATCCAAAATCTGTGAATGCCTTTGCTGAACCAATTCAATGCAATTAAGTTTTCATTTGCTTGTTCAATTGAGATTTCATGCCTTTCAATTTCTTTAGTTGCTTCCTCGCAAACCAATGTCTAGCTTAGAAGAGTGCTTTGCTCTTTATCATGTCTACTCATAACCAAGTCTTCCAACTTGTACTTCAACACTCAAACATAACTTGATTTCCAGCAGGGATCCCGGGACAATTTGTCAAATTCTGTTTTGTCTCATCTATTTTTAAGGCAGTCTGCTGCGGATCTTGGGATAGCATATCCTTTCTACCCTCAATCCGGTGATGACCTTCAATGCATCCCTCCTTCTTTCTTCCAATGCTTCTACTTCATTCAATAGGTTAGTTTTCTCCTCCAACCCATGCTTAAATAATCGCTTTATTGTGTCAACATCGATCTAGAATAACCCGGGGGCTCTAATATTCTGCACGCAATCTGATGTCCTGTTTGATAGTTGAGGATTTACCTGTTGTAGGGTCCTCTGTAACGTCTTCGAAATGAGGGTTTTGGCAAGATCTTTGGCGGTCCTAGCCACGTCCATCCAATCAACAAGCCGCCCCCTTCAAGTGAAGAGCAAATGCTCGCAAAATAGGTAGAAATATAATGGTTTGTAACCTGTTTCTTGCCATAAACCAATTCATAATATTTAAAAAAATCATCTTTCCATGCGTTATGGATTCTCCCTTCCTTGAATCCTCGTCTGTTTTTTGGAGCTTCACCCCATACCTCGTTCATAACCATCTCTAGGTTGGGTATGTGGGCCTCTGCATGTTTATCACGGAGGTCTTTGGCTTGGATCACCTCAGAACCCAAACGTAAACTCCTTGGAGGTAAAAATCCACTGCCGGAAGCACTGGCTTCTTGCTTGGGCTGTGGTGATGAGCAAGCACTCATCTGGGGGCGTTTTGGGGCCATAGCTAGATGAAGAATTCGTGATCGGAATTCAAGCAGAGAAGGCAGGGGCGGGATAGTGAACGAGAGGCAAACCAAGAAAGAATTTGGGAAAGAATTTCAAAATCCGATAATTGCGGGTTCAGAGTAGTGGATAGCCATTAATCATGGCAGTTACTAGCGGATCATGATGACAGTTATTCCAAAAATGTGCATTTTGTACATATGTATATGTACAAAAAGGGCTACATTTATAGACACCCTTTCATGCTTTTACCCGACGACTAGGCTTATAGTTGAGGAAGTCCTTTGGTAGTCGGCCGGTTTTGTGTCTCTCGCGAGTCCCTTCCCAGAATTCAAGACATATAGCTATAGACAATTTTTTGCTGTAAATTCTGTGGTTCTGCTTTCATGATATCCAGTTTGAGAGGTGGGAAGCAGTTAACAAAGTTAATATAATGAGCATATGTTCAAAATAATAAAAATCGTGCATGTAAAGGATATGGGACACATGTTACGATTAAGTTTCTGAAATAAAGGCCTATAATGGAGATAGACGTTTCAGCTTCAAACTCGTATTAAAACTTAATGGGTATATCCTTATAAAGTTCATAACAGGATCACAGTTCATGAATACCGTGTTTAAAAACAAATTAGTTGGCAATGGTCTAGCGATGTGACTTTCATAAAAGGACATGGATACATGAGAACATAAAGGATTAATGGATATATTTGGCAATACTTACATGTTTGATATAGAAACAAAGTTTAAAATGAAATGCACTTATTTGCTCCAAACGCACTTCAAAAGGAATCTTTGAAAGATTCCATAAAATTCCCCTAAAAAAGGCCATTTTTAAGGTGTGACAATTTAGGTAATTTAGGTACCCTTTTTGAGGGGTTGATTGAACATAACTTCCATGCAAAAATTTTAAATAGCAATTTTCATCCTCCTAATTTAGAACAAAAAATAGTTACTTATATAAAGTGTAGCAAAAAAGGGGCAATAAAAAAAATAGCAAGGGTAGTAGATTGACAAAGAAGTGATATATTCAAGGTTGTGAAAATTGTACAAAATTATGAATAAAATTGTCAAAAATATAGGACATTTTGACAAACACTCATCACCTGCACTTTCTGTTCTTTACATGTTCGAGTCATCGGACAAACTTACATTTTGCAGCAATATCAGGATACATCTCATCCTCAGACTCATTTAATCCCTGATCACTTGAGACCTCATCCTCAGCTTCACTCTCAAAACTGGATGTACTCGAACGATCTTCTTTCTCACTGTCTACAAGTGAGTCTTCATCATCATTTTTTTTTGCCACCTTTCTAGGTTGTTTGTCTAATCCACATGCCAACCTTATTAAAGTTTGAGTGACCATGCGTAACTTATTAGCAGCAGTCAGAACAAAGTCATATGCAAGAACCTTTACTTCAGCTAGATCTATGACAGCAGTGTTTGCTTTGGACTTTGCTCTCTTTCCCACTCCTATTTTTACCATCTCCAAAGTATAACTCCCACTGAAAGCATTGGCAGCATTTGTTCTCATCCAGTGCACTTTTAATTGAGTGGGAATTCCATCCTCTCTTGTTACCTCCAGTACTTTAGCTAGCCAGAATGGCTTCCCAGATTCATCATTATCAGCTGGGACAGCTATGAGCATTCCTTTCTGAATCTCTGAGACTGAACCGGAGACTCGAGCAACTTGTTGTGCCGTGCGTCTGGGGCCAGTGTACATGACTCTGTCATCTTCATCTGAGCTAGCCATTATCTCTACATGTTCCTCTTGATTCTCAACTTGCACAGGGAGAGTTTGCCTAGATGGCCAGTTGAATGTAACTGGTCTTCGACCTTGTAATGAAGCTTGCAACATGTCACGTTGCCGAGAAAAAAACTGAGGCCACCATAAAGCATCTGCCCCCAAAGTGGTTAGAGCATAACTGAATACTTGTCTCAATATAATCCAATGATTTGTTTGAGTCAAATGCTCTTCCCTCCTTTTTACTCTTTATGATTTCTTTCAAGCTTTTTAGAGGCATTTGCTCTGCAGAGAGCATAGAACTAGTATTGGGGATGGTGCGAATGAATTGAATACTTGTTGCTGGCTGCCACTGCAAGGATGTGGCATATTTCTTTCCTTGTAAGATGGCCTTGCCATCTACAAGTGAAATTTTGATCTGATGCTGAAATGTAATGTTTCTCAAGGGCTCAATAGCGCAGTGACCTAGTTGATCTCTCCGAAAAATCCATTCCTTGAAATCATAAGTTTCTTCTAATAACTCGATGTCTGGACGAGGATTGTAGGAATCTTGGATAACCTCAATCATTGCTGGTAGGCTGAGAGCTTTTTTTCGAGCAAGACGTTTAGAGAACCTACTGAACATCTGATCAATTTGATCGTGTGTATGACCAACAAGCAGGAAACCAATCTTCACCTTCTTGAAGATTTGTTTCTCAACTAGCATAGCACAGTAAGCAAACAAGGCCTGATTCTTATTTTCTCTTGTCGTGTTGTCTAGCTGAAGATATAGAACCGGTGGTATATGTTCTAGATTAGAAAGAAGCTTATTCAATATTGTGATAGTGAGATTTGGATCAGCATGAATGTTTGGATAGTTCAAAAATGCCTTGCAAGATAGTTTTCCATTAAATACCATAGCACCAACAACATGCAGGTGTATGAAATCTTCTTCAGCAGCATCCTTAGGCACATTGACAAAATGTGGTAGGGTGGTCTTCTTCTGGTCCATTCCATCAATAACAACCGATATGTAGTTGAGTGGTTGTTCCAGTGCTTTTTTCCTATGTTTTGTCAATTTTCTCCTTTCCAAAGATTGTTGTTCTCTGTGCTTGTTCAGCTTCTCTTTCAATTCATCTGAAATGAAAATATGTTCAGGAAAGAACCTATTTTTAAGTAGAACTAGGCAAGAACATGTTTTGGAAGCTTACTTTAAGTGTGAAGTGTCCTTGCATTTTGTCTCTGAGCTTTTAATTCAGAGCATGTAGCACAAACAGACATCCGGTGCTTTCTAGGAATGGACACGCGAGAAAACTCTTTTTTCCAGAGCACAGTGAAGTAAGAGTAGCAGACATGGCGTTCTCCAGCCTCAACACACATATCCTTATAACTATCGTAGACTTCACGTTTCGTGAAGTTGTCACTCAAGTGGTACATAGGGCTGTTAGGGAGTTTCTCGCATGACTCCTTGAAGAAACCTTCCATCTAGGAAACACATTGAAGGGCATGAATTCTGGATATACCTCCTGAATGGCAGTAGTCATTAATGCCTGGATTCTTATCAAGCCCTTTCTTCAGGCGGTCAAGTCGTTTGCTGCCTAAAGCATGAATCAATTTAAAGGCTGTTTGACAGACGGTGTGGCCACCAGCTGTGTAAGTAAACCTTTCACCATAATCTGGCCTAATATTGAAGGCTAAGTAGCCCCTTTGGTCTAACAGAGTCATTGAACTGTAACTATCACGAATCAACCTCAATTCCTTTAGTCCAATCTTAAGCAAACAACGTTGAGAACAACAGTGCTTTGTATGTGTTGCCCTCAAGTGAGCCTCGTCCATGAGTTTCTTTCTTCTTTGGGTTGTACATGCTTTCTTGTGTAAGTTTCGCTTAAGATTCTTACTTGCAGGAGCTTTGAATTCGAACATAAAGTCTTGTGGCTTTGGTAGATCTTCGTCTGAGAGATCAACATGAGGTGTTTCTTCGTCTGAGAGATCAACATGAGGTGTACTAGTAGATGTTGAGAGGTTTGGTGTGGGCAAGTCCTGGGGGGAGGTGCTTTCCCTCTCTCTGGGAATAAGTAATCGAGGTTGGTGACGTAATTGACCAGCTCCTGAAGTGTCGTAGAACACAGGAGTTGCGTGGCGCTGACTGCTCCCACTTGCTGTAGTACCAATTAGCGAAATGGATGGAGTTGGCGTGATTTGCCTCTAGGGAGGCAGCCTACAGTGGACTATGGGAGACGAGGTAGTCTGAGCTCTGTAGCCTGTGGTGGAGTAAAACGCATTGGTGGGGGCAAACGACGTTCGGGAGCAGGGTGTGGTGGAGTAAATTGAACTGGTGGTGGAAGCCGAGGTGGTCGTGGTGGAGTAAACTGAACAGAGCTGGGGGTTTGAATATCGGAGGCAGAATTTTCGTGGCTACTTCCTGGTGTCAGTTGAGGAGGTGTGAAAGTCATTGCAGGAGGAAGCCTGCGAACAGGAGTTAGAGGGTCTGCAGTTCTTTTCTCTCGGGCCATACTCAGAAAGTTAGCGTCACACTGTATAAATTTATACGACAGAAAAGCAGACGGTATAAATTTATACAGAGATGGTATAAATTTGTACAGAGAAGGGAAACTTGAAGCGGCAGACTGTATAAATTTATACAGAGATGGTATAAATTTATACAAAGGAGGGCAATATAGAACAGAAACGGTATAAATTTATACGATGGGGATTGACCCATATAGATGTCACAGCTAGTAGGTTGCTGCCCAGGCTAGTGTGGACTGGATTTGTTTTTTTTTTTATATTTCCATGTTTATGGTCTTAATAAATTTTGGGACTTGTAGTTGGACTTGCCAATTGCACGAATACACTAGGATAAAACCTAGATGGACGTAATGTGAAAATTGTCAAATTTAATACCTTGAAGTTGAAGATATTCTCCTTTGAAGTTGGAGATATTCGCCCTTATTAAATAATAAAGCATTGGCAGGCATTTTCTTTAAAGCAGGATAGACACTTGGCTTTTTGACAAGCAGATGGGCTTGCATGCATCTTCTATCAGCTGAGTGTAACCTTCCTTGACAGTTAGTCATAACTTGAATGTAACCTAACTTGGGCAGCAAGACATAACTTTGGACGCATCTTCCAGGCAATATGTTTCTAGTTTAATAATTGAGTGGTTTGTTTACCACTAAGGGATGTTTATGGTCTTAATAGATATTGGGACTTGTAGTTGGGCTTGCCAATTGCATGAATACACAAGGATAAAACGTAGATGGATATCTAAGTGATACTTATGCTTAGGCATGAAGGCTTTTGCTTATGCCTGTAGTCTTTGGACTGTAATAGGATACGCGCAGATGCATAAATCTAAAGTTGGTATTTTTACAGGAATAATTCTAAGATATTGTCTTATTGTTAATGAATGTATGACTATAGTTCTAAGGGCAGGGACTTGGCTCACTTGGGCTATACTTTGAAACGATTTTAATACACCAAATGGTGAACACACCAGTATTTGTAACTTGGATATGGGTTTTAATTATTTATGATTTAGGCATGTAATGGCTCCTACAGTATTGCCAAGGTTTAACAGTTCGTATTCTAACTCCACAAGCTATCGAAGTCTAGTTTAAGGTACAGGCTGACGAACCATAGAGATGCTCTACACGAGCAAGGCTGGGTCCACGGCTTTTAACCCTGACGAAACACCACAAGGATAATACGGCTTGTGCAAAACATCTAATTCAGGTCAGTTGCTGGAGCTTGAGGTGAGAGTTTCTGACATTACTTTGCCACAGCTGGATGCTTTTATATTCTATAGGCCTTAGACATGAAAGATTAAAGACATGCGTGAGGCCAGGGCTCAGATTCTGGAGCAGTTGGTAAGATTACATGTCCAAGTCTAGTAAATGAAATCTGTAGTGTATGAGCAATGGGTGGGAATAAATGCCCGAAGGATATATAGAGTAACAGCGATATGTTTGAGTATTCGGATGAACATGTTTCGCTTACTACCCAGTTAGTTCTAGCTCTGTGGTAACTTTAAAGGAAGAAAGGCTTGCTGTCGAGTTCAGTGCCTGCATTGAAGTATGGCATACAAATATAGATGATGATGCTAACACAGGAGGTAAACGTCCATGGCAAAATTATCAAGGGGCCAGAGCTCATAAGCAGAATGATGAGGAAAGCAGATCTGCTGAATCAAACTTTAGGGATAATATTCCAGATACATAGGATGATGATACTGAATGTGAAATCGAGGGCATTCAGGTTTGGTCATGTCATAGTTATTCTTCGATGCTTAAATATTTTTACTACTGGTTCTTGCTTAAAAATACAAGCTGCATAAGGGCAAAAAGGCTTGGCCTTGCAAATATGGTGTCTGATCAGGCTTTTTTACATATCTGATTTATCCATACCACTTCTTCATTATTTAAGTTAACCACAAGACGACTTTTGACTGCTGCATAATGGTGACCTCTGGAAGGGGTTTTACATTGGGTTAATGGTTGAATTTAAGCCTAGTGCTTTGATATTATAGGGTACTTTCACTGAAATCTGTTTTGCTTTAACCTTTCTTGGCTGGTTTTGAACTGAGGGTAAAAAGGCTACAATAGATGATCAGCGAAAAGCTGAGAAACCTAATGTACCTTTTGGCCCCTCACTCATTACCATTCTTATGCTAATGTTGTGTTGGTTGGCTGCAGGTACCGGTTTCTCCTCTTATTGTCGTCTTTTTGCGTTCATTTTCATATGCTGACTGAGAAAGAAAGGATTGGCTATGGAGCACATACTCTGGAATCTGACTCGTGTGAAGATTACATCTGGTTTTTAAGACAGGGAAGAACTACTATATCATGCTTTTGCTTTAAATAGGATATTGTTTCCATGGATCAGGCTAGCAGTGTTATTCATTTTCTGATAATGCAGTCTGAACCTTTTTTCTTTGATTTACGAATATCTTTGCCTGTTTGGTGGCTTAGATTATAAGTCTAGAAATACTGATCATAAACGCGGTATAATGGCAGCATATTGAGATTTCATGTTGAAATGTTTTCAAAATTTGGTCAAACAATGTAATGGCATACTGAATATATTCTGAGTTCTATTTGATGGTTTACTGTTCTTTTAAAGTCTCCATAACTTCATTGAGTACACATGCAGATTATGATAAAAGAAACAGTGAGGCATGCATTGGCTGAATGCTAGTTGGAAGCATTAAAAGGGGTCGACTGCATAGGCAAATGCATAGCGACCATCATGTGCATGGAAAACTAAGTGGACATAATGATAGTGGTCTTAGCATGCATAAATGTAAAGACAGGCATGCATGGTGTAAAGCTTAAGACTACATGATAAATAAAGTTTATCTGTAATTCTACATGCGCTAAAAAATATTCTTAACCACAAAGGACACAAAACCGGCCGATATAGATAGGCTTGTCATTCATCACAGCAACAGTATACAATGTTTGAAGAATAGAGAGGGGTAGCCGACCATAGGAACAATATCGGGCTACCCCGGAAACAAAAGAAATGTGCACAGGCAGTATAGAAGGGTAATGGCGACAACTTCTCGTCGGGATAAAAAACCCCGCCCTTTCGGGTTTTCGAGGAAAACCCTAATGAGAAATGGTCGCCAACAACCTTGAATGTGTTGCCTGGAGAACCGAAGGAGATGGGTCGATGGCGAAGCCAAAAAAAGCAGGACCTCTGAATATGGCGTAAAACCTGCAAGCAACACAAAAAACTCTAAAAAACACCCGTGAATGGTTAGAGAAAATCAAACATGTAGCAGAAAAAGAGAGCAACACCCAATAGGGTGGAGAACAGCATCACCCAACGGGTGGAAAACAATTACGTAAAAAGAAATATGCGTCACCCTCGAGGTGGAAATAAACAGCATCACCCGCAGACCTGGAGATAGCATCACCCATAGGGTGGAGAAAAGCGTCACCCAACGGGTGGATAACAATCATGTAAAAAGAAATATGTGTCACCCTCGAGGTGGAAATAAACAGCATCACCCGGAGGGTGGAGAAAAAGCGTCACCCAGCAGGCGGAAGAGAACATGAGAATTTGCAACACCATCAAGGTGGAAATAAACCGCACCACCCACAAAAAATGGTCCAATAGAAACCCATGTCACAAAATTGCAATGGAGTGCCAAATGCAATATTTGGCACATCCAGACACAACTAAATAGCAAAATATGATGTATCAATGTGAAAAAAGAGCTCAACAGCTAGCTAAAGATGAAGTTCCCGGCAAATGATGCATAATGATAGCACAATGCACAATGCACAATGAGAGCACAATGTACAGGAAAAAAGATCTCAACAACCAGCGAAAAATAAATGCCCCAAGACAACTAGAATTAGGCAGGACTAGCACCCTGCACAAAATCAGAATGCGCCCAAGATAATACCTCATGCACAATAACTCAATATACGTGACATCTAGAGAAAGATAAGCAACAATGTAAAACCATAAAAAAGAACGTCAAGAACACGAAAACAAACTAAAATTGGCCAAATAAAACGTGCTTTCGACAAAAAATGCAATACACTCCATGCATGACTAGATGCACCAATAGGAATGATACTTTTACAGATTGAAGAAGAAGGTGGAGGTAGAGGTCAAGGAAGGGCAAGAAGGGAATTTGGCTTTATCTGGATATGATGCATATTGCGTTTGGCACCGCATTGAGATTTTGCGACATGGGTTTCTATTGGATCATCTTTCATTTTTATGCTTCTCTTTATCTAGATGTGGAGTGTCTTACGTTGATGTACACAAGGTGTTATATTGGGCACATTCTAATTTTGTGCATGGTGCTGGTTCTGCATGATTCTAGTTATCCCGAGAAATCCATTTCTAGCTGTCTATTGCGAGCTTTTTTGCACTTATAGTGGATCTTTTTCTATTTTGGTATGCTAGCTTCCTAACACTATGACATCCTTGCATAATCACCTATTCCTTTTTTCTCATTCTGCCACATGGCTAGCCTCCTTACACTCCCCCTCGACGTCGACACTTGACCCCATCGCCTCTTTTACCTTGGCCTTAAGCTTACTTTTGACTTCAGACTCACACTTCGACCTTCTTTGTTTTTCATAAGCCTCTCTTTGCTTGAACCACGGTGTGATATATAATGATATATAATGATCATACCAAAATAGAAAAAGATCCACTACAAGTGCAAAAAGCCCTCAATAGACAGCTAGAAATTGATTTCTCGAGATAACTAGAATCATGCAGAACCAGCACCATGCACAAAATTAGAATGTGCCCAATATAACACCTTGTGTACAATGTTCAACGTAAGATACTCCCCATCAAGACAAAGAGAAGCATAAAAAGGAAAGATGATCCAATAGAAACCCATGTCGCAAAATCTCAAGGCGGTGCCAAACGCAATATGCATCATATCCAGATAAAGCCAAATAGCAAATATGCCAATGATATATAATGATAGCGCTGAAAAAAACCTAGAATACTAAAGAACTTCAAGAACACGATGTCAAACTAGAATTTGCCAAATAAGACGTGCTTGTGACAAAAAATGCAATGCAACGCATTTGTTAAACAAGATGTGAATGTTGAATAAAAGAGAAATGATAGTGTTAAATGAGAGGTCATAAGGAAAATAATAGGACATTTGGAGCGAGGAAGGGATGCCGCAATATGAATAGCACTGTGAATATGAAGAGGTGGAGGGAGAAGTGGCAGACATGTCAGTACAAATCAAGAGGAAGGTCAAGGGAGAGGAGAGTGAAGTTACATTTGGATCACATCATGGATCAAGAAAAACGAGGCTTAAGTTTGAAGAAAAGTAGGATGGCTATGCACAAACAATTCATGGCAAATGTGAGGCCAAAGTCAAGGTGAGGTTATGGCCAAGAGAAAAGAGGAAACGAAAATCAACAGTGGCAAGGTCAATAGGAAATGAAAACACAATGAGTATATAATGTTACATATCGTCAGTAAAGCGATGCACGAAAAAAGAAGCCTACTGCGAATATGGCGAAGTGGAGCTAACATAAACAAAAGATCACCCAAATCCATAAAATTGGTGCTATATAAGCAATAAACCTGTGCCGAGTCCGTAAAAAATGGAGAAACCACCTAACGACATAACATGTCACCCATGTTCAAGAACAGAGAATACAACTTCGCGAAGCTGCAATGTTACATGATAAATGACAATCGTCAACGTAACGACAATTTCAGAACAATGTTTTCCAAAGTCATGTTTAAAGCCCAAGCATAAATATGAGAAAAGAGGAATGCAAGCCAATGAATAAATGCAACAAGAAAATAACCACAGACAAGAGGCCAACTGCCAGAAAAAGTGTAAAACACGATTGCCGCAATAACAACATGAACAATGCTATAATCCCCAAAACCTCATTAGAGCAGAATACGAAGAATGATCGAGTTAGCAAGGCAGAATAATGGATGAAACTCCCCATAACTGAAAAATCAAGGAAAGAAGATACAATATGAAAATACTACATGAAGTCTAAAACAACGAGGTGAATAGGCTTCAAAGGATAAATATGTTGCAAAGGAGCTCTCAAATGCAAAACAGGACAAAGTGCAAAAAACATGGCAAAGAGAAGAATGTCAAAGGCGGAAAGAGTATAAGGGAGTGCCAAACGCAATATGCGGCGTATCCAGAGACAGTGAAATAGCAAGTATGCAAAGGACGTCTAATGAGAGGGCCAGAAAATCGAAAAACTGTAAAGAACAATTTCAAGAACACGACGCCAAACTACAAGGTGCCAAATAGGACTTGGTTGCCCCTAGCAAAGAGGGTCATAAGATCTGAGCAATGGTTTGGAACAAGAATAGGAGAGCGAGGGTGTAAAGGACTGGTGCAAGTTAGCAGCAGAGAAATGTGTGTGGATGTTATAAACAAATAATACCACATGCCTAAGACCATGATAAAATGCCCCAAATGAAGAACACGCTGACAAACGAGGAACGAGATTTGAGGAAGAGGTTGTAGACATGTTAGCGCAACTCAAGAGCAAGGTTAAGATGAAAACTGAGATGAAGGTTAATGTGAATCACAGTAAATCGAGCAAAAAATGAGGCTTAAGTAGTCAAAGGTGAGATTATGGCCAATGAAAAGGAGAAGATGGAGGTCAAAGTGCCTAGGTTAGGGTGGAGTGCAAGGGGTGAGCCATATAGTAGAAAAGGACAAATGAAAATACAATGACAAAGACGTAGTATGAATAAAGCTAGGGCCATACGTATGGCCTGAAATAACGATGCATTAATGGAATGGATTGAGAAACAAAGGGTTGCAAAATAGAGGATCAACGTGAGAGAAGCAGACGAACTCAAATAAAAGGGGGTCAAATGAATATTTGGAAATGACAAGCAGCTAATAGAATCGAAGGATTCCAATAAGCAAAATCATAATATACCAAACACAAAATTAAATGCAAATATAGATAATGGATTGAAATGGATCCCCTGAACCAAAACAAGAGGGAAAGCCATTACGATAGCCTTAAGCCTAACAAAAATGAAGGGGTAAGGAAATGCAATGTGAACCAAAGTTATGGTTGTGGGTAAGTTAGAAGTATCCGAAGTCAATGGGAAAAGGAGGAACACAAGACACTCCTACAAACACAAAACACAAGGTCTCTACATTGTTGCTATTGAAGACAATCTAGAAGAGTCAATTCAAAAACAACCAATCCCTCTATAGAAAATGGAAAATACCCACATTTGTAGCTAGATAAAATTGAGTGGGCCACCACATGATGAAAAGGTGGTAGAAATATCGGTCCATCCCTAGAGCCAGGAGGCAAGTTCGTCAAGTGAACATCTCAGCTAGAAGAAAGTTAGAAAAACACCAAACATATGGCATATCCGTAGGCAAGAAAAGCCAAAAAAGAACCAATAATAATCATTGAACATATAGAAAAGATGCATGTATCGAGGCAAAATGGAGTAGCTACCATATGATGCAAAAATGTTGCCATTGATCTCATTCTAAGACAAGAAACCTCCAAAAGTAGGTCCCATTACTCCCAGCAATGTCAACGCAGCTCTAGACGCATAAATGATAAGGCAATTAAATTGATGGCCTTGTGAAAACAAGAAGAGAACCCCTGGTATCACTTATAAGAACAACCATTAAAAATCAATAGTTGTAAAAGAATGCTACAAAGGGACTTACCATAGTAAATGTGTGAACCACAACCGTCTACCTGACCCCAAGCAAAAAAACCCCAACATATAGAATACTTGGAACACGAGCCATGTAGAAAGATCGAGATGGAGCACGCATGGGGGAGTGGTCCACCTGAATGGATGTGGCAAGGATCGAGAGTGCCCTGTAAAGAAAGATTATGACCAATACATCCTCTGTGGGCAAGGATTAGCCGATTAGTATAAGGCAAGACCTGACCATCAATGGAGAATGCGACAACCAATAACTGTGTTCCAGGTAGATGTCGGTGCAGAAGCAACCCCGAAAGACTAAGGTAGAACGTGGCGGGGTGACTTGGGTTGGAAATAAGTGGGTTAAGATCGATTACCTGCCAAAGAATTAACAAGGCAATGGTGGCAAATTATGCAATGGTTCATAAAACCATAAAACCATGCTGATGTAAAAGGTGAGCACCCCTTAAATCGGGGATGCCACCTATCTGCTCCCCCGGGAGTGTGGACGCCGGCCTGGATGAGACCTGGGCACCGGATCTATTCCGGTAGGATGGCCCTGCTGCCACGTGGCCCTGCCATGTGGGCAGGGGCTTCCAACAAGAGAGAGGCAACGGTTTGTTACAGGAGGCAGACCGGAAGGCAGAAAAGATGAAGCCGGATCAGTTACAGGAAGCAGGCCGCTTCAGCTACAGGAGGCAACCATGAAACCATGAAGCACTGTGGGGTGCATGATCATAAGGGGGGGTCATGCACAAGATAGCTACGATCATGGGCAATGATAGGATCATCTTAAATGATTCTTAGCTTAAACCGTATGGCCATGATCGTATGCATGTAGTAGAGGTATAGTAGGTAATTGGGGGGGTGGTCCCCTTAAAACCACAATTTATAAATTAAACTAACGTAATGTGCTACTCATTGCAAGGAAGTGAATTCAAGCAAATACGAGGGAGCGCATTACGACAAGTTAGGAGTTAAAATTTTTGTAGCTAGCTATAAACTCCTAAACTTAAATTTCCAATTCATATTGCTTTATAATAAACTTTACAAGAAACTTATCGCGGCGGCCAAGGCCGCCGCGAACGTTTCTCTTCTTCACCCCCCTGCTAAAGCAAGAACAGTAAAAGTTTCTTGTTTAAATTTTAAGTCACCTTTGTGGAATTGATTTTCACATCTTGTGTGTCCTTAAAGACCTTTTTTACTGCATTCACTTCTGCAAGGTCACCTACAACAGTAGAAGTTGCATGCACATTGATGTAGTTTCTCCATCAAAGATGCCCTACACTTGCCACAAGGCCAAGTCAGGTGCACTGCATGAAGACATTTGCTACAAAATATTTGGAGCAGAGCTTACTAATGCAGGAATCAAATTTACATCTACCAGATAAATTGAAGATTTACCTTCAAATGTGGCTACGTCGTTGCAATTCCTTTAGCTGCCTGAACTGTATAGCCTAGATCAATCTGTAGAAAATGTAGCCAGATAAAGCACAACAAAAAGAACCATAATTTAGAAAATGCAAGGGAATGCAATTCATCTTTCAATTTGAATCTAAAATATACATGAATTTAAAGCTTAATACGTACAAAAAATGAAAGAAATGTACTATACAATGCTGATGTCCAACACTCTTGCTAGAGATTGCTGCTTCAATTGGCTTACTTGTTTGCCAACCACCTTATAGAAGCATTACTTTGAATACTTGGAGTTTTGGCAAGACAGACTTAAAGTCCTAGAACATTTACATCAAACTTCAAAGGACAATGATTAGATCAAATACTGTTACAGCCAAATGTGGTAGATGCACTCATCTCATTATTGCACTCGCAGCATTCCTCTATTTGACATGCAAAAATTATTTATGGCCTTCGTGAAACAAACAAAGGCATATAGTCTCAAGCCATAGATGCCACTCATCCCAGGCTTCTATAAAGGAAGACTTCAAAATAAGGAAAATCATGGTAAAATATTGTATCCCTATTCGATTAGCTGCTATAACAGTGGCCATCTAAGTCCTATGATATAACTTCATTTTCTGCACAAGAGTGCTTCTCAAAAAGCCTATCATAATCTAAATTCTCATACCATAGATCTTTGATAATCAGATTGGAAAGTGCAATACAAAGATGCTGTCACAATTTCCATTGTTGCAAAACTTTTTGCAAAATACCCTTAACTTCTAAACACAGCTTCATTTTTTGCTTTTTGCAAAGCTTCTCAAATATTCTAATTGTGCTAAAACATACCTTCTCAAACTTGAGGCATGTCTGAGTAACCAACGCATCTCAAATACATTTGCATGCACTCAAATCTTGTCTGTATGAAAATCGTGACCATCGAGACCCTAGATGTTGGTTTGCGGTGGAAGATGCATTGATACTCATGTATTCATGTTTGGGAGAGTGATGATGACATTCACCACAATATAATGACATTAATAGCCGCAATTTTCATTTTGGAACTCCATAGCAATTGTTTTTTAGATGCTCCAATCTTGCAGCTAGAGTTAAAGATCATAATGACACAGAAAGACAGATGACAGGCTGCCACTCATTTAGTAGAGTTATACCACTCATTTAGTAGAGTTATACCTGGATTTTAAATGTTGTCTTGAGAACGGCGAACAAAAGAACTAGTTAGCTCGATATAGAAGCGCAATCATGTGCTCATTCTGGTAGAAAATGGAAGCAACAGTGCAATTTTCTATTCAGCATATAAGTAAGGTGCCACATTGTTAAAAGCCAAAGAGCATTGAATTTGTATAGATCTTCCTGTTGTTAAGAATACCAACCTTTGCAGCAAAGAATACACTTGTTGCAGACATGGTTGTTGCACAATTCTGTCTTTTAACAATCTGTAGACACAGTTGTTGCACCATTCCATCTCTCAGCTGCAGAAGAAGACGATGAAGAAGAAGAAGGCTGAACAGAAGATACAACAGCTTGCTTCTCCTCAACACCTGCAGCTACAGATACATCTAAAGCTTGACTGTCTAAAGGCAAAGAAGCTTGCCTGTTTAAAGGCACAGAAGCTTGCCTCTCTAAATCCAAAGAAGCTTGTCTGTCCTTACTTCTGCTGGTTTCTGGCTGAGCACTATTAACCCTAGAGCTAGCTAATTTAACCTGAGAGCAAATCCTAGAACTGGAGTATGCATATGAAGATGAAGCTGGAGTCAGTGCTTGCTTCTCTTCCACTGCCGAAGAATTTGAAGAGCTTGCAACCATACCTGAAAAATCTGGGCTCTCGCTAGCTGACGAATCTGTGCTATTTCTAGACTTTCCCGATGCGCAATAAACTAAAGATCTGGCAACGGGTTTCTCATCCACAACAAGCGCCAGAGCTTTTGAAGCCTCTTCTGAAATAGAGTTGCTCCTGGACATGGCCGCTGCATTTCTTTGCTCTAATGTTTTGCTCGCTTTTAAGCCGCAGGGCTTTGTGGAAACAGAAGGATGGGCCTTCGAATGAGTCCATGCCGTTGAGCAGGGCCGGATTGCAATCCTGCCGGATTGCTTGCAGACCAAGAAAGGGACGCATCCTTTTTTTTTTCCCATTTATTTTGTTTCAAGGACACGTGTCGCCGCTTTAGTAAGTCATCCACGTGTCGTCCCCAAACTTTTTCCTGGAGAAAAAATATTAGAATCAATCAAAAAAGTGTACTGCTTTATATATGTTAAGATAATAATTTTGTATAAGCTTGTAAGAATATTCTTACAACTACCTTTATGAAATATATGAAAGGTTATCATTTTAAATAAGTACTAATATCTCAATCTGATAATTGTTTTTTATAAGTTCATGCAGGTTCAAAAAACCTTACTCTAATGCTGCGGACAGCATTATTCTAAGGGGGGAGAATGTGACGTTCCCCTAAAATATACGGTATGTATACGTATATTTTGGGCCACGTCACCACTTGATTAACCTTAGGAAAGGATATCTCCACGTGCCACTACCTGATTGGGGTAACCGGCCACGTGTTCGCATCCCATTGGGCAAGGTGTCAACCCTAACCCTAACTTAGCCTATAAATACCTAAACCTAAACCGGAAGACACTTTTGCTCCTCTCACTCTTGAGGCTATTGTCACGCCCGAAGTTCAGAATCAAGATCCAGAAGCTGCAGCATAGCACGGTTTAGCGGCCCAAGCAGCGTGGACGTGTTAGATTCAGTTGCAGTGATCTCGAACCTTGAAGAATCGATGGAGACTCTGGGAGCAGGAGGCAATGCGTCAGGAGCAGGTATTTTGAAGCAGTTTCAGCTATAGGGATGAAGTAGAGTCATGTATTCTAGTAGAGCCTTCCTAGAATCACTATTTCACCTCATGAGCCGAATCAATGAACCTTGATTAGGTTAGATCTTATTCTTATTGTTCATATGTTATGGATACGATATGGTTGATCTCTTGTTATGCTTCTCATGTATTGGGAAGGGGGGTAGAGACCTAGCAGCCTTATGTATGATGCTTCTAGATAGACATATAATACCTATTATATGCGGCCTGTGCATAGAGCCCACCGGACTAAGAGAGTTATGGATTGACTGAGCACCAGATAACAGGATCAGTGATGAGATGGTGGAATAGTCCCTGCCGGCCCCGCGCCACTCTTTGGGGACTTGGGGCGCACTAGGCCTATGGTCTGGTCACTTCGCGGGGCGGGCATGGGTTCGCCACCCCGGATCAATGGTGCCGCCGATCCCGAAGAGCTGCAGTGTCGGCTGGTTCTTGCTTTGGGGGCGGGGGTTAAAGACGTGAACGGGCGTGTGTCGCCACGATCCTCTAGTAAGCCCATCGAGTCACCGATTTCCGGAAGGGGAGATGTAACCCGACCTTGCCTCATCCTGACTAGGGAGATGCAACCCGGAGTAGTCTCTTCTTGGTGATCCCAAGAGATTATGATCCGGCGGGGCTACTGATCATGCCATAGCTCGATTTAGCCCTTCTGCAAAGTATGCACAGGAGGGGCGGATGGAGTGGTCAACCCTTAGCCATTGTCTTATAGCCAGCCCCGCCATTGTTTATACTTCCGTCTGTATCTATCTTGAGACCCTAGCCGTCAGTATACTTTCCCCATGAGTCAGAGCTTGGGTAGAAGCTTTCCTGTTTTATGGTATATTGATCCCTCTGACGATTCTATGGATGGATGGATTGAGCTACCCTTCGAGGTAGACGTATTATTATTGTTGTTAGTTGCTAGTACTGACATTTAGTTTATATGCTTCCGCTGATGTTAGGAGCCCATAGGGGACGGGCACGCGATACACCTCCGTGTCCCTTACCGTTCTAGCCATCCCCAGAATGGGATAGATGGAGGGCCCATCCAGTACACGACACTGGGTGGGGGATTTTCCGTGGAGTATACGACAGATGCCGTATATTGTGCGGGGAGCGTCACACACGCAGCTACAAAGCCATCGCCAGAACAAAACTTCTAAAAATAAGAAATCCTCGACCTAGCCCGATCAGCCATAGCAATCCCAAACCCCTATTACTGACGTCACTAAAATACCATTTCCACATACGAATACCCCCCTCAACCTAAGACAATCTTATGTTATGCCAACCCCTAACAACAATTGCCGAACATAATGGAGAGATTATAACGGATGCATGGGAGACCACTCGAGTAGATCTGGATGTCACGTTCCCGAGACACCAGGATAAATGGGTAGAAGCGACTATTCATAAATGTCTAGACGGTTTTGCCCAGTTGGTTAAGAGCATATCGGTTAGGAACATTACAGAGGCCATGCTCAACATCTTATGTAGCAGCTGACCGGGCCTGACCAACTCAGCATAAGGAAATATGTTTTGTATCTTGTAGAATAGAACTTCATCTTCATTTTTGCCCTTTCATTGTTTCATTTCTTTCTGATCCCTTACCCCAAGCCTGCATTACTGCCTTTTTTTTTTTTTTTTTCCCTTTTCCATTTCCCATTTCTCTTGTCTCCCTTTCTTTTAACTCTTTTATTCCTTTCCCCTTCAATTTTTCCCCTTTCCCCCTCTCTTTCCTTTTTGCCCTTCTGATTTTCCCTTTACTCAGTTGACTGCCATATTGAGCGAATCTAGGCCATTCGATTGAGTGAATATAGACCCTTGAATATTTGATGCAAGATGCACATACACATGAAATAGATTTGAATATACAACCTCTTATTTTAGATTGATAGATGGAGACAAATGCTTTATCACAACGTAAACCATTTGTGGGCTTTGCATTTAATTGATATGCAAATACATAACAACATATAGTCATGTCATGAAATCCAACTATGTGCTGCCATGTTCTAACATATTCATCTTACTTGACATTCCTAATAATATATAAGTGGCATTACCAAGTTGGAGACGCGTTCGAGGTTTTGGATGCAGAACAAAATGTTGCTTTATGTCAAAAAAAAACTTGCGGCAAAACATTATTATTTTTAAATCGATGGAAGGCACACCACAAAGACAAGACTTGCACTCACCCACTTCTCCCGCGCAAGGGTTTCGAACGGGTGGGGAACACCACAACTCAAAGGCCGCCAGCACGACGGGCCGGCAAAATGCACTATCGCCTACACCTCTTTCCTCCTGGGGGGTGCATTGGGAGTCGATTGACTCAAGAACCAGAGAGGACAGACTTCGAAATGTTCGTTCTTGCACACCCAAGAAGTTTCCTCATGTAACAAAAAAAAAAAAAATTTGAACAAAAAAAAAAACCCTAGGCGCCTAGGCGCGGTAAAAGCCGTAAAAGGTGCCAGCATGCCACGTCTTGGCTTCGGACCCGCCTTTTGGAGAATAAATCGGGGCCTGACGTGCGCTGGCCTGTCTGGATTTACTACGAAATTAATATAACCCAAAATACCTTTTCAACTTCACCCCAATTTAAATAGGCCGTCAGAAAAGATAATCCTAAACTCCAAAAGAAAGAAAAAGGAAGGGGAAAGGCGGCGATGGAGCAGACCCTCCGGCACGGCAGCTTGCGCCTTTGATCCAGATTCATGCGCTTATCAGTGCTTTTCAATCTAATGCTAGCTTGCCAGTTTTAATCGATTCCAGTACAGCATCTCCGGCAAGACGTTCTTAGCGTCCCCCTGGAGGTTCTCTCTTTTTCGTCTGAATTTCGTTGCGTTCGTCTTGGTAAAATGCCCTCTTGCCGGAATTCTTGTCAACGTCTTTACTATAAAGAAATAAGAGAGTTGATCTTGTGCCGGTTGGTCTGAGTGATTAGAGGAGCTCCTTTTAGCTGCTTGGGGCTTTGCCTGGGAATTACATAGGAAGAAGAAGAAATGGTGTTCTGGGAAGATTATTTGAGTGATGAGATGATGGGAACTGTTGCGCCTATTGTGGTGTACTGGATTTATTCAGGGTTCTATCAAATCTTTGCGCCTCTCGAAATTTATAGGCTACATTCTAGGAAAGAAGAGGAGGCTCGGAATCTTGTTTCGCACAAAGATGTTGTCAAGGGTGTTCTACTACAACAAGCACTTCAAGCAGTTGTTTCAGTCTGTTTGTTTTCGGTAAGTACTCCAAGCAAGTTTCAATTTTTGTGCAACTTTTAGATAGTCAGCACCAATTGAAGCCTAAACATGCATGTTGCAATTCATATCACATATTGCTTTCTACTTGGAATATGTGCTGCATGTCGATGCTCACTATATGTAATGCCACACGTTGTAGAACAAGGGGATTCTGTGTTCTTGCTCTTTTCAGTTTGCTGGTAGACATAGTTATGATTAATTATTTTCCTGGTTGCTTGATCCAATAGATGAAATGTCAAGTTAGGTGCATGCTACAGACAGAGACAATAGTATGCTACAGACAGAGACAATAGTATGATTGACTATGTTCTTACTTACTTGAGTTCAATATTGAGAAGTGTCATAGATGATACAGCTGTAACTATATTGTGAAGTTCTAATTAGGTTATGCTTTCTTTTATTGATTTTAGGTAACCTCCAGTGCCACAATTGAAAAGGTTTTGCAACCTTCACTACTCACACAGGCAGGACAATTTTTCATCGCTATGATAGTGATGGATGCGTGGCAGTATTTTGTACATAGATACATGCATCACAACAAATTTTTATACCGCCACATCCATTCACAACATCATAGATTAATTGCGCCCTATGCTTGTGGAGCACTTTATAATCATCCACTTGAGGGCCTGTTACTTGATACAGTAGGTGGGGTTATATCTTTCTTGCTTTCTGGAATGACTCCTCGAACTGCAGTGTATTTCTTCTCATTTGCAACACTAAAGACAGTGGATGATCATTGTGGAATACGGCTTCCATGGAATCCGCTTCATGCAGTTTTCCAGAATAATGCAGCATATCATGATATTCATCATCAGCCTTTTGGCATCAAGTTCAACTACTCGCAGCCCTTTTTTACAATATGGGACAAAATGCTGGGTACATACATGCCGTTCGTTCTTCAGAAACGGGCAGAGGGTGGCTTTGAAGCTAGGCCAATCAAAAAGGAATAATGCCAGTGGATGATCCTATATTTTCTCCTATCATCTTCTCTCAAGTATTTGATAGTTTGTAAGTTTTGCCAAGAAACCATTGTGATTATATGTATTTAATAAGGTTGTTTTTGCATTTTCACAGTGAAGATAGAACCCAAACTTTTGAAATGTGACTAGCATTTTATCTGTACAGTTAGAAATTTTTGCACAAAAAAGTTGTGTTTTATAAGAGTTGTCAATAGGTATCCCTTGTTTGTGTTACGTGAGAAGGATAATAGTGAATTGTAGTGATGCTGAAACACTATGCATCTTGTTAACAGGAAGGAAGCCGAATGAGTACTCCACAGAGTTCAAACAGATTTGTCTTTAAACAGTATGCTTAAAGTTCAATGTAGGACCAATAAATATGTTGCATGCCATTTTAGCCGGGAGTTGCTGGGACGGCACGTCCAGCCTCCTTTATTTTTTTGCTTTGCGCACTGTGTTGGATTACTGTGTGTGCTCTACCGAACAGTCCTAGTTAAATATGCCAAGCTGTATATGTTCACTGTCATCACACGCTACAACGAATTTTTTTACCCATTTGCATGTTTCTAGAACAGTGTTGGGGCCCAAAAACTACGTGGATTTCTGGAGACGCTAAAAAAAATCGAAGTCCACAACCCTAGGCTAAAGTTTTTAAAGGGTGGGTGAGTTTTTAGTGTACGGATTTAAGATATTCATGCGTATGCCACATTTGTCTCAAGGGATCCCGCTCTCCTTTTGGAATGACGAATCTCTAGACTAGGAGCTTGACCCTTTGACTTGTATAAGGGAAAGGCCATGTGGCCGTCTTTTCGGAAGGGAAAGTTGGCCGACACACGTGAAGCGCGAAGTGCTTGACGTCCTTGACGTCCTTTACGTATAAGGGAATGGGTTGACGCGTTGCCTTGTGTATAAGGTAATGGTGTCCTTTACGTATAAGGGAATGGCTTGACGCGTTGCCTTGTGTATAAGGTAATGGTGTGTTTGGCAACGCGACTGATTTCCTTGTGCTGGAATCTAGTCTAGGAGGCCATTCACTCAACATGAAGGTCGGGCTCTCTGCTAGATGGACAAACTTGTTGCAGAATATGAAGCAGATTATACTCGTTGCAGAATGTGGAGCAGATTATACTCGTTGCAAAATGTGGAGCAGTGGCGCAACTAATCCCAGAATGTAGACCAAAAAGTAGAGTAGTGATGACGGCAACAATCGTAGTCACATTCACAAAAAGAATTGTCGCCACGTGTCAGAATTAGATTGGACCATATGGTTGAAAGCAGCTTGGCTGTCCTTTATGTTTAGCTAATGACCTGTAGAGTTATTAGCCCTGGCCACATGCATCGTTATTTGGCATAGCCCCTCATCTCTCGTATCTCTATGGGAGTGGCTCATGCATCAATGAGAGAGGGCGGCTCACCAATTGCTAACATCATCTGGTTCGTTGCTGTTACCCCAATACAAATAAATGTGTCAATGATTTAACTGTTTGTTAATAGTTTGTTAACAAAAAGGGGGGCTCTTCGCCTAAAATAGTATACTTAAAAGTGACGTCCGCAATAAAATGGAGGCCTTCCACTTCGTCGATTCCTCAATAATTGAAAAAAAGAACAGTGGAGTTCCCAGGAATGACATGTGGCCGAGCTACTAACCCCTTAGGTTAGGGGAAGTGAATGATGTGGCAATAATATCACATCTTTGATGGTGACACTTATCTTATATTGCTACAAGAAATTTATCGCGACGGCCGATGCGAACATTTCTCTTTTTCGCCTCATCTACTGACTAGAATTTTGTGTGGTACCATGTGTGTATCAATTTGAGGACCTTTGGGATTTGGTCCCGCACTATTGCCTTGTGTTCCTATACAACTATTAAACTCAATTTTTATTTTGAGAATTTCAAGCCCTAACCTTTCCTATTAAACTTAATTTTTCCTTCGAAAATTGCAAGTCCTAACCTTTTGGATCTGCTTCCCCCACACCCAAAGTAATAATTTCTAACACAGGGGGCTTTTCCTCCAAAGTAAATCCAAGGTGCACTCTTATACTTCAAAGATGCTATAGCATCCACAGTCTCGCTCCACAATGCTGATAGACTCAACCGCTACCTGTGGATACGAGTGCTGCAGCCTCACCATCGCTCACTGTTCATTGCAGGATATTATATACCCCATGAAACTTCTAAGTTCTACAGGGTTCATCAGGCAGATATAGATATGCATGTGCCCTATAGGGAACTGTATGATGACATAGAGCAGTATCGCCAGGAGGGTCATGTGTTTTTATTAGAAGATTTCAATGCACGTACGACACAGTGGCAGTCGGTCACCTTTCAGGGAAATGCTGACTCCAACCCACTTTGGCTAGAAACAGAGGCATCCCAGCATGCAAGATGCTCCCAGGATACAGTCTCTGGAGCATTTGGAAGAGAGTTGGTCCAGCTATGCCAGATCTTTGACATGGTGATCTGCAATGGTATGCTTGAGATGGCCGCGATCGGGGGGCTTCACTTGCAGAAGCGACGGGGGCGATGGTGGAGCCAGCGTGGTGGACTATCTCCTAGCTCCAGTGCTAGAACTTGATATCATTAGAGATTTCGCGACAGGCACAGGAACAAGAGATGAAGAGACTTTGTCAGACCATTATCCACTTTATGTCACTTTGGATTGGAGGCACTCAGTGACGTGGACACAGGACAGGCGCCCTCGGGGTTTGGGATACACCTCGAACTATCGGAAGCAAGCAGGATATGAGGTGGCACTTGAACGTGAGCTACAGGGAATTGATGCCCTCTATACATTGCATGATAAGTGTGAATGGTTGGTGAAGGCCTTACTTGCAGCAGTCAGTGAATGCTTTGCAGCAAGAAAGCCCCCGCGAAGGGACACTGCGCAATTCCCTCAAAACCCCTGGTTTGACGCCGAATGTAAGGCTCTAAAGAGTCAGCTACGCAACATCTTAGATCCACAGCTCCGGCAATAGGCCATTAGGGACTATAAGGCATTCTTGAAATCCAAAAAGCATCGCTACATTGCAGAAAATCAGCAACGCATGTTTGATCTGCTGATGACTGAGCCAAAAGCCTTTTGGCGTAGAGTGCTGTATAAGAGGCATCAACCACCTGGCAATGTTACCTCAGACCAGTGGAAACGGTTGGAGGAGTTGTATGACCCCCCAGGAGCAATCGCTGACGTACCAGATCAGCTAGGAGAAACACTACAGCTTTCAGACGAGGAGGACATCCACCAGAGTCTTAGGCATCTTGCTAATGGTAAAGCAAAGGACTTGCAGGGACTTCAGGCCGAGCTGTTGAAATGGGGTGGGCCAGCTTTGCTCGCGCCTTTGACAGGGATAATCAATCAGGCCATCAAAGAGGGCCTCCCACAGGAATGGATGGTTAGCAAGGTCACCCCTATTCATAAGACGGGAAGTAGGGATGACTCCACCAACTACCGTATGATCATGGTGAGCCCGTTACTCGCAAGACTTCTAGCAGGTGTGCTGGAGAAGAAGTTAACGCAATGGGCAGAGGAAGCTGGAGTATGTGCAGTTGGCCAGACAGGTTTTCACCCTGCTCACTCCACGAGTGATCATATTTTTACTCTCAGAATCCTTATGGAAGCTAGCCGCAATGCACGATGTGACTTGTATTGCTGTTTCGTGGATTTTAAGACGGCATATGATACAGTCCCTCGGGACCTGTTGTGGCAACGCTTGCAGGAGCTACATGTCCCACAGGATTTGCAGAATGCCATCTACCGGCTCTATGATGGAATATATGCTACTTTGCCTGCGTCAGATCACCGGGTGAACAACACCATAGGTGTTAAACAGGGATGCCTGTTATCTCCAATGCTTTTTGGACTCTATATTGACAGGTTGGAGACATGGATACAAGAATATGGAGGTGGTGGCCCGCAGTTGCCAGAGGCATATACAGTAAAACAGTTGCTCTATGCAGACGATCTGGGCTTATTGTCCCATACAGCTAGGAGTATGCAGGAACATTTGGATGCTCTCAGTCAATTCTGTGACATAGCAGGAATGACTGTCAACCAGCAGAAAACCAAGTTGTTGCCAATCCTGTCTGCGCAGCATGATGTCCCAGACTTCTATTACAGAGGACAAAGGATGGAAGTTGTAAGGACCTTTAAGTATCTGGGAATCGATTTCTCTGCTAACATGCTATGGGATGACTGTGTAGAAAGAAGGGTCAGCGCGAGATGGAAAGCCCTGTACGCAATGCAGAATAGCTGTTACAGAATAGATCTCTGCGATTGGGCACGCAAAGCACACTTGTTCCGAGCACTCGTGGAATCAGTATTGCTGTATGGAGTAGAGGTCTGGGGGCCAGCGGTTAGCAAGGGTACTTGGGATAAGCTAGAAAGGGTACAGAAGGCTTTCCTGACATACAGCCTAGGCGTCAAGGACACGGTGCCTTATCCGATTTTGCTATATGAGACTGGCTTTGGCCCCTGTAGCATTCTGCTATGCGCAGGCACCTTGCGTATTTCCATAAGGTTGACGGAATGGATGCACAACGTCTTCCTCCCCGGGCTCTGTTATTGGCACAAGGGCCACAACGTCTGAAGAGAGTGTGGCAGGAACATTGTAGGGGATGGTTCGCAAGATGGTCTATAGACTATCAACAGATTATGGATATGCCGGATATCGCGGAGCAAGAGCTGCATTTGAATGAGCGCTTTGCTACCTCTTTGTGGGATGCGCCCACTCTTGCAAAGCCCAAAACAGAGCACTACCACATGCAGGTTAATCCGTCGCTTGAACATGGCCCCCACCAGTATTTGAAGCATTAGGGCGGATTTGGGGTCTGAAAATGGCCTCCTATCAGCCATTCCACGTCATATTTCCGCTCCCTTTTTCCCATGCCACCTAGGATAGCAAACTCTCATAATTACAGATTTGCTTGGAATATTCTTCCGGAATAAGGGGGATTGCACATTCATGGCGCCATATGTATTTAATTCTGTTGGTTGTCAGACGGACTGATGCAACACGTGACACTTCTAAAATGCCACTTGCATTATAGCATACCGGCAACTCATGACGGTGTCTCTTGGTAAGCGTGCGCGTCACCGCCTTCTACATTTCAAAAGTTGAATGTGTAGGTTGAAGCTTTGTATCAGATCGGACTTTCATTTCGAGGCTATTTAGCAATTTCGCCTTTAACCGATCTTCACTTCATCCTAATCTGGGCTTCCCGCCCCTACAATTCCAAATTTGAATTTGCTTAATGTATAAAAGCATGGATTGTAGGAGAATGGACTTTTTCGATTTCCATATGCACGTTGCAAATTTCAAAAACGAAGTTAGTAATGCGGACGTTCGGCTCACACGCTTTAAATTGTGTTGGGGCATAAAAATACCACACCTTGATTTCAAGGCCGTCGCGATCTACACAATATGGAAGTTGCTTGTTGTCAAATTAAACTTAAACACAAGTGAGGTCGGCACTTACGTGGTTTTCTCGAGGAGGGTTTGGAGTGTTTTTTTTTAAATCCCAATTATCGACATAGTGTGACGTAGCATCTTGGTATTAAATAGTATGTTAAATTCGAATTATATCGGTGTTCATTTTCAGGTTAAACTCAAATCATATAGGTTTAGGAATAAGGTTAAAAAGGAAGATATTGGCTATTTAGGAATAAGGTTAAAAAAGAAGATATTGGATATTTAGGTATAAGGTTAAAAAAGGAAGATATTAGATATGGCTCAAATTTCGAGATATGCACATAATGGCATGTAATGATGGTTGATAGGACTGGAATACGAATCATTCCTACGATTTTCACGTCTAATCCAGCCTATATCTATTCCAGCCTAGATTGGCGCCCATTCTCCCCCCAATCTCCGCCCAATCTTTGCTAGATCCTCCGCCCAATTTCTCTAGTCCATCGCCATGAAGAGATCAGCTACGGAAGAGCCGGAGGTGTCCTCCAAGAGGCGCCTATTACGGCTGGAAGAGGTGTTCCCTCCGCAGTTCCCTCCGCTGCCCACGGTTCTTGCTCTGAATGCCTCTGATTCCTCTGATTCCTCTGATTCCTTTGACGAGGAATCAGAGAATGAGGAATCAGAGAAATTTCGAGCGAGGAGTTCATCACAGTGTTCTTGAAGGCTGGATAGGAGATTCTTGAAAAATGAGTGGTCTCACCGGCCGGAGAAGAAGCCGAAGATGATGAAGAAGATGAAGAAGTTGAAGACGAATCTGCTGACTTCGAGGAGCTCATGGCGTTAGTTCATGGTACATGCATGTTTTCTTTCTTTTCTTAAGCATTCAACTAACGGTTATTTCTTATTTTTTTTTGCAGATGATGAAGCAGATGAATGAAATTTGTTAGGGGCGAGCACCTCTTATTTTTTTTTTTTTTCCTTGTTCTTAGTCGAGCTTGCCTCCGACTTCTTACCATATGACCGCAAGCCTCCGGGCTTTTTGTTGTGAATAGTTGAAGCCTCCTCCGGGCATTTAAATTTACAAAATGATGTAAAGCCATACGGCCATAAAAAATTTTGAATGTAAAAAGTTTTTGCTTCTAATTCCATTTGAATACCTAACTTTTTTTTTACTGTACATGTGTTACCACTCTTAAGTACATAAGTCATCATCCCTTTTCAAAGAGCATATTATTTTTTCAAGGATCACACCAAGCGAATAGTACATATGCAACAAAAATGGAACACACTAAATTCGCATCGTGTGATCCACTTTCTTATTTGTTGTCAAATTAAAACTAAACACAAGTCCCTCGTCAATAGTCTCCCATTTGCATATAAAATATCTATCATTCCAAGTTATATTATGTTTTATGAACTAAAATGGCCTCCTATCAGCCATTCCACGTCATATTTCCGCCCTTTTTTCGTCAGATTTGCTTGGAATATTCTCCTAATAAGGGGAATCGCATATCTATGGCGCCATATGTATTTAATTCTCTTGTTGTCGAACCATTGACGCAACACGCGTGGCGCTTCTAAAAAGCCACTTGCATTATAGCATACCGCAACTCATGGCGGTGTCTCTTGGTTTGTCGATACCAATCATGCGCATCACCGATTCTTGTCTTGCCCTATTTTCATTTAGAGTCCATTCCCCCTTCTACATTTCAAAATTTGAATGTGTAGGTTGAAGCTTTGTATTAGACTTTTCGTTTTAGGTGGCTGCGATTGCGCCTTAAAAAGTTAAATGCCGGGATCTTTACTTCATCCCAATACTGGGCTTCCCGCCCCTACAATTCAATTTTTGAATTTGCTTTTGTATAAAAGCATGGATTGTAGGAGAATGGACTTTTCCATATGCACGCTTGCAAATTTCAAAAAACGAGGTTAGTACGGACCGAGCCTCAAACGAAGCCCGAATTGTCTTTGGGGCATACAAATTGTACACATTCATTTCAAGCCGTCACGATCCACGCGGTATGGAAGCTCCAAATGATGTGTGGATAAGGATCCAAGCCCACTTCGAGAATGCTCCGTCTTCAATCACAAAAAAAAAAGAGGTCTAAAAATAAGAACTTAGACCTCGACATGTTGCGCCTTGCGGGCTCAAAAAGTGTCGACATCCGGGCGGATGGCGGTTTATATCCATTGGATCCGTTGAGTGGCGAGGAAACCGCTATTTGGGGACGTTTCAAGTTTAGTCCGATTTTGTGGTGACGGTAACTCTGGCCTCTTGGGATATTGTGAGAGATTGAGAGAGGATGAAGGCATTCGGAATCGAATACAGTTCCTTGAGATGAGCTGCTTCCGATTGTCACAAGAGAATTATAACTTAAACCAGCAGCTCTTTTTTCTCTCGCTTCATTACTCCACTGTGATGAAGGAAAGGAATGACGGCTTGGGGAGGGAAACTTCTTTGAGATACGAAGTGGAGAAGTCCAAATTGGTGATAGGGCAGCTGCAAGAAAAGATCCAAGAGCTCGAAAGAGCAAACTTTGGGCTTCAATGTAGGTTAAAGAATTTGAAGAAAACACCCCTTGGCTTGCGAGAAAGGAAGAAGCATTATCGACCGATAGAGGAACTGAAGTTTGGATCAGGTGCATTCAGGCGCGAGGGTCCACGGCCACAAGGTCCGTTTACAACACTAGCAAAGGGCGGTTAAGATCCGGGGAAACTAGAAGCAATCTTGGTTACGTAGTGAAGAACCTAGCGGCGAGCGGGGAGATAGTGGACATGATTTGTCGACCCTACAACTCTCCTCTCAAGAAGATGGTATTGGAAATGGTACTAGGGGAGATCTACAAGAAGTTAGAAGCGGACGGATGTACTGATTTGTTTGTGATGATGTAGGCATCGTGTAGGCTTGGTTACCGTTCTCTATTCAAGCCATTCCACGAAGCGTTGAAAAGAATGGGCACAAAAAGTATTAAGCTCCACGTCCACAAATTGTCGAGAATACAAGGGTTACTAGGACAAAGATGGTGTATGCCATATTAGGAGAGATGCACCACGTTGAATGTCTTTGGTCCCGCCATAGCCATAAAAAGATAAGAATGGCAAGGATTGTTGTGATATAGTTGGAATGAATGAGCATAATAATCTTTGGGTTGACCTGGTCCCCACGGTTTACTCTCTTACAATTCCTTGTCAAATATTATGACTTAATTCACGAGAAACTAATGGTGAGATTGAAGTTTGCATAAAATTGGATGAAATGGAACTGACCAAGTTTGAGAAGTATGAGAGGGTATCCGTTGTCATCATGAATAGAGCAATTGAGAATGCAATTGCACATGCTAAATCAAAGAGCAACAAGAATAACAAAAAAGATGTAGAGGTGACGGACGAGGAGAAAGCGAAGCGTCTGGAAAAATGGTTCTCATGTCAATCAAGATGACACCGGTGGTTAGGTCTCTTTAAAGTTCGAGAAAGAAACCCACGAGGTTTTGAAATGGGTGTTCAATCAAACCCCGACATCCCAAGTCTAATATCTAGATTCGAGGGAGGGAAAAATTGCAAGTAGATCACTATGGATCTTACAAAGTAATTTTTCACTTGGCGTCCCATTTAAAAACGAGAAAGCAATGTACAACATAAGTGGAGGAGGACAAGGAACATGCAAAAGTTATGCATCTTTGCAATCATGCAAGGAAGTCAAAATCTTTGGGAAAGACTGTTTCAACCTTGTCCCTTAACCAAGCAAATGCTCCTAATAGAGGAGAAGAAGATCCCAAGTTCCATGGCATTTTCCCAGTCCATTAGAGAGGGTTCATATCGCACTTTGCACGGCTTTGTGAGAATCATCGACAAGATGATATTTTTGAGCTGCGGTTCGTGTGGAACATTTCGGACAAGAAGAGAAGAGAGGAAGGAATTAGTAGAGTTGAACATGTTCTATCGAAGCGGTGTTTGCATGGTGGCAATGTAAGATTAGAGCTCGATGAGAAACGGGCGGGGAAGAACAAGTGTGCCTCGTAAGGTGTCAATTGGAGGGATGAAAGCTTCGGCCTTCATAAAGAATCATAGAGAGGCTCGAGCGGAAACCGGATGGGAGAAAAGGTCTATGAATTTGGAAAATTGCTGGTTGATCTCGGAGCGAGGACCGCCTGAGATGGCGTTAAGTTGGCATTGAGGAAAAAAAAAAGCATGGGATGCATTGTGCGAATTGTTCCCATACATTCGTGAGAATGGACCTCACAAGAGAAGATCTGAGAAATGTTAGGTGCAAGCGAATAACAAATTTATTAAAGCTTTCATAGGCGCATGGGGAGAGAGTGAAGTCACGCACTACTTGCACATCTTTTGGGCTCATGCACCTTGGTTTTAGGAAGTATGGAAGCCTAGCGATGTGGAGTGCACAAGGCATGGAGAAGTCGCATAAACAAGCTAAAATAGCCTTTCATCGTAACACTCAAAGAGGGGTGGAAATGTGGGAACCAACCCTCTAAGACAGATGACAGAGTGGTTTTATAGAAGGGCGATGGCTAAATATTTACAAGAAGGTCGCTTTAAGGAGCAACCCGTAAGTCGTAAACACCATTGGCATAATCTTTGAAGAGAAAAACGGAAAGTTGCTTGGCAAAAAATTCTAGGGCCCCACTAGCATCGCAACAAAGGAGATCTAAGAGACAAAGAATCGGTAAAGTATACTTGTAATGTGTAGCATGTTCACACGACCTTGAAGTACTTGCCTCCAACCTTGTTTGCACAACCAGTAGCCCGGCGTCGTGTGATCTTATTTGTATCATCATACTTGAAGCGGTGGAGTTAAGCTATTGCTTGCATTTATGTGGCTTCGCGTCGTGTGAAGCTTTACAAGATAATAATAAAAAGGGTTACTTTTGATTAAAGTTGTGAAAGATGTTACATTGAAAAACAAAATACAACGACTCATTGTTGCTCCAAAGGCGAGCTCTTCTTCATTATGTTCATCATCATCATCAGCTCCGTCCCTCGTCTTAGTCTTCATCTCTTCCCCTCAAGCGAGCAATCACCCTATCCAAACGTTCCTCCAATCTGTCCACCATCTCTTTGTACATGTCCCGCTCCTGTCCCAATAGCACAACGTGTTCTTACGCCTTGAATTAGCATCCTCGTTGCCATCATAACCACCTCGGTCAGCGGTTGTTGGGGCATGTCATCTGTCCGACCTTCTATTCAACCGCTGATTTGCCTCTCACGGCTCTGAAGCATGAGAAGGTTGAATTCATTCTCTTCTTCTTTTACTCGCTGAATTGTAACGGCGTTTTCCTTTAGAAGATCATCTTGCTCCTTCAACCTCTTCATTAGAACACCCAACACTATGTCGGGAGGGAGTTCTATCCTCTTCGTTTTTCCATTATCGGTTGAGGATGTGGAGGCCATAGATGACAAATGGGAGGGGCGTTAAGATTATAGAAGTGAGGAGCAAAGACTCTAACCGGCGGAAGGAGCACAATGCAAGGACCTCAATTTATACATATTAGCGCTTGAACATATTAAACACACTTTCGAACTGTGTCGCGCGTGTCGATCCAGATTCTTCTGGGTTGTCCGCTAGAACACATTAATGGTAATTGTCCATTTGGAACACATTAATAACTATTCTAACTACATTTGTATATCACACCGAAATCGCACATCGAGCTTTAAAACCCTATGAAGGGTTTCGCTTCGTGTGATCTGTCTTGTCATTCTCTCTACCACGGATATTGAAAATTAAAAATAGGAAACGTAATATTCGGTACATTTGTCAAAAACTTTTCCCATTGAAAAATAAAACCAATTACAAACATTAAAAAAAAAAACGGGCCCCTCTAGGAGGAGCCCGATGCCTATGATCGCCGGGCAAGCTCTTCCCGGAGGCGGTGATAATTTTTTTTTCTGCTCCTCCAACATGATTGCCTGCCCCGCAACCACGTTCTCATATTCCGCAACCTTATCTTCCCGCTCATCGAGTTGGGCTCGGGCAGCCTCTCCCGCTTCGATTGCGGCCCTAAGCCTCTCTTGGAGGTTATATCTCGTGGCGCGCAATTCGCGGTCTAAGGCAGCCCGCTGATCACCTCCCTGTAGAAGGCGGCCTTTTCCTCTGCCGCAACCAGCTTGGCGACGTCTTCATCATTCTTTTCTTTTAGAAGGCGGATCCGTTCCTCCGCCCGGCGAATGTTCACGAATTTCCTTGACCAAAACTTGAGACAAGATCTCGGCAGGGATGGAACTGGAGCTGGAGGCCATTGAAAGTGATGGGAGAACAGGAGTGATGGCTGAGGGCGGATGTGGTAGAACAGAAGATGGCGGATAGGAGAAGACAAAGGCCTCCGACGTTTTATATAGAAACTAGAGATACGTTGGAATCTACGGTTGCGAGTACCGATAAAGTTGTGTAATAATCCTACGAGGCGAAATTATAGCATGCAATTAGGCAACGGTAGCCTATGTTCGCATCATGGGATCCGTCATATCCTAGCCGTACTGTATGCAGGCCGTACAAAAGACAGTGTTATTGTGGCAGCGCATGCCACGTCCTTGGCATGACGTTGTCATCCACAAGCCACGTATGTGAATAGACGTTGTCATCCACATGCAAATTCGCATTTACCTGCAAGTTATATCACATAATCTAGCTAGATATTTGTGTTACATACACTTTTCCATTAATAAATTATGAATTTATACATACAACGAGGTTATGCGTTGTGGAGATCATACGACGCGAAATCCATTGATTGCTACCTAATTGCAAGAATGGCATTTCGCGTCGTGTGATCTTTTAATAAAACAAAACAAGAGAACAGATAGAAGCAAGAAATAGAGCAAATTTTTCTTTGAAACAAAAAAATATATATACAATGGCTACGGATCTTCATGATCCCCATAGGCGGCCGTAAAGTTGCATTCTCATCCTCCGCGGCTTCGAAGCTTCTTCTCCATATCTTCTAAGCGCTGCGAAATATTGTGTCGCGATTAAAACGCCTCGACCCTACGACTATTGGCCTCTCGGTACAGGTTAATGTTGCTGCGAGCTCAAGGTCTCCGCCTCATGCAAAGCCAACCCCTAGTGAATTCTAACACGCCCACCGCCTCCATCTTCTCGGGCGACGAGAGACGGCTGTTTTCGTCGTGAACCTCCTTGAATCTCTTCATCACCACAGCAAAGGGTGATGTCCGCTGGCAGTTCTCAAGCGGCCGCTTCTTGGAGGAGGATGAAGATGTCATCGGAGGAGAAGGCTGAAGGAAGGCGGAAGGGGAGAAGATGAGCGTAAGAAGGCTAAGGCGGAAGAGGATCGGAGGTCGAAGGCAAGATAGAAAGTCTTCTATTTATAACAGGGATTTCGTAGTAGCTTGAGTCACACGACGCGAAGGATGCCGTGGGTCAGGAAAATCGACCGTTACTTCTCGCGTCGTGTGAGGAAAAATGACCGTTACTTCTTCTAACGCCTTTTCTTCCGAGAAAAGCTCGTGTGATAATTTTTATTGATAATTTCGGTGATACAATCTATACATAAGTAATTTTACCGATACATAACTAAAGATAGAACTTCTCATTGAAGCAAAATAGAACGGCATGGAGATCACCGCGGCCTTGAAATCCATTGATTGCTACCTAATTGCAAGCAAGGCATTTCGCGTCGTGTGATATTTTTAATAAAAACAGAACATACATTGGAACAACAGGATAGATAGAAGCAAAAATAGAAAAACTTTTCTTTGAAGCAAAAATAGATAGATACAACGGCTAGGGATCTTCATGATCCTCTAGCTGATTTTCATGTCCTCGGCACCGCGTGGTAAATCAGCGTTCTCATCCTCCGCAGCTCGGGCTTCTTCTCCATATCTTCTAAGGCTGCAATCATGTGAGCGGTTTCAACCGCCTCGCCCTGCTGACTCGTCGCCTCTTGGTACATGGCGAATGTTTCCCGAGCTCAACGTCTCGCCGGTCGCCGGCTCCCCTCGTGAAGGCTAATCATCGACCGCCTCATTGTTCTCGGCGGACGAGGCGGTTGTTTTCATCATGGATCTCCTTGAATCTCTTCATCACCACTTTGCAAGGGTGATGTCCACGCAGCAGCTTCACGGGGGCTGGGGAGTGCTATCTTGGCGTGGTTAAAGCTAGAGGAAGATGATGATGCCATCGGGCGAGAAGGTGGAAGGCGGAAGCCGGAAGTAGAAGATGAGCGAGAAGGCGGAAGGCGACCGGAGGTCAGCGTGGACATTGGTCTTCTATTTATAACATGAGTCACCGCGAGTTGCTTCTCGCATCGTGTGAGGAATAAATAAATTAATTGTCTTTTTCCAATAATATTTCATTTCTTGAGATAGATATCACACGGCGAAAACCTAGATATGATGAAAAATCGGTGATGTATTTCATGATGTGAATAAATACAAATAAAATAATTTTTATTAGGAATTTGGGAAGGACAATCGTACATAAATAATTTTACCGATACAAGTTGGAAAACATATAACTTCCAATTTCTCAAGCTTAGTAAATCAATTTCATGCTCTTTCAATCCCCCCCAAGACCGATCCAACAAGGCAATGACTTCCATGTTATCGACCCCAGCTTCCAACCTTGGGTGAGTCAAGCCCGCTGACTAAAAATTTAACATATTGCTCGCCCATGAGGCCGGCTTGGTCGTCAAAATATTGTAACACAACATCCCCCGAATTGCTATCACCCTTTCGGTGTTTGATGCCAATTGGGAATGGTTCCCGAACATGCATAATGCGGAGGTAATAGACAAACTCTGCACCCTTTGGACTTTGAGAAAGTTCTGGCGAAGACGATTATCTCCCCATTAACGAATCTTGAGATATATCTTAACAATGTAGAGTCCTTCAATCTTTCCTGTCCCCCCGTGCATGTCGGCAAGAAAAATCATCTACTTCCCACAAATAAGAACCCTCAAGATTATCTTCTTCACATTTATCCTCATCTACCGGGCTTATCTTTGCCCGCGATTGGTGAAGGGCACATAAACCTGTAGATCCCGCTGGCGACTTTGCATGGAGACGCATGGAATTCTTCTTCCGTTGGTAGATTAAGCCTCATCTTGAGCAAATCGAGACTCCAGCCTCTCATATGCTTCTTTAAGCTTTATAGCATTGCGGTATAATTAGATACTTCAAACATCTCTTTGTCCAAATCCTCTTCAAAATCTAGGCCTAAGTTTACCCATTAGGCCAAAGTAATGATAAGCTTTCGTCTTCCCTAGCACACATTAAGTAACATAGGCGGGTTCCTCGGTATATCACTTAGCAATAAGTATTCTTTGCCTTCCACTAAAATTGGCGTTATGTCAGACAACTTCTTTTCATCCTCATCCCCATCCTCATCACCTTCAGAATCATCTCCCTCCTCTGGTTCACCCAAGGCCAGTGCGTCGAAGCTAAAACTCCTACATTCTTGCTCTTCTTCTTGTAGATCTATCTCCATTTCTCGTCATAGTCGGCATCATCACACATAACTGACCCCCTTGGCTTAAAGATTTCATTGTTTCCGGTGTATCTTGGTTTGGCGAAAGCGAGAATGCAATAACTAGCAAATGCAAGCGGCAAAGAGAAATAAGATACCTTCTTAAGCACAAGGGGCCGCAGCCGGGGAGGAGCCCGTTCGCGGCATTCTTGAAAAACATCTTCCCCGTTTGCAAATGGGAAGCGCCTCCTCTAGAGCTGGTTTTGGAATCCACGAGCCGGGGACATCACGCAAAGGGCGTCTTGGCCGAGACCAAGCGGTGCGGGTGAAAGCTAAAGCAACCTCGCGATAGCATCAAGCTCGCTCTTGTTTGCCATGATGTCCAACTCCTTGCAATAGAACGGATAAATCGCGGTCGGCGCCCAACTTCCTCGTTGTCATGAGGGGCGGATGCATACCATTCGGGGAGCTTCACATAACAATCCATGGCGAAACAAACGATGAAAACAAGAAGATGTTTAGGAGCGGTAAAGCGCTGTCACTTTTGAACTCAAGTAGCCGTTGTCGATTATGAAAGGGGACCACAGCCGTTGTGGGGGAGATTTGTCCGTTCACATTTTAGGGTTAGGGTTAGGGTTAGGGTTGGATCACACGACGCGAAGACTACTATGTGCAACAAAAAAGCACAATGCTTGTCTTTGCGGCGTCGTGTGATCCTCAATTATAACATTAAAAAAAAAAAATACAAAGTCTAAGCTAGGCTTCTAAGAAAGAAATGGACTAAGAGATTAAGCTTATAAAGCCATTGCATTAAGAAATATTATACATATGAAAAAACAAAAGGCACTTCACGGCCTTTTTTTTCTGGGGTCTTTCTTCTTGTTGTATTCAGCCATAAAATTTTGACCATAGTACTTTCGGGATCCCTTATCGTGAAGGCAGGCGCATGTCCTTGGGCATGACAGTCACCCGCTTGGCATGTATTCTTTGCAAAGTCGCGAGTCCTCGAAACATCCAGACACCAAAGCGCTTCCAAAGCCATTTGAAGAGCATTTAAAGCGATTGCTTGAATTACATGCTTGGTATGATGTATCGCACCACACTCTTGCGGAATCTCTCTCCACGAGCACGGCAAATGGGAGGCGGAATGACCATCTCGGTGCTCTTACGATACTTCTTAATCTCGCGGGCTCACCCCAATACCGGGCCGTCTTAAAACTTCCGGCCTCTACCCTCACCCACCCGGCATTTGGAGCACATTGCTCGGCCGACTCTTCGGCCGCCTCCTCCCCCCGACATCTGCGAGGGCCGTTCCTCGGCCCGACTCTTCCGGCCTCCTCCTCACATTCTGGTGCCTTCCCTTTTCGGCGTTGGGCCTCCTCCTCGATTTGAAGGTCACGGCACCTCCATAGGAGGAACATGAGGGAGCGGGAAAAGAGCAAGAAGAAGGCGGCTGCCCAATAATTAATCCGGCATCATATTACGCTGCTCGCCCGGTCTCTCACATTTTCATCCTCGTCTCGGCCAGTGCACCTCCCTACTTACTCCGGGCTGCTTCTCCGCGATGCATCATCGCGGTTTCTTTTCGGGTCTTACGGTAGGCATGGTGGGAGGAGAAGAATCTCTATCGAGAGACTTGAGTCGGATGAAGAAGGCGGACTAATGTAATCACTGGCCTTACACCACGGATGGATCCTTGCGGTTGCTTAGTTCTTGCCATGGCTTCTCGGCGGATGGCGCTTTATACTACTGAACAACGACAAAATAGACAACCGGCGGGGAGATAAATAGTAAAAAAGCGAAGTTAAAGTAAAATATGATGGTAACGTTTTTAAATAATTGTATTATGCGGAACCCTAAAAAAATATCGGACAAAATCACGGAACCCTAAAAACATCGGACAAAAACACAAATAAAAACCCGAGATTCAAAGCTAGCCGATAGACAATTTCTTGTTGATCGCGAACTCACTAAACTTTACATTTTCCTCTTGCCTGTAACCAACCCTAATGCCATCAATAAAATAATGGAAGTCATCGACAATTTCCTCTGTCTCCATTAGCACTCTTAGCTCGATAATGGCCATTAAACTTTCCATGGTGGCCGTATAAATGACTTCCTCCCCTCTCCATACTCGAATATCCACCGCGATCGGAGTGTCTATTATGGTCCTCAAACGGCTCCCAAAAAAGTTGTGCGACCTCTCTTTTTACTGTTTCCTTCGTTCTAGTTGACAATTAGCGTTATAAATATTGTTTTGGAAGAAAGTATCTGAACTTAAAGGAGGACTTAACTTCACGCGGACCTCGTTAGTTGACCGGATGATTAGGTGGAATCGAACATCCCGTCGGAACCAAAAATAAGCCATCCACAAAATCGTGGGGGGAGAAAAAGCATTATATGTCTTGAGCTTTTGAACTTCCTGCGCCATCCGGAATATGTTAGCAAATACCTCAAAGCGGTGTGAAGATTTTGAAACTCATCCTCACGCCTCCGTTTTCGGACATTCCCGCTTGCACCTCGTCGACCATGCATTTCTTCATTGCAATTACATTGTTCTCATTAGTCTGCGGGCTTACAAAGTTCACTTAAAGGGGCAATTCAACCGGCCTCAAGCTCGGTTTCGACCTTTACGTTATAATCATGTCCCAGTAAAACCGGATGCCTATACCCCCCAAGGTCACGGCATCCATACCTTGAAAAGGACAATTCCGATGTCTATGTGATACCACGACAAGTACACTACTAATACTTTTCGGCGGAATGACATCCACGACGTCGATAAACATAAACCTGCGCACAATAAATTTGTTTGTAAACACGTGTCAACGAAAGAAATGAAAAGATAAGAAGATCACCTGACGAAACTATCTCTACGCTTAAGTAGGCGACAAACTAACCCGGCGTCGTGTGATCCGTTTAAGGTGGTTACCATTTTCTTGCGGGCAATTTTGGGAAGTTTGTTTTTGGTGGAGATTAGCTCTTTGGCCATATCAGAAGGGGTATATGCATGTCGTATTGTTATACTTTCCACTTTCCGGCCGCTAGAATTCAACTTGAACTCTTTTATCCTACCTATCCAATGTGTCCGCACGTCTGATCGCCTTTGTCGCTTAACTCTATGCTCGCCCCTCGTTGATGGCGACATACTCACCCACGAACCTATTGAGACAAAACCTCCCACTTCTTGACCTTGGGAGTTAAGTAAATGGGGCAAGAACACGAAATTACAGGGAGACATGGATTGCGGATGAGGAGTGAAGGCGGAGAGGATGCAATGTAGAGGCCGGAGTGATCTGAAGTTTGGCGCCAAAATTTGACAAAGGGAGTTGGTGACGCCGACAAGAGGGCGGTCAAAGTCACCATTATTTTGGGCGGCGAAGCGACTCCCGAAAAATACGGGCCATTAAAATGGTTGCAATAAAAGCGCAGGCATCCCCTATGAAAATACGCCATGTGGATGCCAAGTAAGCCTGCTCATCCTTCTACCTGCCAAGTAATACTGACTTTCGTAAAAAAGGCGCAAACCTGATTGGTCCTGGCGAATCTGACGTGGAAATCTTTAGCCCAAGATAAGGGCCATTTTCAGACCCCAAATCCGCCCTAATGGCACACATCTCTACCAAGAAACGGAGAGCTATAGCTGCAATAAGGACAGGGTCCCACCATTTCAGAATTGAGACAAGCCACTGGGGTACAGATGGAGGGAAGGGAATCCCCCGGCATGAGAGATTATGCCAGTGCTGTCCCATGCAGATAGTAGAAGATGAACACCATGCTCAATAGGAATGTCCGGCATATGCACACATCTGAGCAGCTCATGCCGATCTCAGATGCTCTGAGATAGCAATTCATGAACTGCTGGCTTCGCCAATGGTTGCACGTCTCGCGTCCTACATTCTGCAAGTCTCCACCGTCAGGGAGTCCCTCACAGCACAGGGAATTTGAGCGCCCAGATAGGGCCTCTGAACGCCTACTACAAGGGTTTTTCCTCCCACATGGGGAGTTTTTTCGTCCCAGTGGTAGAGACACATTGTACAGGGTTTCTGTGATTTCTTTTGTGTTTGGATACTTTCCGATATATTGTATCTGTTCTGTCTCATAGGCCAGTTGGCCTCCATGGACGTTAAAATATACTTCCTTCCTTCCTTCCTTCCTTATAAATAAATTTATAATATTATGTGATCAGTTTTTCTGGTAGACAATCCAGTTCTAATGTGCCTTAATACTCATGGCAATGGGGTCGCAAAATCCGAGTAGGATTGAACCCTGTGCTGACACCTGTCACTTCCCTACAATCTGAAATGGAAAGAGAGATGCAAATTCTGGATTTGACTGGATATAACAGGTTCTAGTTTATTATCTTAATTACATTGAAAGAAAATTTCAACATTTTCTACATTGAAATCTTGGATCATAGTTTCACATTGAAATGTTTAACCACAATTTGCTCATAGTAAAATCATCAGACTAAAAATCCATCATGAAGTCGCATCGTCGTAGTAAATTTTGCACCTAAACAACATCTGATGTGTAATAACAAATTTGAAGTCAACTGATCAAATATAAAATTTAAAATTCAAATGTAGAATTCAAGCCTACCTAAAATTCAAACCTACCTAAAACTTAAACCTTTCAAACCTAAACCTAAAATTCAAACCTACCTAAAATGAAACTTACATTCAATCTGATCCTAAGCGCCAGAATTCTGACTTTGCTCATTTGAACCAATGCTTTCAGAATTCCTACATAAGAATAAGAAATTAGATCTCAAAGTTTAACAAATCGAAGTAAATTCACAAACTTACAATTTTTTTTGAAACAATTCCTGCTTCAGAGAGATTACTAACTTGAATTATGATCTTGTCAATTGTATTACCTTGAAATAACACTTCTACTAAAATAGGCATAAAAGGCATGAAGATGGCAAAATTTTTGGAATTTGCCATTTGTATCGTTGTAATTGGCACATCAAAATACATGACAAGTATATGCCATTTAAATGCCAATTATGTTGCCATTGTTGATCTTATAAATGGCACATAAATTAGTGTCATGCATGTGCCATTTAAGTGTGGTCTATGTTTTGCCATTTTGACATGCGTAAATGGCAAAGTAATAAGTGCCATGTAAGTGCCCCATAAGTGCTGCATGTTTGTGCCATTTGCGTGCCAACAAATGCCACCTGTTTGAGTGACTTGAATGTGCATTTATATGCGGGGTTCTTTTTGCCATTTTGAGCGACGTAAATGGCAAAGTAATAAGTGACACATAAGTGCCGCGTCTTTGTGCCATTTGCACAAGAACAAATGAATCTTGTCTAAGTGACTTCTATTCCATTTAAGTGTGATGGAACTTTTGCCATTTGTCTAATACAAATGTCATATATACAAATGTTATCTAATCATACAGGCAATATGCTTGTGATTTAAGTGTAACTATAAACACTCCATCCATTGTGGTATAATAGTGATATAGTGAAAAAACATAAGCACTCATTCGCTAAGTAGTAACTTCACTTTCTCCTTTATTTTATAAGATAGGATATTACAATGCTAGAACCTTAAAGTTGAATTGAATTGCAGTTGTGAAATACAGGATGTCATCATCAATGATCATAAATTTACTTTACACTTTCATCGTAAGTACTAACCCATCTAGGAGATGGGTTTCGAAGCACAATAGACCAATCTACGTTATGGGGATCATCAAAATAGAAAACCTGCATATATTTAGATGTATAAACATATAATTTCACGAAAAATTATTGCAAATAAGAAACTCTAATTGTAGTTTTACCTGTTGGACATGTTCTGGAAAGACAAAGGGTTGAGAATTTGAAAGGGTTGAGAATTTGAATTAGCTTTATATGCAGCTTTTGTAGTGTCCACTAGTTGAAAGTTGTACTTGTCAAATTTTGTTGATGCTCATTGTCCAATAATATCAGGCCCATACAAATGGCATTGCAAGAGCACCATATGCGATGAACCAAGGCACATCTCATGAAAAAAGGATTAGTAGATTAGTGTACTCGTATATTACAAGATATTTAGAAGCACTAATAGAACCTATAAAATCTATTGAATTTTGCCAAAATGCTCTATTTCAACTTCAATTGGATGCTTATCTTTAGCACTACTACGACTCTAGACTGAAATATTGCGAAAATGCCTGAATCTTGTGTCACTTGCTTTGCATCTAAGTCTTGCACTCGTAAATGCCAACCATATGCCCACATACTTTTATAACTTGTTTATGATGTATGATGTGTTCTTAGCGCCAAGGCTGCTTCCGGCCAGTTCATGTGACCCAGCTAGAGGTTTGGGCGGTTTCGGCAGGACCAAGGCTTGGTGATGACGGGCGAATCGGCAGCATACCATAGATGTTTCTAGCGTCTCAGCACTTCGATTCTTTCTCGGCATAGCCCTTTCTGTTAAAGTAGCTTCTGTGGCCAGGTCCTAGCATCAAACAGAATAAGAAATTAGAAATTGCAGATTAGTAGTTAAATATAGCAGAGTTCCAGATTTGACATCAGCAAAGGCTTCTGATTGAGCGGATGGCTTCCGATCCAGCCCGCCATGCCCTAAGCCTATAGCAACGAGTTACCTGATTCTGATTCTGTGGCGAGCGTCATCAGCCCAGTTACCTTTATCTCCAGTCCGGTCATCTTCACAGGCAATTCGATCTATTGTGGACACCCTCAGCTCGGTTACCTCCACAGTACAATGTAGTTCAACAACGGCAAGTCTTCACCCAGCCTGGACTGCTTAATAGCTCTTCTTCTAAGAGTCGACCCATCCAGCTCTATTTATACCCAACATCCGTCAGGCAGATTCCCTCTAGAGTTTTTTCCGTCATACCAAATAGTTCCCTAGGTCACACCATATCCAATAGGTTGTTCTGCTCTACTTATTTGCTTTGTTTTGCTTTTATCCTTGCACGATAGGTTGGGCTTTGTCCCTCTCTTGCTTTGCTTTCATCTCTTCTAGCCCAGCTTTCTCCTGCCACATCTACGAATCTGTCTGTCCCAATCAAGATTCCAGATGACTCGGAAAGCCAAGGCTATGGCAAGAAAGCCAGTGACGGCTGAGGCCTCTCCGCCATCCCCAGTAGTCGAGCCAAGCCCAGTGCCTGTCAGGATCTTCTTCCTGCAGATGCAGCCCCAGAGACCTCTCTTCCAGCAGATACAACTCCAGGGACCTCAAGCATGCCTCAATCTGCCCCGCTCACATTTCATGCCAGGCTTTAGCAGATTTGGCCCGCCATCATAGATACAGAAACATCTGTGGAAATGCCCAGAGATAACTGGATACAAGTTCTTGCAATCATGAAGGATTTGATGGAGGAGTATGTCCGCCTTACTGGTTCACCCACAGCATCAAACACGCCCGTACACACACCGAAAGCAGACGCCATGTTACAGACTGAGGTTGTAGTTGAGGATATCCCAATGCAAGAGGCGGCCAAAGAGCCAGTAGTGGCAGCTTCAGATAGCACACAGGCTTTAGATGGTGCAGGTAGTCCGGCAGCTTCAGATAGCACACAGGCTTCAGATGGCGCATGTAGTTCGGGTTCGGACCCGTCTGGGCAAGATCGGCATTTGAACCTGCGCCTCGTCGGGGTCCAGGAGACAGCGTCTGGTTCAGATACTGATGTAGCTGCACACTTCTTTAGAGACATCACGTATATTCAGAGCCCAGGAACTTTTACTGCCCAAAGAGTGGGGCCTGACAGGCCACACCATCTTCTGGTACATTTTTCAACATCCCGGGATAGGTTGTATGTGTTACAGCATGGGAGCCACTTGAAGGGCACTCTCTTTTCGGTGCAAGAGGACCTCTCTGCAGTTCAGTTAACTCGACGGCGTATATTGTTCCGTCCCATAAGCTTGAAGAGCTTCTAGTGGACGTTAAACTTTTTATCTTATCTTATCTTATCTTCAACTTCAAAAGCAAGATCAAGCAACAACGGATCTACTTGTTGAACCATACGCGGAACTTCAATTTTAAGCCACTCTGGAAAGTTCATAACTTGCTCCCTTGGCCACTTGCAGCCAGACAAGATACCATGTTGTGATTGCTCGTATATTTTCTGTTATAAACAAATTGAAAGTCAACTTTCTACATTAAAGCACACATCACCATCTAAATTATAAAATTGAAATATTTACAACCTCCATGTGTCAAATGATGGTTGATTGCTAGAATGCATTCATGTGCTTGTTGTTGCAATGATAAATCCAGCTTTATCAAAGCACCTTTACCCTCCAAGACCTCAGATGTGTTATGCTCCACAACACCATCATATTCACCTAAAAATTCAATATTTCTATCCTCTTTCATGGTAATTAGAGTCATTGCTTCATTAATTATGTATCCTTCAGCAATGGATCCCTCTGGATATGCCATGTTGCGAACATATTTTTTGAGATGTTTCAATAATCTCTCAATGGGATACATCCATCATGCAGTCACAGGCCCACAAATAGCTAGCTCTTCTACGAGATGTATGATGAGATGTGTCATGATGGAGAAAAAAGATGGTGGAAAATGCTTCTCAAGCAAGCATAACTCATTCACAGCTTCCCTCTTTAAGTTACCCATCTCACTTAAATGAATCTCTATTGCAGTAATTTGCTTAAACAAAGCACTGAATCTTAATATTGACATTCTTTCTCCTTCTCCTAGGCAACCACATATAGCCAAAGGAAGGAACTGCTGAAGAAGAATATGATAATCATGTAATTTCATGGATTTCAGCTTTCCATTCGCAGTGTTTGGGGTCTGGGTTCGGGAACTCCTGCAAGACAGCCCTCTGTGAGGACCCGTGGATCTAACAGGAGAATCCGGGGGACTATGTCACGCGGGATTTGCAAGAAGAGAACAAGAAGAAGAAAACAGAACAAAAGAGAACAATGAGAGGAAAATGATAAGCTTCCTTGATATCAATGATGAACATACATGAGCTCTCGCAATCGAGAGAAGACTGAAAAGAGACAAGACTCAAAACTCATCTCCAAATCATGTGCTAGCTCTACTCATATATATAGTACAATGGCCTTTGGCCCAATATAGACACTCTGACTGATCTCGGTGCCAACTCCTGGAAGGAGGCCTAATTTGCAGGAATGCTGGCGGTGCCTCTTGAAGTGCCTAGAATCACGCTGACGCTGACGCTGGTGGCAGACGGGTCCGCCACTTGGCTGAAGGCGCTTTTGGCCGGCCCCCTTTGACTGCGTGGTCTGCCGCTTGGTCTTCTAGCCGGGCCTTTCATGGCTGACCCGTGGTTGACTGTGGATCCTTGTTCTTGACCTGGTCCGTCGTATGCATGAATAGTCCTGTACCAGGAGGTACAGGACTAACACTCCCCCCCACCAAACGACACTCAGAGTGAAGAAAAGGAGGAAGTGTTTCTGAGGGCGGGAAGCCATCAGTCTGAAAGTGATCCTCACGGGAGTGAGGACGGGCATCATTATGGTACGTGCTAATGAGATCCTGGCGTATTTGAAGAGCGTGGGGAGTGTTGAGCCCAAAGGGGCGGGGATCGGCAATGAGAAAAATGAGAGCACCATGTCTTCAAAGGCAAAGATGGGCGCCGAAGAAACAAACCGCACTCCATGAGTAGGCAGTCTGAGACCGGCGGCACCGACGCCGGCATTCGGATTGCGCAGGAAAGATGGGACGCCCGATTTAAAGAGCTGACCGGATGCATTTGAGAGCAAAGACGTAAAACCGCCTTTGTCGGTGGACTGAAGGATCTGGTGAGGTGGCAGCATTCTGCAAGAAGATATCAAGACCATGAAGAGCATCAGCAGGGCGTTGCCAACCACACTCATTGGCAACATAGATCCAATTGGTGGTGTTATCAAGGGTAGCACCATCCTCCCAATTGGAGCGGCGAACAAAACGGGGATCCCACCCGAGATCCGTCGAGATCTGAGGTGGAGTCCATCCAGCATGGCCATCCATGACCTTGGTCCAAAAGGGGAGACGCCAATCAGAGGTCAGGAACCTGGGGCGTGGAGGAACACCCAGGGAAGCATAAGGAGAGGGGATCATGCCCGTATGGCGTGGCTCAAGCCCCTCAATTCGAGCCCGCTCCCCCAATTCCCGCATCGGACAAGAGCCGGATCAAGAGCTTTGCACGTTGTGCAAAGGGAAGATCCTCGGGATGTCCCAGATACTTCCTTATTTGTTGCAGCGCTTCAGCTTGCCAGAGAGGCAAATGATGAGCAAGCTCAGACATATACTCTTGATGAAGAGCATGTGTCTGATCATGATCAGACAGATAGGGGTTGTTATCCAAAAGCAACCATTGAAGTGTGGGATCACCCTGAAAGTTCTGATGTGGCCCATCTCGAAATTTGTCCTGTGTATCAGCCAGATAGAAATCATGAAAAATGTACGCCATTGGCTGTACAACTCTGAAGGTGATCATATCCGGATCGTCACAGTGAATGAGATCAAAGACTAAGAGGGCGCAGAATAAACCTTTGTCTTCAACAGAAAGGTCTGGCCAGATCCGAAGAAAATCGTTAGTGCGCAGGGGAACATCAACGGGACCATCAGCTGTATGCCACTTCAGAAGAAAGAGGTGGCGGCGGGCAACCACATAATCCAGATAACTGGAAGGAATAGGGAAGTCAACAGGCAGGTTGAGAGCAATGGTAACATAGCCTTCAAGTTTTGTCTGAGCCTCATCAGCAGACTGAATAGCTTGCTCTAGATGTTGTTCGAGGTCACGGATCCGGTGGTCCTTTTCTAACAGAAGGCGTGACTGGTCACGGACCCATTTCTGAGAAGTCGTGACATGTGAGGAGGATTGCCCAGGAGCATTGAGTCGAAGCACGGCAATCTCAGCGTCATCAAGAATTTTCTGTTTCTGCACCTCCGTAAGCTAGTGGTGAGCTGAGAGGTTTGCGTGGAAAGCTGAGCTTCCAAAGAGGCAATTTGAGCGTCACGCGCCGTAAGGTCTTGCGCTTGAGTGTTGTAATTCCGAGAGAGTTCTCATCTGGCCGCGGTCGAAGTTTGGCAATATCTTTATCTTTGGCAACCAAAAGAGTCTCGTGTGCCTTGACCTGCTCCAATAATTCTTGAATGGTAGTCTGCAATTGTGCCTGCTGATCGGCAAGCAGAGTATTCTCATGTTGGGCAGCCTTGAGATCTTCACGTACCTGTAAAAGAGCCCCGTGCTTGTCTTGAAGCTGGGTCTCCGAGTCCAACGCGCGGTAGCTGCATGAAGGTCACGCGGAACCGTCGCCGAGGCCTCCAGGGGCGCTTGAACCCCATTCGTGAGAGCTTCCCGATTCTTGTAACTTGAGAGCAAAGCTGAACATCCCCGCCGATACTGATACAAAAGCTGTCGAGGGTGCTGTGGTGGTGGAGCCTGCTGTTGCCTTGTTTGTGATGTTTGAGAGACATGATGTGAACTGGAATGCTTTGATTCTGTAGCGGAGGAGGAGACGGTGACATGTGAGTGCGGAATTTTGACATGACCAGAAGAAGAAGGGCGTGAAGTGCCGACTTGGTAAGTCTGAGGAAGGGACCGCTGAGTGGAATCATGAGAATGAGAAGGTGTGGGAGGAAAGTAATGACAGATGAGGGCTTGAAGATGGCCTCCCACGGAAACTTCAGAGATAGAAGTGGCAGCCCGAAGACGGTCAACTTCTTGGAGAAGGCGGTAGAACAACAATTGGGGCCAATCAATGTGGTGGTTGGAGCGAGTAGCAGTGATCACCATATTATAGAAAGGCTTATTAATATGGGTGTTCTTGATAGAATACCCAAGGAACTTGCGCCACAGAAACTTAACAAAAGTTTCATGGGGCTTGTCAATATTTGTCAGGCGATGCACGTTGGCTTGATAAGCAGGAGCACCAAACTCAGTGACATCGAGATCCTGTATGGCAGACCAAGATAAACAAGGGGGTTGCAAAGGGATATGGAATACCTCAGAAATTAGGTGCTGGGTCAGCGAAATGGTGGTGCCATCGACCACTGTAGTGTATCCTTGCGGGCTGTTGACGATGTGTGCGAGGAACTGCTTCAACTGGTCTGGATTTGGAGTCGGAAGTTTCATTTGTGAGAATTCGTAAAGCTTCTGGCGTTCTGCGACTTCACGATTCGGGCCAACAAGGGCTTCACGGAAAGTGGGCGTCAAGAAAGATACTGACTCGAAAAGAGCCGGTTCCCTGGGAGCAGTGGCTTGAAGGGTAGGAAATTTTGGTGCAGCCATGGCAAAGAGCTTCGGAAAAGAACGGTGATGCAAAGGTGAAGAGCGGAGACGAAGGCGCAGAGAGACGAAAAGGTTTAGGGCGAGCAAATGTGGGCGAAGGGGCATAATGAGGGCGAAGCTGCAACCGTTGATGGTGCCAGGTGTCGAGAGATGCCAAGGAGGCGATTGAGAGGCAAAAATTTGGCTAAGTCCCCAAACAACAAAGGGAGAAGCAATGAACGGTGGAGATGAGACGTGAGAGAATGATCGGATGTGACAGGTGGCAAAAGGACGCACATTAATGTTTGACGGGCATGAAAAGAAGGAATGGCATTTAATGCTGGCAACTCGAAGTGGGATATCATTAAAACGATTGTGTCAGAAGGTACCATGGCTAGATATGCGGCGGGAAAGAAGATTCCCCTTATAGAAAGAGCCTTGCATTGCAACCACGTTAGCAAATGTGCTGATTGGTCCACGTCGACAGAGGAGGCTTCGGTTGGCTATATAAGACGAGCAGTGGTAGAAGCCAAGACACCCGATGGCGCTCAGTATGTCTGCTGCTGGTTTGTACGATAAGTGCACTATGCCCTCCAATTGCCTGGAGTGGATTACTTGTAAAATGAACTGCCTGGACCTCTGGCGATGCCACAACCGTGGCATTGCGATGGACGGCTGGTGTGCCGGCATGGCTGAGCATGCCGATCCCCATACAAATGGGATGGAGGTGATTCTGCACCTGCGCTGGGACCCTGAACAGAACGCATACCACATCCTGCGTATCACCTCTGCTCCGAACCCGGAGTAGAGGGTGTTTCTTCTTAGGACTTAGAAGATAGGGCTCTGAGCCCGTTTTTGTATACAGGGCAGTGCCCATAGCGGAAATAACTGGGCTGTGCCCACATTTTGTAAAAAAATTCCACCTATAATATAATTATGCCGCTTGTTTAGTCACTATCTGTGGTGTTGGTGTCTGGAACAGCATCTGTTTGTTGATTTTCACTTTCTGTGGTATGAAATGTTTTGAGGCGAAAGCCATTAACCAGTGTAGGTAATGGAGTGCCATCTAACTCAGCCAGCTGGAAAACGCTGGGTTTCACCACTTGCACAATTTGATAAGGGCCAAGCCATCGAAACTTTAGCTTACCCGGAAACTTTTTTGTACCGAGAATCATAAAGAAGAACCAAATCTCCTTCGTTGAATGTTTTTGTCTTCAGACGTTTATCATGTAAAGATTTTTGCAACTGTTGTCCATGAACCTTCTCAGTTCATCCAACTGTTCCAATTGATAAACCCTTTCTTTGAGTGCAGCAGGTGGATTATGGGCGGTAGCCAGTTGAAAACGGAGAGTTGAAAGGATGTATTCAAACGGCATGAGAGCTTCTTGACTATAAACCAATTTGAAAGGAGTGCATGACCTGTAGCTATTTTGAAACAAGTATTGTAAGCCCAAAGAACAGTAGGAAGCTTTGTTTGCCAGTCAGTGCGAGAAGCGTCACAAATTTTCTTGAGAATTGTAACCAGAGTTTTGTTTGTGCTTTCTGCCAACCCATTCCCTTGAGGATAGTAAGGTGTGCTCTTGTGATGATGTATCAGGAGATAATCCGTCAGCTCCTTGATGGTATGATTGATAAAATGGACACCACGATCACTGACTAGCTCCGTGGGGCAGCCGAATCGCGTGATGATTTGTTGATAGATGACCTTGGCTGTGCTTGCCGCAGTGTTGTCTGGAAGTGCGCAAGCTTCCGCCCATTTGGTAGCGTAGTCAGTGAGAACCAGAATGTAGCGGGCACGGGTGTGCCGCGCAGGAGGGTCGATGGGTCCCACAAAATCCATTCCCCATTTGCTGAAGGGAAGTGGCGTGGCAACCGGCGTCAAGGGAAGAGCGTCACGGGCCGTGGGCCGTCCCACACGCTGGCAAGCATCACACGTCGGGGCGTGGGCGTGGCGCGCCTTTGAAGAGCGGCCAAAAATAACCAGCAAGAAGGATTTTTTGCGTCCGGGGTGTCACCATGAAAATGACCACCACCGAGCCCTTCATGGGCTTCTCAAACAATATCTGGGACCTCATGAGGGAGAACACAACGTCGAAGGACGGTATCCTTACCCTTTTTGTAAAGATGGCCTGCAACCATGGTGTAGTCACGGACCTCGCGGAGAAATTGGTGTCGTCGGGATTGTCGCTTGGAGAGAGAGAGCGTGGCGCCCTCCGGTGGAAGGGGCTGTGAGGAGATATCACTGAAAAGTCATGGAACCAATGTGGTGTTGCCGCGACCGTAAAGAGTTGAGCGTCCGAAAGGCGCGGAGACTCCAAAGGAGGGATCATCCGTGTGGATGCGGAAAGATAATCCGACAACATGAGATTTTGCCCGCCTTTGTGAACAATTTCAAAAGGTGCAAATTCTTGCAGAAGAAGGACCCAACGAGCTATGCGGCCCGTGGGCGTGGATTTGTTGATCAAATAAAGAAGTGTTTGGTGGTCAACAAAGAATTTGATCTGACTGCCCAAAAGATAGTGACGGAAGCGCTGGACACAGAAAATTAAACCCAAGGCTTCACGCTCTGTGGCAGAGTAGTTGTGCTCAGCAGAATTGAGTTTTCGGCTGGCATATCGGTTTGGTTTGTCAGTGTGCGCATCATATTCTTGAGAAAGAACAATTCCAATAGCAAACGCCGAGACATCGACATGAACATGAAAGGGTTTGTCCCATTGAGGAGGAACAAGAACCGGGGCCTGAGTAAGCAAGAGCTTCAACTGTTGGAAAGCAGCATCCGCCTGGGAATTCCAAGCCCAGGTGGATTCATCACCCGTGAGTTTATGAATGGGATCTGCAATGGCTGCAAGTCCAGGAATGAAGGTGGAGTAATAATTGACCTTACCTAGGAAAGAGCGTCTCTCCTTGATATTGGCTGGTGCTTGAGCCTTGAGCACACAACTGATTTTGGCAGGATCCGTGGTGATACCTGCTTTGCTGACAACGTGTCCCAACAGAACACCTGAAGTGACGCAAAAGGTGCATTTCTCGGGATTGAGACTAATGCCGGACTCATCACATTTCTGAAAGACGAGTTCCAATTTATCCAAATGGTCAGCCATGGAACTGTAGGCAGAGAAGTCATCTTGAAAAATTTGCAAGAAGGGATTTTCCTTCATAAAATCATGAAAGACTGAGAGCATGATGCGTTGAAACGTTGATGGAGAGTTTGATAATCCAAAAGGAACCACCTTGTAGGCAAAAGTGCCCCACGGGGTGGTGAAAGTAGTCTTGAGTTGATCAGATTCTTTGATTGAGATCTGATTGTAGCCCGAAAAACCATCCATGAAGGAGTACATCTCATGTCCAGCAACCTCTTCCAGAACCTGGTCTGTGAAGGGAAGTGGAAAATGATCACGCTCCGTGGCCTGATTGAGTTTTCGGTAGTCCACGCAAACGCGGATCTTACCATTGTGTTTGAGTGCAATGACGATGGGGCTCACCCATTCAGAATGTTTGACCTCATAGATCAAACCTGCAGCAAGAAGTTTGTCAATTTCCGCCTTGACGCGATCACGGTAATTGGGGTTGAGCCGGTACTGTCGTTGCTATACTGGACGTGCATCAGATTTGGTAGGAATGGTGAGTTCCCCCAAGGCTTTGTTGATCCCCCGAAGATCTCTGTAGCTCCAGGCAAAAATGTGTTTGAACTTTTTGAAGAGCGTGACGGCCTTGTTACGATAGGGTTTCGGAAGATTGGCAGCAATGCGGACAGGCTGATTGTTGCCTACGTCCACAATCTCGACTTCAGGAGTCTGAATATGTGGGATAACTTCCGTGTCCTGGACAATATGAGCAGGAGGTTGAAGCATGACAGGATGCGTGGCACTCTGCGTGGTGAAGAAGAGAGGTTGCTGAGTTTCATCAAGCAGAGGTTGCTTCATGACAGCGTGTACATCTATAGGAGCTGCAGGAGGTGCAGCATCTGAAAAGTGATCAACACGTTGGATGCGATTGCAAGGAGCCAGGTAAGGGTCAAGCAAGGCAGCCACAGCCTGGTCCTGATCAAGAGTCATTTCTCCCCAAGGATCAGCATATTCGGGGTAGGATGACAGAGGCAGACTCGCAGGTGGAGCCTGAACTTGATAGATATTCTGTGCTTCCTCGGAATCGGTGTCGGAGAGAGAGGGTTCAGCATTGTCGACGGAAATGATTTTGCCTGTTTCCAAGTCCATGGTGGCATTGAGGTGACCATCTGTGATAACTAACTGATCCGTGGCCCAGTAATGGATACTTTTGGCCTGGCGGAGAAAAGGTCTGCCGACCAACATTTCATAATCACCTGGATCTTCTCCAGCCTTCCAAACACCAAATTCCAAGGGGAATCGGAGATCACCAATGTTGATGTGAAGAAGAGGCGTGACGCCTTGAGGTCGCGTGATATGGCCATTGGCCAATTTGATGTCATATGGGGCACGATAGAGTTGTTTGATGCCCATTTGTTTGCGGAGTTTATCCGTGATGAGATTAACTGCGCTACCTCCGTCAATTTGAACATGGTTGACTTGCTGATTGCCCACCGTGGCATGTACCGTGGGTGTAGAGGTAGCAACAGCCCCAACCAAAACAGTCGGGAGTGGTAACTGGTCCTTGAGAGCAGGACAGAGTTTCAAAATGGTTGCAAGACCTAGAGGAATTTTGATTTTTGCCAGCTCCTCTTGGAGTTCCAGAGGCACATGAGAAAAAGGATCTGCTGGATCCACGGGTGCTGGAGTGCGTGGTAAGGAAGCAGCAACTTCTTTGAGTAGGTCAACCTTGGCAGCTATATTTGGATATGTCTGAGAGCGTGGAGGTTGAGACGTGGAAGGTGCGTCTTATCTTTGTTGAGCTCTAGTGGTGGCATGAACATTAGCCAACGTGCGGCCTTCAGCAGCTTGCATGAGGTTCAGAATGCTTTGGCGAACTTTAGGCATGACATGCGGCATGAGTTTCGCCAAGTCAGGTGCAAAATGGACCTTTTTGTCTTCTGCATGAGGAATTGTGTCGACTGCAAAGGCAGGTTGCGTGCCATTAGGAATAATGGTTAAGGGACGTGACGCCCTGGTCTGGCGTGAAACCAAACCAACCCAATTTGACGGCTGGACTGGAGGATTGAGAGCTTGAAAAATTTCTTCCTGTGCCTGTTGATCCATCTGAGGTTGATTTGCAGGAGCTGGTTGATAGCGTGTTTGCTGAGGCGCGCGAGGTGGCTTCCGAAGAACCGGACGCGGGCCTTGTTTGCCATTGGCAATCCAAAGTTGGTAAGCCGTGAGGCGTACCGAGGTGGTCTGATTTGTGCCAGGAAGCTGCACCTGAACTTGTGGAAGTTGAGGACATGCCGTGGTGGTATGACCCCATTCTTGACAGTGATAACACTGAGCTCTAGAAGGATCAAAAGGGGGGCGTGTGTTGGGTCCCCGTTGTTGCTCTGTTTGCTGATAGAGTTGATTGGGTTGAGCCTGCAGTGGTTGCGGCTGATAGTGGGATTGTTGCTGAGGGGTTGTTTGCACTTGATAAACCAGGTGTAGGATGAGTGCGAGTGCACTCTTCCGTGGCATGATTGCACATGTTGCATCTTTTACAATGAGGCGGGCCATTGGTGGAGTTGCACTCATTCGCCAAGTGGCCTTGATATTTGCAGATATGGCACCAGATCTGACTGCACTGCGGATTGGCGTGTTGAGGTTGGACAGCAGTCTGTGGAACCATGACGGGAGGAATGAAAGGGAGCTCCTGAAGAGCCACGCCACGGGAGGAAACATTGACTGAGTGATTGACAAGGTCGATGGCCTGCTCCAAAGTCTTCGGGCGTAGGTATTCAGTCATGAGTCGGATAGCTGGAGGAAGTCCTTGGAGAAACCAGACCAAGATCTGGCTCTGTGTGGGGTACTCCTTGAGTTTGCTGAGCAGAATGTGAAGACGATCTGCAAAATCCCGGACGGACTCCGTGGGCTCTTGTTGAAGGTCATTGAGTTGCTTGAGATGAAGTTGATCATCATCCGTGGTCCCATAGTGAGAAAGAAAAGCAGTTTTCATTTCGGACCAATCTTGTTTCCAGTGGCTTTTGTTGGACATGAGCCATTGATGAGGAGAGCCACGCAGTGTGGTGGAAAAGATGTGGAATTTCAGTTGAGGTTGCGCATGACCATTTAGGACAGCCAGAGCCTCAAATTCTTCCATGTGGGCCTGAGCACTTTGGTCTAATGGTTTGCCTTTCGTGTTGCCAAAGGTAGGATAAGTCAGCTTAAGGGTCTGAAAGGTAGAGGTAAAAGTGCTGGGCTGGACAGGAACATGATAGTGAGGATATTGAGGTGGAGTTGGCGGTGGCATGGTGCCTGAAAGACCCTGATGAAGGGGTTGCTGAGGTGGAGGTACTGGAGGTGCCTGATCATTGGTTTTGAGGTCTGTAAGGTTGTAAACAGGAAGAGTGGTGGGAAATGTAGGGAAGGGAAATTCCTGGGGAGGAGCAAAAGAGACATGTGGATATCCCCGCCCACCCGTAGGAGAGATGATGGTTGTGAAGGCAGAGGCATATGGCCGTAAGACCGATGGATGAAGGCATGTTCGGGGTATGAAAGTAAGGTTGAGCAGTTGAGCCGGATAGGGCTCCCCGATAGTGATGAGGAGACCGAGGCTGTGAGAGCAATGTTTGCACGCTTTGAGGCGGAGAATTTGGACGAGACATGACACGAGGGTGGGTGGCGCCGAATCGAGCCCCTAGACCCAATGTGGCCTCCCTCAATGTCATAAGCAGATCCATACATGTCACGCAACAACAGCCCTTCGATGATGGCGCCCAAGCCAGACGCCGTCTGGGGAAAGAAGTTCTTCCGGCGCGGAAGTTTCTACGCATGCATATGGCGCATGTAAGAAAGGAAAATCGAATCGCACCCGGCAGCGCAAAGGTTTGGGGTCCGGGTTCGGAACTCCCCGCAAGACAGCCCTCTGTGAGGACCCGTGGATCTAACAGAGAAACCGGGGGACTATGTCACGCTGGGGTTGCAAGAAGAGAACAAGAAGAAGAAAACAGAACAAAAGAGAACAATGAGAGGAAAATGATAAGCTTCCTTGATATCAATGATGAACATACATGAGCTCTCGCAATCGAGAGAAGACTGAAAAGAGACAAGACTCAAAACTCATCTCCAAATCATGTGCTAGATCTACTCATATATATAGTACAATGGCCTTTGGCCCAATATAGACACTCTGACTGATCTCGGTGCCGACTCCTGGAAGGAGGCCTGATTTGCAGGAATGCTGGCGGTGCCTCTTGAAGTGCCTAGAATCACGCTGACGCTGACGCGGGCGGTGACGGGCCGTCACTTGTCTGAGCGGCGCCTTTTGGCGGGCGCTCCCTTTGACTGCGTGGTCTGTTGCTTGGTCTTCTGCTGGGCCTTTGATGGCTGACCCGTGGTTGACTGTGGATCCTTGTTCTTGACCTGGTCCGTCGTATGCATGAATAGTCCTGTACCAGGAGGTACAGGACTAACACGCAGCACATTTTTTGAAGTTAGAGGACAATCTCATAGGAGGTTTCACACTTTGTATAACAGCAAAGAAAGCTCTTTTTCTTCTTTTGTAAGGACGCATGGAGCATGAGGTAAAATCACTTTACCATTTTGTGATTGAGGCCAAAGCGACTCTCGAATTCCAATCTCCCTCATGTCTTCTCGCACCTTTTCGTTGTCCTTGTCAGCATCTCCAAGTATTGTCTTAATTATATTTTTTGCAACATTTTTCTCCACGTGCATCGCATCTAGTGTGTTTCGAATAAGAAGATGTTGTAAGATGTAATAGAAAATAAGATAATTACACGTAAAGGTATAAGTTCCTATGTACATATACAAGCATGACATACCTCCCAATAAGGAAGCTCGTAAAATATAGAAAGACGTTTCCACCCCGTCCTCTTCGTTGGATCATCATTTGCATCATCAACTTTCCTTTTTTGTTTCAATTCTTTTCGAAACAACTCCTTTCTATCCCATTCTTTCTTTTCCATTATCCAGTTTTGTATATCAGTAGGCTTCACAAGATTTGGAGCTGTCCCAACTTCAATTTTCCCCTCAAAAGCTTTCATTTTTCGAAAATTATGATCAACAGGGAGATATCGGCGATAGCCTGCATAAATAAATTTTTTAAGACTGCTAGACTTGCGAACATGAATATCCGGTCCACAGTGGGGACATGCTCGATATCCATGGGTTACACAACCTGCCAACAAACCATATGTAGGAAAGTCATGTATAGTCCACATGATAAGGTAAATTTCCTCTCCAGAGTTGGCTTGCTGAAGTCAAATGCCTGTACTCAGGAAGCAATAATATCAACATAATAAAATGTGGCTTTGTGGCTAACCATGGTTCAATATTGTAAAATAACAGGCCAAGTACTCCAGTTATCTCATTTCACTAAACGAGCTTACACCATCAAATGCCAAACCAAACGTGATGTTGCGAGGGTCTTCAGCAAAGTCAGGCTACATGTTGCCGATGTGCTGCCATGCTCGTGAATCGGAGACATACCTACAAATGCCATCTTTGCTTACATTGTTGGCATGCCATGTCATGTATCTTGCCATTGATAGACATTCATACAGTTGTAATAGTCAGGGTATGACAGGGAAGTAACGCACAACTTTACGTGCACTAGGTTTGCCTTTTTGCTCCATCGGCTTTCTTGCCATTTTTCATTAGGGCAAGACTCAAGATTAGCATACTCCCCTCTGTAAAGAACACAATCATTTGGGCAAGCATGGATAGATCATATTCCAAACCAAGTTCCTTCATCAACGTTTGTACATAATAAGATGAACGTGGCAGTACGTTTCCCTTGGGTAACAAATGTCCTCCCAAAACTTTTAGAAGGTCATCAAGACTAGCATTTGACCATCCATGCATAGTCTTCAAATCAAGAATCAAAAGTATAGCAGATAATATGTTCAATGAGCTTCCATCATATAATGGCTTTAATGGATCACTAGTGCTGTCACGTAATGGATCTCCATCCGTTATCTGATCTCCATTAGTTATTTGATCTCCATCACTTAGTGGACTTCCCCTTACATTGCTATTTGGAAAATCATCCCTAGCACCTTCCAAAGGTACGTGACTTTTATAATCATTATCAATTGTCATGAAGGTATCTTGAATTGTTTGAGACACAATAACTTCACATCTAGTGTCCTGCAAAATTGTAATTTTAAACCAGACGTACGCTAAAAGATAAATAAGGAATTTTTAAGGGTCTCTCACCTCTTTTAATTGTCGACTCCAACCATTACATTTCAGATGGAGATGGATGTCATCAAGTGAATTCAATCTGTTTCCATTGCATTTTGTACATGGGCATTCCACAGCTGAAACTCCATCTTTTATAGCTTGGCACTTTAATTCTTCAAAGGTTTGGAGCTCACCAACACGATCCATTGAAATTTATTTCTATATATTATTAATAAATTTAGGTAATTAGCAAGTACAACACATATACATCAAGTCTAGTATAAAGTGTAGCAATTTAGGTAAAGCCATTAATCATAACAATATAATTAACTTGCTTCAACTCTATTGTGATCAATTTCAAAATGTGCTTTTGCCATTAATCTAACTAACTCATCTTCCACAATAATGCATTACTCAAAAACATCTCTAGGTGACTAAATTATCCTTAATGTGTAATGTTATGCCCCTAATCTAAGAATTTTGGATGCACAATAAACAAAATAATAGATTATATGGACAATGTAGAACAAATTTATTCACGAAATGATCTTAAAACAATTTTATGCATAACAACCTACTCTATTCTGTTTATTCGATATTAATGTTTTTTTCACTAAAACTTGAACTACTACCAGTAAATCATACACAAAAAAACAAAAGAAACAAAAATGAGGGAAAATGGAATTTACCCGCAAACGCAAATTTCTTGATCCAAACTCTCTCTTGATCTGAGAAATGCTGAGCAGATTGTTTTATTGGAGATACATGAAATGGATTCTGACGAGCCTATGGATCATTCAAGCTCAGAACAAGATAATGAAGATGATGATTTTCAGATGAGGCAAGGTGCAGTCAGTGAAGTGGAGATGAGGAGAGTCTTGAGGATGAAGTATGTTCCCTAGCTCCAAAATGACCTATGTTGAAGAGAAAGAAACTTGTTAAAAAGAAGAAGATTAGCACTCGGAAGAGAATTGAGGCATACAATCGTCCATCGACTCAGGAAATCTTGGATAAAATCATTACAAGAAGCATTCCCATATCTGACACCAGTTTTACGCAAAATGTGGAAAATAGAGGCGGTAAATTGCTTGCAATTCTATTTTTAGAAATGTTTTTAAATTTGGTAGATACTTAATTTGCTTTCCTATGTGTCTTTCTGCCTTTTTCTTAAGAAAATTTGGGCGCCCCCTTTAGTATCTGGTCCATTCTTCACAAATAGGCATTATTGAGGTGCACACAGCCCGGCTGGACTTCCTACTTGATTGCTTCTCAGAAGACCTTTGCTCTGAAGCCCTTTGTTGTGAAATTGATTTATTATGGTTGAAAAATTCATAATTCTTGTATATATACATGAAGTCCAAGGTTTCATCAGTTTACATACTTGCACATGCTAGTTTCAAGGAAATCTTTGGATGCACACAACAAAGGAGCGGATGCACACAACAAAGGAACATCTCCTGAACGACCAACAAAAGATTTTTGAATTCTTCTTAATTTGTGTCATTGCATTTGTTATACAGTAGGTAATAGAGAATCTAAGAAGGAATGGCAGCATCTTGATTAGTCCTTCTGTCTCCTGTAAGTGCCACAGCCTCATACCTTCATTTCCATTTCCATGAAGAACCTGAATGCCTCTTTGCCATCATCTTGTCGGGCATAGCCAGCAATCATAGAGTTCCATTAGCAATCATAAATTTCCCAGGCTATGCTAGCGGAGATGGGGCTGCAACAATTGTATAGGTTCAGACCTTTAACCATAGGTCTTGCCAAACAATTGGATGACATGCTTTATAGTACTGGTAGCACTGGCTACAACATATCCACAATCTGATCTTTATTCCCAATCAATTAATGCTATTAATTGATAGATAAGTCTATTAACATGAGATGCTGGTTGCAATATTTAAGCATGACGACTCGTAGTCCTTGATTGTCCCTTAACCCTTGATTGTCCCTTAACCCTTGATTGTCTCCAGAGTGCTATGTTGGTAGGACAATTGATAAGTAATAGCAAAGATGCTCTGGCCAGACGGTTGAAACAATGTTATGACAGGTTCTAAAAGATGGTGTAACAAACAGTCAACCTTAATGCTATCTCTGCTAGATTGAAGAAATGCGGGCCCCTTATATCACACCATTCCTGGTCAAGATTATTGGCAGTTGAAATAGTCTCATTCTAATTTCTTTCTTACGTTGCCTATGCGGGTACTAACAATGCTTTGCTTCTTTGGAATAATGGATCCCGTATAAACATGATGTATTTGTACTTTGATTTAAATTAGGGTCGTACAATAAAACATGACAACAAGGTCTGTTTACCTTCTTGTAGAACAGCTTAACAAGAAGCCCTTTATGCTCCTTTTGGGAACTGCATCCTTACAATCACTACCCTATTCTATTGATCCTATGCCACTACAAACGTTCATGATGCTCAGGAACATAACATTATCAATTGGGCCATATGCCTTCATTCTGCATCTTCTCAAAATATTGGAATGCTGATGGTTCTTCATTATGATTGGTATATCCTGAAATCACTGAACTCCATGTCACTCAATTCCGCTTTAACAAAACATCAAAGACCATTCGGGCCTCCTTTAGATTGCGTAATTTAGCATTTGCTTTATAATGCAGCATGCTAAGAGTGTGTTCTATTGTTCCTTTGGCTGGAATTGCCTATGGAGGTAGCAGGCTGTAGAAATAATACTTTCTTGCCATTGTAAAATTGCTTGCAAAGATATCAGACTATAAACTTACTTTCCTGGTATTTCCTTTTCTGCCAGTTTGCTAGACTAGGCTGATTCACGATTCTGATTACTATTACCTTCCTAAGATTAAAGTGGAAGTCATAAAAAGTGATATCTCCATCTTCTGTTATGTGCTAAATATATCCCATCTTCAACACTTTCCAATTTACAACCAGAACTAAAGTGCCCATCATGCTTCTCTATCTCATTAAATTTAGAAGCTGCACATTCCACAATCTTTCATTCTTATAAATGCTTCGGCCTACAAGTGATATAAAGTCTAGCATCTTCAGGCGATAAGCAGATGTGATAGACAACAAGATATCAGCAGCCCACAGGGTTTATTCCAACACTCTATCAACTGCTTTATAGAAAGGCCATATGCTTTATGTGGGATGTCATATGAGTAGAAGGGCATCATGTAGCAAAATATATCAGTGTTGTTCTTAGAGTCCAAGCTCTGGTGCCATAGAAATTCTAAGTTGTGTTTCCATGCTAGGGCTTTCTTTACTTCATAGTGAGTCCTTTGAATAAACATGTATTTGAATCCCATCCTTTTGAAAAGATATGCCATTGTTAAGGAGTGGCCTCCAAATATAAAATCTCCTCCCATATAAATTTTCGTCGCTTAACTCATTCTAATTGCTTTCTCACGTTGCCTGTGCCGGTACCAACAATGCTTTGCTTCTTTGGAGTTAGTGGAGCCCCTGTAAACATGGAGTCTTTGTACTTTTATTTGAGTTAGGGCCATAGAATAAAACATGACACGAAACAAAGACATGCAAGTTCTGTTTGTCTTGTTTTACCTTCTGTTTTATCTTCCTGTAGAAGAACTTAACAAGAAGCCCTTTATGCTCCTTTTAGGAGTAATTCAACATCTCTAATTCCTTACAGTTCATCAAAGAACATTCGGGCCTTGTTTAGATTGCTTGATATTGTATCAACAAGGGCACGTTGTAAAACAACATCAGATTCAAGTTTACTCTCAATTGTTTGGTGAATTTTCCTGGCTTGCTGTATACTGCCGCAGCTCTCAAGACATTAAAAAATGTGACCTTATTTGATTTCATTTCCTCATGTTACATTTTCTTAAAATAGGCTATGACAAGAAGACCTTTGCCATACTGAGCATATGCACCAATCATTGCTCTCCATGTGACCACATCAGTTTCAGACGACTCATTAAAAACTGAGAGATATAAACTTTGCCAAATAGAATGTATCTTAGTTGAGCCCAGCTTGCAAGACCAAACAGAGGTCCTTTGACTATGTTTTTAAAAAAATCTCACTATAGAATCTTTCATTGCAAAGCAATAAGGACAAGAAGGCCAAGCTTTTTAGATTGAGGGCATCAAATAAAAGCAGAGAATAACAGAACCAATGTTTAATTCTATGTATAGCACTTCCGAATGTATGATCAGCAAAGAAATGGATTATTTTCTTGTGCATAGAAAGATGAAAATAATGTTGGGAAACTTATTTTCATATGGCTGCCAGCATATGCTGCCTTGGAAAATAGATGCAAGTAGCTTGTTAAGATGCAGTGATGATCTCATAATGCAATGGAAGGGGAGTGATGCTCTTGTAAAAAATCTTACTCAATGCACTTCTGCACTAGTTATCATTGGCTGGTTTTAAGTTCAATGTTAAATAAAATGAGATTTTGTATAGTTGATTTGATGACATTGTGATTTGTGTGTTTTGGTTAGGGAATATCAATCTGTCATAGCAGATTGGTAGACTCGAACATCCTCTAAGTGTTGTTCCAGATCAAGGTCAAGGTGCAGATGAGTCTCAACAAGGTCAGCGGCTTTTAAAGGTAGTTTTTAGTAGCTTCATCCAAAGTACGTCAAAAAAAAGGACAATTTTTCTCCCCCGTTCCATGTTGTGGGGGCGTGGACATGGGTCCCGGATTCCGGTGCGGACCAGTGACCCGCTCCTGGCTACCGCCAGTCGCGGGGCCTCACCGGTCTGCACCAGAATACGGTCCCCTTGTCCATGCTCCCATACATTCCTAGCCTTTATCATTGTCATTGCAAATCCTCCTCTACCAGCCCCAAAACGCGTATACCCATCTAGGCAAAAGGAGATATAGTTCTAAAGAGCATACCCAGTCCTGTTACTATGTTCTACAGTTCCTGCCATTTTCTCAGAACCTCTGGAAGGCTCAAATGAAGGTTTCTCAAAATCCACAGAAGGTTTCTCATGCGGTGATAATCACTGTATGACTCATGTCCGGTCTTTGGTGTGGTTTGTTGTGGGTGGAGTCTCCAACCAGTTGAGCTACAGTGTTAATGTTTTGAAATGTCTCATCTGTGATATCGATTTTCTTAGCAATTGATGCCAGAAGATCACTCTGTTATTGATAAAATCATCTGCAAGAAAGCAGCCGAAAACATGCAACAAACGATAGGATTTAAGCTTGGGCCTCAATGGGAGTAAAAAAAACCTAATTCAACAATTGTCACAGCCAAATTCTGTAACAACTTCTGAATGCATGACAGAGCCCGGGGAGTTTACCCTCAGCGTGATCCCCACGCTCTTCCGGCCATAGATACGGACGAGGTTGCAGATCAAATCAAATATGTCAGCCATTCTGGAAGCCCAAATTGACCGTGCAGTAGGTGGAATCCCAACCAATGGTGAACTTACGCAAAAAACATCCTAAAAATTCATAACATGAAGGCAAATCCTGAAAACTTTGCGAAAATATGTGCTTTAGGACTTGTTAAACCGAAATCTGGTTGTGCATCAACCTAAAACAGAAAACCAAAGTCATAATAAGCCATCAAACTCAGGGGGTCTAGAGCCCTTAATGGTTATGCTTTTTCTGCAATGGTGCATTTTGATAATGTGATGCAGATATCCATAATGGTGAGTGTAGGTTACATATATGGTACTGTCCAGATTTTTTGCTTGTATGGGGTGCTTGCTTCACCATAGTGGTGATAGTGAGATCATCAGGCTGCACAGTTTTTTCACCCTAATAGTGACAGTTATTCACAATGCAAAATCCTCAATGTTACAACTAATGAACATTGAAAAAGACAATAAGTTTAGAGGGATTTGAACCCCATTGGTCTCCATTCAAATTTGCCACTTTAAAGTGCTTAGAGATTGTCCGGTCATGCTGTAAATAGATTCACAATCATGATTTGGTAGTCACATAGACAGTGACACAGTCATGACTACCACTTGGAGAACCTTCAAAACAGAAATATGATTGGTTAATGGAATAAATCAGAAATTTGAAAGTTTGAGAAAGAGATGTTCAAATGATTCTTAAGAAAGAATTAAGAGCTACAAGACTGTAGGCTTCAAAATTATTTAAAGGCCCAAATTTTTTAGATGGATCAACCACTTCAGCAAGGTAAAGGTCATCTAAGCATTTGATTCTAATGCTCGGTGTTCTAGTTGGGCCTGCATGATCTCATCTGTAATCTGCCCCCTTAAATGCTCAGCCAATCAAAGTCTTTTGAACTTAGGCCTGTTGCTGCTGGTTGAAGGTAATCTAAGGAATCGCATTAACATTGTCTCAAGCACCTGCAATATACTTTCTACAAGAAGAACTAACGGTAGTGAAAATTCAATAAAAGAAGATTAGATTACTTTACCATGATTACAAGGTATAACAAGTGCAGTCAGTGCCTGTCACACATGCAATTTAATGATAGAAAGGCTAGTTTCTAGTTTGCGCCTCCCCCCCCCGGGCGTCCCGGTGAACATGACGGGTAACAGGCAGTCTTCTTTGTCGCGACATGAATCCGGTTGATTGCTTTTTTTTGGATTGTAATGGTGGTTTTGTTGTTTAAAAATAACGAAGGCGTGCTTTCCGTGAGAATCAAGAACAGTTTTTTTTTGTCTTCTTTCGGCTGCTCAGTCGTATTCACTTGCTGTTCACCGGGACAGGGGGGGCCGCAAACTAGAAGTCTCCCGATAGAAATTTAATCTCATGAATAAGAGCTAATACTTTTAAGTATTAAGTAAATGTGAGATTACTTTAACATGCATAATCCTCTTCAAAAATAAGATAGCACTGCAATTTACTTCCAATAAAAAGTTAATACTAGTAAAATTAAGTAATATCACTAAAAAACTAACACTTATGAGCATAAACTAAGAAAAGGATATTATTATACCACGAGTTTTGAGGTGCCTCTATGTAAGCTTCAGCTCCATCCTCTTTATCTTCATTTGTAATCATCCACATCATTTGCTGTTGTAGCTCCCATCTATATTAGCTACAACACCTGCTGTACCCGCTAATGCCATTGCAGCCAATCTTTCCTACTCCATTCTATCTGCCATAGCTTTTGCTTGAACCGTTTCTGGTTTCCATGGCAAGTACTTCTAGAGCTTCAAGAGCGTGGTTTGCGAAATATCAAAGTGCAGATCAGCCTTTCTGATAGAGAAGATCTTCAATAGAATCTATAATGATTCAGGGGTTCTGACAATTTTCTTTTCAGCATTTGTATGCTTTCTAGCAGTAGTGCTGTGGCAGCTTGAAATCCAGGATTGGTGCAAAGGCAATAATCCTATTAATCCTAAGATTGATTTTAACAAATGCAATCAATGGGTTGGAAAGCAAATGCAATATAAGATGGACATGTCTGGGTTCACTAATCAATACTCCAGCAAAAAGCATAATTTCTTTGATATTTTTTAAGCCCTGCATGCACAACAAACAACATCAGAATGCTTGCATTGAATCTCTAAATTAACATTTTCAAGATGCTAAGAGCTTGTCCAAGAAAAAATCACATATGTTCTGAGATCCTGAGCCCTATTTACACTTGCAGGAACAAAAAATGGCATTAAAATGTATGCATTGAAGGATGAAAGCAATGAAACAATGCATCAAAGGCCCTGTTACCACCATGTCAATGATCCATTTGATTTGCAGCAGAGATCATGCCATGTCAGTGATCCAGGGTTCATTTGCATCTCAAGTCATGGCAAAGGGGCTCTAAATCGATGAAAAGCCTCCAAATTTTGGAGGGAAATATAGAAGGAGGCACAAAATATAGAAGCACATCAAATCCAATGGTCATTGATGGCAAAAACTCCAAAAAAATCCATGATATGCAAGTCCTATAAGGCAGAGATGCAAGGGCCATCAATGGCACCAAGGCCACCAATGGATTCCATGACCTTAACCACCATGGATCTTGTTGCCGCGACAGCCGAGATTAGGGCATGCTATTCTTGGTTTGTATGTGCACAAAACGGGTTTTTATGTATGCTGGCATGCCATCTGGGACCACATTCCGGTGTGGACCGGTGGGGCCCCACGACCAGTGGCAGCCGGGAGCGGGTCACCGGTCCCACCAAAATGTGGTGTGACGTTCCAGCACAGTATACGGTCCCAGGACGTATACTGTACTGCCTCGTCACGCGTACACGCTACTTCGACTGACGTGTACGCCAACGTGTAGCCAGGTGGGTAGCCCCTAGGGGGCAACTTGCTAGGTATGTGCATTTATTATTAATGTGCACATTTACCAATGTGCACATTTATTAAGGTGCACACCTTTCCATGTGGGCACATTTTGCCACCTAGCCATTAAAGGCAAGTGGGCCCATTCCCAATTATCCCACATGCCTAAAGGGATAATTGGAAACCCTAGCCTAACCCCCTTGTCTATTTAGGTAGGAGAAACCCTAAATTGGCCATTTTCGTTCCTAGGGTTTTAGAGCTCTGTTTTGGCTGTCCCAGTAGCCAAAACCGCCTCCCATACTCTGTCTGAGCGAATTGCACCATTAGTTTCCCTTGATTCGAGAGGTTCAGCAGGATGGTCGAACTCAGGTCAGGAGGAGCAACTCAAGGATCAGGTATTTAGGCAATTTAATAGCTTAAACCATCTCTCAGTCATAGAATCAATAGGTTTAGCCTATTAAATTGCCCATAGCAGCCCTCTAGATCTCGAGATACCAGACTCTAACTAAAGAACCTAACTCTATGATATAGATTAGATCTAGTTCTTTAGTTCTTCTGTGATGTATATGGATGATGTATCTCTATGAACTCCTTGTATTGGGAAGGGGGGTAGAGACCTAAAGCTTGGTAGTAGATGCTCCTAGATTAGCCTCTCTAGCACACTGTAGATTTGGCCTGTGTACAAGAACCACACCTGGTTGTGGGTGAAGGGGCCAGACTGGCTAAGAAGGAGGTTCGTGTTCTGACTCTTGAACGATCCCTCTGGTGTGTAAGGCCTACCGGGGATCATTGTGACTAGGTCTAATGGCTTACCACTGAGTGTGGATAAGGCATGGGCTCGACACCGAAGTGAAGTGGTGTACACTTTCCAAAGGGGTTCACCGAATAAGGGCAAAGTGACCCTCTAGTCACCTTGAGTCAAGATGTAGACCTCTCGGAGGGAGTGATCCCTACCGCCCCCATCGGAACGGGGAGATGCAACCCGAGAATAGCCCCTTTGGCTATGCGTCCGTGAGCCTCTGATCAGTCCCAACACTTTTCAGCCTACTCTGCAAGGTGTGCACAGGAGGGGCGGATGGAGTGGACAACCCTATGCCATGTTCTTATGCCAGCCAAATCCATTGCCATGAATTCTGTCTGCAATGAACTCTGGAGACCCAAGCCGTCAGTCATCCCTTCGAGTCTGAGCCTTGGGTAGGACCCCTATGTATGATGCTGATCATTGTCTATGCAGATGTTGATGCACCACCCTTCGAGGTGGATATGTGATTATGTTGTATACTGACATGTATGTTTACGCTTCCGCAGCTAGGTAGGCCCTGAGGGAGACAGGGTGAAATGACCCCTTCACTCTTCCCACTGGGACTCATTACGGGTGCAGTGATATGTGGAGGGCCCTGTATCAGTATGGAGCTGGTATGGGGGATGAAGTCCTGTTTGTATACAGTGCGTGCACTGTATACGAGTAGGGGACGTCACAGTGGTATCAGAGCAATGTTCTTGGTGACCAAGAGCAAGGCACTGACCATGCTCCCAGTAGTACTAACCTGATAGGATTCTCAAACCTCGAAAAATGGGAAATTTTTTTCTCATTTTTGTAGTATATGCTAAGCTAGTAATAGTTAAAATGAATGGAAACATAAAAAGACTAAAAATAGTGAGCCAACCTTCAAAAAGTAGGATGGTCTCACACGTCGCGCCAGGACAGATAATGAGAATCTCATTTTCGGGCTGGGCGCAACGTGTGAGACATTCAGCTTGAAACACACTAAAAAGTCATAAGTTACAGAAAAATAACTTGATAATTCTAATTTTGAGCTAAGAAGTAGTAGAATTGGCATGTTACATGCTTAGAAAGTATAAAATTTAGCATTAGAATTCACCATGTCTCACACGTCGCGCCAGGACAGAAAATGAACTTTTCATTATCGGTCTGGGCGCAACGTGTGAGACCATGCTTAAATTTAGGTGTTTTAGATGTTTTAGGCAACCCAAAAAGGTAGTTTGAAATTTGACCTAAAATTGCCCGCCTATAAATAGATCTAGGCCCCCCCATTTCCGCGTCCCTTCCTTAGAAAATCTGCTCTCGTGCCAAGGCGCATCTTCTCAAGCATGTACTCGGATCGGGCGAACCGTCGAATATGGCCCTGGACAAAGCGGTATCGCCAGAAGCCCCGCCAGCGAATCTTCCAGCACCCATGATCCTGCCCTAATACAGAGGATACTGCAAGAACGCCTTTTCAGGCAAGGCGAATCTTCATCGAGTGTAGAGGCAGATTCAGACCAAAGCGACGGGACAGAGATCCTAGGCGACGAGCGCCCAGTCATCATGCACCAAATCCTCAAAGAAATCACCGAGGAGGAAAGGAGGAGGAAAGAGGAACAAGAGCGGGTGGCCGAAGAACATGAAGAGCAGAGGCAGCCAACCATCGAAGAGCAACTTGAAGCTTGGGCTCGTTTGAAGGAGGCTGAAGAGAGAGAAGAACAGCAGCAGCCGAGGCTCAACCCAGCTGAAGAGGAGGACCTCGCGGCGTTTATCAAGAAGTACGAAGCCAAAGAGCGCCGCCGAGAGAGGAAGAGAAAGATGCAAGAAGAGGAGCCGAGCACAGCCGGGAAGGCGAAGAAGGCGAAGGCAAAGGGCAAGACGGTGGGCAAAAGAAGAGTCGTGCAAGTTAAGCGGGTAAAAGGTGTAGTTATTAACGAACCCTCAGGCGACCAGACCCCGCCCTCCACCGACGACTCCGACGAAGATTACGTCCCCAACACTGAGGGGGCAAGCTCTTCAAAACCCCCGGTTGCGGAGAAGGTAGTACCTGAGCAGGTGGCACCCGAGCTGGAGCAGCCCGGGCAGGCGCCGAAGCCCCCACCCTACCCGACGTGGGATAGAGTCAAAGCACCGCGGCCGCAACGGGAGGCGTACGTGATAGACCCCGTAAAGGTCTATGAAAAGAAGATGAGGGAACACAACGCCTTCATGGAATAAATTACTACTCCTATATTTTAGTGTAGCCAAAATAGGTTTAGCTAAACTACCTTCAAATTGGGCTAGAAGTTTCTAACACTTGGCTAAACTAAATGAATTTTCTCCATCACAGTTTCTTGCTTTTGGCTAAACTTTCACAAAATGGAAAGCTAAATATTAGCCATCACGCTATAGTAATTTAAAAAAAAAAACCAAGCATTTTGACAAAGACATTGAATTTATTGTAAATATATAAATCAAGACACAAACATACATGAACATGTTCAAAAACCTAAAAAAAAGGGGACTACATTGTTCTTTTTCCTCTAATGCTTCAACTTTATACTTGGAACAAGAAAGAAAGTGGAAAATAAAAGAAAAATATAAACCATATTTGAAATTTCTTAAAGTTTTACATACATTGATGTTGAATTTCAGGCTAATCTATCCATTTTTCCAAGCCCACTCTATCTTAGGTTTAGCTAATCGATGTCCTGATGGATATGTCTGGAGGTAAAGGTTTGGCTATTCAACCTAAGAACTCGCTTGGGCGAAAAAAAAATTGGGCTAAAATTTTCTTTTTTTTGGGCATTTTTTCCATTTACTTTAGCCATTTTTCTTGGCAAAACTGCTACAGAATAGCCATTTGGCTAACCTTAGCCGTTATTTTATTCCATGAACGCCTTCATGGCGAAGTGGGAGGCATATAACGCATACTATCAGGAGAACAGGGTACGGACGATCGAGGGCGGACATCCGACAAAGAGCCAGACCCTAAACCGCCACCACCAAAGCCCAAGCTTCCTAGAGCACCAGGGAAGAAGCGGACGGGCAGGAAGCAGACGGAGCAGAGAGCCCTCAAGGAAATCCGGCACTTCCAGCGAAGTTACGGATTTTTGATTCCCCGCGCACCGTTCCAGCGCCTAGTCCGAGAGGTTATGCAAGAGTACAACACGGACATGAGGGTGACCGACGAGATGCTGCTGGCCCTACAGGAGGCAGCAGAGCAAAAACTGGTGTAGCACTTTGAAGATTCGACGGCCTGCACAGTTCACGCGAAGAGGGTCACACTCATGAGGCAGGATATGCATCTTGCTAGACACATTAAGGGAGAACGCCCTTAAACCTTTTGTAAATAATAGAAAATTTTTGTTAATATAAAGAATTTTTGGGTAAATAAAATGTTTAATCTTGCTTAATTAGGTTAAGATATTGAATTCTGGCTCTTGTCTTGGTTATATTGGACATTTTGAGCAAAATTGGGACGATGTCTCACACGTCGCGCCAGGACAGAAAATGAACTTTTCATTTTCGGGCTGGGCGCAACGTGTGAGACCATGCCCAAATAGGCCCAAAAGCGCTCCAAATTGACCAAATAAGAAGTCAATTCTGCCTAACACGATGAGTCCAGTAAGATTAGACCCTTAGATCACCCAAATTGATCAAGTTCAGCCCATTTAGAGCCCATGTCTCACACGTCGCGCCAGGACAGAAAATGAACTTTTCATTATCGGTCTGGGCGCAACGTGTTAGACCTCTCAGCATTTTCCTCACCATGCCATATCCAAATGATCTCCAGTCGTTGCAATAAGTTCTTTAGTTGTTCTTAGCATGCTTAAACCCTAAAAGTAGTCTTCAAATTCTCAATTGCACCTCTTAATAGATCAGAATCGCCCAATCCCAGTAAATTCTAGGTCATCCAAAAATTAGGGTTTTCCCCTTTTCTATAAATAGGTCCCCTATTTCTCATTTAGCACCCTACAAGTTTGCTCTCGACTGCTTAGGCGATCTTCCAGCTCCCTGAGGCGCTTCTGCATCTGTTTGATAGTCTCTTCTTCGCTAGATCAATGGCCTTTGACTTCAGGCGATGGTACAGCGCCAGTGCCCATGCTGCCGAGGCGACATCTTCCGAGTCTTTGGGAAAGAAATAGATGTCCAAGCTACTCTGAATGCAACCCCGGCATATAGGCAAGTTTTAGCAGAGTTCCAAGCTAAGACCTTGCATAGGCCATTTTGTTCCCCACCCATCCCTTCAAGCAGCCCTGGGCGATGTTCCGAACATCGCCAAATACTTGACCAACAAGGCACAGAGGCTGCCAGATTACATGGTCCTCACAGTTGACAGGACCAAGTATTTCTCCTACACCGCCTTAGCCATTTTCCTTTCCCACCGTGCCGAAAACCCAATGGGGGCAACCTCTATTCCTCCCATGGAGGTGGACCCCATAGCAGCCCAAGCAGAAGAGCAGATGCTTTTGCAGTACCAGCAAGAGCAAGAAGGAAGAGAAGAAGAAGAGGAGTCGGAGGACGAAGAGTACACGGAGCTCGACTCAGAGGAAGAACGGCAGCACGCAGAAGAGGAGCTGGCCAACTTCGAGCGGAGCCGGCAAAACCTCAGAATTGCTCCCCCACTTGGGCTAGGCATCACAAGCCTAGCCCCCATCATTATCGAAGGTGAGGAGTATCTGCTCCTCAGCGACATCCAGAATCTCCCCGAATGCAAGGAGAGGGAGCTCCGGCTTGATGAGTTCTGCACCAACTACGACAGCAACCAGATTTGGACGACTTCATCGTCCGGGGAGCCTCAGACTTCCCGCTTCAAGTGCGAGAAGCCGACACCTACACATGGGAGTCAACTTTCGACATCCAGGCCTACAGCAACATAAGACAGGTTATGGAGGCCAGAGAATTGCCATCTGAGGAAGAGTTCCTCGCCATTCAGGAACGGATGGGGATTAGAGGCAAGACCACCAGCATCTTGATGCCGAGCCCCTCGACACCACCTCCAGCAAGAGGAGCAGGAATCGACATCAGGCGAGTCGACTCGACAATTGCAGACTACCGAGAACTGACTGAGGTAGAGGTCGACGAGTACGCCGGGCGGCATAGAGCTGGAGGCCAAGCAAGTGGGGAATCATTTGCGACACACAACGACAGGTCGCAGCCCCTGCTGCTGGATGGAAGAATAGCGGTGATACACCGCAAGTTCAGTCCACGAGGTGAAGAAGGAGTGTTCATGCTTATTGCACTCTCAGGCTTCGGCAGGCATGCTTGAATAGCGGCAAATGTCGACTATGCTGTCCTAGTGAAGAGAGCAATGGCACTTGACCTCTTCGACTTCGCCGTGCCCTACCGACGGCAGGGAAGATTGGCAGTAACCGCGGCCTACACCTCCGACCGCAGGGTGGAAGAGTTGGTGACGGCCTTGCAGGGCGGGACGTCGACCAATGTCCTTAGGAACTTGGGACGCTGGCCCAAGTTAAGAAGTTCCTTGAGGACAACCCATCTTACCGGCGATTTCAAGATTAGTTAGACTCTTGATCCCGGAGATTTTGTCCTAAAATATTATATAATATAAATATAATTTCTTTTGCACTTTAAAACGTTTTATTGATGTATTTTGTTCCCCAACTATACCAACAAACACATATAATGCAAGAGAACAAGTAAAACTAACCATATAGCCATGAATTACTTGTGTATGCAGCTAGAGGCCTAGGCTCAGGGGAATGACAACGCCGAGACCATATGGAAGAACAGAGTCCGCCCAGGCCACCCCCGGCAAGGAAGCTGTCGATCTGTCTGTGCGCCCCAGCTTGTCAGATCGTCCTCCCGACCGCATTTCGAAGCAGAACAGAGACATGGACACCTTTGGATCGAGAGGAGTGAACCAGGGATCAGGTATTTAGTCGATTGAATAGCCTAAACCTTATTCCAGCCTTCGAACCAGTAGGTTTAGCCTATTAAATCACCCCTAGTAGCCAAGCAGATCCCGAGATTGACTCTAACTAAAGAACATAACTCTATGTATGATATAGATTAGTTCTTATTCTTTAGTTCTATGATGATGTGATGGACGGATGAATTCTGTGAACTCACTGTATTGGGAAGGGGGGTAGAGACTTGAAGCTTAGTAGATGATGCTCCTAGATAGTCCCTCTTAGTGCATTACTAGATTTCGCCGGTGTAGGCAGAGAGCCCACCCCGGTTGTGGGTGAAGGGGCAGACCGGCTTAGAATGAGGTTCGTGTTCGACCCTTGACCCATCCCTCCGGTGTGTAAGGCCTCCACCGGGATCGAGTGACTAGGTCTAATGGCTTGCCACCGAGTGTGGGTAAGGCATGGGCTCGACACCCGTGGGGTGGAGTTCACCTTCCAGTGGGTTAAGTCGAATAAGGGCAGTGGCCCTCTAGTCACCTTGGGTCAGCATGTAGATCTCTGGAGGGAGTGATCCCTACCTGCCCCATCGGGACTGGGGAGATGTAACCCAGGAATAGCCCCTTTGGCTATGCACCCGGCGGGCTACAGTCAGGTCCCAACACTTTTCAACCTACTCTGCAAAGTGTGCACAGGAGGGGCGGATGGAGTGGACAACCCTAAGCCATGCTCTTATGCTAGCCCAATCCATTGTCATGATTCTATCTGCACTGAACTCTGGAGACCCAAGCTTGTCAGTCATCCCCCTGGAGTCTGAGCCTTGGGTAGGAACTTCCATGTATTGTGCTGATCTTTGTCTATGCAGATGTTGATGTGCCACCCTTCGAGGTGGATATATGATGTTATGTTACTGACGTGTATGTTTACGCTTCCGCAGCTAGGTAGGCCCTGAGGGAGACGGGGTAAAATGACCCCTTCACTCTTCCCACTGTGGACTCTAGGCGGTCACAGTGATATGTGGAGGGCCCTGTATCAGTGTGGAGCTGGTGCGGGGGATGAACTCATGTTTGTATACGGTGCGGGCATCGTATACGAGTAGGGGACGTCACGGCAGCTGTACGTATTCTTCACATTTTAATTACATTCAATGGAACTGTGATTTTAAATGTTATCTATGTGCGCATAGCCGAGAGCTTTTAAATATTGTTGCTTGTCTATGCGCGCATGGATAAGCGGTATATTTTAAAGCTCTACCCTATGCAAGTTTAGGCTAGATGTTAACAAAACTAGGTGTTATAGAAATGCCATATTATTTAGGAGTTCCTTTCTATGCCCACATAGACAAGTGGTGCTTTTTGTTTTTTTGTTTTCGTTGATCCTATGCGCTCATGGGAATTTATATGTCCATGCCATGAGCTTTTATTTTTTGGTCTTTAGTTCTTATTGGGAAATGTTGAGCAAAGATGCATCAAATTCTAATGCTTGTACACCAGTTAAGAAGTACAATCAAAGGAAGGAATCTACATTTCCGCTTACAGAAGCAAACACCTGGTTTTATATATATTATGTAAAGATGAACAATTGATCTTTAAAGATTTTAATGTCAGTTGATATGTTGCTTGCTTTGTGATCTTCCTGTAGTTGCTTGCTTTGTGATCTTCCTGTAAGTTAAAAAATATAATAAATGTTGCCTTTCGGATTTCTCATTCGTTTCAATGCAATTCAAATGTATAATTTTTTTTTCCTACAACTTGTGTTTATGGTTGTCTTCACAAATGTGTGCTATTAGTCCTTTTAAACAAAGTTTACATTTGAGACTCTAAAACAGGCATGAATTTTAGATTTGAATTATGCTTGTTTTACATTGCTATTAGTCCTTTTAAACAAAGTTTACATCTGAGACCCTAAAACAGGCATGAATTTTAGATTTGAAAAGGGAATCCACTTGATACCACTGTTAAAACGATTGACGAAGATGACAACAACAAAGAAAACCTTCATGCTAAGAAAGTTCCACTTGATATTTAAAATTCTTCGACCTAATCGAGTTCAAGTGCCATTATTATTTATTATTTGACTTGCATTCTTTCTAGAGTACTTAAAATTGACGATCTCTATCTATGCGCGCATAGACAAATCGCTATTCAAAAAGGTTCCGCTTGACGCTTAAAAACGAAATTGGCCTTGTTTAATGCAAATGTGATGATTACATTTTCATGAGCTTATATCTCTCCTACGTATTTGAACTAATGTGTCTGTCTCTATGCGCGCATAGCCTATGTGTAATGTATTTTGTATCATAAAAGCCCATTTTTTGTTCTACTTTGACCACAATCTTTTCACGCACTCCAAAAATGGTTCTTTTCAATGTGCAACCTTTTTTTTTGTTCTTATATTTTAAAAAATATGCCAAAAGTACCAAATTTTGGTGTTTTTGAAAAAGGAATCTGCAATTGCACCACAGGTCATTAGTGCGTTTGCACCGTCACCTTGTTTCCTACGTCGGGAGATTAATCATGCATCCATTTAGTTAATTAAATGGGTGGTTCCCTTATAACCAAATTTATAAATAATTAAAACGGTACTAACGTAGTATCGACCTGCAGGCCAATAGAGCGCTCCGGAGGGCAAGGAGGTCGAGCTACGAAGACTTGCAACACAAATTTTGTTGGAATGTGTTGCAAGGAATGAAGAGTACCTCAAAGGATAATTGTATATATTAAAATTTTGATGAACTAAAATATTGTGATAAGTGAAACTAACGAGTAACTTGTTGTAAGAACGTACGAATAGATAAGTTATTTGATAAAGTAATGGTGTAATAAGGTTCTAAAAATATTACCTTAAGGTAATCCTAATAAATGTGAGTATATTGTATGCATCAAGTTGATTGCAGGTTAGGAAGATCCCAAGGTGGGGAGACCCACGATGCTGCGGACAGCATCATTTTTAAGGTGGGGAGAATGTGACGTTCCAGTACGATATACGGTCTCAAGATGTATACCGTACTGCACCGTCACGCGTACACGCCATCCCAATCGACGTGTACGCCGACATGTAGCCAAGCAAGTAGCGCCCTAGGGGGCAACTTGCAAGGATGCGCACACTTATTAATGTGCGCACTTTAGACCTTAACCATTAAAAGGCATACCAAGGGTCATGGAAACCCTAACCCTATCTGATAGCCTATGTAAGGCCACCAAACCCTAACTTTCCCTTTTTCACCCACAGTCCTTCCGAGCTCCGTTTCACGCGTTTCAAGAGTCAATCCCGACTCCCAAGATCTGCCTGAGCGCCCCAGCTCGTCAGACTTCCTTTCCGACCGTATCTCCAAGCAAGACAGTGACATGGACGCATTCGGATCAAGAGGAGCAAGCCAAGGACCAGGTATTTCGTCAATTCAATAGCCTAATCCGCCTTCCGGGCATAGAGTTATCATGTTTAGCCTATTGAATTGCCCATAACAGCCACATAGAACCCCAGATAGCGAGCCCTAACTAAAGAACATAACTTCTATGATGTAGATTAGATATTATTCTTTAGTTCTATAATGATGTGATGGATGGATGATCTCTGTGGACTCATTGTATTGGGAAGGGGGGTAGAGACCTACAGCTTAGTAGTTGATGCTCCTAGCTAGTCCCTTTAGTGCATTACTAGTATTCGGCCTGTGCATAAGAACCAAACCTGGTTGTGGGTGGCGGGACCAGACTAGCTTACAAGGAAGCTCATGTCCTGATTCATGAACTGTCCCTCTGGTAGTAAGGCCTATCGGGGACTTCAGCGCACTAGATCTAATGCACTGCCACTGCGTGCGGGCTGTTGCATGGGTTCGACACTCTTGGGGTGGTGTACACCTTCCATGGAGTTCAGTCGAGTAAGGGCAGTGGCCCTCTAGTCGCCTTGAGTCGGCATGCTAGCTTCTGGTGGGAGTAATCCCTACCTGCCCCATCGGAACTGGGGAGATGCAACCCAGGAATAGCCCCTTTGGCTATGCCTCCGGCAGGCTACAGTCCAGTCCCAAGACTTATCAACCTACTCTGCAAAGTGTGCACAGGAGGGGCGGATGGAGCGGACTACCCAACTACCATGTTCCCTTGCCAGCCAATTCCAATGTTATTGCACTCTGTCTGCTTGACCTCTGGAGACCCAAGCTTGTCAGTCCAACCCTGAGTCTGATCCGGGGTAGAACTCCCTTATGTGATGTACTGATCTTTGTCTATGCAGATTATGTAGTGAGCCACCCTTCGTGGTGGTCATATGTTATTGATGTATGTGTTACTGACGTGTATATATTGCGCTTCCGCAGCTAGGTAGGCCCTGAGGGAGACAGGGTAAATGACCCCTTCATTCTTCCCACTGGAACATTCCATGGTTGCAGTGTTACGTGGAGGGCCCTATATTAGCATGGAGCTGGTATGGGGGATGAACTCCTGTTTGTATACGGTGGCGCACCGTATATGAGTAGGGGACGTCACAACAGTTCTTCCCCCTTATTTGACAACAAGAGCAACCTATCTGAAGTCTCCAGCACTGATAAAATGTTTGCCTCCAAATGGGAGATTGTTTCTGCACAGTCGTTGCAATAGATGATCGATGCTTTCTATGACAACTTTGTTGGCCATTGGAAATCCATCCCAAATGATAACCTTAGCTCCAATGAGCATATTTGCTGCTCCAGAATCACCTTCTATCATCGAACAAAGCCCTGCATTATTTTCTTCCACGGGGATTTGGAAGAGCGAATGCGCCATTCGTCCTTATGGATACTGACGACCTACTAATGCTATCGTACCGCACATGGCACTACGTCTCGATTGCCTCATATGGACAGGCATATGAAATTCAATAGGAATGCTTTTCCCCTGCCTGCTTTTCCGTCGACGAAAATAGATTGGTTACTTTGTGGTAATTCCAACCATCTACAAACAAAGTTGTATATCTCCTTCTGGTCATTTTTCATTATACCTGCCATTTGCATCGCAGTATTTAGATACGTCTTGTGGTCAATTTTTTTTTGCAACTCATGCATGGCTTCTCTTCCAAAACGAGTTGCAATTGGAGCCCGAATGCCATGATATTAGTACTATGTTGTGTCAAAATATTATTGATTAATACGTTGTTCGTGGTACTGAATGTACATAAAAGCATCGAACTCGGACGCCAAGGGACGTAAGAAATATCGATCTAGGAATGACCTCGTGTTCAGGTGTAGTAGATGCAGAGGTAAGCATTTGACAGTAGGAGATTTATTCATTATATCATATGACATCACTCTCCATGCAGCCTCCATTGCTGATAGATAACGTGCCCTCAGGTAATCATTTATTTCATCCTTAGGAGGATGTCTACGAGCTTGTTCTAATGATACATGGCCTGATGGTTACCCTGTAGTACTCTCTGTTTGATTGTTGATCCTCGGCGACGGTTCCCTAGCCTCTTCATTGTGATTGCCTAATGGCAATGGTATGGAAGCCGAATGCCTTTCTTGGGTTACATGAAAATTGGCATTGTCAAAGCCCTTGTAAATGTAACTATAAAGGTAAGAGAATACATGGACTGCGGATGGAATGTCCACAATAATGTGACAATCTAATTCATGAAGAAGAAAGGAGTTATAGGGTACCACCCATGCATCGTCTATACTCCTCCTTCTGTACTGCAGGTAAACTTTTGAATCAAGGTACATCGTGGGTTGACATCCTTTGGGGACTTATAACAACATGGAGCGTTGTTTGAAGAGGACCTATGCGTGTGTCTATGTATCATGAATTTTTGGACCTTCGCACAAAGGATTGGATCCATAGGCAGCTCAGCGGAAATGATCTCATCGATGCATTCAATCAGTATATCGGATTCAGTATGCAAGATAAGGTGGGCATATGGCAATCCATGTTTTATGACGTAAAAATACTATCTATCTACCTACCTACCTACCTACCTACCTACCTACCTACCTATCTATCTATGACAGTTATCATATATGATATATGTTGAAATTTTTTATGAAGAAGCTCTTTTAATTGTTGTAGTCTTCCATGAATGCACCGAACGACAAAGATAAGAACATCAGAGACATTTTGCCCAGGTCTGAGTGTGGCTCATATTTCTGGCCAATCCGTACTTGTGGTCATAGTGACAAACAATGTTGGACGACCTTTTTCTCCTAGATAGGGCCAATGCATCTACCACTTGCACAGAGCACCACCTCTGACACCCCAAGAATGAAGAAGGTAAGACAATATTTTTTTGGTCATCATTATCTATCTGAATAGTCCTCGTCATATTGCACCCCGCTATAGGCGTTCTGAAATAAGCAGGATTTCGTTAATTAGAGAAATTTGGTTTTCTCAATCGACAACGAAATAGGTCGCAGTACTCTCCTGGAAAGGGAAAATTTGTTACTGTCGAGCAAATTGCAATGGCACTGAGCACACTTTTCGCTCGCCATATTTTTATCCACGGGAAAAGCACATGGGCATGCCTTCACTGTGTTGGAACACAAAACTTAGAGCAGGTATAATGTCACCACTGCTCGTGGAAATCGCCATGGCGATGTTCTTGACCAGGTAGGCAAGGCGTGAGAGCTGAGTGCAAGCTTTATGGGAGGAGTTTAACATCATTTCCAGATTACTGAACATGTTGAGAAGATCGCGATGGCGATCTTCCCGACAAATTCAGTAATACTATTTGGATATGAATACACCACTTTCGGATAATAATACACAAGGTCATTATTTCTAATCGGTAAAAAAATGTAAAAAAATATACACAAGCTCAAAAAAAGCAGAATACTTTTATAATAATTCATAATCTTTACATGATGTTTCACATCCAATAGAGCCAGAATACTTCACCAACTCCGAACTATTGAGTCTCTTTCACAGAATCTGGAATAATGCCAAGTTCATTGGCCATTCTATCTGCATGTTCCTTTCCTGCTGCAAGGGCCTGTGATAGATTCATTTCGGAATATCCTGTAACCGAAGGGATCTCTACGTCCATTGCATTGGCGATATCCTGCACACGCCCTGAGCACTGTGTATCCAACAATTCCTCCCGTAGCTCATCAGCGAATTCAGACGTGCCCAGTAAGTTCCTTCTCTTGCTTCCTTCTCTCTTTTCTGGCTCTTCAAACTGAGAGTCGGCTTCAGAGGTACCCATGTATTTGAACTGGGTTGATTGTTTGTCGATCATACCAGTTATTAATGGCATTGCCATTTCAAACTTTTGGTTCAGTACCTCGAGCTTCTCGAATGTTTTATCAAGTGCAGCGGAGTCCCTTTCCGCCTTCTCTAGCAACGCCCGAGTTTCCTGTAGCCTCTCTTCAAAACCTTTCTGATCTAACTGGTCCAGGATCGTGTCCATGTTACTCAGGTCGGTCTCTTGAGTTATCTTGAGGTCTGGAACGTCTCCAGCGTTAGGGACTTCTTTCTGTTCCTCTTCTTCTTCTTCTTCACAGTCTGGCCTTGCCATTTTCTCTAAGGTCTCGAAGAACGATCTCAAAAACCTGCAGACCTTATCATCATACTCCAAGGAAACACTACGTTTCCCTTACATTAGAGCCACTCTAGAAGCTGTCCCCGCAGAAAAGAAGTTAAGAACAGCACCATCATCGGGAACCAACTCTTTGACCATGGCGTAAATATACGATGTTTTAGCCTGGCCTTTGAGAACGAAATCCCCTTCCATAGCTGCCCATGAGAACTTTGGCTTACCTATGAAGTATTCCTGATATTTTTTCTTTGTTTTTGCGTCCACCTCCTCATTACCTGTGATTGGATACTTTGGAAGAGGTGTGCCTCTTGGTGCATTGGTCCCCTGAGTTAGATGCAGCTCCAACCTGGGTTGTACAGGCAAGATACGCACCTCACTTCTATTGATCGTCACATGGGTGACGTAGTATTGAAATTCCTTAATCATTTTCTTGCTAACCCAGCCTTGTTCTTCATAAGCACCCGTGGAGACATGCGAACTCCCTTATGATGAACAAGCAGTTTGGCAAGTGGACTGATCTCAAGAACATGACGATGTGATACACCTTTGCAGTTGTCATGCTTGCTATCCTACTGAAAAGATCTGTGTATTTTTTTACTTCCCACATAGTGTTGAAACTGCGCATATCAATGAAAACCATTGTAGCATTTTCTGATACTTGTCCGCGCACAAGAGTACCAGATTTAGTTACTGCTTTAACAATGTTTCTCTTTTCTTTCTGTTTCCTTGCTTCTTCGGGTTTGAGTATAGCTAGAATAGCTTCTAAGAAAACAATGGGAAGATTTTCCTGGACGTGATCCTTGTTATAGTTGGCCTTGATATAATCAAAATCCATACCTGCTATATCAAGTAGCCTCTCTTCATTGAGTTCAGGGAATAGTGCCACAAGCTCCTCCATGCTGCCGTAATTTTTATCTAGCAAGCAATTGGCATATGAAAGTACCTCACGGTGCATCAAAGTCAGTGTTCTGATATCTAAGGCCCTTTGCTTACAGTCATGCCTGCCGGTATATCCAGATTGCACCTTCAAATATGTCTTTCCAGATAAAATCTCATCCATTAGTTGGGTTACCTCCGCATTATTCATGCCACGAAGGTACCTGAGAAATGTTTTATTGAAAAAATCTTTTGTTGGCTCCTTTGGCAGTTCTCCATGATCATCTGATAGCTTCCATGCTGCCCACTTATTTACAACCTCCATGAATTTTCCCCATGGTTCGTCGCGCATAAAGAGAAACTGCTTTTCGTCTTTAAGTTCTTTGACCTTCAGTGTAGTGGTGGCAACTTCAACAAAATCCTGTAATGAAATGCTCGTTAGGATCGCGCTCGCGATCTGTTTCAGGAAAAAATGAGTAGGCTAACCTTCCAAGCTGATGTCGCTGCTGTGCCCGTTGCTCCTTTTGGAGGGCAACTGAAAGCCTTGTGCTGATTACGCAATTGTTGAAGCTTCTCCACAAATGGCTCTCTGTACACAGTGTCTGCAATTATGTCGTTGCATTGAATAGATAATTGGATGTACTCCCTGTTGGACAGGTTTCCATTGAGCACCCGTGTTCTTCTCTTGGCGTAAACTTTTGCAAATTCCAAGCGTTGTTCAACGCTGCCCATCACAAAGCAAAGGATCTGAGCAGCAAATATGCTGTGGTTTCCAGAAATAATGTAAATTTTTTTGTTTTGAAGCTCCTCAGGTCTCGACCAAGTAATTATTTTTCTGCGAAAGAAAATAATTTAGTAACTTAATACATGACAGCAATGTATGTATACAAAATACTTACTTTGTGATGGGGTCAAAAGGCACAACATCTGCCGATGTAAGAACCTCTGTAGGGCACTTCTTGAAGCTCCTTATTAGAGTTTGCACGTGGTCGTTAGAACGAAATCTGTGCGTCATTGTAGCTGGAGCTGTCTCGCAGTCGAAGATACTTACTTTTGTGAACCAATTCACCCCCATGGGATAAAATTTTCTAAACTCTTCGAGTTTTTGTGCTGTTTGTTCTGCAAGTTTTTTTCCCTCAGCAGGGTTGAACTTGAGTTCCTCAGGCATACGAGTATCAGAAGGCCAAGTTATTGCAGTTGAAGTGGCAGTTGGGACACCTGATGAAGTTGGCGTAGATGATGAAGAAGGCTGGTTCTGATCATCTATATTTAACTTCTGTAGTCTAATCTTGAAAGTACCTGTCTTCTTTTGTACTGGTTCATCCTTTTGACTAGATTGTACTATAGGGGGAGGCATGAGCAATTTCGGAGCAGTAGGATTTACAACTGCTGAGGATGTTGGATTAGCAGAGCAGGTCATAACTGGATCTTTCGGTGCAGATGATTCACCAATTGCAGCCAATGGAGCAACAGTCCTTTTCTTAGCAACTGCACGCAACCGGTTTGTATCCATACGGGAGGGTAGCTTGTTGTCCTTAGTAGCCTTTAAGGCACAAGAAGGAGGCTTCTTATCTACTGACAATCCCTTTCTGCACTTGCTGAAGCCCACAAGAAGATCTTTGTTGCACTTAATACCAGAGAGAGACAAAGAATCATATGATGGCCAATCTTATGCACTAATATAGGGCAGGTGACCAATTTGGAGAGCTTAAATAGGGCGGAAGCTAAATTTGATAGGCTGAAATTGGGCAGATGCCCAATTTGAGGCACACAAAAATAAAAAAAAAAATAAAGAAAAATTGGCCATCGAATTGGGCGGATGCCCAATTTGGTCAATCCAACGCCCCATTTGGTCGGCCGAAATAGAGCGTCCGCCCAATTTGAGGGCCAATTTTTTATTTCTTTCTTTTTTTGCTCTCAAATTGGGCAACCCAATTTGGATGCACCAAATTCCAATTTGGATCAATGAGGGTCTCTCTCTCTCTCTCTCTCTCTCTCTCTCTCTCTCTCTCTCTCTCTCTCTCTCTCTCTCTCTCTCTCTCTCTCTCTCTCTCTCTCTCTCTCTCTCTCTCTCTCTCAACAAGTTTCCCACATGCATGTAAATTTCTTATCTCTCGCGCTATATGGCGAGAGATAAAATTTATACGTATTTTATGGGAGAAGCTCCAGAGATAATTATGGGCAAAAGTATGCTAGTGGGTATCAAAAAAACGCGGCCCCAGCACTTAGATCAGCACCCTGGATGTACTATTCTATCATAGTATTCCACTTGTTATTAATTGGAGTTGTTACATATTTCTATTGATTACCTAATTACCATGTGCTAGTACTAGTAACACCTTAAACAAGCTGCCATATGGGGTGCTATATGAGTGCTGTCAGCATGTGTCCGGACGCCTGCTTTTGATACCCACCAGCATACTTTTGCCCTTATCTCTGGAGCCTTACGGGTCATTACACACTGGCCGTTATGTTAGGTTAAATTGCTAACATAATGGGATGCCCTTTATGTTGGGGTAACATAACATAAAGGCTTCACTTCACATTCACGGTTAGATTAAAATTTAACATAACAAAAACCGTTAAATCTTGCTTCACACTGATGGTCACGCCGTTAGGTTAAAAATTAACATAACGAAAACTGTTAAATATTACTTCACACAGATAACATAACAGGAACAGTTAAATATTGCTTCACATTGACTGTCACGTCGTTAAGTTAAAAATTGAATTGCAAATGGAGCTTAAGAGATGGGATCCTCCTACCCTTAAATTTGAAGGAAAAAATTATGGCCCGTTAAGTCCTCTGTTAAAATTTAACCTAACGGAATACAGTGTGAACCCCAGTTATCTTGCACCGTTACCTTAATTGTGCCGTTATTTTTTAACCCCATAATCTTAACGGAATTTTTTAACGGAAGCCAATGTGAAGCACAGTTAAGTTAATTTTTTTAGCCTAACGGCACTTTAACGGCCAGTGTGAAGCGGTCCTAACCCCCACTAGTTAGTTTTTTATTCACGGACGTGGGCGGGCAGGCATGGGCAGTCTCGGGCAGGCTTAAAAAGGGGCAAAAAAAAGGACAAATCCTTGGCACTGTAATCCGACAAATCGATCTCTGTGAATCAACCTCTGTAAGCTCTATAAATCGACCTCTGTAAATCTGGAAAATCGACCTCTGTAAATTTGGAAAATCGGCCTATATAAATCAACTTTTGTAAATCTGGCAAACCGACCTCTGTAAATCAACAATCTGAAATAAACAAAATGGTATCATGTGCTATCATATAGAAATTTTTTATCTCGTGGTGCTTTTTGATCCCGCCTTGCAAATCAACTCCTTGCACACAATCCCCTTGCAAATCAACGCCTTTTTGATCCGGCCTTGCACATAATCCCTTCCTTTTCCTCTATAGCTCCGAGTTCTGCTCTATAGCTCTGATCCTTTGAATGCAAGGCAGATTATTACATGATGCTCAAAATCTTTGCGAACGACTCTGATCTGCCCCAAATCTTCTAGAACGGCCTGATTGCTCCAAATAATAGATGTGTTCCTGATTCCAAAGAGGATTTTTTAATAGGTTTCGTGGGATGTTTACACAGGTCGGTGGGTTAATCAATCCTTTAAGCCCATGCAAAGAAGCAATAACAGAAAAACAGAAGAAGCTCTTACTACGGTAGTCCTGGTCCTGGGTTTTGCTAACTATGGCAGAAGCTATGGCGACTGCAATAATATGAATTCTGTTGTTATTTTCGGCCAAGCTTTTGCTTCCAAATCCAGCTGTGCTTTAAGAAAAGGAAAGAGCAAGCTGGTTTTTCACTGGAAGCCTGAAGTGGTATCACTTTTGCTCCGTCAATCCAAAAAGTTGTCCCTGCATTATCTTGCCCGCACGAAGTAGTAGAAAAATTTGCCCATGAAGAACTCAACTCAAACCTGGAAATCCGGCAATACCCAAATGGAAAGGAGGGGGAAAGCCAGTGGTGCATGCCGATGCGAAAAGGCCCAATGACTAGTTAAGCTGAAAAACCTCTCTCACTTACGAAAAGGTGAGAGTGGGTTTTTCCCACTCTCATCTCTCTCTCGCCCCTCTCGCTTTCTCTCATTAACTCTTCCACAAAATTTGCGAACATGTGGGAGAGCTCTCTCTCTCTCTCTCTCTCTCTCTCTCTCTCTCTCTCTCTCTCTCTCTCTCTCTCTCTCTCTCTCTCTCTCTCTCTCTCTCTCCACCACGTTTTGATATGATTTTCATGTGTTTTGTGTCTGAAAACGAGGCAGCCGCCCAATTTGTAATAATATATCTTTCATTGTGTGTGACCAGTTTCTAGGATTGAAGATCCGTAACTGACGGGTTCCTGACATTCTAAGGCGAGCATCTAGTTGCCAAAGGGTTTCTTGCCCTCTCGGGAAGGCTAAGGACTCTAGAACCATGATGTTAAGCATCAGATTGACATTGAGCCAGCACCTTCGAACTCCAAAGGAAGGCTTGGTAGAAGATGTAACGGGGCAATACCATCAACCAAGTGTACCTTGAATGATTAGAATGAGAAATCTGGCAGGCATGGCAACACAATACCTTTGGGGAGGGGTCGTATCCTTTATAGACTGGGATATTACAGTCTGTGACCAGTTTCTAGAATTGAACACTATAGGTGTGTTCGATACCCAAAGTTTCCATCTGCCTAGCAATCTCAACGATCATTTTTGGACTATTTCATTACATATGATGCCAAAGATATATGTGTCATCCCAAATTTGAGCTACTGCACTTTGTGACAAGAAGGCACTTTCATCGGAGTTAGCACTATCTATTCTCAGTATACCAGTGGACTCGTTGTAAAAACATGAAGGTCCATTTGACGAGCCATCCATAGAGGTCTTACAGTGAAATTTCTCTTGCAACTGGACAATTCAATTGTACAAAATAGAAATAACTATGTGATTTCATATCTTTTATATCTCTCAATAAATATGTCCACATACTGATGATGAGAGGTTGGCACACTGTGCCTCTAGTTTTTGAGTTTGAGAACAGACCGTCATATACCACAAAGTGCCAAGCCATCACTGCTAAGAACATTGGTCCCTGTAAGGATAAACCTATACAGGAATTCAATCTATTCAAAGATATGAAGAAGGGCATGTTTATAGTGTCACGTCCAGATGATATCTTGTGTCTATATGGGTAGGGTATGCTACTGAAGAGCCTCAAATGGATGATAAGAAAGAGCTTTGAGACTATGCAGGTGACTTATTGGGAGCCTGTCCCTGTGAGGAACCAGGTGTACCCATCCAATTATATTAATTGTTGGAAGAAGAGATGGAGGCCAACGATTGCTAGTGACTGCATTGAGATAGAGACTATCGATTATACCTGGGCTTCTTCCAATAAGAAGAAGCTACCCAACATTGTCAAGATTCTAGTGCTTGTTCTTGAAGAATATGCTTGCAAATATCTTCATTTTTACCTCAGACTTGGCCTGCAATATTTCTTCTATCTTTGGGGTTCTTCTATCTTTGGGATGAGGACTGTTAGCACTTCATCACAAGCATCCATTTTGAATGCAGGTACTAGCAGCAGGTTCCAGAGGCTACCAAGGTAACCCTTATGCAATGTATCATCAAGAAGCAAGATTTTACCTTTGAATCTTGGGTATGAGTCCATTACCTTCCCAAGTGGCTTCATCATGACTGGACCAGGTTTACCAGGGTAGGGAACATGGTCTTGACACATTTTTCCTGTCCTCAAATGTTAGAGCCTGAACTCTAACCTTGCCATAAGGATGAAAAACCAACAATCCAAGCTCAATCTATCAGATCAAGACAATGCACAAGATAAAGATTCATCATCTCCATAGCTCAATCAAGCAAAATACTCTCTCTCTCAATACACCGTCTCCCTCTGTTCTTCTCTCTGCTCAGATAACACAATGATCCTCCTACCTCCTCAATGCATACGTGCAAATATCCTGCACGCGTGCATGTGCGTATATCACTCTATATACGGTATACTGTCTTCTATACCACCTCAATAGTGGTGAGTGTGGTGAGTGGTGACCACCCCAACATTGGCGACCACAGTGGAAAAATGTGCCACTCCGTGGCGGAGAACCCACAACAAAACGTACTCATATGGTCCTTGGGACATGTCCCCAAATGACACATTTACATGTATGTTTAGAAAGAAAATTACCCTCCTCAAATCCAAATGACTAGTACAAAACAAATTGGTCCAAAATGACAGTGACGAAACAGAACCTCTGTAACTGTGGCAAACTTTGATATCTGATATCTTGAGTTCCAGAACTCCGTTTGACCTGCACCATAGCTCGTTGGATTCGTATCACCGAAACATATCTTTTGATATCGGATAGATTGTACATTATGGAACTGTCACCATCTGTTTTTACAGAAACATGACCTGCTGTAACCCAAAAGTTCTCCGCAATTCTCTGTAATTGGAGCTATGCCAAATCTGAATCCCTTAGAATAGCACATCTCTTTCAAAATAAGCCTGAGATCCTTGCCATTTCTCGGATTAGGCAACAATTCCCCTTCTGCATTCATCAACCAACTCCAACCCTATCAAGTAAGCATCTTCCAAATAGGAGCCTGTTGACAACGTGTAATAACATAAAATGTGGGGCCAAAGAACAAACCACAATCCAACAACCTGCTCAAATATTACTGCACTAGCATACCAATGTGGCAAATCTTATGTGATGTAATAGAACTTGCTAAACTGACATATTCCAGGTAGCTTATTAGTCTCTAATAGTGCAAACGAACCTTCATGAGCATCGTTGGTTGCTGCAAACTGAGATAAAGCGCTGTCATGTCCAATTTCCCATCCTTTATCACATAGTCATGCTCAAATTTACTCACCTCTTCCACACTTTCATGCTCAAACATGCAAGGAAATGGTTGTCCTTGATTCTCAAACTTCTTTGGACTGCTCAAAGCATAAAAATTAGCAATTCTAACTCATAGTTTAGTGCCAAATCATCAAAGTAAGTAAATTTCTCCATTTGAGGCATGTAACAGTCTTGTTTAGCTGGTATACATGTCTCAAATCTGAAAGTCTCATAAAGAGGACTGTTGTTATGACTGTCACTAAATTCAAGAAGCATGTACCATATCTCCAGAGTGGTCAAATGCTAAAATATCAATGATTTCCATTTCTAGCTCACATAATAATGGTTCATCATCATCCAAAAATGTTTCATATGTATGAAAAGTCTCAAACTCAGGGCTGCTCAAGCATCTATCACTTTCTTTCTCATGACAATGCTCAAACTTATTATTTTCACATAAAAGAAGTCATGCTCATAATCTTCAATCATGTGAGATGTGATTAGATTTACCTGATTTCTGTTTGTCCAATCCATGCTTGATTTCAGAGAATGATCTATATTAACTCCGCTGCCCATATCTATGTTTGCTCCTTTGACTAAATACCCGTTCATACTCACATCGCAAAGAAATGGCCCTGGATCCTTGGACTGCCGGGCTGGTGGCTCTATTATACTCTTATTTATATCATTTGATAGAATTTGTGGGACTGAAATTTCTGATTTTCTTCTTCCTCCTAACTCTTGTAACAAATTTGGAGAATAATGCATCAATTGCTCAAGAGTAAGTGTAACTTTAGTGGCCAAAACTTGGCTGATCACATCATCTTCATTTTGAATTTCCGCATCCACCATAGGAGACATCACTACGGGCAGCACATCAAATTGCACTTCTTAGGTGCTGACACCTTCAAAGCCTTTGGAAGAGAGGTCTTAGTCTTCTCCGCAATTGGCACTACTCTTGGTTGTTGAACCACCTTTTGTGATCTTGTAACCGTATTTACTTTTCCAATCCCTTCTTCTTGCTGAAATGGATCATTTTCCACGTCAACAAATCCACAATTTACTACTGATTTTGCCTTCTCTTGCTTCTTAAGCTCCTCAATAAGAGCCTTAACATGAGGATTATCAATGTACTTTGCATCTTGAATGCGAACATCATTATTAGGAAGAGGTAGTGATTCAAATACTTGCTGCCTTGGTGGATAATTGTTGGTTGCCCATTCTGGCTTCCCATGAATTTTCCAACAAGTACTCTCATCATGCTTGAATTTATCACATAACTTGCAATACAAATGAGCTTTAGTTGGATACCATCCCTGTTTTGGCTGCACCATTTGTGGGGAACCCATTGGAGGTTGTTGAGCAATTGGAGCTTGTGGCATCATTGGAACTTGTGGTATGATAGATGCTGCTTGCATTGGTTGAATAGGAATAGGTGATGCTTGTTGCATAACAGCAAATACCGGATTGGCCCTCTCAAAGAATCTCTTCTCCCTGCACTCTTGATCATTATGGCCCTTTATTTGGCATCTTGAGCAGAATTTCAGCAATCTACATGTAGTTTCAAAATGCCCAATAGACTCACAATACTCACAAGTAATAAACTGAACCTCCCTTGGCTTCACACCCATTGTAAGCTTAGAAATCTTGGCTGCAATATCCTCTGTTTTATGCTCTGGAGTAGCAACTTCATGAATGTGTCTCAGCTTATCTTCAGCCTTGAGAGCATACTTTTGTGCCTCTAACAATGTTGTAGGCTGTTTAGCCTTCACCTTACAAGCAATAGCTCGTTTGAGCCCCTTCACATACCATTGGATATCCATTTCATCATTCCTTGTAATCTTCCAATGGACCACGGCTTTGAGAACTGCAATATACCTCTGATTATACTCTCTAATTGATTCATCTTCTTTTTGTGTGAAATTGGTCCACCTTTCCATAGTCTTATCCTTACCATGGACTTTTTGATAATTGGCAATGAAATCTTCCTTTAATTCCTGATATGTCATGGTATCTGGCTGAGTTTGTGCCCATTCCTCCACTGAATCTTGCAAAGAACTATGAAATCAAAGCAAATAATCACCAGTCGGTAACTTACATTGCTGGCAATACCTCTCAAACTTCACAATATGCTTCAAAGGATCCCGATCCACCAGATCATCAAACTTTGGAATCCCCATTGTCTGAAAACCCCATACCATAGGTGGTAATACAGCCATCTCTGCCTCTTCTTGGGTTTCTTGAAATTGGAAAAACAAAATTGAATCTCCCTTCAATTTGAAAAACGAAATTGGATTACCTTCTAGATTGGTAAATGGAATCAAAACCTCCTGGATCTGAGAATTAGACCCCAGATCTGCTCCCAAATCTGAAAACGAAATTGAATCTTGGTGCAATTTTGAGCCCAAAGATTGACTCACCGGTCCCCTTCTTGTTACGATAGAGCTTGGTGGTATATCCTTCTTACTTCTCTTGGGCATAAAACTATGCTCCCTTTGTCAAATTGTACCCCACAAATCAATTACGGCAAAATCCCCTTCACCCAAGAAATTGCTCCTTTCTCAATGGTGTCGTTCTTTATCGACGATCACCAATATCAATGGTAACAACTCCTTTTTCAATGGAAATTCTTGCCGATTAATGGTCTGTCGAGCACCGTGGCGCCAAATTGTTAGAGTCTGAACTCTAACCTTGCCAGAAGGATGAAAAACCAACAATCCAAGCTCAATCTATCAGATTAAGACAATGCACAAGATAAAGATTCATCATCTCCATAGCTCAATCAAGCAAAATACTGTCTCTCTCAAACCATCCTGTTGAAAGTGACACAGAAAGTGAGAATGATAGTGACAATGAAAGTAACAAGGAAGACAAGAAAAACAAGGTGCTGAGGACCAAGAAAAGATGTAAAGAACAAGATGACAGCGGCACTTCTCTGTACACGCTACCTGTTGCTGCTGACTTCATTCCAGAGAGAGTTGCAAAGAAGAAGACCAGATCTGTAAAGAAGCTCAAACTGGAGAAAGGTAATGACTTTGACTCTATTTTTAATTTGTTTTAAAAGTTTTCATGTACTGTAGCTTGTAGAAATATTATGCAGGTTTTATTGATGTGAACAAGTTAAGTCCAGTGAAATTTGCTCATGTCAGCCCTCCCAAAAGCACAAGGAAATCACCAAAGTTGAATGACAACCTGCTGAAAGGTGATGTTACCACTCCTGAAAAGAAGAAAATAGGTTCAACAAGTAACATAACTTATTTATTTATGAAATGTTTGTATGCTTAACTTGTTTATTTCATTCCTTACTGATTTCTGCTACAATGTAATGCAGAAACTGTGAATAATCTTGCTGCTGAACCTCAGGATAAAGCAGATATTGAGGAAGTGCTGAAGTCACCAGCACTTGGAGAATTGGCTGAGCAGTATGATTCAGGAGGTAGCAGTTCTGATGAAGTGAACCCTGATATTACCTTGGCAAAGTATTGCCAGGATAAACAAGTGGAAAAGAAGTGAGCTCTTACTTTAGGAAAGAAAACCACCAATTTTCAATTGTAGGTGGTTTTCTATGACTTGAAACTTTAAATTATAACTACTTAACAGTACTTCTATGACATGCTCATTTCTGTGAAATGGAGCTGTACATTTTGTATTTTTGTAAACCCTTCAGCACCTATTAATATATGATCTACAGTTTTAACCAATGTCTTGGTTTACTTGATTGTTTTAGAAAGCAATTGGATTGTGTTTAATTGTGAATAAGATTGTGTTATAGAAAGCAATTGGGTTGTTTTTGTGGTTTACTTGATTGTTTTAGAAAGCAATTGGATTGTGTTTAATTGTGAATAAGATTGTGTTATAGAAAGCAATTGGGTTGTTTTTGTGAAAGTGGATTGTGTTTACTTGTAAATGAGATTGTGTTAATTGGTTTGTTTTGTGAAAGCAATTGGATAATGGTTACATTTTTACAATGTCAATGTTTAGAATTCAATTGTAATTGGTTATAATTCCAAAAACCTGTAATGGTTGTAATTTCTGTAATGGTTATAATTCCAAAAACCTGAAATGGTTGTAATTCCTGTAATGGTTATAATTCCAAAAACCTGAAATGGTTGTAATTCCTGTAATGGTTATAATTCCACAACTTTGCATGGAATGGTTTATATTTCATTGTCTCCACGCTTTCTTCTTCTTTTCTTTGCAACCTTTGCACTGCTTTGAGTTTGTGATTTTGACTCAACTGCATCTTGTGCCAAGATGGTAGTGTTTTGTGGTAAGCTGTCCATGATGTGATCATGCACATCTTCATCAAGCTCATACTGGTTATTTCCCATGTGATGCATGACAAAGTTCACTGCAGTAACTAAATGACTGTAAACACTACATTCAAGATCATGCTCCAGCAACTCGTATCTGCAGCCTCCAATGAACTTGTAGTATTCCTGTTACAACAACTTCATTCCTATCAAACTTCTGTTTCCAAGAATGTTGCTTCAAGACTGTCCTTGCATTCTCAAATATCTCAGCAACACTTGTTGATTTGTAAACCAATTTGGTTACTGGTTTTTTAGAAAGCTTATAACCTCCCTTATCATCAGGCTCTTCCACATGCTCATAGACCTACGACAGTAAACAACAGCAAATCACAACCAGCACTACACAACCTAAATAGACAATCCTCACTTTGTCATATGTCTTCCAGTCAACTTGATACCCTTTCACAGATGTCTTTTCTTTTAGACATATTGGTAACTTGCTTGGCCCACATTTTTGGCATTTTAAAGTCAAACAATCATGTGCATACCATTCATCAGATTCATCTGGTGCACATACTAGTGACCTCCAAAGCTCACTAGTTGAAGCATAGGTGCACTTTCTTGACATGCATGTTGGTCCAGGCCCACAGACCTCACAAGTGCACTTGCAACCAACACCATGTATTTTTTCATCATGTCTGACTTTGTTAATTGCAACTCTTACAAAGTCTGCTTTCATATGATACACACAGCAGCACGTCTCTCTATCCTTAACCTTCCTAACATAGGGAGGTTTCAATGCATGGAATAGTGAAAAAGAGACCTCAAACTTTGGATATTCACTTCTAAAACGTTGGTAGAAAGTGACCTGCAAGACATGCAACCAACAATTAGCATTAGACAGTTTGAAAACAGTCCAGCAAGAAAAAAAACAATTGTATGAATAAAATACAACCAATATTCTAACCTGAGTCTCTTCTAAGAAGCGTAGTGGATGCATAATTTTCTTCCCTTTACATAATCTGATCTTTAAAACATGTTTCTTGGAAGGAGACACTCTAGTGTTGTTCCTCCAAAAGTCAACTATTAATTTTCTTTCAGCATAAGAAAGCTTGTCAATTCTTGTGCTTTTCTTGAACATGGACCATGGGCCATCACCATGTTCAGCAGCTAACCTTCTATTAACTGCAATTGTAACAATTTTCCTATTTAGATTCATTTGTTTGGCAAAAGCACATTTGTTAGTATCAACACTAACTGCAAAGGACATTGCAGCACTTCTGGCTCTCCAAGTATCAGTGGTTTTCGAGTACTTATGAGCTTCAAAAGAATCCCTCAGATTTTTAACAATCATTTCCATTGTTTTCACTTCTTTTGTGCATGGAACACCAAGTTCTGGCACCCATTTGGCAGCACCACTTAGGATTTCTTTTCTGTCAGCAGGTTTAGCTTTTTCAAAAATTTGATTCAATACTTTCCCTACTTCTTTGGACAGTTTCTTTTTTTCCTTGAGGGTAAGTAAACCTTTTTCCAGAACTGCATCATCTGCACCAGCTTCTTTTTCCTTTTTTTTCTGCCTTTGAATCCTTCTTATCTCAGCAGCTTGTTTTTTGAACATAACTTCAAATGAATCAGGACATGTTCTCACAACCTTCATTCAAGCAAGAATCAGTAATCATCTAATTTGATCTTAATTACCAAGTGTGTAGAAAAATAAGTCAGCATAGTTATGTGCATGAAAAATAAGTCAGCATAGTTATGTGTAGAAAAATAAGTCAGCATAGGTGTTACCTGAATTGTTTGAAGCATCTGGTCTTCCAAGATCTGATGCAAACAAGTCTGAAAGTGCAAAGATTCTTAAATGTAGTCAACCTAGATAGAATACATATGTAAAAGTCAAAAAATATTTGAGGAAACAAACCTTCTTGTTCTAAACAAAGTGAATCCATGGTATGCTCAGCAACATCTCCATCAAAAACATTTGAAGGCATGAAATCTGGACAAGAAGCATTTGGCTGCTCCCCAAAATCATACGAAGGTCTGTAATTATCGACATCATCTTCCAAATAACTGTATTCTGCATCAAATAAATTGAAAGTTAAATTTCGTCTTTCAGCACCAAAATAGCACAGTCCTTTACAGGTGCTGAATTGGGTTTGGATTCCCTCACTACATTTGAGGAACGTTTATACCTGCAGGTAAGGAAGTATTTGCCTTGGTTTGTAGTAATTTGTTCTCAGAAAAATTCTTTGAGAATGTTGAACAGCAATTGGAAAAGTGCTTTGATTGCTCTACAAATTCATGCAGACCGGAATAGAGTCTCCCTACATCAAACTTGATGGAATTCTTTGCTAATGAAGCTAGGAAAGCTTTTTTCCATTCGGAAACCATAGCTTTCCTGCTCCAAGCAAGAAACACAATTCTACATCAAAGAAATGTTAATTCCACCAATTTCCATTTCGAAAGCAACCTATCCATCCAGGATCACTGAGTTGGCTTCAATCAAGGTCCTTGATTGATCTTGAAGGCCAACGAATTCTCCCACTCCCCGGAATAGCTATGGCGGGTGACGTGCGTGAAGGGTAAAGTTTTCGGTGAAGGGTTGAAGAAGGCCGAACAACACTTCACCAGCACCAGTGTCGCGACATGTTTTTTTGAACATGTCAAACGAAAATACACCCTAGTCTAGATTACAAAGTCAGTTGTTAATTTTGCTCTTTTCAGCTAACAAAGTGACAGAAAAGGAAACAATCAAGAACATTATGAGTTAGATATTACACTTGTTGTCTGTAGCATTCTAGTGTTAACATTAACATTTCCTTCAAAACTAATGGATTCAAAATTCAAATTAATGCTACTGTTATTAAATTCTTTTAAACTAAGATGTTTCTGAGGTCTTTATTTCGTGGAAAATCGGCTGTAAATTTTGCTCTTTTCAGCTATGATATTACACGAAAGGAAAGTGTACACCTCCTTAGAAGCCAAAACGTGAGAAAAAACATTTAACCTTAGGAAATCCTTAACCTCGGCCAAAAAGTTCACTTCTAGGAGCATGGCGTGTTTTTTAGAGGAATCTTTGAAACGGGAGTTGCGCAGCAACGCTCCCCTGTTTCAAATGCTACCTTGTTCTACACAAAAACGTCCTTTATGCAAGCAAAGTTTGCCTCAATGCGCACCTTAAGTATTGTCGATCCAGCAATTATTTTTCAACCAGGCCTCTCTTTTGCTCTAGTCAAAGCTGCAACCTTCTTAGGGTAGCAAGTTGTGTTGAATCAGTATTGTCCATTAGGCAATCCTGGTTGTTCGATAATGTTAGGAATTTTAGGAATCGAATCTTAGAAATTTAGCTGAAAATCCCCCTTAAACCCCCTTTGGTTTGGGTGCATATTCACACGGGGGGTTACTCCGGGCAACGAGAGCTGTCGGATGGGCATATTTGCCATTTATTCCAAGATCTGGACCGTACATAGCGATCCTCGTTTGTGGGGTATGCATGTACAAGTTTTTGTATACCGTATATTAAAGTTTGCAAAATACTATAAGGTTTGAGAGAATGTACTTAATGGTGTTAATTTTGTACATGTATTGTAAATTTTTTGGGGCTCTCGCTGCCCTACGTAACCCCCGTGTGAATATGCACCCAAACCAAAGGGGGTTTAAGGGGGATTTTTATTTAAATGTGTCAAATGCAATGGTTTGTGTTAATAATGTTAATGGTTTGTGTTAAGTAAAAAAAATTTGGCCCCTTCGGGGCCTTAAGGATGGTGTAGGGTTGTATATATAAATATTACCTAATACTGTAATGATGGATGGTATATCATAGCCTCACAAATCTAACAAACTAGAGGTGCTCAAATTATGGAAACAAAAACATTGCAAAGAATTAGACATATAATATTATACCAATACCAATATTAATACATGAGGTAGTATGTGATAATAGAACTAATAATGAACAAGTCTTACACATGAGACGGTTAAATTCATTGCCACCTATATTGACCAGTGCTAAGTTGCAGTTAGAAACTGATCAACCCTCTTTTGAGGTTCGATATGGCATTGTTAATTTGACCAGCAGGTTGCTAACGGCAATTTTCATACTACCGCGTTAAACAAGAAGGAACAAATGAATATTCAAAGTCTGGATGATTTACACTGGGATGAGTGTAGTTCCGGTCAATTATATCTTTAGGTACATTGGAATCTCGTGCAAGCTGCATTAATGCGACAAGTCTTGAATTTGTACTTGATTCGGTCCCCCTTCTCGCACCGCAAGAAACCCCTGATGTGGCCCAATAAGCAAGAAGTCTAGAGTTAACATTCAAATTCTGATTTATCACGTGGAACACCTATTCCATTTTTCTTTAAAATGTTCCCTAGGGGCATTACCATCTTAGCCTAAGATTTACGAGCAAACAAGACCATTCATACTCTTAAACACAATATAAACCACCGGATCCATTTGTTTTCCCGAGGTATTCCTAGTGCTCCTCTTTATCCACAAAATGAAAACTTAGTGGGATGTATGAAGTGTTGCTTCTAAATAATGAAACCTGATATAAGGAGATGCAAAGACTATCTTCCAATCGTAATTAAGCAACTCTTAAACTACGGGATTCCAAATAACAAAAGTTGGATGTGCAAATGCTTCAATTTGAAAAGGACACTAACAAGTCCTTTCACATTGTGTAGTTTCTTCTATGGATCCAATTCCTTGCTTCGATCAATGCTCATCATCCCGCTACTGTAAACAATTGTGGCTTTTCTTAACTACTACCTAACAGAGTCTCATCTGCAAGGATGTGTCATGGTTCAGATGGACACTATTTTTGTGCATAATGCATATTAAAATGTGGACCATCTTCCACAACTACATGAGCATTTCTAACCACAGTGTTGCCACAACTGCATGTGTTGTATATGGCACAGCTTTGGGCTTGAAATGGTTTCTCATGTCATGCAGGAGTCTCCAAATTATAGCACTATTGGGATGATTTACACTGGGCTGAGGCAGTTACAAAGAGCAACATCGGGATTCATAATGAAGTCTGTAAATTATTCTTCAAACAAGTTTCTTCAAACAAACCTCGATCAGTTTTCCAACAAACCTCAACAAACGTCTGAAATTTCTTAGACATATCTGAAGATGTTTAAGAATTTACCAGGACTCTGCCTTTGAAGAGCTCTTGGTTTCAGGGTGCTCCTTGGAATTAGAGGTCTTATGGGATGAAGATACCACTCTGCAGACAATGACATTTTGAAAACAGACCAGAGAATGCAAGCAAAGGAAATGACATACCATTTTAAAAAAATGATAAACACCCTGGAACTCTCATGAAGAACACCCGCCAGAGAAAAGACCCGGAAGATGTTTTGACAGAGGAGATCCGCAGAGAGATAGAAGATCTGATTCTTGCCCTGTAGAAGAAATACATCAGAAAACATTTTCTGAAGAAGAACCGGCATGCTAGTTGCCGGACCAAGCACCTGTTCTCCAAAATCTTACTCGATGTCTGCCATAGACATACAGCGGCAGCCATCCATGATTGTTTTTACAGCAAATCCATGATCTTGATACCATTCTCTGTTCTAGCCATTTCCGCTGTCTGCTGGCATGGCACTACAGCACAGCCAAGAAAGAATCGGACAAACAAGGATTTCTCCCAATAAAAAATCATCATTGCTATGTTCTTCCACGAAACCCTAAAATTCTTTCTTCCACAAACCCTAAAGTAAAGGGTCTCGATACTTGCATGTATTTTTGGGAGTAAAAGAGATAAGCTATTTGTGAAGGAATAAATATGCAATGCAGAACCATTGTAAAACCATAGATAATATGCCATTGAAATATGCATGCACTCTAGATATACTGATTAGTATGCCTCGTGCAATACGCCCATGAAATCATATGAAAACCATGCCAAAAAACGTATAAAATCACAAAAAAAAAAACCCCTGTTATAATGCTAGATATATGTGTAGAAGCATAGTTGGGGCCGACCTAGGTCGGCCCTAAATTCCGAGCTATTCCGACCTAGGCTGGAGTCAGACTAATCTGACCGTGGGTCGTTTGGGTCAAAATGACCAAAAAAAAATATTTCTCCCTTTTTTAGTGTTGCATCCCGTAGGCGCTAAGAATGCCGAAACAGAGAATTTTGGAGCAAAATGGCGCTGCCAAATCCTTTCCTGAGACTTTCAACTCTATGTTTTAGTGGAAGGATGGCCAAACCTTTGTTGAATCATCATCAGGTAAGCTTTCTTCCATGATTTTTTTTATTTCTAAGCTGAATAGAATGTAAGAATACTCTGCTGCTAGCTCTTTGCCAGCCATTTTTCTTTCTTATGCACATTCTTCAATCTTTCTTATGCCCTCTTATCCCCTGCTGCAGTGAAGATCAGAGCTTGCACCAGCTATCAAAGAAGCGGAGCAGCGCATCGACCAACTGCTCTTGACCAGCACAAGGCCCCCAAAAAACACGCATAAATAATCATCATGAAAACTAGTATAAGTGTGATTTTCCATTCTGATAAATTGTAATCTCATCAAAAACTATATATTCTACATGGTTTTGTAAATCATTACTAGTTTGCATCATATTTTTGATACTAATTCTATTTCTTATACTAGTTTCTTGAAATCATCACTAGTTGGGAGGTGTTTTTTTAGCATGCATTTTTAATACTGTAATATAGGATGATTTCTAATGCTAATTGTCAATAACCTATATGGTTTTTGTAACATAGTTCTAATGCGCTAAAGTTAATTCAAAGATCGCATTTGATTTTGCAAATATGCTATGCTTTTGCTACTTGCTTATTCTATAGTCCATTTTGATCTGGTTTATTTTGTTGCTTTTATTATATACTTGTTCCAATCCTTAAGCCACTATTGATCTTGAGCATAATTTTCCATATTAACTAGTCATTCCAACTACTATACCTAATTCTTCAGGTGTTGCAATCTTCAAAAGCATTAGAAGATCTTTATAGCCAGAAACTTTAGTTCACCATCTCTCTGTTAGTATGTGGTATTGGGTGTCGATGAATGGTGATATGGATTGTGGCATGTAGATATGCCACATTATCTATAGTTTTGTCGATGGATGAGAATAGACCCATGGTCGTTCCTTCGTCAACAGATTGAAGCAATGAAATATTTGTTAGACTTTGCCATCTCATTTAACACTCTTAAGGTTGGTACGATTGACTAGATAGTAATTCTCCAACATTAAACTAGAAAGGATTATTGAATTTTATTTTATTTTTGAAGAACTGTGTCATCAATATATTAAAAGAAGGGTAATGTTACAAATCAAGTGAGGAGGAAGGAGAACTGCCCCAAAGAGACATCGATACCTCGACACTCCACAACAAACTCACAGATCAACTACAACTCTACTGCTGTACAAACCGACCATCACCATCTACAACACCCAAGAAGTCCCGCCAAATGGCGAACTTCCGCTCTACTAATCCCGGGAACACCAGAAAGCTTTGAAATTGCTTGTACCTGAGTCGAGGAATCAGAGAGGCTGCAGGCTGTTGAATTCCCTGAAAGATCCACAACCGCCGCCGCTTCCAAATCAGCCACACCAACCAAGCCACGCACAGATGCAAGGCTTGCTGCCGCAAGAGCGGCCAAGCACCAGGATACACATGAAGCAGCAACTGCTGGCTAGTCAATCTCACCTGAAACAGAGCCCTGACCCAATCCCAGGCAGCCTGCAAGTGAGGGCATAAAACCAGACAATGCTCCACAGTCTCACGATGAAGGCCACAACAAGGGCAGAGAGGGCTCACACCCGGCCTAAACTGACTCACAAAAGCATTCACCCCGATACAGCGGTGCACCACCTGCCACAGAAGCACCCTAACCTTCGGTGGGGGACATCTTGGGACTTAGCGGCCATGGTAAATTCAAATTTGACTGATTACAAGTGCTTTAATCGACTAGAGGTCTACGTGGCTCATAAATTTGGGTGTTCATGCCATTGAGTAATGTTTTAGAAAATGTGTGTTGAAGGATGCACTATCTTTTCTTTCATTCACATCTTTCTCTCTAGCCATAGGTCAGTTTGAGTAGAAGTTATACAATACAAGTTCAATGTCGTAAACAACTTGAGTGAACTTATGGTCCACTAGATTGGGTGCTATTTGTAGGGCATTGTTGCATTTTGCCAAATAAAATACATTTATTAATTAATTGATATATATTTTGTAGGGAATGACATGTGGTATCTTTAGCATGTAGTACAACTGAATATAGCCATCTATAGCAACTGAAGGAATTAAAAAAAAGGTTCTCAAGGAATGCGTTCTAGAGCGTCGAACATTCTACAACATTTTAAAACATTCTACTTTGGGGTTTTGCAAAGTTTGAAAAAAAAAAATCTACCTTTAGATTGAGGTGCTTACTGGGGTGCTTATCCATGAGCATGGATTCCTTTTATAAATTACAGGTTATAATAATGTAGTCGTGTGCTTGCAGGTTTGGATTGTGTGCCATCCAAGTAATGTCTGGGAGGTGTGTTGCAGGTTACTGTGCCCTTGTGGGAGCGACCCATAGTTGGCACATAGAAGAGAGAGGAGAGAGAAACTAATGTTGTAACTGGGAAAACATGTAATGCGAAATTGGCTAGCCAAATTTTTAGTGTAGGGAAGTGCCATGTGGTAAGCACCATATTAAAAAAGTACAACCTCATTAAGAATCGTAACTCGAGCTGTTGAAGAAGTTGTTGCTCTTTATTTCTCCAGTTCCAAATTCTCATAGTTCATTTGAACCTTATCGGTCAAACATCTCTAGTGGGGTGATGTTTCAAATGAAAAACAGTGGGATCTGGGCTAAAAAAGCTATCAATTCATTCGCCAAATCCAGTTTTATTTTTCACAAATCTACTAATTGATACATTGGGGTACAACAATTGATTTATTTTGTGCCCTCCCCACACACAACTACCATTAATATTATTAACACAAACCATTGCATTTAACACATTTTAATTAAAATCCCCCTTAAACCCCCTTTGGTTTGGGTGCATATTCACACGGGGGGTTATGTAGGGCAGCGAGAGCTCCAAAAAAATATTTACAATACATGTACAAAATTAACACCATTAAGTACATTCTCTCAAACCTTATAGTATTTTGTAAACCTTAATATATAGTATACAAAAACTTGTACATGCATACCCTACAAACGAGGATCGCTATGTACAGTCCAGATCTTGGAATAAAGGGCAATTATGCTCATCCGACAGCTCTCGTTGCCCGGAGTAACCCCCCGTGTGAATATGCACCCAAACCAAAGGGGGCTTAAGGGGGATTTTAATTAAAATGTGTTAAATGCAATGTTTTGTATTAATAATATTAATGGCAGTTGTATGTTGATTGTTATATTAAAAAAAATTTTGGGCCCTTCGGGCCCTAACTAACGCAAACATAGGTAAACGTTATGGGCCTAAATATTAATTACTAAATATCAAATGAGCAAATGCCAGAGAAAATATTATGGCAACCATGACAAATGCGAGGAAAAACATGTCTGAAGAAAATTGGAAGGTGTAGAATGTAAGAACAACCAATCCTATGAGCAAAGCAATAGAAATAAGGAATTGAAGTAGTATGATACAGATCCAGAAATATGTTGTTGCAAGTCTCTTCAACAATTTGGGATCATTAAAAGGAAATCTCACAAACACCAATCTTATGCCAGGATAGGCCATTGCAACTCCACAAGAAACCATTAATTTGGTAGTTAAGCCAAACAGTACAAAAAAGAGTAATTGGAATGTATTGGCCACAATATTCTCTGGAACTTTGATATAAAAGATCCTGAATGATGGAGTAAACCAAAACCCTTATGATGTAGCAATAAGTTCTAACTTGCTTGCCGGATATCTGCCAGTTGTTATTGGTGCTTCTTGACCTCTTCAATCTGCTTCTGCAGGACCTCACAGAAATAAGGGAACGGGATGGGAATCCCCACCACAATATTCCTGAAAGTAATTAGCCATATTAAGCAATACAACACAGATGAACCAAAGTTACCATTATGAATAGATTTGGCAAGAACAAATAACAGTGTGACAGAACATGGTTGGAGAATGATCAGACCAACATATTGAGTCATCCTGAAAGCCAAAACTACTGAAAACTACTGCATTGTGCTACAAGTTGTAATTAACCTTTTCATTTATTTTAGTTGGATATCCAAAGGAAAGAATGAAATGAAGCCGCAACTGGTGCTACCGCGTCATCAAGCGCTGCAACACATGGCAGAACTTTGCCTTCTAACAGCTCCAAACTGGCACCTCCACCAGTGGAAATGTGACTCATCTTATCAGCTAAACCTGCTTTCTCGACCGCCGCAACTGAATCGCCACCACCAATGATAGTTGTAACCCCCTGGCCACTCAATTCAGCAAGCTTCTTTGCTATAGCCTATTGCAGTAACAAAAGTGCAATCTTAGGTCTGGCAATATTACAGCATTCAAAAATAGCATGGAGAGATTTTTAAAAAGCAGAATCTGATGCAAGTCTACCTGCGTCCCAACTGCAAACTTATCAAACTCAAAAACTCCCATAGGTCCATTCCAAATGATAGTCTTTGTTGTATCTAATGCCTCATTGAAGGTGTTAATGGAGTCTGGTCTGTAAGTCTACAATGCACTATGCAGTTAAATAGCAAATATGAAGCTTATTTTAATTTAATACAGACGATGCACCTACAGCTATGTTTATGGAAAAACCGTCTCTTGCGCTCATCGTTAGGCAACTTCAAACTTCCCGCAAGTATATTGGTTATTAGACTTGCCAATTGTGACATTAAAGTTAATGGCTCCACCGGGAAGCAACTCCCTTATAGCTTTAACTGTATTAACAGTATCCCCTGACAAGGCCAAATCCAGCAATGCTAACAATTTGTCATCGGGAATCAAACCAACCTGAAGAAAACAGTGACCCTGTTTAGATATGATCTAAGCCTAGAGAATATTGATTATCAAAAATTTTAAATCTAATACAAAGATCATGTAGTTTTTTCTACATTACATAAAACCATAGATGAATCAACAAACTTACAAGCTCTTGGACAGTTGCAAACCTGATAACCTGACCCAGAAGTGCGAGTTGTTCAAGTGTTGTCTCAGCATCCCGAAGGGAACCATCAGATTGCGAAGCAATCTGACTCACGGCATCTACATCTATTTCTTTTGTGGCTGACATCAACAATGGCCGCTGGGATGCAGTGCACAGCTCAATCTTCCTAGAAAGAAGCTCGAAGACCTTTATGAGCAGGTAAATGGTTTCTAAATGCAGATCGTGCTGTAAATGATAGGACTACGTGAGTTAGACACAGCAAAGGCAATTTTACGGCAAACACAGGCCATGGGTTATATGATAGATACTTGCGCCTTGAACATCTTCTCGTGAGGTCTGGATCTAACAGCATCTCTATTGTGATAATCATATAACTAGTACTAGTACAACCATTGCAGGCTTATCAAGAATCATCTTAAGGAGAAACGCAGAGCACAGATTTCCCAAGGCATATCCTTTTTCCAAATCTGAAACCCTAATATTAACCACAAACCTAATATTAACCTAATATTTGAAACCTAAACACAACCACACGATTTTCCCCCTTCTTTAAAATCAATGGCTAATAAATGGATGCACTCTAGAAATACTGTTTAGTACGTCCACGTGAATACGTCCGTGAAATCATATGAAAACCATGCCAAAAAGCGTATAAAATCACAAAAAAAACCCCCTGTTATAATGCTACATATTGAGATCAGAGTAACTGATATGTTTATACTGCTTTTTTACCAGGTCATGGAGTAGGCTGCTTTTGCTCTCAATGGATGTTGTAATGCGCTCAATGCAGGTTATATTGCAGAGAGTAGCATTTGTCGCAACTTATAGATATAACTACCATACTTAGGAAGCAAGATCAATTCTTTAGCTGTGCCCCCATTTGGTCGTTGCCCCAAGAGAAAAAGTAAAGGCAATTTGACAATTTTAAAAACTGCAGGAGCATTGTTAGGAAATACCCCATAAATATAAAGGGCTTTTCTTTTAAGTTTTCTTTGAATTCCTTACTGGATAACGCCCCAAACCCTATTTTCCTCCATTTTTCTAATGCGGCAGCGGCGGTGGAGCTGACAACTCCCATTTGGCTTCGCCAGATGCGGCCATGCTCCACTTAGCAGCGTCCATATGCCCTAAAGGATGTCGATCCATACATAGGGCGGGAAACATGCTTCTTTGAGAACAAGCATAGGCATGGCAGTTTACCTGAGGCTCTTCACAGAATATAGGCATCCGACCAGCGTCTTTCAGCTCTTGCTAGATGAACTATGAAGCCCACAGATGATTGCCCAGCAAGTAGCTCATGAAATTGAATTATTTTTGAAGCTGCAAAAGGATGAAAGAATCACTACCTTCGAAGCAGAAACTTTTATTCGATGTGTAGAGCTACTATGTGATTCAACCATTTCTGGGACGATATGTATCTGGTCTTTTACATTATTTTTTTGTTCCTTTGCACTTGCTTACTTCAAGCATTCTTGCAGGGTTGTTGCACAGATCTATTCGCAATATTTTTGGATTATGATGCTTTTTTGCCTTACAGAACTTTTAGATCTATGAAAGGATAATAGGTTGGCCTTGCTCCGAGTTTTCTTGTATACAATTAATTTTTAAGTTTTATTGATTCTATGTATTAAACCTTATGGTATTGCAGCCTATTACAGATGTCAAAGAGAAACTCTTGTTTGTGAAAAACTGTTTTGTGGCCTTCTTCAATGGATGTTTAGAAGCTATCAAGCTGGATCTTAGGTCCTTCAATCATGAGAAGCTAAACAAAATCTATGCTTGGTTCTTGCAATGCTTTCTTATTTCTTTGATTTTTTCGTTTTTGGAGCTCTTGTTTTGTTGCATTAGATTTCAAGGTTAGATCCTAGTTGATGTTCTTTGGCATGATTGCATGGCTATTCCTTACTACTTATCTATTTCCATTTGTTAGAGCAGACCACATTTGACTCTGGGAATTGTCTTCAACAGTTTATTCATCTTCTGTATGATCCGAACCTGTCTTTTTCTAGGGTTATTACTGGGGTTATCAGGGCCAAGTGGCTTTCTTGCATATTACACTAGATAATGCTCCTTTCTTTCCATGCTTTTAAGCAATCTGGCTTCTAAATTGCTTATTCCGTTTAGGAATGATTATGCTTCTAAAGAAATTTGGCTTCTAAATTGGTCATTCCTTTTAGGTGTCTGGCTCTTTAGAATCATACCACATGATTATATCTGATCTAATTGTATTGTGAAACACATGGTAAGATTGTGGGTTCAACTCCCACATGTTCACCTTCCCATTGTAGTCACAAATTAGGTTGTAAAATTATACTGGTAAACTATTTGGTAATATTGCAGTGGTTAACCATTTGGTATCATGCAAAAAAAGTCATACTAGCAAATCTAAACCAACTATACTTATCATATGTTGTTGTTACAAATAATTACTATAAACTCATGCTAGCAAACCTAATCCAATTACATTTATCGTATGTTGTTACGATTAATCACTATAAATCATCGTAACATAGACACTTAAAATTACCATGTGTATATGCTAAGGACGATAGATGGGATTGATAATCATTCTATTAAACTAGACATATTAAGCAATAATGCACATCATATATTTTAAGTTGTTATAAAGACTAACTATAACTATCATGTTCTACTACCATATCAAAAACAATGATCTTTTATCACGTCGTGGAATTGTATTGATGAACTATAATGTATAACCAGATATAGTTTGTAAACTTTTTGGCCCACATATCGGTAATGATTTTAAGATTTGGTTTTCACTAATAAATCATTTCAAAAAAATCATACTGGTTCAATTTTGGGGGCCTTGTGCAGCATAATATCGACCAGCAGAGCATCGACCAGTTCAGCAAGGCATCGACCTCTCTGGTACTTAGTTTCCTTATGTTTCTCTGAGAAAGTATCAGAACCCTATCGAAATTCCTTTATTATATTGAAAGCCCATGAAAGTAGTTTATGCAATTCTATTTTTCCTCCTGTACCAGCAAAGAATCCAATATATAAATGATCAGAGTTAACAATCTACCCATTATCCCCCTCTCCGGATCTTGCCCCCTCTTTCATCCTTCTCTTCTCCCAAATTCAGAAGCCCATTCACATCCCTTTACACTTCTCATATTCTAAGCAATGAGTTGGGTACAAATTCATGGCAAATCTCTGTTGATAAGGTGCAGAAGGGATATAGACGCAAGAAGCAGTTCAGGGCATCCACAATTTTGGCTGCCACAGCTGAGAAAAAGAAAGTCTTAATGGTATATACTAACAATGTGGTAAACTGTAGTTCTAATGTTCCTGTAAAATTCATGAATTGAAAAAGCACTCAGTGAAGAATTTAAGATCTGCCCGATGTTTCTCTTATTAGCCACCTCACAATGCATGAAATCCAGCAATGAGCGTTAGAGTAGAGTTTGAATTTCATAAGAATTTCAATCATAAGGATCATAAATGGTATGTACAAGATTTGCAGAAGCATCATTTTGATTATGAGTTTTCTTATGAAAGGCCTTTAAGCACTCTATTCTATTCAATTTTCTTTAACAGTTCAAATAGACCTTCGAGATCAAATAAAACTGAGTTGTAAGTTGCATATGATTTATGTTAATATACCCCATTCAATGATGTATAGATTTCATTCGGTTTTCAAGCCAAGATGGAGATTTCATTACTGCAGCATATGGCAGGTTGATAGAATAGATAATTCATGCAGCGTATACCTTTCTAATAGCTCAATTTAGATGCTTCTTTGTTTCTTCTAGATGGCCTTCCCCAAAGATTAATAGCATAAATCGACTGTTCTGAAGTGTAATCGTGTCCATATCAACTATCTATTTAGAAATAAAGATGTATTGCATGTTGTTTAATAAAAGAACTTGCATTTTGGCAAAATAGGTCGGTAGGTCGGCGAAAAATTCCCACCTAGGTCGGCTTTCTCTCACCTAGGTCGGGAGGTCGGCTAGGTCGGTGGGTCAGCCCAACTATGTGTAGAAGATAAGATATAAGTTCAAATTTCTCACGATTTCCTTCCATTTATGCAATCTTTGAAGTGGTTTTGAAGCCCAGTGCAATATAAGAATTGGCCCATCCATAATTTGCATCAGTTTCACAACGGTAACACCAGACAGTTTTTGCATTGACGGACCAGTGGATGAATCATCAGAAACCGAAGGGAGGCACACTGCATTTCACTTTGCCACTTGGCAAAACCTATCTATCCATAATATAATATATTAGATCGGATCATCCTTGTATGGCAGCCTTTACGGGATTAGGTAACAAGTTGCTACCTCGAAGGAGAAACCATAGAGAGACGAGTGGATTTCTTTTTGCGACTTGGCAAAACCTAGCCCATAATATATCACAATAAGTATCAGACCAGACACTCAACCATTGCAATGGCATCATCCTTGTATGGCAGTCTGCTAATGCTGCTAATGTTGGTCTATGTCCCAGCGCAGGGGCAGGCATCTACGGATCATATTGTTCTACCAACGGCTCAGGTGGAATAGAAATTGTTTCGCATTTTTTGAAGAATAGGCATAGAATTGATGAATGTTTTATTTTGACAGAATGAAGGAATTTGCAGTTTGGAGATCAAGGTGAGGACCGGGGAATCCAAAACCGATGGAGACGTGTCTCTTCGGATTTATGACTCTGAGAATTCGGAGGTGATCGACATAGCCAGCATCGACGGTCCAGACGACAACTTTGAGAGCAACCAAGTTGATACTTTTGTGTATAATAATCAGCCTTGCTTCCGATCCATTTGTGCTGCTAAAGTTAGACATGCTGCTACTAGTACCTGGTCCTTTGAGAGCATCGATCTCAAGGTTAAGAGCTCTGATGGTAAGCTTTTGTCCCATTTGTTTGCTGCCTATGGAAAATCACTTAGTTCCTCTGCATTAAACTCATTGCCCTCCTCTGCCATGGTCGGAAGCTGCACTTAGATCCATCCATCTAATCTGCCTATGTTTCTGCTTCTCACCGAAGCTGCTTATCGGCCATAATAATAAGTTCTTTGCTATTACTTGCTTTAGAAGCGTGTATTTGGAAAACACATTACATTTACAATGAAGTGTGTATATGATGTAGAAGAAGGGGTTAAACTCGTGGGAGAGCCCATTACGGCAAATAAATAGGCGAGCCCGGAGGGAGAGCCCATTTATTTTTGCCATAATGGGCGAGCTCAGGGCTTTAACCGGGTGTATTTCAAAAACACATTACAATGAAGCGTGTATATGATGTAGAATAGAAGAAGAGGATAAACACCCGCACGAGCCCCTTTACAACAAATAAATGGGCGAACCCACAACACACAGGTTGTTTATCTCTTTTAACCGGCAGCAAGTTTCCTCACCCACAACTTCACCCACAGCTAGATTATCGACACCTTTCAAAGTTGGATTATTAGCACAAAAAATGTGGCTATTTTTCTAAGTTTGCAACTGTCTGTTATGCCCTATCATAGGGCTTCAATCAACGGTGTCCATTGCTTGGATTAGAAAGCTTGCCCGTTAAGGGTAATAACATAATGAAACATGTATATGATGTAGAAGGGTAATGGGCCATTATTTTTCATAAGGGTCATATGACTAAAGAAACTGGCAATGTGTGTTTGGCAATGTCATGCACGTGTAGGTTTTTGGGTCTATACCTTTCAATATCATGTAAGTGATGTCATATTCATATTCGATGGCATAGTTGGAGTTGATTTTGATTTTGATTTTGTTGAAAATTGATTCATAAAAACAATAATCTATAAAGTAATGATGTGAGATCTAAAAAGGACTTTAGAAAATGTGTGCATGATCAAGGCATTAGGAATTATGTGCAAACTTGTACCATTTGTTGTAAATATTAGGGCAAATTAGATAAGTACTCTTAAAGTTATGTTATATTATCGAAAGGCGTCTCAATATCATCATATACTAGTAACGATGCCCGGCGTTGCCGGGCTTTTGCAACTATTTATTAAGAAGCGGTAAAATAGAATTTGTGACATAATTAAAGATTTGAAAACTTGTAATTAGAACATAATTAGTTGTAAAAGATGTCATGTAAGTAGAGAAATGGGATTTGCATGGCTTTATGGTTCTGTTGATTTGGTTCGTGTAGTAGTTCTAGCCTAAATTAAGACCTGAAGTTATGCTTAATCGTTGAAGGCACATAATATTAAGTGCCTTAATCGTTGGGTTTGAGCCATCTCGATGCAACTTCCTTCTCTCACTAATGCTTGCATTGACTGTATTATAAGTATGTTACTTCTATTTGTAAAATTCTCATGATCTCCCTTTGTCTAGTCTATTATGGTTATGAGTTGATGTCTTTTAGAAAATAATTTTGTATTGTCCAAGTTAATAGATAGTAGGCAGTGGTTTCAAAAAGAGCATTTTACCACTTGTACAATGCTTTGGCAGCCATCAAAGGTTTCCTCCATTGCCAAAAACAATCATCATTATGCCATCTATATCCTTGTTGTTGGGTTTTAACAGGCTTGGCCATTATGCTATCTATATCCTTCTTGTTGGGTTTTAACATGCATGTTGATGTAAGAGGATTCGTTAATATGCAATCAAAATGCAAAACAATTGATGCATAAAATAGATTTAGATGCAAGCATTGAAGTCGGCCATACAAATTGGCATATGTAACATTTTACATCCAAGTTCTACTTAATATGGGAAGAAAACAATATCTATTGGCATATATTTTGCATCATATTCTATGGTGGAAGAGCAATTGCGTTTAAAACTATTTGAAATAACTTCGTATTGATATCGACACTTTTGAAAAGGGATTTAAAAGATTGATAAAAACATGTCATAGGAGTCGTCATCTTCTATATCCTTCATCTTGTGATAAAAAAGCATCAATCTGGCAATATCATTGCATCAACATTGCACTACCTACAACAAACCGATTCTTGATGTTGTAGTAGTGATCCCCATATGTAAAGATGAAATTGTCAGTAGCTTGAAACTGTAGCAACTTCCTTCTATATAAAATCTTGATAATTGAAAAATAGCATGGTATTATGGCCTTCAACAAAAAAAAAAAAAAGAAGGAAAAGAGAATGGAATACATGCAAGCCAATAGCAGTACACGTTGACATAGATAATGTTGTTTTTTGTATCTAGAAAAATATTCAAAGATGTATCCTATAGATAATGTTGTTTTTTGTATCTAGAAAAATATTCAAAGATGTATCCTGTAGAAGCTTTAGACCATCTGAAAAGGAACTCATGTTAACATTGACATGTTTTTATCAATGACATGTTTTTATCAACGACATCCTCTATGAGACTCAAAGCTCTAATATAGATTTCAATGAATGGAAACAAATAAATAATAATGAAGCATTTAGATAATAGTGTTCAATTACACTTTTACCAACATGATTCTTCAGATGGAATTTGAATCCACAAATTCCATGCAGTCATATAAGAAGCAGAGCAAGCTACTACTAAGGATTGGAATGTACAATGAATAATTTATCTGCAAGAAATGTAAGAAACCAAAGTAAAATTCAGATCTATTATTCATAATGAAGACCAAGGCGCCCCCTAAATAAGAATTAAAGAATGAATTTCAGCAGAAGTGCATGTCCTAGTATCTACAACATAAAAGGAAAACATAGCATTGAAAACACAAAGCTTGAGCATGAAGACTATTTCTCTAGCAGAAAGCTCTAGAGCTGGGAACAATGAATTTTCTACGTATTCTTATTCCTTTTCTGGAATCTTAAAGCATTTCATAAGCAAAACAAACGTGATATGAAGTATGGAGACAAAATGAATTTATGGAGCTGTAAAATGTAACCTGTGATTAGCCTGATGAAGTCGATGGCAAAAATATATTCTACCTTGCTGGTAATAGCAAGCCGCTTCTGTTTTATCTGAAATGCCCAAAAGATTCATGTAGTAGCTCACTTTTGTATCCTCAATCTGCAAGAAAAAGTGCATCTTTTGATGTTGAAACTATGCTATGTGCTTTTGAATGTTTCTGCACAGCATCCAGGAAGTTCAAGAAAACACAAAGGAAAAAAATGGCATATGGATCAATAGAATGGCTCACTATTGGAAGTTCCTCTAGAATTTTGATGGTTGCCTAACATATGTGCTTCTATGCCTGATGTACCTGGCAGACGCAATATAATTATAAAAAATAGCCAATAAAGCTAGTAAGAAATGTGTAATTTGTTAATCTATCACTTATGTATACAACAAATCTGCATAAAACAAATAAAAGGGTGGTAACTGCTAAAGCATGCAACATGTCAAACAAAACGAATTGGACATGAAAGGCATGGGGGAATTTATGCATGTAAGGAATGAAATATAGGCAAATGACATGTCCACCATAGCAGATGTAGAAGCTCGAAATAGAAGCCTTATGTATTTGGCTGCATCATCCTCAGGTGGACTTTCAATTTCTAATAGTTGGCCTTATAATGCCAACTACCTTATTTAATAGATTATAAAATATAGCTGGTATGTATGTGCTACAGCTCCTCTTTGCTATGATCTGCTATATTTGTAGCACAGTCTACCATCGGATGAGCATTTGCAATCCAAAACCTAATCATGTCAGGACAATAGTTATAGCTAAGGGATCTGGCATCGTAGTGACCTTGGCAATCGGAAGTAAAAGTCCATAAATTTTGCAGTGCTGGATGCAATAAAAATGTGATACGTCCATCTCCACCAATCAATGATAAGTGTTGCCTCTTGCCAGGATTTTGGGCGTTTTAGCTGGATATCTTTCCCATGAAGAAGCCAAATATGTGGTTGAGCTATTAAGAAACCACAATCACAAAGTCTACTAGAAGTTAATCTAAGGCATCGAAAAGATACCTGAATGCTCAGAGGTCCATGATCTTGAGCTATCCTGCCATGCATGCCAAGATAGTTAAATCTGGCAAAAATGTAACCCCTATTTCCAGGACGGCCATTCCAATTTTTTGGAAATGAATTTTTCGTTGCCAATATTAACAACATATAGAGGCAAAAATCGCACATACAGGCGACGTATACAGGGCGACTAAATCATATCAAAGTCGCAAAAGCACCTTGTCAAAATATTACCTGGTGGAGCGATGAGACCTGAGGTGATAGATGAATAACCCTAGCATAACTGCAAAAAGATCCAAGACTCCAAATAAGAACCCAGATATTCTCTCCTCTTTTCCTTCTGAAACACCAGTGTAGCAACATTTTGCATCCAAAAATCTGGGGTAAAGATCTGTGGAATACCTAAAATTTGTCAGACAATAGAAGTCCGAGGATGCCTGGGCCCTGCACGCCGGACTAACCATACTGTCCGATAAACATCTAGAGACATTTGGAAGCCACGGCCAGAGGACGTCCGGCAGAGGTATCTGCAAGCCAATAATCCAGGCAAAATATCTTATGTTAAACCGGCGCATGTGCATCAGAAGACCCTTCTATTTCTTTACTCCACACGTCTCTCATGCGGATTAGGTTCAACATTATTAGCTGTTGCAACAGCCAATACTGCTCGCACCGAGTTCAACCTAGCCACTGGTAAAAAAGTTTCATGGAAATCCACTCCTGAAATTTGAGAGCAACCCATGGCTACTAGACATGCCTTATATTTGTTGACGACATTATGCTCATCATATCTTATTTTATAAATCCATTTGCAATTTACTGTTTTCCTACCTTTGGGCAGATCAGTCAACGTCCAAGTTTCATTATCGATCAATGACTGATACTCTTCATGAATAGCACGCCACCATTCGTCCTTCTTAGCACTTTGCATAGCCATAGTAAAGCTCTTAGGTTCATCAGGAAGCATGGTCGTGTGGAATGCAATGTATCCAGAAGTTTTCCCTTTCTTTAAATTCAGATACTCCTGCATGCGACTAGTGATCTGCCTGGTTCTATTTGACCGCCTTAGAATATCATCATCCTTTGTTTGACTATCAACGACAGGCACAAGATCATCAAGTTCTCCATCACTATCTTTTGGCTCAGAGGGCATCTCCACCTCATGATCAGAAGATGTTTCAGCATGCATATCTAACGCTTCTTCTGTTTGATCCTTATCAGAGTCAGTATCACTGGAAGAAGAATCACTAAAGTCATAGAACTTATGATTTCTATCTCGTCCAAAATCAAAGTTCTGTTCATCAAAACGTACACTTCTTCGTATGATAAGCTTCTTACTCGATGGCACATATAGTCTATAGTCCTTAATGACATCGGAGTATCCAACGAACACACAGGGGACAGCCTTATTTGACAACTTATCCTTCTTAAAATGTGCGTATGCATTACACCCAAAACTATGTCTAGTTTTTGACCTGTCCAAAGCTCTTCTGGAACAGCCCTAGGGGAAGCTTTGGTTGGGATTCTATTAAGCAAATAGCAAGCCGTATGTACTGCTTCTGCCCAAAAAGTTAAATCAACACCATTTCCAAATAGCATAGCACGTGTGCACTCCAAAATGGTTCTGTTCTTCCGTTCCACTACGTTGTTTTGCTGATGTTCATGTGACACAGACATTTCATGTTTGATCCCAAACTCCGAGCAAAGACTTTCAAACCTGTTATTAACAAACTCACCGCCCTGATCTGTTCTTATTTGCTTAATGGTGCTTCCACTCTGATTTTCTACGAGGTTTTTCCAAGTGACAAAGTAATCATCCACCTCTGATTTTCTTTTCAAAAAATACACCCAAAGCTTTCTAGTATGATCATCTATTAACAAGAGAAAGTACCTAGCGCCTCCAATAGAAGAGATCTTTGCTTTACCACATACATCCATATGCACAAGCTCCAGACATTTTGCTGCCCTATGTGCTTTCCCTTTTGGAAATTTTCTTCTATGCATCTTTCCGAGCATGGAGCCTTCATACAGCCTCTTTGGTTTTCCAATATTGGGCAGCCCCTCCACCAGCTTATTTTTAGCCATCTCCTCAACAATTGATAGTTTGTCTCTCGTGCCACAGCTGTGTGCTGTCCGCAGTGGAAGCCCTTAAAGCTATTTTCTGTGACCAGCTCAACTTATACAAATATCTCTCTCGATCACCCAAAGCTTTAATATTTCCTTCTCAATCCTTGATTACGCATCATCCATGACCAAAATGCACTAACAGCTTGGCGTCATCAAGTTTCGAGACAGCAGATTGGCTTCCAGGTCCGGTACATGCAATGTTCTTTTAAGAAGAATATCACCTGTGGGCATTGCAATTTGATGATTCCAACTCCTGCAATGTCTAAATTCCCTTTTCCTATTTTCACTTTGCTTTTCTTAACCAAATGGTATTTGACGAAAAGATATCTCTTAGGTGTCATATGGTTTGAAGCTCCGGAGTCTAAATACCATATTCCAAATGACGTTTGTGCCAAGAAATACCCAGTTGCATTGCCTACTATCTCATCATCACAGCTTGTCCAAAAACATTTTTTTATAATTTTGATAATATTGCAAAACAAACATTTAACGCCAACAACTACTTGCATTACAAAACTCAAAATCAGCATATACCATGGCTTAAATTTGACCACACTGATCCTTTCTGTAATGCAGACAAAAACCTTTCCAGTTGAAATAAAAGAGTCACTACTCTGATAATTCTTTCTCTGAGCTTGAAGAAGACTCAGACGAGCTGGCTTTGGAGGCCTTGTGAGCCTTCGCTTCCTTCTTCTTTCTACCATCATCTTTTCTTCTCTCTGGACCTCTTTTCTTTCTCTTGTCAGGCTGGGGGCAATCTTTAGCTAGATGCCCAATTTGATTACAGTTATAACATTTCCTCATTTCTTCCCTTCCACTCATGAAAGCTTGAACATCCTTTGACGAATTTCTTTTGATTCCCTTTTGAAGCTATCGTGCCTTTCACCTCTTCACAAGGTCTTGGCTCATCATCGTTTACAATTCCCCACAAGCCTTTCTCACAAAGCTTTGTCTGAACCCTTATAAACCAGTAATAAGCATTTCCATGGCTTAGGTTTTCAATCTTCATCTTGATTTCCCTTCTGCACGTCCTCAAGAACGATCCTGCTCTGATACCATATTAAATAACAGAACCAACTCTTAAGAAACAGAAATACATTGATGGAAATCTTGTTGAAACCAAGATGAATTATGACAGATATATCTGGATCCATAAACTTCGGGAGCTAATTTTAGCAGTCCCTAAATGAATCCTCCACCTGTCCACTACAGACCATCGGTTTATTTTGACACAAAAGGTATTATTGCCAACAATTGTATTCTGTAAGATTGGCACCACTGCCACTGCTTTATTACTAAGATCCGATCCTGTGCAGTCCATAGATCTTTCATGATTTGGACGGTGATTCCTTTTCTTAAATACAAGTTACATAGATCTATAGGTTTGCATTATGGCTATTAGTCATGATTTAGAAGGAAAGTAAATCAGAAGCATTTTCTTCCTTGCAAGATGTCCCCAGTTGAGTTTCAGTTGCTAAGCTAGTGTTTGAAAGCAGAAATACAATGTTGTCGTAACTTTTGTAAAAAGCGCAAAGCTTTTCATCTATGCTAAACAGGGATAGGTTCCATACGTACGAAATTAAAAATTTTGACGTATAAAGTCAAAAAATACGTATTTTTTTGTTTAAAACATATTTCAGGTATTTTTTTCTCTCGCCGAAAAAATTCGCATACGCAAAATCTTCTAAACTGTATACGCAAAAAAACTTTTGCATACGCGGTTTTTGTAAAACCGCGGCACAAATTTGAAATTTGAATTTCGCGTACGCGAAACAGTGAAAACTTTGCGTACGCAGAAAAAGCAAAAAAAAATGTGAATTATACTATTTCGCGTACGCGAAACAACTTTTGCGTATGCGAAATAGTATAATACGTGCATGCAAAAATAATAATAATAATAATAGTCCCGCATGTACGCAAAAAATTTCATCTTTTCTTATATGCATTTTTCACGGTTTCGCATATGCGAAAAAACTTTCGCATATGCGCTTTAGTTCTTTTCGCGTACGTAAAAATCTTCCAACGTTGGAATTGTTTTTTGTCGTATTTTTTACTTATTATACGGCAAATTTGTGCCGTATCATACAAATAATATGTATTGTGTATAAAATGTACGGAGTATTGAACCTATCCCTGATGCTAAATTATAGATTCTTCTATTGGCGAAAGTTATGTCTCTGTGCTGCAGTCTAATAAATGTCTCAAAAGCCCCCTTTAGATTTACATGCTGCATTCTAATAAATATCTCAAAAGCCCCCTTTAGATTTACATGCTGCATTCTAATAAATACCTCAAAAACCCCCTTTAGATTTACATGCTGAATATAAGCAGTCATGTTCTAAATTCTTAACATGTTTTGAGACATAATCTAAAGCCAATGCATTTGTATAGTAACAAATTTTCTAAGCTCATGCCCAAACCATGTCTAATGGTATGATCATTTCTTTGCATTCATGGCAATGAACCGAAAAGAACTTTAAATCTAAATTTCTCACTTTGATAATCATGTTAAATATATACCAAATGATGCAGCCTTAGACGTCTAGATTGCTCATTTAGAAAATTTTGTTTGTGCAAAATATAAACCAATGATTAGAAGTTGAGATGTATGCACTAATGGCATCCATCAAGTATATGAAAGTATAGCCATCATTTTCTGGACGTTCCATGTTCGGTAAACATAAGATATAAGATAGCATACATATGACATCCATTACACATGATATGTCCCTGTGATTGTTCCATGATATCCATGTGACGGTTTCAGATGATCCTGAAGGGTTGCCAAAGTGAGATATGGTGTTATGGTATTCTATGCTTATAGCTGCATATAATTGTGTTTTTGAGTTTTTAGAGCATAACCTATATTTGTTGTCTGGCATCACATTGAATGGCTTCTACAACGTGCAATTCCTTAAATGCTCATGAACAAATGTAAAACATCTCATTCTAATCTTCATCTCCATCATTTTGCTAGTTGTTGTTTTACGGGCTTGCGAATGGTTTGTTAACCCCCCTCCCCTCCCCCTCTCCCCCAAAAAAAGGATTTTTTTTTTCAGACAGAGAGGAGCTGCAGGACTGATTCGGGGGAAGATGCAAATTTCAAGGCTGCCAAATGCTGCTGCGAATCCTGCTAACCCTCCAGTAGCCCCTGACCATGCCACTGCTTCGCCTGCTACAGCCGCATGCCGTGCTCAAGTTGCCTCACCTTCGGTTGCTCGCACATCTCAGGATGCTTCCACTTCTGCCATCCCCCCTTCTGTTGCCGCCACTGAATCCCCACCTGCAGCCCCTGCCAACAAATAGGAATTCTGCCTCCGCATGGTCTCCTGGAATTGTCGGGGCTTCCCATGCAGAAGGGAGAAGATAGTCTCAACTCAGTTACCGCAGACATGGATCTCATCTTCCTCATAGAAACATGGGAGCATGCAGGACACAGGATACCCGACTTGCTAGGATACCAGCGCTACTCAATCTTCAATGATTGCACAGGAAAGCGGGAGCATGGGGGGTTGCCTGCTACTACCAAACGACCTTGGCACAGTCAATCTCCTTGTTCAAGACAGATAAGCACAACCGGTACGTGTGGGTGCATGTGCAAAACTGCAGTAGCAGACCTCTCTTTGTGGCAGTCTGCTACTTTTCACATGCAGAAAGCAACTTCTATCACGCCCACTCGGATGTGGATAGGCTGGACCCCTATGTCGATCTATATGATGACATACAGCAGCATAAGCAGTTGGGTAGAGACTTCAATGCATGCACGGGATAGAACAACCCATGAGATTTGATCCCTTGACTGATGATGTATTGCAGCTGCGTCATGCAGAAGGAGCTTGGCCACGGACATCAGATGACAATCAGGTCACGCACTATGGTAGACAGTTGCTTTTGTTCTGTGGTGACCTGGTAATCTGCAATGGACTGGCACAGTGGTCGTCCACCTGCAAGAGCACTTGTAGATAGGAAAACCAGGGGGGAGGATCTAGTGTGGTGGACTATGTGCTAGTGCCTGAGCAGGATATGCATGTCGTCAAGCACTTCCAGGTGGGAACAGCTAATAGGGATGAAGAGATCGACTCAGACCACTTACCACTTTACTTGAAGTTGGTTTGGCAGGTTGTGCGAACCCTCTGTGCAACAACTCCTCACATGCGATTGGATTATGAACATGTAGGGGCTTATGCCCAGATGCTTATAGATGACCTGGCAGAAATTTTGCAATATCCTACACTAGAGCAACAGACAGGCCGGCTGACTGATGTGTTTAGAACTGCGGCAGAGAGGTGCTTTGGGATAAGCCATCCGCGACGGACCTCCAGGAACACAGCCTTTCCACGTAATCAATGGTTTGATGTAGAGTGCAAAGAACACAAACGCTGGCTCCGCCAGGTTACAGACCCTGCTTTACGCCCACATGCAGTCAGACAGTACCGCGTCTTCCTTAAAGCTAAGAAGGCCAGGTACATTGCAGCGTATCAAAGGGAAATATTTTACCTCCTAGAACGTCACCCCAGAACCTTCTGGCGAAGGGTTCTTAGAAAGCCAGTACAGCCCACGGGGAACATCACTTGCAACAGCTAGACGACCCTCAGGGTGCACATGCAGCATTAAGAAGGCCCAGTGCTGGAAATCACAGATTCGGACGTGGAACAAGGCTTACAGGATCTTGCCAATGGGAAAACGCCAGAGCTGAATGGTATGCAGGCAGAATTGCTTAAGTGGGCAGGGCCGTCCATAGTACCAATGCCTGCCTTGTTCAACAAGGCATTAAAGGCATTACAGGAAGGCTTCCTACTACAGTGGACCAATAGCAGAGTTGTTCCCATCTATAAGACAGGTGACCCGCACTGCCCAGCCAATTACCGAACAATAATGGTCAGTTCGGTGTTTGCAAAACTGTTTGCGGGCCCTCACCCAGGCAGGATTCAGACCCTGGCACTCAACCATTGACCACATCACGTTGCAAACTCTGGTTGAAGACGCAGGAATCGCTGTCAGGATCTATATTGTTGCTTCGTGGATTTTGCGAAGGCGTTTGACACTGTGCTCGGGAAAACTATGGGCAAGATTGGGACAGCTGGGGGTTCCTGTAGATTTGCAGAATGCAGTGTACAGGCTATATGAAAGATGCTCGGGTCGGTTGCAGCCGACAAGCCAACCATTTGATAGTAGTATCAGGGTCTATCAGGGATGCCCTCTCTCCCCAACATTGTTTGGGCTTTACATTGATCAATTGGAGAGCTGGCTTGCTGATAATGGGGGCGACAGAGCTCACCTTCTCCACCAGATCATCAGCCAATTAATATATGTTGATGATGTGGGCCTCCTAGCTTACACACCAGCAGACATGCAATGACATCTCGATGCCCTGGACACATTCTGCCAAGCAACTGATATGCGCGTCAACCTGGCCAAGACTCATATCATCCTCACATCAGCCAAGGATCCCCACCTTCAGTTACCGAGGGTAGAATGTGGAAGTGGCATCCACATACAAATATTTGGAAGTGGAGTTTCCTTCTACTATGCACTGGAACACATCCATACGGCTACGAGTGACGGCAGGCTGGAAGGCACTATATGCAATGCAAAACAATAGTCATAGAGCAGAGTTGTATGATTGGGCCCATCAGTCACACCTATTCAAGGTCTTAGTGGAGCATGCCCTTTTATACGGGGTTGAAGTATGGGGCCCAGTAGTATCCTCGCTACTTGGAATGACTTGGAGCAGGTGCAGAAATCCTTCTTGGTACGAGCACTAGGGGTGAAGTCCACAGTCCCATATTAAATTCTACTGGGGAGACGGGATTCTTGCCTCTTTAGAGAGCGACCCTTGATCGCCACATTGTCTATTTTCAGAAGGTGGTCAATATGGACGATGCTCGTCTCCCTAACCTAGCTTATATCATGGCAATGGGGCCGCAGCGCCTCAAGGCCTACTGGAGGAAAAAGAGAGCTCAATGGTTGGCTAGATCGAAGGTGTAGGAGCACAGATGCATACATGTGCAAACAGAGGCATATCGCCATAGCTTGAGGCAGTATCTTGATGCTTGCTTCCTCAGCAAGCTTTGGGATGCCAGTGCCCTTGAACAGGTCAAGACAGCACACTACCAATGCCACATAAATCCCACATTGGAACGAGGCCCGCAATGCTACCTGCGTACCTACTTGCCCATGAAAAGGCTCATACTCATTGTCTGCATTCGGATAGGAGCACACCATCTTCAAATTGAGACAGGCAGATGGATTGGTGAGCTACGCCAGGACAGGCTCTGCCAATGCTGCCAAATGGGAGTCATTGAGGATGAATCTCATACCCTTCAAAGTTGCCCAGCATATGATCAAATTCGGATGCTCTATGCTAAGTTGGTCAGGCCTGGCCAGTCGCTACATGTGACATTGAGCAGGGCTTCTATACGGGTGCTGCGATCATACCTTTAGGAGGTTATGGACATGCGAGATCAGCTATGCCCTCGGGCACACACTTGACATGTATATATACATTTATTTCATGATGATGTATACTTGTACAGTTTGACAGCATTCTTATTACTGCCACGGTTTTTCCCTCGAAAACCCTTCGGGGCGGGGGTTTTTTAACCCGGACAGTAATAAGTTTGGTGCGCTCCTTCTGGGTCCCATAGGCCGATTGGTCTCAGTGGACAATAAAAATCATTCATTCTGATGAACTCAAAGATGGATGGCTACCTAAGATTAGGTGAAGAGACTTGATAACACCTGAGGAAGCTGATGATGTGGTTAGTAGTATTCGCAAGTCCATGGCTCCTCCAGCTGCTGAAAAACACTATGTTGGTCCTATAAAAGGAAGGCCTAAATATCTCGGGCTGGAGGATTATGATCCCAAAGATGACTTGCTTTGCCATCAATTTGCACTTATAGTACCAGAGCGCAAAGAGATATACCCTGTATGGATGGGTTACACCATCTCAGAGGTTTGCAAAGAAGTAGGTGACCGCAATGTGAACAAAGTTCGTGTGGAGTGGTGATGTCCAGTGCACCAGTTAAATGCAGTGGCAGAGGAAGAAAGGTATAGAGACTGTTGGACAAAGCGATGGAAGAGAAACCCTATTGAAGGGGATGATTGGGTTGAGTTAGATACTATTTTGTTTTCATGGACCCCAAAGGTCATCCCAGGCAAGACTGCTAGGGTTACAATACCTGTGGAAGTGAGGAAGAAAGCTATGATATCTCTAGGGGTCACTTCTGAGAAGTAATTGGCAATATGTAACTCGACATGCATATGTGAACTATTTTTAATTTTTAATGCAATCATGTTGTGCTGTTATAAAAAAAAGTCACATTCTCGATGCAAATTTACTAACCCGGGAAAAAGTTGCAGTGCCAAAATGGTCCAAAATCCTGACATAAATCCAATTTAAATGAATGATGGTTTTCAATGTTTATGTTTTTGTTGTAACTTAGATGTTGAACATATATTAACACTCATGTGTATGATAATTTACTTAAACAAGCAAGGACTATCTTTGTTGGCAGGTCTTATGGATTGTTTCTACAATCTTCTTTTACATGAATAACAGGCAAGCACTTGATTTATTTTAAATATTTAATTTGTTGGTATAAGTTTTTGCTTGCAAATTTTGTTTTTCCAGCTGATATTCTTGAATGCACATCATTATGTGTTAGAATTAGGCAAATGATTCAATGATGGCTCTTCTTTGACCAAATAGTTCCCAAATAGTAAAGTCACCTGGTACTGATGTGAAAATTCATAATCAAGGAAGTAAAGAGCTAATAAGTAAAGAGCTGATATTAAGGAAGTTCTGCTCTGATTTATTTGAGGTGATATTTCTACCTTGATGCATTTGCAGCTTGAAAGGTATGACTAATTCGTGTTTTTACTTCCCCAAGCCACTATAACTATTGATACATGTGGCAATTAGAAGTTGGGGGGCGTTTTTCCAGTGACAAGACATTCATAAATTTGTAATTAATGCATTATACGAAATTAAATTCTGATTTTTTGCCAGCTGGATTCCTAGTTCATCACCAGCACACAGCCCAATTTTGGAATTTTCGGAGAAGTGTAGATCAAGGGGTTAGTATTAGAACGGTCGGGGCAGCCCATTGTGGGGCAACCGAGCTGGGACCCTTCTCCAAGTCAAATAAGGCCAGGACCTTGCACGGTTGCCTCACAAGAGGGAGAGTCCGGACCCCAGGAGGCGTCCCGAGGCAACCTTTCTTGGCAGTGCTCCCACGGTGGGCAGTATGCTAATGACCACCCTCCCGGAGCCCGGTTCCCCTATCCGACCGTTGAATCCTCCATTCAAGGGCCCTTCTTCGGGATGGTCCAAAAGATTCCAAGATCGGTCTGGGGAAACTTGTCAAACCGCGAAGCGTCCCGAGGGTGACTGTGTAGAAACTGAAGTGTTTTGTCGTTCGGGCACTGCGGAGGCTCCGGAATGGCAATTCGACTTCGCCAAGTCGTCCGAATGGCGAAATTACCCTAGGGAGCGAGTTACAAGAGCAGTTTTGCAAAAGGAAGAAACACTTACGCCCCACACGGCAGTATCCGGCATCTACATCCTAGGCCAATTGACTACGAGTGTGCTGGACATGAGCTACTTTGGTGCTTCTTGGAGGAGGGGTGGTCTTCTGGCCACGGAACTTGGTCTCTAGGGCAATGTTGGCATTCTGAGTCCATTGGCAGACCCAAATCACGGTTCCGGAGAGGGCACATTGCCCGTCCGTCCATAAGGCCTTGGGGAGAGGACTTTTGGGGCAAGCAGCTTCCAGGGGGATTTTAGGGTCCGTGCTCTGGCGCCAACACCCCCCTCCATGTCAAGACATGGTGCAAGGTCCCAGCGGAACTTGACAACGAGAGGGCCTCCAAGACGTAAACCGTGTGAGTTGCCAGGTTCTAGAAGGGTTTGCGTTTTGGAGGCCGAGTTTTGATCTGTTGCAGTTGGGACGTGGCCGAAAAGTTGCAGTTGAGAACGCGGAGCAAGGGGAACGACAGAACAAAGTTTGGACATGTCCTCCTCCCGATGTAACAATTAGAAGTCCCAGGGGGAGGGGGGGAGGGGGAGAGGGGCGCTCGGTTTGGACCCTCGGTTTCTAATTCATCATCATTCAAAGTACATAGAATAATAAAAGAAGATAATATTCAATCAAAACTTTGCAGATCCAACTGAAAAATGCATAATATCTTCAAGAATCCTTCAGATCATGTTCATGCATGTATCAATGCCAGATTATACCCAAGAAAAAATATAATAATGGACAAAACATAGCTTTAGTGAACAAAAGATCACTCGAACAACTCAGCATACTCCTTACGAGCTTGATTTATGGTTTCCATCGTGAAGTTCTCCACTTATCCATCCCCCTTCATAGCTCCATATCAAGTATGTAAGGCATCATTATTGTCGACACTAGTAGCATGTTAATGTTGCTTTTCCCGTGGTGCTTCCAATCCTGACCATCTCTTCATGAAGCACCCTCATCGTGCTGTGCAGCTCATGGGATCCTAGCAATTTGGTCAGTGCCTTCTCACCAATCATGTACTTTAACACCTTCATCTGCTAGATCTTTGTTTCATAGTCCTCATCTTCAAGTGGAGGATGGGGTTCATGGAGGATTCCCTTCCTGACAAACCCTGACAGATCCTGACACCCTGACAGATCCTGACAAACCCAGAAACGACGTCTGGCACGCAGATACCGAGAAGAATTAAAGGATGGGAGCTTGTTTACCTTGGTTTTTGCAAAAAAAAATGGGGGAAATTGCTTATGATTGCAACACATGTGAACTGTATAAGTAGGAAAGTAATTATCTCTGGGACTTAAGTAAAATTTTTGCCTCAGTAGGAGGTGGGAGGGGGATTACTGGAGGTGGCCACTATTGGAGGAGGAGGAGAAGGAGGAGGAGAGGAGGACGTCTGACACGCAGATGGAAGCTTGTTTGCCTTGGTTTTTGCAAAAAAAAAAAAAAAGGAAGGAAAATTGCTTATAATTGCAGCACATATGAACAATATAAGTAGAAAAGTAATTATCTTTGGGACTTAGTAAAATTTCTGCTCCAGTAGGAGGCGGGAGGAGGAGAGGGATTACTGGAGGTGGCCACTATTGGAGGAGGAGGAGGGGGATTACAGGAGGTGCCCACTATTGGAGGAACTAGTCTATTGGTGGCCACTATTGCCAGCCTGGCGAGCCGATACACCAAAAATCAGATGCTCTTTTCGAGTAATCCCTTAACTGTCCCTTTTTAATTTCTTCATTATGGCCCTTCTGAACTTGTACCCTTTCAAAGAATGTTAATCATTCCCTATCTGCTTTTCCAGATCATGCTAAAAAGTCGAGCAGCCCACCTCTAGGGCCTTCTGGTTTTTCTTATTGCCTGCCTGCTCCCTAAACCCAAGAGATTCTGAAATAGCTCATAAAACCTAACAGACCCTAACACACATGGCATGCCACGCATGCCTGTGAGCCTGGCGACATCAGCAGGCCACGCAAGCAGTTATGACACGTCACGTCTACTAGACGTCGTTGAAGGACGTCTTGCACACGTGGCATGACACGCAAGCCTACCAGCCTGGCGAGGCGGTAGGCCACGGCAGCACCCAGGGCACGTCAGATGCCACCAGCATCGTTGAACGTCGTCTTGCACACGTGTCATGCCACGCAAGCCTGCCACCCTGGCCACATCAGCAGGCCACGCAAGCAGTTATGATACGTCACGTCTCCTAGACATCGTTGAACAACGTCTTGCACACGTGGCATGCCATGCATGCGTGCCAGCCTGACAACATCAGCAGGCCATGCAAGTAGTTATGACATGTCACGTCTTCTAGACGTCGTTGAACGACGTTCAGCACACGTGGCCTGACACGCAAGCCTGCCAGCGTGGCGAGCCGATATGCCATGACAGCACCCAGGGCATTTCAGATGTCATAGACATCGTTGAACGACGTTATACACACGTGGCATGACACGCAGGCCTGCCAGCTTGGCAACATCAGCAGGCCACCCAAGCAGTTGTGACACGTCACGTCTGATAATCTTCGTTCAACGATGTTGACGTCGTTGAAAAACGTTGTCGTCATTAAAGGACGATAAGCCGTCGTTTAACGACGCTGAGACGTCGTTTAAGGTCAACGATCCCTTGTAGTGTGGTGGTCTGATACCACTTTTAAGCATTTTTAACATCACCTTGAAGGGCAATATGGCATTCCAGGATATCCTGCATGCGACCTAGAATTCTAGGTATCTTCCACACACATTGATAAAAGCATTCCTTGCACTGAGTGCATGGATCACTCAGGCTTCTTGTACTATGCTCATTGCCAGCAGATACATCTCTGTGCTGACAAAGATGAGCTTCTCTGGAGTTTGAACTTTAATTGCATTTGGTAAGAAAGCCGTAATATCTTTTTGAGACATCTCATTGAACCTCTGCACCTTTTCATCCTTTTAAATTTACATGACAATAGCAATCCCAAGCTCCATCTTGGAAAGAAATTTCCCTGAAAGTTACACAAAAGTAACTTGCCCTAAGCTCTGCTTGAATGATGCCATCAAAACAGCTAGATTGGTTACTTGATCAGGCTTTATGCTTACTGGCTACATCTATTTGAATAGCTCCATTGTGCACCATGCATATTCATGCTCAGTACAACAAGTATAGAGTTCCATGAAATCACAATCCAAACATAAAGTAAACATGAACTCATACACTGCCTAATAAATAGGTCGAGCTAATAAATAGGCAATTCTATCAGGTCCAATACTCTGCATTGATTATGGATTTCTCAATGCACCAAGCAATATAGATAGTTTCCATCTGTTTGACCATGTTGTTGCAAACAATTGGCACAAGAGCCAAAAAGGATAAGGCAATGATGGGATAATGAACCAAAGATGGGCAACAAACCAAACATCCAACTTTGACTTGTACCTTTGCATCATTTTTCGTTTTCCTGACATTGATATAGTAAAATCAATCTCCTAGATGGTGGTCATTTCACATCACTTTGATGTGTCCATGCAAACTTTGATATGTCCATGCAAACTGCTGCCCTAGCATTGAAAGTGCTTGTAAGGTTCTGCAATCAAATCTGCTAGCATCAGAATATGCACCCACATGCCTACAATCTACATTTATCTCTATTTGAGCTTACAACCTACATTAGCTAGTACAACCTTGGCTTCCAATTCCCTATGGAACGCATTAGTTGCACACACAATATGATTAAAGCCAAGATTCCAAGCATAGTACATGCCCATTATGTGCTAGAAATCAACTATAAAAACGAAAATTTGCATTTGTCAACTGTTTGTTCACAATATGGATGTCACATATAAAAGCTGGTAAAAGAAAAACTCGTTTGCTATCCCAACACAATACGAATGTCTTTCACATTCACGTCTTGATGAAGCATTATGTGCTTAATTTCAACAGTTCTTTTCAGCTCGTCTACTTTATTAGCATCCTCCTACATTTAGAAATTGGCAAAGAGATTTATAAAGACATATACATTTATATCACCAGGATGTATCTGCAGTTGCTCAAAACTTCTTCTCCCTGATTGAATACTCATATAAGTTTTATAAGCTGTTAACAAACACTCCAACTATTTGGCTATGCTTCTTTGCCTGTTATATTGAGATAGAAGGCTAACCTGTTGATTTCCACAACAACAGTATAGAACTCCTCTTGCTCTGTAGATAGATTTGATCTTCTAACTAACATGGACCTTAGTGTCTGCGCTGCAAGTAATACATCAGAAGGAAAATCAAAACTCTGCCATATTTGGCTGTTGTTGCTATACTTTTAATCCGAAACAATTGCAGTCTTTTGTATAGATCAAGCACATTTTCACACTGTTCTCCTTTGCATTTGGCAAAATAAAAGCAACCCAGATATGCACAGTTGGTTGTGTAATCGTGACAAATGCTTGATTAGCTTCTGCCGGCAAGCTTCCAGCATAACCAGAAATTCGAACCAAACAGTTATCTAAGGCAACAATTACATGCAGTCCATTTGGAATTATGTAGGATTGAACATGTCTGCTAAACTACAAATCATTTCTCCTTTCACAATTCTGCAGCAGATGTAGACATGATTTCTGCCTAAAGGTCCAGGCACTTCCATAGTTTCTACTGGATGTGCCTCATCCAAAGAGCGCCAATGCCTCCACAAGTCCTAACAGACGTGACTTAACCTAGAAATAATTGTGGAACAACTAAAATAGAACATACCTGGTACTAGTGTATCTTTGCAAAAGAAACAAGATCTTCAGGAAACGAAATAAAATCAGCATATTGACATATGGAGGAATGGGAAAAGTGCTGGGAACTTGCGCCTTGAAAGGATCTTCGTATGACGATATTTGCAAGGTCTCGAAACTCTTTTTCATTCCATTGTTAAGAAAATAAGTATGGCATCTGCCATTCCACGCCCCTTCAAAACCATTTCATAGCCCCCTTTGTCGCTATCTCCTCTTTATTTGTTCGCATCTTGGCAGAGAGAACCTAGATGCAACAACTGTTTTCTCAAAATTTATAGGTCCCCGTTTAACTGTCGTTATAATTCACACCATCCTGCCCATTCGATTGGCAAGCTCATCTTCAGTTCAGAGCATCCCAACCACGACCTGAGCACTAACAGATTGAACAAGTGAATTTCACAAGTTAACTATTTTTCTTAGCCGTAGATTGAAAATTAAGAAGATCCAAAAGCGAAAATTAAAAGTAGATGATGTGGCATGGCAGGTGGATAGGCTAGAATTGCAAGAGGAGTTGTTGTTTGGGTGGGGGGCTAACGACAATAAGAGAAAAGGAAGATGGCCGAGATTCACTTAACCCAGCAATTGGGGGAAATAGTAAAACTGCCAAAGGGGGAAAAATGAAAAGGCGAAAGCAAGAAAGGGAGGAGAAAAGCGAATGCAAAACGGGGACAAAGGGTAAGGGCAAAAATAGAGGGGGGAAGGGGAAAGGGGAGGGGGAATGGAAAAGGGAAACGGTGAAAAGGGAGGGGGAAAACAACGACAACAAAAAAAAAAAAAAAAAAAAAAAAAAAAAAAAGGGAAGAAGAGAGAGAGAGAGAGGAAAATCGAAAGTGAAAAGCGGTGAAGAATCTGGACTTCAATGTTTTCCTAAAGTAAAGAAACCAAGAAAATGGTTTGTGTTATTTTTGAAAAATGTTAAAAAAAATAAAAGATAGATAGATAGATAGATAGATAGAATCAAGCTTTAACATCCACAAAGACCAATTGGAAAGGAAAAAAAAAGGGAGGGGATAGGGGTCAAGGGTAAACGCACGCAGGTGGGGCATTTTCGCGAAATCCAAGCACCCCATCAGCACAGCACCATGACTTTTTTTTAATGAAGTTTTATGGAATCTTTTGCCCGTCAATTTCATTTCTTTGCACTTCACATTTCTCCCGCGCCCGAGGTTCGAAGATGGCGCCCTAGCTGCGCCCTAGCTGCACCCATTTCTTGTGAAAGGACAATCAGAGTGCATCAGACCATCATTTCGAAACAAATAATATTGGAGCAGATCATTCTGGAGCCGTCCTTTCAAGAATGAGTTACATGGAATCATATGATGAGGAACCTTCATCCTGGCACTATCCGGAAGGGAGACAATCAGTAAGTCTTTTTTTGCCCTAATTTCCTCCCTATGAAGATCTAAAGGGCAATTTTTTTTGCTTAGGAGATGAGGTTTGCTACAACAGTTCAGGAATTTCATGAATACAGGAGACTGCCGAATGAAGGAAGTGATCCAAAATCTATAAGCTGGGATGATTGCAGCCTTGACGATTTTTTGAGTGTCTGGACCACAGATTTGAAGGGTGGTAAGATTAAACTGCACCAAGTTAGGCCTGAGTTTGCTGATGACCTGGATGATCTGGTCTATAAGGTTTACCAGTTTGGCTTAAAAAACAAAGAAGCCAGAACTATTTTTGCCAGAGCCTTTGCCTACCAGAATACTAGACGTGCTTTAGCTAACCCTGCCAAGCATAAGCTTAACTGGGCCCTTTTCGGATGGCAGACTCCACAAACCTCTAAGAGAAACACAAGGAAGAGAACGAGTAGAGAAGAGACTGTTGTGACCAGTGTTGCAAGAAGTATTACATTAATGGAAGATGAACAGAAGTGCATTAAAGTTGAAGTGCAGAATTTGGAACAGGAGTTGAAGGCAAAGGAGAAAGCTCTTGTTGGATTGAATGGTCTGCTCGAAGGCCTTGATAAATTGCTGGCCTCTGTTTCAGCTGACATACAAGAGACTAAAAATGATATCTTAGCATTAAAGGAAACCTGTCCCGATGAAACAGTTGCTTTGCAACAATTGGCTGATCGAGAAACAGTTCAAGGGCTAACATTGCTGAATCTTTTGAAGTAGAAGAGAGCATTAGATAATAGTGAAATGCTTAATGAAGAGGTACGTGTTATCAATGAAAGACTAGCTTCTATTAGGACTGTAGAACAGGAAATAGACTCTAAGATTGCCAACATGGCTTCATTGAAAGATAAATTTGTGAACACTACAATCATTAGGCCATCTGCTGGAAATTGGGTAACAGTTGACAGGGATTTAGGTTGCTGTGTTTGTGGCATGGTCTTTAGTGATCAGTTTGACATGCATATAAAACTGAAATGTGGCCACCAGTTCCACATCTTCTGCTTTCAGATCTGCCTGCAAAACCTACAATGCATTTCTTGTCACATTGAACTCCCCGAAGATCTATATCAAGAGTTAGGTTATCTGGACTTTAGGCCAGCAAACAAGAATGATCATGAGTCTAGCAATGAATTGAATGAATCATTGAATGCTGATGATGAAGAAATTGGTACACCTGCTAAGAAATTACAAGTACAAAGAAGACCTCAAACAAGATCTTTGACCAGTCCACAAAAAGGTACGTCATCACGTGTTGCATGTGTTATAATCTACAATTTGCTTCAGTTTGATATAAGTTTAAGTTAGTATTTTTATAGCAATGAGTTAATATACTGTTATGACTGCCATGCAGCAGATGCACAAAGTAAAGGTTGTAGGAAAAGGCAAGTAGTTGATGTCGAGGAATCCGACAAAGAAACAGAAGTATCAGGTTAGTCATCCATATTTGGTATTTAAATTTATGAATTTAGACCTAACTAATGTTTGTTGTAGCACAAGATGCAGACAATATTGAGCTGGAAGAGCTTGCAATTGGGAAAGCTGCTAAGAAGCCAAGGAAGAGAGCACTTAAACCGGTGGCTTCGAAAAACATACCAAGGAATAGAAGAGGCGGGAAAGAAATGAAGAAACCCAAAGAGGTGGCAGCAACAGGTCCTCAAGAGGTGCAAGAAGATGCACCTATAGAAAACATCTCCTCTCAAACAACTCGAGATAGCAATTTGAAGAACTCTGATAAATTATGTGGTAAAATTGCTCTTATTTCACCTCTTGCCAAGTACTTGATATTTTGTGACTGATTTGTTTGCTGAATGTACAGGTAGCCAAGCAGATTCTTATGATTCGAGTAGAATCCAAGGCATTTGGTTTTCAGGTGACAAATATGATCCCTATGAATATACACAGTCATATGATTTAGCAAATTTGTTTCAAGGTCCGGCACATCAAGCAATATCTGACCTCCATCCCAAACCAAGTGAAGATCCTGTTGTTCCAAATGCCAGTTCCCACCACGATGCACAAGTACCAGGTTCTACACAAGCTGATGATGAAGTTCAATCACCAGGCAGCAAGCTGTTAGTTGGAGCAGCTGAGTGCGACACGGATTCGGAGGACGAAGACATGACCTTGGGTCAATATACGACGGTTGCTGGTCTGGTTATAAAGAAATAGCAGTTAGTTTTTGAATTGTACATATATGCCAGTTGTTCTGTACATAGGAATTAACATGTATTTAAAACATCCGATGTATATTTTGCTGATAGGAGGGAGTACAGTTTCGTACTCAAATTTTGTACAATCTTCAAATTTTGCACTCAAGATGCTTGAGTGACTTCATACAGATATATATAACAGGGAATATAATATTATTTTGCACTCCAATCTCTGTCACATAAGATTCTAAGACTTGTGAAAAACTTGTACAATTGTGCACAATTGTCATATTATTGAAAAACATGAGCAGGATGCGAATTACTGAGCATATTATTGATAGACATGAGCTAAAAAAAGACTTTATATGGATGCATAATTGTATGCAGAAAGTACATTGAAAGTAATCGAAAACAGGATGAGTTTTTTAACTCTGGTTTACTGTTGCAACCTGCAGAATTATGGTCGGGCCCAATGATCTGGAGTGGGCAATAAATAGCTTTGTACAAGAACTTTTATACTTAAAAAAAAGGGTCATTATATGGTGGTTAAAATAACCAAGCTCAAAGAAATTTTATATGCCTTGCATCACATTCTTAGCAATGCCAAATATACATACTCCAATAATGTAACCCCCATCAACCCAATCTTAATTAACCTGCTCCACTCTAGTTTTATGTGTTGAATAAAATGTTATTTATAGTGGTGGACCACATAGTTTGGGATTTTCATCAGGTGATGAATTCAAAAACCTAATGCTTGTTTGTTGGATGGAATGCATTGAACACCAAATAGCCACATAGCTCACATGGGATTGCACCAGGTAACTGATTCGAAGAAAGGTGTAGTGATTCCATATTCTTAGCTTTCCAATCTGACTAGGAATCTCTCCATTGAAAGAATTATGGAACAAGTTTAATTGCACCTGTGCGGCAAGATCACCCAACTGCCAAGGAATGGACCCACTTTTGTTACACACATTTCCAGAAAAATATATAATTTTGCCTTCCAAGTTACAATGGTGTTGAGTGATCCAAACTGAATGCAAGTATTATTGGTGGTATTTCTAAGGCTAAGTCCTGCCAGATTTGTGCACATTATCACTGCCAGATTTGATCACAAATATGTTTCACCATAGGTCTTCAACATCACTATGAAGACATCTCCTGGCATCTTGTGTTTCTGAACATATCTGCCTTCATATAAGTTTCTGAACAGCAGGCCTGACAGCAGGGCTGTATTTTGTCATTGAAGATGTTACAAAATTTATAAGAACACCCTGTATTTTGTGAAAGATGTACACAAACTAACTACACAAACTTATAAGAACATTGCCTGTATTTTGTGAAAGATGTACACAAACTTTAGAAAACAGTGATGTATTATGAAAATCTGTAATCAAGATTTACAAACCCTGTTTAACCAAGGATTTACAAACCCTGTTTAACCAAGGATTTACAAACCCTGTAAATAAACCAAGGATTCTGTATGGAAATCTGTTTTTGAGCTACAAGCCTCAATTCCTGCAAAATTTGAGTGCATGCAACACATGCATAATGTTTATGCTTTTTTTGAGTGTTTTGTTGCGCGTCTTCCAGGAGCAATTTTGGCTGTCCTTTCTTTTCTACGGCCACCATTTGCTTTCTTTTTTCTGGCCACAACTTTCTTTCTAACATCGGCTAATATTTTCTTCTGTTTTCTAGATTTCTTCTCGACCTTGGACTTACCATTTGCCAATGTCTCTGAATCTGGTGGAGGTAGGCAGTCTACTATGTGCTCATGTGTCTCTAAAGGTAGCTGGTACATGGATTCTTCACCTGTAATAGCTAACAATTCTACCTTTGCACATATGACAAGATGTTAATAACAATTCACATCAGGCATTGAATGACATAACTCATACCTATCGCCATTAATATACTTAAAGTACTTGCCTGTAAGAATAACCTCTTGTCTGTTGAACTCCATTCATCTGTGAAAGATCTTTCTACTACATGCTTGGGCACAGTGCACTTCACAATCCAGAACTCCACATTCTCTTCGTTGTTAGCCTCTGCATTAATTACAAAGTTGTCACCGACTTCTACAAGTTCAGCCTTCTACTGATTATCACCTTCATATTGGACATGATTGACAGGTGTCCAATCCCCCATGATTTCAGGTTTCAGCTCAGAATATGCGTAGCGTCAACAAACCCTTCCAACAAGCATTACAAAAGCATGACAAAGCTTTTTGTGCAACCATAGTGGGCCTACTTTGGCATATTGGTCGAATTGTATGTATCCTTGTGGTCCCCTTCAAGGTATCACAATCATACCTTATCTTTCTACATACTTCACCTACTCCTATTAGCCAAAAGTGTCTGCACAAAACAAAAAAAATCAGCAAATTAACATTTGTGTAGGATTTGTAAATGTAAGTTTTAGACCCATACCTAATAATGTTGCTATCTTTCATTCCTCTTTTTATAGTAAAATACCATATCAAGAAGTTCACAGCATCTTCTGCATTCCTTAGTGGAGTGCTGGACCTTTTTAACATCTCGCTGGTGAGTATCCTCTTTATGACAGCCCCGGCGCCATCATGCTCGCCTTTGCCATGAGAAGATGCAAAGAAATTCCATTCCATTTTTATTCCAATCCTCTCATAAAATCTTCCCAAATAATAGAATGATCTAGAGGACTTGAACTGTGCAGCACATCCATCTGACCAAAAGACATGGCTTGAGTAATTTATACCTGTAACTGCCAAGTAGTCTGCATGTTTTTGGAGACAATGTTGCACGAAGTCAGTGTCATGTTCGCGATCGTCTGACATGTAAAAATGAGTCTCCTTCACTAGCTTACGGTCACCAATCTGGATATTTGGACTTTCATCTCTTCTTGCATGCTTATACATGATATGAACAAGTATTGAACATTGGTCATTCCTCCAATGTAGTGTTTGAATTTCTTGCTGGATTTTGAAACTGTAATTCTCTGCAAAATCGATAACTGAGATGACTACATCTGCTGGAAATGTCTGTAAGCATTCTTTGAACTGCTCTGCCTGCCATCTGGCTATATAGTTATGTGGAATGAATTGCTTGAATACAGCATCAGCATGCTGTAAAAAATTAGAGCATGATGTATTCTTGTACACCAATTTCATGACATCCTTAGTCTTAACAACTGGTTTACCACCTTTCCCAACATCTTTTGCATATGTTTCTTTCACCTAAACATAGTGCAAGTTCGATCAGCATGAAAGCATAAGAAGACCATTTTGCAAGGTGTAAGATATGAAACAGTTCATTCAACTAAAATAATTACCTTTTCAAAATTCTTCCAATCCATCTTGACACGTTTGCTCCTCTCCTTTGGACATTTTTTAAAACATTTCAGCCCACAAGCACTACATTCGAGTTGCAAACAAGTCCCTTTATACCATGTTGTTGTATCTTTCTTTGGGCATACCATGGATCTCCACATTTCACTAACACTCATGAACGTATGCTTAGAGGCTTCACAAGTTGGTCCATATCCACAAACATCACACTTACATGTACAATTAGAACCATGCAACTTAGAGTCTCGCCTCATCTTGCTCAAAGCTTGCCTTATAAATTCTGCTCTCATGTGATAAATACAGCAGCATGTCTCCCTTTCCTTGAGCCTCCTTACAAACTTAGGCTTTAGAGCTTCAAACAAGCGCAGCCCAATCTTCATACTTGGATATTGCCTTTTGAATCTTTTGTAGAACATTACCTGTAACTTAGAAATCAGTTAAGTAATTTTAAAGACCTAATAAACTACACAACAAAAGACTTAAGCTTCAATACCAAAAAATCCACAAAAACCTTGCAAGGAAAAGAACATACCTGTGACTCTTCCAAAAAGTGTATTGCATGTAACAAATGAGGTTTCAGCAATATCTCTCCATTATTTTGTCTCCTCAATTTGAGAACGTGTCTTTTGTTTGGAGAAACTCTTGTTTCGGAGACCCAGAAGTCATAAACCTTTTCGCAGTCTTCATCACATAGCTTGTCCATTCTGGCTTTCTTCTTAAACATGGACCATGGCCCTCCAAATTCAGCCCGTTTCCTCTTGTCTATAGCCACATAAACAGCCTTCCTCTTCAAGTTTAGAGCTCTTGCTACTGCAGCTCGATTGGTACAGTCATTAACAGCCATCATCATAGTTGACGCTCTTGCTTGATTGACGTCTTGAGTTCTGCATCTTTTCTTACTCTCAAGGGAATTCTTAACATTATCAAAAACATGCCTATACACATTGAATTCCTTAAATCCAATCATGTCAAATTCAGGAAGCTTCTCTGCTGTCCTGGAAACTACCTCTCTTCTATCATCTGGATGTAAGTTAGAACATACCTTGTTGATGTAATCCACAATCTGCTTACATAAGCTTTGTTTATACCTAATGCCCACCCTTTCCTTATCTTGACATTGTACCAGTGCCTCCTTTTCAGCCTTCCTTTTCCTCTGCATCTTTCTTCTTGCTGACATAAGTGTTTGGAGATAAACAATTACAATCATTAATACATACTGGAGAAATTAGTTCATGCTTGCTACTTCCAATTGGAGATGAGATTGTCTGGCAATTACTTTCATGTACAGAACTTTTAGTTTGCAATGGAATTGGTATCTCCTCAGCCACATCAATGCTTGGTATATAAGATTGCAAATTGTAACCAAGAGCAGCAGCTATCTCCTGCGGATCTGTACCTTCAAATCTCGCTTCAAATTCAGCTGCATATGTTGCAATAAGATCCATTGAAGCCCAAAGAATTTTGAGGCATAACCGGAATTCATACATGAGAACCTGCCATAAAAACAAGAAATGCATTCCTCTTTTTTGAAAATTGAATTCCAGCACCTGCATGGTACTAGAAAGCGGGAGATCATCTCTCCCTAGCCGGATTGATGACATGGCTAAACGAACTTCCATTTCTGGAGCCTTTCGAACCTAATTTTGCCCGCGCTCAAAAGAACCCGTCATGGGCATGTTCTTGCAGGGCAAAAATGCACTTACTAAAAAGTAAAGCACCCCATCAGTACCCAGTGTCGCCGACATTAAAAATGCCCCCCACCTGCGTTTACCCTCAAATTCTTTAGCAATGAAGTACTTTTGAACTATTAATACCCTCCTCTCATTGTCTCTTCTCTCATTGCTATAGTGTATCATTTACATGTTCTCAACTTATGCTAAGCAACTGGGCACCGTTTTAGTATGTGCTTAACGTTTAAATAACAATTGAAATATAATATTTTGGTAAAGGATTTGTCTCTAAAATTAAAATCCTTTCCACCAATTCATTCCTTGTGGACTTGAAAGGAAACATCTTATGTGGTCTTCAGAGGGACGACTTTCTAGTCGGAGACATTTTATGTACGAATCAAAATGTTGGGAGTACTACTTGCAACATGCAAAGGTACCTCAAACAAGCATAGTTAAGCCATACACATTCTATGCTTACATGTAACAAGACAATAGTTAATTGCAAAGATGACTTGGATCAAGGATTTTAAAGGACCAGGTGCTTCAACAACATGCAAAAATCTTGTGATTATGGCCTACAATCTCAAGTGACAAGAAAGTACCATCGTAAATTTCTATCGAAGGAAATATTGGCACCACATTTCGGCCTGCATCTTCTGTTTTGTTTGCCGGCAGAAAAAACCGGCATAAGGGGTATTCGACCTGCCTATTCAACCTATTCTAAGGGGTATTCCACAAGTCTAATACCCCCTTTTTTGGGACTTTTTCGGATAGGGGTTCCGGCCAAGGAGGAATGGGAGGTATTTGACCGGTCTAATATCAACCCAAAATTGCTTGTGGAATAAGTGTGCATGTTGAAACCGCGAGTCTAATACCCCCTATTCCACGAGTCAAATACCCCCCTGGAATCCAAGTCCAAATAGGGTGCCAATAAATGCACCGAATTTCTATACTATGCGTAAACCTAATGTCAACACCAACTTGTGGATTTAAAGTACATTTTAGATTTGGAAACTAGTTGGTTTTCCCGTTTCTTGTAAGTTTGACCATTAACTTTCTTGTGTAATGTGACCAGATGCTGGTTTTGCATTCTTAAAGTCATCCCACAAGATGTTATAAACTTCCTCCCATTTTGTTGATGCTCTCAACTTGGCCTGATACCTTGGCCTTTGATTGGCCTAGGTCTGTTTAGTTCTAGTTATAATGATATGGCATGTCTAATTTCTGTTGGCGCTTGCTATCTCCAAGGACTATTCAAATTCAACGAATGGTAATAGTCGACTATAAATCATATTAACTGGAAAATTATAATTGCCAACCTACATACAACTGAAAAATGTTTTCAAGTGGATAATTTGTTACAACTATATTTTAACTTATTTTCTTGAATAAAGGAGAACTAATAAGAATTCAAGATATTCCTTAAATATACATCATCTTGGTAGTTCCTTCGTCAAATCTTAAACAATACAAAGTGATTAAATTACATATAATTGAAACCCAAAATACTATATGTATGCTTCTATATCCTCCTGCCATAGAGCTACTTCTGGGAAAGGACACCTTTGGAACTGCAATACAAGTGTAGTCAAGAGGCTTAGCCTTTAATTTACCTCGTTTGCGCTCTATAGTAATTACCTTGGTATCCTCCCGCTTCTGCGAGGATCAAATTCTATTGCTGCTCTTAGAGCTCTAGCAAAAGCTTTGAATGTAGCCTCAATAATATGGTGCGAATTTTCACCTTCCACCTGCAAAGAGAAGTTCCCAGCTTAAGGTGATCTAGGTAGATACTTAATGGTCTTAAGTAGAAACAGTCCCAGAGCTCATGTCAGACTAAACAAACCAATGCTAGCTTGAATTGCTCACTTTTGCTCTTAAAGATGATTGAACATCATTATATGGCTTCCAGTTTTACTACTTGTTAAGCTGAAGACATAGACCACGCAGAACAAAGACTTGACAAGTTCTTGCTTGTTACACGGATAAAGTCTGCTTGGGAGCCAAACCTGATGAATGTGAAGCGTCATTCCAGATGTATTCACTAATGACTGGAAGAAGTGTTTCACCAACTGCAGAAAAAAAGAGATAAAAGTTAGTAACACATAAAAAGACAAAGGCCAACTGGAACAAGAAAACAAAACAATCATTACTTATTTAAGAGAGAATTTGGCATGGTTTACATTATAATGCTCATTATCATTACTTAGCCCGAGGTTTCAGGCATTAAGTTATATGACATGCACATAAGAAGTCTATGTTCTGCATTCTTAATAGTATTCCCCATACAAACACCATCTCTACTATCGTGCCTTTCTCCTGATGTAGCATTGTACACATGATTAAAGAATATTAAATATCCACCCTCAAATGAATGTGTCGTAAACCTACTTTCAACAAAAAACTCACGATAGGACCAACCTGCATATATTACCTGTGTGTCATAAGTGCCAACCCTCTCTGTTGGTATTTGTACACGGTAAGTCAAATGTGGCCGACCACACAAATCCTAAAAAAATTGAATGCATATTGCTGCAAAAAGTTAACATCATCTAGTAGCTACAAAGAATACAACATTGTCAAAGATTTTCTGTTAACTAATAATTGACAATATGTCCTTGCAAATCTCCATGGACACACCAAGAACTAGCTTATTGATATGGATCAACCCATTTATTTAGGATGGGGTGGTTTCAGATTGGTCAAAGACTGTTAATGGCAAATTCCATCTACAAATGCCATCATTCTGAACAACAAAATGAAATTGCACATGCAAGAAAGGACCAACTAGGGAAAAGAAAACAGAATGCAAGGTTCTGAAACTACCAAGCCTATATAGGCTTACCACAGTGACATGAACAAGAGCCTCATCCAATGGGGCCGAAAAAAAGCCAAATCTATTAATACCCTTCCTATCTCCAAGTGCTTGCGCCAGTGCCTACAAAATGAACATAAACAAAGCCAAAAACATGAACATATTTCATGAAACTATGTAAATAGTATATCAAAAGACAGAGTTACAAACCGTGCCAAGAGCCAAGGCAATGTCCTCATTTGTATGATGGTCATCAATATGAGTATCTCCCTTGGCCTTTACTATTAAATCAAACAAGCCATGTGAAGCGATTTGCTGCAAAGCCAATGAGCAAGGATTTCATTAAGCCATCTTGAAATGAAGTGAGAGGTAGAATGAGAAACGTCTATGTAAAGAGTGGGATAATCTAGTAACTCTGGTGGAGGAGATCTTGCACCTAAGAGGGTGCACCCCATATTTTCGATGCATTTTACGATGATTACCTGGGGATGTGCAAGTGCTACAGGCATCGCATGAGCAAGCCAACTATACAAATTCAAGGGCTTTGCTTATATGCTTGAATAAGTGGAAACCAGAAAGATCAGATTGTCAAAGTATATGGTGTTTGTGACAATTAGACTAGATGTAGCACCAGGCTTTCATCAGTGATTTGTTAGGAAGTACTAGATCTTAGAAATCCGTTTTCAATCTATAAGGACACCTCCTCAGCAGTGAGGCTGCTATTATTGGTATAATATTTCGAAGGTCGTGATGATTGGATCTTTCTTTTTCTTGGGTTCTAATACCATATTGGAATTTGGAGACCTCATCAAGAACAAGACACAAGCCAAGGCACAAGAAGGTAAGCAGAATGAGCAAAAAACAGTTACATTCTTAAATTAAGATGAGCAGAATACAACTTTATAAGAGAAAATTAAGAAAAACATGGGCCAGTTCAAACTAATACCCACTGGCTATCGTTTGCTGAAGGAGCAAAGTGCCAGATTGTAATGCCTGAGGTAAAATCCCAATGTCTCCAATCGCAAAAATCATGCTTAATTCTAACAATAAAAAACATAAAGAAGTTAAGCTTGGCCATCCAATTGTCCAAATTGTCTTTTGGCAACGACTTGAAACGTCCAGTATGGATGCTAGTAAGTTATCATACAGATTAAATCACATCCTCAGAGAGTGTATTTGAAAGGTGCTTTAGGGTAATGGACCCAGATTTAATGACCCACAGATAAAGCTAAAAACCTGGAATGAGCACCGCTGTCAGTCATATAGCAGACACGAATATCTTGGGAAAATTTTGCAGATAATACTGAATTTGGCAAAGATAGATGTTACAATAAATGCTACTTTGAGTCCTATGAGATGCAAGCTGGATCGATCCAGGCATGCCACAAACTTCCTCTTCTATAAGAACCTTCTGCCAACAAAAGATTCTACCGAGAAAAGAGGCAGTTTTTTTGTGGAGAGAATGGGCTAAATGATTGCTTTCTTGAAGCGTATTGAGTGTGATCCAAAAGTTCGTTAATTTAAGGAGAGCAACTGCAGCATAAATCCCCTTCCCTTTCTATAATGGTTAACATATTTTATTCCATCTGCTACTAATTGTCTTGCAGCACAGATTCCGAATCTTTAACCATCCAAGAACTCTTCCAATACGAAAGGCCATCAGCATATATAAAGGCCATAGATTTACAAATATGCACTTAAATAATTGCAAAGTAGTGAAAAATTGATTTATTCCTGTGTTCAACATCTTCAGGTTCATGTAAACAACATAGAACGAGTGCCAAAATGTTGTCTATAGATGTGCACATTTTCCTGAAATTTGATGTTTAAGCAAAGCATTTTTCAAAGTGATAAAATAAGAAGTCAAAGGCATAGCTACGCATGTAATCAGAGTCTCTAATCTTAAAAAAGACATATCACCCCAATATGACAATGATGAGATGCTGGTAGAAAGGAAGACAGCATTTATGTCTCTGTGGGATCCAAAGACCCTTAAGGCTATGTAGCACAATAAAAACGATTTTAGAGTCCGAGGCACAGTGTAACTGGTTCTGGCCAACACCCCCAAAACCCCCACCCCACAGATGATCTGATCCCAAGGGGTCTCATTTTTCTTCTGGAAAGATTCTTCAAGCTGCCTTTGCCTCTTTCTTAGCCTGACGGAGGCGAACTGGCCAGTAGACAAGGAGGAGACTCGAGCAATGGCAGAGCGGCTTGCAATCCAGGTCATATGGGCAAAACAAGGGAGCAGGATGTCACACTATAGGCTATCAGTCAATCAGATGGAACATTATGGTGACCAAAGGTATCTCTCCACAAACATGCCGAAGAGGCTCAGGCAAATTATAGCAAGATATCGGGTCAGTTCTCACAGGTTAGAGTGTGAAACAGGCCGGTGGTCCAAGATTCCAGCAGAAAATCGGCTTTGTAAACTCTGCAACACAAACAGCATTGAGGATGAAGATCATGTTTTTTCGGTCTGCACTGCATATAAGGTTATCAGGGATAATTTCGGTATCCATGTGGAGAATTTTCGATCTCTATTTACTTTAGATTTGGTTAAAATAGGTTCATATATAAAAGCAGTAGAAGAGCATCATACATTCATATTGAAATTGTAAAAGATAACAGTGTATTCAGGCTCCATGGCCTTCAAGGCCCCAGAGGGCATTGAATTTATTATTATTATTATTATAGTCGCCCCTTCAAATCAATCCCACTTATGCTTGTGTTAGTTGGAATCTGAAGAACCATTTCAGGTGCAGAGACACAGATCAGCATTGTTTTTTTTATTCTCCTGTTCTGGCTGACTATCTCTGTTTAATAGAGCATTTTCTGAATTTGGCAAACTCGAGATAATGAAATTCATCAATGCTGCAGCGTCATTAGTTACTGGAAAAGACAATGCAACCACTTCCCTTATTTCATAAGGAAAAAAAGTGTTCCTCTAATCGATCGACTCCTAAGCTGCATATTGGGAGTAGTTTTACTGTCATGCCCTAGAAGACCATTTTATAAGAACAATCTTTGAACATTTCCACGGATGGTGTCTTTAAATGACCAGGATATTTAGATATCCATCTCCCCATTTTGAAGCAGTTCCACGTCTCCACACATTAATTAAAACTTGAAGCTTTATAAGCCAAATGCACATAGTTCCTGAGTTGTCTGCCACTAAATCATATCAAGTAACCAGTTTAACCTCCTTTAATTTCAAACCACGGTTAGCATCCTTTAAGATATTATTGATAGAAATGCATTTTCTTGAACAACTTGCTGTCCAGGAGAGCAAGCCATCCCGTAGCTTCTGCTGGCCTCTCAAAATCAGCAAAGAATTGTACTATATCAAGATAATGTACTACCTGGAAAATAGCCTAGAGAGGCATAAACTGGATTCGAAGACAATGAATCCACAGTTTTAGTTACATCTGCTCGTCTTGCAGCAAAGGGTCCAATAAAGTTGCAGGTTAAAAAAGAGAGTTGACTCGTCATATCAAATTAATCTTCCACTAGGAAGCAGCAAATATACACCTCTACTTTCAAACTCCCCATCCTGTTGGTGGCCAAGCTTTTGATTGCCTGGGGTCATTGTTTAGATCTACTTTTCAAACTGGTTTTGCTTATAGCTGATTCAAAATATAAGATCATCTTGACTTTTCCTCTTTTGGGATTAAAAGAGCCCACACTTTTTTCTGCTAAAAATGCAACTATACAAGGAACACATCCGACATTGGAAAAACTGATGAGACCAACATGTTTGATTCCACTTGTAAGCTTACACCTAGATAGATGCTAAAATTTTACTATATTTGAGCTACAAATGTTGCGGCCTACTTACATCCAACATATGGTCCAGAAATGGGATGCCAGTTGAGCAATCGCACTGACCTGTGCCATCTAACCAAATTGTAGCGCTCACTTGTGTTTCTTTAGTCACCCTCGTGACTTCACCCTTACGGCAACCGCCTATTCAGGAAATAAAAACTACTTTTACATTATCCAAGCAAGCCATGTTCTATATAAACATTTGCAAAAGTAACCCATAAAAACTCTCTAAATTTACTAATACAAAAGCTAGTACCAAGAACTCCAGCGCAATTCAGGGTTCTTTTGATCCTATGCAACAAAGCTCCATGCGAAGAGATAAAAGATCTTTCTCCAGAATGCTCTCAGCATTAGATATAAAATAATTAGCTTAAACCGCTAAATGCACCTACACTACCATATCCGCTTGAATTAAAGCCAGAATAGAACCTGTTAGCATATCGGGGAAATTTCTGCATTGAGAGTTTCTTCAAATAAGACTGAGTAAGAAATAGAGATTATTAGCATTAGTTAGATTAAAGATCTGTGCAGAGAATCAAGGTTGTCCACCTAAACTCAACGGCATGTTTCACCAGCCATAATACGAAGCGAATTTTAAGATGTTCCAGAGAGATCAACGTAATCTTTAATACTACTGATGTGAAGTGAAGTGATTAGACAAGTACTGGACATTGTTCCAATCTACGTAATTTATGCACGCCATCACATAATAGCTTAGAAGTATAAAGCTAACAGTGTGAAGGAAACAAAAACTGACCTTCATCTGCAACTGCATTGGGATTGTCTATATCACAACTAGGAGCTCCATTGCTTCCATCCATAGCCATACTGGCCATTACGCCTTTCACTGAGAGTCTTCTAGAAGCTACATGGACAGTTTTAAGAGAAGAATAGAGAGGGCAGAAGGCACCAACCATCAATCCGTCGTCATTTTGAAGTGGGGATGTATGGCGAGAAGGCAAGGCTTGGGGGCGTGGACCATGATCATGAAGATCGAGGACGATTTTTGCTGCTGCGAGGGCAATTCCCCGTTCCAAACTAAGTGAAGTGTTGGTGCGTGGCAAGAAGGCGGGACAGAACGTAGCGAATGCCATTACTAGAAAAAACCCTAGGAGTACAAATATTTTAGATTGCGAGTTGAATTTTCATGGGTTAAAAGATGCTTTCCCATGATATTGGTGACCTGAAAATCTGGGTCCAAGTAAAAAACGTGAGCATTGAGAAATGCTTGATGATTACTTTTGATTTAGGTAAAAAACCTGAGTCTTTGAGGTTGAGGCGCCCACGGGAACCTGCACGCCTTGATCTGGACCTCAAGAAAACCTTGAGGTCGGAGGCCCATGGGAAGACACCCTAAGAGCCTTCGTCATACCACCACATGGTAGCATCCCATAAAAAGAAAACATCCAGCCATCCAGGAACGTTAAACCATGTTAAGAGCAATTAGGGTGTTTTCCCATGGGCAGAAAACCTCCAGGTTTCCTGAAGGTCTGATCTGCGATTCGGATGTTCCCGTGATCTAAGAACCTGAGTGGCTGAGGTTAAGAACCTCATTTGGAAGGTATTCCCGACGATTACCTTTGGACCTGGGTCTGACCTCATCTAGGTCTGTCCGTCCATGGGAAAGCATCCTTAGTAAAGGTTTCCAAAGTTGCCAGGCTTTAGCTATATAATGTTACGTGAATGGATATAAATATCAAATATCAGAGGAGGAAGCGTTTGTTTTTTATCTATAGGAGCTGAAATTGTTAAGTAGGATGATGTTGAGAAGGGTAGAGACAACTTGTAGGCAAATAGGTGATATTTTTATGTTGTGATTACTTCTTTGGTTCATGCCTTTGTGGGATTTTAGGTAAAGTTTTTTTTTTGGAGAGCAAGATATTTTGATTTTATTAATAGTAAAAAATGGTAACATGGCCTTATTTTAGGCTGCGCAATAGGCCAGATAGGAAACTTCATGTCATGGTTACCAGATCGAAAGAACACAATGCAACATAGACACAATGTTGGAGGTTGATGTAAAGCCATAATTGTGTATTATGGCATGACCCCTCAACCTCTTCACCGCAATTGCAAATAGATATAGGCATCCCCTTCTTAGCTTCTATAGTACTATAAGGCATAACCATCTTTCCACACGCTTCAACTACTATGGAAAGCCGCTTATGACTATGGAGCCCATCAAAAACTACTCTTTTCGATCATGAAGAACAACCCGGATAATTTATCTAGAGGAATAGTCTCGCTGTAGGTCAGGAAGTCCATACTGAGTAGGAGATCGAGATGATCCATCCTTTTCCCACAAACGCGGTACTATAGAGGATCAAACCAGAGTCCCACTAACATATAGCAATCCACACTCCATTACAATAGCGGCCTCAACCTCTTCATTAAAGCAAGAGTACTACAATTCGTGCACCTAGTTCCAAGTGTAAGCTGAGAAGAGAAAATACAACATACTTCTCTACAACTGCAACTACTATGGGACGGGGCTTCTCATTATTGCCTTCCATCTACCTCAGACAAGATGTTGCAATTTCCAGTTGGGATGGAAGAGGGGAATCAAACTTTTGTAGCTCACAAACAAGACTGCGGCTAGAAACACATAAGATCAACTGCTCCATGACTTGAGAACGCCAAGAAACCAATACATCTTCTGCAATGAGTGCCCAGGGTGCACCTATTGTATAAGGGTATGCCACCTGCGTGCAAGGGGTCGGCAAAAACCCCCTTGTATAAGCGTTTGAATTTTTTCAGAAACCCCCTTTCCAGCCACATACAGTACCAAAATTGCCCTAAAACCCCAAAAAGCTACCCCTAGGTACAAGTATATGTACAGTTTAAGGGAAAAACAAACCCTTTTGGGTCATTCACATGGTTTGTACGGCCAAAACTATGTGAAACCCCTTGAATGAGTGTAGATGTTGCACTGCTAAACAACCTTGTGCTGCAGTGAGTGCAGACAGATATTACTGGAGTGGGTGCGGCCTTCAAGTTGCATTAAGTGCAACACAAAGAGTTTCTCAAGAGCAAGACTACAAAGCCCGTCAGAAAAAGGGAAAGTGAATATGGGGAAGGGAAAATGGAAAGGAAGGGAAGGGGAGGCGAAGAGAGCTAAAAAGGGGAGAAGGGGGATGTGTAGGAAAAATGAGAAAAAAAGGGGGGGCTTAGTTCTATATTAGATTTATAAAAAAAGGTGTTTGAGTTGAACAGGTTTCCGTCCACACAGGTTCCAGACTTATGCACACTAGTATTGAAAAAGAATGCATTCGTTTGGGTAACTCTCTCTTTCAAAGTTTTGAACTCCCTATTTTGCAATCGCATTTGACAACTATCTTAGAATAACTTAGAGGGAAAAAAAACATTATCTCTTCTTCCTTTTCCTTTTTGACAGATTATGCATGCTCTTCTACAGGTTGAAGGAGATGACGTGGAGGAAGTGGAGGACGAACTGGGCTTGCTCATTAACAACCTCATATGCTATGTCGAATTTGAGAGATTAGGGGATTATATTTCTGGTTCTTTAGCAAGTGTTTTAAGCGGTGCTAGAATTACGGATTTGGAAGGCATAGATTTCGGCTGATATTTGGGAAGGATTTGATGCATTGCATATAAGACTAAATAGATGCCCTATCCCATCTTCCATTCATGGTTTTCGAATGCCTTACATAGTGGCAAGAAGAAATCTATCAATGTTGAATTTTGCTTACCTGATCAGGTTACTTCAAATTGCTGAACGCCCAACTATTACCAGCTAAGTGGGGGGCGGGGCGATGGTGAAACGATGTTTCAGCAGTTGGGCGGGGCGGGGGCGGGGCGGTTGGGCGAGGCGATTGGGCGATCGATGGTGATGACCAGCTGAGTGCATCTCCTTAACTCTTAATATTCATCTTCTTAGAAAAAGTTTAGATTATGTTCATCTTCTTTAGAAGATAATCTAGCTTATAAATAATGTAAACATGCTCGGGCCGAAAAGGAACAACCGATTATCTGTGCATGAATACGACACACAATTGCTAGATCAGGACAGATGTTTGATACAGAAAAATATAAAATAGATCATGTGCGATATCAGTCGACACAATCCGGCATGATTGGAGCATAAGAAGATGATACGAACTTTCAGGAAGGGAAGCATCGGGGGAAAGGAACTCAAGATCCCGGCGATGGGCGATTCAAAAATTCATAACCGTTAGGAAAAATGGGAGGGGCATAACATAAAATAAGAAAATAAATTGGAAAATCAATGAATTTATAAACTACTTAAAAATTAAAGGGGAGAGAACGTGGCGTAAGGGGGAGAGAACGTGGCGTAAGGGGGAGAGAACACCAGTCGACTGAACAGCTATAAAGGGTGGGACACGTGGCAGAGACGGGAGAGAGCACGAGCAGATAATAGTAAAAATATATAAAATAAAATGTCGTGAATTCGCACATATGATCGGACGTGACGGATCGTCGTAATCATGACATCTACGGTAGGCATAATAATGAAAATATAGGGAAAAAAGAAAAATGTACACATGGCAGCGAATCGACTAGAGACAGGTGGCGGGGACCCGCAGACGAAAATTCTTGTGACAGCATAAGACAAGACCTGCATTTAAGGTAGACGGTCGTATTAAATGGGTGGGAACTCAGACAGATTTCGTAAACCCTAAATGCTATATAACAGTAGTAACGAAGAAGGGAGGAATTGTGAAGACCGCCCTCAAGAACTCAAGATATCTCAGCCTTCTGAACGCTTGAGAGCTTGAAGTTCTTGAATTTAGGTTGAGCAGGGAAGCGCCAGGTCGTCTCAGTCTCCGGCTCAGCTCCGAAAAATGGATAAGGGGAAGAAAGTTGTGGTTGACAGAGATGGGGAGAAGAAAAACGGCAAGAAGCGACCCAGCTCCGGCACCCCAGGCAACCTCACGGTGCCTTATAACCCTGACCTTGAGGATCTTAATCCCTGAACATGGTTGCAAATTAAACGGGAGTGTTGCAGCACTCCCGTTTCAAAGATTCCCCTTAAAAAAACACCATGCTCTTAAAATTGGCCTTTTTTGGATAAACTTGAGAATTTCAAAAGGTTCAGTTTTTTTTTTTCCCCTCATTTTGACTCCTCATTAAGTGACAAGTTTGTTTTTCGCAAAGAAACACCCTTGAAAATGGCAAAATATAGACATGAATACATAATCTCTGAAAGTGAGATATCAAAAACATCAAAATAGAGAAGAAAAAATAATAATTATTTCTTTAAATTTTTTCAAGATATCAATTTGGCACCCTCAAAATTTAGTGCATATAGAATAATGCGCTGGTCAGACGCTGCAAAGCGTATATGCCCCAAGTCTCCATGTATAGTTGTTCTATCAAACATGTTTGACATGTTATGACCTTCTTTTGGCTGAATAAAAAACAATAAAATAATCAAGTAAACAAATAAACACTAGGACACATAAAACGAAAAATGTAAAAAAGAAAAGTGCTTTTTGAAAAAATAAACGTGTATTCCAGAATACACTTTGAATTTCCTGAGAAAGCAAAAGTGTATTCCGGAATACACCTTTGCTTTCCTGAGAAAGCAAAAGTGTATTCTGGAATACATCTTTGCTTTCTAAGAAATCAAACGTGTATTTTGGAACGACATGTTGCCTATGTGCTAAGGTTTAGAGCACGTGTACCTACTTGTAGCTTGTTAAATCAGAATGATGTGAGTTGCGAAGTCCTGAAGAATTTGGGCAAGAAGATTGTGAGGTACGTGACAATCATCTAGTAACCTTTGTTGTTCTTCCATCTGATGCTTGTATGTGCCTCTTTTGTAATGAAGATGATAGTGTCCTTAAGGAATCTCTGCCCTTGGTCATGTTGATATACAAGGGATCGGCCATATCTGAGAGTACTGGATGAAAAGTTCGCCCGAAAATGTTTTATATGTACAGAAGTGTTGATACAAATGATATGAGCAAACTAGAAAGCAACAAGCGACATTAGAAAGATCGGTAAGCTTTGCCATGATCAAGCCAGGACATTCTTTGGATCAGTGGATAATAGTCTTAAAGTTGATAGCGTAAGATTCATGGGTAACATAAAAAGATGGTCAATACCGCTTGAAGATGTATCAGATTGGGAATATGGTGGCCAGGTCCTCAATCTCTCGGAAGATGTAGGATAGCAAAGTGCAATTTCGAGGGCATTAAAGAATGGTTATCATACTTGGAAGGTGTGATGGAATGCATTCTTTCTGCAAATTTTGAATTGACTTTTAAAAGTACAGCTGACTATCAAGCTTACAACATGTTCAAACTCTCTAAGATTTATTTTAGTGCATTTCAAAGCATAGAAGCAAATATCATGTCACATAAGAGTGGCACAGAGACAATTACAGTATCACAAAATAAAAAACATAACAGGATAACATTGGATCTCACCAGATGAGATGAGCCTACATAGCCTAAAATCTCATATGATGAATGTGTTTAGCTTTGACCAAATAATGTCTACTGCAGCCATAATGGCGACATGGAAAAATGCAAGTAGGATCTTGGGCGCAAATTGTACTCTATTTTCTAGCTAGAGGTATTGTAGTGCTGGAGGTTTTTGTCATGCCAACATTTTTGTAGCACTAAGAAATGACAGAAATATCAACACTATTTCATGGTGGACTCATGAACTTAACAATCGTCATCCTCATAATTCCATTTGACAAAGCCTATTCTTTTAAGATAAACCTAGAGTCTAGTTTTTGTTCCATCATAAAATGTGCACCATCAGACCAACGCATTTGGAAACTAAGTAAGATGGTACTTTTACAGCCATGTTCAAAACATACTATCGACAAGGACTTCTGCTATTGCAGCTTTTGCTTGAATAGTAGAAAATAGGAATGTCATGACTGGCACGAGAAGAGATCTGCTACTACAATCAGATTCTGCAAAAAATGGATACGCTTAGTAAAATGCCCAAGGACATGACATTATTTTCTCAAAGAGTACTACAGCACAGGAGCTTGCACTAATACTATGCTGAGCATATCCTGAAATGATGGAGGTCCAAGACACCACATTTTTTTGAGGCAATCCATCGAACGTTGTCATCGCCTCTTCTAAGCTTCGACATTTAACATACATGTCAACAAGGGTACTCCCCACTACAACATTAATCTAAAATCCTGCCCTGCCCTGCCCTGCCCTGCTCTACCTTCCCTGCCCTACATACCTGCCCTACTCTACAGAACCTAGAAATCCACATGCTTTCAAGGCACTTGGAAATGTGAATTTGTCCGGTTTCAAAGCGGAATGATGCATGTTTTGAAACAAACTAAGTGCGAGCTCGCCTTCACCAAGCTTTCCAGGGCATTGATAATTGCATTCCATGTACAAAGAGTTGGTTGTAAAATGCTGGTAAATGCTTCATTGGCCTCTATAAATAACCCATGAGAAGCAAACAAATCAATGACGCGGTCAGCTAGAATGGCAATTGAACTCAATCCATTGTAGATCATCAATGTCTGCATGCACCGACCATGTTTCAAATCGTGTTGTTTAGTGGATTCACATACCATGATGTAGGCCAGGTCTCTGGATACATATTGAAGCTCCAGGCCATCAGCAGACTCGTCCAACAAGGTGGGTTTGCTGGATCCTTGGTAAATCCTGATAGTGTTAGATCCTTATCTATGGCATATTTATAACTTAATCCTGTGTAACATACCTGAGCGAGTGAAATGGCAGATAGAACCTTATGATAGGAAAGAGGCGGCAACTGGATCGCCATAATCTCATAACTATGATATACCATGGTCGGTCTTTCAAAACAGTCCGTCTTGTTCCCAAGCTCCTATAGCATGAACCCAGCAACCACATCTAATGGATTCCCTGTCTAGCATTGCCCGTAGAAGGAAATGTGCATCCAGACAGCAGAAAGTGAATAGATTAGAGGACTTCCAATTATTTAACCTCCTTTCTTGTAAGAATTATATGTTTTATAAAAACATCATTCACATAATGCTGGTTTTAGCAGAGACTTTTTTACAAAGAAACAAGCTGGACGCATGCCTTACTCTTTGAACAGAAAAACATACCTCTACTGCAGTTGGAAACTTCTGAGCATCAAGAAGCCATTGCTTATGAACCTTTCTAGCAACAAAGACAATGATTGCAGGTATATTTGTAAAAACACCGTGTCTTGTACAAAACCAAGGGCAGTTCCAAGGCTACATCTCCGAAGAACTTTGCTATAAAAAGATCTGATCGTCATTAAGTCCAGTGAAGTTGCAGCTTGCTGAGCACGAGGAATTCTCTATTCTGTTTCAATATCTGCTTCCTTCTGTAGAAAATTAAAATAAGCTCATACGAGAATAACATGATACGAGAATAAGGTCCCATTGCACGTCCTAAATAAATAGGCCCAGTTCCTCTGGTTCTGCAATTGAGAAAAGACAAAACCTGTAGGCTCAGTAGGGCCCTGTCTATCCTGGGCAGCGACAGATCCATAGGTATCAGCAGTAGATTGCAGCCCTGGAGAATAAAATAAACCATGCAAAGAGTTAAAAAAACTCAGAAAGTTTGAAATAGATCTGCTTAGAAAATGCAATACCATGTACAACAAGGAAGATGAAAAATGCAAAAAGATATGTTCAGACCAGAAAATGCAAAAGATGCATATGGACTTATACAGTAGAGAGATCGCCCATCTCCAAAAATGAAGTCGATAGAGCGAACTTCCTTCTGTTACAGGCAATACCTCACCTTCCTGCGGCCTCACCTTCAATGTATCAGAGCAGGCACAGCTCCGCAAGGCACAACTTTGGCTCTTGGCATACCTTCAGAGCATGTCTTGAAGGTCAGGATGCCTTCAACGTATCAGAGCATGCCTAACGGAAGATGAACCTGTTCGATCTGTAGACTAGCTCGATGAACGGAAGATGAACCTGCTCCAATAAACCTAAGGCGATATACCAAGCGATGTATTATCTTGTAGCGAAAACCTTTGTAAAAGCCAGCGCCACAATAAAATGGTAGGCGGTAAGTCCCCAGAGAAAGATCGCCCAGAAAAACAAAAATGCCAGTTCTCTCTGAAAACCAAAACATATTCTGGAATACAAAGTGTATTCCAGAATAAGATTCCCTCTATCATTTGCAACCCAAATCCTGTATCCCCGTCCTCACAAAACAAAACAAAAAAACTTCTATTTTTTTTTATTACCATTATCCTGTATCCCCACAAAACAAACAAAAAAAATCCCGAAGGACATTGAAATAAATTGAAAATGACCTAGTTCATGTTGCTTTGTTTTTCCTTTGGCTGTTCCAAAATAGGATGTGTATTCTGGAATACAAAAATAATTCGATATTTTTTTTCCCGTCTCACTATTCTGAAATAGCAAGTGTATTCCGGAATACAAAAAGGGTTTCATGTATGCGAACACAAAATTCCTTTTTCGCTACCATCTCCACTCTTTAAACAAAAGAAATTTGCTAATTTCTAAGAACGTGGAAAACTGGATATTTGTTAGACCCTTTTGAATCAAAGATTTCTAATCATTGTTTTTTGTCCTTGTTCCTTCTCTCATCACTCCTTACACTTTTGCACATAATTGAGTATTTTAAAAATACTGTATATTTTGTGTATTAATATCAAGATTTTATCTTCAATTTTTTAATATGCTTCAATGACAGTTACTACTTCACTTCTATTTTCGGTTAAAAGTTACATTCTCTTAAAACAGGAATTCTCTCAAAAAACATACTTGGAAAAAATTCTAGTTGATTGAAAAGTGTCACTTTGACACAGTCAATTCTCTCTTCGCACGGAAAAAGGGGCTATTTTGGGGGGGGGGGTCAAAATACAATTTTATGCCTTTTTTGCTTTTTTAACCTCATTTTAGCCCCTTTTTTGGAAAAAATAAGGAATCTTTGAGGAATATTCCTTTTGCTCCCGTTTCAATGATTTGTTCCCGTTTTATATGCAATCTTGTTCCTGGTGTATCTGCTTTCCAGATTGTATATGTCTAGGCCGAGGTTTGCCATCATGCATCAGTTGCGGCCGCGTTCACTGCCTATATTGTGACCGAATCCACCATGCACAATCGATGCGGGATCATGGCTATAATCTGGGATTGCTGGAGGTACTTGGGGTATTAGGCGACAAGAATGATTCGGTGCGGCGCCAGGACCTGGACAGAACTATGCAGTGCTTCAATCGACTGCAGATTCATGCTGCGATACAGAGGTCCTCTAGCTATCAACACAACCTTATGGTATGTGATTTCGGAAAGGTTTGTATTTACTGCTGCGAAAAGAACCCTGTTGATTTTATGTGCCGAGCTTACATGGGAAGAAACTTGGAATAAGTTAAGAAGATCGGGGAACCGTCTACGGAAAAAAAGCCAAAGAAGTAGCTCTCCGGGAAAGAGGTATGAGGAAATCGTGGGAGGAGGCGTAAGAATGGAGTGGTCCGTAGGGGACGCATGCCATGCCTTTTTAATCTTACCTTTTGTTTTGTCTTTTCTGTTTTCTGTTTAAAATGATCCTTTGATCAAACCTTTTAGCTTCAGCAACATCAGTGACTTTCGGGCGACGGCCAGGGATAGGTAAAACATATCAGCTTTTGACTGTATAAAAAGCTCGGGGGTGCAGGTGATTACGGGCAGAAAGGAAACACATTTTGTTTGAGTAAGGCCGATCATATGTAGGAGTGGCTGAAAAAACCAGAAATTGTAACTGTGAAAAAAACAATTTTTCTTTTGAATACAATCTAGAATTTTGCAGAAATCGCGGCTTCGTATGTATTACATAACAGCTATTTCGCAGTGTCGACTATTTTCTCTTTGGAGCAAATCGACATATCCCTTATCTATGTCTCATAGATCACTATAGACTGAATATAATCAAGGGAATATAGGAAAATATATAGAGTATAATTGGGCACTACCTGCAACATCAGATATAGGGCTGGCTGGCTTGTCGATAAGTTATTCTGCATACGACTTTATTTCCGTAATATGCACAGATTGGGCGACTAACGAAATGTCAAAATCCAACAAATGGTAAGATTTATACGTAACAATTATGATGTATGGCCGAATAGGGAACAAAAGGGTGTATACTTAATACTTATACTTAAGTAAAAACAGTTGTATGAATTAAAAAGATATACATAGCAAGTTAGCGGAATTACGAACGAAAGAAAGAAAAGTCATATAAAAAGGGAGTGGACGAATAAATAAATAATATATGGTATGAGTGTGTAAATATGATATGATATATATGATGCGCATAGGTAAGTAGAGGTGTATAGATGTATAGGTAGAGATGTATAGGTAGAGATGTATGTAACAGGAACGCAGATATACAGTTGTACGGAAACGATCTGGTAAATAGTAAAAGGAAAAGGTGGTGCAAATAAGGAAAGGCCAAGGGATGGGACAGAGAGACGGAAGTCTTCGCCATCTACCAGGACAGAGTGGGGTAATTAGCCCACCGACTGGTACCTTCCACTAAATTACATACACCAACCTATCCGGCACTGGAGATACAAACAACTACAAAGGAAGGACGAAAAGAAACGAATAAACAAGGGAAACAGGAGTGGATGGTGCAAATAGGGGGAGGCAAAAGATATGGGACAGAGAGACGGACGTTTCCGCCATACACCAGGACAGAGTGGGAAATTAGCCCACCGGCTGGTGCCTACCACTAAGCAACAGACACCAACTTCTCTGGCCCCATAAAATGAAAATGAAAGTGGAAAAACAGAGGTTGCCAAGTACGGGATAGTGGGAGACGACTCCCCAACCGTACACCAAGACAGTGAGGATCTAATCCTCCGATTGGTGCACCAAAGTCAGAAAATCCACTATAAGGATACTACAAGAAACAAAAATACCGCATGTAACTACGCAAACCGCGTAAAGCCATGGAATTAAGCAGGAATCGGAGTCCCCAAAAATACCAATAGTAATGGGCGGACGCAAGCAGCCGTTAATAATATCTTGGATGGGGAAATTTTGAAATTTGAAATTCAAACCCCGAAACGGATAAATGAGGGAATACAATATAGCAAGCATACGGGAGATAAGCAAGATACACAGAAGAGAGCAAACGGCGGGAAAGGAATTCGGCGAAGCGGTATAGTCAAAAAACGGACGGAGGAATGGCTAGCCAAACAGGAGCGGGGGGAGCCAGCAGGGAGGAACTCAAACAAGACCTGCAAGACTTCCTGGCACAGATGGACGTAAGATTGGAGACCAGGGTACCGAGGATGGAAGCGCTCAACACACTGGCGAGCGCGGTGCAACAAAACAAAGAAGCGATAGGGAAAGTGGAGGATCGGGTGCAGGTGGTGGAAGAGACGGAGGTAGAAATCCGGAAGAGGATGGATGAGGTGGAGAAAGAGAAAGCGAAAATCATACAAAGGTTGGTAACATTAGAAAAGAAACAAATAGATCTAGATGCGTGGCAGAGTTTTGATAGGATAAAGCCTCACATACTGGAATTCAAGGAACAGGAAAGGATAAAGCATGATATAAGATTGATAGGGGTAGCCGAAAGGCCTAACGAAGACACGTTTCGTGTCACTGCAGAAATAATGGAGAATGTTTTCCAGGAGCACAGGAATGTGATAGTGAAAGCAGTTCGGGCGGGGGCATGGAGAGGAAGAGCGAGACACATAAATGTGACTATGAGGGACATGGCAGCCAAGGAAAGAATCATCCACGCAGGGTTCAAACTCAGGAACGGACTCAAAGTACAAGAAGCTCTGGCGGCCATGCAAAGACAGGGGTTGCACAGGGAACTGGCAAAAGTCAGAGAACTGAGTCGGGCGGGAGTGCAGGCTGGGGTGAAAAATGGGAAACTCTACCTCAAAAGAGGCCGAGAGAACACACCACAGGAGCAGGCAATGCAGATGGATGTGATGGACCCACAAGATCTGAGGGAGGATGGGAATCGCGAATTGGAAGTGACGAAGGGGCAGGGACAGCAGAAACAGATAAGGGAAAAAGTACCATTTGGGCCAATAGACCGGGAAACAGTACCCAAGATCCTAACGCAGACACAGCTAGGATGGGGAAGCGGAAAAGAGGCCGGAAGAGACCTAGACCAAAACATAACCCCGGCAAGAGAGACAGGGGGGACCAGGGAGCAAGAACGAGGGGACAGGTAAAGAAAGGACACGAACGAGATCATCAGGGAAGCAAAGGGGTACAGAAAGGAAGGAAGAAATAGCGATCTGGTACTGGAACTGCACGGGATATCCTTGGGATGACGGAGAGCGCTTACACGCAGCAAGGGACCAGGATATCATATGCCTGGTAGAAACGTGGGAGCACAGCACAAAGAGGCTACCAGACGAACCAGGGTACACACTATTCACATGTTGGAGGGAAAAGAACTACAAAGTAGGAAGAGGAAGCACAGGGCTAGCCTGCTACATTAGGAATAGCATTGCCAAAAAAGCGTGTATTTTAGAAACTGACATTAATAAAAGGTACATGCTTATAAATATTGTAATGCTTGACTACAAAAATTTATATTTGTTAATAGTGTATTTACCCACCTCAATGTGACAAACTGGAACTGCTAAACATGGGAGAGATCGTCATGAAACACAGAGATAAGGGATCGTTGATCATAGTAGGAGATATCAATGCAAGGACGGGGCAGGAACAGGCGCAGAAAGCAAGGATAGACAAACAGTGGACACATGCCGGAAGGGGGGAAGAATGGAAAAGGAGCACGACAGACGAAATGGAGGTGACGGCGAGAGGAGAAACACTGATAGAGGTATGTACAGCCACAGATACAGTTATATGCAATGGACTAAGAAGATGGGAAACCTCGTGCCAGTTCACAAGTACAAATGCTCACGGGAGCAGTAAGTAGACTATGTGATAGCAAATGAAGAAGCAATAAGGGAAATCGGAAAGATGGAGTTAGGAGAATGGCCGGTAGGGGGAAGGGAGGGTCACAGACCCATCATACTCAAGATAAATGCGACAAGGGATAGGACAGAAGACAGGCAAAGAAGAGGTAAACAGACCAAATTCACAGTCAAATTCAGAGAAAACAGAGCAGGAGCATTCATAAACACGGTAAAAAAGAAAATGAGAGATAAAGAATGGGGAGAGGAAATGAAGGACAGAGGGAATGACATCAATGACATCTTGGAAGAGGCAGCAAAAACAGCATTCGGGAGAAAAGAGAGAGGAAGAAGGGCTATAGCTTTTCGAAGGTCAGTGTGGTTTGACGAGGCATGCATGGAGCAAAGAAGAAAAGTCAAACAGGCAAAAGGAACTGAGGCATACCAAGAGGAGCGAAACAAATATGTGAAGATACTGAAAAGAAAGAAAGTTCAGAACCTGAAAAACCACCAATGGGGACTAGCCGAAGACTTGAAAAAATGGCCTAAGGAATTCTGGAACAATATGAAAAAGGCTCAAAAACGAAAGTGTGTACAAAGAAATAGAGAAGAAGGGGGGGAGGAATGGAAATAGAAATAGACCGACAAGATATCCGAACGCCTATACAAAAAAAAGGGCTGCACCAACATCGGCTCCGAAAGGTAGACACAAACCTTCCTTCCCCAAGGAAGAGGTGACATGGGCACTACACAAGATGGCAAACAATAAAGCACCGGATCTGTATGGGCTAACAAATGAGATGTTGAAATGCGCGTGGGACCACGATAATAGGGATAATAACAGAAATATTCAATGAGGTAGTACACTCGTGTCTACCGAAAGATGGCGGTTTAATAAAGTAATTCCGCTACATAAAGGAGGAAACAAAGAAGAACCAAGTAATTACAGGACCATCATGGTCGGTTCAAGATTCGCTAAAATGGTTCGGGAAAACATTGGACCAGAAATTGAAAATCTGGGCAGAAATAGGGAAACTCAGAGCACAGGGGCAGGCTGGTTTTCGGCCAGAGTACTCGACTACGGACCATCTGGTGACTCTAAGGATAATAATAGAACAGGCAAAGGAGAATAACAAGAAGATCATATGCTGCTTCGTGGACTTAAAAAAAGCCTTCGACACAGTACCCAGAGACAAACTCCTACTCAGACTAATAAGACTAAGAGCACCAGAAGGGTTAGTAGGATCAATTGCAAGGCTATACCAAAAGGTATATGCCAGGATAGAGGGGGGAGGGGAAGCCATAGACTGCGACACAGGAGTAAAGCAAGGATGCCCACTATCACCCACACCTTTTGGGATATACATAGATGCGCTACAGGAATTTTTCAAGGAAAGAGAGGGAGATAGGGAAGCACCAATTATAGGGAGAACAAAAATCCCAATAATGCTTTATGCGGATGACTTAGGTATGATGGCGACCAACGCCAAAGGAATGCACAGAATGCTAGAGATACTAGAAGAGTTCTGCGTGGAGACAGGACTGACAGTTAACCTGAGCAAAACAAAAATAGTGACCTTCGGTACAAAGACAAAACACAAGCCCTTTAAATACAAGGGAGAAGAGCTAGAGGAAACCACAGGGTACAGGTACTTGGGATATGATACACATGGTGGGGGAAAGTGGTCAAAAGGGGCAGACAACAGATTCCAGGCGGCAATAGGCAATTATTACATCATGATGAATTATTGTAATAACAATAGGATCACCAACTGGGAAATCAAAACATACCTATTTAGCACAATAGTAGCATCAACACAGCTGTATGGATGTGAAACGTGGGGGTGTCCGCCGAGAAGAAATGGGAAAACAGAAGGCATACCGAGGCAATGGCACCTGGACAGAATTCCGTGATTAAGACAGGTACGTCATTAGCAACAATCATATATGAAACAGGGGAAAAACCAATGGAAGTTAGAGCATGGGAAAGAACAATCAGGTACCTAATAAAAGACAACAGTTATGGGAAAGAAGACAAACTATCGTCACTTGCGATAGATGAATCAGCAAAGCAACACATAGTAACAGGCAAGGGATGGTTTAATGAAGTGGCGAAGTGGACAGCAAGCATGGGGATGCAACTAAGCAATATTATACAGGCGGATGGATGGGACGAAGAATGGACGAGCAGGGCAATGAGAAGCTGGCTAACGCGACACACAAGGCCTAAAACAGACTGGCTATTGGGAGCCTTTAATCCAGGGGGACAAATAGGACATATCTCATACAAAAGCAACATGTTGAGTAGGAGTAATAGAGGGACGCTGGCTAGGTTCAGAATGGGGAGCCACGACCTCCGAATTGAGAAAGATAGATGGAGAAAAATAGATAGAGCAGAACGAATATGTCGACTATGTGATTCAGGAAAAATAGAAGACGAGGCACATATGGTCAAGGAATGTCCGGTTTACACAGACATAAGGTCCAAATTTAACAAGGTCAGGTGGGATCTCCCACTTCCAGCACTGATGGACAAAGAAGAGACACTCACAGATGTAGCGAAAGCTATAAAAGAGATGATAATAAGACACCGGGGGGTGCAGAAAGAGAGGGGGCTAATACTCTGAGAAGCACTAATGAGGCGAATCAGAGAGGCCCACAAAGTACAGTTCAAAACTGTTCATAACGATGCATTGTGTATGGCCAAGAAGCCAGCTATAAGCACGATGCGGGCATTATAAAGAACAAGAGAAGCCCGCTAGATGGCTACATAAATCTATGCGTCTGTTTGCTGGCAGCACCCTTTTGGGAGCTCGCAGGATGCTACACAAGTCCGGGGGCCTCACAGCCTGAGGGACGTTAATGTATATTCTATTCTATTCTATTCTATTCTATTCTATTCTATCACCCTAAACCATGGCTTCTGCAAGAAAAGAGACGGCAGTAGAAGCTGCTTCTTGCAGCAAATCAAAGCACTCCAAGTCGAAGTCCAGGTCTGATGGAGCATCAGAAAGGATTGAGATTTGTAACTCTCAAAAATTTTCCTTAAGCCAACATGCAAATAGGAGAAAATCAAAACAGTGTAGTAGGTCAAGTGTTGCTCGCAAAAATGCTGGAAAAAATGCTTTGGTTTCTAATCATGCAGACGATGCATTGAGCCAACAACAGATTCTTGGGAGAATTGCTTCCTTGTCCCAATTATTGTGTCTAGGGATTAGGGAGAGGGCAAGCAACATTGTGATAGGAGCGACTGACGATTCTCCTAATGCTCATAAGAGTGGAGCATATGTAAAAGCAGTAGGAAGTCAGTTGCATCGTTCTCCACTCGAAAGAGTTCAAACTGTGGAACTAAAACAAAGACCTTAATAGTGACATCCATGAAGTAGCCGATGAAGACAATGACGAGAAAGATTTATGTGGATGCAGAGCCAAGTATGTTACCTTCAGATTCTTATCCAAATAACAGGTGAGTGCATATTTTATTGTTATACTAGTACTGGTGCCCAGTGTTGTTGGGCATAAGTTAGGAACATATGTGGACGGAAACCTGTTCAACGCAGACTCCTTTTCATAAATCTAATATAACAGAAACCAAACCCAGCATTGTCCTTTCCCTCGTCTTTTTTCTTTTCTCTTCCCCGTAACCTTTTTCTATGCCCTTTTTCCTTTCCCCTTTTTCCCATATTTTTCATGTGCCTCCTTTCCTCCTTTGCCCATCCTCTTCCCATTTTCCCCGTGCTCGTCCCCTCCATCCCCCCCTTTCTTTCTTTCTTTCTTTGATATTAAAATATGGTTTGGAAAGTGCGGGATCAGTGAGAATAATTGGTTTGATACAGATTTAGGTGTACGTGAGCTGGTTCAGTCTTTGGTGATTGCTAAGATATGGAAGGATAAGGGTTCGCGAATGACAGTTTATAAGGAATTGATAAATCCAATGTTGGTTTATGCGGAAGCTGACTATTTGAAATCTGGTATACCTAAGGACCTCAAGCAGATAATTGCGAGGTTCCGAACTAGCTCTCACCGGTTACATTGTGAGACGTATGATGGTCGAAATTCCCAAGGGAGCTCAGATTATGCTCCTTTTGTGATCAGAATCAGGTTGAGGATGAGGTCCATGCACTATTACGTTGTCCAACGTACGACGATATTAGATTGAGATTTGGGATTAATACTCAGGACTTTGATTCTCTTATGGGAACTAATTTCTTAAAGCTTGAACGCTTTCTTCGTGAAATCGATTTGCATAGAACCCTGTTATTGAAGTTGAAAACATGATTGTAACTGTTCGCTCAATGAGCTTCAAGGTCCAAAATGGGCGTGATAATACAAATTTATTTATTTATTTTATTTTAATTTTTCCCATGCTCTTTTCCATTCATTTTTTTCCTTTCCTCACCCTTCCCTCTTCCTTTTTTTCTCGTATCCTTTTTCTCTTCTCTTCCCTTCCTTCTCCCGTTTTCCTCATTCCCTTTTTTCCTTTTTTTTCTCTCTTTCTGCCTCCCTTTTTCTATTTCCTTTCCCCTTGCCTTTTTTCTCTTCCCTTCTTCCCGTTGTTATTTTCCCCCTTCCCTTATTCTCTTTTCCTTCCCTTTCTCTCTTCCCTTTTTCTGTTGCCCTTTTTCATAGGAAAAAGGGAAAAAGAAGGGGGAGGGAGGAGAGCCTTTTTCCTTTTTTTCCCCCTCTTTCCCTTCCCATTTTTTCCTTTTCTCTTTCTGGCTTCCTCGTGCCTATTTTCCTTTCACTTTTCACATTTTCACTTGCCCTTCCTTTTTCCCTTTTCACATTTCCGCTTTCCCTTTCCATTCCCTTTTCGTTTTGCATATCCCTACTTTCCTTTTTCTATTTTTTCCCTTTTTCATTTTCCCTTTTTCCATTTTCCCTTTTCCATTGTGCATTTTCCCATTTCCTTTTTCCCTTTGTTCATTTTCACTTTTCTCCCATTTTTGTTTTACCTTTTTCTCTTTCTATTTCCATTTCCCCTTCCTTTTTCTTTTTCCTTTCCCCCTACTTGTTTCCTTTTTCCCATTCCCCAATTTTTAGCACGTTTGCACAAACGCAAGTGGACACTTTGAAGCAATTTCAGAGTGTCCACGTTGCTGCCAGGTGGGATTTTTGTGCAGGTGGCTGATGTTTCCGTCATTGGATTTCATCTATGGCTGTGGAAAATCATGGAAATTCCAAGTGTTCATGGCAGTTAGAAGCGCTTGAGGATCGACTGCTTCTCCCATCCATGTTTCTGTTCGACTTTCTTCTCCCTCAGTCGGGATTTCATCGAGAGAGTGAGGGAAATTGATGGAAATTCCATCCTGTTAATTTTTCTCTCTTCTCTGTGCGTGGCAGTTCAGCGACTTGGGCAAATAGGCTATGACGAACAGAGGATGGAACAAGTGGCTATGGAAATAGGTAGATCTATGGCACTCTTAGATTTCCTTGGAGTTTTTTGCAGATGGTGGAAGCACAGTTATGGCGGACAGATATAGGGTTTGGCGGATAGGACAGAGTTTTGTTTCTTCATGTTCTTCCTTTCTTCTGCAGATTCGGCAGCAGGGCACTTGGGGCTGAATATGTCCTTGGCTTGAATTAGTCTCCTCCAGTAATTCTGAGTTCCCCTTGTCAACACTCACCCGCTTTTGCAGATGAAGGTGATAGTGCTTGGGTTGGAACCTTGGTGGCAAGATGATTTTTTAATAGTCTTTTTAAGTATTTTTGCTCGCACCGGATAATTTACACAAGGGCGATACCTTGTATCTTCTTTGTTTTTCATTTCAAAATGCGTTCAGTCCTCGGCTAAACCAGATTGGTCATCCCACGTAAATCGAGCTAGGAAAGATGGCATTTTGTCAAGAGACCTTGTGTTCTCGCCGCTTACGAATGTTTCAAATGGAAGGATGCGGAATCGTAGGTTTCTTCATCCAAAGATGCTCCACAAAATGGACTTGAATCGATTGCATACTTTGTCGATAATCTCGGTGAGGCTCTTTGCTACCCTCAGAAGTCTTGTTGAAGCAAGCCAAAGGGCTTTTGCAAAAGTTGCGTAACCAACCCCATATACTTGGAATGCAATCATATCAACTCATGCCAAGCATGGAAACTGTGACCTTGCACTCAAATTGTAATGAGAGAATGCAGCTTGCATTTCGGGCATCTTGAAAGCATGCTCTAACATAAAACATGGAAAGCATATACATCGCCAGATCACCAAACCGATCTCCACCGACATTAAGTTAGGAAGTGCCTTGGTTAATATGTATGTTAAATGAAATTTAGATGAAGCATACTGAGTCCTTAACCTGTTGCCAAATCTTGAAGTGGTGTCATGGAGTGCTATGATTTCGGGATATGTTCGGTGTGGCAAGGGATTTCTCGCCTTTAGATTGTTTTGAAAAGATGCAAAATCTGGGAATACATCCCGATAAGGTAACATTTGCGAGCATTTTGAATGCTTGTGGCGAAGATTGGTGCTATAGACAAGGGCAAATACATCCATGAGTGGATCATAGAAAAGGGATTGCGGTTTGATGTTGTAGTGGGAAGCACAATTTTACATGTATGCCAAATGTGGGGACCTCGAAGTAGCTCTCGCAATTTTTGGATGTAATGCCAACTCGTGGACGCACTTACTTGGGGAGCAATGATTGCGGGTTATGTGCAAAGATAATGAAGGTTTTCATGCCTTAGAATGTTTTGAAAAGATGCAAAGTCGGGGGACAAAACCCCAAGAGATCATCTTCGTGAGCATCTTAAAAGCATGTGGTGGTATTGGTGCCATAGAATATGGTAAATGCATCCATGAGCGTGTTTTACAAATTGGGCTCGCAGTTTAATGTTGTTATTGGTAGCGACCTTATTAGCATGTAATAAAACGGATACTTGGAAGCAAAGACACAAAGTCTTTCGAGAGGTTGCCAACAAGCAATGTAGTGCCATGGAATGTTCCGATCACGAGGATATGTTCGATTGTGGCAAAGGCCTCCCGGCTTTAGATTGTTTTCATGAGATGCAAAAGTCAAGGAATAAATCCGGGAAAGTAACATTTATAAGCATTTCAAAAGTATGTCTTTGCGACATGGGTTCCATAAAACATGGTAAATCCATCCATGAATAGATCATTAAGTATAACCTACAAACCGATCTTCTAGTTGCAAATGCCCTTATTGATATGTATGCCAAATGTGGAAACATAAACAAGGCATGGAACATATTTGAGACATTGCCAAGTAGGGATGTGGTATTATGGAATGCAATGATTGGAGGATATGCTCAAAGATGGAAATGCGTGTTTAGCCGTCTTTGTGTTTTATGAGCATGCTATCCAAAGATATAGCTCCGGATAGTATAACTTTTATTGGCCCCGCTAAGTGCATGCAAATGTGTTGGATTGGTAGATGAAGGTCATCAATATTTCAATTCATTGAGCACATTTATGGGTTTAGAACCAAATGTGCATCACATTACTTGCATGGTGGACCTTTTGGGACATGGTGGATGTTTTAGAGAAGTCGAACATCCGATGCAAGATGCATTGGAACCCAATATTTTCGGATGGACAGCTTTGCTTGGTGCCCGCCGAGTGCATGACAATGTGAAGCTAGGGAGGCATTGTTCAAGTAGTAATGCATTTGGATTCCACCGTGACGCGAAAGATATGTTCCCATGTCGAATATCTATTCAACCGCCAAGATATACAATATTCTGTGAAGCAAACAAATCGACGGGCTCCAAACCACGAGGGAATCAAGTTGTTCATACTTAAAAGGACCAGAGACACGACACTAATAACTGCTAATGTGAGCACCAAATGCTTTGCACAAAAGTTTGGTTCTCGTATGGATTTGCCAATCTATTAGAAAGTAGTTTACGTGGATTAACGAATCCATAAAAATATCGTAACAATAGGAGCATTTTCCCTTGTGGCTAAGAGAACATAACAAAAATGCGGATGGCCCCACACCCATGGACCAAAGATCGTGGAACCCCAATATCGAAGTTGGTAAATTGCGTGTCCGCAATCTGCATTTACCCGATTCTCTGTGTTTTTGGTCTCCTCCATGGGATGATGCGCCTCAATTACAGTTGAAATACAATTTCAATCTTCCAAACTTAAACTAGTACTTAGCCATTAAAGTAGTGGAGATTTTGCTTTATATTGCTAACCAAAATGCGGTATAAGGTTTATATTATCATCAAGAGTTGTGGCTGGGTTGATGATGGGATGTGGTCTTCCCTGTTTAATAGTTCCCATACCTGCATGATAAAATCCCACAAAACCCAAGGAACGGCAATTTTGTTGCCATATTTTTTGTATTGGTGAAAAATTTAACATTTCAACTTGCAACTAAGCCTGCGGATGAACTAGTTAACCACATGGAAGGAACAACAAATTCTCAACTTTTGCGCTGTGGATCTATTTTAGAAAATGTTGCAAAAAATGACTCCTGCATGCAAACAACAAAGCGTTAAGGATAGATACTAAAGGTTAAAAGTACAAAATAAGAGTATATGACGGAATACTTTGTAGATACTCTCCCCTATCTTCAATTTCAAACTGTCAATTGCATCATAGATAGGGTACTGCAATTCCATTCTAGGAACTCGTTTTGTACTTCTCAAAAACAATGTCACTAAAAACATTAAATCAAGAAAAAGATATCGTTGAGACAAGAGAATATATTTAGCCCCCATACCCTTGAGAACTTTCTTACAAGCTTTAAGATAATGGAAAGAATTGGCCTCATCCAGTTCAGCAATAGCATAAAAGAACCTGTGAGTTATCCAACTTGGCTTAATAAAATTGCTTTCAATAGATGCAAAAAACCTCAAAATCAACCTAAGATAAGCGACTGCCTCAGTTCCTTCAGAATCCAGAAACTTCTCCCAAATTGCCTCCCTTAAATGTCCATGATTGAATAGCCTTTGTTTGTTGCAGTTCAGTGTCATTGACTAGCCATTATGCCTGTCAAACAATCTAGCTTCTTAGGTAGGGTACCTTGAATTCATCACCGACCTTATGCATGTAATCAGCACCCTGCTATTGTTTCCATTAATGCAACATGGATTTGAAACCTGCATGAAGAAACCACTGCACCGTAATGCAAATATTTTTATAATGTTACCAAGCTTGAGTTAAGAAGTCGCACTTGCTCGATGATTACGGACTCTACAATATCCATACGCATGGCAGACTCACCAATCCCTTGAATTATACTTACTTCCCATGCCTCTATGATTGAATCAGAATAATCTGCATATAATGTGTGAATCACTGCACATACTGATCAAGGCAATAAACATGAGAAGAGTCAAGTAAGTCCTTCAAAGTTTCCCAATCCTAAATGCTAAGCCATTTAATGCATACGTATCCAGGTTATTAGTCGAGACATTATATTGTGTAAGAAACTACCAAGAATTCTTTTATCTTCTGGATTTGAGATTATGAATAGCTAGTGCTGATGTATGATTTAGAATTGCACAGATAGAGGCCAAAAATAGCTTGGTGGAGGACCCATATCTGGTTGTTGGCTTACAGTCATGCTGCAAATTATCAAGCAAGAATAAGGTGAGTATTTAAGGGTAGTTATTTCAAGCTCAGTAACTCTAAGGTCGTTGTAGACTTAAACTTCCATTTCGATTGAAAATGTTCTTCAGTGAGCAATATAATCGTGTTGTAAAGTGTCTTGAGAAGTAGCTTTCATAGGACTTCTTTTACCGATCCAGTGATGTATTGCATGATTATTTGGCGTTGAATCCCTGCAAATGATATGACATTGCAACTGCAGAACATGCCCAAATGATGCAGCACCTAAACCGTCTAATCCACCACATGATCCCACCAACATTAAACATATAGTAAGAAGGGTGCAATTATGTAATTCAAATCCATAGAGGTTATCATGATGTAACCTCAAGATATTTATATACAGAATGCTTTTACGCATTGTCTTTCTCTTGTTTACAAATCATTTGAGAGCAAAATGACATCCATTATTGCGTGCAGGCACTGCAAACACAAGTAGGTGTCATGATATTTTTTGTAAACAGACTGCTAGGGCATGTACTTGTGCAATTCACTGCGGAAACTATACACATAATCTACTTATCCAATTCAAGAGTTGCAATAAAAAAGCATGTCCTCAGAGACAAATAGTTACAGGCAGTGCTTGTGCTTGAAGTTTTAGGATCTGTATTTCTTCCAAATACATGAGCTAGGATCATTCATGGATTTCGTACTTGCTACTCTTTCACCGACATATTGTTTCAAATGTGTAACTTTCCTGCAATTACACTGAAAGTAGTCCGCCATTGCAGTGTTTGGTCTAGGTGCACTTGGACTTGCAGTGAACATCCTCTTAAAGTTTCTCAATTTATATTAAGCGTAATGTTGCACATGTGCATTTTATTGACACAATTATTTTTATGCAGGTTATGATAGGTGCAAAAGACTGCTGCTTCCAGAATGGCATTAATACCAACCCTGCCAAGGTCAATAAGGGTATTTATTTATCACTCTCATTATTGCAAAATAGAGATCATATCTTGCACATGTCTTGTTCGCATTTGTTTAACAGCCAAAGCTCTCAGAGAAACTGATCTTTCAACTCCAAAGAACTGGATAAGCCAGTGGAACATGTAGTCTAGATTATTTAAAGAAAGGGGCCCCACTGGAAGTTAATATAACCCTATATATATTGCAGGTAATTCAAACGATGACATAGGGGATGTAGACTACAACCATGAGTGTCTCAGAAATAAAGGGGTCATGCAATCAACGTATGAATGCTATCACATAGTATGCTGTCAAAATTTGATGTACCAGCAGCAAGCAGAAAAGATATTCTTTGTGCTTTTGCTCATTCAGAAGAACATATAGTAAATGGTCTGGAGTCAGTGCCCGTTCTGGGTGACCAACTCATTTGTCTATTTTCTTATCACGGAAGCTTGTTTGAAGCAAATAGAGCATTTGATAAGATTTCAGAACCAAGTGCTCATTCATGGGCTGTAGTTCTCTCTGCAAATGACAAACTTGGACAATCTGAAACTTCCCTTCAATTGTCCTATAGGATGTTGTCTATGGGCGCGAAAAGCGACAAATATATTTCCTGTGCTATCCTCAGGGCTTGTGCAGCTAGCAAATCTCTTTTGCAAGGAAGAGTCATTCATCATGGGATGACTGAAAGTGGCATCGAACATGACAGTGCTTTGGGAAATTCCTTGCTGGATACATATGCTAAGTGTTGGAGTTTGCAAGAGGCATGTAACGCTTTTTACAACATGCCAAATCAGGATGTGGTCTCATGGAATACAATAATTGCATGGAATACAATAATTGCAGGATATGTTCAGCATGGAGAAGGTTCTCCAGCTCGCCATTGTTTTCATATGATGTAGGAGAAATGCGTATATGCAGATGATGTTACCTTTCTAAGCACCTTGAAAGCGTGTTCTAACATAGGATCATTGGAGCATGGGAGGACCATGCATGAAGAGCTTATGAAGAGTGGACTGCAGTCAGTTGCTTATCTATGCCAAATGTGGTAGTCCAGAAGAGTCATGCAATGTCTTTGAACGTTCACAAGATCGAGATGTTGAATCGTGAAATGCAATGGTCGGAGCATATGCCCAAAATGGAGATGGTCTTCCAGCTCTAGAATGCTTTGAGAAGATGGAACAGGAAGGCGTGAAACAAAATGAAGTTACCTCTTTGAATGCCCTGAAAGCTTGCACTAGTATAGCTTTAATAGGAGAGGGCAGGCTTATCCATATCAAGTTAATCAAAAGCAAACTCCTGCCAAGTTCTCCTTTGGGCAGTGCTCTAGTAGATATGTATGCTAAATGTGGAAGTTTGGAGGAGTCATTACATGATATTTAATAAAAATATAGTTTCATGGAATGCAATGATTGCAGGATATGCACTGCATGGAGAACATTGCTCAGCCCTAGAATGCATGGAAAGGATGACGCTAGAAGGTATCGAGCCAAACATAATGTCATGGGGTGGAGTAATTGCGGCATATGCGCAACATGGAGAAGTATGTTTAGCTTTAGAATGCTTTGATAAAATGAAATTATAATTGCTAGTGTCCTGAAGGCATGTGCAGAAGTAGGGGCAGTAGACCAAGGTAAGTTCATACATAATGAAATTGTTAAAGGTGGCCTGCAATTAGATGTTGCTGTGGGGAGTAGTTTGATTGATATGTATGTAAAATTTGGTTGCCTAGAAGAAGCATACAATGTCTTTGAATGATTGCCAAACTTATCAAGGTTAGAGGGGTAAGTCTATGCATATATTTAAGATTTCTTTAAACCCGTCTTTTTAGTGCCATACTTGAAAATGTGAACTTCTTAAGCTAAATTCTGATTCAGGTTGGTGCTGCATGCTGCTTCTCAAGAATCTTTCAAGTTCCTGGCAGAAGGTTAGTAATCCCTTTTCCGCCTTTTGAGTTTGACCCAATGTTGCTTAGCAGTTATGTAAGATTTTGTACTGTCCATTTTGCAGAGGAGCCCAACAAAAAGTCTTTGGAGAGGATGGTGAGCAAGGAATGCTTATAGTGGGGTATGATAATATCTGGTCTTATGATTCCGGAATAAGATGGAGACGTTGTGGACTAAATTTCTGTAGTATACCTATTGAATGCCATCATGCAAGACCTGTAGATTTCTGTTTTGTTGCGAATGTTCTGATGATGGGGCATGCTTGTTTTTTTTTTAATTGAAGGCCCTGGTAGGGCATACTTGTTACATACTAGGTGGAATATGTTTAAATCACATAGATGCATGTGGGTATTAAGATTGTCATTATGTATCTGTACAGAAAATGCAATGCTTGGAGGTGCATTAACAGGACCAGCACTCTCTTTAACTGAGCCAAATATGTCGCATCACCGTATTGTGGGGCTATAGCTGGAGGAGCTCTTGCGACAATAGCTGAATTTCTATGCAGCCACCTTGCATGAGTATTGATTTGTTTTATCCATTGTATTCCATAAGGACATGCTACAATCTGGCATTTGCTCGAAGATTCTGGAAAAAACTGTACTATTTGGTGCCCTAATTCGACTTTAAGCATTATCTTTAAAATAGAATAGCTTTAAAACATTACACTTACAAATTAAGCCAAAACAACATAGCACGTTTGCACAAACATAAATTGACACTTTGAAGTAATTTTAGATGTCCACGTTGCTGCAACTAAGACTTTTATCCACGTGGATACACCTACAACCGTTGGATTTCATCTACGGCTATACTACAACCGTTGGATTTCATCTACGGCTATAGAAATTCATGGAAATTCCACATCTTCAGGGTAGTTAGTAGCGCTTGAGGATTGACCGCCTTGTTTCTGTTCAGCATAAGACTTTTACTCCGTCAGTCCAGGAGAACTGGCGTTGTCCGACGAAGTTTAGTGGTATCTATCGCAATAACAGTTTACTGTGGGATTCCGGAGCATGTAGATATCCTTCCCACTGTGTCCCGGATTCAAAAATGTCTTTCACAGTAATTCTTGCAAACGACAAAATCATGTAGATTTTAACTATGGCTATCGATTCAGCTTTGCTGGTCCAGCAATTCATCAGGTATGTCTGCCGAACTGTATCTGTGAAGAATGCTCGTGTAAGTGGTTATAATGAGTTTGGCTGCACATTCCAATTGGAACGGGAAGCAGCAACACCTTATTCCTTTAGATAGAGCTGTAAACAAAGGACATCCTTTTGTCATCCAGAATGTAAAGGTTCTCTGTGAACATGGGCAATTAAAGGAGGCTCTGTGTGTTCTGCAGTGCCTCCAACAATGTAATACTAAAGAATATGTAAATGCTTGTGGATGCCTCTTGTTGGCTTACAGCAGAGAAAAATCCTCTTCAGGAGGGAAATATGTTCACTGTTTGCTCGTCAAATTTGCAATTACGCCAAATATATTCCTTAATAACACCATTATTAACCTGTATGCTAAATGTGGCATGATAAAGGATGCCCGCCATGTCTTTGAAACTACTATTGCTCGAAATGTTTTTACATGGACATCATTAATTACAGGTTATGTCCAACATGGAGATGGGAAAGAAGCTCTGAATCTCTATGAAAAGATGCAAGAAAACAACGTGAAGCCAGACAAAGTTACATTTATCAGTGTAGTGAATGCATGTGCTAGAGTAGGAGATATTAAGAAGGCACAGCAGGTTCATGCTGACATTCAGAAAGCAGGATATGAATCAGACATTGTTGTTTCTAATGCGCTTATTGACGTGTATTCAAAGTGTGGGAGTACTAAGGATGCCCATCAAGTTTTTAATAAGATGTCTTCACATGACAGTGTTTCCTGGAGCACCCTGATTTCAGCATATGCACAAGATGGGAATGCTACTGAGGCATTTAGTCTTTATTGTCAAATGCAGCAAAAAGTTTTTAAGCCAAGCAACTTCACTTTTGTTAGTTTATTGTCTTCATGTGCATGTGATGCCAGACGTTTAGAATTGGGCGAGCATGTTCATCTTGACATCCTAGAATCAGGATGTGAGGTAGACGCTTTTGTGGGAAGTGCTCTTGTTGACATGTATGGAAAATGCGGTTGCATTAACAAAGCTCGAGAGGTCTTTGAGAAAATTCGTTCAGGCGGCATCGTTATATGGAATGCCATGATTGCAGGGTATGCACGTCATGGCTATGGTTATGAATCATTATTACTGTTTTTACAAATGCGATGTCAAGGTCTGAAGCCAGACGAAGTAACTTATGTTAGTGTCTTAAGTGGCTGCACATTTGTGGGCCAACTAAATGAAGGCAAATATGTGCATGCTCATGTATTGAAGGCTGGATGTGAGTCTCAAAATTTTGTGTGCAATGCACTTATCGACATGTATGCCAAATGTGGTGCTATACAGGCCGCATGCAAACTGTTTGAAAAGATGTCCACTACACGAGATACTGTACCTTGGAATACAATAATAGCAGGTCTCATACAGCATGAGGAATGTGAACTAGCTATAAACCTTTTTAAAACAATGCAGCAGCATGAAGTGAATTATAACAAGGTGACGTTGGTAAGTATTTTGAGTGCATGTGCAGATATATCAAACCTGCAACTGGGTAGACTTGCCCACATTAGCATTCTCAGAAATGGGTACGAGTCTGATGCATTTGTTTGCAGCAGTCTTGTTGACATGTATGCAAAATGTGGGAGTATAACAGATGCCCAAGTAGTGTTCAACATGATTCCCCTTCAAGACCGTATATCATGGAATGCAATGATTAATGGATATGTTCAGAATGATGTTAGCAAGGAGGCCTTTGAAGCTAATGGATGAAAAGAAAGAAAGATGAAACAATCGAATTTTTTATCCTAGGATATGAGAAAGAAGGTAAGCGGTGCGATCGAGCAGATGTGGTTGTGTTATGTAAGAAAGGTTTCTTTCTCGAAGCAAAGTAGTTGTTTGGCATTATGCCAAGTCCAGGCGTAGCTACTTGGACTGCTACGATCGCAATATATATTAAGCAGGGGCATCAGAAGGAAGCTCTACACCTGTTTCGGCAAATGCAAATGGAGGGTATAAAGCCTGATGCCATCACATTCATGACCATTGCCAATTCATGCTCTCTTCCATCAGCTCTAGCACAAGGTAAGATGCTTCATGCTTGCTTTAACTCTAGTGGGCTGGAATTGATTTTCATTTTAGCTACTGCCTTTATCAGGATGTATGGCAAATGTGCAAGTCTAAAAGATGCCAGAAGTTTGTTTGAACATATGGTCCTGCATGATGTATTCACTTGGACTGCAATGATTACTTGCATATGCCCAGCATGGTTCTCAGAAAGAGGCATGGCAACTCTTTAGGCGAATGCAGTTGGAAGGTAAAAAACCAAATAATTTTACTCTGTTGGCTGTTCTTATTACATGCTCCAGTCCGGCCATTCTAGCAGAAGGAAAACTGGTACATGCTTTCGTAGTAGAATGTGGTTATGACCTAGACATCGTTCTAGGCAGTGCCCTAGTTTGTATGTATGGCAGGTGTGGGAGCTTGGAAGGTGCTCAGGCAACATTCAACAAAATGGATAAGGTGGATCTGGTCACATGGAATTCCATGATTTCAGCATATATTCAGCATGAATATGACTGGAACGCCAGGCAGCTCTTTTGGCAAATGATTCAAAAACAGGAGGCAAATGAAATTACATTCTCCACCATACTTGCTGCATATTCAGACCCTTATATTTTGGGAGAAGGTAAGCTTGTTCATGCTCATTCCATAATCAGGAACCTAAATTCGGATATGATCGTTCAAAATGCTCTTATAACTATGTATAACAAGTGCAGAAGCCTGGCACCTGCACATGGCATATTTATTAGGATGCCCAAGAAAAGTTCAATTTCCTGGACCCTGTTACTTGTAACATACCTTGAGAATGGTTATGCCAGGGAAGCTCAGCAACTCTTTCAACAAATGCAATTCCAAGGTTGCTGTAGCATCTTTCTTTAATTCCACTTTGGAAACTGTTGTTTGCTATCCTTTTCTATCATTTGCAAGTCTATCAACTTGAAAAGAGCATTGATAAAAATGCTCCACCATTGCAAAGTATGTTTTGCTCAAAGGAAAGTGTCTAAATCTATAGGCACTGAGTCTGCAGAAAGTATTATTGATCATGGATTGTGTTATTTGACCGAGACATTGCAGGATCACCTAAAAACTACTTGTACATCTAAAACAGGTCGCCAAGTTTCTCTTGGAGCAGCTTACTTGGATCTGACCATGGTGGCAGATTCTATTTTGTATGAAGGAGTTTCAACATACCATCAATGGAATTTGCGGGGAGTTGTGTTGTGCCAACATAGAAGTGGAACTATTATAAATTATTCATTAATTGACAGCACCTAGCTTTATAGAGTGAAGTTATTTACTGGTATCTAACCTGGCTGGCTGTGTATTTTCTAAGGATTTTGTTGTGGGTTCTACGTTTCTAGTAAATGATTGTTTTGTCTTTTAAAGCTCTATAATTTTCTTTTACAATGAAACAAATCAACAGCCCAATTTTCTGCATTTTAGCTGGGCAGCAAAAGAAAGATGTAATGGTCCTTGGTATTGGATGGGACAAAACACAACGGCGTATAATAGGGCATTAATAATTTGGACGTATCTGGGCAAGAATAATTGGAATAGAATTGGCTAAACACGAGTAGAAGGGTAATTCAACATGGCTAAACACAAGTGGAAGGGTAATTCAACATGTTATCACGTCATAGAACTGGCTAAGTATGAAATAGCAAGGGGGGTGATTGATTTTGAGGCATTTATGATTTATCTTTGGGTTTGTCGAATCCCATCCCATTATTCCTATAAGCTACAATTTCGCATAGATGTTAAAATTCCGTCCGGGTATTGTCATCTACTCTGATGTGCAGAAATTTGTTAATGATATCACCAAAATTGCTCAACAAAATGAAGTGGTTGGTATCATTTCAGCTAAAGAGAATGATTAACCACTTTCTGAAAATAGACGATGTGTCTATCAAGGGCTGCCCGCTGAAGCGGCAAGAATCCAGTTTCCTGCAGCAGAATCTGATAGGGGACTGAAGGTTTCACCCCCAAGTGCCCGTGCCAAAAATGCCTTCGCACTGCTCCAAGTCATTCCAGTGTCGCCAAAGAGATCGGCCACCGCCCCAAACCTTGACCCCGCATCTGAAGGGCGAAGGCTTCGACCGGTGCTAAACAGATGTGGACCGATGGCCCCAATCATAGAGCTACCGGGATGACCGTATTCCGCATGGTATAAAGCGCTTTCCGGCCTGGCCACACCACCCATAGCGGATGGACGCCCCCCAACAGAGCGAGGAGGGGAACTCCACCCCTAGATACTTGTAGGTGGGCGTGACCTCCACAGGCTATCCCCGATATGTGAGTGCGAGGCGGCGTGGGGTGGCATGAAGAGGATATGAGAACCACCCCTGTCTTGGCCGATTCATGCGCATGTGCGTAGCGTGATTTAATGTGTCTAGGGCATCCGGATGAGATCGCATAGCTTATGGGGTGGGGCGGAAAGGTCAACATCGTCCCCGCATAGATGAGTCGGGCGGATGACCCAGTGCAAAAGCGATACCATCCCCCATGCTCGGTAAGCCAAGGCTCTAACCGATCAATGTAGAGGCCAAAAGTGTTGGTGAGAGGGGGCAGCCACCTGGGACCCGTGACTCTTGGTGAATGCTTGGCCCGTCGGTGCATCCTGCCAAAACAACTCTCATACAGCCTGTATATGGCATTACGCGCAGCGGTGGCAACCCCATTGACGCAGTCTAGCCCATATCTTTTTCTGGGACCGTATCAAAGCCCTCGCTAAGTCCACAAAGCAAAGAATACAAGTCCCGCCCGATGGTTCCCGGCCGTCTTCAATCGGTGCCCGCAATTAGTAAAGATATGGTCAATCGTTGAGTGGCGGGGTCTAAAGCCTGCTTGTGTGAGGGCTCGCACATCTGCTGCCTCTGCCTAGCTGGCAGGGTTGCCCTTAAGGCCATATCTGCATAGGCGTGATTTAGAAGGTGAGGCGAATCATAAGCTTTCTATATTAATTTTGTAGGCGATTACTTTTTGCGACTTGAACTGTTTCATAGAAACTTTGGCCAACCTTGCCAACGTTAATGTGGTAATTGGAATAAATAAATTAGATGTCAATTCACATACAACTTACAGGATTAAGGAAGCCTATTATGTTTAGCAAAATTCGAGTAATTGTTGATTTTTTGAGTATTCTACTATGGTCCACTAGAGCTAGCAAACAATTACTTGATCTACAATGTTGTTAAGGGGATAATCTATGATCCTAAACACTTAGATCCATGGAACTGGAGGCGAAACTCTAGATCTGAGCTTAAGAATGCATGGCTAATTTAAGAAAGGCGGGCGGACGAAATGGTAAAACTTTGGCGAAAGAATATAATTTATTTTCAATAGTAATCTATTCAGTTTTAGTATCTCATTTTCGAAAATATTCAAAATATAGCCATTTGGCTATAAATAGCCCCTTAAGGGCAACCCTGCCAGCTGGTCAACTGCTGCTCGAGAATGCCAGCAACAGTTTGGCAAATACTGAACTGACCATGATCGTCCGGTAATTGGCCGGACAGTGTGGGTCGCCCGCCTTGTGAATGGGGACAACCCTCGGGGGAAACCTTCCTGCAATGCTCGTTGAGAACAAATAGTGAGGATCGGCACCACCGGGTCGCCCCCGCCCATTTGAGTAACTCCCACCGATACCATCGAGGTCACCGCCTTCCCATTAGCCCCATTGCATTGCCCTCCACAACATCCTCCTCCGCGAACCAATGGGGGCCATCCCGGGGGGTATGGGCGTACGCTGCCTCGGTGGGTCATAGAGTCGCCGCAAGTAATCGCTCCCACCGCCCGGGTGATGTCCCCTCAGAGGGCGGGCTGGCCTTCGGGCACTCGGCTGCCAAAAGGTTTGAGGATGAGTGTCCGGCAGGCCTAACATCTCCCCCGATGCGTCGGAAGGTACCGCGCCTTTGTCTCCTTCCGATGGGCGCTGCATCGTGGTGGTGACTTGCAAGCGCACCGGATCCGTATCGTGACGGAGCCGGGCGCTATGCGTTTTTACACTCGCATCAAACCGCCGGTTACGCTGGAAATGTTGCTGTCCCCCGAAGCGGCGACGCTGAGGGGGGGAGGGGGTCTCCAAAGCACCCGGCCGGATCCCGTAATAGCGAAGTCAACCGGTCCATCTGCTTCTCTAGTGTGGGGGTCCGCAATTGCCGGGTGGCGCCCATGAGCATCTCGGCGTAGTCCTCTGCACCGCTCTCATAATCTAGTCGCGAACCGAGGGATGGCGAGGGGCTGGTATAGTGGGGGTTCCGGCGCTTGCCAAACCATGTCCAAATAAAGTGGGAGGTGATCCGAGTCGACCTCCTCATCCCGACCGGTGCCCACCCGAAAACGATCGATGAGATGCATATCTTGCGCAACTTCGAGCACATAGTCCACCACACTAGACCCTCCCCGATTGTCCTGTGCCGGCAGTGCACTTGCGGAGAAGCCCACCGTGGATGTGCCATTGCAAATTATCAAGTCAAAAATACCACATAGCAGAGCAACCGTCGCCAAAGCGAGTGACTGGCCGCCATCCGATCCTCGTGGGCGGGCTGCCCTCTGCGTCGGCCGAGGGGTCAAGTCTCATGGGCTGCTCTACTCCTATCCGCATTGAAATCCCCAAGAAGGACGACCCTACCCAACCGCTTGTGCCGGCCAGATATCATCATATAGATCGACATAAGGGTCCATCCTATCCGCGACGGAGTGGTCGTGGATAGAAGGTGCTCTCTCAAGCGAGGGAAATAACAAAGCCGTAAAAAGAGGGTTGCCACCGGTATTATGCACACGAACCCACAAGTACCGTTGTGTCTATCCGACTTCCGAGGGTAACCGAATGTGCCAAGGTTGTCCGTAGTAGCAAGCAACCCCACCATGACCCCTCCGTCTCCGGTGCATGTATTGAAGACCGAGAAATGTTGGTAACCCGGCAGACGTAACATGTGCCCAAAGATGCTCCCATGTCTCCATGAGAAAGATGAGATCCATATCGGTACGCCACGGAGTTGAGACTATCCCCTTCTCGCCAGGGGAAGCCTCGACAATTCCATGAGACCACCCGAGGCACAATTCCTATTTGTCAAGAGGTCGGGTAGGCGCAAACCGAAGTCAGCGGGGAGGACGGAAACGTAGGTCGGGTGAGAAGTAGATGGAGCGCAGCAAAGATGTGGTCAGAGGGCGGGGTCGTGGAGGAAGCAAGAGTAGGAGCGTGGAGAAGGGGGGCGTGGTAGGAGAAGCGTAAGGTGGCCACGCTCACCGCGGCTGGGGCTGCGTGTCCGGGCAAGAGCGTGCCGGGCGAAAGTGTGTATCCCGCCTCAACCAATCTTGGCGGCACCCCCTGGTGGCGAATGCCTCCCCACCGACAAGCCTCGCTCAAGCCCCCCGTTGTGGCGGGTGTGAGGTCCCGGCCCACGCATTGGGGATCGCCCCTTCAAAGATCTTGCCCTCGGGCGCAATATGGCATCACGCACTTGGCGCATCCGCAAACCACGAATATGACAATGCGGTTACGGCCCGGGCGCGAGCCCCATGGCGGGCTGCTCGGGAAATATGAACTGCCCAGTGGAATGTCATCCGGATCGAGAATGTGTGTTCGGATGTTGTGGGCGACTCTCCCCTCCTCTTCGCATGCCTCGGACTACCAGATTGTGGCCTCCGCCGTCTGGCAGCTTTGGAGTTCTCGCTGCCCTCTTACGGGTCAAAGGTGGGTGAGGGCCGGGCCTCAGGCCGGGCTGGGGTGGTGGTGGTGGTGGCCGGGATGGCGTGGGTGGCTTGAGTGCGGGCGCCAGCGCGGGGTCCCGGGTCTGCCGGCTGCGTCAGCCGTATACTTGGGGGGTTGCGGGGTAGCGGTCCGAAAGCGGGCCCTCGCCCTCAGGAAGCTCCGGGAGCACAGCTCTTGCGTGGCCTCGCCGCCGCTTTGCCATCTCCTCGCCTCGACCGCCGCAGATGACTATGAACTCCTAGGGGAGACCCTCCCCGTCCTCCGTTTATGTATGGTTGCCCCGCAACCCCGAGCTCCGTGCTCGGCGCAAAGAAGGGCGCAGCTCGAGCCCCGCCAAAGACACGGGCGCCCGTAGCCGGGCTTGCCGCTCCAATCGCACTCAAGAACCCGGCCGGCGTATGCGGGTTGTTCGCAAGAGCGGCCTGCGCTCCCTGTGCCATAGTGGTGGCTTCCTCAACCTCTGACTGAAGCCGAGACACGTGACCATCGTCTCGTGCATTGCCTGCTCCCTCTCCTGTGTCATGGTGTCCAGAGTGATGAACACAGAGTCTAGGCGGGCCCGCATGTCAGCGAGCTCCTGCCTGGCCTATTGCCGTCCGAAGTGTGCGGGCCAAGGCCATCTTCGGTCTTTGTGTGCGGGTCTCAGACACTGTGATGCGGTTCTTCTCGACCACCGGTTGCCTTCGAGCACATGGGGTGCCGAGGGACTCCATCTCCAACGCCATGCCGGCCCGGTGGCACCGCTGTTAGCCTCAATACGGGCACTGTTAGCCTCCACGCCCGCTTTGACGTGGCTCCAATTCTCTGCCGAGGCAGGAGTTCCTGTGTGATCTGAGCAATCAATCCCTTCCGGCCGGGCTGGCCGTGCTGAGGGGGCCTTAGCCTTAGCCCGAGCCTCATTCTTCATGGAGGATGACTCTTCCCTGTCCATGATGGCTGATCGGGACCGTTTGCGTGGCGGCCCCTCGCCTTGCTTTTCCCAAGCTGGCCCATCTTCTGTGGCCATGATTTCCATTCTAACAATGTGCTTGCTGGTCTATGTTACGAACATAGGTTAGGCCTAGGTCATAAGTCATATGTTCCATACATATATTGGTCCCTAGGTCATATAGGACCATTAAACTTAAGGATTAGAGGTTTAAGGGAGAAGTGGCATAAGGAGGTGTCAAGAGGCTACATGCATGCATGCATATACATGGCGGCATGCCACAAGAGTTGGTACCCTATATAAGAGATCAGGGATCTCAAGGGAAGAACACCATGGAGAGTCGTTCTGGGAACGATTAGGAATTGCAATATGCAGTCTCGTTGATCCGAGAGATCAACACACAAGTCTGGCGTGGGTCCATGGGACTCAAGGAATGGGGAACCCAGGGGGTTCACGGTTGCCAGATTCGGCCTCTTTCATGGGGTTAGAACAATCTACAACACTTCAGATTGGTCGATTATAGAATTGGCATTTTATCTTTCATGAACAACAATGATATTATAATGGAATGAATTTTAAATCCATTATAATTTTTATATAGAGCTTTCTATCTTCCATATTCATTCATGCATTCATAGAATAGCAAAAATTCTTTATTATGATCGAGACAATATGCCCTATCTCCTATACATTGGCCCGAATGGCCAAGTGGCCAAACTTTCACTTAACATTTACGTTATTGTAGAATTTCAGACTTGGAATTCTTCCTCGACTTATTATACACTCCTCTTTATATTTGTTGAACTTGCCTTCTTTACTTTCTATACATACCTACAGTAGAACTACAAGATAACAAAAGATGGCAAGTTCTGATATATCGAAGCAGAGACGAGTGGGTGTCAATTTGCCACTTTTATGGCATGCAAAGCCTGCATGCAAAAATGCCATAATATATAAACTCCATGATACGAAGCTCTACCAGACTGTGAAAAACAAAAAGGATGGCATTATCCTCAGCCTTGTATGGCGGCCTGCTAATGCTGCTAGTGTTAGGCTATGTCTCAGCAGAGGGGCAAGCATGGAAGGGTCATATTGTGCTACCTACGGCCAAGGTGGAGTATGTAGAAATTGTTTGGAGTTGTGAGTAATATAAACATGCATAGAATTGATGAGTGTTTTGTGAGTAGGTAGGTAGGTAGGTAGGTAGGTAGATAGATAGATAGATAGATAGATAGTATTTTAACGTCACGCCGCAAACATGCATAGAATTGACGAGTGTTTTGTTTTGACAGAACGATGGAGACTGCAGTTTGGAGATCAAGGTGAGGACTGGAGAATTCAGTACCGATTCAGACGTATATCTTCGGATTTATGACTCGGAGGATTCGGAGGTGATCGACATAGCCAGTCTCGACAGCCCAGGTGACGACTTTGAGAGAAACCACGTGGACACTTTTGTGTATAATAATCAGCCCTGCTTACGATCCATTTGTGCTGCTAAAGTTGGACATGAGGCTAGTAATGCCTGGTCCTTTGAGAGCATCGATATCAAGGTTAAGAGCCCTGATGGTCAGCTTTTGTCCCATTTGTTTGCTGCCTCTGGCACCAAACTTAGTGGCATTAAACTCACCTCACCCGCCAGCTCTGTCATGGTCGGAAGCTGCACTTAGATCCATCTCATCTCATCTATTTTTCTTTCTGTTTATCTATGTATTATTGGCCATAATAATAGGTAAATAAATGTTTAATTATTGGCCATAATAAGTAATACGTAAATAAATGTTTAATCCCTTTATCATGAAGGTCAAGAATTATGATGGTAAGGTTTTGTCCCATTTGTTTGGTGCTATGGTATGGAACTTAATAGCCATAATAAAATGTGGTATCTCAGTTGCATTCTTTGAGAATCTGTGCACTCTTTTGAGATTCTGATTGCACGCTGCCAGCTTGCCTCAGTTTCTCTTTTTAAGATAGTTTTTTCGCCCATGGTTTTATTACTTATGTAAAGTAAGTAAAGCTTGCTGCATTGTAGTCTTGTTGCAATATAAAAGCTTTACTCAGGGCTTAAAATTGCATCGATCAGTTCAGAGTCTTATTGCAAGAACTTTTAAAACCATGCATGTTAGACGAATTCATAAAACGTCTCAGTTTATTTGTCATAAATTAGAAGTTACCTTTCGGAAATGTACTCTTAATCTTTTTTCAAAAGATCAAGTCCCCATCGATTATGGAGAAGCCATGGATCGGTGTTTCCAAGTCCTCAATGCCATCATCAATGCAGATGACAAGAAGTTTTTAACACTCAAAACCATGGCAATGGCAAATCTCCAGGGCCATATGGCTTTCTTCAGTGCTTTTCCTAGAATTTTGAGCAGAACTAGGTGATGTATGGCCTTAGATCGGGAATTGGGTCGCAGATGAATTGCCTTCAGATTACCTTCTAAGTACCTGCTGAGTGGAATCGCCTCGGGAGGCAGAACGAGCAGCCATTTTCCATGTTCATCTCTTGAATGTATTAAGGGGAGCATGGGATCATGGCAGTCTGCATCCAGCATTGTCTGCAAGTTTCAAGTTTCAGGTTTTGTGCTAGATAACCGGCCCGGAAACCCCGAAATCCGGCCGGCTATCCAACGTAAGCCGGCGTTTGGGGAAATTCCGTTCTTCCAGGATTTTTGCATGCTCGGGACATCTAATATCCTCTGCTATGGCCTGGCTATGGCTAAGCCCATAATTTCTGGTACTCTATCATCTCGGCCAGGTTTCGGTGATGAATTAACATCTGATTTAATATCTGCAACAAATTAGCAATGAGGTGAAGATCAGCTCTAACACGGGAATGAGCATCACAAACCATATATTACCTGTATATATCTTGCTGGTTTGCATCAATTGGACAGAGGGACCATTTATCCCTCCCTAAAAGTAAAAAGACTGTGAAAACTTACACCCATAAAAAAAACCTACTATGACAGCCGCTGTAAGGCGCCAAGATTTCCATACCGACATGGCCAGAAATCGGATAAAGCCCTAACTTCTTTAAGAACCAGAAGTGCGACAGAGTCTTATAAAAATAGAGAATCTTTGAGCAGAAAAATGGCAGATCCGGCGAGCAGAGGGAGTACTTATAGATCTGTTTGGCACTTTTAGATAAACAGTAAGCCGGCTTTGAGCACAATGTGATGCAGCCGAGAGTGAGGCTGAGAGTGAGGCTGCCATGAATCCTGCTAGCATTACTGTCTTTGCCATAAATCCTGTTAGTATTACTGCCATGAATCCTGCTACTGTATTTCAAAGTAGTTCCTGGAGCTGTAGATGCAGCCATAATGCTTGAAATATTATAAGGATGAAGGATTTGCTTCAAATGGTGCTCATTTTGAGGCATGTCTGCTTCGAAGGATATAAGAAAATATTAAGTTTAACAGGATTTTTGCATCAGGAATTGCTTCAAAGAGCATATGTGGCAGGCAAATTGATGTGAAGCCCAATGGGAAATGTGGTTCCAGAAATCAATTGGACACAAGGATTTGAGCATAACGAATTCCATGTGCACAGAATTCTAGAGAAGGGGTTCAAGGAAGCCGACGCAGTTGTAATGGCCTGCAAATTGGGCGGTCGCCGAATTTCTTGCCAGACAGGACTAGGACTGAGTTACAGTTACTAGACAAGACAAGAGGTAAAAAAATGATGCTCCTGCAAATTTCTTGCCGGATTTCTTGCCAGACATGACTCACTTATAGTTATTAGTTACTAGACTACAGGTTCCTAGACAAGACAAGATTTAAATAAAATGAGTTTGTCCCACACAGTGATTGTCCTGCAAATTGGGCGGACGCCAGTTTTCTTGCCCATTGACAGATCGCCCCCGCAAATTGGGCGGGGGCCTTGATTTCTTGCCGCACGACAGACTAGACGAGAGGTAAAAAAAATAAACCGTCACAAGATAGACAAGACCATTGTTAAGGGCCTTGAAATTGGGCTACCATTGTTAAGGGCCTTGAAATTGGGCGGTCGCCCAATTTCAGGTACAAGCTGTTCACTTGGAGATATATGGTGAACAATATCTACATTACAATACATATATTTCCTTCACATGTTTGTATTCAATATGCTAGAGAAGCACACTTCAGTTATTCATTGAGCATATTTCAATCATTTTTTGTTTATTATCGTTTCTAACGTCTATCAAATATTACAGTTAGCTCATGCTTCAATCATTTCTTTTTTATTTAATTATTATTAACATTGCTCATGTGTATCAAATCTTCTACCTAACATGGTTATCCTCCTCACATTTTTAATGGCTTATGCACACAATACCATCCTTTAAAAGTTTAATGCATGTCCAAATACAAGGGAGATGTGAACATCTATACGAAAAGAATAAAAAACAATCGATAAAGGAGATGCGCCTACCTTTGGCAGTCTTGAAACAAGCTAAAACACTTCAAAATGTCTTCTAGATGATGGGCGCCCTGGTGAAGGAGGACCACAGAATGGAGAAGGAAGAAAAGACGACCTTGCATCTTTCAAATGAGGTCTTAACATGAGCAAAAATAAGTCCAAAAAGACTGCATGCATGATGAACACGTGGAACGTAGTAAAAGGTATAGGGCATATTTGGTGGGCCCATAATGCGTCATTAAATAAACCCCCCTTTTCATTAGCATTTCAAATTTCAAATTAAAGGGGCCACGTCGACCATCCACGTGGTTGTCAAAATTCAAATTCAAATTCAAATTCAAATTCAAATTCAAATTCAAATTCAAATTCAAATTCAAATTCAAATTCAAATTCAAATTCAAATTCAAATTCAAATTTCCCCCCCAAATCAATATTGCCTTCAGGCATCTCGCCATCTGTCATTGCAGCCCTCAACTAGGCGCTTGTGGACGGCTCTCAACTAGGCGTTTGTGGACGGCTCTCAACTAGGCGCTTTGCCCTCCACAACATAAGTTTTCGTGTTTACATTAGCGTGTAACAGCATGCGCTAGTGTAAAGCGCTAGTACTTTCATGTTTTGCTGCCATTTTCTTGCAATTCTAGAGTATTTTTAATGTAACTCTAATCATTGAGCATTCTGGCTAATGAAAATCTAAGTACCTATGTTTCTGTAAGCTTATTACAGCCTGCAGTGACAAAGTGATCATGAGATGATGAGCCCACCTGTAGGCTTGAAGATGAGGTAAGATGTTAACCACCTAGTGGTTAACATTGTGCATGCACATGTTAGGTGCATGCACATGTTAGGTGTCAGTGGTGGCAGACTGACACTTGGCATGATTAGATTAACATAAGTGTAGGGATTAGATTTAGTTAGTGTACGGCTCAGATTTGCGGTCTACACTATATTAGACCGGAGCCTCTTCAGATGTACTCAGGTTTATCTCATATTTGGAGAGCCTCATTTGGCCACGTTCCCCTTCATTCTTTGTGCATATTTCCTTCTCTTGTTCTTGTTTTGTGATCATGAGCATGGCAGCTTTGTAGCATCCGGCAGTCATGGACTGCTGCTGCAGGGTGTATGCCAAGAATCCAAACATTGGCGCCGTTATGCCGGGTTCGCTCATGATCACTTTCTTCACCCTTGCTGTTTGCTGTTATCTTGCTGCTCCCATTCTTCCCCGTTTTGATGACTTCTTGTATACTATTCTTCCCCAATTAGGTTTCCTTAGTTTGCCCAACCAAGTCGATTTGTGTATCCGCTTGGAGGCCTTTGTTTTTCCAAACAGCTGATGATTCTGCCAGCTGATCAAATTTAATTTCGTCCATCTGTTCTCAAAACTCTGTTTTTCACATGCAGCAAGTACAGTTTGCAGTTTCAGGATTTCTGGAGTGGTGACAGCACTCCTCTCTTCAAGATTTTCAGAAAAAATTAACAGTTTACTTCTTTTTTCTCTTCTATCTGCTGAAAACTTGTTAAAATCTCATGCTCTTTTTCATTATCCTCTGTTTTTCTCTCAGTTTTATCAGAAATCCAAAAATATTCTTGATCATTTCTTCTTCAGTTTCTTTACAGAGGGCCAGCACTCGGCTAGCCCCCTTTGAGCCCATCAGTTCACATTCCCTGCAAATAAATCAATTGAGAAGCAAGGCATGGCTAGAGCCTATTGATTTACAGCTTTCTCTTCCTGGTTCCTGTAAATACACAAGATTCGAAATCAGTTCTCAGACAGATTTCTTAAGGGCGCTTTTCCATGAACTTCATCTGCAAAAGCCTAGCTCCTGCCTATTCACAACAGCAAGCATCACAGATGTTTCATCAGCGTACCTCAGTACCTTTCCTAGTTCGTGCGGGATCATTTGCAATACTTGCAGAAGCTGCCCCTCTACCGAACTTGGTTTCAAGCAAGGAGTTTCGAGGTTTCACAAAGATCTGCAAGAGTTTCAGCCTCCCAGCGTTCCTATTGTCCTTATTGAAGTTTTTTCAAGAGGGCCAGCACTGTGGCTAGCCCCCATTCATCTAGACATACCGGCTCTAGTGCAGTATTCCAGCAAGCACATCTGTACACAAAGCATCAGGACGGATTTATTAAAGCTCTGCCGTTTCCATCATCTGCACACATTAGCACATCAAATTTCCAGTCGTGATTGGAGCACAAACATATTTTCAGCAGAATCTTTACCTGTTGTTCCCTTGGCTTTTTCCTCACCAATATAATCAGCCATGGCTTTGTACTTCTATGGGCACCGACTCTTGCTCGATCCATCCATCCGGTTTTTCGAATGATTTTGACCACCATTTCACCCGATTCCAAAGATTCCTATTCAATCTGGAGCAACCCAACAACCTGCACAAATCGTTCTTCAGGAGGCATCTGCAAATACAAGAGAGGTCAGCAAATTTTCCGATCTCAGCTCACATCAAGGCTCCCAGTTACACACCAACAGGGCATTTTCAGCAAGTATCTATGGCAGCGGCACCATATCCGGCCATTAATCCAAAGAGCTTTGCCTTTAATGATACAACGCCATCTCCGGGCGGGGCACTTGTTTAGGGCTATTTTGCGCCCAACGGCTCAGATTTGGCCGCCCCTTTATTCCCTTTTTAGGGTATCCTATATTCTTGCCGTGCCCTAATCACGTGTTGGGCATCCACGCTCAACATTTACTGCTTGTATCCACGGGTCACGCTCCACGCCACGGGCACTGGCTGATAACCGCTCACGGCCACGCTATTAAATACACGCCCACGGCCACGCTCTGTTTTTTAAGCCCACGCTCTGTTTTAAAAAACCCACGCTTTGCCACACCCAAGCCACGCTGCTCACGCTTCTTCTTCCCACATCACGCCTCATCAGCCACGCCCACGCCCACAGAGCCACGCTGCACCCACGCTTGCTCATGGCCACGCTCCTAGCTCAAGATCCACGCCCTTCAACAATATTGTCACGCATAGCCACGCTCTTCTATGGCTGATCACGGGGGAAGCTTTCTTGGTGTTTACATTTTTGAAGACCTTTAATTGTTTTTAAGTGACATTTTGGGCCATATTTGTTAAAATAGACTTACCCATCATATAAGGGGATGGTCTTCATGTTTTTTTGGCCCAAAGTTCCTATGATCCATGTTCTCCATCGACACTCATTCGGATCTCATTCGTCATCGACGCATTCATGAGGATATTTTTTCGACGACACCACCCAACCATTACCATTATTTTACCCCTAATTTTTGGCACCATGTTGTAAAGTGTCACATGTCCGATAGGACGCTGCCTTGTGGCGTGACGTTAAAATCTCTTCTTCTTCTTCTTCTTCTTATAAAAGTCTGTACATGTTTTCGTGCTAAAAACTTTTAGGGGGGGGGCAGTGTTAACCACCTAGTGGTTAACATTGTGCATGCACATGTTAGGTGCATGCACATGTTAGGTGTCAGTGGTGGCAGACTGACACTTGGCATGATTAGATTAACATAAGTGTAGGGATTAGATTTAGTTAGTGTACGGCTCAGATTTCTCTTCAGATGTACTCAGGTTTATCTCATATTTGGAGAGCCTCATTTGGCCACGTTCCCCTTCATTCTTTGTGCATATTTCCTTCTCTTGTTCTTGTTTTGTGATCATGAGCATGGCAGCTTTGTAGCATCCGGCAGTCATGGACTGCTGCTGCAGGGTGTATGCCAAGAATCCAAACATAAGAGTTTTTGTTATTTGAAATCACATAGCTAGTTGTGGTAGAGTTTGCATTAGACATGTGTAGATATTGTTGTTGTCAGATGGGGTGTTTGGAAGTGAACATATATGGCTCAGCACGCACCCAACTCGGTGCCCCAAAGTTGTTAGGCAAGTTGTTTTGGGGTCCAATTTGGAGCTGGTGCACTAAAACAGGGCGGGCAACCAATATGGAGAGCCCAGATGGGTGGACGCCCAATTTCGTGCATCCAAATTGGGCGGGCGCCCAATTTAAGGGCCCAAAAAAAAAAAGACCTCAAATTCGGTGCCCGCCCAGTTTGGATGCACCGAATCCCAATTTGGGCTTATCAATTTGGGCTGAGGCTCAATCTCTCTCTCTTGAGCTTTGACCTAAAATAGAAGTGAATAGTAACTCTTGAAAAGTCTCTAAAAATAATAATTTTGGCTGGAATTCAAAGGAATCTCATAAAATCTAAAGAAATCTAAGGAAGAGTCTTCATAAACTCTTAGAAAACTAGAACATGCACAAACTGGAACATGCACCATAGGATCGATTAAAAAACTTGTATATAGATACTAATACATGTCAAAAAAAAGTTATGACTACATTCGCTTTCCCAAGCCTATAGTCTGCAACATATTGTGCTCGTGTTATAAAAAGTATAGCACCAAATGGTTCATGCATAGCACATTTTCGTGTTACAATGGCACCAACTACTATCAATTAATAAAGATTACAATGTACAATGGCATCAACTACCATCAAATTCTTCAAAGTAGAAATTAAAAATGTCTTTTTGCATTTTTGCATTATAGCAGTTTTACATGGTTCACTTTAGCATTTTAACATATACTATGTTAAAGTGCCCATCAAGCCCTATGAAATTTTGCCTTGTGTGCAAATTTCTAGCCACCTATGCTACTGCATGGTCTACGTGGTATTTTTTCCATAGTGGTGGCAATGGTTGCCAAAGATAAAAAATATTTGCCTCTCATTCCAAAGATAAAAAAGGCATAACTACAACCCTTCTTAAAAAATCTATTCTATTCTATTCTTAATTTTAGGATATTATTATGGCCATGCAATAAAATCCTTCCACAACTAGGCATTCAAGCCATTCAACATCTCTAAGTTTAAGAAAATATTGAGATCTACCAATTTTGAGCACACATAGACAGTGTAGAGTGCACAAATGTTTTATCTGGTCAATAATGGTAGCAACCTTGATTTCATGAAAATGGCTACACCATTAAAGTAAAAGGAGCAAGGCATACCAATGTCATCCCAATGATGCAAGTGCAAGCTTTTGCAAAACCTCTAGCATTTAAAAGGGGCATTGAAGCCAATATCATGTCTGAGCCCTTAAACAATAAATGTACCTTGTATAGTGGCACAAATTTATTACCTTGAGTTGGAGAGCTTCTTATCATTCTAGGCTATGGAGAAACATCCCTCATCCAGTATATCATTAGATAGATCATAGAGAGAGCTTTCTAACACATCAAATTTCATCCAAAACGGACTCTTGAATCAAAAGTTATGATTAAAATTGTAGTAATAAAGAATCTGAACTTTCTCACAAAATATCTGACATTGAAACTACTATCTACCTATCTATCTGATGAATACGATGACGAAATATCTGACGATATGTCTAACAAAAAGTTTGACGCAAATTCATGACGCAAAAACTGACCTTGCACCTGACGAAACTTCCGACGAATAGTTTTTGACGATTATCCTGACGTTATTCTGACGCAAACCCTGACATTGCTGCCATGCTATGGCAGCATGGAAGAGCAAGACACATTCTCATATTATCATGCTCACACTTTGATGTGAACACAGATTTACAAAGACAATGCATCTTTGCACATTTTGAGAGGAAGACTTGAAGACCAATGTGAGGACATTTGACGAAGATCATACAAGCAGGCCATGGAAGGTGATTCAAGGAAATGTTGAAGATTTGAAGACCCCTTGAAGAGTTCTTGGTATGTGATGCTTATATTTGAGTTCTCAGAATAACTACATCTCTTGATTCCCATCTTAAACCTTCCACATTCATTACCATGAAAATATGCCCATGAGACCCCAAGTTCCATGCCTACATCTCATTTCCTAAGGCAAATTGGCCTAGAAGATTTTTTCTAATCAAAACTTCCCCTTCACATGTCATTCACATCCCACGCACACTCATCATACCATCACCATCTCATTGAAGCACAAATCTCCACTTGACTTGGTCATACGCATGGTCAAAGGTCAAATTCCTCTCTCTAAAAGTCAAATGGTGAGAGACATTGCAAAATTCTTAAGGGAAGCAATTAAGAGTCAAAATTGGCCTAGAAAATGCAAATTATATGCATTGGTACTTAAATTGACCTATGACATCATTCAAAAAAGGCCAAGTCACCATACATGTTATCTTCATTGCCATGTCACATCATACACATATCACCCCATTGAAATTCCATCCTTTGCAAAAAAAATCTTCAATTTAAAGTGTATAAGTTCATAAGGGTGACATATTATCTTGCCACATCATCACATACACCTCCACATCATCATCTACATGTCATACACATCATCTCCACATCATCTCATGTTTTGACTAGAAAAAATATTCTTAGCCAAGTTGTTTGACACCTCATTACCCCTAGTTGCCATGTCATCCTCATATTGCCAACTCATCATGCCTACATGCCACATCACCATCTATATACCCTTTTCAAGGCAAAAATACAAAGAAGCTTCTTAGCAAAAAAGATTCCACCATCCTTGAGAGCATAAAAAAAGATCCTTTTTGCAAAAAAGAAATTCAAAAAATTCGTTTATTTGGGTCTTCATATGTGATTTCTTGGGAATCGTGCCAGACCATGTTGTGCAAACAATTTTCCTATCTACCCCCCAAAACCTAGATTTTCCTGCCAATCTCCCCCCGCCACGTGGTATACCCAGGCGTGTGGGGCAGTGGAGGTACCGAGGCCCACGTCGATATAGCACGTATTGTTAATGATATTGATTTTATTATTCCTTATATACCCTTGCTTCCATTTCGAGTTGGGCGTGTGGGATATTTCACAGGTTTTGCCAAAAACCCTAATCTTCAAGAACTGCCAAGTTCTGGCAAAATTGCCTGAAACGACCTCTCAATCATTACCTTAAAACGTCGGATTGGCCTGTGGCACACCAAGAACCTATCAGATAAGCTAAAAAACAAAATTTCGGCATGGATTTGCCAAGAACAGAGCTAAACAGGGGAATTCAAAAAGGGGATCAATCTCAGAGGATTTTTCGAAGGCTTTGAGGCGAAAGACAGATCGATTGCTTTGAAGAAAGACTGATTCATAATTTGGAGCTTGATTCTGCCTTCCAAACATGATAATTTGCATGAATTATTGATAAATTTGTGCGGTTTATTTGACTGTGTACCTTTTTCATCCTGTGCCCAAGACTTAGAGCTTGGGATTATCATTATTTGCCTGTGTGATTCTGAGTTGAATGAAAATCCGAGCCTTGTTGACAAAGTTATGAATGCTTCATATTGATTTTGTATGAGATGTCATATATGTACAACCCTTAGTCCTTGCATTCTATCTTGAGAAAGAAAAAAGCAAAATATTGCACATGAGTATCTGTAGTATAGGTTCATGATATTTGAAATGTTTGCTCAATCCAATGATAATGGTTTAAGCCTTCATCACTAGGCCTTTGATCTGTTCTCATTACTCTATATTTGCATTATGCCCAAGTAGCCTTCATCTGATTATTTGCATAGGCATTGTTGGCATTGATACTGCATAGAAAAGTAAAAAAGTGCATCCAAGTATCTAGCAATTCCAGATCTGCCTGATGTTCATACTCTGTGACAGACAGTCAATAAAAACTCAAAATTCCAAAAAAGATACACATCTTTCTGCAAAGAGCACTCTTGAACATTGTGTGCAAACATTCTAGAGAGGGATTGAAGCATCAAATCTCAAAAAGAAGTTACCTCTATCGAGTTAGAAAATTTGACTCTCTGCCAGGGATATTGACCAAAAATTGACCTGGTCAGGGATGCTTATTTTACAGGCTTGCCCTAATCGAAATCCATCTGACTTTTTTTCCAACATCCTTCAAGATCTTATGCAGCTTTAGAATCAAGAATCATGTGTAAAATCCCTTTGATTTGCATTTGGCATGTATTCTTGCAAGGCAGACTTTTTTCTCTTTAGGGAAAGCTGTTCATAATCACTGTTTGAGCATTCTTCTTGGGATTTTTCACTCAGAGTGGTTGCCTCAAGCAACCTGGAGGTTCTAAACCACTGAGGTTGAAGGTTTTGCCAGGAACACCTTCAACATTTTAAAGGTTCTACCGAGATCATTTCCTGGAATTTGAACTCATGGCTCCTAGGAGAACTAATGAAGCATCTGAGCATGCTGAAGCACAGGAGAATCATGAAGCTTCTGTTGCAGGACCTGGGGTAAGTATACAAGCAAACACATGTATTGTCATTATTTTGAATTGAATATGACAATTCCTGTTCCTACTTTTGATCCAAGCATGAATGCTAACAATTTTCTGAAGACTTTTGAGGAGTGTTACCAAGAATATGGACACAAGAAAGGTTGCAAATTCTCTGAGTTTAAAAAGTGTTTCAAGAATGATGAGGTTAGAGCTTGGCTTGAGTATGTTATGAGTTTGGGAGCTAACGCTTGGGATGAATTGGTCAAGAAATTCTTGGCAAGGTTTGGTAAGCTTTTGGATCCTCAGGATTTGATTTTTGAACTGCAGACCTTTCATATAAAGCATGGTGAGAGTGTTCACCAATATGTGGAAAGGCTTAATCTTTATCTTGTCAAGTGTCAAATTAACCAAGTTCCTAACCATACTTTACACCTTGTAGCATCTTTTATCAGAGGTCTGAGTAGTAGACCAAGAGTACACAGAAAGATGCTCAAGATCCAAAAACATGAAGGCTTTGACACGATACATAAGGCTTTCACTAAAGCCACTGAAATTACAGATATGATTTCTTACTTGCTACATGATGTGCACTCACCTCATGATCCTTTTTTTCCAGATTATGAGCAGGAATACATGGGACCAGGACCTGTACCAGTTTATGTTGTTCAGAAGAAAAAGCAAAAAATAAAAATGGAGGATGTTGAGGGTCCTGTAGCTAGTGTGAGAGCTGAAATAACTAAAGTATCAGAGGCTTTAGTTGAGGTGACCAGGCAACTCCAAGAAATGAAGAATTCCAAATCTGAAAAGAGAATTTATCCATCTTGTGCTCACTGTTCGAGAAATTCTCATTCTTCTGATTACTGGTGGTATAGGCCTTGTACAAAATGTGGTAAAAGGGGGCATTTTGGTAAGGAATACCCTGTGTGTGCATTTTGCAAAGCTGTGGGACATTACGAGGATAGATAGTGTAAAATAGTATTTTGCTAGGCAAGATAAATCCAAACCTAATGAGCAAAATGCTTCCATCAGATTTGTGCAGGAAATTGAAGAACAGAAGGAAATTATGGCTGTTCATACTAGAGGGATGAACAATGCAAAGGAAAAAGACCAGCACAAGCCAATGAGGAAGTCAATGCTGTGAGACACAAGGAAATCGAGCAAAATATAGTGAAGATTTTGAGTATTTGCTTAAAAATTCTAAAATCAGTGTTGACTTGTTGACTCTGCTCAAAGAGGCCTTCGTATATGACAGAGGTCTTCCCCAGCCAACTTATCGCTCCTATATGACAAAAGCTCTTCTCCCGCCATCTTACCCCTTGCATTTTGCTACGAAATATTTTTCTCCCCATCGTTTGTGCTCCATCCATATACGTATTTTTTAACCATTAAAAAACACCCATACCAGTCATGCAATCATCATATAGGTCATCAAATATGCACCCCCCTTTACATAGGCTTACTTGGGCAAAAAATACGTCGAGGAGATGTATAAAAATATGTAAAAACATTGACTTGGGCAGGGAATACATATACCAGTTTACTAATTTCTCGTCTTACAATATATAGCACAATAACAGGGGGTCATTTTTGTAGTTTTATATGTTTTATAGTATTTCTAGAGTGCGCACTTTTTGGTTCGTTGATTTGGGTTGGGTAGAAATATTTTTTGGGGTATACATGCAAAAGGATGGATGAGGTGCATAGGGAGTTTTTGTATGAACTGTGGTAAATAAGATATTTTCAAGTGGCCCATCTTCACAGGTAGCATATCCAATATACATATAGGTAAATCCCCGGAGGTCTGCAATGGCCACAAGGCCATTTTTTACTGCATAATAACATCTTATGAATTGCTGCATCCTTTCTGTACAGGAATTGGAGCCAGCAGGATAGAGGACAAGTACACTAAAGAGCTTATATGTGGTATTGGTCGTGATTCTTCAATGCTTTTAGGTTTGTCCACCTTGGCAAGAAGCTTGATGAGGCCCTTTCTCCACGACACTCATGTCTTAAATTTACAAAAATATGATTGGGCCACATAAACATATAAGACACATTAGCTTTTCCACGTTAACTTTTAAAACATGTCTTATATGTCTTATATGCATGTCGTAGAACTTTGAAGTCACATTTTCTTCCAGGGGAAATCCCCCGCCACAAAATAAGACATCGAAAGATGTCCAATCCGAGGCCTTCTTTGCCGGAATTTTAGGATGTCGCAAAAAAGAAAAAGGAATAGAAGCATCGTGACTGTAATTTATGGATTGGAATTGCTAGTATTGTAATCGCTGGTCTCGTTAGACAGGAATCGGCGCTCTTATCTTCTAATTATTTGTTTCGATCTACATGAATGGTTCGTTGCCCTTCTGATTTTGCTATTTTTAGTTTTGTTTCAGACCCATTTTGCATGTTCCAAGCATCTATCCGACACTTTTTCAGCATTATTTTCTCTCAATCTTTGCTCTCAATTTGTTCAGTCGTAAGATAATCTGTTTTAAGCAAATCCGCAAAGTTCATTCTAGAACTTTCTAGAACATTCCCTTAGAGTTTATAACATTTCCTTAGATTTTAGCAAGCAAAAAGTTACTATTTTAGAAACTTTTCAAAATTTACTATTCTTAGCAACTTCTATTTTAGGTTGAGGTGTTCTAGAATGTTCTAGAACTTTCTAGAACATTCTAGAACTTCTATAACATTCTAAAATATCTTAGAGCTTTTTGGAAGTTGTATGAATCTAGCTAGTGCAACATGTTTTATATGAAATTTATTCATGAAATTCAAGCACCATTGGGACTGTGCAAAGGTAGGAAGGGAGAGCATATGAGAAGAGAGTGAAAACATTGGAGTGCGTGGTTGGTTGTTTATTGTTGATGCTTCTTTAAGGCCACTAGAAGATTTAGTTGAGTAGGATTTAATGCTGATAATTATATTATTCTCATGGTGCAAATATAAGTAGTGGTCCAAAGTGACATTTAAGATACGGCCAAGTGCATTTTTCTCACCAATAAACTTTATCCATATCACGTCACCTACATGGACATTTTTCTTTTTAAAGCATTCGTTAAGAACCTAAGACTGTTTGATTCATGGCTTTAAGGATTCCATCATTGATCAAATAAGCATTTATTCTTTAGGAATTGAATTTCGTATTCCATCATTGATCAAATTTGCGTCCATTCTTTAGGGATTGAATTGAATTGAATTGATGTTTATAGTTCTCAAATAACCCAAGGTAGTTGTTCATGGTTCCAAAAATTCCCAATATCAAGGAATTAGGTGGTTTGCCACTACATCATCTAGTTGTTGAGTAGAAGATACGTAAGGAATATGAGGGCATCAAAACAATTGGTAATGTATGTTGTTAGGTACTGAGTTAATGGTGTATTTTGTACGGGCGACATATAGTTTAATATTTTCATGCTTGTAATAAGAGGGCCACAAACTTAGTTTAACACATATCACCTCACACAACGTGTGAGTATCATCAAAATGAATGATGAAACTAACTTTTAGTAGTTTATTTATCTATCAAACGACATACTTACCACAAGCCAAGTGCATTTTTTACCAATAGACTCTATCCATATCATGGCAGCTAGATGTTTCATCGCAGAATCTCTCTCATCATAGCATAGATGACAGTAGAGCCCCTACACATGCAACTAATAGACGAAAAGTATAATCAGCTGAAATATTTTAGTCTTTTTCACCTCAAATCCATCTAGATGTGCAAAACGTTCAGATATCAAGAAGTTGACAATAAAACTATTCATTATGCTCGTTTCTTAGCTCAAGAAAACGCATCATGTATATAAAACTTCTTTCCTTGCTCCATTCTATCTATCAAACAGAAATAGTATTCACATTTCCATATGTAATTCCATCATCTGATGGTGAAGTACCAGCTGTAAGCACCCTTCTTTTTACTAACTGCATCAATTGTTTGTTGAAGATCAATTTTTTGTTGTGCATTAACAGTCCTAGTTTTTGTGTATCATATAAGCTGTTGATTTTTGGAGGAATAAGTGTTGCCTATGTTGGAACTGGCATAACTTTGTCTACGACCCTTGCAACTCTCTGGAACGAAATGCTATCAAGTTGCTTACAGATTCCGTTTGTAGCGTGATCTTAGAATCATATGGCTGGAAGCGGCTGGAAGGCCTCCATTTGCAGGACTACTACCATATAATGTTGTAAATGGCTTCTGCTATGGACCGATATCCGCTGGTGACTCAGCAACAAGAATGTGCAGAACCTCCTTGTTAGAAATCGCTGTTGTTGAAGCCAGTTGTACAATGAAGAATTATAAGAGAGCATGTATTGGAAAGGAATTTGCAATTAGTAGGAAAACAATCTAAATATCTAACTAGTTCGGGCATGATGTAACGTTGTGAGATTAAGATAGCAAAGCGTTGGCCCAAGTTCCATGGATTTTCACCTTCCTTGCATCATGTTCTTTATCTCCTTCACAAATCCCGGTTTTTATATCTCACAAATTAAAATGGCAAAGCATAGGCCAAGTTCCGGGATGCCAGGCTTAAATGCATGATAGTATGGATTTTCATCTTTTTGCATCATGTTCTTTATCTAGTTCGCGATCCTCGCTTTTTATAGCCGAAAGCGATAATTGTTTTTACTGCATAGGCATTCTTCAACAAATAAAAGGTCGTCAACTCATGGGAATTCATTGCCCCCGCATGCAAGGTCACTCTCACCAAATAAAGGTTTCCCAATCATATAAGACTATATGTTAGTCAACATTGCGACACCGGCAACAATCGAAACTCCATCGATGATCCCCAATCCTCCTTATTCTAATGATGTTGGAGACATCCGTAAAATTACTACATTGCTAAATAAACCGCAATGAAATGTGCGAATGAATATGAATTTGCTACAATGGAATTAGCATCTGGATTTACACGATTTGCATTTGAATGTCACGATTCTTTGCTTGAACATGGCGGAAAACGCGTTTTCTCTAGATCCTCCATTATCACATTTGAGAATGACCGAGAATGACCTTGACTCAGAAAGGTCTCTTAAAAAAAACTTTTCAAGCTCGTAGACAAACCAATAAATTGATGTACTGCCTTTGCACCCTTGGTACTAATAAAGCCTTATCCAGTTTCAAATAGTCTAGGGTAGCTTAAGAAACCACAGGATCATCGATTCTCTTCTAAATACCATTTATCTAGCAATGAGCAAGACTTGCAATTGAAGCAAGCCATGAATTGAAAAGTGGAGTTATTGATGGCTTGCTTCTTACGGGATCGTTGATAACTAAGGTCTAGCCCAAAAAACATGCATAAATAATTCAATTTCCCTAAAACCACTTGCAAATCATCACCTTAAGTAACATGAGATAAGCTCCAAAATATGCAAGACCACAAGGATGACAGGGCCTGCATAAAAAGGGAATCTGGGATGTTAACATTCCAAGAGTATTACCCCGAATGGAAGTTTAAAGATTATTTCAAGCAAAATCACATTGCACAAATTATCCAAGTGATCACTTTGAATGGCATGCAGGCAAGTTCTAGAATATGCACACTTAGAAGCATCTCCCTCAGAGAACATGTATCGTCAAACAAACACTAGAATCTAGAAAGAACAAAGGATTTTTGCATGAAACTAATAGATTCTATACCTTATCTCTCACTTGCTTATGAAAAGGAATGGGCTTCAGAATCAAGAGATGGAAATCCAGCTAATAAATATCTTGAATTCATAAACCCGCATAGCTATCTTGCCAGATTATCTCCTATTTAGATAGAATACAGACAAAATTGTATTCACCTTGAGCAATTGCCGATTGCTGGACTCCTTGCCAATCATATCCTGCATTGATTTTTCTCGTTGAGTGTTGCTGGCCATGAATCGGCATGATATCAGATGATATCCGGCGCATGTGCACCGAATCACCCAAAAACCGCCTCCATCTGATTTTTTGCAGCCGAAACTTGCAGTATGGCCGCCTCCTTCTGTTTTTATGCTGCCGAAATTTGCATTAAGCGACCTTAGGGTAAAAAGAAATGCCATCATATGATTTAAAGCCTTCCATTTAGTCGGTTCTAGCCATATCCACCATACCGTGAGGCAGATCCCACAAAGATAGATGTCGTCCAAGCAATCACTCGAGCATCGACAGCAACGGAATCAACAAATCATAGCAGGGAAGTATGTCGCAGACAAAAAATTAACCAAGCCATCACAGCCGTCCATTTTGCCACGTGGCAATTTAGAAGGCTCAGATGGCCCAATTATCAGTGTTAGGCAGCCCTCTATAATAATATATATAAGTCAGATAATACTAAGTCCAAAATAAGATGATAGTTTGTGCGCGATCTTGTCTGTTGATTTTGTTTTGTGCCATAACTTTTATTTTTACCAATCAGTTATTTTTGCATTGTGGTGCGTCTGGCTAGAGCAGCACCACAATGGCTATGGCAAGACTACGGAATCCGCTAGGATGACTGGAGATATTTCGTTTATGAATGTGGGTTCATTAGGCATTTTGAGGCACAACATGGCGATGGTAAGGACTTACTCGGAATCTTTCGGCATACACCAAGATCTTGATATTTGTCTACTATTTCTTCCGTTCTTCCTTTGTGCGATTAACATCTCACTTTTATTTAAGATGCAGGGAGCTTTAGGTTGGGATCTCTTATGCATGTTAAATAAAATCTGATTACTATTCCTCAATCTGGCCATGTATTCGAACTCACTCAAGATGTGCTGGCAAAGACATAAAAAATAGATGCGAAGGCAAATAGGATTATTTTGGGCTTAGATATTTTCGATGCCTTGATCACCGCTGCCATATTCTTGAACTAAAGTATCTTTTGTTTTGTGCTATTCTGGCAGCTCCAATGCGTCCAAGCACTGTCAGTTCGAGCATGGACAGATCAGGACTATGGCACAACATCGTATGTGGTTTGTTCGTTTCTTGTAAGTCATCGTTACCTAATCGTAAATACCAAATATAGGGTGCCCTTTGACTAAGAGCATTCATATTTCTAGTCCGACTTATTATATTTATTCTCTTCAAGTCAGAAGCAATGATTTCAAAAAAATGGCCGCCACTGTTTGTTGCTATGTTATGGTGCATTTGAAAAAGAATGGCCGCTTCTGTTTGTTGCTATGGTTGACGCTTTTTGCTGAGATGTAAGGAGAGATTACGTTGTTTTATTAATTTCTCTGTGAAGGTTTCTTATATTGTTTTGTTAATTCTTTTAAATTAGGTTTATTCTTCACAGGTCGGGTCCAATAGGTAGACGTGTCCAAGTAAAGTTCTTCCTTCCGAGAGATTGACTGGTTTTGAAATTTCAGTCTGTCGCCTGTCTACCTGTCGTTCTTTATTTGAGGTATGAATTCCCTCTATGTTTTTTTGAGTTTTCAGGTCCTTAGCTATGGTTTGGGATGCCGAATTCACTTTGCCACATAGCCACAAACTGAGCCTATTTTTAAGGTTATAAAAGAACCAATGATAGCATTGTTCTTTAACTTGCCGCAATTGATTCAGTTGAATGTTCTAAGAACCCAAATGGTAAATGGAATAGAATAGAATAGAATAGTTTTTTTAACGTCCATGGAGACCAATAGGTCATGGGACCCATACAATGGGCTAGTACAATCATTACTACTAGGATTAAAAAACCCCTGCCTCGAAAAGTTTTCAAGGGAAAAACCTTTGCAGTAATGATGATACTAGACAAGCGGAGATAATGACTACTGAGGGCTCAGTAATTGCAGACATTTATCTAGAACCTCAAGTATATATAATGCCAAGTCATGCACAGATGGTGCTCTGAGAAGTTGTGGAAGCGTGGAATGGATATCAAATCCTGCATCCAGCTAATATAAACCCCAGCAATTGGTCTGGCAGATTTAGTACCATGCATCACCCTATAAAAAATGAGGGCTAAAAGACGGATTCAATGCATGCATAACCAACCTGGAATTTCAATGAATTTTGATAGCCGTAGATGAAATCAAACGATAGAAAACGCATCCATCTGCACAAAAATCCCCACTTGGCTGCAGCCTCAGAGTGCACCGAATGCTGGACGTGTGTTTGTGCAAAAGTGCTAACCATAGTAAAAAAACGTATGAAATTACAAAGAAAACGCTATTATTATGCTATTGATCCCTAAATAAGAGCCAAGTGTAATTCTCCAGTGTAAGGCCCTTTTTCAAGAGTAGTCTTATTTCTAAAAGTCACATATTTTATCAAATGATATTTGACCACCTATTGTCCTAAAAGAAAATCACTTTTCCACTATGAAAATAAGACATTTCTTATTTAGGTTCGGAATAGGTTTGAATTATAAATGGAGTCTTATTTTCCCTCGTAATAAAAGACACCTAGTCTTATATTTTAAGGCATATTATTGGTCCATGTCAACATTTAAGAAGAATTGGTTTTCAGACGGAGCCATATAAGACATGTCTTATTTAGGTTCGGGTAGGTTTGGATAGGATCCGTAAGGGCAATGGAGTCTTATTTTATACCGGGGGACTTCCCCCGCCATAAAATAAGACACCACTTATTATATTCTATTTCTATTGACCAGTCATATTCAAAATAATAGGTGGTCTTATTTTGTGATGGTTTATTTGCTCCTTATTGCTCACTCCTTATTGTTTTTTTTTGGATCATTGGATCCAAGCATAGTTCCATGAATATGCCAAATCAAGGGCTGTGCAATTTCCACATCAGACCCATGTATAAGTGTGCGCACCCCCATACACCTACTATACGTATATACATACATGATATACTTCAATCTATACACATAAAAAATGCAGGAACACCATTGCATTCACAAAAGACAGACACATAAGAACAAAGAAGAGTGCAGAACAGATAAGAACTTAGTCAAGAGGTTGCATTTACTGAGAACTTGCCATAACACAAACAACACTGCAATTTCAGTACAAAGTACACGATTGAACAATAAAACTCAGCAAACTAGGTTCCCAAATTTGGTCCAAGAAGAACTGCAACACAGGAGGCAGTCTTGGCTTATTTGCACCCGAACAACATCCTGCCTTATCTTGTAGAGTCATGTCTACCCTAAACCCCATCGCTTGCAACAATCCCTGGAAACCATAGCCATACTGGAAACCGAGTAGCCATCGCTGGAGTAGCCATAGCTATAAACCGAGTATGTATCCAAACCCCAGGAAGCCAAGCTTTTTGCAGAAATCGACCTCCACAGCCTTCTGTTTTACGCCGACCAAGTGAGACAGAAGATGCCTCCTCGCTGACTTCGCCCTGCAGATAAAATACAGTTGAAGAAGGCCGGATCTTCCCTCAGAAAACCGAAAGAACGGTCTCTGCCTGCATCGCCTCATCTCCTGCATCACCTCAACTTCGTCGGCTCATCTCCTCATCGCCTGCATCGCCTCATCTGCCCCAGCTCCACCGCCCAACATGCTCGGACGCCACAAACAAAATTACCCAAAGGTCGAAAAAAATTCCAACAAAACCCTAACCCCCATTTTCCGCCAAACCATTCACAAAATCATAGCAAAGGATAATTTGCCAACCTTATCACACCAGTATTTGTTAATGTCTCATTTACATAAGACACCCTGTAGTGTGAAAACAAGTTATATTTGTGTGTCTTATTTTTTGCTTTGGAGTCACAAATGATGTCTTATATGAAATGGGACAGCCATATTATAAGACATCGTGTGAAAAGGCCCTAATTCATGGTTTTCCACTAGTATTTTAGTGGTGTCATATTTTATGAGTACCATACAGTAGAAAAATAAATTTAAATTTTTTTTGTGTCTCATTTTTAGCCCTGGAATCACAAATGATGTCGGACATGGTATATGACAGTATATTTTGTGACTAATGTGGAAAAAAAGCCTAATTCTCCCGTATATCATATAAACCGTATGCGTATGCCGGCTCTTATAAGGGTTTAGGGTTTAAGCAGCGACAGTAGCGCCATGGATTCCCTCAGCTCCGGCGCGTCCAGCGACCTCCAAAACATGTTAGAGGTGAGTTCCTTTCGTTGGATTTTATGTTAATAAATTGGTCGCCTTGTCTGGAGCAAGATATGTTCAGTCACACGAAACCCAGAACCAGTGCATTCTAAAGTTGGCTTAAAATTTCTGTTATCCTTTTTTTGCTGTTTAGGCTGGTTTCTTTTTTCTTTTCTTTCTTTTGTTATCCTTAGCCCTTTGTTTAACCTTCTGTTTTGTGCAGCAAGAAAAGCAGAGGGCAATGATGAATGAAGTGGTTAGCAAACTTACAGAAACCTGCTGGGAGAAGTGCATTACTGGTACCCCTGGAAGCAAGTTGAGCTCCAGTGAATCTAGTTGCCTCACTAATTGTGCCCATCGCTTCCTCGAGACTAGCATGTTGATCCTGAAGAAGCTTCAAAGATGACAGGTTTCATTTATTCCCTTACTGTTTTCAAGCTTGAGAATCCAGCAAACCTCAAAGATTCTCCTGGATTTTGAATTTATCCATTTCTTGGGAAATGTTGTTATGACCACAAAGAAAGAGTAAAATTGATTTCCTGATGACTTGAGGACTGATACTGTTTTTTCTTTTGTTTCTTCAAGCTTTGTGGGGCGTTTTCCTGCTTTTACTTTTATGTATATGAATAAGACTATAGATTTCCACTTTTAGATTATGGAAAACTTCATACTAGAAATAATCAGTTAGCCTTCTGGATAATAGCCAGCATGGTAAGTGAGGCAGTTATTCTACTGGTATTGCTAGTTTGTAAATCAAGATATTTTAATTACAGATAATCAGTAGTTCTCTTTTTGCATGTCGTGCCATTGCTGTTGCTGTTGCTGTTGCTTTGGAACTTGTCCGCAGGTAATTTTAGGACTTTCTTTTGGTAACAAAATATTGGGGTCTTTATAAGGAGATTGTTCAATCAAATGCATTCAGATGTTTTGTCACATATATGGACACACATCAGAATTTTAAGAACACACAAGACATCAATGCACAAGTAACCTAGAGTTTCAGTCCGAAAAACATAGCATCTGAATTATATTAATTGAGAAAGCCTCATTTGATGAATCTAATTATACTAGAAAAAGGCCCATTTTTGGTGGGCTGTGTTTCTTAATAATAGCGCAAAATGGTTCTTGTTGCCTGTCACGTTTGTTATAAAGGTTCGCTTTACTTTTGATTTTGCAACGTCTCTACATTAGACCATCTATAAAGTTGCTTCTACACTATAGATGCATTTATGATGGACGTGTTAAAATGAATTATGCCAATCTTTCAAGATGGCTCGGCATGCTTGTAAAGACATTCTGGTTTGGGTTCAAATAGGGGCACTTTGATTATATTTCTAGTGTATGTATTATATGATACTCTTATGGCTAGTTCGGATGAACTCTTTTTCCTTCAACGGTGAGAGGTAGCTGAGTCAGCATTGCCTTGAAACTTCAGCCCGAACTCAGCAGCACAAGCAACAGCTGAAATCTCATAACAAAATAGAAACTTCAGAAATCTCATAACAAAATAGAAACTTCAGCCCAAACTCAGCAGCATAGGCAACATCTGAAATCTCATAACAAAATAGAAATAGGGTCGTGATTTTGCGCTGGCGAGCAATTTGGTGCCATGTGGCACCCTCTAGACTACGGAATAGAAATAGGATTGCCCAATTTCGCATGACCGGTCCTCTAGGTTATTTTTTAGGGTTTTGCCTAGGTTGCAACCGCTACAGACGAGTTTAGCACAGATAGAACACAGACGAGTTTCGAGTCAGCCGCTCTAGATATACCACCACAGACGAGTTCAAAGCAGGTAAAAATTTCCAGAAACACGAATGAGTTTGAAATAGGCAGAAATTTTAAAAAATACAGCTCGAAATCTCTAAAAACAGCGCGGGATCTTCAAAATCTTAGAGCGGGATCTTCAAAAAAAGAGCTCGTAGGTAATGTTCTTTGTCGGATCTTTGTCGAATCTGTTGTAAATTCATCAATTCTTTCCTATTTCGCAAGAAAATCAAAACCACTCTCTTGTTTCTATTTTGTAGGGGAATGAATGGAATAGAGGAATGGTGTCTTGGTCCACCATTCCGCCACTCCGAGAGACCCGTTCCCGGCTACCGCTGGTCGCAGGACTCCTCTACGTGATGGAATGGTGTCCCAGACACCATTTCCTTATACGACGCTGAATTTTTTCGGCTCAGCCCAAGGTCAGCAAGGATCCTGCTATTTCACGAGAATCTATCCATGTAAATCAAGCATTATATGATATTTACCATCTTTATGGGTTTTATTGTCATGTTGATTGAGCGCCATTGATCGGCATATATTCTCGGTATTGTATCCGATCGATGGCCATTAACATTTTCACGGAAAATCACGATGCCACTTCCTATGTTCTGGATCGATCATATGGCATTGAAATTATATTGCCAAATCGAAAAGAATAAGGGCAAGAAAAGAAAAAAGAAAAAAAAGAAACCCACAATGGTAGCATCAAACAGTACCGGAATGAATCCCCCACAAGTGCTACTAGTGTTGGGCTAGAATGAGAAGGACAGAGAGACAAGTTTGCTTACAGAGAAAAAATCAGCGAGGCAAGAAAGAAAATAAGAAAACTGTCGGAATGAAACCTTCCAATTCCATCTTTGCCTTAGACGTGAATCCTGCTCTGGGTGCAACTGGATAAGCCGAAACACGACACATGCTCCACACAGGCACAACGGCCTAACGGCCTCATCCAGCAGCAAATAACAAGAACCTGCGAGCAAAGGCTGGAGGAATTGAACCTCCATTTAGCACCAGCATCCTCAAGAGTGTTTCCTCAAGAATACACCGCCGCGGCACGAAACACCTCAACCCCTATTGCATACCCTCCTGCCAAGCATCCTCAACTCGATGCTTCAACTAACCATAGATCTCTGTCCTATGGCTCCAACCGCAATAGACAAGCCATTGCAGTCCTTTCTTGATTTCCGGAAGCCAAGAAAATAACGAGCATGTAATCTTATTCACCACATCGCTCCACCGCATTCTTCCTTTATACCATTGCAAAAAAACCAATCCAAAATACAAAATTAAAGCCCAGAAAAGAAAGATGACCTTTAAATGCAATCAAGACACTCAAACATGGCCAAACGATACGTCCCAAGGATCATAGTCCCAACCATCCGAGAAAAGCCCTCCCGCAATACGAAATGAAATATTGCAAGTTTATATCCATTGTAATAAAGGAAATTTTCCCTTGCAAAAGAGAGAGTGGGAGGGGGGGTGTTGTTGGTAAGAGAAATACGAAGTGGTAACCAGTAAACTATTAATTGTCAATAGAACAATAAATAATTCTTAACTTGATACAATTTTTCCGACCATACATAACAATGGTTGAACTTTGATCTTGTACCATAGTTGGAAAGAAAATTGTCGCTCTCTGCCTTGATAAACTCAAAAAAATGGCAGACAATTGTACTGGTCTGCAAGGATGTTTGATTTTTAACGCCATTGGTGGAGAACTTGGACCATTGCTTTTAGAATGCAAGAAGTCCGAGCTTGGTTTTACTGTTTATCCATCACCACAAGTTACGACCTTTGTGGTTGAACCATACAACAGTTCCGTTTCCACCCATTCCCTACTAAAAATACTGATGTCAAATTTCATTTGGATAATAAGGCTAGTTATGATATTTGCCAAAGAAATCTAGACATTGAGAGACCTACTTATACCAATTTAACATATAATGAGGCTATTTATGATATTTGTGAAAGAAATCTACACATTGAGAGATCTACTTACACCAGTTTAAAAATCTCCCTACTCTCATTCTCATGAAATGCAGCAATCCTTATACTATATAGAATAGCCATCTATGCAATTATTCAAATGTGCCTCTAATTACGAACTATAGCATCCTTAGCAGCTTAAGAAAATTTAGGTACATGTGTTCATACACAAACCTATGGGGAATTATGTAAAGCATGTAAACCAGAATTTAGCCTGGAATCCTTCAGATTCTTTGCTTTTCCAGTGTTGCTTGTTTACTTACTTGCAGAATGGAAACTGTCCCGCAAGACAAATCCAATAGAAAAACTAAACCTCTCAAATCATTAATTACACATTGCACATAAAAGTTGCAGTTCATAATGTCTTTCGAATAGTAATGTTTCACAGAAATTTTCGAACCATCCGAGTACAAACCATTACAGCCAACACTTTTAAATTAAAATTTTCCTGAAATCCCCCTTGGTTTGGGTGCATATTCACCGGGGCCCCTGGGAGGGGGGGGGCTCCAAAGGTTGAGAGAGTGTTGGATAGGCATATTCGCCAATTATCTAGACCGTAGATAGCGATCCTCGTTTGTAAGATATGCTCATACAAGTTGTGGTATATTGTATAACAAGGTTTACAAAATACTATAAGATTTGAGGCAATATGCTTAATGGCGTTGATGATATACATGTATTGTACAGTTTTAGGGAGTATAAAAGGATTCTCACTACCCTACACTATATTCTGTGTGAGTATTCACTCAAACCAAAGGAAATTTAAGGGGGATTTTAATTTAAAAGTGTTGGATGTAATACTTTATCTTCGGGTGGTTCAAAAAGTTTTGGGCCCTTCGGAGCCGTTTAAAAAATGGGAAAAAAAAAGAGAATAAATATAGAAATTACAATAGGAAAGGATCATAAATCACAAAAAAATTACGTTACAATTATTTTTCCAATTTCATCTATGGAACTATTGTAATGAACATAAGGACTATTCAAGTAAAGCGTATCTCTAACATTCACAATAACTCAAAAGCATAGTCCATGCACAAGATTTTTGTGCCATTGGTCAGGTAAGCATCCTAAGCAAAAGTGATATTACATAATTTCTGTGGTACTGTAGGATTCCATGAATGCCATAACCACTAGAAAAGCATAAGTTTTCCTAATGGTTCAAGAACAAAAGGAAACCATGTAATGTAATGTAACGTATTTAAAATGATATGACGATCTTGCTCTAGCTGGTTTATTGTCATGTCCAGCAAATATCGTAGTTATTCATTTCTAGATACAACTATAAAATTGAAATGATTGTATGGAATTGTAATCCGTTGAATAGCTTACAACATGATCTGCATAATGAAAGAGATTCTGTCTGAGTGAACTGCAGAATGGGACTTCTAACGGTTAGTTTAGCAAAATACCTTCACCTCAAAGAACTTTATAAGGTTTACAGTTTCAGTACAACCAAACCTGCTATTGCAAAAGGAGATTACAAATTCTCCAACATAATGAATAACACAAGAACAAACTAGTAGAAACAAACTAGAGTTGCCATTGGATAGAATATCTGCCAAGCAAATAACTCAAATCTGTTCCATACTCCATCACTGGCCTCTATTTTACCTGTTCTTCATGCTTCTTCACGAACTCCGGCATCTTAATTTCATCCTTCTTCATATAGTCCTACATAAATTCCACCTTGCTCACATACTTAATCTTTGAATATAGCCTAAAATGCACAAATTTTTTCCAAGATTAAATTAGGTTATCAGCTCTTGTAGTTAACTTTTTACAAATTGAAAAAATCTTACCCTTTGTTGAGGAAAAAGAGACGTAACATGCAAAGGGCAACCCTCCTTCGCAAACCTAGATGCACAAAATATACAACCAAAATGTGCATAAACGCTTTATTGGTAAAAATCAAAATGTATATAAACTTGCCTTGACAAACTAGTGCTTCATCTAATACTTTTATAGGAATGTGAAGCCTGAATACCTTATTTTAGAACTGATTACAATAAATTCAAAGTCAAACAAAGATACCATTTGCGCATGCCTTTCCAATCAAGTCATCATTTGCATATTAGTATTCAATTGGCATGATCAGATCAAACATTTCTAAGTTTTCGAGCACTTTATCCAATACCTGAAAAATGTTAAATCTGCTTCTGTGGCCATTTCTTTTGCAAGATAGGATTTCCAAGTCCACACAATAAAAAGAACCTCCAAGGTGGTCTATAGAAATCCATTTTCTAAACTTCATACTAGAAATAATCAGTTAGCCTTCTGGATAATAACCAGCATGGTAAGTGAGGGAGTTGTTCTACTGGTATTGCTAGTGGTTTTCTATAAATCAAGATATTTTAATTACAGATAATTAGAGTTCCCTTTTTGCATGTCATGCCATTGCTGTTGCTTTGGAACTTGTGAGCAGGTAATTATAGGGCTTTCTTTTGGTGAGAAAATACTGGGCTCTAGGAATAAAAGGAAACTAGCAGTAAGGCAGGCTTGGGGCACAGGGTGGGAGAGGCAGGGTGGATAAATGGTGAAATGTAGGTGGAAAAGGTGTAGGCAAAAAATGTATAAAGAATGATGGGAAGAAGGATGTGGGTTGCCATTTGGAAGCTATAGAGGAGTTTGTTTGGATTTGTTGCAAAATTAAGTCAGTAGGCACTACAAGTACTATATGTATTCCAATTGTTTTTATTTTTTTTTAGGTAGAAGGGTTAGCCACGAACTTGTTTGGTGGGAGGAGGTGAAGTTCACATGATATTATTTGCTCCTACGATATTAATTTTGTGTGCAAATATAAATTCATATTTCTATGTGAATGATAGAGATACGCTTTTGAGATATTCATATTTGCATGATGGCAAAGCCGTGTTGATTCTGCACCAAAATCATGACAATACAATCTCACAATTTTCCAAGCTGGGTGTCGGATTTTCGTGTGTTAAATGCCAACTTGCAAACCAATTTTACACATTCTGCAAAATGCATGCCATTGTATGAACAACCAAATGCATCAATTCTATCTAAATGCAGCACTTTGGCCATGGAGAAGCAACAAAATGTAGAGTAAATAAGAACTGTATCCTGCCCCATGATTTCGTAATCTTAACTTTTCAGGTGCCAACATCCGTTTGCATAGCATCAACCACATTAGGCAGAAGTATATGTTTTCATGCTAACAAGAAAGGAAATGGTGAAGTACATATCTTGTGTTTAGTTTCTGATCACTCACAACCTTTGAAATGATCATGGAAATAAAGGATGCAAGCAATCCATGTTTATGCCAGTATATCCAATTCACCTGTGATTTGGCTTGTAGAACCAAATGTAGGGACAAGTCTCATGATTAAACAAATAAACAATGATCAATGCCACAAATAAAAGGAAGCAATCAATAGGCTGAAAGAGAAAGAAGCTATTCTAACAAGCGATCTTAAAGAATGATCAACGTTTATACAATGCTTACTCATAGCAAATAAGGAGCAAAGTTAAGTAAACATAAATCTGCAGCTTATCTGTAAAACTATTTGATGGCTCTTACCCTATTCTAGTAGTCTGGGAACACTTGGCTTGTAGTTACCCTCCCATATAGAACTAGCCAGGTTACAAAGGCCACCTCCAAGAATCATGTTTATCTGCTTTTGCCTTAGCTGCAAGGAACTAAGGCATCCACTACTCACGCAAACATCCATTGAACTAGGAAGAAAAATGGCAGACTATGTGAAGGGAGTTAGTCCCAGAGCATCCGAAATGGAAATGACCATCTATGCTAGTGAAGAACAAGCACACTGCAATCAATGAAGGGTCGCGATCATTTTAGTAAAAAGCATACAAACAACCTTTACTTAGATGTATTAAAAGGATAACACATTGTATTATCTATTATTCTAGACCTTAAACAAACAAGTTGGGAAAATAACGCATAAGGTGAACAAGGGAAAAACTTTGGTATAACAATAGTAATTTTGGTTCTCACCGACCAGACAAGTTTGCTTATAATCGTCCAAGATTGGTAGTGGATGATGATACAATGTCTAATGTCTATGAAATACAGGTAGAAGATAACTCTTGGGCAATTAGATGCACAGATGCTACAAGTAAAGCTCGTTGTCAGGGCCTAAAAGAGCCACGCAATAAAAAATGCAATGCCTTTATAAATTCTGGGCCTCATGCCACAGCTACTCCAAGTTACTATGGTACTATATTGTACATCCCAAAGGGCATAGTAGACAATGGATATGGTTTTATCCAGATCACATGGAGCATACTTGGAATCCCAAAAAGTGTCTTTCAGACATACCTGAACGACCAAGGGATTGGCCAGTGTTGAAAGGGGTCAATTTGACTGAGATAGAATTAAGAAGGTTGGAAAAAGGAGGATACACCATTCGTGGTTTATAGACATGCCATCAACTCAGGCAACACAAGAAACTGCTAGTAGTGTCATGCTTAGGTTTGGAAAAAGGATGTACAAGCGAAAGCAACTAGCACATGATGCCATGGCCAGATCAAATGATGCCCTGCATATGGAAGTTGATGTGGAGATGATTGAGGTGGTCATACCTTCACAACATGTGGATTTCCATCTTCAAAGACCTACTGCAACTTATAGAGTTTCTATCAATCACATGCCTTCTTGCACATGTGCTGATTATATGGGACATGAGGAAAAAAAAGAAGTACGTGCCATGCAAGCACCTCTTCTACGTCATCTATCATGTCTTAGGAGTTGATCCCGGAAAAGACATTTCCTCCACCAAACCAGTGCTTTCAAAAGAGTATTTGCATGTGATGTTAGAAAGGTTTGCTCCTATGAAGGCCCGTGTTTAAGGATGTATATTAGATATGAACTTATCAGTTATGGATAGTATGGTTTAGGGCTATCTATTTTGATTTCTGCTCTGCGAAGCTATGGATTTTCATAATCAGATCAGGAAATGTTATTTGAGCAATATTAATACGAGGTTAAGCAATGTTATTTGAGCAATATATTTCATTTATAGTAAAGCACAAGGTTCAGATCATATTCATAAAAGGACAAGCTATCTAGCTTCAAAGCTTCCATTTTCAGATTTATCACAACATTAAAAATTGTGACAAACCAACGTGTTATACAAGATATAGGCTTGTGAACCTACCTTGAAGAATATAATCTTCTATGGTCGTACTTCGTGATATTCAACTAGCAGTGACAACAATTCTGGTTCACATTGACTGGTTCAAGATGGCCTTTCACCTGTAATGTTAAAATGTCTCTGGAATATGAAGTTAAATACAAAACGATGTGATGTTGATATACCTGTGGCAAGGGATTTCCAAAAAATGCACATTGTTGTTCTGACAAACAAAAGTTACAGAGTTTATTGAGAAAAGTTTATTGAGCAAAGTAGCAATATTGAGAATGATTTGCATGACGATTTATATAATAGAGTGCATGAAAACATACAGATTATGCTGAACCAATAATTACCGTAGTTCTATAAATTACCGTAGTCTATAAACTACCGTAGTTCTGAACCAATCTTAACAACACTGATCTACAACAACGATTTACTCTTACCTCAGATCCGAACAGTCAATCCAGTGGGCTGATGGATGGCAGGATGTCTGGAGCTCTGGAAAATTTGAGTTCAATATAACCATAATTTGAGCTCCCAAGCACCTACAACAAGGATTCACAAAGCGAAATCAAACCCAGAGACAGTAATTTGAGCTCCCGAGCACCTGCACAAAATCGACCCTACAAATCTGACGAAAATCAAGACCTGACGGAAATCAAAACCTACAACCACACGTTGAGCTCCCAAGCACCTGCACAAAATCGACCCTACTGGATCGCAGGTCCAGGCCAAGACTACCAGCATTGGGTTTAGAGTGAGTTCAGGGTTTATGTACAGCGGAAAAAAAATTTACAAAAAAAAAGGTTCGAAACTTAATCTTGATGGTCAACATTCCCAGTTAGAAAATAAAAAATAAGTGAAAGGGATCGCAAACCAATTTTCTGCATACCGGGAAATTTCATTTAGAGAGCAATTTTATAGCCTTGCAAACGAGATTTTTTCCCCTTTCTTTAGTTACGTTTTGTTATTGAAGAAAGCATCAATGTTGGTTGTTATTGCATCTGCAGGATTGAGGAATTGCAGAAGAGAAAATGTTGCATCCACATTAGATAAGTGCATGGGTGCATTGCCCCTTGTTTTGGTTATATTGTGAACGCGTTTAGTGTTCTTTTTTGGAGTATTTTTTCAATTTCCCAAAGCCATTTATTTGCCAAAACGATTTCGGGTCGCCCGAAGGGGCAAACCTTTGTTGATGGTTAATGTAGTGGGGTGGGAATATTCTCTTGATTCTCAAGTCATTATGTAGATCATATGGTGTACAATTTATCTTGCAGCATAAGTTTTTTTTCCTTCTATCTTCGTGTATTCTAAACTTGTAACCTGTAGAGGACCATCGACATCAACCAACTTCCATGTTAATATCCATATCTTAATATCGTATTGTTAATAATCGAAAGGTTTGATATCGATGTTAATATCAAGTTAAATATCAACATGTTGAGGAGGATATTAGGAAGTGGAAGTTGGTTAAACCTTTCTCATTATCAGAATGTTGTGGGGGCTACGATGATGCGGTTAAATTGCTAGTTAACTTGAATTTCGCAAAAAAAAGAAAAAAAGAAAAAAAAAAAAAAGACCATAAAACCCTAAGGAAATAAACCTTCCAAAAATTTACACCCGATGTTGATGATGGCACCGCTTAGCCAATTGCTTAAATTTCCAAGCTATCCCTAGAGTTTCCTTAAAAAAGCACCACGTGAGTTATCTGATGCTGATGATTCGGGTTCCTCTTATTCAAACTCGTCATCAAGTTCCTCTAATTTTCTACATGATCCAAACAATACATGGTCATGAATTAAACAAATCATATAAAGCATGTATTAGACAGCATAATATTGTAGATGGAACCTGGTTATGGAAGAATCAAATTCACGCCAAGCGTGTATTAAGCCAGTATAATATTGTAAATGAACCCTTGTTATGGAACAAACAAATCACGCCACGCGTGTATTAGCCAGCATAATATTGTAGAAGGAAGGAAGGAAGGAAGGAAGGAAGGAAGGAAGGAAAGTGTTTTTATCGTCCACGGAGACCAATCGATCTATGGGACCCAATACAAAAGTGCAGCAAGCGGATTACCACCCGGATTAAAAAACCCCCGCCCCAAAGGGTTTTCGAGGGAAAAACCGTGGCAGCAATCAGCCTGCTGACAAACTGTTCCAATATACAAAATGCAAAAACACACAAATATATACACTCATGCACCGCACCCGTAGTGCCTGATCAGCGGGCAGCCATGCGAGGGCAAAGGTGAGCTCGCAGATCCAGTACCTCCTGAATGTACGACCCCAGAGCACGTACTGATAGTGTGTGGGCAAAAGTATGCTAGTGGGTAACGCGGCCCCAGCACTTAGCTCAGCACCCTGGATAGCATACAGCTTTTGCACCAGGTCATGGGGGGGATGGCATACAGCTTTTGCACCAGGTCATCCGCCAGCTTATCTATGGGGACGATGTTGACCTTCTGGCCCACACCCCAGAAGCTATGCAATCTCATCTGGATGCCCTAGACACATTCTGTCAGGCTACAGACATGCGCGTGAATCTGGCCAAGACCAGGGTGGTTCTCTCTTCACGCCACCCCACACCTCCTGCACTCACATATCAGGGACAGCCTGTGGAGATCACACCCACTTACAAGTACCTAGGGGTGGAGTTCCCCTCCTCGCTCTGTTAGGAGGCGTCCATCCGCTTGCGAGTGATAGCAGGCTGGAAAGCGTTTTATGCCATGTAGAACAACAGTCATCAGGCAGAGCTCTATGATTGGGGCCATCAGTCACATCTGTTTTCGAGGCACTTTGGTCGAGCTTTCCCTTAAATGCGGTCGAGGTTTGGGGCCCTATCGTCTCTTTGGCGACTGGAATGACTTGGAGCAGTCGCGAAGGCATTTTTAGCGGGCACTTGGGGTGAAACCTTCATCCCCTATCGGATTCGGCTGCGAGAAATCGGATTCTTGCCGCTTCAGCCGCAGCCCTTGATAGACACATCGTCTATTTTCAGAAAGTGGTTAATATGGGTGATGTTCGGCTCCCGCACCTGGCTTACGCTGTGACAATGGGCCCGCAGCGGCTCAAGGCCTGTTGGAGGGGTAAGAGAGATCAATGATTCGCCCGGATGGAGCGTCGCGAGAACACGCAGTGCGTCGCGGTGGACCTGAGAGGCCGATCGTGGCGGCCTGGGGGAGTACCTGGACGGTTACTTCCTTGGCAAGCTCTGGGACCCCGGCGCTCTAAAGCAGGTCAAAACGGCCCATTATAAGGAGCACATCAACCCTCTGTTAGCCCGGGGACCGCAGCTCTACCTGCGTTCCCAGCTGCCCCGAAAAAGCGCAGACTCATTGCCTCCATTCGCACAGGTGCCCACCATCTTCGCATCAAGACGGGCAGGTGGATTTGGGAGCCCCGCCAGGACAGGCTCTGTCAGTGCTGTCAAACGGGTGCCATTGAGGATGAGTCTCACACCTTCGAGTTGCCCGGCAGATTCGGATCCGGGCGGATCGCTCCCTTAGTACGGCCGGACTTGCCCCTACATTTGCTAATGAACACGGGCAAAAGTATGCTGGTGGGTATCAAAAGCAGGCGTCCGGACACATGCTGACAGCACTCATATAGCACCCTGGATATGCAAGCGGATGGACGCCTCCTAATAGAGCGAGGAGGGGAACTCCACCCCTAGGTACTTGTAAGTGGGTGTGATCTCCACAGGCTGTCCCTGATATATGAGTGCAGGAGGTGTGGGGTGGCGTGAAGAGAGAACCACCCTGGTCTTGGCCAGATTCACGCGCATGTCTATAGCCTGACAGAATGTGTCTAGGGCATCCAGATGAGATTGCATAGCTTCTGGGGTGTGGGCGGAAGGTCAACATCGTCCGCATAGATGGTGGCGGATGACACAGTGCAAAAAGCTGTATGCCATCCCCCCCATGCTCAGTAAGCCAGGGCTCTAACTGATCAATGTAGAGGCCAAAAAGTGTTGGCGAGAGGGGGCAGCCCTGCCGGACCCTGATATTACTGGTGAATGCTTGGCCCGTCGGCTGTATCCTGCCAAAACAACTCTCATACAGCCTGTATATGGCATTCTGCACAAGCAGCGGCAGCCCCAGTTGACACAGTCTAGCCCATAGCTTTTCCCGGGGGACCGTATCAAAAGCCTTCGCGAAGTCCACAAAGCAGCAATACAAGTCCTGTCGATGATTCCGGCTGTCTTCAATCAGTGCCCGCAGTGTAAAGATATGGTCAATCGTCGGTGGCGGGGTCTAAAGCACCCATGGCGTGAGGGGCTCGCGCACATCTATGTTGCCTCTACCCGATTGGGTCAACTGGCGCCGAGAATGCCCCATAGCGGTTTGGCAAATCTTGGGCCCGACCATGATCGTCCGGTAATTGGGGGCGGTGTGGGTCGCCCGCCTTGTGAATGGGGACAACCACAGCGTGGTCCATTATCGGGAAACCTTCCCCGCAATGCTCGTTGAACGGGGGTAGTGAGGATCGGCACCCCGGCTGCCACCGCCCATTTGAGTAACTTCGGCTGCGCATACCATCGAGGTCACCGCCTTCCCATTAGCCGGCCGTTGCAGGCCCTTCACAACATCCTCCTCCGCGAGAACCAATGGGGGGCCATCCTGTGGGGGTATGGGCGTACGCGTCCCTGGTGGGTCATAGGGCTCTTTGCAAATCTTGTTCCCACCGCCGGTGTGATGTCCCCTCGTAGGGTGGGCTGGCCTTGAAGCACTCTGCGCCAAAAGGTTCGAGGATGAGTGTCCAAAGGTAGAACATCTCCCCACGATGCTTGGCAAGAGGTACCGCCTTTGTCTCCTTCCGGATGGGCGGATGCGTGTGGTGGTGGCCCTGGCGGTACACGGATCGAGAATGTGGCCAAGCTGGAAACCTGGTTATATAGAACAAAACAAATCACGTCAAGCGTGTATTAGCCAGCATAATCATATTGTAGATGTGAAGTTGGAGATGTTTCATAGAAGAAAGAAGAGAAAATCTAGAAAAAACAAAAAACTTATTAGGAGTTCCAGGCAGGGAGTTTTACCATTGTGATAAATGATTAACCACCAATGTTGCTTGTTGCTGACTTGCAAATTACTCAGAAATAATTGTAAAGCATGTGCCTGTAAATCATGATTAGCCTGTTTTTTATTTCCCTTATGCTTAAGGAGGTTGTCCTCTGTTGCAAATCTAGCATCTGAAGCCATGGCTCATGTACCTTGTTTGCATGAGAAATAAGCCCAATTACAAGAACCTTAAAAAACTAAGCAAGAATTTTGATCTGATTTAGAAAAACAAAAGCTTATACGCAGATTTCAAATTACCTGAAACTTCAAGTGGATTGAAGCTGTTGAAATTAGAAGGGCAAATATAGGATAAACTTGACCACAACATGGATCAATGGAGCAATAAATAAGAGAGACATGACCGATTACCAGCAATCGAGTTGTTTAAGAGTCCATTGGCTTAGACACATTGGCTCAAACCATAAGCATTTGCAGACCCATCGGCTTATAACACAAGCATTTACACCAAACACATTTGCGCATCAATGCACTTAAAGTTTTCGCTCATGCCAGTTTGCACCATACCGATTTGCTAAAAGCTCAAAACTTGGATGGATTGTCTCAAAGCTTAGACGAATGTTGGACAGATTATTCTTGCTCAAATGGCCTTGCAGCAGACGAGTATGCATTCAAATATGCCTACATTTGAATGGCAATAGAACATCCATTATATCTAAATGGGCAGATTGGATAGATGTTGCCCCCAAAGGGCAACATGCTAATTGTGGTCTATGCATTCAAAATAGGTTAAGTCACTTTGGAAGACTAGACCAAAGTTTGGAAGAGCTTGGTAGTCAACATTGATGTGGAGGTCAAAAGGATACTTACTAAGATCAACAAGTGCTCAAGTTCACAAGAGGTATTTTTGAGGTCAAATGCTTAGTCAAAAATATCCCCTAGAAGAATCTGGGTTGTGAAGTTTGGAAGACATTTTTTGAAGTTTGGAAGATAAAAAGCTTGGAAGACCCCTGTATGCATGGCACCAAATCTTGCCTTCTTCTCTCACCCATTTCCATACTCATACCTCATTTCCATTTATCTTTTGCTTAACCATTGAAGTCCACATTTTCATGGCCATAAAATACCATTATTGACTTTATCATTATCTCTTCTTCTTGCCAAAATCCTTAACCCCATTTTTTATCCTTACCATTGCTTCATAGTTCTTCCATTTCCCCCATGGTTCATTTTCCCCATTTCCTATGAGCTCTCATGCCTACATGTGCCCATGGTATACCCCTACTCTAAGGCCTAAAGATGCCCTAAGAATATCCTATGATTCCCTCCTAAGAGTGCGAAATTTTCATGGTCTTAAAAGGCTTCAAAGATCCCTTGATTATTTTGAGAAAGGTCTTCATAACCATGCTCGAGAAATTCTAAAATACCAAAATACAGCATATTCTGGGGATATACCCTCAAAAAATACGGAATCGTATCGCGCCATTTTCACAAAAAATACGGTCGAGAACCCTAAAACCTTGTTTCCAGCTCGAATCATACCGGATTTGGCTCCATTGATCTCGCAACCTACCTATTCTTACCCTCCCGCCCTCTAAGAATCAAATGAACCCATAAATTAAGGCTAAGATTGAGAAATCATTTGAAAACTAAGCTATATATAGGGGATTCGACAAAAATACTTTTCTGAAGGCCCAGAAGCGCTCAAATCTGACATTGATCAATGCTAAGCATGACCTAAAGGATTCTTGAAGTCTCTGAGCACTCCTCGATCAGATCCAAAGAGATTTGGTTGATGTTATCTTCTAAAATTATTTTATGACCTGAGGTTGATATTTTCCAGCATTTGAAGTGTTGTACTATTATTCCTTACCATTGTGATTGATTTACCTCCATATCAATGAAAATTTGATGACAAGTTGAAGAAGTTCTTTCTGATATGACTCTTAACAATTTTGCCTTTCAAAAAATCCTACAGAAAATTCCCTTATGCTTCTAATTGCTTTTGGTTCAGTTGCCATCAATCCTTGAGACATCTGAGACCCATAGGCTTTGAGAAAACCGAAAAATACCATTTACAACTCAAGTTAGAAAATTTTACATTCTGTTTTGACTGTTCTTGACTGTATTTTGCCAAATCCGAATGCAAAGCATCCAAATGAAGGTCTGACCTCATGCCCCCATTCCTTGCTACCCTTGTGATATATTGGCTTTGAAAATTCTCAAAAAAATGGTCAGAAACTCTAGGCCTATTTTCCTGATCACTGTTTTCCAGTTTGACTGCTATTGACCAATTTTTGACTCCACTTTAAGCTTGAATATCTCCCAGGATTATGATCTTACTTGGTCAGGGATTTCACCATTGGATTCCTACAACGTTTTTGTGTCAGTCTAAAGCATTTGACCCAAAAAACCAATCCATTATCAACTGCTGTACTAATTTGAGTCAAGGTTCCATTTTCTAGAAATGGGAAAGGTATGAAACTTTAAGTTTTTGGATTCTTTGCTAGATTTATCTTGCATAGACTGATCACCTTAAGTTGGTCTCAACTCAAGTTAGCTCATTGTGGTTGACCTTTGAAGCCAGGTTGAGGGTCAACATTTTGGAGGTCCTACAGAGATTCTACCTGGATCTTGAGAACTCATGGCTCCAAAACAGAAATTTCCAGCAGAACAAGAGCCACTAGAAGACCAGGAAGCATCAGAACACTGCAGAGATAGGTCTCTCCCCCCAAGTTTTTCAACTGGATTACTCCAGAGCATGCCTTACCAGTTTGAGTTGAATGTTCCTATTCCATTGCCTACTTTTGATTCTAGCATGAGTGCTAATACCTTTCTGAGAACTTTTGAAGATTACTACAGGGATTATGGTTTTAAAAATGGATGTAAGTTCTCACAATTTGAGAAGTGTTTTAAAGAGGAGAGTGAAGCGGGTGCTTGGCTGACTTATGAGAAACTTATGGGAACCACCTCCTGGGATGACCTTGTCACCAAGTTTTTAGATAGGTTTGGAAAACTTGCTGCTCCCAAGGATCTTGTTAATGAATTGCAAAATTTCTCTATTTATGCAGGTGAAAGTGTTAGTCAATACAAGGAGAGGTTCAGCACCTTCATGAACAGATGCCAGAAATGCCAAGTTACCATCCCCACGCTTTTTTTGGTGTCCTCTTTTATTAAAGGCCTATCTTATGGACCAGAAATTCAAAGAAAACTTATCAAGATTCAAGCTGCAGAAGGTTTTGATTCCATTTACAAGGTCTTTTCCAAAACAACCGAATTGACCAAGATGCTTTCTATCCTACCAGAAAAACACAATGGCTTTCATCATGATCCCTTCTACCCTGATGCCATTGATGGCCCTTATGAACCTCACCATTCTGTTCCCATCTATGTTGTGCATAAAGAGAAGAAAAAAACCAAAGATGAAGAGGCTGACTCTCAAATTTTAGAAGTTAAAGCAGACTTGACAAAGGTAACTGAAGCTTTAGCAGAAGTGACCAAACAACTTGTGGAGCTCAAAACAAGCAGGGCAGGTAAAACTTATACTGAATGTATCCATTGCAATAGAACTTCACATCCAGCTGATATTTGCTATTGGCAAATATGCCCTAAATGCAAAAAGAAAGGTCATTTTGGCAGAGAGTGTCCAGTTTGTACTTTTTGCAAGGAGATTGGTCATACTGATCTTAGATGTTCTGTCAAAGAGTATTTTGCCAAGCAAGAGAGAGAAAAGAAATCTGAAACAACTCCCCATGTAAGGTTTGCTGGATCTACTAGTTCTATAAGGTTTGTACAGGCTACAGAAATGCCAAAGACTGAAGAAGTAATGGTGGTACAGACCAGAAGCATGGGAGAGGTCCATAGGCCTGCTGAACCCAATAGACATGTTCCAGAGAATTCAAGGAGGTCAACATTACCACCAGCTTCTGTTACAGAAGTTCCTCCTCAAGAAATAGCCCCATATCCCTAACAAAAGTATGGTACGAGAGATCAAGACCTTGATGAATTAGATGTTTTACTAAAAAATTCCAAAGTAAGTGTAGACTTATTTACCTTATTAAAGATTGCACCCAGTTATAGGAAAAAATTATTGCAACAAACTACCTTCAGTGAGGCAGTGGCTTATGTAGGTGTTGCAGATGCTACTAATCTTATTTTGGCTCAAAATGAGGAAGATCCAGGTGCATTTATGTGTTCAGCTACTCTAGGAGGATACTCTTTTTCTAATGTGTTGCTGGATGGTGGATCACCCTTAAATATCATGCCTTATCATGTTATGAAAAAATGTGGGCTCGAGATAGATAAAAGATCTTCTGTTTTGTTAAAATCCTTTTCTAATGCTAAAATAGCACCAGTTGGTATTGTGACCAAAGTTCCTGTCAACATTGAAGGTATTGTTGTAGCTGCCAACTTTGTTGTTGTTGCTTTTGAGGATTTTGGAGAAGATACAGATATATATGATCTCTTGCTGGGAAGAAGATGGATGGCTACAGTTGATGCTAGGCCAGTCTGGTCTCAAGGGAGGTGTACCATTTCAAATGGTTCCCAGGTGGCTACAATCTACAACCATGATGGCTCTTATGGCTTCAAGGAAGAGGTACATTTTGTTAAAGAATTGCTAATAGAAGAGCCCTTAGGATCTTATAGCCTAGCAACCCCCAGAACAAAGAAAAGTGTTTTGATCCCCTTGGTTAGGGAATGTGCACTACCTTTTTGAGAATGGTAAGGAAGGGTGTCTATGGTTTGATAGAGGGATTTCAAAGAAACTAAATGTAGCTTCATCTGCAACTATATTGAAGGATACTTCCAATGAACTCTTGGCCAAAGTAGGAAGAATCTTTCCCCAAATAACTTCCATTGTAGCAGAGTATAAAGCTTTGATTGCAGGTCTCCAAGAAGCTAAGGCCATGGAGATTTCAGGCATACACATTTATGGAGACTCTCAATTGGTTTGCAGACAGGTTAGTGGTGAATATCAGGCCAAGAATGCTGATATGGAGTCTTTGAGAAACCAGGTAATGGGAATGCTTGCTTACTTTACTTCTTGGAAAATTACTCATATCGACGAGGCTAAGGAATTTTGCCCCATATTAGTCATAAATGCATCACAAGAGGAAGCAACTAATGAAGTCATTATCAACAAACATGGCCAGCAAAGAACTCTGTTTGTGGGAGATCTCTTTGATACACAAAACAAGGAAGAGATTACCAAATTCTTTGAAGAAAGAAGTGATGTGTTTGCTTGGGATTATTCTGAGCTCATTGGTATCAAGGAAGAGGTATATCAATTTGAAATCAAAATTAAGGAAGGGTGTAAACCTATTTTTTAGAAGTTAAGGAGGATCAATGCTTCACTCTTAGATCTAATCAAAGATGAATTGCATAAGATGTTGGATGCAGGTGTTATTGTGGAGATCATTAATCCTGAATGGGTGTCATGCATTGTTCCAGTAGAAAAGAAGAATGGTGCTTTGAGAATCTGCATAGATTATCGAGACCTAAACAAAGCCACCATTAAATATTGTTATCCTTTGCCTTTTCTAGAAGAAATTCTGTATGATGTTGCAGGGAGAGACATGTATTCATTTTTAGATGGTTTTTCAGGGTTTAATCAGATCAGCATCAAAGAGGAGGATCAGCCAAAGACTTCATTTATCACTCCCTGGGGTACGTATGCGATGAAAAGAATGCCATTTGGTTTAATGAATGCCCCAGCTAACTTCCAAAGGACAATGGATGTTATTTTCAAATCAATGTCTGTTGAAGAGTTCAGGGTGTATCTAGATGATCTTTGTCTAGGTTCTCATTCCACTAATCATGCGGAATTACTTGCAAAAATTTGTTCTCTATGCAGGAGTTTAGGAGTTAATCTAAATCCAAAGAAGTGCATCTTTTTTGCATCAAAAGGACAGCTCTTAGGACATGAAGTATCCAACCAAGGTATTCAAGTTGCTCAAGATAAGATTGAAGCCCTCAAAAAGCTAGCACCTCCCAAGAATTTAAAGCAGGTTAAGAGTTTTATTGGTATGACAAGTTTTCTTAGGATGTATATTCCAAATTTTGCTCATATTTCGAGTCCCATCTCTAAGCTGACAAGGGTAGGTAAGTTTTCTAAGTCTGAAAGCAAGCATATATCTATCACATAGACTTCAGAATGCCAAGAGGCTTTTGATTTTCTCATTTCATCCATATGTGAAGCCACACTTTTGAAGAAACCAGATTTGAGCATGCCATTTTAAGTTTATATCACTGTTACTAAAAAGGCCATAGGTTTAGCCATTTTGCAGGATAAACACACCATAGTATTTGCAAGTAAACAATGGTCTGCCCTTGAAGAAAGATATACCAGGATGGAAAAGAGTGCTGTTGCACTCATGTTTCTTATTAATAGACATTTGCTTCTGAAAAATCAAGTCCAAGTTTACATGAAGCAAAACCCAATGGATTTGCTATTTGGTAAGGCAACCAATAAGCCAAAGATCCAGAGATGGGCTTGTAGGTTGCAAAGTTATGATATTTCTGTAAAAGAGTTGCATTTGGTACGAAGTCCTAGCCTCTACTTGCCTTACATATTTTTTGACCATGAAGATGAATTGGACACTACTGACACTTCACTTGCAGTGGCACATTTAGAGGTAACTCAAGGAGATCAAGCGAAGGGAGGATGGCAGCAACCTATTAGAGACTTTTTACAACATGGGATCATCTCTTCAAGCCTCACTTCAAGCGAAAAAAGGAGATTCAAGGACAAATGCAGACAATTCAAGTTGATAGACAATGTCTTGTGCAAAGTCAACCGAGGTAGAATCTTGTTGAGATGTGTAGATGAAGATGAGTCTGCCCTAATTATCAGAGAAATGCATAAAGGTATCTGTGGAGGACATTTTGCTGGGGATACTACAGCAAAAAAGATTCTCAGGTCTGGATATTACTGGCCTACTGTTTTTAGAGATTGCTATGAGATCATAAAAACTTGCCATCAATGTCAGATTTTTAGCAAAAGAATTTTATTACCAGCTGCCCTGAATCCTATCATATCTCCAGGACCTTTTCAGATTTGGGGGCTAGATTATATTGGCCCCATTAATCCTTCTTTTGCAGGTCAACATCAACATATCATTGTGGCCACAGATTATTTTACCAAGTGGGCAGAAGCCATACCTTTGAAGCAAGCTAATGCCTTCACAACTGCAAGGTTTTTACATGAATATGTTTGTGCTAGGTTTGGTATTCCTCTTCAGTTGCATTCTGATAGGGGTACACCTTTTGTTAATGAAGTCATTGCTAACTTGTTGAGCATTTTGAAGGTCAAGCATACCAAAAGCTCTTCATACTATCCTCAAGGTAATGGACAAGCTGAAGCTACTAACAAAGTGTTGAAAAATATTCTGCAGAAGACAGTTGAGGTCAACAAAAGGGATTGGCATGTCAAAATAGTGGATGCACTTTGGGCTTATAGAGTCACTATCAAAACAGCTACAAATCACACACCTTTCAATTTGGTTTATGGCATAGAGGCAGTTTTACCAGTAGAACTCGAGTTGCCTTCTTTGAGATTGGCTCATAAATTATGCTTACCTTTTGAACATGCTTTGCAGGAAAGATTGGATGCCTTGCTACATCTAGATGAATATAGAATGGAAGCTGAGAATACTAATTTGCTGAAAAAGGCTAAAGATCTGGCTGCATTCAAAGCTGCACATAGAATACAGGGTACCTTTAGGAAGGGAGAGCTTGTCCTTAAGTGGAATAAGTCAAAGGAAGATTCAGCTGGCAAATTTGATAATATTTGGGAAGGACCCTTTGTAGTGCTAGAATCTGCAGGTAGGAATCTGTTACCAAATCCTATCAATATCTTGCACTTGAAAAGGTATTAGGACCAGCATGCTTGCTTGTCCCTCTTTTTACAATAGAAAGTTCAGAGATCTATAGTAGGTTTAGAATAGTTAGGTCCATTTGACTTTTGAGCACATTACTTTGATAAGTTAGTTTTATGTTTGTAGGTTGGGCTGACCAGAGGACAGTATAAGTGATCCTAAGAAGAGAATGATTACTAATGCTTTACCAAGTGCCATATGCAGGAGCATCCTTTTTCCATCCCTATTCACCTGCCATAAGTGGTCCTGCTACCCATTTAGACTTCTCACTCTTGTTCTCATTCCCATAAAAGCACTCTGCACTTCAACTTCACCACCATAGCAGAGTTGCAAGGATTTGAGACTAACTAGTTTGTGTGTTTCCATGACAGGTGCATCCTTTCTCCATTTTTCATCATCCGTCATAAGTGGTCCTGCTATCCATTTAAACTCCTTATCCTTGTTTTCATTCCCAAAAGAAAGCACTCTGCAATTCAGCTTCACCACCATAGCAGAGTTGCAGTTTTTAAAAGATCAAGAAGGAGATATACATTTTCTTGTTTTGGCAAGATCTCAACATTTGCACATTCACCTCATCCTCATACACTCCATACACTCCATCCCCATCAGCACCCTATCATATTCACACTCATTCTCACCTTTTTTCACTCATCATATTCCATTCACATCATCTTATCACCATATTCACACTCCTTCCATCAACACTTGCACTTTACACTCTCACTCTATCATGTTCTCACTTAGACACCTTGGTACAAAGTTGAAGACCCCTCCATGTATTCACTTTTGGCATTATATGGCTGAGGGGACTAGCCATTTTCTTGTTTTGGCGAGATGTTGCCCCCAAAGGGCAACATGCTAATTGTGGTCTATGCATTCAAAATAGGTTAAGTCACTTTGGAAGACTAGGTCAAAGTTCGGAAGAGCTTGGTAGTCAACATTGATGTGGAGGTCAAAAGGATACTTACTAAGATCAACAAGTGCTCAAGTTCACAAGAGGTATTTTTGAGGTCAAATGCTTAGTCAAAAATATCCCCTAGAAGAATCTGGGTTATGAAGTTTGGAAGACATTTTTTGAAGTTTGGAAGATAAAGAGCTTGGAAGACCCCCTTATGCACGGCACCAAATCTTGCCTTCTTCTCTCACCCATTTCCATACTCATACCTCATTTCCATTTATCTTTTGCTTAACCATTGAAGTCCACATTTTCATGGCCATAAAATACCATTATTGACTTTATCATTATTTCTTCTTCTTGCCAAAATCCTTAACCCCATTTTTTATCCTTACCATTGCTTCATAGTTCTTCCATTTCCCCCATGGTTCATTTTCCCCATTTCCTATGAGCTCTCATGCCTACACGTGTCCCCATGGTATACCCCTACTCTAAGGCCTAAAGATGCCCTAAGAATATCCTATAATTCCCTCCTAAGAGTGCGAAATTTTCATGGTCTTAAAAGGCTTCAAAGATCCCTTGATTATTTTTAGAAAGGTCTTCATAACCATGCTCGAGAAATTCTAAAATACCAAAATACAGCATATTCTGGGGATATACCCTCAAAAAATACGGAATCGTATCGCACCATTTTCACAAAAAATACAGTCGAGAACCCTAAAACCTTGTTTCCAGCTCGAATCATACCGGATTTGGCTCCATTGATCTCGCAACCTACCTATTCTTACCCTCCCGCCCTCTAAGAATCAAATGAACCCATAAATTAAGGCTAAGATTGAGAAATCATTTGAAAACTAAGCTATATATAGGGGATTCGACAAAAATACTTTTCTGAAGGCCCAGAAGCGCTCAAATCTGACATTGATCAATGCTAAGCATGACCTGAAGGATTCTTGAAGTCTTTAAGCACTCCTCGATCAGATCCAAGGAGATTTGGTTGATATTATCTTCTAAAATTATTTTATGACCTGAGGTTGATATGTTCCAGCATTTGAAGTGTTGAAGTACTATTATCAATGAAAATTTGATGACAAGTTGAAGAAGTTCTTTCTGATATGACTCTTAACAATTTTGCCTTTCAAATTATCCTACAGAAAATTCCCTTATGCTTCTAATTGCTTTTAATCCTTAAGACATCTGAGACCCATAGGCTTTGAGAAAACCAAAAAATACCATTTACAACTCAAGTTAGAAAATTTTACATTCTGTTTTGACTGTTCTTGACTGTATTTTGCCAAATCCGAATGCAAAAATACCCATCAGCATCCAAATGAAGGTCTGACCTCATGCCCCCATTCCTTGCTACCCTTGTGATATATTGGCTTTGAAAATTCTCAAAAAAATGGTCAGAAACTCTAGATCTATTTTCCTGATCACTATTTTCCAGTTTGACTCCTATTGACCAATTTTTGACTCCACTTTAAGCTTGAATATCTCCCAGGATTATGATCTGACTTGGTCAAGGATTTCACCATTGGATCCCTACAACTTTTTTGTGTCAGTCTAAAGCATTTGATCCAAAAAACCAATCCATTATCGACTGCTGTACTAATTTGAGTCAAGGTTCCATTTTCTAGAAATGGGAAAGGTATGAAACTTTAAGTTTTTGGATTCTTTGCTGGATTTATCTTGCATAGACTGATCACCTTAAGTGATCTGGAGGTTCTAAACCCCAACTTGGGTCTCAACTCAAGTTGGCTCATTGTGGTTGACCTTTGAAGCCAGGTTGAGGGTCAACAATAGAGCTAATCTTTTCCAGATTAGCTAGGCTCAGAGAATTGAAACGAAAGCCTTGAATCAGCAAAAGAGCCAATAAAGAAAAAATTGTCTCAAGAACAAAAGTAAAATAAAAAATTGCCTCAAGAACAAAAGTAAAATCGCATCTTTAATTTGCTGCAGAGTGGATGAGGAATTTGCTACAGAGAGGTGAAGGAAATCCTTGATTAATGCAGAATATTGTTCTGCTGCCTTGTTCAATCACCTTGCCACATGCACAATCTACTCTCAGGAAAGAGAGAAGTAAAATTAGTGGACGAGTTTCTTTGGACGATTTAACTGCTCTTGCTTCCATTCCAGTGATTCAACAGACTTTGCTCTCATTCTGCGAGTTTTCCTCCAGATTCAACCGACTGTTATCTGGATTGATGTCCCAGAATAGCAACTAACACCGTTTTTACTATGTACGAAATGGCCATTTGAAGCTCCAGAATCAGCAATTGTCGCGCGTTTGCCCACCCAACAGAATGATTGATGACAAATCTAAGGAGCACGATTCATGACGAATCCAAATATCACATTTACAACATGAAAGGATGCAAGGGAAAGCTATGGATTTAGCAAGTAGATACATAAGAATGCTGTCAAACTGTACATGTATACAACATCATGAAATATATGTATATATACATATCAAGTGTGTGCCCGAGGACATAGCTGATCTTGTATATCCATGACCACCTGAAAGTATGATCCCAGCATCCGTACGGAAGCCGTGCTCAATATCACATGTAGCGGCTGGGCAGGCCTGACCAACTCAACATAGTGCGTCTGGATCTACAAACTTTTCATAACTCATGGTACCAGCTACAAGCATCTCGATGGTAAAGACAAGCATTCACAATCTTCTTGTATCTAACTTGGTAGAACAAACAAAAGACAACACGTTCTTGAGTTTCAATAAAGCAACTCAACATGGCATTCCATGTGCTGCAGCTAGAACAGAACCACTGACCTTGAAACGAATAAATAGGAATCGCCTGCCTCAGAAAGAAGCCTAAAAGGTTCACTGAAAAACAAGATAAATTGCTACTCTGCCAAATCCAAAAAGCCTCAAAAGAAAGGCCTACTGAAATTGGAAAGCCTGGCAAGTCCAGCAAGCTTTGCGCTCAAATCCGCAACAGTTCTGCTCAAATCGAAATACCTTCCTCAAGTCCAGGAAGCTTTTTGCTCCACCGCCTCTGCGTGCCAGACCTATTCCTTGGTATGCCAGGTGTTGGAGAAAACCCAACTCCGAACAAAGCAACTACAGAAGGATAAACACAAAAAGACCATTGAAAAAACCCACACCCAACTTGCTGATGTCAATGTCATTCGGTTTTGGATACCCTGCTAAACCATGAAAAATCTTAGGTAATATTGGGCCCTTTCTTCAATTGCAAAAGATAATTTCTACTTGAGTGGATGAGCCACTTCCCTGCATATTTTTAGCAGTCCAATTGCCCCCTTCGAGGAATCCCAAACACTCGATAGTCGGTCCCAAATTTCAACAGATTTTTTGGCAGCAAACATCTAGGTTTTGGCAAATAATATAAGAGTATTTAGGGTTCTCTTTTCATCATTTTCTTCTTTGACGATTTATGATAAGTTCTAAATGAAAATTCCATCCGTACATGTTTCCAGATATATATTTGTCTATACTCATAAAATGGCATTCAGACAGTACACGTTTACCCAGTAAGTCTACAAAATAAATATGCCTTCCTGGACAGAAAGCATACAACACCTCAACATGTCAAAATTCAGGAAACACAATGATGAAATTACCTTGTTCAAGTTCATATACACAACCCAATATCCATGCTAAAAGAGCCAAACACAAGACAGATAACTGGATGTACTACCCAAGTAACTGAGGAAACTGAACCACCTTATTTGCTGCCTTGTAAAATTTTATACGAAAACATTTTAGAATGATCGGCATACTTACAAAGATTCTGAACCTTCTTATTTGCTGCATTTTAGCATATTATAACAGAATTTCAGAATGATAAGCATACTTACAAAACAAGGGTGTCCCAGCCTAGATTGCGCCAACTCCAGTGAATCTTCACATCCCTGGGTGTTAAATCTGAAAGTTGAGGATCTCAGCTACAGAACCAAGTTGAGTTATATAGCAAACAGTGGTAGTGTTTAATATTGAGCTGGACAGTGTGTGCAGAAAGCATTTTCAATACACATCTTAGGGTATAAACCATCAGCCAGAGATAATAGAGCATAGCATATCATATATTACGAATTGAAAAAACTTAATAGTGCTTGAAGTAGCCTTCAAATTATATGCAACTTCAACATGTACTGCATCTTGATGAGCATCAGAAAGCCTCCAACTCTACTTTGTAATATACACTGTCAGCAAGCAAAAACTGTAATCGAGAAAGAACAATTCTGACCACCCATAGCAACAAGCCACCCCCAGTACATATGCATACTACCATGAAAGAAAATTTCATGTTCTGAACTGGGAACAAAGATTACACGCATTTAACGTAACCTATAAAAACGAATTAACACTTTTAATTAAATTTATATTAATATAGCTTTATTATCTGCACATGCTTAGGAAGTAAAATAGTGACAAGAAATTGCACCTACCATCCAGCACAGGCTTAACAAACCTGTTCTTTGTCGGCAGTTTCACTGGCTGCATTTCAAGGTCTATATAAAGACAACACTTCAAATCACCGACATAATAGTTGAATCCACTACAGCTAAAAGCACAGTTCTATAAGACTTCAACCAGCTAGCTGATACATAAATTAAACTGCGCTAGCTCAAGTGCATACTTTACATCATTGGCTGTCACTAAGGCTGAAGCTATGGAAACCAAAAGCATCAAAAAGTACAATGTCTTCTATGAGCACACTTTGTACAAGGGGCATGTAGGTTTTCCAGCTGGAAGCTTCTCTTACACTATATAGTTATCATCAACTTTCCCCATAGATAAAATAATACACTTAAAAGTCCTCAGAATTCATTTATTGCTTCTGGGTGGTAATGGCACATTTCTTTCCAGACCATTTCCCTCACATCCGCTTCCTTCAGATCTACATCTTCAAATTCAAAATCAAAAGTAGCTGGAGCTGATGGCTCCATTGTAACATCGTGAAGAAGCGAAAAGTATGGGTGCTCAAGAGCTTCTGTGACTGTAATCCGTTTTTTCGGATCAAACACCAGCATTCTATCAAGCAGATTAAGGGCTAGAGGGTTTGCCCGTGGGTATAAGCGCGCAAGAGACACACGAGGAGCATATGGTAAGGACTTGATATAACTTCGGGCCTTTTGGCTTGGCACAAATTGTAGCTCACTTTCCTCTGGGGAGCCAATCATCTCAATTATTATCTTCAACTGATGAATATAATCTTTTCCAGGGAACAAAGCTTTACGCCCTAGTAACTCAGCAAAAACACAACCAACAGACCACATATCAATAGCACTTGTGTATTCTTCACATGAAAGTAGAAGCTCTGGGGCACGGTACCATCTTGTCACAACATACTCAGTCATAAATTGACCATTGTCTCTTCCTGTCCTTGCCAATCCGAAGTCACATATTTTAAGATCACAGCTTGCATTCACAAGGAGATTGCTAGGCTTCAAGTCACGATGAAGCACATTTGCAGAATGAACGTACTTCAAACCTCGAAGCAGCTGTAAAGCAAGAAACACAAATTTCTATAATTTGATAATACCTGGAAAATCATGATATGGAACATGCAGCACTTACCTGATATATGAAGTATTGGAAGTGGTCATCAGTCAATGCTTGAGAAGACCTAATGATCTGATGTAAGTCGGTATCCATAAGCTCATACACAAGATAAACATCATTGAAAGTGTATCTCCCTATAGGCTTCATGATGTCCTTGATTCCTATGATATTCTCGTGATAGAGATGCCTTAGAAGCTTCATCTCTCTGAGAGTTCGGCGTGCATCCATCAAGTTTTCAAAAGCATTTCCAATTTTCTTAATGGCAACTCGGTCTGAAGTCTCTGTGTTCTGGGCAGAGCACACAACTCCATATGCACCCTTTCCAATGGGTTTGATGGGCTGATATTTAAAGTCAATCTCAAAGAGGTTGCGCCAGATCATGTAATGATGTTTGCCTGGAGGAGAGATGCCATTGGGGGGATCCACTTTACTAGCCATTGAACTTCAGCTACTATCCAACCTTAGAAGAACAATTAGACCACCATAGAGCACGTAACCTCACAGGAAGCAGCAGTTAAAGCAGATTGTATAATCATATCAGGCTCCTCCATAGATGTTCTTCAATAAAACAAGCAGTGCAAACAGAATTGCTGCAAAGACTACAAAATTGAACTTGACAAAGCTTGAACCAGATCTGCCAGATAGGTCACAATTTAGAGCCGAGATCCATCAAAAGACAAAATTCCCTTCCAACGCCTGAAATCCGCAAACCCCCCTGCTCAACCTAATCCACAACACGCCAAACCACTGATCAATTTTGGGATGCCTGCGACAACGAGAACACACCATCCAGAAAAGAGAAAGGATTGGTCCAATAGCACAGCCAGAAGAATAGGCTCTCTTAACGCACCCCAAATTGGCCCTGTAGTAACGCCCCTGTTAACCTATCACACTCCAAAAGTGACACCTTCCCTTCTGACACGCCAAACCCAAACCCAAAATCCGGCAAGCACGAAGAAGACAGCCCAGCAAAACGGAACAACAAACCAGATCAGCCCAAAATCACAGATTGTACTGTCTAAACCGGAAGCAAGCACCTGGGTAACCAACAAAATGTAGGTCTGCTCTGTTTTTCAGGTCCAAAAGGCGCAGAGAGCTAAGGACTCCGGAAGGGCTGTAGATTTAGGATAGATGAATTGAAATTGGATACTGGAGCTGACCGGATGGCAAACCGGAAAAAAAAAAAAGGGACGGACAGATCGGAGCAGGGTAAAAATGGAACCTTAGGACCTCATCAAACGTTACCTCATGAGGAATTGCACAGTGCAAAAGTAGAAACAGGTTGAACGGACGGATGAGATGGGTACCAAGGATCTGGGAGAATGCGTATGAAAGCTAGGGTACCGCTGTTACAATTTTGTCGTGGAGCAGCATTTAAGTATGTGGGTGTTTGCCACGTGGCAATTTGCCCATCACACCATTGCATCAAATGTTAAGTCGTGCCTTCTACCACTTGGCTTGCTTACCTCATTATTGCTTCTTCTTTTTTCTTCTTATTCTTCTTTGTATATTTTACTCCGTAGTGGGCATCTCGATTCCTTTCGTCCTTGCCTTTGTAGCCGCAAAAATACGTGGTTGTATCACCTCCATACCTAACCTTGTGAGCGTATCCAGTGTTGATGTTTACTTCTTACTGTTGTTGATTGTCGTTTTATTCAGCACTTTCCGCCATATCCCTATGGCCGCCCACTAAAAACACGAGTACCATTGGCAACCAGCAGAAGATGCACCAATATCTGAAGTTGCAAAACCATGAGTTAACATAGCACTTGTTGCAATAATCATACCAAACCAACTCGCACGAATGTTGCAGTTGGTCTTTCAAATTATGCATTGATGACCATCAACATATCTGCCATTGTTTTGACATTGCAGCTAGCCAAATGCTTGTAATACTCTACATCAAATACTGCCCACTCAACTGAGGCACAATTGTCCTTACCAAACATCTTTTTGAAAAGCCAGTAATTATTTGTCATACCATGTGACTACCACCCTATACACTCATTCACTCATATTACTTACCATATGCACTAGTTCATAATCTATCCAAGATTATTACAACATCAACATAAGTTTCATGCTACTCTTATCAAAAGTTCTTTAAAACTGCTCTAATTGTAAACTTCAACAAGAAGTCTACATAACAAGAAGTATAAATGGCCTTGCACCATTAAAACCCTAGCAAGCCCTTTATATGAGCCAAATGCAAGCATGGCAAAATGATCTGTTGAAGGTTATTCTGCAACATCACATTTCATGATGGGTACTTTCTTTGACTACGCCTTCATTCTGGCATGATTGAAGCATTTGTTGAAGAAGAGCATCAACAGATCCTCAACATTCCATTTTACTATTGAGAATGAGCTGAAAGATTGCAATATTGCCACAACATGGCTTTTTTGACAAATGGTTTAAGCCATGTCAAGATAGGTGAGGTGACGTAATTTGCATCATAAAAGATGGATAGATGGATAAATATCCTAAGTTGTTTTAATGTCACGCCACTTGGCAGCATCCAACTTCTTTGTTTATTTTTCCAAAAAATGAAGGTAGGTATTATCTTTTTTATGTTTTTGAAAACATATAGAAGTATGTTTCACTCAATCAAGGCACAATCGTACTCATCAAACATTTTCTTGAAAAGCCGATACTTGTTTGCCATACCATGTGACCAACGATAAACTTATAAGGGTAAATTGGGATTATGTCTTAATTTTGAAAAAAAAAGATTATATTGCATGTTTTTAGTAACATATTCAAATTCACAAATTTTATGCCTAAAGTACAACTAGCAAGAAGCACACCAGAAGGCTTTAGCAAGTTAAGACTTGTTAGGTTTTTATTTTAGGCTTGATGCCATTAGACTGTCATTGATGGCTAATATTTTCCTTTTGTATTTTATTTGAAGAAGCAATATTTCTTGGTTTTGCTCCGCATAGATGATAGTGTTGGAATGGTGCTAAGGGAGGGTGCCCGTCTACGGGGCAGATATGAAGACAAATGGGACGATGGAGGTCCTCCACAGCTCAGAAACGGGCCCAAGATGGTGCATTCGATGCCCTTGAAAGAGGGCTTTCTGATGAACCTAAAACCGCCTGGTGCGGTGCCCTGAAACGGGAATAAAAAAGCTTTAAATGGAGCCCCTTAACTGCCCCACGGGGTGAATGAGGTGCCCTTCAATGGTGCATGTTGACCACATGCTCAAAATGGGACAAACAAGTACTCATTTTATAGGTCTCGTTAATGCGATTCTAATGCAAGTGGTCCGCCATGATTTCGCCTCCCACACAAAAAGTTGTGGGGCTTTAAAGAAAATGTAAAAAGGCGGGAATTTTGAACGGACAAATCTTAGCCGTCAGATTCAACCGCCCTTTCCTCTTAGCCGTCAGATTCAACCGCCCCGGAAAGGGCAGTGCCCCGTTGACGGGCACCCTCCCTTAAGCCTAATCTAATTGAAGAAGAAATGGCGTAATACGGTTGTGATAGTAAAAAATTGTATTGTCTTTATGCCAAAACTTTACAAAGTTATTTTTAAAATATTGCATTTTTTCCTTCGCAGAAAGAACCACTTGCTAGGAGTTGGGTTGAAACCAAAGGGCTTTGGCATGATAGAATTTGTTAAGCATTAATATTTAGTGTCATTAGATTGTGATAGCTGGCTGTGGCACCAAAAAATATGCATATGAGCTTGTTAGCATACTGTTATAGGTTAAAAGCACATCAGAATGCAAGTCAACTTTAAAGTGGCGTTATATTGAACATGACGCCACTTCAAGTCTCTGGGGGTCCGTCATATGTCCTCATAGACGCTGCCAATGTGGTATGACGTAAAAATACTATCTATCTATCTATCTATCTATCTATCTATCTATCTATCTATCTATCTATCTATCTATCTATCTATCTATCTATCTATCTATCTATCTATCTATCTATCTATCTATCTATCTATCTATCCATCCATCCATCCATCTTAGGATACTTCAATAAATTAGTTTGAAAACTGATAATGCCATTAGGACGAGTATCAAAAGAATAAGTCCAGCTCGTTTGCACTGGTATGATCCATCAGAGTAGCTTATATGTTATTTGAAGAGTTCCATTCGTGTTTCTCCAAGATGGAACCCCAAGCTAGTTGATCGCTTTTTGTGTGACCCTCAATTCTTTTTGCATATAGAACTAGATGTAGATAAATGACATTGTCTAAATGGACCTAAGTCTAATTGAAGCAATGGCGTGAAGACTGTGGTAGTCGAAAATTCTTCTGTTTTGAGGGCAAAAATTACAATATTATATTAACTAGAAAAGGGCCCGACCTGCACTCATTCCTCGGCTCGGCCCCTCTGGGGCCTCACCTCGGTTTAGACATCTTTGGGACTATTCCTCAGCTCGGCCGAGGCCTCGCCTCGATTTCGGCCCAGCTATGTACTCCTACTACTAATTCCAAAGTATCACTCATTAGGATGTTACTCAACCTCGATTCGGCATTGGCTCGCGTACATACCTACGACCAATATGTACTACCAATTCCAAACTATCACACGTTGAGGAGCTTAGTGGAAGTATCATCCATTGGGAGTTTACTCACACTACTATTAACTCTAAAGTCTCACCCATTAAAAGCTGACTCACACTTACTACATCGACTACCAATCTCAAACTATCACCCATTGGGAGCTTACCAACACCTACTACTACTTCTAAAGTATCACTCGTTGAGAGCTTACCACATCTACTATGAATTCCAAAGTAGAACCCTTATATGTTCAAGAAACTTCCCATGTTACAAAGCATCCATTGCTCAACCACCCATGAGAAGCATGCTTACACATACAGCCATGAGGACCCATATCACATCTACACCCATGGGGACCTTTACCACGTCCATTACTTGGCACCCGTGCAAGAGGAGTTTACTCACGTCTATTACTAATTCTAAAGTATTATCCATGAGGAGCCTACTTACACCTACTACCATATGTGCAAGAAACTTTCCATGTTACTCAGCATCCATTGCTCAACCACCCATAAGGAGCTCACTCATGCCTATTACTAATTCCAAAGTATCATGCATGAGGAACATACTCACACATAGATTCATGAGGACCTATACCACATCTACACCCATGAGGACCTTTACTACATCTATTTCTTGGCACCCATGCATGAGGAGTTTACTCACACCTACGACCTTGCAAGTTCATATACACACACATGCCCTACTAAAGTATCATTATGAGGATGTTACTCACACCTACTCCTCTCCAGAGCATTTCACATCCTTATTCACACATACTGCTCAACCCCCTATTCTAATACCAACAAAGTATCAATCATGGGTAGCATATTCGCACATACACACATGAGGATCCATACCACATCTACACCCATGAGGCCACATCTACTACATTCACTATTTTTAGACTGAGATGTTTGCGTATGAGCATCTGAAACATTCTACAACATTCTATTTTGAGTGTTTGCAAAGTTTCCAAAAACCCTCTACTTTGAGCCTTTTCCAAGTTTCAAAAAAAAAAAACTTTCTATTTTTAGACTGAGGTACTTGCCCATGAGCATCTGGAACATTCTAGAACATTCTATTTTGAGTTTTCTAGAACATTCTATTTTGAGAGTTTCCGAAGTTCCAAAAAGCTTGCTACTTTTAGACTGGGGTGCTTGCCCAGGAGCATCTGGAACATCCTGGAACATTCTATTTTGTGCGCCCATGAATATCTGGAACATTCTAGAACATTCTATTGTGAGTATTTGTATAAAGATTTAAGAAACTTACTATTCTTAGACTGAGATGCTTATCCAAAAGCGTTTGAAACATTCTAGAATATTCTATTTTGAGTGTTTGTAAAGTTCCAAAAACTTGCTATTTTTTAGACTAAGGTGCTTGCCCATGAGCATCTGGAACATTCTAGAATATTGTAATTTGAGTGTTTGTAAAGTTTCCAAAAACCTGCTATTTTTTAGACTGAAGTGCTTGCGCATGAGCATTTGGAACATTCTAGAACATTCTATTTTAAGTGTTTGCAAAGTTCCACAAAACTTGCTATTTTTAGACTGAGGTGCTTGTCCATGAGCATCTGGAACATTCGAGAACATTGTATTCTGAGTGTTTGCAAAGTTCCACAAAACTTTCTATTAGAACATTCCATTTTTAGAACATTCTATTTTGAGTGTTTTTTAAGTTCCACAAAACTTTCTATTTTTAGACTGAGGTGCTTGCCCAGGAGCATCTAGAACATTCTAGAACATTCTATTATGAGTTCTTGCAAACTCTTAGAGAATTTTCTATTTTTAGACCATGGTACTTTCTATTTTTAGACTAAGGTTCTTACCTGTAAGCATCTGGAATATTCCAAAACATTATATTTTGAGCATTTGCAAAGTTTCAAAAAACTTTCTATTTTTAGACATTCTAGAAGACTCTATGACATTCCAGGACATTCTAGAAGATTCTAGAAGATTCCAGAGCTATCTAGAACGTCCTAGAGCACTTTCTATTTTTAGAGTATGGTACTTTCTATTTTTAGACTGAGGTGCTTACCCGTGAGCATCTGGAATATTCCAAAACATTCTATTTTGAGCATTTGGAAAGTTTCAAAAAACTTTCTATTTTTAGACATTCTAGAAGACTCGGGGACATTCCAGGACATTCTAGAAGATTCTAGAAGATTCCAAAGCTATTTAGAACATCCCAGAGCATCCTTGAATTATTTAGCATTCGCCCTTAATTATATTTGAACTTCATGCTTAGCCTAGTGGTAAGGATGGTGGGCTTGGGGGGCAAGGTCCAGGGTTCGAATGCCCTCCATGACTAAGAAATTTTAAAGTGGGTGGGTGGAATAAAGAGGGCCGAGATCGCACCACGTGGTACATCCTCCATCGTCGATGGGGTGTGGAATAATCACTCACACACGGACACTATTTATTATATATAGACTAGAAAAGGACCCCCTTTTTCTTTTGCACCCTTCCTCGGCTCGGCCCCTCCGGGGCCTCGCCTCGGTTTGGACATCCTTGGCACTATTCCTCGACTCGGCCTCGGCCGAAGAGACTCAGCCTCGGCCTTCGGCCAAGGCCTCGCCTCGGTTTGGGCCCACCCACATAGTCCTACTACTAATTCTAAAGTATCACCCATTAGGAGCTTATTCAACCTCGGTTCGGCATCGCCTCGCATACATACCTACTACCAATATGTACTACCAATTCCAAACTATCACACGTTGAGGAGCTTAGTCACGTTTACTACCAATTTCAAAGTATTGTCCATTGGGAGTTTACTCACACCTACTATCAACTCTAAAGTCTCATCCATTGAGAGCTTACCCATACCTACTACTACTAAAGTATCACCTGGGCTTACTACATCTACTATGAATTTCAAAATGCACCCCTTACATGTTCAAGAAACTTCCCATGTTACTAAGCATCCATTGCTCAACTACCCATGTAACGGGCCCATGGTAGACTGCTCGAGTATTCGAACCTTGAATGTGCCTGTGGGGTGTTCCCGAGACATCGGCATAAATGGGTAGAAGCGTCTACTCATAAATGTCTAGACGGTTTTGCCCAGTTGGTTAAGGGCATGTCGGTTAGGAACGTTACAACCCATGAGGTGCATACTCACACATACAGCCATGAGGACCCATACCACATCTACACCCATGAGGACCTTTACCACGTCTATTACTTGGCACCCGTGCAAGAGGAATTTACTCACGCCTATTACTAATTCTAAAGTATTTTTCATGAGGAGCCTGCTTACACCTACTACCATATGTTCAAGAAACTTCACATGTTACTCAACATCCATTGCTCAACCAACCATAAGGAGCATACTCATATATACATCCATGAGGACCCATATCATATCTACATCCATGAGGACCTTTACCACATCTATTTCTTGGCACCCATGCATGAGGAGTTTACTCACACCTACTACCGTGCAAGTTCACATACACACATACCCTACTAAGGTATCACCTATGAGGAGGTTACTCACACCTATTGCACTCCATACCACATCTACATCCACAAGGACCTTTACCACATCTATACACCTACTATCGTGCAAGTTCACATACACACATGCCCCACTTACTCACACCTACTGCACTCCAGAGCATTTCACATCCTTATTCACATATACTGCTCACCCCCCTATTCTATTACCAACAAAAACCATGGGTAGCATATTCACACATACACACATGAGGACCCATGCCACATCTACACCCATGAGGCCACATCTACAACATTCACTATTTTTAGACTGAGATATTTGCATATGAGGATCTGAAAGATTCTAGAACATTCTATTTTGAGTGTTTGCAAAGTTTCCAAAAACCTTCTACTTTGAGCCTTTTCCAAGTTCCAAAGAACTTTCTATTTTTAGACTGAGGTGCTTGCCCAAGAGCATCTGGAACATTCTAGAGCATTCTATTTTGAGTTTAGCTGAAGTTGTTGGAATCGAACCTGATACGATTCCGGATGGCAAAGCTTCAACTGTTTCTTTTTTGAGTTTTCTAGAACATTCTATTTTGAGCATTCTCAAAGTTCCAAAAAGCTTGCTACTTTTAGACTAAGGTGCTTGCCCAGGAGCATCTAGATCCTAGAACATTCTATTTTGAGTGCCCATGAATATCTGGAACATTCTAGAACATTCTATTATGAGTATTTGTAAAGATTTAAGAAACTTACTATTTTTAGACTCAGATGCTTATCCAGGAGCATCCAGAACATTATAGAATATTATATCTTGAGTGTTCATAAACTTCCAAAAGCTTGCTATTTTTTGGCTGAGATGCTTGCCCATAGCATCTGGAACATTCGCGAACATTCTATTTTGAGTGTTTGCAAAGTTCCACAATTTGCTATTTTTAGATTGAGCTGCTTGTCCATTAGCATCTGGAACATTCGAGAACATTCTATTTTGAGTGTTTGCAAAGTTCCACAAAACTTTCTATTTTTAGACTGAGGTGCTTGCCCATAAGCATCTGGAACATTGTAGAACATTTCATTTTTAGATTGAGGTGCTTGCCCAGGAGCATGTAGAACATTCTAGAACATTGTATTATGGGTTCTTGCAATCTTTTAGAAAACTTTTTATTTTTAGTGGTACTTTCTATTTTTAGACTGAGGTGCTTATCAGTGAGCATCTGGAACATTCCAGAACATTCTAGTCTGAGCATTTGCAAAGTTTCAAAAACTTTCTATTTTTAAACATTCTAGAAGACTCTAGGACATTTGAATTGTCTGTAAAGTTCCACAAACTTTCTATTTTTAGACTGAGATGCTTGCCCTTGAGCACCTGGAATATTCGAGAACATTCTATTATGACTTCTTGCAAACTTTTAGAAAACTTTCTATTTTTAGACATGGTACTTTCTATTTTTAGACTGAGGTGCTTATCCGTGAGATCTGGAACATTCCAGAATATTCTATTTTGAGCATTTGCAAAGTTTCAAACTTTCTATTTTTAGACATTCTAGAAGATTCTAGGACATTCTAGAAGATTCTAGGACATTCTAGAAGATTCTAGAGCCATTTAGAGCATTTTAGAACATCCTAGGGCATACTTGAATTCTTTGCACCGTTCCTCGGCTCGGCCCCTCCGGGGCCTTGCAGTTTGGACATCCTCAGCTCGGCCTCGGCATGCCTATTACTAATTCCAAAGGATCACCCATGAGGAGGTTATTCACATATACTACACTCCAGAACACTTGACATTCTTATTCATATTTGCTATCAGTTTCAGTATCACCCATGAGGAGCATAGCCCTTTTCTTTCGCACTGTTCCTCGGATCGGCCATGGCCTCCGACCGGGGCCTTGCCTCGGTTTGGGCATCTTTGGTATTATTCCTCAGCTCGAGCTTACTCAACCTCGGTTCGGCCCTGCGTAGCATACACACCTACTACCAACATCTACTACCAATTTCAAACTATCACACATTGAGAGCTTACTTACACCTATACCCCATTGGGAGCTTACTCACACCTACTATCAATTCCAAAGTCCAACCCATTAGAACCGGACTCACACTTACTGCATCGTCTACCGATTCCAAATTATCACCCATTGGGAGCTTACTCACGTCTACTATCAATTCCAAACGTATCATCCATTGGGAGCTTACTCACATCTATTGCCAATTCCAAAGTATCACCCATTGGGAGCTTACTACATCTACTATGAATTCCAAAGTACAACCCCTATATGTTCAAGAAACTTCCCATGTTACTCAGCATCCATTGTTCAACCACCCATGAGGAGCTTACTCATGCCTATTACTAATTACAAAGTATCACCCATGAGGAGGCTACTCACATATACTACACCCCAGAACACTTGACATTCTTATTCATACTTGCTATCAATTCCAAAGTATCACCCATGAGGAGCATACTCACACATACACCCATGGGGCCCATACGACATCTACAGCCATGAGGGCCTTTACCAGATCTATTACTTGACACCCATGCATGAGGAGTTTACTCACATCTATTACCATGCAAGTCCATGTACACACATGCCCTACTACCTATTCTAAAGTATCACTCATGAGAAGCACACTACCACATAATGCTCAACCCTCTATTGTATCATCAACAAAGTATCATTCATGAGTAGCATATTCACACATACACCCATAAGGACCCTACCACATGTACACCCATGAGGCCATATCTACTACATCCACTATGTTTAGACAAAGGTGCTTGGCCATAAGCACCTGGAACATTGCAGAACATTCTACTTTGAGCATTTACAAAGTTTCAAAAAACTTACAAATGCTCAAAATAGAATGTTCTAGAATGTTCCAGATGCTCATAGCTAAGGACATCGGTCTAAAAATAGTAAGTTTTTTGAAACATTGCAAATACTCACAATAGAATGTTCTAGAATGTTCCAGATGCATCTGGGTAAGCATCTCACTCACACCTTTCAACATCCATTTGACAATTTATGAGAAGCTTATTGCCACATGCGACTAATTTCAAGGAACCATTTGTTGAGGAGCTTACTCACACCTACTACCAATTTCAATGTCACATGCATTAGAAGCTGGCTCACACCTATTGCCAATTCTAAAGTATCACACATACGGAAAGCGCGCTCCAAAACATTCTAATTTGATCTTTAAAAAGTTTCAAACAACATTCCATTTCTCGACATTCTGTTTTGAGTTTCTGCAAAGTCTTAGAAAAAATTCCATTTTTAGACTAAGGTATTTTCTATTTTGTAGACTGAGGTGCTTACTTATGAGTATCTGGAACATTCCAGAACATTCTATTTTGAGCATTCACAAAGTTTCAAAAAAGGACAAAAAAACTTGCTATTTTTGGATTGAGTTGCTTGCCCATGAATATCTGGACCATTCTATTCTATTTTGAATGCTTACAAAGTCTCAAAAAACTTGCTATTTTTAGACTGAGGTGCTTGCCCATGAGCATCTAGAACACTCTAGAACATTCCATTTTTAAAACATCCTATTTTTAGACTGACGTGCTTACCCGTGAGCATCTGGAACATTCCAGAACATTCTATTTTGAGCATTTGCAAAGTTTCAAAAAACTTTCTATTTTTAGACATTCTAGAAGATTCTAGGACATTCCAGGACATTCTAAAAGATTCTAGAAGATTCTAGAACTATCTAGAACATACTAGAGCATCCTTGAATTATTTAGCCCTCACCCTTAACTATATGTAACCATCATTCAATTAAATTGGGATTATGTCTATTCCAAAATCGCACCGTATAAGCCTATTATTAACCTTTATATTGAAGAAACCATACTTTTGCACTGAGTTCATTTTAGTTGCTAGGAATATGCATTTTGCGTTGAAATTGAACGACGTTCAAAAATTCGATGCAAATCACCCATATTATGACAGAATGTTGGCGATATAAAAAGTAGAAAATTGCATATTATTTTATACCATCATGGACGAGTACGAAATCTATAGAGTGAAATACTAGTGCTTTATCAATAAATAACGGCAAGCAAGTGGCTACAAAACTTAGATTTGCGTAGTTCAAATCGCGCCTGGCGCGATTTTGTTGGCATAAATATAGCATGATCAAACAACATAAACTTCAAAAACTATTCCGATTCATCGTCAACATGCGCTCCTGAGGTCCTTTCGATCATGAACAAACCATGCTCTATATTTCATAGAAGATGGATTACAACACCGGAGGGATCAGGATAGAAGCGGACGGAATTCATAGCAACAACAGTCAGCCAGTCTTCAAGTTCTATTTCTAGCTGGCGGCACCTGCAGAGGTCCTCATGGTTCATCTTGCAGGTAATAGAATGTGCCATAATAAGAAGAAGCAGGCGGAGGCCAAAGCCGATGGCTTGGCTATTTCATGCATATCTATTTATACACACCTAAATTATTGACGGTATATACTAACAAATTATTGGACGTATAGCAAACCATACACATAATATAATAATACAATACTTACACAGAACCAATAATGCTGCTATAGTTGTATACAAGAACACAATATATATTCAAAAGCTTTTGTGTAAAGTATATTTCATATTCAAAACATTTATGGAAAGTATATTTCCAGTATACATATACAAGTTTCTGTACTATGAATGGGTATGTCACTTATGGTTAATGAAGATCTGGAAGTAGTCCAAGCTTAAACAGATTAGTATCTAAAGTTGAGTGTGTTAGAAGAAGTCAATATCACAGTGGAAGTTGCATCAACCAATATTGCCATAAAGTTTCATATAATTTCATAGTCTTTCTCTGAACATATAGTTGTCTACTAGTTAACAATCTACAATAAATAATCATAGGTAAATCCTAAAATTCTAATTGTTCAAATCAAATTAAATGTTCGATAGCAAATATCATAATCCGCTCATTCGAGGGTGAATTTAATAGTGTCTTTAATGCACATCTTATTTGAAATTTTACCTTCTCAACTATTTCTCTGAAGCTGAAGCCCTTGCTTGATAGCTATTTAATGACCATCTTGGAATAGGAGTTGAGGAGTTGCATTAATTCTCTTGTTAAAATGCTAAATTATGACGTCTCTCAACTAGTTAGAAGATTGTCTAGCAATCAGAACCTCACCATTGTTCATTAGAACTTCTCCATCCACAAGATATGAACAATCCAATGCCGTGGGAAGTGTCATGCTAGAAGCATGCTTCCTAGTCCATAATGGCCCTCCATTTGGAAACTTCAAAATTGCTGGCGTTGGTAATTCTCTTAGACTCCAGGGCTTAAAAAACTTATGTTTGGAAGTCAACAAATATGTTCCAAGAAGGGCACCATTTGCCAAATTAACGAGACTTCGTCTCATTTGCAAACCATTAAATTGGTTCTATAAAGCCAATAACTCTGATAGTTTTGCCTTAGCTTCCATTGAATGCAGAACAAATACATCACATTCTCAATTATCTCAATTGTCCTGTCATACAAATGGCAGAAGGCATCTAGGCTAAACTCACGAAGGTTTAAGCTAAATCCATTGTCTTGTTGAGACACCAAATATCCTATTCCTCAATCACTTAGAAGATTGTCTAGCAGTCAAGAGCTCACCATTTGAAATGAGTACATGTCAACATTCCCTTAAAACAATTTCAGAACAAAAATAAAGGAAACAATTGTTTCATCTATTTCAGAAACAATGAGGCGGCAACATTGCATCCATTGGATCTGTATGGAGGATGCATGGCTATAGATAGGGTCATGTAAAGATAACCTGGACCCTTAGATTGATGGAAGAGGGTGGATTGTTGGCCCTTGATTGAGAAATTAAATCAGAGCGTGGATTGTTGGCCGTTGATTGAGAAATTAAATCTAAACCAGTCGTTTGAGTAATTGGGCAGGTCAAGGGAGTTATTAAATGACTTTTGGATGATGCTTATCCATTGCAGGAGGGGTATTTTGCAAATAGGCTGACATGTCAGGGGAGGGTTTGGGAAGTGCGGATACGTTGTAGAAGCGTAAACTGAGGTGTGGGGGGTTTTGCAGGACTGGATACGTTGTCGGAGAAATACCATACATAAACAGTAAGTACATACCAGAGCTACACCTAATGGAACATGGCTTTCCTTTTGCAAGTCTAAATAGATGGATCACCATTCCAGCAATCGTAACCTTTATGACCCTGGAATTTCCTACGATTTCAGCCCTTTTGTTTTTAAGGTAACTTTGTGGGCAAAAGTTTTCTGGTGGCGATTTACAATCACCACCAAGTTTCTACCTAGTTCTAATACACTAAAATTATTATACTGAAATCACGCTAAAACCATTACTGTGACGCTCCCTGCTAAATATACGGCGCCCGGCCGTACACTCGGCAGGAAATCCCCCATCCGGTCCATCAACCGCATGGGCCCTCCGTCTAACCCGCACTCTGAGAGAATCCTAGTGCGGGCAGGGGACACGAAGGTGTCTTGCGCGCCCTTCCCCTATGGGCTCCTATCACAGCGGAAGCATAAACAACGTCAGAACTAGCAATAACAATACAACATACTACCTCGAGGGGTAGTCCATCACATATCCATAAGAGCAAAGAAGATAATCATAAACCATAAAACATAAGAGCTCCTACCCATGGCTCTGACTCATAAGGAGGATGACTGACTGGCTAGGCCTCAAGATAGAGCAGACCGAGTCATAACAATGGCGAGGGCTGGCATAGGACTATGGCTAGGGTTGACCACTCCATCCGCGCCTCCTGTGCATACTTTGCAGATGGGGCTCAATCGGGCTCGGCATGACTCTAGCCTTCCTGGATACGCAATCCCATGGCATCACCCATCGGGACTACTCCAGGTTGCATCTCCTTGGTCCGTCGAGGCAGGAAGGGTTGCATCTCCCCTTCCCGGGGTCTAGAGGTTCCACGGGCGGCTAGAGAATCGTGGCGACACACGATTCATACCCGACTGAACCCCCCCAAAACAAGAGCCAAGCCGACACTTGCAACTCTTGAGAGGCAGGGCGACACCATCGCCTCAGGAGGTGTCAGACCCATGCTCGGCCCACACGAAGTGACCGACCATAAGCCTAGCCCACTATGGGATCCCCCGTAGCCCCACTCGGCAAGGATCCTCCCTCCGCATTGCCTCTACCCCCGTTGTGTAGTGCTGAGTCACATCATAGCCTCCATAGCCCGGTGGGTTCCTATGCACAGGCCGCAACTAATAGGAACTAAGGGATCTAATCTAGGAGCATACTACATATGGCTCTAGGTCTCTACCCCCCTTCCCAATACAAGAGGAGCAAACATGATCAACCATCGTCACATAATCATCACATCATGAGAATAATCTTAAGAACATCTTAACCTAATCATACAAATCTAACTTACAGTTAGGGTTCCTTGATTAGGGTTCAAGATGATGCATGAGGGTTCTAGGATGGCTCTACCCTAGATACAAGATACTAACTCATCTGGAATGTTAATTCCAGATGAACTACTATGACTACTACTCTACATACCTGCTCCTGAAGCACTCCCTCCCAATCCTGGCGTCTCCATGGTCTTCGAAGTGTTCGAGGTAGCTCCCACTCCTGCTGATGCGCTCACGCTCCGGGGGCTGCTGTGCTAGGCTATGCCATAGCAGACGGTTCTCGAAACGGAGTTTCGAGCGCGAAGAAGGTTCCCAGACTGTTGGAGCCAGAAAAGAGGCCTAGGGTTAGGGTTTAGGCCTTTATAGGTTAGGGTTCACATGTTATGCCACGTGGCTCCAATAGGGTAAGGCCGTGTGGCGGGTGCCCAATAGGTTAAGGCCACGTGGAAAATGGTCTTAACCTAAGGTTGGTTAAGTTATATGAATAACTTAGTCATGCCCCCTAGTGCCACAATCTATGGTATACAAGGCTATGAAGATAGACTTGTATAGTGACGGGTCCAGGAATATACGTATTTATAGCATATATTCCCCTGGAACGTCACATTCTCCCCCCCTTAGGACAATGCTGTCCTCAGCATTGCGCTAAGGTGACGAACCTACTCTACTCCTGCAAAAGCACACAACAAGAATATATGAACTTAACTCTATTGAAAAGATCAACTTTTCGTTAATTACTTATTATGTAATTATAAAGCTATATTTATAAGTTATACAAAATTATATAGCTATAACAACTATTATTATAAAAGTATACACATATAATATTATTACAACAAATTTAGGAGTTCATAGTTAATCTAAAATCTATGACTCCTATCTTCTCGTAATGTGCTCCCTCCTTCATGCTTCCCTACAGTGGCCTGCACAAGTAGCACATTACGTTATATAAGTTAATAAGTTTGTGATTTTAGGGGACCACCCCCCTTACCTACCTCCTTGAGCCGAACTACTAACTCAAGGTTACCCTACTACCTTGCACTCGATCATGGCCCTTTCGGATTTGAGCTTAAGGACCATTTAAGATGATCCTATCATCGCCCATGATCAAGTGCTACCTTGTACTCGGTTACCCGGTGCCGAGTACCCCTAGTGCATCATGACCCAAGGGTTTTAAGCTAGGGAACGTCTCACGATCCCATCATCGCGCATGATCACTTTGACCTTCACCATGACCCTCCTACGGCCAGGTGTGCGTACCCCGCATCGCGGCATAGAGAGCATCCGATCGATGTTCCATCATCGCCCAACATGCCTCAATCCTCACTCACATGACCCTAATGGTCATGCGCACCTCTTGGTGCGTGCTGGCCTAGAGAATGCCTTAAAGGCGTATCCCATCATCGCCCACACGTTCCAAGATTCTGGCACATGCACTCTACTAACTAGAATACATGAGCCAGAACTTAAGGCTAACTAAGAAACATACTAAGCTAACCTCCTGGCAAGTCGGCGTCGATCAATTCGGAGACGACTCGCCCATCAACTCCTTCATAAACTCTGGGTATTGCTTCTCCAAATCCTGCTTCAATACCCAGATCGTGTCTTCCACGGGCAAATGATTCCACTTGACCAACTGCTGGAGGAATTTAGATCACCTAGTCCTCTTGAATGACTTATCAAGAAGCAATTCAGGCACAATTTCAACTTGATCCTCCGTCATTTCCAACAAAGTTGGAGTATCCAAAACCTCCTCAGGGTTAGGATCGTGCCTTTTCAATAGACTCACATGGGAGACCTTAAGGTGGGCTGAGAGATCCAACTTGTAGGCTTGGGAGCCCACTCTTCTCCAAGATCTTGAATGGACCGGCCCACCTAGGGGCGAGCTTCTTACAATTGCCGATGCGAAGCTTCCCTTGCTTAACCTTTACTTGAGCCAAACTTTATCTCTCACAACAAAACAACTCTCGAGGAGTTTTATGTCTATCTGCTAGACTCTTCAGATGTGCCCATGCTGTTTGAAGATATTCCCACACTTCTACCAAAAGCTACCGCGTCGTTGTTGAGAAACTTCCACCTAGAGCACTAGATTATGCCACATAACTAGGGTCAAGCATTGATAACTCAGAATCGATCATGGAGGAGACATCTTCGATGACTCTTGCTTCATATTATTGTACGTAATTGACCAGGTGGATGTACTTTCGCCCATTTGGATTACTTGTTCCCATCATAGTTTCTCAACGTGCTCTCCAAAATTGTGTTGGTGCGGTCCCTTTGCGATTTGATCGCAAATGATAAGCAAAAATCATCAACAAGTTGGTGCAGCTCGTGTTGAAGAAGTCTTGCTAAACGTCGCTAAAGAACTTCGGATCTCTTTTGGTGATGATCGACCTGTGCATTTCCATGCAGCCTAAAAGATCTCTTATGTAGACCACACGGCTAGAGCCAAGGCGGTGTCTATGGTGTGGCATGGCAAGCATGTGCCCTTTTGCTAAGCTATATACCACAACCATCAAGGCTTCAAAGCTTCTTGTTGTCCTTGGGAGGCCAACTATAAAACCCATGCTGATGACTTCCCACTTGGTGTCTGGCACCGCCCTTGATGACTCCTGGAATTCGAAGTTGTTCCGCCCTTGTCTGCTGGCTGCACTGATATTCTTGGATATGTCTGATTATCTGCTTCTTCATATCCGGCCAGACGTAGCTACTTCTAATCTTGAAGTAGGCCTTTATAAATTTTGCATGGCCGGAAATAGGGCTATTATGCGTGTCCTGGAAGATTTTTCTTACTTCTTATACTTTGGGTACGCATAATTGTTCTTTGCTATTAGAGATTACGTTCCTTTTTAAAATATTTGAAGGTTTCTCTTTCTTAATCCGTCCTTGCACTCTTGCAAATACTAGCCCATTATGTGCTTGAACTCCATGTTGGGGTAGATGGCTTCTTCTATCTTCTTGCCGAATTCGCTTGCCGAAGTGGAGATGGCATTGCAAATTGCTGCTTCAAAAGCTTGCCAATGAGTGGCGACGTCTTAACATCTCCACGGCTGCATGCTCTTCCATTTATTTGTTGTAGATCACGATGTCGTCGAAGAGAATTGATGAAGAAATCATCCAAGGAATCTTCGAAGATGTCGTCCTCAAATCCATACAAGTTGGTGGAGCATTCCATAGACTTAGGGGCGTTACTGTGAAATCATAGTGCCCATACCGTGTTCTGAAGGAGTCTTATAATTATCTTCCCCCTTCATCCTTATTTGCTGATTGGCCGAGCTTACGTCGATTTTGTAGAAGAATCCTGCTTCTTGGGGCTGATCCATTATGTCGTTTGCTTGTTGAGCTGCCCATGGTTGATATACATCTTTAGACTTCCATCTTGGCCGAAAGGGTCCCCAAGTCAATCAACTCCTACAACTGCTTCTTGAGCTCTGCTAGCTCGGAAGTGCTGATTCTATAAAGAGCCTTGCTGATCGGCTCTACATCCGGTGCAAGAGTGATTTCAGTCTCTATGCTTCTATAGAGCAAAAGCTCTCAAATTTCCATCAAGGAATATATCATGGGACTTCTTAATTAACATAGAAATTGGCTAAGGCAACTGTTTCGAAGTAGCATCTTCCTTCTTACTATTGCGGTCGGAGTCGACGACTTGTAGCTTATGTATGACCTCATTCCTCATGATGCACTTAAGTAATTGCCTTACTGACATGCGTTGCACGATTGGAATTACTTAACTTAAATTATAAGGTACTTGCCCTTTGGTGCTGGGATAAGTATCTCTTGCTTATAATAATCAATTATTGCTTTAGCCAGCTTTAATATTGCATGCTTATTATGAGGTCATAATTGCCAATGTACATAAGTTGGTGTCGATGCTCTACTTTGCTTCGCTTAAGGTTGATGTCGAACTTGACTCTTGTTCCATTGGTGCTAATTACTCGGCCTTGCCTTAACTACTGGCCTAGATTTAGACTTAAGAGTCTTGCTCTTAAAGATGTCCGCCATCTAGAAGGTGCAAAATTACAAGTTAAAGAACTACTTACATAAATCTTATGGCCACAAGTTTAGTCGGCATGACATTACTTTTGGGCACACATAGAAAACTATATGATTAGATAATTATTCCTGTTTTAGATCTAATCTATACTCTAGGATCTCCCCTTTCTTACTTATTGCCCTCTTGAAATAGTCCCACCTTTGAGTTGATGCCATCTAAGAAGTTGGCCGGACTTATTAGATTGCTTCCCTTCACTTGGTTGGATTATTCCTTATGCTGCGGAAGTACTCGTCATATACATGGTCGACGGTTATCCTATTATTGAATCCTTCTTAGCGAGGTGATCAAGCTCACGAAGAGGTTTTAATATGTTGGATATCTGTCAGCAATGTATACAATTATTGTACTCCATACATTTTCTTCCCAATCCTTGAAGCTTTGCTCAATTCTTGGGTACATCCCTTCTAAAAGAAAATAAAATAAATAATAAAAAAATCTACTCGAAATTTCGTCCCAATCCCATCATGGATGTTATCACCCATAATTCTAAGAAACTCAACTATCTGATAGGTCCTCTAGCTTGCTTAAAGCTGGTGTAGTCATTAGTCGTTGGAGTAGCAAGGCGATGGTCCATAATTTATTGAAAAGAATGTGGTATCCTTGGAGTTGCTGTATAATCATTCCTGTGCCCTGCTTCTTTTGTCAAACATATTCTGACTCTGATCGTCCTTAATGTTGATGTTGACTATCTTCATTAACATTATCCCTCTTAGTGGACTTGCTGATGTAGTGGCGACATAAGGCTCGGTGTCGCATCCTAGAGCTTGAAGGTAATGTTCTTCACATTCTAGAATCTTTCATGTCGCTCATCTGCCTTGGAGATTACGAGATTCGAGGATGATTCTTCTAACTCCTGAATTGATATTGTTGTGTTGACCTTGTCGATTTGATTCTTCCTCCTGGCGGCCACATGCTGCTGTTATAAGGCTGAAGACAATGTCGAGTGCTTTACCACTTCTAACTGTGCAACTTCTCTTGCTGAGAGGAGTTTATTTGCATCCATGTGCAGGGACTATAATCTTGAGTGATCAGTTAGTAATGCTAGTATTTTGTCCCCCATGATGCCTCTTCTTGATGGTGTTTGACCTCCAATCTCTAAGGTAGAAGATTGTCGTGATCTTGAGATGGTACTGTCGAGGTTGATGCAGCTGCTATGAAGTATCAGGGCTGATGAGGAAGAAGTTTGTTGCAGTCTCGCCATATTTCTATTCCTGAGGAGCCCACCCTTGCTCGCTTGTAATACCTCCTTAGTCAAAGCATGTTTGCTTGAAGTCCAAATCTGATACTACTATGGCCTGGATATCTATGATAGTTGCCCTTCCGAGGAGGTATGTCCAGTCTCATCCTTTAGGGCTCTTGATACCATAAGTCGATGAAGTGTACTTGTTGGTGGTGTAGCTGTGACATTAGTCATCGATGTGGGGCCGTTCCTCGAGACAATATGGCACTTGGAGAATATCCTTGACTAGGAGGTGTTCCTCCCCTAATGTGATCAATTTTGTAAGTGCCATGATGCCCATTGGCTGTTGCATAGCCCTCTTGGCAAGTCTTGTGTCTATCCTTGATGTCGCAATCATCCATCCTATAGGCTCTCCTTTATTTTTGTTCGGCTTCCCTGTACACCGTCTTGGCTTTTGCTCTGCTGAAGTTTCCTCCATAAGTTGCCTCGATTCATTGATGTTGTCGAGTGGCTCCACTGTCGAGGCTCGAGGATCTGCAACGAAGGTTCTCCTGACCTATATTATTGCCCTAAGCACAAGGCAACTAATAAATTACTTATATCTATTTGCTCTACAAACCCTATTTTTATACCTTTATCCCCTCTACCTCAATTGACCCACTTGGCACTTTACTAGGCACTGAGAAAGGTACTTATTTACTATTATGGGGTGGTAGAAGGAGACTCACTTTGGGTATACTTGGTGAATCCGCGCCAATGCCATCTGCAAGACATTAGAGTGCAAGGTAGAAGACTAGCATATGCACTAAGACCCTTTTCAATGCAATTTTGCTAAATTTTGACTTCAAATCATATGACCCGGGTGAATCCGCGCCAATGCCATCTGCGTTGAGAACGCACACCCATTTGGCGCGGTTTCACCCTGGTACCTTGCCATCTGCGTTGAGAACGCACACCCATTTGGCGCGGTTTCACCCTGGTACCTTGATTTCTGCCAAGATTCAACAATTTTAGGAACTATAAGATCTTAAAATGTCTATTTGGGGCAATTCTAAACTAACTAGCAACTTACTTCATACCAAAAAGATATCTAAAACTGCAATTATGGGCAAACCGGGTGAATCCGCGCGAATGGCCTCTGCGTCGCGAACGCAGACGCGTTTGGCGCGGTCTCACCCGGGTGGGCCAATTCTAGCTATTTTTGGATATTTTTAACAAATTTAAAGTGCTACACTGCATTTCTAGACAATTTTTAAGCATTCTAGCAACTTTTAGTATGAAATTTGGATCAATTTTGCCCTAAATCAAGTGACTATGCTACTTAGCCAATTAAGAGCATTTTAAGTAAGATGCAAAGGATTCTACTACAATTAATTTATACAAGAATATTTTTATATCCTACAAGCAATTAATTTATAGTAAATTTACTTCTAATGAGTAAAACAATGTACATGAAAACTTATATTTATATAGTTTGCTAGACTGGGGCTCTTCACGGCTTCTCCTTGCGAATTCTCCTCACCGGGTGGAGGTCTTTGGGCCTGCTTGGTATGGATCGCAAGAGAGGTTGCCTTCTTCAAAAGTTGTACCAGCTCCACCTCTACTACCTCTGCAGGGCTCCGGACCATCAAGGGTGCAGATCTTGGTCTCCCTCGGCTTTGGCCGCCTCGTGAGATCCCGCCGTCGTTGATGTGGTTCGGTGAGTCGTGGCCCATCTTGAACTCCCGGATAGACGTTTGATGTAGGCTCGAAAGAGACTTTACGGATCATCGGACCGGTACGCCATTGGCAATGCCAAATATCTTTGAAAGCAGCTCTCATCGCGTCTTGGGGATTTGGCCCATGGCGAACCTTCTTCTGAGAATCGAAATGAGGTGGTGGAGGCTTGCTTTTCGACCACAGTCGGCTACCTTGTCGATCCATTGGTGGAGATAAATCACGCATGCTTTGCCTTCTTCTTCTCGTACTCCATATCTTGCTTCAGCTTTAAGTAGCTTCTCACCATGTTGCCCCCCTTGACTGCATTGGATATGGTTCTTAGAGCATAGGCCTGGTCTGCGTTCTTCCTCCTCCTTCTCCTCTTGTTCGTCTTGCTACACACTCTCCCTATGCCTAGCTTTACGCCTCTTTGTTTGTTTCTCCCTTGCCTACGTCTCTTCCTTCCTTTTCTTCCGCATTGATTTTCGCTCCCCTTCTTCTGCTGTTCTGGCCATGGAGTTGCTTTCGTATTGCCGGGGTTGGTCCCTCTTGCTTCTTTGCTCCCTATTCTTCACGGTGTTGGGGTTGCTCCCTCTTTGTCGAGGTTGCTCTTGCTACTTGCTCTTCACCTGCTCTCCCACATTCTTTGGGGTTGCTCACATTCTTGAGGTTGCTCTCGCTACTTGCTCTTCCTCTGCTCTCCCCCCTCTTTGGGGTTGCTCCTATTCTTGAGGTTGCTCTCGCTACTTGCTCTTCCCACGCCCGAAGCAGGCGCCCACGATCTCAATTCCCCAAGTCTTGCGATCATTAAAACAAGTGCTAAGTCGTTGCTCCTCCATGAGTGAAACGATTCGTCTGAAGAGCTTGAGTGGCTAAGTTCGTCGTCTGGCCTAAGTCGCAGGGCCTCAAGAATTTGCGTGTTGCCGCCCACCGTGAGTGCTTCAAACGTTCCGGTGCAAGCTGGAGCTTCCAACCTTCCTAGCTACTTGTTTGGTCCTCTCCACAGCTTGGCTTCCTTGATGGTGGCCTCTTCGAGCGATCTTGCCTCTATCTCCACGGCTCCTTTGGATCGATCTCGTCGGCTGTTCATTCGGTGGACGCTCTTATGGCAGCTTCGGAGATTAGCTTATAATTCGCCTTACAAGGGTAAAAGAGAGGTTCAAGCTACCATTTGGGGAACTTCTAGGGAGTAGAGGTGCTTCCATAGATTTATTAGCTACTTTTTCTTAAGAGTAAATTTTATTATAACTATGGGTTAATAATTAAGGTACTTCCCCTAATCACTTAACTATTTCTCCAAATTTCCTAATTCCTTTTTGGGCCAAGTAGTGGTCATTTCACGCCATTTTCTTTCAAGCTTTATTTTGAGCGATTTCTCATTCAATTTTTCACTTGAAAGGTGCGGTTCATGAACAACTTGAGCTCAAATTTACTAGAAGGTTTCTTTTGACTATATTATTTCTACCACTTAGACTATACTTAATCTAATTACGACCCTACTATTGGGAAAAAATTTCTCCCACATTTCGTGGTTCAAGACTGGAATTCTCATTCCATTCCTTAGCTAGGCCAGTTAGTCTACCTATTCAGGGATATGGTCAGTGCTAGCTCTTGGTCAACCAAGAACATTGCTCTGATACCATTGTGATGCTCCCTGCTAAATATATGGCGCCCGGCCGTACACTCGGCAGGAAATCCCCCATCCGGTCCATCAACCGCATGGGCCCTCCGTCTAACCCGCACTCTGAGAGAATCCTAGTGCGGGCAGGGGACACGAAGGTGTCTTGCGCGCCCTTCCCCTATGGGCTCCTATCACAGCGGAAACATAAACAACGTCAGAACTAGCAATAACAACACAACATACTACCTCGAGGGGCAGTCCATCACATATCCATAGGAGCAAAGAAGATAATCATAAACCATAAAACATAAGAGCTCCTACCCATGGCTCTGACTCATAAGGAGGATGACTGACTGGCTAGGCCTCAAGATAGAGCAGAGGTCATAACAATGGCGAGGGCTGGCATAAGACTATGGCTAGGGTTGACCACTCCATCCGCCCCTCCTGTGCATACTTTGCAGATGGGCTCAATCAGGCTCTGGCATGACTCTAGCCTTCCGGATACGCAATCCCATGGCATCACCCATGGGGACTACTCCAGGTTGCATCTCCCTGGTCCGTCGAGGCAGGAAGGGTTGCATCTCCCCTTCCCGGGGTCTAGAGGTTCCACGGGCGGCTAGAGAATCGTGGCGACACACGATTCATACCCGACTGAACCCCCCAAAACAAGAGCCAAGCCGACACTTGCAACTCTTGAGAGGCAGGGCGACACCATCGCCTCAGGAGGTGTCAGACCCATGCTCGGCCCACATGAAGTGACCGACCATAAGCCTAGCCCACTATGGGATCCCCCGTAGCCCCCACTCGGCAAGGATCCTCCCTCCGCATTGCCTCTAGCCCCGTTGTGTAGTGCTGAGTCACATCATAGCCTCCATAGCCCGGTGGGTTCCTATGCACAGGCCACAACTAATAGGAACTAAGGGATCTAATCTAGGAGCATACTACATATGGCTCTAGGTCTCTACCCCCCTTCCCAATACAAGAGGAGCAAACATGATCAACCATCGTCACATAATCATCACATCATGAGAATAATCTTAAGAACATCTTAACCTAATCATACAAATCTAATTTACAGTTAGGGTTCCTTGATTAGGGTTCAAGATGATGCATGAGGGTTCTAGGATGGCTCTACCCTAGATACAAGATACTAACTCATCTGGAATGTTAATTCCAGATGAACTACTATGACTACTACTCTACATACCTGCTCCTGAAGCACTCCCTCCCAATCCTGGCATCTCCATGGTCTTCGAAGTGTTCGAGGTAGCTCCCACTCCTGCTGATGCGTTCACGCTCCGGGGGCTGCTGTGCTAGGCTATGCCACAGCAGACGGTTCTCGAAACAGAGTTTCGAGCGCGAAGAAGGTTCCCAGACTGTTGGAGCCAGAAAAGAGGCCTAGGGTTAGGGTTTAGGCCTTTATAGGTTAGGGTTCACATGTTATGCCACGTGGCTCCAATAGGGTAAGGCCGTGTGGCGGGTGCCCAATAGGTTAAGGCCACGTGGAAAATGGTCTTAACCTAAGGTTGGCTAAGTTATATGAATAACTTAGTCATGCCCCCTAGTGCCACAATCTATGGTATACAAGGCTATGAAGATAGACTTGTATAGTGACGGGTCCAGGAATATACGTATTTATAGCGTATATTCCCCTGGAACGTCACAATTACACACTGAAATAACAGTGAAATCATTATACTGAAATCACATTGAAATCATTACAGTTAAAACCATGTTTCAATTCACCATGTCAAAACATGTTCAAAACAGTGAAATTATTACACTGTTCAAAACTGAAATGATCTGTTTCAAAAGATCTTTCAAAACAGTCAGCTATCAACAAGATCAAGTGTCATTGAAATTTCAGAAACCTATCAAGATCGAGCACCATCAGGAAGCTATGAAGAAGATCCAGCACCATTGAAATTTTGCATTGCCTGCTTCAACATGTCACTGAACATCCCTGCAAGAACTGTTGGATCTGGCAGATTACAGTTGTAAAAAGTACAGTTGTTATTGGTAGTCACCCATAAAACACTGTCCTCCACTATTATTGATTGTTGAATCCACAATCTTCAATCCATTCAACTGCGGATACTGCTTTTCAACTTCATCCCAAAAATCATTGTCAAACTCTGGATCATACTTCACAATATTACCACCATTACTAGTCTTAAGTAATTCCTTTCCCTGCATAATTCACAGAAATATATTAAAATGAATCTAGATACAAATGAAATCAAGATCTAAAACCTAGATACAAATGAAACCTAGATCTCAAACCTAGATCTGAAACCTATATACAAATTAAACCTAGATCCTAAATGACTAACAGTAGAAACTTAACAAATACCTTAACAGTAGAAACTTGCTCCAAATCGACATGCATCAAGTCAGCAGAAGCTTCCTTTTCCTGAGAAAACCAACAATTCAAATGCATAAAATCAGCAAAACAAGGAATCTAAAATAAATGACAGAAAAATAAATAAGAAAAAATAATACCATAATTTTCGAGCTTTCCTCACAAGCTGTCTCATAACAAGGTTTAAAATGAAACGCACTTATTTAAGAAGTGCGTTTGAAAGATTCCTTTATAAAAATTGGAAACTTGAAAAAAATGGACAAAATAGGGAGCAAAATAGATTGTTGAGCAAATAGCATTCGAAATACCCCAAAAAAAGCAACATTTTTGAAGCCTTTTCATTTTTTAAGAAGGGCAAAAAAAAAAAAAGCTTGTTTTGAGGAGAAAGACATTACATTTAAAAACTCATTAAGTATTTGTTGTTGAAAATAGAAGGAAATATAGTTTTGTGTTTTTGCAAGCTTAATATAAGTACTAAGAAAATCAAACATAGAAAAGAGAAAGAGTCTGAAATCATGAATCAAAAAAAGAATTGTTCTAATTAAGCATTGTTGAAGAGACAAAGTTTTCAGTTGAGAAATCTTCATCAAAATATATTAAAATTCGTAACACATAGATTACAATGAAAGATAGTTTAAAATGCTGTCTGTATAAATTTATACGGGAGGTGGCTCTTCCCAGTCCACAGGACTCTCTCTCCCCTTAGGATCAGTCTCTTGCGAGGTTATAATAGCAGAGACGCCCCCTTCTGATTCCAATGGTACAGGTACAGGCTGTTTCTCTGGCTCAGGCACCACAGGCTCCAGATCGACGAACTCCACCTCCTCATTTCTTCTTCCCGTAAGTGGAGGCTGGATTTCTGTATATGTGCCTTTTACATCGCCAGCACCATTTTTTGCTCCCAATTCCTCGTTTTCATCAGGAAAGGATTCACAAGAGCTTATCCTGGTCCTGATGAAACTTATTTTGTCCGGGTCTATGTCGACGGAGACAACATTGCGCCCCTGCTTAAGGGCGCAAACTGCTGTGGTGCCTGAGCCAGAAAATGCGTCTAAGATCCAAATCCCCTGTGGCGAAAACCATCAGATCAAATTATTTATAAGTCGCCGTGGCTTCGATAATGGGACACCACACGCCTTTGTCGCCATTTATTGGGTCTCTTAATTTTTGCAAAACCGCCGGGAACTGAAACGCATTGCAGGGAGGAGTCTTTTCATTCTGCGTATTAAAGTGAACCATGGTTTTTTTGGCGTCTGCGCTGTAAAACCCTATGTGAAAGTGCTCGAAACAACTTACTAAGCGCGGACCACCACCATGACCCTTAACGTTTGTTTTAAGCCTGCCAAACAGCACAACAATGAAATATTAGTAAAATAAAAACAAGGAAAATAAGTTAGCTCAAGTGAGTGTGGCGGTATAAATTTATACCGGGGTTGCCTTTATGTATAAATTTATACCAGGGGTTGCTTGCGGTATAAATTTATACCGCTGCCGCAAGCAAGTATAAATTTATCTGATTATTGCCTTGCTATATAAATTTAAACCTTAGGGCGGTTGTGGTATAAATTTATACCGTGGGAGTTACTAAAAAGAAAAGCGTTAAATGTTAAGCTTACCAAATGCGATTTTCAAAGCGGCATTACGCATACCCTCCCATAGGTTTAAGCACCGACATTGTTTGTAGGTCCGAATGGAAAATGATGACCCTCCGGTTAGCGTGATAAGGTGACTTCCTTTAGGCCTTCCAAAAAGAGTGGACTTGCACGCGTGAAAGCCTCCTCGTCAAAAAGCGGCGTCCTTAATTTTGAAACCATAGGGAATATCTCGCAATGCATAATGTGAAGTTACGCTTCTCCAAAAGTGTCCCCAGCCTCGTGCGATCACCCTCAACAACTCTGTACATGCAAATTTGACCAAACGTTGTAAATCTTTCATAAGAAGTGTCAAAGCCGCTAGTGGCGACCTCCTTTCCCCTCGCTCGATTGCCTTAAGTCTCTGCCTCTCTTCCTTGGCCCTCTGAACCAGGTTTAAAAATCCAGCGAGGAGCCCCTTTTTCTTGTTCTCAGAAGAATATTGTGAGAAAAAGGCACAAACACGTAACATATTTTTAGCAAAACTTACCCGACCACTAAAGTTAACAAATGTGCTCTCTAATAATACTATCGGTGGTACAACTTGGGTAGAGAAGCTTGCACTCCTCCCAGTCCTCAAGGTTTAGCCGCTTCATTAACTCACCGCGGTAACAATGTCTTTCCTGATTGCAAGAGAAACATGTTGTAAGACCGAGAAAATGTAGAAGAAAGACGGCATTGCAAATGTGGCTTACGTCTTAGCTTCCTTGGCCATTTCGTCTAATGTAAATTCCTTGGCCACGACTTTTTCCAAAAGGCGAACAAAAATTTCTTTGCTTTTTAATCCCTGTAACTGCGTCCAGGGTACAATGCTCATATTTTTCTGTTTTAATTCTCCACCCTTTTTTGGTTTTTCCTGCGAGGAGCTGGCTTGCTCTTTAAGCTCACCATCTTGAACATACAAAAATTCTTTCTTGAAGATCCCACACCGTAAATGGACAAACGCCATTAGTTTAGTGTTGCTTAAGCGTAAGAGAATATGTTGCGATCTACTTTCTAAATACGCGTGGTGTGTAGTCACGGTATAAATTTATACCGTCCCCCGGACCGATTAATAAATTTATATGCACGACTAGTCGCGGTATAAATTTATCGTGCGTGCCCGCTGACCACGATATAAATTTATCTGCGTGCCCGCCCGATATAAATTTATACCGCGACTAGGCACGGTATAAATTTATACCGCGACTAGGGACGGTATAAATTTATACCGTCTTGGGACCCCGGTATAAATTTATCTGGCGACTAGGCGCGGTATAAATTTATCACTGCGTGCCGGGCTATGTATAAATTTATACCGTCCCTAGTCGCGTATATAAATTTATCTGGTGGCCCGCACGATATAAATTTATACCGTCTTGGCGCACTTGTAAACACGCTAAACACTACAAAACATAGAAAGAAGAGCAGCTTCTTACTTGACCATCTCTGAATGCCAGCTGAAAGTAGTTATCGTATTGCTTTACTGCCATAATGGGCTTCTTATCATAGTCATAGCTGAGGCAGCACTCTGTCACGCAGGCTTCTCGAAGCTCCTGCAGCTTGTTCTTTTGCTTTTTAAAATCCTCTCCATACATTTGTTTAAATTCCACGTACTCACGGTGCATAAAACGGATCTTGTCTATTAAACTCATTTTTAATCTGAAGTCATTGTCGAGATTATGACTCACGGCAATGACTTTTGCTTCTTCATCTGTTACACCAACGTATATATGTGCTTCTACGCTCTTCCACACTTCGTTACGGCTTTCCTCTTTTGCTAGTTCTTTCCTTGCCTTGTAACTATGTGTGCCTCCAAGAACGTAGTATGTGTAATCTTCAAGTCACCTTCTTGTAATCTTTTAGTTGGTTGCACTCGACTCCGTCCACCATAACAACTAGTGGCGACACATGGGCATGAGGATTTCTTCTCATTCTTTGTTTCAAGATAGCCACATGTGCCGCGACATCTGACTTCCTGACTGTAGCACTCGACCCCATCTTCATTTTTAGGTGGCCTCTTAATGGTGCTCAATGTCAAAGAAATAGTTTGCTTTAGCGGTTTAGTGTCATTCACCCGCTTGAGAATAGCACTTGATTTATCTGCAGGCTTCACAACAATATCTGCTCCAGGGGCCTTCTGAAGAGCTTCTGTTGACTCCTCTATAGTCAAAGCCTTTGTGCCTCTAGATTTCTTTTTTTTGTAGGAGCCTGTGTATCTACTACGAGGGAATGCTTTCTACCCTTTCCCTTTGTTACCACCGGGTTCCTCTTCCTCTTCTTCTTCTACTTCCTCGTCCTTCTCTTCAAACTCTTCGATAGGAGTCGGTACCGAGAGACCTTTGACCAACTTTGTTTCTTCAAGAAGCACAACCCGACATTAAAATGTCCACTATATCCTCAGTAATGCGGGGTTAAGTTAGGAAGATGACGGTATAAATTTATACGTAAAGACACTAAACAATACTTACATGGCCACTCTTGTAATTGTCACCACGTACTCTTGCACATCTTTGGGTTTGCACATGCTTATTCAAGCATTTTACTTTCAAGAACGTGAAGACTTCCCCTTGTCATGCATGCACTTCATTAAGATTTCATCATCGACCTCTCAGTAGCAATAAGGTTGATAATTTCACCCGGCGGGGTAATAATCGTCACTCTTGTACTTGCCCTTCCCCGATTGATGACACAAGTAAAGGTGCGCCTCGATTGGGTTTGCTCTCTCTTGCACCCCCGTGGACGTTACCACGTCCCTGTCTTTCGGTTCAGATGTATGCGGGCTCTATTGGTGCGACCTTTGATGGTGGCCCCTTGTTTACAAACTTGATCCCGGGGCTGGAAAAAGCGTAAAGAAGGCCATTTTTATGCAAGAAACAGAACCTTTTTCGACCTTTTGTACCATAAAAACAGTAAAAATAGAGGCGAAAAGAGCATAAAATCTACACTAAATTATCACTTTATTTGTGTTATTTAAGCTTAAAACGCAAGAATATTACTGAAATTTTAAGGTTTGCGACATTTCTTTAAGCACTAGACACCAAGATTCCAAAATGGTTCTGGATCGGTATAAATTTATACCGCTCGAGAACACGAGCGGTATAAATTTATACCGAACTGCAATACGATCGGTATAAATTTACACCGCGGTGCTCGGCGATATAAATTTATACCGTTCGAACACCGATCGGTATAAATTTATACACCGGGTGCTCGGCGGTATAAATTTATACCGTTCGAGGACACGATCGGTATAAATTTATACCGCGGTGCTCGGCGGTATAAATTTATACTGATCGTATTTTGCGAACGGTATAAATTTATACCGCTGAAAGCACCTCTCGTATAAATTTATACCGATCCAGAACTATATCGGTATAAATTTATACCGACTGTGTTCTAAAACGGTATAAATTTATACCGCTCGAACACCTGCGGTATAAATTTATACCGATCCAGAACTATATCGGTATAAATTTATACCGATTATTCGAACGGTATAAATTTATACCGCCGTTAACGGCGGTATAAATTTATACCCATCGAAGGCTAACCATCGGTATAAATTTATACCGTAAGCTTACACTCTAGCAGATTAAAACAAAAGAGAAACTAGAACAGTACGGGTAGTAGACTTACGTGGCCATGACAGTATAGACCCGCGTATAGACGTTCCGGAGAGCAAATAAGGGGGGGTATATAAGCCGCATCACGACTTCGACTCAAAGCGTGATAGAAAATAGGGTGGCGGTACCCTTAAAGTACCTCGCTAAGTGCCGCTTCATATAAGCTTCTCCATAAAGTTTTCAATACAAGTGTCGTGAGTTTTTCGTATAAATTTATACGCTACGTTCTATGTTGCCCTCCTCTCAGATAAATTTATACCATCTCCAGATAAATTTATCTGATCACCCGCCTTAAGTTTTTCTTCCCTGTATAAATTTATACCAACTCTGTATAAATTTATACCGTATGGCTCGAGAGAAAAGAACTGCAGAGCCTCCAACTCCTGTTCGCAGGCTTCCTCCTGCAATGGCTTTCACACCTCCTCAACAGACACCAGGAAGTAGCCACGAATATTCTACATCCGACATTCCAACACCCAGCTCTGTTGAGTTTGCTCCAAAAGACCACCTCGGCTTCCACCACCGGTTCAATTTACTCCACCACAACTTTGCTCCCTCGAACGTCGTACGCCCCCACCAATGCGTTTCACCCCACCTCGGGCTAGAGGGTCGACTACCTCCTCCAATTCATTTTAGTATTAAGCCCATAGTCCACAGGTAGGCTCCCTCCCGCGAGGCAAATCACACCAACTCCATCCATTTTAAGCTAAATGGTACTACAACAAGTGGGAGCAGTCAGCGACACGCAACTCCTGTGTTCTACGACACTTCAGGAGCTGGTCAACTACGTCACCAGCCTCGATTACTTTTTCCCAGAGAGAGGGAAAGCACCTCCCCCCAGGCCTTGCCCACATCAAACCTCTCAGCATCTACAAGTACACCTCATGTTGATCTCTCAGACGAAGAAACACCTCATGTTGATGTCTCAGACGAGGACCTACCAAAGCCACAAGACTCCATGTTCGAATTCAAAGCCCCTGCAAGTAAAAATCTTAAGCGTAACTTACACAAGACAGCATGTACAACCGTTAGAAGAAAGAAACTCATGGACGAGGCTCACTTGCGGGCAACACATACAAAGCACTGTTGTTCTCAACGTTGTTTGCTTAAGATTGGACTAAAGGAATTGAGGTTGCTTCGTGATAGTTACAGTTCAATGACTCTGCTAGACCAAAGGGGCTACTTAGCCTTCAATATTAGGCCAGATGATGGTGAGAAGTTTACTTACACAGGTTGGTGGCCACACCGTCCTCATCAAACGGCCTTCAAATTGATTCATGCTTTAGGCGCGTGACGACTTGACCGCTGAAGAAAAAGGCTTGACAAGAATCCGGGCATCAATGACTCTGCCATTCGGGAGGCATAACCAGAATTCATGCTCTTCAATGTGTTTCTGGATGGAAGGTTTCTTTAAGGAGTCTTGTGAGAAACTCCCTAACAGCCCTATGTACCACTTGAGTGACAATTTCCGCGAAACAAGAAGTCTCGATAATTATAAGGAGATGTGTGTTGAGGCTGGAGAACGCTTTGTCTCGCTACTCTTACTTTCTTTGTGCTCGAAAAAAAGAGTTTTCTCGTGTGGCCATTCCTAGAAAGCATAGGATGTCTGTTTGTGCTACATGCTCAAATTAAAAGCTTCGAGAGACAAAATGCAAGGACACTTCACACTAAAAGTAAGCTTCGGGGCGTGTTCTTGCCTAGTTCTACTTAAAAGTAGGTTCTTTCCTAAACATGTTTTCCTTTCGGATGCATTGAAGGAGAAACCGAACAAGCCTGAGAGAACAACAATCTTTGGAAAGGAGAAAATTGACAAAACATAGGAAGAAAGCAATCGGAACAACCACTCAACTACATATCGGTTGTTATTGATGGAATGGACCAGAAGAAGACCACCACCCTACCACATTTTGTCAATGTGCCTAAGGATCTTCTTGAAGAAGATTTCATACATCCGCATGTTGTTGGTGCTATGGTATTTAATGGAAAACTATCTTGCAAGGCATTTTTGAATTATCCAAACATTCATGCTGATCCAAATCTCACTATCACAATATTGAATAAGCTTCTTTCCAATCTAGAACATATCTGCCCGGTTACGTATCTTCACTAGATAACACGACAAGGGAAAATAAGAATCAGTTGTTTGCTTCTTGTGCTATGCTAGTAGAGAAACAAATCTTCAAGAAGGTGAAGATTGGTTTCACCTTGTTGGTCATACACACGACCAAATTGATCGGATGTTCATGGGGTCTCTAAACGTCTTGCTTTCGAAAAAAAGCTCTAAGCCCGCCACCATGATTGAGGTCATCCAAGATTCCTACAATCCTCGTCCGGACATCGAGTTATTGGAAGAAACTTATGATTTCAAGGAATGGATTTTTCAAGAGATCAACTAGGTCACCGTGCTATTGAGCCCTTGAGAAACATTACATTCCAAAGATCGGATCAAAATTTCACTTGTAGATGGCAAGGCCATCTTACAAGGAAAGAAATATGCCACATCCTTGCGATGGCAGCCCGGCAGCGAGTATTCAATTCATTACATAACATCCCCAATACTAGTTCCATGCTCTCTGCAGAATCAAATGCCTCTAAAAAGCTTGAAAGAAATCACAAAAGAGTAAAAAGGAGGGAAGAGCATTTGACTCAAATAAATCATTGGATTGTATTGAGACAAGTATTCATCTGCTCTAACCACTTTGGGGAGGCGATGCTTTATGGTGGCCTCAATTTTTTTCTCGACAACGTGACATGTTGCAAGCTTCATTACAAGGTCGAAGACCGCCATATTCAACCCGCCATCTAGGCAAACCCTCCCCGTGCAAGTTGAGAATCAAGAGGAACATGTAGAGATATTGGCTAGCTTCGGATGAAGATGACAGAGTCATGTACACCGCCCTAGACGACAAAGACAACAAGTTGCTTTCGAGTATCCGGTTCAGTCTCTGAGATTCAGAAAGGAATGCTCATAGCTGTCCCAGCTGATAATGATGAGTCTGGGAAGCCGTTCTGGCTAGCTAAAGTACTGGAGGTAACAAGAGAGGATGGAATTCCCACTCAATTAAAAGTGCACCGGATGAGAACGATCACGCCAATGCTTTCAATTGGGAGTTATACTTTGGAGATGGTAAAACAGAGTGGGAAAGAGAGCAAAGTCCAAAGCAAGTACTTCTTTGTCATAGATCTATCTGAAGTGAAGGTTCTTGCATATGACTTTGTTCGATTTGCTTTACTAATAAGTTACGTATGGTCACTCAAACTTTAATAAGGTCAGCATGTGGATTAGACAAACAAGCCAAAAAGGTGGCCAAAAAAGATGATGATGAAGACTCACTTGTAGACAGTGAGGAAGAAGATCGCTCGAGTACATCCAAAGGTTGAGAGTGAAGCCGGGGATGAAGGCTCGAGTGATCGGGGAATAAATGAGTCGAGGATGAGATGCATCCCGATCTTGCTTACCAAAATGTAAGTTTGTCCGATGACTTCGAACATGTAAAGAACGAAAGTCACGGTGATGATTGTGCGTCAAAATATCCTATATTTTTGACAATTTTGTTCATAATTTTGTACAATTTTCACAACCTTAAATATATCACTTCTTTGTCACTCTACTACCCTTGCTATTTTTTTTATTGCCCCTTTTTTGCTACACTTTATAAAAGTAACTATTTTTTGTTCTAGTTTAGGAGGATGAAAATTGCTATTTAAAATTTTTGCACGAAAGTTATGTTCAATCAACCCCTCAAAAATGGTACCTAAATTACTTAAATTGTCACACCTGTCACAAAAAAATCTTAAAAATGGACTTTTTTAAGGGAATTTTAGGGAATCTTTCAAAGATTCCTTTTGAAGTGCGTTTCCAGCAAATAAGTGCGTTTCATTTTAAACTTTGTTTCATCCAATCTTGCTTTTTTTTGAAACAAATAAACAAGAAATCAGAAACAACAAATGAAAATCTTACTTAAATTCAAACCATTGCTTACCGTGACAACATCGCATAGATTATCAACTTCAGAAATAGCAACTGGTTTCTCGTCAGTACTCGAAGTTTTCAGATTGCATAATGAGCGTTTCTTTGCAATTTCCTCGTTCAACACATGTTTATAGGTCCTGACATTGCCATCAGAATCAAATGAAGAAGCTAAAATGCTCATACAAGCATTCACTTGCAACTCCTTTGTCCTGTCATACCTAAACATTAAACAAACAGAAAACGTTAGACAAAATAATTAACAGACAAAATCCAACAGTAGCATCGATCCGAGCCATCGGATCGCCATTCTGGGAAAGGACGAGCTGCTATATAAGGCTATTTCCTCTTTCGCACCGGTTATCGGCGTCTTCTCACAGCAGCTCTTCTTCTATTCTCATTGCTTCAATGGCCCTTCGACCAACGGATTTCTTCACCAGCTTCTCTACCGGTCTCGTTCTTCACCTCTTCACCACCGGCACCTTCTTAGCGAGTTTGTTCCTCCTTCTTTGGAAGGTACGCTCCCTTCTTTTTCATGCCCAGCCTTATTCTACAGATTTGTTTATAGTTTCTCTTCATGATCGCATGGCTTCTCTTTGTTTCTATTGTTTCTATTGGCATCGCATGGCTCTTCTCTGGATATTCGCATGTTGAGTTTTTTGGTGCATAGGCTCTTCGTTGGTTACGAGACGGCCATGGTGGAGGTGTAATGGTTTCAAGTTATGGATTGGATGTTTCACGTTTTTTGTTCGCGTTTGATGGGTTCGTTTCTGGCTATTGGTTGATCTTTGTTGAATGGTTTGATCGGTTTCCGTAGTATGTTATGTGTATTTCCTGTGTGGAGCAATTTTCTTGTGTTGGGGCGGCCTGGGCTTGTGTTGCGCATGCTTCTACCTCTTCCTTGATTTCCCTTGATCCATCTTCTGTTTTTCCTCTGGGTGGTTGCTTCGGGCTTCTTGTCTTCATTTTCGGGCCTGCCCTCTCTCTCTGGTTGGGTTTCGCCCTCTCTTGAGCCTTTTCCTGCTTGAGCTTAACTTATCAGTGCTCTCGGTTCCATTTCCTGCTGCCTTCGTTCTCATTCCTTTGTTCCCTCCCTACCCTGCCTTCGGCCTGCTGGATGGGTTGCTTTCGTGCCCCTGTGCCTTCCACCAGCTCTGCGCTTCTATCTGAGCTCTTAGCCTATCTTGAACAGCCTCAGCTTAGGACCTTTTTGCTCATTCTCTCTGTTCTTTTCCTTGCCTGTATCTGCCCTTTTCGATTCCTTTTCTGCTATCCCAGCCTCTGCTCGCCGTTGTTCCCTAGATCTACTCCTCCTTCACCGTGATTCGTTTCCATTTTGGTCGAATTGGAGTTTTTTTGGCTCCTCCTTGGAGCATGGGCGCTGTCTGCGGATCATTCACCCCCTGGCCGCAGGTTTCTGGTCGGGTTTTCCTCTTTCTAGGTGCTGTGCCGACAGAATCCGACGATCCAGGCTCTCCTATGGTATGTTTCGTTCATTTCCCACCGGTCTTCTGTTGTATTCTCGGCTGTTCCCCTTTGGGCTCGCTATTTTTGCTGGATTTTGGCTGCCGTTCGTTCTTGCATGCTTTTCTCCAGTTCGCTCTTGGCCTCCATTCCATCGGCTTGCATGTTCTTGTAACTTAGCCATTCGTTTCTTCCCTCTGTGCCTTCCTACTTGCTCTTTAAGTTTCCGGCTATGGAATAAGACCATTGTTTTGCTTTTTTCATGTTTATAGCTTTTTCGATGTTGGATCTTAAATGCCGACAATACTGTGGGTTTAGGCTCCTATATGTGCTTTCTTTTATAAAGGTTCATACTTATTATTGTTGTTTACCATGTATGGCGCATCTATAGGGGCCTTATGACGGGAAGTTTTATGGTTCTTAACTTCGGCTTTATCTCTCTTTCCTTGTGTTGCTTTTTTAACATAGGTTGTTTTTGATGTTCTTATGTTGGCCATCATTTGAATTGCACTATATCAAACTATTTCGACATTATACTTACTATACGTTATTGGGGTTTGTTTTTTCTTTTGCATGTTGTGGCTTGTGCCTTGATTCGAGTAGCTCTCGTTGCCTATATTGTAGTTTCCCTTTGAAAGGTTGTTCTCGCACGTTGTTTTCCTTGTTTTAGGCATACGGCACATTATGGTGGTTTCTTTTCTTTTCGCGTTCTTGCCTATGTCGTGTTTCTGATTCCTAGCTAGCTTGGTGATTTATTGTTCATCATTGGCCAGGTTGCCTTTGTCTTTTTAATGTTTATACATCTTCCACACTACCATCGGGGTTTTTCCTCTTCATCTTATTGCTTTGGTGTTGGGTTATTTATCATTATTGACGACTTGGGGTTTGCATACAGGGGCTGCATCCTTTGCATTATCTGCGTTGACGTAGTTGGGTTTCTTCTCGTGTTTATGCATTATCTGCAATTGCATAGCTTGATCTGTTCTTACTTCTCTGATATTGACTTCTCTCGGTCGGTTCGCCTTCTTTTTATTCGGGTGGATTTCTCACGCTTAGATTGTTGGTTCTTTCCATTGTTCTTGTTGTCCTCTTAGTAGGGGCGTGCCGGTACGCCTGCTGGACTCCTCATCACGAGGGCTTGCCTTGTTTTTGTCAGGGCGTCCTCTTCCCCATCTCGTGGCTGGCATACCCTTCTTACCATTGTTTTTGTTCTCTAATGTATTTCCTTTTTTTCCGGTTATTGAGCTGATGCCATCTATCGCGAGCATTTCCAACTCTTATTCTGCGGGTTCGCTTTCTTCACCACGGTTCGCTCGTGCTGCGGGTTCTCATCATCAACATGAAGCTTCTTTTTTCCCTGAGCCAGACCCTTTGGACACCAGTTCTCTTCCGCCTTTGCTGCCCCTTTTCTCTTCTCTCGCTGGTGCCGCCGCCCCTTTCGGGGGTTGGTCTCCGGTTTCAGGAGTTTGCAAAAGTCTTCTATATGTCAGGGATTCTTGCTTAAGGGCATGTAGACAATTTTTTGTTCGATCATTTTCTACGTCAAAGTCCTGTTGTAGCATTTCTTACAACTATCGTTTTTCATGGGATTGCCTCGTTATTTGTGCTTCTAGCATTATTTGGGATTTTCGGTGTACATTTACTCTTATGTATGGTGCTTTGGCATGGTTTTTAATTATAATTTGCGGTGTGTTTTCTATACGATGTCTTTTTGCAAGTATAAATTGTTTTTGACTTATACAATGCGTTTGGTCATTTGTGGCATGCTAATCCGGGAAATGGTATACTTGATATATTATATGGTGTTTGCCCATATTAGCCTAATTTGGTCCTAATATTAATCTTTGAATCATTATTTTCATTGTGATATCAGTTGTTGCTCTTCTACTTTACGTCTCATTGGATACTTACGCAGATTCGTTTTTTCCATACGTTGTTTTCCATGCTCATTCACATATTTCTATGGGTTTCTTCGCCTTCATTAATACGTACTAGATCTATTGTCCTTTTCATCTCTGGCACCTTATGTTTTTGTCACTCTTGTTGTTTCCCTTGCTATTATCCCTATGTTGCATTCACGTGATCTATTTTTGATAGCGGTCTTCTCATTTTTAGGGAAGGTCATCTTCACTGTTGAGTTGTTTTTGTGGGCAATATTCGGAACCTTCTGTCAACTTTCGCATATTGTTAGTTAAAAGTTTTACTTCTCCTCGTTGTTTTCGGGTTTTTTCTTCTTTGCACTTGTGTTTTTATCGTGGATTCGATGCACCATACTATTTAAATGGGTCTATGCTCTCCTCGCGCTGTTTTTCTCTTGTTTATGTTCTGGCTCACTTTTTACCTCGGTTTTGTCTTGTGGTCGTTTCCTTGGGATGTTGTCTTGTTTTCATAATTCTACGCTGCAGTCTCTTGGTTTATTATCTTTTTATTGCCTATAGCTTTGTGGCCACCATCTTCCGGGTTGCATTTGTCTTTTTTACATTGATGCATTCCATTTCCATGGTAGGTTGCAGTATGGCCTCAATTGCGTGTTATTTCTCCGACATGTATCTCTTTTGTATGTTATTTTTTATATTGTGGTTCCCATGTGGTTATATGGGGCATTCTTTTCTGTGTTTAGGATTTCCCCATGGTGGTTTGGGTTTTATCTTTTGCACTTGTGTTTGTATCTTATGTGTGATGCACTACACTTGGCTCGGGTGGTATACGTTATTTGGGTGGTATTATCTTCTACATTCTAGGTTTCCCATAGTTGTTGGGGTTTATTTTTTGCACTTGTGGTTTATCTTGTTTTTTCTTCCACCCGTTGGGTGATGCTTTTCTCCACCCCCCTGGGTGATGCTGTCCTCTCTTTTTTCCAGAATCGTTTCTAATCGCTCACCTCCTTTTGAGTGCTTGTCGTTTTGCAGTTTGCCGCTTCGCCATTATGCACGTTCTTGATGCTGATCTTAGATGCTCTGAGGCACCGCTGCATCAATTGCTGGCATCGCCAATGGTTGCACGTCTCACATCCTACATTTTGCAAGTCTCTACCGTTAGAGAATCCCTTACAGGACAAGGGATCTGAGAGCCTACTACCAGGGTTTTTCCTCCCATGTGGGGGTTTTTTCATCCCAGTAGTAGGGACACATTGTATAGTAGCATTTGTCTTTTTGGTGTGGTTTTATCTGCTTTGTGTACTGCATGTACCGTCTCATAGGTCAAGTTTGGCCTCCGCGGACGTTAAAATATACTTCCTTCCTTCCTTCCTTAATCGCTCATGGGTGCATTCTACATGTTCCATTTCTTCTCGCGCTTGGTGCGTTGGCTCCTCTTAGTCTCACCCTCGCTCGTTAGCCGTGCCCGGCTTCGACCCACAGGTTTTTTCGTGGCGGCTGGGCTTCGAGTTTATGCAGTTAAGCCTCATTTTATTGTTGCGCTCCATTAAGCTACACCTTCATGACCCAACTCAGCGCTTGGAGGTTTTGTGGCTGACTCTCTCTCTCTCTCTCTCTCTCTCTCTCTCTCTCTCTCTCTCTCTCTCTCTCTCTCTCTCTCTCTCTCTCTCTCTCTCTCTCTCTCTCTCTCTCTCTCTCTCTCTCTCTCTCTCTCTTCCATTCAAGTATTCAAGTATGTTGTGACATGTTTTCCACCTCTTTCTCCTTTGTGGCTAAATTTCTTATATGTATATTCTATATTTGGTGTGGTCCGATACTGGGTTTGGAATATTTGGGGGTTGTGTTTAAGATTTTTTCTTCTTTTTTGGCATGATCATCGGGGAGCTCTCGTGTTTGTTGGTTCCTTTGCTCACTTTATTAGCGCACTTATTGTTGCTTCATGAAGTTATATTTTCTATTCTTGAACATGGGTGACGGGTGATATTGTTCGGTGTACCAATTTTATGGATTTGGGAGCTTCTTTGTTTTCGTTAGCTCCACTTTGTCATGTTCGCAGTAGGTTGATTTTTCATGCATAGCTTTGCTCCCTATATATAATATTACATACTCATTGTGTAAGTTTCGAGACGTTGCTTTATTAGACATGGTTGACTTTTCATGTTCTTTTAGCCCCTAGTTTTTATCATTCTTCCCCGTTTCTCCGTTTGCTCGATATGCAGGGTCCACATGTTGAGGTTCGTACTCACGGTTGCTGGCGGTCCTCGTCCTCTCGCGCTCGCTACGTGGTGTGCGACTCTACTCAACATCTCCATGTTTCTCGTTCGATCTTTATGTCTATGCATTTTTGCATTCCTATGCCTAAGTTTTTCCTCTTTGCCTTATTATCTCGGTTACTTGTTATTCTTCCTTCTTATTTATCGTTATTGTTTATTCTTTTTGGGGATCCATGATGAAGGGTTCCTTTGTTGACTTATCTCCCTCTAGATATTGGCCACAGGTTCGGAAGGGATAATAGCCACATTCTTGGACTTCGGTCCGTAGCCCCATTCACGGACTTCGGTCCGGCATTTGTATTCAAATCAGTCATCTATGCCGGGCCCTTCCTTCGATTCATCATTGTGGCGGCGTCCTTTTCTTTTCATTGTTTTTTGTTCTCTAATGTTCCTCCCTTTTTCAGGTCATTGAACTGATGCCGTCCATAGCAGGCGTTTTTTGGCTCTTCTTCTTCAACTTCGCTTTTCTCTCCGCGGCTCGCTCGCGCTGCTGGTTCTCGTCGTCAACGCGAAGCTTCCCTCGCGCTTGAACCAGACTCTTCGGACCCTGGTTTCCTTTCTCCCCCTGCCACTCCAAACGAGACCCACTTGCCCGTGCTCATATGATTTCTTTAGCTCGCTTGCCTTCGTTCGCATGCCTGGCCCGTCAATATCCTTCAGCGCCTCCGGCGGCCCTCTTTTTTGCTCCTCTCCTTCCTCTCTACGTCCTTTATCCTATCCGATTGCTTGGGTGGTGGTGGCGCTCCTCTTCTTCTCCTTCCGCTATGTGCTTTGCGATCCAACTCCACACCTGGCGGTTCTAGCTGTCTATTGAGGGTTTTTGCACTTGTAGCAGATCTTTTTCTATTTGGTATGCTCATTACATATCTTTGGCATATTTGCTATTTGGCTTTGTCTAGATAGGATGCATATTGCGTTTGGTACTGCATTGAGATTTTCCGACATGGGTTTATATTGGATTATCTTTCATTTTATGCTTCTCTTTATTTAGATATGGGGTGTCCTACGTTGTTGTCCACAAGGTATTGTATTGGGCACACTCTAATTTGTGCATGGTGTTGCTATTTAACTTTATCTGGATATGATGCATATTGTGTTTGGCACCACATTGAGATTTTGCGACATGGGTTTCTATTGGATCATTTTTCCTTTTTATGCTTCTCTTTATCTAGACATGGCGTGTCTTACATTGTTATATACAAGCTGTTATATTGGGCACATTTTAATGGCCACTTTTAGTTTGTTTCGTGTTCTTGATATTCTTTTTTATGGTTTTACATTGATGCTTATCTTTCTCTAGATGTCGCGTTTTTTTATGGACCGTTTTTTGTTGGGTGGTGCTATTTTTTTCCACCGTGATGGTGACATTCATATATAGCATTATTTTGCAATGCATATTTCTTTTTACATGATTGTTATCCACCCGTTGGGTGACGCTTTTTTCCACCATGGTGATGATGCTATTTCCACCTGCGGGTGATGCTGTTTATTTCTACCTCCAGGGTGACGCATATTTCTTTTTACGTAATTGTTTTCCAAATTGTTTTCCACTCGTTGAGTGCTGCTGTTCTCCACCCTATTGGGGTGATGCTCTCTTTTTCTGCTATATGTTGAATTTTCTCTTACCATTCACGGGTGTTTTTTCGAAGTTCTTTGTTTACGTAATTGTTTTCCAAATTGTTGTCCACCCGTTGGGTGCTGCTGTTCTCCACCCTATTGGGGTGATGCTCTCTTTTTCTGCTATATGTTGAATTTTCTCTAACCATTCACGGGTGTTTTTTCGAGTTCTTTGTGTTGCTTGCAGGTTTTACACCCTCGGCTTATAGTTAAGGAAGTTCTTTGGTAGTCGGCGGTTTTGTGTCTCTTAGAGTCCTTTCCCGAATAGCATCGATCCGAGCCATCGGATCGCCATTCCGGGAAAGGACGAGCTACTATATAAGGCTATTTCCTCTTCGCGACCTGGTTATCGGCGTCTTCTCACGGCAGACTCTTCTTCTATTCTCATTGCCCTCCCTTCCTTCCACTAGCTGCGTGAGGGCATGAGTTTGCTTTTCTCTAACCATTCACGGGTATTTTTTTTAGGGGTTTTTGTGTTGCTTGCAGGCTTCCGCCCTCTTCTGGGGTCCTGCTATATTTGTGTTCGCCATCAACTCATCTCTTTCGGTTTTTCAGGCAACACATTCAAGGTTGTTGGCGACCATTTCTCATTAGGGTTTTCCTCGAAAACCCGAAAGGGCGGGGTTTTTTATCCCGATGAGAAGTTGTCGCCATTACCCTTTTATATTGCCTGTGCACATTTCTTTTTACGGGGTTGTCCAATATTGTTCCTATGGTTGGCTACCCCTCTCTATTCTTCCAACCATTGTATACTGCTGCTGTGATGAATGACAAGCCTATCTATCTACCGGTTTTGTGTCTCTTGCGAGTCCTTTCCCAACAGTATAAAATAACTTACTTCTAGTACGACTCGACACGTTTGTGTCCAGTAACCAAACATCCTACTTCTGGAGGCACGCCAGCCAATGACAACCTTGATATAGTAGTTACTCGACCACTCTTATTACTAATTGTTGTGTCATTTAGAAGACTCCCCATTACATTTAACCATGTCCATATCTTGTTCGTGCCAACGGGAACCTTCTGGTACCAAACCTATGCAATAAACAAAACATAAATAAAACAATCAAAACCTAAGTTACAAACAAAAGCTAAGTTAAAACAAAACCTAAGTTACAAGCAGAAACCTAAGTTAAAAACAGAAAACTAAGTGAAAACAGAAACATAAATAAAAAAGTTACCACTTTAGTTGGCCGATTGATAGGCTGGAGGAAGAAGCTCCGAGGATCAGACCCTTCCTTTGGAGGAAGATGCAGCAAGTAACGCTTGTATGTGAATACAAAATCCTCTTCATGAGTCCACACAGGTGGTCTAAAATGCTCGCTGTCAAATTTAGTCATAGTACAGCCCCAATTCTTGCTAACTCGTTCATGATAGGCAATAAACTCGCCAAAACTATCATTTCCTAAACTAAAATCACAATCCATTGTTGCATGCAGTTCCTTGTAACCCCTAATACCAAACCGCGTCACAACATAGTAGCATAACCGCTTCTGAAGGCCATGAACATCTGTTACTTGATGCTCTGGGTCTGCTAACAAATCTGTCTCAAGTCTGAAGGTTATTTCTGGAGCCTTCCTTTTCTTCGTTCCAACCCCAGCACGCCTTGCTCTCTCTGCTGCACCAATAAAAGCTTTCTGAGCTCTTCCAAACATCGGATGTGTTACAATATTAAATCTTGGAACTTCAACACCTGTCTCTTGCATTATCATCTCCTGTTTCTTCCTGACAATCCGTCCAATGGTTTTGAACAGGTTGTTTAGACTACAAAACAGCAAGTGGAAACAATATTAAACTCTAAATTTAGTATTAAGAAAAGAAACACAAACATAAAAATCATACCTGCTGGCAGGATACATTTGCCCATTATTCTTCTTCGTTTGCAAAAGGAAACGAACCAGCATATCATTCAGAGCAGGATAAGGTAGATCTTCTATGGCAATAGATGTATCTAGCTTTGCAAACACTCTCCACTCATCAAACTTCCCACGGGCCCAATTAGTCGCCTTCGCAGAGCGATCCCTACCACCATTATAAACGTCATGCATAATGTTGGCGTCAAGTGGCAGAAACTTGCTGTCATCCATAATCTCATCTTGAACCTTAGCCACTATGTCTGGAACCTTAAAATCCTCATTGAACCATGGTTCTTTGGAAACTTCTTGCATAAAAGCTTCTTGCTCATCATTAATATTTGCATCCAAGAATGCATCCAGATCTTCAAGACCACCTTCTTGCTCACAACCAGCTTCTAAACTTGCATGCAAACTAAAACTCGATTGTCCTACCTCAGAAACCTGACCACACTCAACTGAATCCATGGCACTACAAATATAACTAGACTGTCCATTAGCAACTATCTGCAGACTAGCCAACAGAACCTGTGAAAGAACCTAGCATAAAAAAAAAAATAGATCAACAAACAAAAAAAAAGAACAACTACATAAACAAAAAACACATACCTTCAACACCTTAGCTTTCTGAAACTGAATGATTAAAACGAAACTCCAACAAAAACTGCAATTAGGAACATTTCTTAGACGACTAGGATCACTCTTCATTGCAAAAACAACAAACAAAACACTCCACAGCAAGCAAACTCCCTAGAAACCTGCATGCAAACAAAACAAAGATTAGAACCGAACAGAAAAAAAAAAACACCTTAACAGCACAATGTCATACCTGATTTAGCACACGAAATGCTAAATCACCTTTAACCTGAAAAAGAGTAAAAAAGACTAAGTTAAGCTTATAAAAAATCAAAAGCAACAATGTAAAGAAAGGAATACCGAAAGATCACTGAAATATACCGAAAGATCACTGAAATATACCGAAAGATCCAGACTAGAATACCAGCGCCAACGCGAAGACAATCCTAATCACAAAGATCTTCAAGAAAATGAGGCGCTATAAGAAAATCACGCCTATAATCTTCCTACAAGGCCACCTGACACAAACTAGCAGCTAAAACCTTCATGCAGTACCCTGGCGCCACAGTTCCGACGGTAGAGCTCACAGAAAATGCAACAGACAGAAATCTTGACGAAAATCTTCAAGAAAATGAGGCGCTATAAGAAAATCACGCCTATAATCTTCCTACAAGGTCACCTGACACAAACTAACAGCTAAAACCTTCACGCAGCACTGGCGCCCACGCCCCGACTGGCGGTCGAGCTCACGAGAAAATGAAACGCATTGCGAAATCGGCGAAAATCTTCAAGAGAATGAGCCGCTATAAGAAAATCACGCCTATAATCTTCCTACCAAGCCATCTGAGCCAAACTAACACCTAAATCCTTCATGTAGCAGCCTGGCGCCACAGTTCCGACGGTCGAGCTCACAGAAAATGAAACAGAGAAGGAATGCTGACGTGGCGCCGGAGGGGGAAATTCCAGGGTCAGTAAAGGTTACGGAGGGAAACTCCGCTCGCAGGAGGTTTCCCGGAAGAAACCTCTGGCGGCGCCGCCGCTCGTTAGCCGCCGCTCGCGGCTAACGCCCGCCAACGCCTAACGCCGCTTCGGCGCCCCGCCAGAAGGTTTCTTCTGGGAAACCTCCTGCTCGCGGAAGTTTCCCCTTCCAAAATTGTTGTCAGACCCACAGTCATCACCAAGATTCCTCGATGACGCAACTCAGTTCCAGGTGCAAATTAAAAAATGAATGTATAAATAATTCACGCTTGCCTCCAGAGATAAACATTCCAGCCATACTCGGACATGTGAAGAAGTATCAAGGCCAACATACTGCATTGAAAGGTGAATCATGCCAGAACATAGACATATACCATTCGTTTTGTGAACATCCGTGCCTGAATGTTGGGAATATTGATTTCATATAGGCAGACCTCTCTGATGCTAATGTTGAGGCAGACGCATACTCGCCACTTAGATGAACGACAATGAAAAATGCAGCAAACAACGCTAATGAACATCCCGAGAAAAGTCCTGCACTGCCAAGATACATGGTTAACCTCCACTATCTATAGCTTAAACCTTGAAAAGATAAACATATAGATACCAAGAAGAAACGTTATTGTATGAGAAGCTTTCTGTTGTGCTGGTCTGAGGCATGACATTCCATATTTGCGATTTTTATGTGGAAAATGTTGAATAAACAAAGCTTCAATATCGTCCATTAGCTTAAGCACCTTTCAACATCAATTTATAATCAATTTGGTAAACTCAGCTATTTATTGAACTTGTGAGCAAAGCCTACCTTGTCTGAGCTGTTGAAGTAAGACTGTTCCACAACTTTCAAGTAGGCTGCTGATGCATTCCATCCAGTAACCTATTGCTAGTAGCATTTACGTCAATCAAGGCAGTAATAAAGACATGCCTGAATCATAGCGTAAACATGACACCATAAGGCAAATGGAAGCGACCTAAGGAAACAAAAAATCATGAGCTATCCTTTTAAAGCTACTTATTTCCCACACGAAAACATTTTAAAGCCTTATTGTTTGGACATTATAAATAATTCCACTCACCTTATCATACTTTTTCAGAATTTTTGCAAATGCAACCATGTTCAAGGAGCTGCAATATTAAAAAGAAACGAGTTAATCATTTATGAGACGCATTTTGAGCACTGAGTCAGATAGCTCATTGTGTACAACAAAGAACAAGTGCCCGTTTTCTACCATGTTTCTACAGAGATAAATTCCTTTGATTCTCATAGGGGAAATATCATGCGCGAAATTTGTCATTTGATGTAGATATAGATAACAGCGGGAAAGTAGTCTAAGCTAAAACAAAGTCATTTGGGAACCTCAAGTGGGATAACCAAAAGAGAACTGGTTGGAGGTTCTTCCTTTGAAGAGTCAATGTATGTTGTTGCATGCAAGTTCTTCAAGGTAACTAAACATAATGTTTCATATGCTTACTGGCAGTGCCTCCAATTCTCTTCAGATATTAGGTGATATTACTCTTACGTAAGCCATACTAGAATATAATGCAAATAAGACTTACCAACTCCATCCAAAAGATAAGAAACAAATCAATAAATGCTGATCAAAGCATTTTTTCAGCATACTGCACCTTCCTTTTTGATAGTTGCACCAGATCACTGCCAAAATCTAGTCATAGGTAACAGAGCACCGGACATTGGAAATTTAACTCCAGCATGCATTTTTTGGCATAGAGGAAACCCTTACCCTCATCCGGCTACATTTCGTTCTCCACTTAAGGTTTACCGGAGCTCCATACTGCTTAATGATGGGATCAAATATTCCCTCGCCTGCATAACCCATCTTGTCGAAATGAATCGGACGAAGCAACTTTAGCTGTTTAGAGTTCCTCTACATTTTGCCCTATCCTTGCCAGAACAAAACTAAAGCGTATCTTCCACTTTCGGATTGAACTATATCAGGCAAAAATCCATGTATTAACCTGACATTATTTGGCACACGTCTTGGTCTGCAAAGAGCATTCGAATTTATAGATGGCAACACCAAACCCCAGCCTATTTCGCGATCAAATCCGGCAAAGCTGGTCAGCCGTTTAGGGTTCCCATACAAATCCGAGCCCGAAATTCAACAAGGAGTCTTTCAATAGTCTAACCTGTACGCAAGAGAAAGCAGGTAAATCCAAATGCAGGTGCTTAGAAACTTATGCCTTTAGAAACAGGCAACCGCTGCTATTGCACCATCTATATTCTTCTACAGATTAAAAATTTATGCCGAAGAAAACCACCTGCCAAATTGAACAACATAAGCAAATGCAAATGCAAACCTGGTAGTAAATCGGCCGGCTCGAAAGCGTCCTTTTACCGGAGGGAAGCAGCCTCATTTTGGATCACTCTCACTACTTCGCATTAGAAGCTCGAAAATCCCTGGACCTGGTTTAAGCGCGGGAACCCAGACGAAGAAGCCGCCTTCAACAAATGAATATTGGCTTTTTGGCATATCCATTAATGGTTTTTGACACGTTTAGCAAAGGTAAATGATGCAAACTTGGGGAGGAGAGAATATCATTATTTTTTTATGCCACCTCATGTTGTGGGGTTAAAGCATGATATAGTGTCTTATTTTAGTTGTCCCCCTGTCCCCCCCTAATTAGTTCAAAAATTAGTTCGAAAGGTAGTTAGCCACTTACCTATTTTCGTTTCTTGCTTCAACCACCACCGCCCGCCCGAGAGAATTCAAAATTTGGGGGAGAATTTTCGGTGCACCATCACTGATCACTGATGAAGAAGAATGTATGGACTTTCTCCTAAGATTTGGGTCTGACAGAAGATCAAATTCGGCCTTACAAGAATGTAGAGCCTTTTTGCATACTTTCTTTCGAAGACAAAATTTCGGGTCTGTTGCTTTGCTTTGAATCCAAGATTTCTTTCATTGTAATTTGATTTCAATAGACATGACTTTGCTTTGTTTTTTATTTGCATGTACCTTTGGTTTCCTTAAATTTTTTCGGGTCTCTTATTATTTGCAGAAGATCAAATTCGAATTTCAAGAATATAAGGCCTCTTGAAATTTCGTTACTAAAATTTGGGTATGTTGCCATTCAAAGTTTGCTTTTAATCACAGATTATTCTCATTCTAGCAATTAAAATTGATTGTAGTGCTCTCTTTGTTTTGTGTTTGATTTGCATGTAGATTTGGTTTCCTTCTTGTAATCATCCAGAAAAATATATCCGGCATGCATTCAAGAGCCATGCTTGAAAAATATATCCGGTTTAATGTGGTGAATTCTGATTTTTTTTTTTTGGCATATTGAAGACTTAAAGTATTACGCTATGTAATTCCTTTTCTATATGATACTTTCTTACGTCTCGTTAATTTTGTAAGCAGGGACTATTATAGGTGCGAAGGTGGCGTTTGCGAGCAATCAAGATGGAAGAAGTGGAGCAAAGAAACTTTATGGGAAAGAGGAAGAGGACAAGAGAGCGGAGAGACTCTAAAGAAGAGGAAACAAAGAAAGAGAAAAAAAGAAGAGAAGAATGCTTTGATGCTGGAGTCCAAAGCTTATGCCAATCAAGTGAGTAAACAAAAGATTGTGTCTAATCTAGTGTTCTCATTCAAAAGGCAAGTTTGTCAAATGGATTTGGAAGATAAAAGGGAAGTGCTAAATGATTTCTTGAAGCACAAAGAAATGAAGGATGTCACTTTGCTGATCACTTGAAGGATTCAAAGTCAAAAGCCATGTGATTGAGAACATTCGAGAATCTATTCAGGACTATAAAAGGATCTAGTAGTTTAGATTCTATGGCTGCAAGAAGAAGTGTACTTGCCATGTCTATTGGGAAGGAGACTTTAAATCAAGCTATTAGCAAGAGAAGTTTGGGAAAAGTTTTGGGAGTCCATCCTAGATGTATTGCAGCAGCCAAGGAAAAACGTAAAGAAGTGGAGTTTAATAAGGAGGGATGGGTATATTTTAGAAGGTCACGGAGGTTTGATTCAATTGACAAATATGTCATTGAACTGGTTCAAAGTTTTTGGGACACAAATACAAGAGTTTCCCCTAATGCAAAGGATGTGAAGTTCGAAGACCGGAAAGAAATGTGAAGGAGGAACATGCTACACATTATCCGAAGGATACTCGGAGTGCAAATTATCTTTTGTTGATTTTTGGTGATATGTGCATCATTTGTAGATGTAGTTGTTGTTGCGGCTTATGTAGATGTAGTTGGTGTTGCAGCTAAGGTTTGAAGTACGATTCTTAATATGCAACTTAAACATTTCGAGCTGCTTTGCGCAGCTTGGTGGCTGAGATTCAACTTAGGTTGTTAGTCCGCAGATTGATGTTGCGATTAGTGTTTGAGCTCCATTACATAGTTTCAGTTTGTGTTGCGAGAGCATGTTAAATGACTACTGATTAGTGTTTCAGCAAGTGTTCGAAAGTTATGTCGGTGGTTGCGGTTTGTGATTATGTTTGTTGCGATTCTGATTGGTGTTGCGCTTATGACCATTAGTTGCGGGTTGTATGTTTGTAGTTTGTGTTTTGTTGTCATAGTGAGTTCTGATGGCGGTTTATAGTTGCGATTAGAGTAGAGTTACATGTTCATGTGTACTTGTTATTTGACATGTTACTCACATATTTCTTGATTATGTTTTGCGATCGAGATGTTCATTAAATTCAAAGAGCAAAGACCCATAAAATTACAATTGGCCAAAGAGCATTTGAAAAACTAAAACCATGGTATGTAATGAAATTGAAACAGTTCAATTCATGTTGTTGCATTCATCATGTGAGACTGCAGATGCTCTTGGATGGCTTAAATTCACTTAGAAATATGCATGTAGAATGTTGCACCTGTGCATGTGAGGTATGCCAATCTATAGGCCAACTATGTGCTGCCAAGACTAAGAAGTATAAGTCAACCACTCAGCTCTGGCAATCCATATTGTGTCCTAAAGAAGAAAATCAAGAATTCCACAAGAAAGATTGCATTTATGGAGATTGTGAGCAGTGTGGTGTGTCTCGGCTACACAATGTGTCCTCTAGAGTTGTCCTAAAGAAGGATTTGTGAGTTGGGAGTACTGGGATTATGAGGAAGGAGGTAAGGATAAGTGGGGAAACCCAAGAAAGTACTCCAAATCGTGGAGGAAAAAACAAAACCAAAAGATCTTATGCACACATTGATTGACAGATTGGCAAAGTTTCCAGTGCACAGCTTTAGGCACAAATGGCAAGCGATGCAGTTTAGGGATATGTTAGACAACCTCCCTTTTGGGGTTATTGTATCTGTAGTAGACTTTGCAGAGAACTTCACAATTCAGTTGCAGGATCAAGTTCAATCTGCGTACTGGACAAGCAAACAGGTCACCATTCTTGTACAAATCACATACTATTTGGAGCCTTCATCAGGTGATGTCATCAAGGACACCCATTACTATATATCTGATGATACAAAACATGACACACTGTTCGTCCAGCATGCATTTATGATGCATCACGAATTCATGAAAGAACAGGGCATACATCCAAAAAAGCATTGGGTATTTTCAGATGGAGCTGCATCCCAATTCAAAGCTGCCCGGCCATTCTATTTTGTAGGAAGGTATTCTCATGAGACACTCATTGAAATGATGTGGAATTTTTTCGGCTCCAATCACGGCAAAGGGGAGCATGATGGGAAGGCTGCAGAGTTGAAACGGTAGCTAAGGGAGATGATGAAGAGATCACAGTCTGTAAAAGTAGAATGTGCTGCTGATATTGTGAATATAGCCAGGGAGAATTTCACTGCTGTTGCTCCATCTTCAAGTGTGAACAAGAAACCAGTAAGAAGGTCGTTTTGGGAAGTGAAAAATGTGGATAGAAAGAATGCATGGGGTCTTTGAGGCTGGGAGGACACGAGGAACATTCATTCTCGGCATGCATTTAACTTAGCATCTCCTACGCAATTGCATATAAAGGCGTTTATCTTGTTTTTTTTGTGCATATTGCCTTGATGCACAATGGGAGAAGTGTCCGAACAAGGAATATGTAGATGATTGGGAGCTCGTAGTTGTTGAGCCAAGCAAGGCTATAGCTGATGAATCTGAGTTCTTGCAGATCCGAAAAGAGCTCTATTTTCCGGAGATGCAAACCGTGTTGAGTGATTTGGTAAGGGAAGGAGATAACTTATTTGTCGCGACTCAAAGGACAATGATGAGGACACTTTATTTTGGATATTATTGTGTACGAAAGAGAAATATGTGGTTCGGACAGATTTTGAAGCCTATGGGAATTGGTTTTATAAAGGGGAAGAAGTTTTAGGGGAACTTACTACAAAAAAGTCCCAAGATAAACTACGTGTTACACTTTATGTTCTAACGAGCCAAAAGGCATTGTTTATGCTACCCAAGTTTGCTCAATAAGACTTGATATGGCACAAGCAAAATATAGGCTGAAAGGAAACCAGGTTGTTTACAAACTTTGTGAAGCTGACAGTGAAAAGATTTTAGACAATCTTCCTGATGTGCTATCAGACGAAGAGGATTAAATATTCGATTCTGATTGGAATGTAGTTAGTGTTGCGCCTCCCATGCCTTGAAGCTTTAAGTGAAACAAACAGATCGAAGGGTCTGATTTATATTGTGTGCAGCTATGATGTATGCTGTTATTAAGTTCTTGATGTTTGCTGCTGCATCATCAACAAACAGTTAATTTTTGAAGTCAAATTTTGGACTTCTATTGTACTGTTCTTTTTTCTTGAATAAAACAAATATCCCTGCTCTGGTTTGGAAATATCAGATTGGATGTGTATTTGTATTATCACTGTTTTGATTTGGAAGGGCTCTAAGACAAAACTTCCTGATACAAAACATGAACACTTATATTACAAAAACAGTTGGAACAAATCGGGATTGCATACATAAAGAAGGCAAATATATTTATAAAAAGCATCCTTTCTGCTCCTAGCAGAATTCGCATGCATAGGAAGGACCCATCACTTCATACATGTACCACTCTTGCTGGCGACTTCAGGTTTAGGGCAGATCCGGAAGGAAGTGAACCGTGAACCCTAGAAAAAAAACCAATGGTTATTGCCGGCGTATATCCCACAAGCCTAACCCAAATGAAAAGGCTTCACATATAAGCAATTAAAAAATTATTTCTAGTAAATGGGTTAATGTGGGGGCATGTGATGCCTTCTTGATGCACAGTTGTCTTGGACCTATGCACAAATTTAGGTTGGATTGGTTGTTCATGGACCCCTGGCACCCTGGAATCCATGAGCAGCCATTCCTTTTGCCAAATTTCCGTGAAACTATAGCTAATCTCATTGCTATCCTTTTGCCAAATTTCCGTGAAACTATAGCTAATCTCATTGCTATCCTTTTGCAAAATTTTCGTGAAACTATAGCTAATCTCATTGCTAGTTAATACTGTGAACTTTGCCAAATTTCCGTGAAACTATAGCTAATCTCATTGCTATCCTTTTGCAAAATTTTCGTGAAACTATAGCTAATCTCATTGCTAGTTAATACTGTGAACTTATTCACTACCTATCTGTTACATAAGCGTGAAAATCTAGCTCCATTTCTTTAGCCATAATTCCGTGATCATCACTTGAATATGGTCTACATAAGTTTCATATGGTCAAATTGTTTTACTTTACATAAGTTTCTACATCACTTGCATATGGTCACATCGTTTCTTTTAACTTCATAAGTGTGTTATGGGTTTAGGGTTAATTAGAACACATTAGAACTATTTATGATTCCATAGTTTTAAATGCCTATTACTAGTTAGAGTATCTTATGACCAAATGCACTAGTTTAAGGCATCTTCAAATGCATCCATAGTTTAAGTGCCACAATGTGCCTTATATTGAAATCATGACTTGTCTACATTGTTTCTTTTAACTATTGATGCTTCCATAGTTTTAGATTCGAATGTAAAGAATAAATTTATTTCGAACATTCTCTTGAACACTTAACTATTGATCATCACTTGAATATGGTCTACATAAGTTTCATATGGTCAAATTGTTTTACATCACATAAGTTTCTACAATCTACATCACATAAGTTTTAGATTCGAATGTAAAGAATAAATTTATGTAGAACATTCTCTTTTGAAAAAAAAAATCTAGGTATGCTTGCATGGGCTCGGGTTCCGAGGCAAGGACATTGATGGCACCTTTACTGCCGTTTCTATATAATGCCATTTTTTCGCGCGATTTTTTCGTCTTCCACTCACTTCCGACATCCAGTTCCTTGTTCTTCCCATTCAGATCACTCAGTCCTCCAATTTCTTCCAGAGAGACATGGCCAGGATCAAGTACACGGCCAGGAAGGCCGACGCAGAATCCTCCCCGGCTTCCTCCACTTCCAGCAATGGGGGCATGCAAATGACCTTTGTTGCTAAATTTTCATGCAGGGAAGTCAATCGAGTCATTGAGCAAGGAGCTAAAGTTTCTAAGAGAGTTCAGCAGTGGATTGACCATGTTTTGCCTCATGAGGAGCGCCTTTTGCAGATGACCATGCAATCTGATGGACTTTATCTTTATGTGGAGCTGCAGATGCCCCCTCCTGATCACTAGCCAATATAATGTCCAGCAGCTTAGAGCTTGTTTTTTTTTTTTTTGGTTTAAGGTTTAGAGCTTCGAGCTTGGTTTTTTTTGTAAAGCATCCACCTGATGGTTTTCCTTCTATGTAGTACGAAACAGAAACTTTGTGTAATTTCGAGCTTGCTTTTCCTGTAAGACAACCACCTGATGGTTTTTCCTTAATATATGACAGAAACTTTGTGTAATTTCTTATGTCCAGAAACTGTGTAATTTCTTTTGTCCAGATCTAGTAATGTGTTTACTTTGTGAATCGTCTTTTTCTGCAAGTCCTACTTAAAAATACTGTCAAAGGAAATACAAAAACCAAAGTAGTTACAAATGTTGCACTTCCAAACCAGAGCAACCAAACTGAAGCAAACAAACAAACACATCTAATTGAAATGGACACCACTATCTGTGTTCTCCTTTCAACATCTAGTCTAAATTTGATCTTCCTGTGTTCTCCTTTCATGTTTCTCAAGCTTTTCCACTTTCTCCCTTCTTTTCCGACCCTCCCCTGCTTTTGATCGATTCAATTTCCCCTTTGCTGCATCCACCTGTGCTTTATCATTGCCAAAATGAAGAGCGATTTTAACCTAAAGCCCAAAACTCTGCCATTTCTCCATTGTTTTTTGGCGCTTCAAAAAGAAGATCAGCAATCTCAGCTTTCAAACTTGAAGGAAATCTCGTCCAAAGGCTCAGCTTTCATTTCCTTTGGCAATTTTCGGGATCTTACTCTTCAAAGCAAATTAATGGAGCCTCTTTCTGACCGCACGCCAATATGGGATAATCACTCGAAAGATCCCAATTTCCTTGGTGTTATGCCTTCAATTGATCTTTCTACTGGCATTCCTGAGCCTTATGGTGTCCAGCGCCCTACTGTTGAAGTCCATTCTGATGCTGCTTGGGACAATATGCTTCAAAATGAACGGCCTCAACTAGGATCTAAACTTGCTACTGTGCACGGTATTCATTTAAACTCTCCTATGGTTTTTGAGAAAATGAAATGTCTTTCCAATTCTGCTGTCATTCTCAAAGTAAACAAAACAGGGATCAACATAGCTAACCTTTGGTCTCACTTGCTCTCTCTGCAAAAAGGCCTTACCATAAATGCTTTACCATCTTATAAAACTTCTAACTGATTTCTTGCTCATAGGGTACATGGAGCTATGCAGAGGTCATCAAAGGAGAAAATTTGATAGAGGAGCAGATAGGTTTGAAGTTCAGTTATATGGAGATGAGAGAATTCATGAACACCAGGTCAAGTTCCCTCCCCATAATCAATGGTCTGTCAGACAGATGATCAGAGACAATGAAATAAGCAAGGCAAGAGAAAAGATTTTAGACAATCTTCCTGATGTGCTATCAGACGATGAGGATTAAATATTCAGTTACAGTTGGAATGTAGTTAGTGTTGCAGTTCCTGTACTTGAAGCTTTAAGTGAAACAAACAGATCGAAGGGTCTGATTTATATTGTGTGCAGCTATGATGTATGCTGTTATTAAGTTCTTGATGTTTGCTGCTGCATCATCAACAAACAGTTAATTTTTGAAGTCAAATTTTGGACTTCTATTGTACTGTTCTTTTTTCTTGAATAATACAAATATCCCTGCTCTGGTTTGGAAATATCAGATTGGATGTGTATTTGTATTATCACTGTTTTGATTTGGAAGGGCTCTAAGACAAAACTTCCTGATACAAAACATGAACACTTATATTACAAAACAGATTGGAACAAATCAGGATTGCATACATAAAGAAGGCAAATATATTTATAAAAAGCATCCTTTCTGCTCCTAGCAGAATTCGCATGCATAGGAAGGACCCATCACTTCATACATGTACCACTCTTGCTGGCGACTTCAGGTTTAGGGCAGATCCGGAAGGAAGTGAACCGTGAACCCTAGAAAAAAAACCAATGGTTATTCTTTGGCGATATCCCACAAGCCTAACCCAAATGAAAAGGCTTCACATATAAGCAATTAAAAAATTATTTCTAGTAAATGGGTTAATGTGGGGGCATGGGATGCCTTCTTGATGCACAGTTGTCTTGGACCTATGCACAAATTTAGGTTGGATTGGTTGTTCATGGACCCCTGGCACCCTTGAATCCATGAGCAGCCATTCCTTTTGCCAAATTTCCGTGAAACTATAGCTAATCTCATTGCTATCCTTTTGCCAAATTTCCGTGAAACTATAGCTAATCTCATTGCTATCCTTTTGCAAAATTTTCGTGAAACTATAGCTAATCTCATTGCTAGTTAATACTGTGAACTTTGCCAAATTTCCGTGAAACTATAGCTAATCTCATTGCTATCCTTTTGCAAAATTTTCGTGAAACTATAGCTAATCTCATTGCTAGTTAATACTGTGAACTTATTCACTACCTATCTGTTACATAAGCGTGAAAATCTAGCTCCATTTCTTTAGCCATAATTCCGTGATCATCACTTGAATATGGTCTACATAAGTTTCATATGGTCAAATTGTTTTACATCACATAAGTTTCTACATATGGTCACATAAGTTTCTACATCACTTGCATATGGTCACATCGTTTCTTTTAACTTCATAAGTGTGTTATGGGTTTAGGGTTAATTAGAACACATTAGAACTATTTATGATTCCATAGTTTTAAATGCCTATTACTAGTTAGAGTATCTTATGACCAAATGCACTAGTTTAAGGCATCTTCAAATGCATCCATAGTTTAAGTGCCACAATGTGCCTTATATTGAAATCATGACTTGTCTACATTGTTTCTTTTAACTATTGATGCTTCCATAGTTTTAGATTCGAATGTAAAGAATAAATTTATTTCGAACATTCTCTTGAACACTTAACTATTGATCATCACTTGAATATGGTCTACATAAGTTTCATATGGTCAAATTGTTTTACATCACATAAGTTTCTACAATCTACATCACATAAGTTTTAGATTCGAATGTAAAGAATAAATTTATGTAGAACATTCTCTTTACGAAAAAAATCTAGGTATGCTTGCATGGGCTCGGGTTCCGAGGCAAGGACATTGATGGCACCTTTACTGCCGTTTCTATATAATGCCATTTTTTCGCGCGATTTTTTCGTCTTCCACTCACTTCCGACATCCAGTTCCTTGTTCTTCCCATTCAGATCACTCAGTCCTCCAATTTCTTCCAGAGAGACATGGCGGGGATCAAGTACACGGCCGGGGAAGGCCGACCTTGAGAATCCTCCCCGCTTCCTCCACTTCCAGCAATGGGGGCATGCAAATGACCTTTGTTGCTAAATTTTCATGCAGGGAAGTCAATCGAGTCATTGAGCAAGGAGCTAAAGTTTCTAAGAGAGTTCAGCAGTGGATTGACCATGTTTTGCCTCATGAGGAGCGCCTTTTGCAGATGACCATGCAATCTGATGGACTTTATCTTTATGTGGAGCTGCAGATGCCCCCTCCTGATCACTAGCCAATATAATGTCCAAAGCAGCTTAGAGCTTGCTTGTTTTTTTTTTTTTGGTTTAAGGTTTAGAGCTTGAGCTTGGTTTTTTTGTAAAGCATCCACGATGGTTTTCCTTCTATGTAGTCTGAAAACGAAACTTTGTGTAATTTCGAGCTTGCTTTTCCTGTAAGACAACCACCTGATGGTTTTTCCTTAATATATGACAGAAACTTTGTGTAATTTTTTATGTCCAGAAACTGTGTAATTTCTTTTGTCCAGATCTAGTAATGTGTTTACTTTGTGAATCATCTTTTTCTGCAAGTCCTACTTAAAAATACTGTCAAAGGAAATACAAAAACCAAAGTAGTTACAAATGTTGCACTTCCAAACCAGAGCAACCAAACTGAAGCAAACAAACAAACACATCTAATTGAAATGGACACCACTATCTGTGTTCTCCTTTCAACATCTAGTCTAAATTTGATCTTCCTGTGTTCTCCTTTCATGTTTCTCAAGCTTTTCCACTTTCTCCCTTCTTTTCCGACCCTCCCCTGCTTTTGATCGATTCAATTTCCCCTTGCCAAAATGAAGAGCGATTTTAACCTAAAGCCCAAAACTCTGCCATTTCTCCATTGTTTTTTGGCGCTTCAAAAAGAAGATCAGCAATCTCAGCTTTCAAACTTGAAGGACATCTCGTCCAAAGGCTCAGCTTTCATTCCCTTTGGCAATTTTCGGGATCTTACTCTTCAAAGCAAATTAATGGAGCCTCTTTCTGACCGCACGCCAATATGGGATAATCACTCGAAAGATCCCAATTTCCTTGGTGTTATGCCTTCAATTGATCTTTCTACTGGCATTCCTGAGCCTTATGGTGTCCAGCGCCCTACTGTTGAAGTCCATTCTGATGCTGCTTGGGACAATATGCTTCAAAATGAACGGCCTCAACTAGGATCTAAACTTGCTACTGTGCACGGTATTCATTTAAACTCTCCTATGGTTTTTGAGAAAATGAAATGTCTTTCCAATTCTGCTGTCATTCTCAAAGTAAACAAAACAGGGATCAACATAGCTAACCTTTGGTCTCACTTGCTCTCTCTGCAAAAAGGCCTTACCATAAATGCTTTACCATCTTATAAAACTTCTAACTGATTTCTTGCTCATAGGGTACATGGAGCTATGCAGAGGTCATCAAAGGAGAAAATTTGATAGAGGAGGAGATAGGTTTGAAGTTCAGTTATATGGAGATGAGAGAATTCATGAACACCAGGTCAAGTTCCCTCCCCATAATCAATGGTCTGTCAGACAGATGATCAGAGACAATGAAATAAGCAAGGCAAGAGAAAAGATTTTAGACAATCTTCCTGATGTGCTATCAGACGATGAGGATTAAATATTCAGTTACAGTTGGAATGTAGTTAGTGTTGCAGTTCCTGTACTTGAAGCTTTAAGTGAAACAAAAATGTCGAAGGGTCCGATTTATATTGTGTGCGACTATGATGTATCTTTGTTATTAAGTTCTTGATGTTTGCTGCTGCATCATCAACAAACAGTTAATTTTTGAAGTCAAATTTTGGACTTCTATTGTACTGTTCTTTTTTCTTGAATAATACAAATATCCCTGCTCTGGTTTGGAAATATCAGATTGGATGTGTATTTGTATTATCACTGTTTTGATTTGGAAGGGCTCTAAGACAAAACTTCCTGATACAAAACATGAACACTTATATTACAAAACAGATTGGAACAAATCAGGATTGCATACATAAAGAAGGCAAATATATTTATAAAAAGCATCCTTTCTGCTCCTAGCAGAATTCGCATGCATAGGAAGGACCCATCACTTCATACATGTACCACTCTTGCTGGCGACTTCAGGTTTAGGGCAGATCCGGAAGGAAGTGAACCGTGAACCCTAGAAAAAAAACCAATGGTTATTGCTGGCGTATATCCCACAAGCCTAACCCAAATGAAAAGGCTTCACATATAAGCAATTAAAAAATTATTTCTAGTAAATGGGTTAATGTGGGGGCATGGGATGCCTTCTTGATGCACAGTTGTCTTGGACCTATGCACAAATTTAGGTTGGATTGGTTGTTCATGGACCCCTGGCACCCTGGAATCCATGAGCAGCCATTCCTTTTGCCAAATTTCCGTGAAACTATAGCTAATCTCATTGCTATCCTTTTGCCAAATTTCCGTGAAACTATAGCTAATCTCATTGCTATCCTTTTGCAAAATTTTCGTGAAACTATAGCTAATCTCATTGCTAGTTAATACTGTGAACTTTGCCAAATTTCCGTGAAACTATAGCTAATCTCATTGCTATCCTTTTGCAAAATTTTTAGGTGAAACTATAGCTAATCTCATTGCTAGTTAATCTTTGTGAACTTATTCACTACCTATCTGTTACATAAGCGTGAAAATCTAGCTCCATTTCTTTAGCCATAATTCCGTGATCATCACTTGAATATGGTCTACATAAGTTTCATATGGTCAAATTGTTTTACATCACATAAGTTTCTACATATGGTCACATAAGTTTCTACATCACTTGCATATGGTCACATCGTTTCTTTTAACTTCATAAGTGTGTTATGGGTTTAGGGTTAATTAGAACACATTAGAACTATTTATGATTCCATAGTTTTAAATGCCTATTACTAGTTAGAGTATCTTATGACCAAATGCACTAGTTTAAGGCATCTTCAAATGCATCCATAGTTTAAGTGCCACAATGTGCCTTATATTGAAATCATGACTTGTCTACATTGTTTCTTTTAACTATTGATGCTTCCATAGTTTTAGATTCGAATGTAAAGAATAAATTTATTTCGAACATTCTCTTGAACACTTAACTATTGATCATCACTTGAATATGGTCTACATAAGTTTCATATGGTCAAATTGTTTTACATCACATAAGTTTCTACAATCTACATCACATAAGTTTTAGATTCGAATGTAAAGAATAAATTTATGTAGAACATTCTCTTTACGAAAAAAATCTAGGTATGCTTGCATGGGCTCGGGTTCCGAGGCAAGGACATTGATGGCACCTTTACTGCCGTTTCTATATAATGCCATTTTTTCAAGTACGATTTTTTTAGTCTTCCACTCACTTCCGACATCCGGTTCCTTGTTCTTCCCATTCGGATCACTCGGTCCTCCAATTTCTTCCAGAGACATGGCGGGATCAAGTACCGGGCCGGAAGGCCGACGCTAATCCTCCCGGCTTCCTCCACTTCCAAAGCAATGGGGGCATGCAAATGACCTTTGTTGCTAAATTTTCATGCAGGGAAGTCAATCGAGTCATTGAGCAAGGAGCTAAAGTTTCTAAGAGAGTTCAGCAGTGGATTGACCATGTTTTGCCTCATGAGGAGCGCCTTTTGCAGATGACCATGCAATCTGATGGACTTTATCTTTATGTGGAGCTGCAGATGCCCCCTCCTGATCACTAGCCAATATAATGTCCAGACTTAGAGCTTGTTTTTTTTTTTTTTTTGGTTTAAGGTTTAGAGCTTGAGCTTGGTTTTTTTAAAGCATCCACCTGATGGTTTTCCTTCTATGTAGTACTGAAAACGAAACTTTGTGTAATTTCGAGCTTGCTTTTCCCGTAAAGACAACCACGATGGTTTTTCCTTAATATATGACGAAAACTTTGTGTAATTTCTTATGTCCGAAACCGCGTGTAATTTCTTTTGTCCAGATCTAGTAATGTGTTTACTTTGTGAATCGTCTTTTTCTGCAAGTCCTACTTAAAAATACTGTCAAAGGAAATACAAAAACCAAAGTAGTTACAAATGTTGCACTTCCAAACCAGAGCAACCAAACTGAAGCAAACAAACAAACACATCTAATTGAAATGGACACCACTATCTGTGTTCTCCTTTCAACATCTAGTCTAAATTTGATCTTCCTGTGTTCTCCTTTCATGTTTCTCAAGCTTTTCCACTTTCTCCCTTCTTTTCCGACCCTCCCCTGCTTTTGATCGATTCAATTTCCCCTTTGCTGCATCCACCTGTGCTTTATCATTGCCAAAATGAAGAGCGATTTTAACCTAAAGCCCAAAACTCTGCCATTTCTCCATTGTTTTTTGGCGCTTCAAAAAGAAGATCAGCAATCTCAGCTTTCAAACTTGAAGGAAATCTCGTCCAAAGGCTCGACTTTCATTTCCTTTGGCAATTTTCGGGATCTTACTCTTCAAAGCAAATTAATGGAGCCTCTTTTCGACCGCCGCGCCAATATGGGATAATCACTTTCGAAAGATCCCAATTTCCTTGGTGTTATGCCTTCAATTGATCTTTCTCTTGGCATTCCCGAGCCTTATGGTGTCCAAATACCCTCTTGTTGAAGTCCATTCTGATGCTGCTTGGGACAATATGCTTCAAAATGAACGGCCTCAACTAGGATCTAAACTTGCTACTGTGCACGGTATTCATTTAAACTCTCCTATGGTTTTTGAGAAAATGAAATGTCTTTCCAATTCTGCTGTCATTCTCAAAGTAAACAAAACAGGGATCAACATAGCTAACCTTTGGTCTCACTTGCTCTCTCTGCAAAAAGGCCTTACCATAAATGCTTTACCATCTTATAAAACTTCTAACTGATTTCTTGCTCATAGGGTACATGGAGCTATCTGAGAGGGTCATCAAAGGAGAAAATTTGATAGAGGAGCGAGATAGGTTTGAAGTTCGATTATATGGAGATGAGAGAATTCATGAACACCAGGTCAAGTTCCCTCCCCATAATCAATGGTCTGTCAGACAGATGATCAGAGACAATGAAATAAGCAAGGCAAGAGAAAGGATTTGGGCAAGTATATATACAAGAGAAGTTATGCAAATGATTTACATGTTTTGGTTCATAAACTCGAACCATCATGAATTCACTGAAAGACAGTTCAGCAAATATAGGCAGATGTTCTACACTCCGCGAGAATGTTAGCTGATGCTTATGGCACCCTTATACTTCTCATGGTTCAGCAGGATTTTTACAGATTAATAAGGGATAATCTATGGATGGCCGACTCCTATGTCATGGGAACTGCTGATTCATTCACTCAATCCTATAACCAACTGTTCAATACTGCCATAAACTCTGATGATCCAAAGATTCCTACCATTCCTGATGAGACATACATTGACAGTATTGCCTCCTTTGAGATGCAATAGTATCTGTTTGGTTTTTGCAGGTTTGTTAACAGAGACAGTTTTTTGCTATTTGGACATGTACAAAATTAACACCATTAAGTACATTCTCTCAAACCTTATAGTATTTTATAAACCTTAATATACAGTATACAAAAACTTGTACATGCATACCCCACAAACGAGGATCGCTATTTACGGTCCAGATCTTGGAATAAAGGGCAAATATGCCCATCCGACAGCTCTTGCTGCCCTACGTAACCCCCCGTGTGAATATGCACCCAAACCAAAGGGGGTTTAAGGGGGATTTTAATTAAAATGTGTTAAATGCAATGGTTTGTGTTAATAATATTAATGGTAGTTGTGTGTTGATTGTTATATTAAAAAAATTTTTGGGCCCTTCGGGCCCTAACTAACGCAAACATAAGTAAATGTTATGGGCCTAAATATTAATTACTAAATATCAAATGAGCAAATGCCAGAGAAAATATTATGGCAACCATGACAAATGCGAGGAAAAACATGTCTGAAGAAAATTGGAAGGTGTAGAATGTAAGAACAACCAATCCTATGAGCAAAGCAATAGAAATAAGGAATTGAAGTAGTATGATACAGATCCAGAAATATGTTGTTGCAAGTCTCTTCAACAATTTGGGATCATTAAAAGGAAATCTCACAAACACCAATCTTATGCCAGGATAGGCCATTGCAACTCCACAAGAAACCATTAATTTGGTAGTTAAGCCAAACAGTACAAAAAAGAGTAATTGGAATGTATTGGCCACAATATTCTCTGGAACTTTGATATAAAAGATCCTGAATGATGGAGTAAACCAAAACCCTTATGATGTAGCAATAAGTTCTAACTTGCTTGCCGGATATCTGCCAGTTGTTATTGGTGCTTCTTGACCTCTTCAATGCTTCTGCAGGACCTCACAGAAATAAGGGAACGGGATGGGAATCCCCACCACAATATTCACGAAAAGTAATTAGCCATATTAAGCAATACAACACAGATGAACCAAAGTTACCATTATGAATAGATTTGGCAAGAACAAATAACAGTGTGACAGAACATGGTTGGAGAATGATCAGACCAACATATTGAGTCATCCTGAAAGCCAAAACTACTGAAAACTACTGCATTGTGCTACAAGTTGTAATTAACCTTTTCATTTATTTTAGTTGGATATCCAAAGGAAAGAATGAAATGAAGCCGCAACTGGTGCTACCGCGTCATCAAGCGCTGCAACACATGGCAGAACTTTGCCTTCTAACAGCTCCAAACCGGCACCTCCACCCGGTGGAAATGTGACTCATCTTATCGACTAAACACCTTTCTTTCTCGACCGCCCAAGAATCAATCGCCACCACCAATGATAGTTGTAACCCCCTGGCCACTCAATTCAGCAAGCTTCTTTGCTATAGCCTATTGCAGTAACAAAAGTGCAATCTTAGGTCTGGCAATATTACAGCATTCAAAAATAGCATGGAGAGATTTTTAAAAAAGCGTAATCGATGCAAGTCTACACAAGGTCCCAACCGCAAACTTATCAAACTCGAAAACTCCCATAGGTCCATTCCAAATGATAGTCTTTGTTGTATCTAATGCCTCATTGAAGGTGTTAATGGAGTCTGGTCTGTAAGTCTACAATGCACTATGCAGTTAAATAGCAAATATGAAGCTTATTTTAATTTAATACAGACGATGCACCTACAGCTATGTTTATGGAAAAACCGTCTCTTGCGCTCATCGTTAGGCAACTTCAAACTTCCATAAGTATATTGGTTATTAGACTTGCCAATTGTGACATTAAAGTTAATGGCTCCACCGGAAGCAACTCCCTTATAGCTTTAATCAGATTAACAGTATCCCCGACAAGGCCAAATCCAAAGAATGCTAACAATTTGTCATCGGAATCAAACCAACCTCGAAGAAAAACAAAGACCTGTTTTAGATATGATCTAAGCCTAGAGAATATTGATTATCAAAAATTTTAAATCTAATACAAAGATCATGTAGTTTTTCTACATTACATAAAACCATAGATGAATCAACAAACTTACAAGCTCTTGGACGGTTTGCAAACCCGATAACCCCACCCGAAGTGCGAAGTTGTTCAAGTGTTGTCTCAAAGATCCCGAAGGAACCATCGATTGCGGCAAACTCGACTCCCACGCATCTACATCTATTTCTTTTGTGGCTGACATCAACAATGGCCGGATGGGATGCGGTCACATGCTCAATCTTCCTAGAAAGAAGCTCAAGACCTTTATGAGCGGGTAAATGGTTTCTAAATGCGGATCGTCTTTGTAAATGATAGGACTACGTGAGTTAGACACAAAGAAAGGCAATTTTACGGGAAACACAGGCCATGGGTTATATGATAGATACTTGCGCCTTGAACATCTTCTCGTGAGGTCTGGATCTAACAGCATCTCTATTGTGATAATCATATAACTAGTACTAGTACAACCATTGCAGGCTTATCAAGAATCATCTTAAGGAGAAACGCAGAGCACAGATTTCCCAAGGCATATCCTTTTTCCAAATCTGAAACCCTAATATTAACCACAAACCTAATATTAACCTAATATTTGAAACCTAAACACAACCACACGATTTTCCCCCTTCTTTAAAATCAATGGCTAATAAATGGATGCACTCTAGAAATACTGTTTAGTACGTCCACGTGAATACGTCCGTGAAATCATATGAAAACCATGCCAAAAAGCGTATAAAATCACAAAAAAAACCCCCTGTTATAATGCTACATATGGGATTACCTCTTTGGAAAAGACCTCAGTTCCTGGCTCTAATCCTCTTCTACTACAAACAGATTAACACAAAAGTATAGGACTCAAGGCTTCGACAAGACTTGGACAAGACCTTATTATATGACAGAAACTTTGTGTAATTTCTTTTGACCAGAAACTGTGTAATTTCTTTTCTCCAGATCTATTAATGTATTTACTATGTGAATCATCTTTTTCTGCAAGTCCTACTTGGACAAGACCTTAATATATGACAGAAACTTTGTGTAATTTCTTTTGACCAGAAACTGTGTAATTTCTTTTCTCCAGATCTATTAATGTATTTACTATGTGAATCATCTTTTTCTGCAAGTCCTACTTAATACTGTCAAAGGAAATACAAAAACCAAACTAGTTACAACTGATGCACTTCCAAACCAGAGCAGAGGCAATGTTGAATATCAAAAAGTACAAATGCAGTTCAAAAAGTACATCAATTTACATTATCAAGATGGCAACAACATGATCTTTGATCAATCACCAACCATAATCAAACTTCATTATCCAAAATGTTAAATGCAAATCTGGCATCAGGTACATCAAGAGTACTTAAACTTTTTCAGGATATCCATTGCTTGCTTAGATTCTTTATCCAACAGATTGGATAGTTTCTTCTCAAGCACGTAGTCTTTCACATTCTCAACTTCCAACAGCCCCGCATGCAAGGAAAGGTTTCAAATGCTCCAAGAGAAAATTACCTTCACGGCGAGATGGCTGATAACTGCTTTTGGGGTCACTACTGTGCCCGCAGTATTCTTGTAGCCGCGGTATAACATGTCATCAATCAAAACGTGTTTGTGTTCAGCCCATGTTCCCTTGTATCTAGAGTCGTGGTAGACCTTGTTGAGATCTTTCAGCAGAATAGGCTTTTTGCTCACTTTAAATGATGTGTTTGTGCACACATCTGAGTGCCAAGTAAATAGCAACTTGTCTCTAAGACTCCTTGGAAAGGTATGCTTCAGGATTAAATTTGCAGCCACACTCGTCAATGTTGTCCAGATAGCAACCCTGAAGTGCTCCACGCACCATTCCAAAAACTCCAATGCTCTTGGACGCAAAACCAATATCTTTGAGAGATTGAGATGCTTTGCCTCTGCATCATCTTGAAGGCTGCTGGGCAATAGTTTCCCTTTCTCAAACAGCTTGCACAAAACTCCTTCAAGCTCAAAAATTAAAAGCTTCATAGGCAGTTTAAGCCGCTTATTGATTCGCAACATAGAGGGACTGCTATGTATGTCACCGCCACATTTACTTTTCTTTATAGTAGCCACCTGCTCTCTTGTACTTCCTGTAGAATTTAAATGTTAAAAACACGTACTAAGTGGAAGTTAAGAGATGGAATTTCTAAGTTACCAGGTGAATATGATTCCTCTGATCTCAAGGATTGACTTATTTGTTTCGGGCTGCCTATACTCTGCTCCTTCAACGTACAATTCTTTTTCACAGGGTACTCAACATTCTTCTTCTCAAATTGACTGCTTAAGGCCTGGTTAGTCCCTCTTTTCTCCTTACATGGACTGTGATCAACTTTGCTTTTCATACTAGGTGATGATGCAGTATCACTTAGTTCTTGTCCATGATATGGCCTCTCCGGCATATGTTCTTTATCTGCAAACACTTTAAATATTGTAAGGACTAAGAATTCACTTATTGACCTTTCCATTTTTCTATAAGCTACCTGGTGGAAGTGACATTGTGGCCAAATCTTCTGTCTCTTCAAGATAAATGTCATTCTCAACTTCAAAACATGCTTCACTCTTAATATCAGCTAAAACTTCTTTAACCTTGGTGTTCGAATCAAAACCTGCAGTAACAATTTCATAACCTGCACCTACTGTCATAACCTGCATGTCATTTTAAACATGCATATAACCTCAACTCATACAGCAGTACATTACCTTCTTTGACATTATTTTTTCAAGTAATGACTAACGCCCGCTTTTTTGTTCTTCTTCAACAAATAAATCAGCACTCAAACGTCTTGGCAGCAGCTTGTTTTCCTTGGCAGAGGACATGGATGTTGGAGTAAAGGCAGCCATTGCAAATCCTCCATTCCTATCTGCTCCACATGCATAAACATTCCTCAATATAAGGTATGATCATTTCAAACTTATCATAAATGTACAACCAACCATCACAAGACTCTATCATTGTGTTCATTTGCACTCTTTTTCGTCCGTTCAGACCAAGTAGAGATATCCATGTCATTGATATCTTGTGCTCACAATGGATCTCGCAGCATTCTTCCGATACACTACACACAGAGACATACATGGTTAAATAGTTAAAAGAAAATGAGGCAAAAGAGTGATAATGTTCAACTACACGAAATGCACAAGACAACAAGGGAGATGATACGCATGCATGCATTCTCGCAACAATGGTAGGTAGAAGCATGCCATCTGCTTTCAATGATCTCGTGACAAAATGGGCACGCTTAGTTCAATTCAATACTATCCTTCATTATTACTCATAACTATTGCTCCCTCGTGGCGTGAGGAGGATCCAAATCAAATGATGACTCATAGTTTGTCTAGCAAGTAACATTCTTTTAAGACAAGATTTCAACTTTTTCAGCTCATCCAATGTGCCATCCCTAGAAATTTATGAAAGTAACAGGTCGTTACTTGCATCCTTTATGACAGGTGTAATCTCAGCAAGTTCTTTTTTCTGTAGGTCAATGACAGCCTCAATGCCAACCCTTGCTATAGTGGGTAAGGTTGCAATTAATGCTTCATATCTGCCAATATCACCCTCCAAGTGTGCTTGTTTACTGCCAAGGCCTTTGATTTTGTCAGTTAAGTCATTGCACTGCCATTCATTGATCGGCTTTCCAATGCCAATCTGCTAATCTTATCTTCTATCCCTGAAATCCATTCTTTCAACCACTGTGACATTCTTTGTAACATGCATCTGATTAGACAAAATTGTATATAGAAACTGCAACAACAAATGAGCATTGTTTGAGTTGAAACTGCAACTAATAGCTAACTGAAACTAAAAACAAACTGAAACTACCACCAACTACAACTACTACCAACAAAAACATTCGAACTGTAACTACATCTGCAACTGACATTCCAGCTATAACTCCAACAGTAGTTGCAACTCGAACTGCAGCTGACACTACACCTGCAACTGACATTCCAACTGTAACTCAAAGTAGTTTCAACTCGAATCGCAAGAATCGCCAAAGTTGCAAATTGAACACCAAACTAGAACTCCACCGGTTCTAATCGCCATCGCAACTATTATGCGCATAAAACAACTTCTAACACTAACTAAAAATAAGACTGCACTAACTAAAACTAACACCGCCACTCAAATGTCAAATGTAACTAACATGAACACGAGCTCGGAAATAAACAACGTAAATTTAAACGTATGCAAACGACCTGCATTACACAAACTATGAACTATGGCAAACTGCCAACTTATCTATACACTCATCAAACAAGAAAGATACATCTAAATTACCTTGTGGATTGTTGCTGGAAGTTGCTCTCTGCTTAGTGTTAGATGTTACATAGGAGCTGGGTGCTCTTGGAGACGATATGACTTTAGGTACGTCATTCTCCTCCTCTTCATCAATTGTAAGGACATCTTCAGCACTATGACTCATTCTTTTAGTTCTTGAGGCTGAAGATGCATGCTCATAAAAAGCTAAGCCAATCTACCGTCTGCGCCCATTGCAATGTAACACAAAAGCCATCGCTAAAGCACCTGGAACCTGCCCGCCTAAAACTTTATCTCTGTTGAATATTTTCTTGTATAGATCCATGAACTCCTTCTTTCTTTTCTCTTGTAGAAGCTTGTATCTGTAACAAGCTCTACCCTTCACTTTCTCACCCCACATCTTCCGCATCTCAATGTCATCGACCTTCTCCTCAGATTTATACAAATCCTTATAGGTGATCCCTCTCTCTTTGTCGGTCACGTTCTGCTTATCTTCTTCCATGAACCTGAAAATAAAAAATGAAAAACACAATTACAAACCACAAACTGACTATAATAATAAAGCAGAAAGACTTCTTTGGGAAAATGAGTGTTCTAAACTCTTTTATGTCGCATCATTACTGTTTCTTTGATATGTAGCAAGTCATTGACTAATAGCATCGATCCGAGCCATCGGATCGCCATTCTGGGAAAGGACGAGCTGCTATATAAGGCTATTTCCTCTTTCGCACCGGTTATCGGCGTCTTCTCACAGCAGTTCTTCTTCTATTCTCGTCGGCGCTTCCTCTTCTCTCTCAGCAGTACCTTATTCTCTTTGAACCCACCCTCCCCCCCTTCTTTGTTATTGTATTTTTATCGCGTGGCACGCGCGTAATCAGCCCCTCCACTCTGGGAGGTTTGGTTTGTCTTGTTGTTTTGTTGGTGATGTGCAGGTACAGGTTAGCGAGCGGCATCTGTTTCGACTTTTCCATTCGTGGGTTTTGGGGAGCGATTTTTATGCCTTACGTTTGTCCAAGCCCCTTGCCGAAGGCTTATCACTAGGGTTTTTCCTCGAAAACCCGAAAGGGCGGGGTTTTTTAATCCCGGTAATAAGCTTTCGGCAGGTACACTAGCCCAGTCTCTATTAGCATTGTATTTTGTTGGGGTCCAAATGATATAATTGGATTTTCCCTTTATTTTTTATGGGTAGTTCGCATGTGTGCGGCTACCCACTATCCACCATTGTAGAAAATCTGCTGAGATGAATGAGAAGCATTTCGGCCGGTTTTGTGTCTCTTGCGAGTCCTTTCCCAGAATATTAGGGCCACAGCCAAAAATGATACAAATGCAAGCTTTGCAGACTTACAAATGTGCAAAACTTCCTGCAAATGTGCACTTACCTGTTAGCTTCAATAAAAAGCAAAGCCTGCTAAAGCAAATAACAAGAAACACACAGCCATTTACATATACATGCGTTGAGACTTTAATAATGCTGTAATCAACAATGCTTTCTTTAATAAGAATTCTGTAACAAAACAAATGTATTCTAAATGGCAGCCACTTCTTTCATATTGCTCAACCTTTGAAAAGTTTCAATATGAAATTCTTGGCCACAGTTAGATGGCTTTGCTGCTCATATCTAAAATTTATCTTATCTGGGAACCAAAAAATTCTCTCAGGTCTTCACAAATCCGACTCCAAAGAGTGGATTTAAAAGGTTCCACCAAAGCTAGAATAAAGGGGTGAAGCAAATCGAATGCCAAGGCTAAAGAAAAAATTGTAATAGTCTATGTGCATAACCAATCTTACTCAATAACTTCGAATCTTCAAATGGTAGCTTCTCTGTCACCCTGTCAATACATGCAGTGCAAATTCGACCTTGAAAAATTCAAAATCCTGTTGTAACTGTTTAATTGATGCCACAATTGCAAGCCCCCAAATCGTGTTCTTGATGGAGGCGTCTGTGTGTGAACATCTGGTTCTGGAGATGCGGTAAAGGCTAAGCTCTTGGGTGCTTCAAACGAGTTCCCCCCAAATTTCCGTCATTCTCGCCATTCGAGTTGGTCGAAGTTCTTGGAGCTATTTTTGGACTAAAATTCCCACTATTTTGGATCTATTATTTGATGTTGCAAAACTAACATATTGAGCCACTATACCATGCTTTAACCCTGTGGAGTCAGATACGTGGCCTAAAGTGGTGCCACCTCTTCAAATGCATTAACTTCAATGCTTTAAATTGTATTAAATTGCATTGACTGTTTAGCCGACGGTCCAGATCGAACCCCTAAATCCAATGGCCTAGATCAAAAGCCCCAAATAAGGGGGTTGCTTGGGGATGATGACTTGGCTTCTTCTCGGCTGTCAGATCTCAGAATCTGGACCATTTAGACGGCGACACCTCGGGTTACATAAGGGGGCAGCTTAAGGGGGCAGCTTATATAATCGTATATATCAAAAGAGTTCCCTTTCCAGAACAATTTTCTCAAGGTCTCTGTCAATTTCCCTCATCCGATCAAGTTGCGGGTATAGTGTTTGTATCTCTTCGACCATTTTTCCGGAAGCTATTTCTTGCAAGACACTGACAAAACGAAGTAGGAAGTCATCTTTGCTAAACATATCAGGATGATAGGATGGCAGATTTAATGACTGTGACTGATTGAAGCAGCACTTTAGGGCGTCATCATCAACCATGATCATGCCTTCCTTTTCCTCAACACCTGGGGCATTCATCATAGTGCGCAAGCATTTCACAAATATCTTTTTACCTGTCGGATCTTTAGGGTTTGTGAATGAAGCATATTTGCTTTGATCCCAAATGGACGCCCAATCTCTATTTAGCTCAGGCACTACTCTCAAAACTTCCTGTATATTTCTATGTTCCATAGATGACCAAATTGCACAACGAAACAGACTGAAGGCCTAGTCCAACATCTCCTTTAGATAGGGGCGCGGGTAAATATATTTGGTACGCGTTTCAAATGGTTTTTGCGCATACCATGACTTATCAAACGTTGCTTTAGGTAACGTTCTACATAGCACACCATTCAAATCAAAGACTAGTACTTTTGGAGAAGCCGAATTAGGTCTAACAACAACGTATGAGATGAAAGAAATGGAACAAGAAAATGCGCCAGGCGCGATTTATTTAAAGACGCATGCCAACAAATTCTAAAAATATGAAACCAAAAGAAACTCTAAATCGCGCCAGGCGCGATTTCTATATGCTTGTCATTAGTAAAATGCATGGATATCATAAGAAAACGAGCATTGTCACAATACCTTTCTTCTTCATCAATCCCCGTGGTGTCTTCTTCCGTTGCTTCGTTATTCTGAGTTGTCTCCGGTCTGCTAGAAGCATCAACCACATTAGTTGAGATCTGTATAGTTTGAACTATGCTTGATAGTTCATTACTCTTTACGCTAACTTGGCTAGAGCTTTCAGATTTCGACTCTCGATCCCTATCATTATCTTCATCCTTGTTAATTTCATCCTGTTCTTTATCTTCACCTACAAGGATGTTCACAGGCATGTCGACAGGAACCGGAACCACTGTCTGCTCTTCGGTGATATCCTTGTTGATGCTAGCCAGGTGCTGTCTCATAGCCTCCCATTCTTTAGCCAAATCTAAGGTAGAAGCTTTGCTTTTTGCACTGCCGATTGGACCCCTAGGTGCTTCCTCTAGTACTTTCTCAAAAAAGAGCTCTAAGAAATGCTTGGCTCGATCATCGGAGATGACGCTCCGGTATTTCCGTGCTAACTTCAAAGCTTCCCTACCGATGTAACCTCCGAGTTGTCCCCAATGGGCAAAATGCTTCAATGAGATAATGAGAAAGGGCCATAGAGAACCCGTTCTTGTTTAGCTTCCCCTTATGTGACGTTAGGAGCTCATACTTAATGTGCTCAACTAGAACGGGGTCCACCTGGTTTTCTCCCTCTTTTCCCTCTTCAGATTCTAACCGTTCCACGTCAGCGATACCCTTCCCCTTATCCTCAGTAGTTTGCTCAAGATAGAAGACGTTTCGCAGGAGGGGTTCATCTAGTGATAGCACTGCCATGCAAATTTTTCTCCATCTGGTTTTCCCTTAAGCCTTTCATATTCCTTATCATCCATCATGGCTATCATAATGATAAGCACGTGAGAAATTTTACTTGCTGTGTTAAATTCATTGTCCCTGTTTTCATCTATGAGGATTGCCTGCCGTATCACTTTAACGTATTCTAAGTCTTTTGCAGCAGATAAGGCATATGCGTAGGACATGTCGGAGGGGCATATCGTGACTATTGTGTAATGCATTTCTGTCGTGTAACCACGGCATGTATTGTAGAACGTATTATAGTCATCAAGCGACCATCTGGTGCCTCGGCTATCAAGCACGAATAGTGTGATATCGTGGGGACCTTTACCCACATCTGGCATTGCACATTTGAAACCAGTGGACACTTGATAAAAGAATGTGGATTCTTCATCCGGGGTCTGCTTCACCAATGCGACTTTTCTTTTCAAGTCGAATGCCACTTTTGTGTGAATCCCTTTCAGGTTTGCAACGTTCTTCAACTTCTGCTGTTTGACAAAATCTTTGGACCAGAATACATACTTCTTCAGATCGTCGTTGGAGACGACGTATTTTTGAATGAGTCCTAGCTCCGACAATGACCACTCCCCTGTAAGCCTTTGTAATTCCTCTCCAACTGCCTTCTTGAGCACTCTAATATTTTTCAGTTGGTCGCAGGCGTCTTCAAATGATTCCCTGTCCTTTGTTGCTGAGCTTTTGTTGTAATATGGGGTTTTGCTCCTGATTCTTGATTCTAGAGCTGCACAAGACCTTGAAAAATATTGGCAAAAAAGTCAGGAGGATTTTGATAATAGCAAGCTTATCAAATAAGCAACCCTGACCAGGTCAATTTTTGGTCAATATCCCTGGCAGAGAGCTAGAATTTTCAACTCGATACAGGTGGCTCTTTTTTGAGATCTGATGCTTCTAACACTCTCTAAAATGTTTGCACACAATGTTCCTGAAAGCCCTTTGCAGAAAGATGTGTCTCAGTTTCATTTTGTACAACTCCTCTTTAATTAGGTCTAACAAGGATGCATTAATTCTTCTGAGCTTTTGTACCACATGTTTCATACCTTCCTTAATTTTTATTTCAAACACAGATCCATCTGTCAACACCAACCAACTCATCATAATCCCAAGCAAAAACATCCTTCCAAAAAATAGTAATAAAGGTGTTATCTTCCTCTTTGAACGAATCTCCAACATATAGAACCCTATTTAGACCTTTTTTATTCAATTTAACTTCCTTTACCTATTTTTCCTCACTAGCATTGATTACCAGAATAGGATAGAGTTGTTGCAGCTCTTTTTTTTCCAGTTCTTCCTTTTGAATTGCTCCCTCAGCTTAGTGCTCGAGAAGAACACTTTTGCAAAGTGCATCAGCTTCACCATTCTGTTCCCTTGGCACATGACAAAACCTCCAAGTCTTGAAGTTCCTTAACTCTCCCATAGCTTGATCTCTAAGTGAGACCATTTCTTCATTTTTAGCCTGATATTATCCCAATATTTGCCTGCAAACAACAAGTTGAAAATCTCCAAAGATAACAATTCATTGATATTCAAATTCTTAGCCTCTTGGAGACCTACTATTAGAGCCTTATATTCTGCCATATTTGAGGTTGTATTAGGAAAAATTCTACCTACTTTTGCAAGTAATCTATTGGAGGAATCTTTGAGAATAGCAGTATATGAGGCAACACTCAGGGTAAAAGCATGTTAGGGTGTACCACTTTTGGAACCTGCAAAAGTACATACACTAGGTACTTCAGAACTGGGTACTTTCTCATTTTTATTTTCATTAAAACTAGTACAAAGGTCCAAAAAAAAAGTCAAGGACGCATTAATATTCAAAGTAAGATAAAGATAATGCTACCGGAGACCAAAATATATATAAAAGTTCTAAAATGTAACTTTTATTTAGATATTACACGGGTACCTAGTACCCAGTCCTGGGTACCTTTTTAGGTACTTTTTTGGTCACTAAATAATACTTTTTAAGGGACACCCTAACATGCTTTTACCCTCAGTCTTTTAGAAACACCACCATCAAACCATAAGTAAGCAAAATTTTCTTGTTTTGGCAATGCTAGAAATTTAAGGCCTCAAATTCACCCACTTTGTTGTATAATGTTACCTTTTTCTTACCATTGGAAATAGTGCATTCCCCTTTTGACCAAACAGGCCTGGCATCAACTGTAGAAAGCCATTTCCTTCCCAAAAGCAAATCATAAATGTCTGACTTCTCTTCTATCCCTTCAAAAGCAACCACAACAAAGTTAGCTGAACAATTATACCTTCAACATCAATAGGCACATTGCTGACTATTCCTACAGGGCTAATCTTTGCGTTTGAGAAAGATTTTAAAACCATTGGAGCTTTCTTATCTATCTCAAGGCCACACAATCTCATGACATGATGAGGCATAACATTTAGAGGTGATCCCCCATCCAATAGGACCTTGGTCAAGATTTTCTTGCCCATTCTGGCAACACAAGTGAAAGCCCCTGGGTCATAATCCTCCTGAGTAAGCATGTGTTCCTCAATATGAATAGTTAGAGCAAACTCATCTTCTTTGGTCAAATTGAGCACCTTTTTCCTGTAGGATGGAGCTATTTTGAGCAGAGTTAGCAAGTCAACACTGATTTTAGAATTTTTAAGCATATACTCAAAATCCTCACTATCTTTATCTTTTTTCAAATATTTCTAAACAGGGGGAGGAGGTACAACCATATTTTGATCAACTTCCTTGTGTTTTATAGCATTGACTTCCTCATTAGCTCGTGTTGGCTCCTTTTCCTTTGCATTGTTCATTCCTCTAGTATGCACAACCATAATCTCCTCCTGTTCTTCAATTTCCTGCACAAATCTGATGGAAGCATTTTGTTCATTAGGCTTAGATTTTTCTTGCCCAGAAAAATATTCTTTTACACTACACCTATCTTCATAATGTCCCACAACTTTGCAAAAGGCACGTACAGGGCATTCCTTACCAAAATGCCCCCTTTTACCACATTTTGTACAAGGGCTATACCCGTAGTAATCAGAGGAATGAGAATTTCTTGAACAATGAGCACAGGGTGGATAAATCTTCTTTTCAAATTTGGAGTTCTTCATCTCTTGAAGTTGCTTGGTCACCTCGACTAAGGCCTCTGACACTTTGGTAATCTCAGCTTTCACATCTGCTACAGGACCCTCAGCATCCTCCATCTTTGTTTTTTTCTTCTCCTTTTTAATAGCATAAACTGGTACAGGTCCTGGTCCCATGTATTCCTGTTCATAATCTGGAAAAAAAGGATCATGAGGCGAGTGCATATCATCTAGTAAGTAAGAAATCATATCTGCAATTTCAGTAGCTTTAGTAAAAGCCTTATGTATTGTGTCAAAGCCTTCTTGTTTTTGGATCTTGAGCATCTTCGTGTGTATTCTTGGTCTACTGCTTAAACCTCTGATAAAAGATGCCACAAGATGCAAAGTATGGTTAGGAACTTGATTAATCTGACATTTGACAAGATAAAGATTAAACCTTTCCACATATTGGTGAACACTCTCACCATGCTTTATATGAAAGGTTTGCAGTTCATCAAATCCTGAGGATCCAAAAGCTTACCAAACCTTGCCAAGAATTTCTTGACCAATTCATCCCAAGAGTTAGCTCCTAAACTCATAATATACTCAAGCCAAGCTCTAACCTCATCATTCTTGAAACATTTTTCAAACTCAGAGAATTTGCAACCTTTCTTGTGTCCATATTCTTGGTAATACTCCTCAAAAGTCTTTAGAAAATTGTTAGCATTCATGCTTGGATCAAAGTAGGAACAAGAATTGGCATATTCAACTCAAAGTAATGACAAGGCATACCTGAGTTTGCTTGTATAGTCACAATAGGTGCTGCAGCAGATGTGACGTTCCAACATAATATACGCCCCGAATACGTATATTATATTGCCACGTCACCCGTACATGTCAGGGATGACATGTACTTGCGAGACGTATAGGGTTGCACCTAGGGGGCAATAGGGGGCAACATTGAATGTTGTGCATGTTAAATAAACATACACAATTAATAACCCCATGGACCCCATTGCCAAATGGCTAAATCCCATTTGGCCAATATCTAACCTAACCCTAAGGGTTTCTATAAAAGGGCTTTCCCCTTAAACCCTAAACCTTTCTTCTCTTTGCATTTTAGGGTTTTTCCTAGAGCTCCTTTCCTCTCTCGAGTTCAGGGTTCTCTTGAGCCATTTCGGCCAAGTATGGACTTCAATCCGCATTCTTTGAGCTCGAAAGCCGGTTTTGCACAACGTTATCGATTAGCGACCACCTTCAAAGAAGATCGGGGAGCATGGACGCCTTCCGAGGGGTCGAGGGAGGCGGGTCAAGGAGCAGGTATCTAGTTGTTCTCATTGTGCAAAGCCGCCTTTGGGCAAGGCAATAGGCTGGTTTAGTATGTTAAATCAACTCTAGAGGCCTTATAGATCCCGAGATCATAAGCCCTAACTAAGGAACCTAACTCTGTTGTTTAGGTAGATAGATTAGATGATATTCTCTATTTCAGATCTGTGATGTTGTATGTATTTCACTCTGTGATCTCCATGTATTGGGAAGGGGGTAGAGACCTAAAGGCGTGTAGCGTATGATCCTAGGTAGCACCACTAGTTCCCAATTATATGCGCCCGTGCCCGCAATGCGAGCCCACCTGGCCGGGTGGGTGAAGGGGCTAGGCGGTTGATAAGGAGGAACTTGTCTAATCACGGACCCCCCCTCCGGGTAGTAAGGCCTATCGGGGGTCTCTGCGGGCTAGGCTTAATGGCTTGTCCTTTGCGTGTGGGCAAGGCATGAGCTCGACACTAAAGTGGGGTGGTGGATATGACCTTCCGGTGAGTTCAAGTCGAATACGGGCAAAGGCCCTCTAGCCGCTGTGATGAGCATGGATGCCTCTGGAGGAGAGGCAACTCTCCTCTGCCTCATCATCGGGCTGGGGAGATGCAACCCGGTAGTAGTAGCCCCTCGGCTATTCACCCGGCGTTAGCTACGGTCAAGTCCCAACACTTTTCACCTACTCGCAAAGTGTGCACCTGGAGGGGCGGATGGAGTGGACTACCCTAAGCCATGTTCTATGCCAGCCAAATCCATTGCCATGAATTACATGCGCAATGAACTCGGAGACCCTAGCCGTCGGTCATCCCCTTGAGTCCGGAGCCTCGGGTAGGATCTCCCCTTGTTATTGTTGCTATGAAGGTATTGTTATCTCCGTGATATTGCTATCTCTATGGTGATTGTATTTGTTTCTTGTTAGTTGTGCTCACGTTTGTTTATTCACGCTTCCAGATAGGTCGACCCGATGGAAGGCGGGTGAATGACACATCCATTCTTCCCTTTGTTTGGCTCATCCCGATGGGAGTGGAGTCGGTGGATGGCCCCCAATCGGTGTAGCTGCCGGGGGAATGCTCCTCCTTCCGAATCACGATGTGGGCATCGTATAAGGAGTAGGGGCGTCCACAGTGGTATCGAGCATGATCTTGGTAGACCAGGATCGAGCACCGACCATTTTCCTTAGGACTAACAAAGAGACTTCCGTCTTGGGAACAACCTCCCAAGCAAGAACCTCGAAAATTGGGAAAGTTTTTTCCCAATTGTAGTCGCGACAATAGGTTAATGCTAAGAGTAGTGATAAGTTTTAGCAAAAACCAACCTAAAATGGCCAAAAGAGGTGATCCCTCACGCAGTGCGCCCAGCACCAATTTGGTTTGCAAACCCATTCGACCACTGGCGCCTTTGTGTGAGTGGTGGACCCATGTTGACCTAGTTAGATGTATAATTTAGCTAAACTAATGGTGCGATTCAGCTTATCTCCTTGATTCTAGCTAGTTTTGCATATTATAACACTAAGAAACCCCTTGTAAATTGAAAATTGGACCCCAAAAGGGTGACCCCTCACGAGTGCGCCTGCACCAATTTGGTTTGCAAACCAATTCGACCACGGCGCACTTTGTGTGAGTGGTCAAAACTTTGAACCTTCGTAACTTGAGTTATACAGCTCCAAATCGCCTGAAATTTGTTGCGTTAGGACCATTAAAGAGTCTAGAATCCATTTATGACCTCAAATTAGGCTAAAAATATTATAATCCTCCTCAAAATGATAAAAATAGGTCAAACCCTAAATTTTGTCTCCCAAACTACAGTTTATTTAGAAATAGAAGCAATAGCTTTTAAGGTACAAGGCTAGAGCCACAGAAGGGCAAGGAGCACGACTTTTGAAGACATTGAAGACCCAGGTGACCCTAGAGAGAGAGCACTATGGCAAATACCTCTACAAATGAAGCGAGCAGTACAGGGCACAACCGACCTATCAACAATCTTCATCGAATGGAAGACATACGTTAATCATCTGCATGAAGAACCTTCTCGACTATCAAGAACTCGGGTGCAACATCCACGAGCTCTCAGCAGAAAGAAGATTGCTAGTTTATTGTAAATATAAATTTATGTTTTGATCATGTTAATGTGTTAAATCAGGTGTAAGTAGAATGTGTTACTAAGTTCTGCAGTTGGAATTAACAAAGTTGGAGCAAAACTCAGTGTTTTTGGCCCCACCCCTCACAGAGTGCGCCCAGGCCACTTAGGATTATATTCCTAACGCCTCACAGCGCCTTGTGTGAGTGGTCGGCTTACCGATCTATGCCAAAACTTGTCCAAATGCAAAAAGTAAGCACACCATTTATCTTCGACTCACCCATAATTAGTAGGATTTGAACCCTAGTTTGTAGAAATTGCCCAACCCTAACTCACATGGAGCCCCACCCTCATGAGTGCGCCCGCACCAATTCGGTTTGCAAACCGATTCGACCACTGGCGCCTTTGTGTGGAGTGGTCGACAAATCGGGCCAAAACTTATCCATATGAAGCAAGTAAGGGCTCAATCCGACCTATCTCGACGAGATATGCAGGATTTCACCCTTAGTTTGCATGTTTGGCATCATCCTCGACCCAAACAGGGCCCCACCCCTCACAAAGTGCGCCCATGCCACTTAGGATCATATTCCTAACTGCCTCTCGCGCACTGTGTGAGTGGTCACACCAAAATTGCCCCAATTTGTCCACACTTTCCCCAAATTAGATAGAATTTGTTGCAATAGGATCCTTAGAATGTACTCTTTAGCTTGATTAGCTTGTCTTGTGCTTAGCAATACCTTAGAATCCTAGATTTTCCTTTATCCAAATTTTTTTTTCTTTCTAAAATTAGGGTTTTTGCCTATAAGTAGACCACAACCCTCATTTGCATCCTACACCTTTGCTCCTCGCTCCAAGCCGATTTTTCAGCTCCCAGAGGCGCTCCTTCATCTGTTTGATATCCCCAGCAGCTCTAGCATCATGGCAACCATCAATGCTATTCCCTATTTTACCAGGACATCATGGCTGAGTTCCATGCAAAGATAGGTCCTTCTCTAGTAGAACTTCCCCCTTGCATAGGATACTTTAGGACAGCCTTAAGATAGACAAATACCTAGAAAATACGGCCAGCCGCTTGCCCAATTATATGTCTGTAGCTGTAGCAATTTTTCTATTCCATAGAGCCCAAACCCAGATAGGAGAGCCATCTGCCCAACCCCTAGAGCTCGAGCCTATGGCCATGGCAGCAGGTGAAGAAGAGCAGATGCTTCTCGAAAGTGCGAGGAGGCAAAGCGGGGAGGAAGATGAAGGGCGTGGGTCGGCGAGAGAGGACATTGTTAGTCCCACCCCTCCCCGATACAGGACTATTCATGCATCTGACAGACCAGGTCAAGCTCAAGGATCCTCGGCCAACCACGGGTCAGACATCCAAGGCTCATGAAAGACCAAGCGGCGGAACCACGCAAATAAAACCTTTGGCTGTCATCACAAGAGCGCCGCTCGGACAAGTGACGGCCCGTCACGCGCCCGTGTCGGCGTCGGCGTGATTCTAGGCACTTCAAGAGGCACCGCCAACATTCCTGCAAATCAGGCCTCCTTCCGAGAGTCGACGCACCCAGATCGGTCCCGAGTGTCTATATTGGGCCCAAGGCCATTGTACTATATATATGAGTAGAGTTAGCACATAAGTTTTAGATGAGTTTTGAGTCTTGTCTCCTTTCGGTTTTCTCTCTATTAGCGAGCTCATGTATTTTCATCATTGATATCAAGGAAGCTTATCATCTTTCTCTCCTTTGTTACGTTTTCTTCTTTTTCTTCTCTTTCGAGCCAAATCCCGCGTGACATAGTCCCCCTGGACTCTCTGTTAGATCCACGGGTCCTCCCACGGAGGGTTTGTCTTCGGGGAGTTCCCCCGAACCCGGACCCCAAACACTGCCGCCGCTGCGGGTCTGATTTTATCCTACTTTCTTACATTAGCCATATGCGTCCGTAATTTCCGCGCCCGGAAGAACTCCTTTCTCGAGCGGCCTCTCGCTTGGGCGCCATCGGCGTCGGGAAACTGTTCGCGACATGTATGGATCTGCTTATGACATAGAGGAGGCCATCTTGGTCTAGGGCTCGGTCGCGCCACCCACCCCTCGTGTCGGTCTCGTCCCAGTTCCCGCCCCAAGCGTGCAAACATTGCTCACAACCTCAGTCCCCTCATCACTATCGGGGAGCCTTTTCGGGCTCAACCTTCTCAACCAGACTTTCACACCCCCCGAACATGCCTACATCCATCATTCTTGGGCCATACGCCTCTTCCTTCGCGAACCATCATCTCCCGGGGGTGGCACGGCTATCCACATGTCTCCTTTATGCCTACCCGGGAATATCCTTTCCCTCGTTTCCAAGCGCACTTCCTGTCTACAACCTTCACGGATCTCAAAACCAATGCTCCGGCTACTTTTTCTCAACCGCAGTCACCCCTTCATCGGGGTCCCTCGGGCACAATACCACATCCACCTCAACCTCAATATCCTCACTATCTTTGTTCTGTCCAGCCCGGCAAAGACTTTCACATCTACCTTTCGGACTCAAATCGACTTATCCCACCTTTGGCAACACGAAAGGCAAACCGTTAGACCAAAGTGCTCGGGGCCCACATGGAAGAATTTGAGGCTCTAGCTGTCCTAAATGGTCACGCCAACCTCAACTGAAATTCCACATCTTTTCCACCACCTTTGCGTGGCTCTCCTCATCAATGGCTCATGTCCAACAAAGCCATTGGAAACAAGACTGGTCCGAAATGCGCCTTTTTTTTTACGTCTCATTACGGGACCATGGATGATGATCAACTTCATCTCAAGCAACTCAATGAACTTCAACAAGAGCCCGCAGTGCCGGGATTTTCGCGGATCGACTTCACATTCTCTAAGTAAGCTCAAGGAGTACCCTACCGCAGCCGGATTTTGGTCTGGTTTCTCCAAGGACTTCCTCACGCTATTCGACTCATGATGAATACTGGTCCAAAAACTTTGGAGCGGGCTATCGACCTTGTCAATCACTCCGTCAATGTTTCCTCCCCCCGGCGGCTCTTCAAGAGCTCCCGTTCATTCCACCTGTCATGGTTCCACAAGCGGTACATTCAGCCTCAACACGCTAATCCACCGGTAGCGATCAAATCTGGTGCCATATTTGCAAATACCAAGGCCATTTGGCCAATGAGTGCAACTCCACCAATGGCCGCCTCATTGCAAGCGATGCAACATGTGCAATCATGCCGCGGAAGAGTGCACTCGCACTCATCCCACACCGTTCCGCAACAAAATGGTTTATCAAGTGCAAACCACCCCTCGGCAACAATCGCACTATCGCCACCACCTCTTCAAAATTTCCACGCAACTCTATCGACAATCAGGGACCAACCACGGGGATCCAACCAACGTCCTCCTTTTGATCCTTCTAAAGCTCGGTGTTATCACTTTGTCAAAGAATGGGGTCATACCACCACGCGGTGTCCTCAACTTCCACAAGTTCAGTACGGCTTCACGGCACAAATCGGACCACATCGGTCCGCCTCACGGCTTACCAACTCGGGCTTGCTAATGGCAAACAAGGCCCAGCGACCAGTTCTTAAGAAGCCACCAAGAGCCCTCGGCAATCACGCTATCAACCAGCTCCAAAGAATCAACCTCAATTTGGATCAACAAGCCCAAGAGGAAATCTTTTCGGGCACTTAATCCTCCAAATCCGGTAGTCAAATTGGGTTGGTTTAGTTTCCGCGCCGGACCAAGGCATCACGTCCCTTGACTATTATTCGAAAGGCACGCGAACCCGCCTTTTGCGGTTGACACCATTCCTCATGGGGGACGAAAAAAGGTTCACTTTGCACCGACTTGGAAAAGCTCATGCCACATGTCATGCCCAAAGTTCGCCAAAGCATTTTGAATCTCATGCAAGCTGGCGAAGGCGCACATTGGCAAATGTTCATGCCACCACTAGAGCTCAACAAAGACAAGTTACCCCTTCAACATCTCAACCTCCACGCCTCTCGGACATATCCCAATATTGCGGTGAGGTTGACTTACTCAAAAGTTCTTTGCTTCCCCTTGCCACGCACTCCCGCACCGGTGGAACCAGGCAGATCCTTTTTTCTCATGTACCTCTCGAACTCCAAGAGGAGCTCGCCAAGATCAAAATTCCTTTAAGCTTGGCAACTATTTTAAAAACTACGTCACGCTCTCAAGGACCAGGTTACCACTCCCAAACCCCATTTTAGTTGGGGCTGTATACCTCTACACCCACGGTCCATGCTACGGTGGGAAATCAACAAGTCAACCATGTTCAAATCGATGGAGGTAGCGCGGTCAATCTCATCAATGTTATAAACTCCGCAAACAAATGGGCATCACACAACTCTTTTCGTGCCCCATATGACATCAAATTGGCTAATGGCCATATCCGCGAGACCTCAAGGCGTCACACCTATTCTTCACATCAACATTGGTGATCTCCGCTTCCCATGGAATTTGGAGTTTGGAAAGTCTGGCGAAGATCCGGTGACTATGAAATGCTTGGTAGGCGGACCTTTTCTCCGCCAGGCAAAGAGTATCCATTCTTGGGCCCACGGACCGCTTAGTCATCACCGATGGTCATCTCAATGCCACCATGGACTTGCAAACAGGCGGGATCATTTTACGTTGACAATGCGTAACCCTCTCTCTCGGACACCGATTACGAAGAAGCTCGAATATTTATCAAGTTCGGGCTCCACTGCGAGGATGCCTCGTCATCCTACCGAATATCTTTGATCCTTGGGGAGAAATGACTCTTGATCGGGACCAGGTACGTGGCTGCCTTGCTTGACCCCCTACCCTTGCTCCTCTTGCAATCAATCCAACGCGTTGATCACTTTTCGAGATCTTTCGACACTCCTGCAACTCTGTTGAGGTACACGCCGTCATGAAGCAACCAACGCTAGATGGCCCGAGCAACCTCTCTTTTCACCACGCAAAGTGCCATGCATCCGGTTATGCTCCAACCTCCCGCACACATTGTCCGGGATACGAAGTAATACCCCATATTCAGGACTCGAAGTCGAGATTGTGGGCGTTGGCAATAATCAACTGTCGCATTGCCGCAAATCTTCCGGCTCCTTATCGTAAGGGGCCGTCAAGCTGTTCAAAAATTCAAACACATTTTAGCCGGAGTTACAAAGATCTTGGGAATCAACAAAAGTTTGGGGAACTCACCATTCCTACCAAATCGATGCGACCCGGTTAGCAACGGCGATGCGAGGCTCAACCCTAATTACCGTGATCGCGTCAAAGGCGAAATTGACAAACTCCTTGCTGCGGGTTTGATCTATGAGGTCAAACATTACGAATGGGTGAGCCCCATCGTCATTGCCCTTAAGCACAATGGTAAGATCCGGCGTCTGTGGGACTATCGGAAACTCAATCGGGCCACGGGCGTGATCATTTTCCACTTCCCTTCACGGACCAAGTTACGGAAGAAGTGGCTGGACATGAGATGTACTCCTTTATGGATGGTTTTTCGCTACAATCGGATCTCCATCAAAGACTCGATCAACTCAAGACCACTTTCACCACCCATTAAGTACTACTTTTGCCTACAAGGTGGTTCCTTTTGGATTATCCAACTCTCCTTCAACATTTCAACGCATCATGCTCTCGGTTTTCATGATTTCTTATGAAGGAAAATCCCTTCTTGCAAATTTTTTCAAGATGACTTCTCTTCGCCTCTGTTCCATGGCTGACCATTTGGATAAATTGGAACTTCGTCTTCCAGAAATGTGATGAGTCCCAAGCATTAGTCTCAATCCCGAAAATGCACCTTTTGCGTCACTTCGGTGTTACTTAGGCCATGTTGTCGACCAAAGCGGGGAATCACCACGATCCCCTTAAAATCGGTTATTGTGCTCAAGGCTCAAGCACCGGCCAATATCAAGGAGACACGCTCTTTCACGGAAAGGTAAATTATTACTCCACCTTCATACACGGATGGCAGCCATTGCGGATCCCATTCATAAACTCACGGGTGACGAATCCACACGGGCTTGGAATTCCCGTGGCGGAAGCTACTTTCCAACAAATTGAAGCTTTTGCTTACTCGAGCACCGGTTCTTGTTCCTCCTCAATGGGACAAGCCCTTTCCGCTCATGTTGATGTCTCGGCGTTTGCTATTGGAGCTGTTCTTTCTCAAGAATATGATCGCTGCAACGACAAACCAAATCGCTTCGCCCGGCCGAAAACTCAATTGGCGGCGCAACTATTCTCGCCACGGGCGTGAAGCTTTGGGTCTCATTTTACGTGTCCAACGCTTCCGTCATTACCTTTTTAGGGCATCAAATCAAGTTCTTTGTGGACCACTAAGCACTCCTCTATTTGATCAACAAATCCACGCCCACGGGCCGCATTGCTCGTTGGGTCCTTCTTCTCAAAATTTGCTCCTTTTGAAATCGTTCATAAAGGTGGCAAATCTCATGTTGTTCGGATTATCTTTCCGCATCCACACGGATGATCCCGCGAGCCCAGGGTCTCGGGCGCCTTTCACGATGTTCAGCTCTTTTTAGTCACGCAACACCACATTGGTTCCATGATTTTCAGCGGTACCTCCTCACGGTGCTCTTCCACCCGAAGAGGCGCTCTCTCACCTTAGCGACAATCCCGTCGCCATCAATTTCTCAGAGAGGTCCGGTGACTACACCATGGTTGCGGACATCTCTACAAAAGGGTAAGGACACCATCCTTCCGGCGACCGTGTTCTACCTCATGAAGTTCCGACATTGTTCGAGAAGCTCATCAAGGGCTCGGTGGTGGTCATTTTCATGGTGACACCACGACACGCCAAAATCCTTCTAGCCGGGTATTATTGGCCCACGCTCTTCAAAGATGCTCACGCACCCGCCAAGTGTGGCGCTTGCCAGCGGGTGGGGCGCCCGGCCCGTGGCGGCTCTTCCCTTGGCGCCCGTCGCCCGCCACTTCCCTTCAGCAAATGGGGAATGGACTTTGTGGGACCTATAGATCCTCTGCGCGGCACACTTTCGTGCCGATACATTCCCAGTTCTCACCGACTATGCCACCAAATGGGCGGAAGCTTGTGCACTTCCGGACAACACTGCTGCAAAGCACGGCTAGAGTCCTCTATCAACAAATTATCACGCGATTCGGCTGCCCCACGGGCTGGTCGGTGACCGAGGTGTTCATTTCATCAATCATACTATCAAGGAGCCGGACGGATTATCTCCCGATACATCATCACAAGAGCACACCTTACTATCCTCAAGGCAATGGGTTGGCGAGAAAGCACCAACAAAACTCGGTCACCATTCTCAAGAAAATTTGTGGCGCTTCCCGCTACGCATTAGCGGACCAAACTTCCCTCTTGTTCTTTGGGCCTACAATACTTGTTTCAAGATTGCTCTTGGTCACACTCCTTTTAAATTGGTTTATGGTCGGGAAGCTCTCATGCCGTTTGAATACATCCTTCCAACACTCCGTTTTTCAAGCTCTCTTTGCTCATAATCCACTGCCGCGCACTCAAAGAACGGGTCTATCAATTAGAACAGTTGGATGAACTTGAAGGGATGCTTATATTAGGTGTTCTTCATGGACAACAGTTGCAAAAATCTTTACATGACAAACGTTTGAAGACAAAAACATTCAAAGAAGGAGATTTGGTTCTTCTCTATGATTCCGTGTACAAAAATTTTCCGGGTAAACTCAAGTTTAGTTGGCTTGGCCCTTATCAAATTGTTCAAGTGGTTCGACCAAAGCGTTTTCCAACTAGCTGAGTTAGATGGCACTCCATTACCTACATTGGTTAATGGTTTTCGTCTCAAAGCATTTCATCACCACGAAAGTTCAAATCAACACACGAGAGCAGTTCAAGAAGCAAACACCACGAGAAAGTGACTAGAAAGGCGGTATATTATATTATAGTGGAGATTTTTTTTTTAAAATGTGGGCGCAGCCGGCTATTTCATATGGGCACTGCCCTATATACAAAAACGCTCTCGAGCCCTATCTACTAAGTCCTAAGAGGAAAAACCCTCTACTCCGGGTTCGGGCGAGGTGATCTTGAGGAGATGGTAGAGGTTACGCTCCGGATCCCGGCCGAAGGTCGCGAGAACCACCTCCATCCCGTTGGTCTTGGTCCTGGATGTTCAGCCATCCCGGCACACCAGCCGTCCATCACGAATGCCACGGTTGTGGCGGCGCCCGAGATCCGAACAATTCATCTTGCAAGTGATCCACTCGGCGGTTAGTGGGCATTGTGCAATCTTCGTTCAAGCCGGCGGCCCATCTTGGCGCCATCGGATGCCTTCGTTCCTCTCGGTTAGTCTTATATAGCCCATCGAGGAACTCCTTGTCGGCGTGGACCAATCACACAAATCGCCAGCGTGTTTTGCAATGCAAAATTTGTTTCTAAAATGAGAATCTTTTCTCCCGCCGCATATCTAGCCATGGTACCTTCCGACACATTCCTTTTAATGATATCCCACTTCGAGTTGCCCGGCATTGAATGCCCTTCCTTCTTTTCACGCGCGTCGAACATTAATGGGTGTCCTTTGCCATCTGTCACATCCGATCTTTCTTTCACGTCTCATCCTCACCGTTCATTGCTTCTCCCTTACGTTTTTTGGGACTTAGCCAAATTTTTGCCTCTCAATACCCTTCTTGGCATCTTTTGACACCTGGCACCATCAACGGTTCGGTTTAAGCCCTCTGCATACCTCTTAAGCCTCCGGTTATTAGCCCTAAAACACACCTTTTCGTTCCTCTGCGCCTTTGTCCTCCGTGCTCGCCTTTCGTCTTCCGCCTTTGGCATCCCTCTTCGTTTCTATACATCATTCCCATGGCTGCCCCAAAATTTTCTACACTTCAAGCTACTGCTCCCAAGGATCCGGCCCTTTTTGCATCTGTATCCTTCTTGACGCCCACTTTCCGTGAAGCCCTTGTTGGCCCAAATAAAGAAGTCATTTGAACGACACCAGCTTCTGAATTCTCTCAAATGGAACTTCCGGCTCCAAATCCTGACCAATTGAAGCAGTTCATCGCCAATATCGTTAACAGCCCGCAAGGTTACACCACTGTGGTCGATGGCACCACTATTTCGTTGACGCAACATTTGATTTCTGAGGTATTTCATATTCCCTTGCACACCCCTTGTGTATCATGGTCTGCTATACAGGATCTCGATGTCACAGAGTTTGGTGCACCTGCTTATCATGCCAATGTCCATCGTCTGACCAATATCGACAAGCCTCACGAAACCTTTGTTAAATTTCTGTGGCGGAAATTCCTCGGGTATTCTATCAAGAACACCCATATCAATAAGCCTTTCTATAACCTGGTCCTCACTGCTACACACTCCAAACACCACATAGATTGGCCCCAAATGATGTTCTATCAAGAAATGGACCGCCTTCGGGGTACCACTTCCATTTCTGAAGTTTCTGTGGGAGGCCACTTTCAAGCCCTCATCCGTCATTACTTCCCTCCCACACCACCAAATTCTCATAATTCCACTCAGCGTTCCCTTCCAATCACTCATCAAGTTGGCACTTCACGCCCGTCTTCCACTGGTCATGTTCACAGTCACACCCATGTCACTGTCTCCTCCTCCGCTACACCATCCACTTCACATCATTTTTCCCAAACATCCCAAACCAGGCAACAGCCAGCTCCACCACCACAACACCCTCGTCAGTTGTTGTATCAGTATCAGCAGGATGCTCAAGCTGCTGCTCTCAAGTTACAGGAATCCCAAGACGCTCTTATGAGCGGGGTTCAACGGGCACTAGAGGCCTCTGATGCGGTACACCAGGACCTTCAAGCTGCAACGGCCCAAGTTGCAACTTTGGAGGCCAAACTTCAAGACAAGCATGAAGCTCTCTTACAGGCTCATGCAGATCTCAAAAGTACACAAGCTCAAGTCAGCCAACTCGCAGATCAACAGGCTCAGCTCCAGTCCGAAATTCAGACTTTATTGGAGCACAACAAGTCTAAAGCCGCTCTCCTGAGTACCAAGGACGCAGATATTGCTAAACTCAATGCCTTGTACTCCGAACTGTGTGAAAATTTCAGCACTCAAGTTCAAAATCTTTCAGCCCGGGGCGCTCAAATTAAGCCTCCTTGATGGCTCGGCTTTCTACCACCGACCTCTCGGCTCACCTCTCTTCAAGATCGAAACATACGAGGTGCGTAAAACGAAAGATCTTGGATGGCGGGAGATTGCCGTTAGCCGTCTCAATACACACGGGAAATCTTCCTCCCGGTCAATCCTTCTCGAAAGCGGGTCCGTGACCCGATCCGCTTTCTTTGCTTTCGAAAGGGACAATCGGATCCGTGATCTCGAACAACAACCGCGGCAAGCTATTGATCTGGCGATGAGGCTCAAGCAAAACTTGGCGCCCATCTTGCCATTCTTCCGCGAATGCCTGTTGACTTCCCAGTTCCCTCCTGCTATCATGATTATGTGGTTGCTCGACGCCACCTCTTCCTTTCAAAGTGGCACGCGGCCGATGGCCCTGTGGATATTCCATTGAGCGGTCGCATTTTTTCTTGATTTGGCGAACTCTCCATTGAAGACAAAGGGTTGTCTTTGTGCCCTTGTCGTCTTTGATCTCATACACAATTGCCGATCCGGACTTTCTCACCTTCGAGTGGTTCAGCCCATGGCTTACATCTTTCATGATTTCTATCCGGGTGATACTCAGGAACACTTTGGAAATGGGCCACGCCAGCTTTTCGAGGGTGACCCCACGGTGCAATGGGTGCTTCAGGACAACAATCCATATCTTGCGGATCCTGCTCAGACCCAAACTCTTCATCAGGAGTACATGCCTGAGCTTGCCAATCATTTAGCTCTCGGCAAGCGGAAGCGCTGCAACAAATCGGGAAGTATCTAGGACATCCCGAGGATCTTCCCTATGCACAAATTTATATATCGGCACCTCGCGGTTACAATCGATTACAAGCTCGTTGGATAGCAAGGCGGTCCCCGCGGGATGGGATAGCCCTCCCATCAACTCTCGACTCTCTTTCTCTTTGGGATCGTTAGTGTCGGGCTCTTGATCCGGATCTTGTCGGATCAATTGAGGAGATCGCCGGAAACGCCCCACGGGCATGGTTCCTTCTCCCTATGCTTCCCACGGGCGTACCTCCACGCCCGGGTTCCCGACTTCTGATTGGCGCCTTCCTTTTTGGACCAAAGTCATGGATGGTCATGCGGTGGACACCACCTCCGGATCTCGGCGGATCTCCGGTGGGATCCACGTTTTGTTCGCCCGCTCACATTGGGAAGAAGGTGCCACTCGGACAACACCACCAATTGGATCTACATTGCTAATGGCGTGGTTGGCAGCGGCCCGCGGATGCGCTTCATGGTCTCGACACCTTCTTGCGGAATGCCTCCACCTCACACGATCCTTACGTCCATCTTCAAAGCGGGATTTTGCGCCCGCTCTCAAATGCATTTTGCTAAGCTCCTTAAATCGGCGTCCCCATTTTTCAATTGCAATCCAAATGCGGTTAATCGGTGCCTTTGGCCTTCAAACTGTCTCCTCATGGAATGTCGGTACATTTCTTGAGGCACGCCCACGCGCCCCTTGAAGACATGGTCGCTCTCTCGCTTTCTTATTGATGCCGATCCTGCCCTTGGCCAAAACACTCCTCAAGCTCTTCAATCAGCCCGGGGATCTCATAAGCCCGGTACCATAATGGTGCCCGTCCTCACTCCGTGAGGATCACTTTCGAGCAGGATGGCTTCCCGCCCTCGGCAGCTTCCTCCTTTTCTTCACTCACGAGTGTCGTTTGGTGGGGGAGTGTTAATCTGTGCCTCTGAGTGCAGGACTATTCATCATCTGACAGAACCAGGTCAAGCTCAAGGATCCTCGATCAACCACGGGTCGGACATCCAAGGCTCCTGAGAAGACCAAGCGGCCGAACCCACCAGTCAAAACCTTTGGCTGTCAACAAGAGCGCCCGCTCGGACAAGTGGCGGCCCGTCACCGCGATGTCGGCGTCGGCGTGATTCTAGGCACTTCAAGAGGCACCGCCAACATTCCCGCAAATCAGGCCTCCTTCCGGTCGGCACGAGATCGGTCGAGTGTCTATATTGGGCCCAAAGGCCATTGTACTATATATATGAGTAGAGTTAGCACATAAGTTTTTAGATGAGTTTTGAGTCTTGTCTCCTTTCGGTTTTCTCTCTATTGCGAGAGCTCATGTATTTTCATCATTGATATCAAGGAAGCTTATCATCTTTCTCTCCTTTGTTACGTTTTTTCTTCTTTTTCTTCTCTTTTCAGCAAATCCCGGCGTGACATAGTCCCGGACTCTCTGTTAGATCCACGGGTCCTCACGAGGGCTGTCTTCCAGGGAGTTCGAACCCGGACCCCAAACGGACATCGGTGGCGTCGACCCGGCACAAGAAAGGCGACAAGCGGGCGGGAACTTCAAAGGGCTGAGAACCACGCAGGACAACTCCACCACTTGGGCTAGGCATCACAAGCTTAACCCCGTAATCATCAAGGAACCGTGCACTGAGCACGCCGCGACATCAAGAACCCCCTCCTCCCCCAAAGTGCAGGGACATGGGCTACAGGATAAACGAGCTCCTACATCTCCTACGTCAACAACTGGACCTCGATGATTTCATCGACCAGGAAACGCAGGAATTTCACATCAGCATAAAGGAGGCTCAGACATACACTGGCCAGACATCGACGGACATAGAAGCCTACACCGGCATCATGCAGATGATGGCACAACAGGAGTTACCCACAGAGGAGTTCATAGCGATCCACGACACTGGATGGAAATCAGAGGGAAAACAACGAGTGCGCTCCTACCCAGCACCTCGGCGCAGCACACCGGTCGAGCGGGGATAGAGGCGTTATCAGCGTAACATCTCCTAAGTTCATGTTCGGCGACTACTGAGGGAGATGATAGCATTATCGGTGGGCGAATAACCCGAAAAGACATAGGGCTACAATCGGAACCCGAGAGAGGGGGGGGGCGAGAGCGACAAATGGCGAAGGAGCCGACCTAGCCAACAACCACAAACCACTCAAACGCAACTCAAAAGAGTGATGGCATGTGCAATGGAGATGACAACAATTCCAGGCATAGGGGAAGCATCTCACAACGAAGATTCAAAGACATGCAACAATGCCCGACTGCAACAACCAAGTGATCGTACTCAAGCGATCAATGCTACGCATCTCCAAACGACACTCCACATGACAGGTAAACACATTAAGGAGGAGCATTTTCAACTCAAGGGTTCACATCGAGCAACGTTCTGCGCGACTTGGGATAACGACCTCAAATCACACACGAAGGTCAACTACAGTCGCAACACCTCAAGGAACCCCGGAGTCAAGTAGAACAAGGAAGATGCAGCAAAACCGAAGAATCAAACGTGATTGGAGGAGGGAAAATCCTAAAGAAGTATACACAATTAAGCATATGCTCTTCTATAAATTAGAAAAGTGGATGAATTAAAATCCCAGTATAATTATATCTATCTATCTATCTATATCTATATACTCTATATATGTTCTTATGTTTGTCGCGCTTATCCGACCGTCCATTCGAGATCCGACGGCTCACGTGGCTTTGGGACATATCCTACGGCCCAGATGGCCTGGGAGTTTATATATAATCCGTATAGACACGATCCTACGGTCCAGGTTGATCTCATCCTGACCGACGGTGCATATGACTTTCGAAATTATATGTAATAGATCATATGGCTCATGTTGCGTGAGATCCCGACCCTTGATCGGGTCCAAGATCCTACGGCCCAAGTTGAATGCTCATCCCTTAGGAAAAGGCTTATAAAATTTTTATGTTTTATCTTTTAGTCTCACTGTACCTTTTATTTTATAAATATAACTAGAAAAGGGCCCGGCCTGACGGCCGGGCCCTTTTCTTTTGCTCCTTTCCTCGGCTCGGCCGGCCTCCGGCCGGCCTCGCCTCGATTTGGACCCCATTTCCCTTTTGTACCATCTCTCTCTCCTCTCTCTCCTCTCTCTGCTCTCTCTCTCCCCTTCTCTCTCTACTATTCCTCGGCTCGGCCTCGGCCTTTGGCCGAGGCCTCGCCTCGGTTTGGGTCCACCCGTCTCGGTTCAACATTGCCTCAGATATATACTTACTACCAATTCCAAACCATCACACATTGAGGAGCTCAGTCACATTTACTACCAATTTCAAAGTATCATCCACTGAGAGTTTACTCACACCTACTATAAAGTCCAAAGTCTCATCCATTAAAAACTGACTCATACTTACTACAGCGACTACCAATTTCAAACTATCACCCATTGGGAGCTTACCTACACTTACTATTACTTTTAAAGTATCACCCGTTAAGAGCTTGCTCCATTTACTATGAATTCCAAAGTACAAACACTATATATTCAAGAATCAAGAAACTTTCCATGTAACTAAGCATCCATTATCCAACCATCTATATGTGTTCTCTCCCCCTTCTCTTCCTCTCCTCTCTTTTCTTTCTCTTTTGCTTCTCTGTCTCTCCTCTCTCTCTCCTTCTCTCCTTTCTCCTCTCTCTCTCCTCTCTTCTGTCTCTCTTCCCTCTCTTCTCTCTCTCATCTGTCTCCCCTTTTTCCCCTTCTCTCTCTCCTCTCCCTTTATTTCTCCCCTCTTTCTTCATCTTTCTCTCTCTTCTTTATTTCTCTCCCCTTTCTCTCTCTTCTCTGTCTCTAAAGTATTATCCATAAGGAGCCTACTTACACCTACTACCACAAAGTATCACTCATGAGGAGAATACTACCAATTCCAAAGTATTACCTATGAGGATTTTACTCACATCTACTGCACTCCATGGTATTTCACAGTCTTATTCACACATACTGCTCAACCCTCTATTCCATTACCAACAAAGTATCATTGCCCTTCTCTTTTGCATCCATTCCTCGGCTCGGCCCCTCCGGGGCGTCGCCTCGGTTTGGGCCCACCTACGCGACCTTTTCTTTTGCACCCTTTCTCGGCTCGGCCCCTCCGGGGCCTCGCCTCGGTTTGGACATCCCTGGGACTATTCCTCGGCTCGGCCTCGGCCTTCGGCCGAGGCCTCGCCTCGGGTTTGATCAACCTCGGTTCAACATTGCCTCAGATACGTATTTACTACCAATTCCAAACCATCACACATTAAGGAGCTCAGTCACATTTATTACCAATTTCAAAGTATCATCCATTGGGAGTTTACTCACACCTACTATAAACTGCAAAGTTTCACCCGTTAAAAGCTGATTCACATTTACTACAGCGACTACTAATTTCAAACTATCACCCATTGGGAGCTTACCAACACCTAC